>OX451218.1:7020109-8339674 GCA_949628195.1 Phasia obesa
AAAAAAATCCATTTTTATGAATTTTTTTAGTGATTACAGATTTTTGTCCTTTTGCCTGTAGGACGCTTAGTTTAGCCAGAAAATGGGTTTTTAGTTTTTCATTTAAAAAAATCGAATTTTTTAATAAAAAAAATCCATTTTTATGAATATTTTTAGTGATTACAGATTTTTGTCCTTTTGCCTGTAGGACGCTTAGTTTAGCCAGAAAATGAGTTTTTAGTTTTTCAATTAAAAAAATCGAATTTTTTAATAAAAAATCCATTTTTATGAATTTTTTTAGTGATTACAGATTTTTGTCCTTTTGCCTGTAGGACGCTTAGTTTAGCCAGAAAATGAGTTTTTAGTTTTTCATTTAAAAAAATCGATTTTTTAATAAAAAATCCATTTTTATGAATTTTTTAGTGATTACAGATTTTTGTCCTTTTGCCTGTAGGACGCTTAGTTTAGCCAGAAAATGAGTTTTTAGTTTTTCATTTAAAAAAATCGATTTTTTAATAAAAAATCCATTTTTATGAATTTTTTTAGTGATTACAGATTTTTGTCCTTTTGCCTGTAGGACGCTTAGTTTAGCCAGAAAATGAGTTTTTAGTTTTTCATTTAAAAAAATCGAATTTTTTAATAAAAAATCCATTTTTATGAATTTTTTAGTGATTACAGATTTTTGTCCTTTTGCCTGTAGGACGCTTAGTTTAGCCAGAAAATGGGTTTTTAGTTTTTCATTTAAAAAAATCGAATTTTTTAATAAAAAAAATCCATTTTTATAATTTTTTTAGTGATTACAGATTTTTGTCCTTTTGCCTGTAGGACGCTTAGTTTAGCCAGAAAATGAGTTTTTAGTTTTTCAATTAAAAAAATCGAATTTTTTAATAAAAAATCCATTTTTATGAATTTTTTTAGTGATGACAGATTTTTGTCCTTTTGCCTGTAGGACGCTTAGTTTAGCCAGAAAATGAGTTTTTAGTTTTTCATTTAAAAAAATCGATTTTTTTTAATAAAAAATCCATTTTTATGAATTTTTTAGTGATTACAGATTTTTGTCCTTTTGCCTGTAGGACGCTTAGTTTAGCCAGAAAATGAGTTTTTAGTTTTTCATTTAAAAAAAATCGATTTTTTTAATAAAAAATCCATTTTTATGAATTTTTTAGTGATTACAGATTTTTGTCCTTTTGCCTGTAGGACGCTTAGTTTAGCCAGAAAATGAGTTTTTAGTTTTTCATTTAAAAAAATCGATTTTTTTAATAAAAAATCCATTTTTATGAATTTTTTTTAGTGATTACAGATTTTTGTCCTTTTGCCTGTAGGACGCTTAGTTTAGCCAGAAAATGAGTTTTTAGTTTTTCATTTAAAAAAATCGATTTTTTTAATAAAAAATCCATTTTTATGAATTTTTTAGTGATTACAGATTTTTGTCCTTTTGCCTGTAGGACGCTTAGTTTAGCCTGAAAATGGGTTTTTAGTTTTTCATTAAAAAAAAATCGAATTTTTTAATAAAAAAATCCATTTTTATGAATTTTTTTTAGTGATTACAGATTTTTGTCCTTTTGCCTGTAGGACGCTTAGTTTAGCCAGAAAATGGGTTTTTAGTTTTTCATTTAAAAAAATCGAATTTTTTAATAAAAAAATCCATTTTTATGAATTTTTTTAGTGGTTACAGATTTTTGTCCTTTTGCCTGTAGGACGCTTAGTTTAGCCAGAAAATGGGTTTTTAGTTTTTCATTTAAAAAAATCGAATTTTTTAATAAAAAAATCCATTTTTATGAATTTTTTTAGTGATTACAGATTTTTGTCCTTTTGCCTGTAGGACGCTTAGTTTAGCCAGAAAATGGGTTTTTAGTTTTTCATTTAAAAAAATCGAATTTTTTAATAAAAAAAATCCATTTTTATGAATTTTTTAGTGATTACAGATTTTTGTCCTTTTGCCTGTAGGACGCTTAGTTTAGCCAGAAAATGGGTTTTTAGTTTTTCATTTAAAAAAATCGAATTTTTTAATAAAAAAATCCATTTTTATGAATTTTTTTAGTGATTACAGATTTTTGTCCTTTTGCCTGTAGGACGCTTAGTTTAGCCAGAAAATGGGTTTTTAGTTTTTCATTTAAAAAAATCGAATTTTTTAATAAAAAAATCCATTTTTATGAATTTTTTTAGTGATTACAGATTTTTGTCCTTTTGGCTGTAGGACGCTTAGTTTAGCCAGAAAATGGGTTTTTAGTTTTTCATTTAAAAAAATCGAATTTTTTAATAAAAAAATCCATTTTTATGAATTTTTTAGTGATTACAGATTTTTGTCCTTTTGCCTGTAGGACGCTTAGTTTAGCCAGAAAATGGGTTTTTAGTTTTTCATTTAAAAAAATCGAATTTTTTAATAAAAAAAAATCCATTTTTATGAATTTTTTTAGTGATTACAGATTTTTGTCCTTTTGCCTGTAGGACGCTTAGTTTAGCCAGAAAATGGGTTTTTAGTTTTTCATTTAAAAAAATCGAATTTTTTAATAAAAAAAAATCCATTTTTATGAATTTTTTTAGTGATTACAGATTTTTGTCCTTTTGCCTGTAGGACGCTTAGTTTAGCCAGAAAATGGGTTTTTAGTTTTTCATTTAAAAAAATCGAATTTTTTATTAAAAAATCCATTTTTATGAATTTTTTTAGTGATTACAGATTTTTGTCCTTTTGCCTGTAGGACGCTTAGTTTAGCCAGAAAATGGGTTTTTAGTTTTTCATTTAAAAAAATCGAATTTTTTAATAAAAAAAATCCATTTTTATGAATTTTTTAGTGATTACAGATTTTTGTCCTTTTGCCTGTAGGACGCTTAGTTTAGCCAGAAAATGGGTTTTTAGTTTTTCATTTAAAAAAATCGAATTTTTTAATAAAAAAAAATCCATTTTTATGAATTTTTTAGTGATTACAGATTTTTGTCCTTTTGCCTGTAGGACGCTTAGTTTAGCCAGAAAATGGGTTTTTAGTTTTTCATTTAAAAAAATCGAATTTTTTAATAAAAAAAAATCCATTTTTATGAATTTTTTAGTGATTACAGATTTTTGTCCTTTTACCTGTAGGACGCTTAGTTTAGCCAGAAAATGGGTTTTTAGTTTTTCATTTAAAAAAATCGAATTTTTTAATAAAAAATCAATTTTTATGAATTTTTTTAGTGATTACAGATTTTTGTCCTTTTGCCTGTAGGACGCTTAATTAAGCCAGAAAATGGGTTTTTAATTTTTCATTTAAAAAAATCGAATTTTTTAATAAAAAAATCCATTTTTATGAATTTTTTTAGTGATTACAGATTTTTGTCCTTTTGCCTGTAGGACGCTTAGTTTAGCCAGAAAATGAGTTTTTAGTTTTTCATTTAAAAAAATCGAATTTTTTAATAAAAAATCGAATTTTTTAATAAACAATCCATTTTTATGAATTTTTTTTAGTGATTACAGATTTTTGTCCTTGTGCCTGTAGGACGCTTAGTTTAGCCAGAAAATGGGTTTTTAGTTTTTCATTTAAAAAAATCGAATTTTTTAATAAAAAATCCATTTTTATGAATTTTTTTAGTGATTACAGATTTTTGTTCTTTTGCCTGTAGGACGCTTAGTTTAGCCAGAAAATGAGTTTTTAGTTTTTCATTTAAAAAAATCGAATTTTTTAATAAAAAAATCCATTTTTATGAATTTTTTTTAGTGATTACAGATTTTTGTCCTTTTGCCTGTAGGACGCTTAGTTTAGCCAGAAAATGAGTTTTTAGTTTTTCAATTAAAACAATCGAATTTTTTAATAAAAAAATCCGTTTTTATGAATTTTTTAGTGATTACAGATTTTTGTCCTTTTGCCTGTAGGACGCTTAGTTTAGCCAGAAAATGGGTTTTTAGTTTTTCATTTAAAAAAATCGAATTTTTTAATAAAAAATCCATTTTTATGAATTTTTTTAGTGATTACAGATTTTTGTCCTTTTGCCTGTAGGACGCTTAGTTTAGCCAGAAAATGAGTTTTTAGTTTTTCATTTAAAAAAATCGAATTTTTTAATAAACAATCCATTTTTATGAATTTTTTTTAGTGATTACAGATTTTTGTCCTTTTGCCTGTAGGACGCTTAGTTTAACCAGAAAATGGGTTTTTAGTTTTTCATTTAAAAAAATCGAATTTTTTAATAAAAAATCCATTTTTATGAATTTTTTTAGTGATTACAGATTTTTGTTCTTTTGCCTGTAGGACGCTTCGTTTAGCCAGAAAATGAGTTTTTAGTTTTTCATTTAAAAAAATCGAATTTTTTAATAAAAAATCCATTTTTATGAATTTTTTTTAGTGATTACAGATTTTTGTCCTTTTGCCTGTAGGACGCTTAGTTTAGCCAGAAAATGGGTTTTTAGTTTTTCATTTAAAAAAATCGAATTTTTTAATAAAAAAATCCATTTTTATGAATTTTTTAGTGATTACAGATTTTTGTCCTTTTGCCTGTAGGACGCTTAGTTTAGCCAGAAAATGGGTTTTTAGTTTTTCATTTAAAAAAATCGAATTTTTTAATAAAAAATCCATTTTTTAATAAAAAATCCATTTTTATGAATTTTTTTAGTGATTACAGATTTTTGTCCTTTTGCCTGTAGGACGCTTAGTTTAGCCAGAAAATGGGTTTTTAGTTTTTCATTTAAAAAAATCGAATTTTTTAATAAACAATCCATTTTTATGAATTTTTTTTAGTGATTACAGATTTTTGTCCTTTTGCCTGTAGGACGCTTAGTTTAGCCAGAAAATGGGTTTTTAGTTTTTCATTTAAAAAAATCGAATTTTTTAATAAAAAATCCATTTTTATGAATTTTTTTAGTGATTACAGATTTTTGTTCTTTTGCCTGTAGGACGCTTAGTTTAGCCAGAAAATGAGTTTTTAGTTTTTCATTTAAAAAAATCGAATTTTTTAATAAAAAAAATCCATTTTTATGAATTTTTTAGTGATTACAGATTTTTGTCCTTTTGCCTGTAGGACGCTTAGTTTAGCCAGAAAATGAGTTTTTAGTTTTTCAATTAAAAAAATCGAATTTTTTAATAAAAAATCAATTTTTATGAATATTTTTAGTGATTACAGATTTTTGTCCTTTTGCCTGTAGGACGCTTAGTTTAGCCAGAAAATGGGTTTTTAATTTTTCATTTAAAAAAATCGAATTTTTTAATAAAAAATCCATTTTTTAATAAAAAATCCATTTTTATGAATTTTTTTAGTGATTACAGATTTTTGTCCTTTTGCCTGTAGGAAAATGGGTTTTTAGTTTTTCATTTAAAAAAATCGAATTTTTTAATAAAAAATCCATTTTTATGAATTTTTTTAGTGATTACAGATTTTTGTTCTTTTGCCTGTAGGACGCTTAGTTTAGCCAGAAAATGAGTTTTTAGTTTTTCATTTAAAAAAATCGAATTTTTTTAATAAAAAATCCATTTTTATGATTTTTTTTAGTGATTGCAGATTTTTGTCCTTTTGCCTGTAGGACGCTTAGTTTAGCCAGAAAATGAGTTTTTAGTTTTTCAATTAAAAAAATCGAATTTTTTAATAAAAAATCAATTTTTATGAATTTTTTTTAGTGATTACAGATTTTTGTCCTTTTGCCTGTAGGACGCTTAGTTTAGCCAGAAAATGAGTTTTTAGTTTTTCATTTAAAAAAATCGAATTTTTTAATAAAAAATCCATTTTTATGAATTTTTTTTAGTGATTACAGATTTTTGTCCTTTTGCCTGTAGGACGCTTAGTTTAGCCAGAAAATGGGTTTTTAGTTTTTCATTTAAAAAAATCGAATTTTTTAATAAAAAAATCCATTTTTATGAATTTTTTAGTGATTACAGATTTTTGTCCTTTTGCCTGTAGGACGCTTAGTTTAGCCAGAAAATGAGTTTTTAGTTTTTCATTTAAAAAAATCGAATTTTTTAATAAAAAATCCATTTTTATGAATTTTTTTAGTGATTACAGATTTTTGTCCTTTTGCCTGTAGGACGCTTAGTTTAGCCAGAAAATGGGTTTTTAGTTTTTTATTTAAAAAAATCGAATTTTTTAATAAAAAATCCATTTTTATGAATTTTTTTAGTGATTACAGATTTTTGTCCTTTTGCCTGTAGGACGCTTAGTTTAGCCAGAAAATGGGTTTTTAGTTTTTCATTTAAAAAAATCGAATTTTTTAATAAAAAATCCATTTTTATGAATTTTTTTAGTGATTACAGATTTTTGTTCTTTTGCCTGTAGGACGCTTCGTTTAGCCAGAAAATGAGTTTTTAGTTTTTCATTTAAAAAAATCGAATTTTTTAATAAAAAATCCATTTTTATGAATTTTTTTTAGTGATTACAGATTTTTGTCCTTTTGCCTGTAGGACGCTTAGTTTAGCCAGAAAATGGGTTTTTAGTTTTTCATTTAAAAAAATCGAATTTTTTAATAAAAAAATCCATTTTTATGAATTTTTTAGTGATTACAGATTTTTGTCCTTTTGCCTGTAGGACGCTTAGTTTAGCCAGAAAATGGGTTTTTAGTTTTTCATTTAAAAAAATCGAATTTTTTAATAAAAAATCCATTTTTATGAATTTTTTTAGTGATTACAGATTTTTGTCCTTTTGCCTGTAGGACGCTTAGTTTAGCCAGAAAATGGGTTTTTAGTTTTTCATTTAAAAAAATCGAATTTTTTAATAAAAAATCCATTTTTATGAATTTTTTTAGTGATTACAGATTTTTGTCCTTTTGCCTGTAGGACGCTTAGTTTAGCCAGAAAATGAGTTTTTAGTTTTTCATTTAAAAAAATCGAATTTTTTAATAAACAATCCATTTTTATGAATTTTTTTTAGTGATTACAGATTTTTGTCCTTTTGCCTGTAGGACGCTTAGTTTAGCCAGAAAATGGGTTTTTAGTTTTTCATTTAAAAAAATCGAATTTTTTAATAAAAAATCCATTTTTATGAATTTTTTTAGTGATTACAGATTTTTGTTCTTTTGCCTGTAGGACGCTTAGTTTAGCCAGAAAATGAGTTTTTAGTTTTTCATTTAAAAAAATCGAATTTTTTAATAAAAAAAATCCATTTTTATGAATTTTTTAGTGATTACAGATTTTTGTCCTTTTGCCTGTAGGACGCTTAGTTTAGCCAGAAAATGAGTTTTTAGTTTTTCAATTAAAAAAATCGAATTTTTTAATAAAAAATCAATTTTTATGAATATTTTTAGTGATTACAGATTTTTGTCCTTTTGCCTGTAGGACGCTTAGTTTAGCCAGAAAATGGGTTTTTAATTTTTCATTTAAAAAAATCGAATTTTTTAATAAAAAATCCATTTTTTAATAAAAAATCCATTTTTATGAATTTTTTTAGTGATTACAGATTTTTGTTCTTTTGCCTGTAGGACGCTTAGTTTAGCCAGAAAATGAGTTTTTAGTTTTTCATTTAAAAAAATCGAATTTTTTAATAAAAAAAATCCATTTTTATGAATTTTTTAGTGATTACAGATTTTTGTCCTTTTGCCTGTAGGACGCTTAGTTTAGCCAGAAAATGGGTTTTTAGTTTTTCATTTAAAAAAATCGAATTTTTTAATAAAAAAAATCCATTTTTATGAATTTTTTAGTGATTACAGATTTTTGTCCTTTTGCCTGTAGGACGCTTAGTTTAGCCAGAAAATGGGTTTTTAGTTTTTCATTTAAAAAAATCGAATTTTTTAATAAAAAAAAATCCATTTTTATGAATTTTTTAGTGATTACAGATTTTTGTCCTTTTGCCTGTAGGACGCTTAGTTTAGCCAGAAAATGGGTTTTTAGTTTTTCATTTAAAAAAATCGAATTTTTTAATAAAAAAAAAATCCATTTTTATGAATTTTTTAGTGATTACAGATTTTTGTCCTTTTACCTGTAGGACGCTTAGTTTAGCCAGAAAATGGGTTTTTAGTTTTTCATTTAAAAAAATCGAATTTTTTAATAAAAAATCAATTTTTATGAATTTTTTTAGTGATTACAGATTTTTGTCCTTTTGCCTGTAGGACGCTTAATTAAGCCAGAAAATGGGTTTTTAATTTTTCATTTAAAAAAATCGAATTTTTTAATAAAAAAATCCATTTTTATGAATTTTTTTAGTGATTACAGATTTTTGTCCTTTTGCCTGTAGGACGCTTAGTTTAGCCAGAAAATGAGTTTTTAGTTTTTCATTTAAAAAAATCGAATTTTTTAATAAAAAATCGAATTTTTTAATAAACAATCCATTTTTATGAATTTTTTTTAGTGATTACAGATTTTTGTCCTTGTGCCTGTAGGACGCTTAGTTTAGCCAGAAAATGGGTTTTTAGTTTTTCATTTAAAAAAATCGAATTTTTTAATAAAAAATCCATTTTTATGAATTTTTTTAGTGATTACAGATTTTTGTCCTTTTGCCTGTAGGACGCTTAGTTTAGCCAGAAAATGAGTTTTTAGTTTTTCATTTAAAAAAATCGAATTTTTTAATAAACAATCCATTTTTATGAATTTTTTTTAGTGATTACAGATTTTTGTCCTTTTGCCTGTAGGACGCTTAGTTTAACCAGAAAATGGGTTTTTAGTTTTTCATTTAAAAAAATCGAATTTTTTAATAAAAAATCCATTTTTATGAATTTTTTTAGTGATTACAGATTTTTGTTCTTTTGCCTGTAGGACGCTTCGTTTAGCCAGAAAATGAGTTTTAGTTTTTCATTTAAAAAAATCGAATTTTTTAATAAAAAATCCATTTTTATGAATTTTTTTTAGTGATTACAGATTTTTGTCCTTTTGCCTGTAGGACGCTTAGTTTAGCCAGAAAATGGGTTTTTAGTTTTTCATTTAAAAAAATCGAATTTTTTAATAAAAAAATCCATTTTTATGAATTTTTTAGTGATTACAGATTTTTGTCCTTTTGCCTGTAGGACGCTTAGTTTAGCCAGAAAATGGGTTTTTAGTTTTTCATTTAAAAAAATCGAATTTTTTAATAAAAAATCCATTTTTTAATAAAAAATCCATTTTTATGAATTTTTTTAGTGATTACAGATTTTTGTCCTTTTGCCTGTAGGACGCTTAGTTTAGCCAGAAAATGGGTTTTTAGTTTTTCATTTAAAAAAATCGAATTTTTTAATAAACAATCCATTTTTATGAATTTTTTTTAGTGATTACAGATTTTTGTCCTTTTGCCTGTAGGACGCTTAGTTTAGCCAGAAAATGGGTTTTTAGTTTTTCATTTAAAAAAATCGAATTTTTTAATAAAAAATCCATTTTTATGAATTTTTTTAGTGATTACAGATTTTTGTTCTTTTGCCTGTAGGACGCTTAGTTTAGCCAGAAAATGAGTTTTTAGTTTTTCATTTAAAAAAATCGAATTTTTTAATAAAAAAAATCCATTTTTATGAATTTTTTAGTGATTACAGATTTTTGTCCTTTTGCCTGTAGGACGCTTAGTTTAGCCAGAAAATGAGTTTTTAGTTTTTCAATTAAAAAATCGAATTTTTTAATAAAAAATCAATTTTTATGAATATTTTTAGTGATTACAGATTTTTGTCCTTTTGCCTGTAGGACGCTTAGTTTAGCCAGAAAATGGGTTTTTAATTTTTCATTTAAAAAAATCGAATTTTTTAATAAAAAATCCATTTTTTAATAAAAAATCCATTTTTATGAATTTTTTTAGTGATTACAGATTTTTGTCCTTTTGCCTGTAGGAAAATGGGTTTTTAGTTTTTCATTTAAAAAAATCGAATTTTTTAATAAAAAATCCATTTTTATGAATTTTTTTAGTGATTACAGATTTTTGTTCTTTTGCCTGTAGGACGCTTAGTTTAGCCAGAAAATGAGTTTTTAGTTTTTCATTTAAAAAAATCGAATTTTTTTAATAAAAAATCCATTTTTATGATTTTTTTTAGTGATTACAGATTTTTGTCCTTTTGCCTGTAGGACGCTTAGTTTAGCCAGAAAATGAGTTTTTAGTTTTTCAATTAAAAAAATCGAATTTTTTAATAAAAAATCAATTTTTATGAATTTTTTTTAGTGATTACAGATTTTTGTCCTTTTGCCTGTAGGACGCTTAGTTTAGCCAGAAAATGAGTTTTTAGTTTTTCATTTAAAAAAATCGAATTTTTTAATAAAAAATCCATTTTTATGAATTTTTTTTAGTGATTACAGATTTTTGTCCTTTTGCCTGTAGGACGCTTAGTTTAGCCAGAAAATGGGTTTTTAGTTTTTCATTTAAAAAAATCGAATTTTTTAATAAAAAAATCCATTTTTATGAATTTTTTAGTGATTACAGATTTTTGTCCTTTTGCCTGTAGGACGCTTAGTTTAGCCAGAAAATGAGTTTTTAGTTTTTCATTTAAAAAAATCGAATTTTTTAATAAAAAATCCATTTTTATGAATTTTTTTAGTGATTACAGATTTTTGTCCTTTTGCCTGTAGGACGCTTAGTTTAGCCAGAAAATGGGTTTTTAGTTTTTTATTTAAAAAAATCGAATTTTTTAATAAAAAATCCATTTTTATGAATTTTTTTAGTGATTACAGATTTTTGTCCTTTTGCCTGTAGGACGCTTAGTTTAGCCAGAAAATGGGTTTTTAGTTTTTCATTTAAAAAAATCGAATTTTTAATAAAAAATCCATTTTTATGAATTTTTTTAGTGATTACAGATTTTTGTTCTTTTGCCTGTAGGACGCTTCGTTTAGCCAGAAAATGAGTTTTTAGTTTTTCATTTAAAAAAATCGAATTTTTTAATAAAAAATCCATTTTTATGAATTTTTTTTAGTGATTACAGATTTTTGTCCTTTTGCCTGTAGGACGCTTAGTTTAGCCAGAAAATGGGTTTTTAGTTTTTCATTTAAAAAAATCGAATTTTTAATAAAAAATCCATTTTTATGAATTTTTTAGTGATTACAGATTTTTGTCCTTTTGCTGTAGGACGCTTAGTTTAGCCAGAAAATGGGTTTTTAGTTTTTCATTTAAAAAAATCGAATTTTTTAATAAAAAATCCATTTTTAATAAAAAATCCATTTTTATGAATTTTTTTAGTGATTACAGATTTTTGTCCTTTTGCCTGTAGGACGCTTAGTTTAGCCAGAAAATGGGTTTTTAGTTTTTCATTTAAAAAAATCGAATTTTTTAATAAAAAATCCATTTTTATGAATTTTTTTAGTGATTACAGATTTTTGTCCTTTTGCCTGTAGGACGCTTAGTTTAGCCAGAAAATGAGTTTTTAGTTTTTCATTTAAAAAAATCGAATTTTTTAATAAACAATCCATTTTTATGAATTTTTTTTAGTGATTACAGATTTTTGTCCTTTTGCCTGTAGGACGCTTAGTTTAGCCAGAAAATGGGTTTTTAGTTTTTCATTTAAAAAAATCGAATTTTTT
Organism: Phasia obesa; assembly: GCA_949628195.1. NCBI lineage: Eukaryota > Metazoa > Arthropoda > Insecta > Diptera > Tachinidae > Phasia > Phasia obesa. Next base: position 7,031,431 of record OX451218.1, read on the forward strand.
AATAAAAAATCCATTTTTATGAATTTTTTTAGTGATTACAGATTTTTGTTCTTTTGCCTGTAGGACGCTTAGTTTAGCCAGAAAATGAGTTTTTAGTTTTTCATTTAAAAAAATCGAATTTTTTAATAAAAAAAATCCATTTTTATGAATTTTTTAGTGATTACAGATTTTTGTCCTTTTGCCTGTAGGACGCTTAGTTTAGCCAGAAAATGAGTTTTTAGTTTTTCAATTAAAAAAATCGAATTTTTTAATAAAAAATCAATTTTTATGAATATTTTTAGTGATTACAGATTTTTGTCCTTTTGCCTGTAGGACGCTTAGTTTAGCCAGAAAATGGGTTTTTAATTTTTCATTTAAAAAAATCGAATTTTTTAATAAAAAATCCATTTTTTAATAAAAAATCCATTTTTATGAATTTTTTTAGTGATTACAGATTTTTGTCCTTTTGCCTGTAGGAAAATGGGTTTTTAGTTTTTTATTTAAAAAAATCGAATTTTTTAATAAAAAATCCATTTTTATGAATTTTTTTAGTGATTACAGATTTTTGTCCTTTTGCCTGTAGGACGCTTAGTTTAGCCAGAAAATGGGTTTTTAGTTTTTCATTTAAAAAAATCGAATTTTTTAATAAAAAATCCATTTTTATGAATTTTTTTAGTGATTACAGATTTTTGTTCTTTTGCCTGTAGGACGCTTCGTTTAGCCAGAAAATGAGTTTTTAGTTTTTCATTTAAAAAAATCGAATTTTTTAATAAAAAATCCATTTTTATGAATTTTTTTTAGTGATTACAGATTTTTGTCCTTTTGCCTGTAGGACGCTTAGTTTAGCCAGAAAATGGGTTTTTAGTTTTTCATTTAAAAAAATCGAATTTTTTAATAAAAAAATCCATTTTTATGAATTTTTTAGTGATTACAGATTTTTGTCCTTTTGCCTGTAGGACGCTTAGTTTAGCCAGAAAATGGGTTTTTAGTTTTTCATTTAAAAAAATCGAATTTTTTAATAAAAAATCCATTTTTTAATAAAAAATCCATTTTTATGAATTTTTTTAGTGATTACAGATTTTTGTCCTTTTGCCTGTAGGACGCTTAGTTTAGCCAGAAAATGGGTTTTTAGTTTTTCATTTAAAAAAATCGAATTTTTTAATAAAAAATCCATTTTTATGAATTTTTTTAGTGATTACAGATTTTTGTCCTTTTGCCTGTAGGACGCTTAGTTTAGCCAGAAAATGAGTTTTTAGTTTTTCATTTAAAAAAATCGAATTTTTTAATAAACAATCCATTTTTATGAATTTTTTTTAGTGATTACAGATTTTTGTCCTTTTGCCTGTAGGACGCTTAGTTTAGCCAGAAAATGGGTTTTTAGTTTTTCATTTAAAAAAATCGAATTTTTTAATAAAAAATCCATTTTTATGAATTTTTTTAGTGATTACAGATTTTTGTTCTTTTGCCTGTAGGACGCTTAGTTTAGCCAGAAAATGAGTTTTTAGTTTTTCATTTAAAAAAATCGAATTTTTTAATAAAAAAAATCCATTTTTATGAATTTTTTAGTGATTACAGATTTTTGTCCTTTTGCCTGTAGGACGCTTAGTTTAGCCAGAAAATGAGTTTTTAGTTTTTCAATTAAAAAAATCGAATTTTTTAATAAAAAATCAATTTTTATGAATATTTTTAGTGATTACAGATTTTTGTCCTTTTGCCTGTAGGACGCTTAGTTTAGCCAGAAAATGGGTTTTTAATTTTTCATTTAAAAAAATCGAATTTTTTAATAAAAAATCCATTTTTTAATAAAAAATCCATTTTTATGAATTTTTTTAGTGATTACAGATTTTTGTCCTTTTGCCTGTAGGAAAATGGGTTTTTAGTTTTTCATTTAAAAAAATCGAATTTTTTAATAAAAAATCCATTTTTATGAATTTTTTTAGTGATTACAGATTTTTGTTCTTTTGCCTGTAGGACGCTTAGTTTAGCCAGAAAATGAGTTTTTAGTTTTTCATTTAAAAAAATCGAATTTTTTTAATAAAAAATCCATTTTTATGAATTTTTTTAGTGATTACAGATTTTTGTCCTTTTGCCTGTAGGACGCTTAGTTTAGCCAGAAAATGAGTTTTTAGTTTTTCAATTAAAAAAATCGAATTTTTTAATAAAAAATCAATTTTTATGAATTTTTTTTAGTGATTACAGATTTTTGTCCTTTTGCCTGTAGGACGCTTAGTTTAGCCAGAAAATGAGTTTTTAGTTTTTCATTTAAAAAAATCGAATTTTTTAATAAAAAATCCATTTTTATGAATTTTTTTTAGTGATTACAGATTTTTGTCCTTTTGCCTGTAGGACGCTTAGTTTAGCCAGAAAATGGGTTTTTAGTTTTTCATTTAAAAAAATCGAATTTTTTAATAAAAAAATCCATTTTTATGAATTTTTTAGTGATTACAGATTTTTGTCCTTTTGCCTGTAGGACGCTTAGTTTAGCCAGAAAATGAGTTTTTAGTTTTTCATTTAAAAAAATCGATTTTTTTAATAAAAAATCCATTTTTATGAATTTTTTTAGTGATTACAGATTTTTGTCCTTTTGCCTGTAGGACGCTTAGTTTAGCCAGAAAATGGGTTTTTAGTTTTTTATTTAAAAAAATCGAATTTTTTAATAAAAAATCCATTTTTATGAATTTTTTTAGTGATTACAGATTTTTGTCCTTTTGCCTGTAGGACGCTTAGTTTAGCCAGAAAATGGGTTTTTAGTTTTTCATTTAAAAAAATCGAATTTTTTAATAAAAAATCCATTTTTATGAATTTTTTTAGTGATTACAGATTTTTGTTCTTTTGCCTGTAGGACGCTTCGTTTAGCCAGAAAATGAGTTTTTAGTTTTTCATTTAAAAAAATCGAATTTTTTAATAAAAAATCCATTTTTATGAATTTTTTTTAGTGATTACAGATTTTTGTCCTTTTGCCTGTAGGACGCTTAGTTTAGCCAGAAAATGGGTTTTTAGTTTTTCATTTAAAAAAATCGAATTTTTTAATAAAAAAATCCATTTTTATGAATTTTTTAGTGATTACAGATTTTTGTCCTTTTGCCTGTAGGACGCTTAGTTTAGCCAGAAAATGGGTTTTTAGTTTTTCATTTAAAAAAATCGAATTTTTTAATAAAAAATCCATTTTTTAATAAAAAATCCATTTTTATGAATTTTTTTAGTGATTACAGATTTTTGTCCTTTTGCCTGTAGGACGCTTAGTTTAGCCAGAAAATGGGTTTTTAGTTTTTCATTTAAAAAAATCGAATTTTTTAATAAAAAATCCATTTTTATGAATTTTTTTAGTGATTACAGATTTTTGTTCTTTTGCCTGTAGGACGCTTAGTTTAGCCAGAAAATGAGTTTTTAGTTTTTCATTTAAAAAAATCGAATTTTTTAATAAAAAAAATCCATTTTTATGAATTTTTTAGTGATTACAGATTTTTGTCCTTTTGCCTGTAGGACGCTTAGTTTAGCCAGAAAATGAGTTTTTAGTTTTTCAATTAAAAAAATCGAATTTTTTAATAAAAAATCAATTTTTATGAATATTTTTAGTGATTACAGATTTTTGTCCTTTTGCCTGTAGGACGCTTAGTTTAGCCAGAAAATGGGTTTTTAATTTTTCATTTAAAAAAATCGAATTTTTTAATAAAAAATCCATTTTTTAATAAAAAATCCATTTTTATGAATTTTTTTAGTGATTACAGATTTTTGTCCTTTTGCCTGTAGGAAAATGGGTTTTTAGTTTTTCATTTAAAAAATCGAATTTTTTAATAAAAAATCCATTTTTATGAATTTTTTTAGTGATTACAGATTTTTGTTCTTTTGCCTGTAGGACGCTTAGTTTAGCCAGAAAATGAGTTTTTAGTTTTTCATTTAAAAAAATCGAATTTTTTTAATAAAAAATCCATTTTTATGAATTTTTTTAGTGATTACAGATTTTTGTCCTTTTGCCTGTAGGACGCTTAGTTTAGCCAGAAAATGAGTTTTTAGTTTTTCAATTAAAAAAATCGAATTTTTTAATAAAAAATCAATTTTTATGAATTTTTTTTAGTGATTACAGATTTTTGTCCTTTTGCCTGTAGGACGCTTAGTTTAGCCAGAAAATGAGTTTTTAGTTTTTCATTTAAAAAAATCGAATTTTTTAATAAAAAATCCATTTTTATGAATTTTTTTTAGTGATTACAGATTTTTGTCCTTTTGCCTGTAGGACGCTTAGTTTAGCCAGAAAATGGGTTTTTAGTTTTTTATTTAAAAAAATCGAATTTTTTAATAAAAAATCCATTTTTATGAATTTTTTTAGTGATTACAGATTTTTGTCCTTTTGCCTGTAGGACGCTTAGTTTAGCCAGAAAATGGGTTTTTAGTTTTTCATTTAAAAAAATCGAATTTTTTAATAAAAAATCCATTTTTATGAATTTTTTTAGTGATTACAGATTTTTGTTCTTTTGCCTGTAGGACGCTTCGTTTAGCCAGAAAATGAGTTTTTAGTTTTTCATTTAAAAAAATCGAATTTTTTAATAAAAAATCCATTTTTATGAATTTTTTTAGTGATTACAGATTTTTGTCCTTTTGCCTGTAGGACGCTTAGTTTAGCCAGAAAATGGGTTTTTAGTTTTTTATTTAAAAAAATCGAATTTTTTAATAAAAAATCCATTTTTATGAATTTTTTTAGTGATTACAGATTTTTGTCCTTTTGCCTGTAGGACGCTTAGTTTAGCCAGAAAATGGGTTTTTAGTTTTTCATTTAAAAAAATCGAATTTTTTAATAAAAAATCCATTTTTATGAATTTTTTTAGTGATTACAGATTTTTGTTCTTTTGCCTGTAGGACGCTTCGTTTAGCCAGAAAATGAGTTTTTAGTTTTTCATTTAAAAAAATCGAATTTTTTAATAAAAAATCCATTTTTATGAATTTTTTTAGTGATTACAGATTTTTGTCCTTTTGCCTGTAGGACGCTTAGTTTAGCCAGAAAATGGGTTTTTAGTTTTTTATTTAAAAAAATCGAATTTTTTAATAAAAAATCCATTTTTATGAATTTTTTTAGTGATTACAGATTTTTGTCCTTTTGCCTGTAGGACGCTTAGTTTAGCCAGAAAATGGGTTTTTAGTTTTTCATTTAAAAAAATCGAATTTTTTAATAAAAAATCCATTTTTATGAATTTTTTTAGTGATTACAGATTTTTGTTCTTTTGCCTGTAGGACGCTTCGTTTAGCCAGAAAATGAGTTTTTAGTTTTTCATTTAAAAAAATCGAATTTTTTAATAAAAAATCCATTTTTATGAATTTTTTTTAGTGATTACAGATTTTTGTCCTTTTGCCTGTAGGACGCTTAGTTTAGCCAGAAAATGGGTTTTTAGTTTTTCATTTAAAAAAATCGAATTTTTTAATAAAAAATCCATTTTTATGAATTTTTTTAGTGATTACAGATTTTTGTTCTTTTGCCTGTAGGACGCTTCGTTTAGCCAGAAAATGAGTTTTTAGTTTTTCATTTAAAAAAATCGAATTTTTTAATAAAAAATCCATTTTTATGAATTTTTTTTAGTGATTACAGATTTTTGTCCTTTTGCCTGTAGGACGCTTAGTTTAGCCAGAAAATGGGTTTTTAGTTTTTCATTTAAAAAAATAGAATTTTTTAATAAAAAATCCATTTTTATGAATTTTTTTAGTGATTACAGATTTTTGTCCTTTTGCCTGTAGGACGCTTAGTTTAGCCAGAAAATGGGTTTTTAGTTTTTTATTTAAAAAAATCGAATTTTTTAATAAAAAATCCATTTTTATGAATTTTTTTAGTGATTACAGATTTTTGTCCTTTTGCCTGTAGGACGCTTAGTTTAGCCAGAAAATGGGTTTTTAGTTTTTCATTTAAAAAAATCGAATTTTTTAATAAAAAATCCATTTTTATGAATTTTTTTAGTGATTACAGATTTTTGTTCTTTTGCCTGTAGGACGCTTCGTTTAGCCAGAAAATGAGTTTTTAGTTTTTCATTTAAAAAAATCGAATTTTTTAATAAAAAATCCATTTTTATGAATTTTTTTAGTGATTACAGATTTTTGTCCTTTTGCCTGTAGGACGCTTAGTTTAGCCAGAAAATGGGTTTTTAGTTTTTTATTTAAAAAAATCGAATTTTTTAATAAAAAATCCATTTTTATGAATTTTTTTAGTGATTACAGATTTTTGTCCTTTTGCCTGTAGGACGCTTAGTTTAGCCAGAAAATGGGTTTTTAGTTTTTCATTTAAAAAAATCGAATTTTTTAATAAAAAATCCATTTTTATGAATTTTTTTAGTGATTACAGATTTTTGTTCTTTTGCCTGTAGACGCTTCGTTTAGCCAGAAAATGAGTTTTTAGTTTTTCATTTAAAAAAATCGAATTTTTTAATAAAAAATCCATTTTTATGAATTTTTTTAGTGATTACAGATTTTTGTCCTTTTGCCTGTAGGACGCTTAGTTTAGCCAGAAAATGGGTTTTTAGTTTTTTATTTAAAAAAATCGAATTTTTTAATAAAAAATCCATTTTTATGAATTTTTTTAGTGATTACAGATTTTTGTCCTTTTGCCTGTAGGACGCTTAGTTTAGCCAGAAAATGGGTTTTTAGTTTTTCATTTAAAAAAATCGAATTTTTTAATAAAAAATCCATTTTTATGAATTTTTTTAGTGATTACAGATTTTTGTTCTTTTGCCTGTAGGACGCTTCGTTTAGCCAGAAAATGAGTTTTTAGTTTTTCATTTAAAAAAATCGAATTTTTTAATAAAAAATCCATTTTTATAAATTTTTTTTAGTGATTACAGATTTTTGTCCTTTTGCCTGTAGGACGCTTAGTTTAGCCAGAAAATGGGTTTTTAGTTTTTCATTTAAAAAAATCGAATTTTTTAATAAAAAAATCCATTTTTATGAATTTTTTAGTGATTACAGATTTTTGTCCTTTTGCCTGTAGGACGCTTAGTTTAGCCAGAAAATGGGTTTTTAGTTTTTCATTTAAAAAAATCGAATTTTTTAATAAAAAATCCATTTTTTAATAAAAAATCCATTTTTATGAATTTTTTTAGTGATTACAGATTTTTGTCCTTTTGCCTGTAGGACGCTTAGTTTAGCCAGAAAATGGGTTTTTAGTTTTTCATTTAAAAAAATCGAATTTTTTAATAAAAAATCCATTTTTATGAATTTTTTTAGTGATTACAGATTTTTGTTCTTTTGCCTGTAGGACGCTTCGTTTAGCCAGAAAATGAGTTTTTAGTTTTTCATTTAAAAAAATCGAATTTTTTAATAAAAAATCCATTTTTATGAATTTTTTTAGTGATTACAGATTTTTGTCCTTTTGCCTGTAGGACGCTTAGTTTAGCCAGAAAATGGGTTTTTAGTTTTTTATTTAAAAAAATCGAATTTTTTAATAAAAAATCCATTTTTATGAATTTTTTTAGTGATTACAGATTTTTGTCCTTTTGCCTGTAGGACGCTTAGTTTAGCCAGAAAATGGGTTTTTAGTTTTTCATTTAAAAAAATCGAATTTTTTAATAAAAAATCCATTTTTATGAATTTTTTTAGTGATTACAGATTTTTGTTCTTTTGCCTGTAGGACGCTTCGTTTAGCCAGAAAATGAGTTTTTAGTTTTTCATTTAAAAAAATCGAATTTTTTAATAAAAAATCCATTTTTATGAATTTTTTTTAGTGATTACAGATTTTTGTCCTTTTGCCTGTAGGACGCTTAGTTTAGCCAGAAAATGGGTTTTTAGTTTTTCATTTAAAAAAATCGAATTTTTTAATAAAAAAATCCATTTTTATGAATTTTTTAGTGATTACAGATTTTTGTCCTTTTGCCTGTAGGACGCTTAGTTTAGCCAGAAAATGGGTTTTTAGTTTTTCATTTAAAAAAATCGAATTTTTTAATAAAAAATCCATTTTTTAATAAAAAATCCATTTTTATGAATGTTTTTAGTGATTACAGATTTTTGTCCTTTTGCCTGTAGGACGCTTAGTTTAGCCAGAAAATGGGTTTTTAGTTTTTCATTTAAAAAAATCGAATTTTTTAATAAAAAATCCATTTTTATGAATTTTTTTAGTGATTACAGATTTTTGTTCTTTTGCCTGTAGGACGCTTAGTTTAGCCAGAAAATGAGTTTTTAGTTTTTCATTTAAAAAAATCGAATTTTTTTAATAAAAAATCCATTTTTATGAATTTTTTTAGTGATTACAGATTTTTGTCCTTTTGCCTGTAGGACGCTTAGTTTAGCCAGAAAATGAGTTTTTAGTTTTTCAATTAAAAAAATCGAATTTTTTAATAAAAAATCAATTTTTATGAATTTTTTTTAGTGATTACAGATTTTTGTCCTTTTGCCTGTAGGACGCTTAGTTTAGCCAGAAAATGAGTTTTTAGTTTTTCATTTAAAAAAATCGAATTTTTTAATAAAAAATCCATTTTTATGAATTTTTTTTAGTGATTACAGATTTTTGTCCTTTTGCCTGTAGGACGCTTAGTTTAGCCAGAAAATGGGTTTTTAGTTTTTCATTTAAAAAAATCGAATTTTTTAATAAAAAAATCCATTTTTATGAATTTTTTAGTGATTACAGATTTTTGTCCTTTTGCCTGTAGGACGCTTAGTTTAGCCAGAAAATGAGTTTTTAGTTTTTCATTTAAAAAAATCGAATTTTTTAATAAAAAATCCATTTTTATGAATTTTTTTAGTGATTACAGATTTTTGTCCTTTTGCCTGTAGGACGCTTAGTTTAGCCAGAAAATGGGTTTTTAGTTTTTTATTTAAAAAAATCGAATTTTTTAATAAAAAATCCATTTTTATGAATTTTTTTATTGATTACAGATTTTTGTCCTTTTGCCTGTAGGACGCTTAGTTAAGCCAGAAAATGGGTTTTTAGTTTTTCATTTAAAAAAATCGAATTTTTTAATAAAAAAATCCATTTTTATGAATTTTTTAGTGATTACAGATTTTTGTCCTTTTGCCTGTAGGACGCTTAGTTAAGCCAGAAAATGGGTTTTTAGTTTTTCATTTAAAAAAATCGAATTTTTTAATAAAAAAATCCATTTTTATGAATTTTTTAGTGATTACAGATTTTTGTCCTTTTGCCTGTAGGACGCTTAGTTTAGCCAGAAAATGAGTTTTTAGTTTTTCATTTAAAAAAATCGAATTTTTTAATAAAAAATCCATTTTTATGAATTTTTTTAGTGATTACAGATTTTTGTCCTTTTGCCTGTAGGACGCTTAGTTTAGCCAGAAAATGGGTTTTTAGTTTTTCATTTAAAAAAATCGAATTTTTTAATAAAAAATCCATTTTTATGAATTTTTTTAGTGATTACAGATTTTTGTCCTTTTGCCTGTAGGACGCTTAGTTTAGCCAGAAAGTGAGTTTTTAGTTTTTCATTTAAAAAAATCGAATTTTTTAATAAAAAAATCCACTTTTATGAATTTTTTTTAGTGATTACAGATTTTTGTCCTTTTGCCTGTAGGACGCTTAGTTAAGCCAGAAAATGGGTTTTTAGTTTTTCATTTAAAAAAATCGAATTTTTTAATAAAAAAATCCATTTTTATGAATTTTTTAGTGATTACAGATTTTTGTCCTTTTGCCTGTAGGACGCTTAGTTTAGCCAGAAAATGAGTTTTTAGTTTTTCATTTAAAAAAATCGAATTTTTTAATAAAAAATCCATTTTTATGAATTTTTTTAGTGATTACAGATTTTTGTCCTTTTGCCTGTAGGACGCTTAGTTTAGCCAGAAAATGGGTTTTTAGTTTTTCATTTAAAAAAAATCGAATTTTTTAATAAAAAATCCATTTTTATGAATTTTTTTAGTGATTACAGATTTTTGTCCTTTAGCCTGTAGGACGCTTAGTTTAGCCAGAAAATGGGTTTTTAGTTTTTCATTTAAAAAAATCGAATTTTTTAATAAAAAATCCATTTTTATGAATTTTTTTAGTGATTACAGATTTTTGTCCTTTTGCCTGTAGGACGCTTAGTTTAGCTAGAAAATGAGTTTTTAGTTTTTCATTTAAAAAAATCGAATTTTTTAATAAAAAATCCATTTTTATGAATTTTTTTAGTGATTACAGATTTTTGTCCTTTTGCCTGTAGGACGCTTAGTTTAGCCAGAAAATGAGTTTTTAGTTTTTCAGTTAAAAAAAAAGAATTTTTTAATAAAAAATCCATTTTTATGAATTTTTTTAGTGATTACAGATTTTTGTCCTTTTGCCTGTAGGACGCTTAGTTTAGCCAGAAAATGGGTTTTTAGTTTTTCATTTAAAAAAATCGAATTTTTTAATAAAAATCCATTTTTATGAATTTTCATTTAAAAAAATCGAATTTTTTAATAAAAAATCCATTTTTATGAATTTTTTTAGTGATTACAGATTTTTGTCCTTTTGCCTGTAGGACGCTTAGTTTAGCCAGAAAATGGGTTTTTAGTTTTTCATTTAAAAAAATCGAATTTTTTAGTAAAAAAATCCATTTTTATGAATTTTTTTAGTGATTACAGATTTTTGTCCTTTTGCCTGTAGGACGCTTAGTTTAGCCAGAAAATGGGTTTTTAGTTTTTCATTTAAAAAAATCGAATTTTTTAATAAAAAATCCATTTTTATGAATTTTCCAGTGATTACAGATTTTTGTCCTTTTGCCTGTAGGACGCTTAGTTTAGCCAGAAAATGGGTTTTTAGTTTTTCATTAAAAAAAAATCGAATTTTTTAATAAAAAATCCATTTTTATGAATTTTTTTAGTGATTACAGATTTTTGTCCTTTTGCCTGTAGGACGCTTAATTTAGCCAGAAAATGGGTTTTTAGTTTTTCATTTAAAAAATCGAATTTTTTAATAAAAAATCCATTTTTATGAATTTTTTTAGTGATTACAGATTTTTGTCCTTTTGCCTGTAGGACGCTTAGTTTAGCCAGAAAATGAGTTTTTAGTTTTTCATTTTAAAAAAATCGAATTTTTTAATAAAAAATCCATTTTTATGAATTTTTTTAGTGATTACAGATTTTTGTTCTTTTGCCTGTAGGACGCTTAATTTAGCCAGAAAATGGGTTTTTAGTTTTTCATTTAAAAAAATCGAATTTTTTAATAAAAAAATCCATTTTTATGAATTTTTTTAGTGATTACAGATTTTTGTCCTTTTGCCTGTAGGACGCTTAGTTTAGTCAGAAAATGGGTTTTTAGTTTTTCATTTAAAAAAATCGAATTTTTTAATAAAAAATCCATTTTTATGAATTTTTTTAGTGATTACAGATTTTTGTCCTTTTGCCTGTAGGACGCTTAGTTTAGCCAGAAAATGGTTTTTAGTTTTTCATTTAAAAAAATCGAATTTTTTAATAAAAAATCCATTTTTTAATAAAAAATCCATTTTTATGAATTTTTTTAGTGATTACAGATTTTTGTCCTTTTGCCTGTAGGACGCTTAGTTTAGCCAGAAAATGGGTTTTTAGTTTTTCATTTAAAAAAATCGAATTTTTTAATAAAAAATCCATTTTTATGAATTTTTTTAGTGATTACAGATTTTTGTCCTTTTGCCTGTAGGACGCTTAGTTTAGCCAGAAAATGGGTTTTTAGTTTTTCATTAAAAAAAATCGAATTTTTTAATCAAAAATCCATTTTTATGAATTTTTTTAGTGATTACAGATTTTTGTCCTTTTGCCTGTAGGACGCTTAGTTTAGCCAGAAAATGGTTTTTAGTTTTTCATTTAAAAAAATCGAATTTTTTAATAAAAAATCCATTTTTTAATAAAAAATCCATTTTTATGAATTTTTTTAGTGATTACAGATTTTTGTCCTTTTGCCTGTAGCACGCTTAGTTTAGCCAGAAAATGGGTTTTCAGTTTTTCATTTAAAAAAATCGAATTTTTTAATAAAAAAATCCATTTTTATGAATTTTTTTTAGTGATTACAGATTTTTGTCCTTTTGCCTGTAGGACGCTTAGTTTAGCCAGAAAATGAGTTTTTAGTTTTTCATTTAAAAAAATCGAATTTTTTAATAAAAAATCCATTTTTATGAATTTTTTTAGAGAAATTTTCTAATAAATTTTTACAGAAAAATTTTCTAATAAATTTTTACAGAAAAATTTTCTAATAAATTTTTACAGAAAAATTTTCTATAAAATTTTTACAGAAAAATTTTCTATAAAATTTTTACAGAAAAATTTTCTATAAAATATATAAAATAGAAATATATAAAATAGAAAATTTTTCTGTAACAATTTTAAAGAAAATTTTTCTGTAAAAATTTTATAGAAAATTTCTCTGTAAAAATTTTATAGAAAATTTCTCTGTAAAAATTTTATAGAAAATTTCTCTGTAAAAATTTTATATAAAAATTCTCTGTAAAAATTTTATAGAAAATTTCTCTGTAAAAATTTTATAGAAAATTTCTCTGTAAAAATTTTATAGAAAATTTCTCTGTAAAAATTTTATAGAAAATTTCTCTGTAAAAATTTTATAGAAAATTTCTCTGTAAAAATTTTATAGAAAATTTCTCTGTAAAAATTTTAGAAATATATAAAATAGAAAATTTTTCTGTAACAATTTTAAAGAAAATTTTTCTGTAACAATTTTATAGAAAATTTCTCTGTAAAAATTTTATAGAAAATTTCTCTGTAAAAATATTATAGAAAATTTCTCTGTAAAAATTTTATAGAAAATTTCTCTGTAAAAATTTTATAGAAAATTTCTCTGTAAAAATTTTAAAGAAAATTTCTCTGTAAAAATTTTATAGAAAATTTCTCTGTAAAAATTTTATAGAAAATTTCTCTGTAAAAATTTTATAGAAAATTTCTCTGTAAAAATTTTATAGAAAATTTCTCTGTAAAAATTTTATAGAAAATTTCTCTGTAAAAATTTTATAGAAAATTTCTCTGTAAAAATTTTATAGAAAATTTCTCTGTAAAAATTTTATAGAAAATTTCTCTGTAAAAATTTTATAGAAAATTTCTCTGTAAAAATTTTATAGAAAATTTCTCTGTAAAAATTTTATAGAAAATTTCTCTGTAAAAATTTTATAGAAAATTTCTCTGTAAAAATTTTATAGAAAATTTCTCTGTAAAAATTTTATAGAAAATTTCTCTGTAAAAATTTTATAGAAAATTTCTCTGTAAAAATTTTATAGAAAATTTCTCTGTAAAAATTTTATAGAAAATTTCTCTGTAAAAATTTTATAGAAAATTTCTCTGTAAAAATTTTATAGAAAATTTCTCTGTAAAAATTTTATAGAAAATTTCTCTGTAAAAATTTTATAGAAAATTTCTCTGTAAAAATTTTATAGAAAATTTCTCTGTAAAAATTTTATAGAAAATTTCTCTGTAAAAATTTTATAGAAAATTTCTCTGTAAAAATTTTATAGAAAATTTCTCTGTAAAAATTTTATAGAAAATTTCTCTGTAAAAATTTTATAGAAAATTTCTCTGTAAAAATTTTATAGAAAATTTCTCTGTAAAAATTTTATAGAAAATTTCTCTGTAAAAAGTTTATAGAAAATTTCTCTGTAAAAAGTGTATAGAAAATTTCTCTGTAAAAAGTTTATAGAAAATTTCTCTGTAAAAATTTTATAGAAAATGGGTTTTTAGTTTTTCATTTAAAAAAATCGAATTTTTTAATAAAAAATCCATTTTTTAATAAAAAATCCATTTTTATGAATGGGTTTTTAGTTTTTCATTTAAAAAAATCGAATTTTTTAATAAAAAATCCATTTTTTAATAAAAAATCCATTTTTATGAATTTTTTTAGTGATTACAGATTTTTGTCCTTTTGCCTGTAGGACGCTTAGTTTAGCCAGAAAATGGGTTTTTAGTTTTTCATTTAAAAAAATCGAATTTTTTAATAAAAAATTCATTTTTATGAATTTTTTTAGTGATTACAGATTTTTGTCCTTTTGCCTGTAGGACGCTTAGTTTAGCCAGAAAATGAGTTTTTAGTTTTTCATTTAAAAAAATCGAATTTTTTAATAAAAAATCCATTTTTATGAATTTTTTTAGTGATTACAGATTTTTGTCCTTTTGCCTGTAGGACGCTTAGTTTAGCCAGAAAATGGGTTTTTAGTTTTTCATTTAAAAAAATCGAATTTTTTAATAAAAAAAATCCATTTTTATGAATTTTTTTAGTGATTACAGATTTTTGTCCTTTTGCCTGTAGGACGCTTAGTTTAGCCAGAAAATGAGTTTTTAGTTTTTCATTTAAAAAAATCGAATTTTTTAATAAAAAATCCATTTTTATGAATTTTTTTAGAGAAATTTTCCATAAAATTTTTACAGAAAAATTTTCTATAAAATTGTTACAGAAAAATTTTCTATAAAATATATAAAATAGAAAATTTTTCTGTAACAATTTTAAAGAAAATTTTTCTGTAACAATTTTATAGAAAATTTTTCTGTAACAATTTTATAGAAAATTTTTCTGTAACAATTTTATAGAAAATTTTTCTGTAAAAATTTTATAGAAAATTTCTCTGTAAAAATTTTATAGAAAATTTCTCTGTAAAAATTTTATAGAAAATTTCTCTGTAAAAATTTTATAGAAAATTTCTCTGTAAAAATTTTATAGAAAATTTCTCTGTAAAAATTTTATAGAAAATTTCTCTGTAAAAATTTTATAGAAAATTTCTCTGTAAAAATTTTATAGAAAATTTCTCTGTAAAAATTTTACAGAAAATTTCTCTGTAAAAATTTTATAGAAAATTTCTCTGTAAAAATTTTATAGAAAATTTCTCTGTAAAAATTTTATAGAAAATTTCTCTGTAAAAATTTTATAGAAAATTTCTCTGTAAAAATTTTATAGAAAATTTCTCTGTAAAAATTTTATAGAAAATTTCTCTGTAAAAATTTTATAGAAAATTTCTCTGTAAAAATTTTATAGAAAATTTCTCTGTAAAAATTTTATAGAAAATTTCTCTGTAAAAATTTTATAGAAAATTTCTCTGTAAAAATTTTATAGAAAATTTCTCTGTAAAAATTTTATAGAAAATTTCTCTGTAAAAATTTTATAGAAAATTTCTCTGTAAAAATTTTATAGAAAATTTCTCTGTAAAAATTTTATAGAAAATTTCTCTGTAAAAATTTTATAGAAAATTTCTCTGTAAAAATTTTATAGAAAATTTCTCTGTAAAAATTTTATAGAAAATTTCTCTGTAAAAATTTTATAGGAAATTTCTTTGTAAAAGTTTTATAGAAAATTTCTCTGTAAAAATTTTATAGAAAATTTCTTTGTAAAAATTTTATAGAATATTTTTCTGTAAAAATTTTATAGAAAATTTCTCTGTAAAAATTTTATAGAAAATTTCTCTGTAAAAATTTTATAGAAAATTTCTCTGTAAAATTTTATAGAAAATTTCTCTGTAAAAATTTTATAGAAAATTTCTTTGTAAAATTTTATAGAAAATTTCTCTGTAAAAATTTTATAGAAAATTTCTCTGTAAAAATTTTATAGAAAATTTCTCTGTAAAAATTTTATAGAAAATTTCTCTGTAAAATTTTATAGGAAATTTCTCTGTAAAAATTTTATAGAAAATTTCTCTGTAAAAATTTTATAGAAAATTTCTCTGTAAAAATTTTATAGAAAATTTCTCTGTAAAAATTTTATAGAAAATTTCTCTGTAAAAATTTTATAGAAAATTTCTCTGTAAAAATTTTATAGAAAATTTCTCTGTAAAAATTTTATAGAAAATTTCTCTGTAAAAATTTTATAGAAAATTTCTCTGTAAAATTTTATAGAAAATTTCTCTGTAAAAATTTTATAGAAAATTTCTCTGTAAAAATTTTATAGAAAATTTCTCTGTAAAAATTTTATAGAAAATTTCTCTGTAAAAATTTTATAGAAAATTTCTCTGTAAAAATTTTATAGAAAATTTCTCTGTAAAAATTTTATAGAAAATTTCTCTGTAAAAATTTTATAGATAATTTCTCTGTAAAAATTTTATAGAAAATTTCTCTGTAAAAATTTTATAGAAAATTTCTCTGTAAAAATTTTATAGAAAATTTCTCTGTAAAAATTTTATAGAAATTTTCTCTGTTAAAATTTTATAGAAAATTTCTCTGTAAAAATTTTATAGAAAATTTCTCTGTAAAAATTTTATAGAAAATTTCTCTGTAAAAATTTTATAGAAAATTTCTCTGTAAAAATTTTATAGAAAATTTATCTGTAAAAATTTGTTAGAAAATTTCTCTGTAAAAATTTTATAGAAAATTTCTCTGTAAAAATTTTATAGAAAATTTCTATGTAAAAATTTTATAGAAATTTTTTCTGTTAAAATTTTATAGAAAATTTCTCTGTAAAATTTTATAGAAAATTTATCTGTAAAAATTTTATAGAAAATTTATCTGTAAAAATTTTATAGAAAATTTATCTGTAAAAATTTGTTAGAAAATTTATCTGTAAAAATTTTTTAGAAAATTTCTCTGTAAAAATTTTATAGAAAATTTCTCTGTAAAAATTTTGTAGAAAATTTCTCTTTAAAAATTTTATAAAAAATTTCTCTGTAAAAATTTTATAGAAAATTTCTCTGTAAAAATTCTATAGAAAATTTCTCTGTAAAAATTTTATAGAAAATTTCTCTGTAAAAATTTTATAGAAAATTTCTCTGTAAAAATTTTATAGAAAATTTTTCTGTAAAAATTTTTCTGTTCTGGAAAAAATTCCAGAACATACTTTATGGTATTCTGTAGTTCTTATAGCTAGCGCTATCGCTCAAGGCGAATTAAATTTACCAGGTGTAATCGATAGACCAACAAATAAGTATTGCTGAAGCCGTAATGACACTCACTTTAATTCGTCTTTTCTTAATCTAAGATTGAAAGAGTGTTAAAAAAGAGAAATTTATAAAAATTTTGTTTACTTTTTTTGTTTTCTTTCAATTGTATTTCATTTCATTCCGTAAAAAACGCAAAGATTAAAAAATACAATTTAAAATCGCTATATTCGACAATAAAACTAATGAATTAGAATGACTGTAATATTTTAAGATTAAAATGTCATTTTTAGGCTAAATATTTTTGATTTTTTTTTTTTACTTTTTGCCCTTTTTATCGATAACATGTATAGAAATTTTAAAGTTTAGAGATTTTTTTTTAATATAGCTGAACTCTTCGCTCTTGAGGAAATTACCTTTTACATTATATTTGTGCTGTTCTCTAAAATCTTAAAAAGACGAAAAAAAGTGGGTGTCATTACTGCTTAATGTCTTGTAAATAATAAATTATTTTATGTCAAAAAATACGGGTAATTTTTTTTTTCATTTTTTCGAATTTTAGCGATAGCTATATTATATAATGATCATATAAACCAAATAGACGTTGTTTACTTCAGTTCAAGTCCTACTTATTTTATATTGCGGCTAAAAACTTAGGGTAAAAACTAATAAGTTGGCCTTCTAATATTATCTGGTATTCGACACTTCTTTTTAAAAGGTTTTAAATGAACAAGTTTGAAAACGGACTGTTAAAATCAAGTTAAAACAGCGAGAGCAGGAACAAGGTGTTTTTTCGCCGCACTGAAAGTTACCCGCTTCGTTAAAACTGCTAAAAAAAAGAAGGAAGGGTATGGCCACCTTAATTCCTCTTAAGTTATCACTTCCAAATTGATATAAAAAAATCAACGCTTCATGAAAACAGTTGTTTTACTACTTAATAAAATCAACCCAGCTTTTTCTGCTTCGACTTTACGTCATATTGTCCCAAAAGAAAAAACGACGATTATTATCAATTGTGCTTTTCAAGAGGTTAAATCTTTTTTCGAATCGTTGTGGAATAATAGCTAAACGTTTTTTATACAAAATTTTCTGTATTTGCATAATTTTGGTTGATTAACTACTGTTTTTTATAACAAAAAAAAAAACGTGAACCTTTTTTTTTAGTAAAACGAGGTAAATATGATTAGGAATTTTAAAAGTGAGGTTATAGGATAAAGACAGCAAGAATTGCAAAATCTGTATTTTACACAGAAGCGAAAATTTTTGCAAATGATTTGTAATTATTTGCAACTGTTGGAAAAGCAAAAATGATGTGCTAAATGTTAAAGAAAATTTAGTAAAAGATCTGAAAAATTCGAGAAAATACCAACAAAAAAAGTTGCAATTTTATGTGGCGAACGTGTCGAAATGGAGCTATTCATGTTTCTTTATGTGTGAAAAAAAAGTGGATTATGTGTATGTGGTTTTGCGTTGCTTTGATTTGTGTTTTTCCCTTTTTCTTTTGTTTTTGCAAAAGTAAATATAATTAGAGTTGCCATAGAGAAGTTATAGGAAATTTCAGCGATTATATATTAAGCAAAGGGTAATTATTTAGAGTTTGGCTTTTAAATTAAAAAATGAATGGCCTATATCTAGTTTAGCGTTGAAATAAAAAAAAAGTATCTTGGGTGATAAAGAATAAAAAAATAAGAAAAAATTGGCGGTCGTCCATATTTTCCAAGTTATGGGGCTCTGAATTTTCATATAAAATTCTGATTATATGCTACATTTTTTAAAATATCAATATGGGTATCATTTAAAAGCTTTGGAAAATATCTTTCAGGTGGAGCTAAAATTAAAAAAAAAATTAATTCGGCTCTTCCCGTTAAGATTTTTTTGATTTTTTAATACGTTATAAAAAAAAAATAATAATTATTTTTTCTGAACCCCTAATATGGAAATTTTAACGTTTAACAAAACGAGTTGAAAATCTGCTTCATTGCCAGGACAGAAAAGCAAGGCAAAAGTAAAAAAATCAGAGGCTTCAGCCATGTTTTTATTGACTAACTGGCTTGTGTTTGGATGCGCCGAATAAGAAAAGCAAAAAATTGGTATAAAAATGACATTAATTTATACTTTGTATACCTACTCATTAAATTGTAATAGGTATATCACATAAAACAAGTGCTATGCTAGCATCTACGGATGATTTTGTTCAAAAAAGTGACCGTTAGCTTTTTTGATATGTCCGTAAACTAGATTTAAGCCTATTCGGGCTTAAATCCCAAAGTTTCTATGTAAAGTATATCTCCAGTATTTAATGACGAAATAAGGCAATATGGGTATCATTGGAATGGTAAATAAAAGTACTAACCAACTAAAGCCAAAATAATAAAAAAAATTAAATAAATTTAAGTAGAAGAAAATATTTTCTATTTTTATTCTGCAACCGGCTATGCAGAAAATCTTTAGTTAGCGAAGCCGGTGTTGGGTATATAAAGGAGAAAGACCTTTCGCCCGACCGAAGGCCTACTATGCAGAAAATCTTTAGTTAGCGAAACCGGTGTTGGTTATACCATAGAGGAGAAAATCCTTGCGCCCGGCCCTCAAATACAAATTCTGCTTTGTATGAAATAAGAAGTTTAACTCTGGAAGAAGAAATTAATGAAGAATTAAGTGATTCGGAAAAAAATCTAAAAAAATGGTTTTTTATGCGCACTCGTATTTTTTTAATTTTTTTTTCACTGATTTTAATTTAGCTTAATTGTTCATTTAATTACCATTCCAATCAAGGCATATTAAACAAGGTGATAGCGTAAGGGAGAGGAAATTTGAGCTAAAAATTTTTTGAATTTTTTTTTATACGGATTTTGACATTAAAATAGATATTATTCTCTCTGAAAATTCTCCATATAATAAAAAAATTTCTCTTTAATATTAGCTCCGCCCTGTGCAGTCACCTTGACACATATGCCTTGATTCCAATGATACCTTGCCTTATTCCGTCATAAAATGGTCGAGATATACCTATCATATTTTACATAGAAACTTTGGGGGTCCGTAACTCCGAAACTAAGGGTCGCCCCCAAATTTTTCATTTCAACATTTTTTTGCTTAAAATTAAATTTTACACACAATAGGCTTTAATTATTATGATGTATCCGTAAACTAGATTTGTTCCAATATTCGGACACCCTTTACACAGTAATTAATTTCAATATTTCGAAATTCTTAAATACAAAGATTTTTTGTTTAAAAAATTTTATTTAAAATAGAAGTAAAAATCGGCATACCTATGTATGTATTTGTTTAACGATTTGTATTATTGCATTAGCTTTTTAAAGGGCGCTGGTGGGAAAACACACATTAACATAGTAAACCACACATAATTGACTGCTTAGTAACAGCACGCTCTATTCTTATATCACCTGCGTGTATAATTGAGTACTAAAAATAATTAATTCACTTTTAATACAATAAAACGGCAATAATTACCTTGTTCTTCTTTATTCGTTTTCATTTTAACATTTTATTTAATTTAATTCATTTCATTGTACCTATTTTTTCTTTTGCTCTTCTTCCTCCTTTGCAGTTAATAATTTTGTTAATTATTTTTCTGCCACACAAAAGCCGCAATTATTTGTTGTTGTGCTGCTAAGTGCAAAAGAAAGATAAATAAAATTTCCATTTGCAAACAACAAAACAAAAAGAAACAAAAAACTTCCTCATTTCTTATTTCTTTAATTTTTTTTTTTTTTTATTTAAATGCCAACAAAAACATTCTTTTAAACAAAAATTATATGAAATTTTTCTTGTTTAAATTTAGTTTTTCTTTTTAATTGATCTTTAAATTTATATTACAAAAAAAAAAAGAAAGAAAAACATACAGCTGCTGCGTTTTGCATTCTTATATCATCTATTGGAATTTTTTGAGTTTATTTTTTATCAGCAAATCTTAACGACTCGACTGGATTAATCTTGTCCAAAATCCGTGGAAACAAAAAGATTTCTTATATGACTTTTGAAAGAATATCAGGTAAGTGTTGGGAGTTTTTATTTTATTAAATATTTTTAATATTAAGAATTCTTGTGATTTGTAAAAATAGAATTACTTTACTACCAGCCCATTGCTCGCAATGTAAAACTCCATTTGTAAAAAAAATTACAAATCTTGACATTTCGAGCCATGCTCCAAATTAATAAATTCACTGTTGTTACCACCTGGTAGGTAAATGCCTGACAGCAGGCGTTTAAAATTATAAAAAAAATTTTATACATATAATAAAACAGTAACTCATTTCCTGCCTGTCTATCTGTCTGTCTTTCTCTTCGTGTTCGCATTACGTAAAAACTATTGGATGAATTTTAATCAAATTTTGTGAGGAGGTACCTTAGCATCCTGATTCCAATATAGGATACAGAAATGTCTTATTTCTAAGAGCAATGGTGCGCAACAGATGGCACTGTTTTAAAATAATGAGTAACTCATTTCCTGTCTGTTTTTTACAGAGCTTAACAATAATTTTTAAAATTTTATTAATTTTTATATAATTTTTAATTTCATTTAATCTATTTTTAAATGAAGTAATTAAAATATATAGAATTTTATCCAGGGACGGGTACCTTCTATAAAGTAAATACGTAAGTCTAAAAATTTGGTGTAGACTACTTTTAAAACAAAATCGAACAAAATATTGTCAGGACGCACACAACGTGTGTGGCCACAGCTACTATACATATATAGGTTTTTAAATTAAAATTCAATTTTATAAACTTCAAATTCAATTTTAAAAACATTAAAATTCAATTTGTGCCTTGCTGTAAATTCAATTTTGTAAACATCAAATTCAATTTCACTTCATATTTATAGAAATTTTTTTTTATAAATTATAGAAAATTTTTTTATAAAATTTTCTATACAATTTTTACAAAAAAAAAAAAAAAAAAATGTCTTAAACATTTTGCAATAATATTTTTACAAAACATTTTCTATAGAATTTAAAAAAATAAATTCAATCAAATTTTGCCAAACAATTTTCAATAGAATTTTATTGCAATTTTTTTTTAATAAATTTTGTAGAAATTTTTTTGTAAAATTTTATATTAATTTTTTGGATAAATTTCATATTAATTTTTTGGAAAAATTTCATATTAATTTTTATAAAAATTTTATAATTTTTTGTAAAAATTTTATAGTAGATTTTTTTTTAAATGACATTGAAAATTTATTTTTAAAATTTTCTTCAATTTTTTTTTTAAATATTGGATTTTTGTTTGGAAAATTTTATTTAAATTATTTTTTTTTAATTTAATAGAAAATGTTTTGTAAAAATATTGCAAATTTTTTGTAAAAATTTGTAAGAAAATTTTTTTGTAAAAATTTTATAGTAATTTTTTGAAAAAAATTTCTATAAGACTGCTGTATAAGACAAAGGGGACCAGCATATTGGACCCAAGTGACATGTGTGAATGTGAAAACGGCTGTCTGCCTAACCTAAGAGTGTTATATTCAGCAATGCCAAATCGTATATGCCCTACACTATAGTCATTGGAAATATCACTTATATCGGCCTTGGGGCCTTCTAGCATTGGTTAATTGGTCTGCCTCGAATAGCTTTACTACTGTACAGATATATGTGGGTACATTAATCAGCCGTGTGCATTTTCTTTATTTTCGTCTATAACATAAAAAAGAAATATGTAATACAAATTAAAAGTCTCCTACATTTGAAACTCAAATTAATATAAATAGAGAAAAAAAACTTATAAAGATGTTACAGCTATTGTCGCCGCGCAGTGGCTGAAAATCGTTTTTCGTTGGCCAAAAGTAAATTTTTTTTTGTCACCGATTTTTAAAATTTTTACGTCATTTTGTAGTTAATATAACCAAATTATGGTAGCCAAAAAATTATGTTAAAATATTGATAATTGTGGGCGTGGCATGCTATCAAACTCAACTTTATTTTTAATTTCAGAAAAAGGTGTTTTTCTTTGGTTTTTTATCAAAATTAAATGGTTACTACTCGCAAGCTATCATCGATAATGGTCTGCGGTTTTTTTTATAATGTTGGTAGGATTATTGTCTTTAGTTGTTGTAAGTAGGCACAGCTCTAGCGTTTAATATTAGGGGCGTTATGAAATATTTATGAAACTACTATATTTTCCTCAAATTTAAACTTTAGTGGAATAGAACTTCTAGGGAACAAAAGGGAACAAGAAACGTATACAACCACGAGAAAGGTGAAAGTGTCCTCTTTAAGGCTATATATACTTTTGCACCCGCCACGAGCCGCCTGTAGAACACTTTTTTCATTTTAATGAAATTACTCGAAAAAATTCATATACAATGGTGTATTAAATTTTCACTTTTTTGCCTAAAAGTTTATTTTTTTAGTTTAGGCTACGTATAACTAAAAAAAATAAATATAATACCTTCGAAAGGGTTTAATGGCTTTGTTTTGATCAGCAAAAAATAAGTGAAGATGTCATCAAATATCATTTGGTGCCACTTGGAGATCTATCAGAGGAGGCTCAGGAAAAAGGAACAAGGATTACAAATTTTATAGAGAGCACAATACTAGGAAAATTTCACGGAATTCAACAAATGAAGATCTATTTAATATATTATTGGCAACGTCAGATCCGTTCATATCCAGTATTCGAAATCAATGGAAAGTGGACCATCGGTATTTAGATGAAGAAGCCAAAAAACTACTAAAGAACAAAAATAGCACAGAACAAAATATGGAATATTTGCAATTAATATTTAAGTCAAATGAATAAAAATTATATTTTCTTGTTGCGTGAGTTGAAGGTAGCGCAGAAGATCCGAGTACATTTTCCATTCGTCATGAAAGCTTAAAAATTAATTTTTTATGCAATCTAGGCTTAGGTAATACAATTTGTTAATTATTGACACTATTTTTCATATAATATGCTATATAAACGCCCACAAAAAGGGGGCGGGGTCCAAAAATAAATTTTTATGATTTTCTGTCTCCAGGGTAAAGACCTTGAACCTTCTTTGACATAAAAATGTTTCATTTGTTTAACAAATTTACAAAAAAAAACTTGTAAAAATGTGTAGTTTTTCAGGGGTTGGTTTAGTTCTTCTTAGGGGAATTTTTTTCCCCTGGTCCGATTTGGCACATTTACGAACTTAGCCTGCCCTATCCTTCAAGATATATATGTACCAAATTTCAAGGGTCTAGCTCTTTTCGTTTAGACTGAATCGTGTTCATACAGACAGGCGAATGGACGGACGGCCGGATGGACAGACGGACGTATGGACAGACGGACGTATGGACAGACGGACATAGCTATATCGTCTTAGATTTCATCACTGATCAAGAATATATATACTTTTTTGGATCTTAGAGGGATATTTTACTATGTTACACACAGAATAAACCCATATTTCACTCTGAAAGTTAAAAAAATTAATATGTTCAACTTTGACCTCGAATTCCTTAAAAAGTCCTCAATCAATTTTAATGTAATTAAAACTCAATCAAGCTGAGCTAAATATCTATCCATTAAAAAAAATTATTTCAATATTTTGATCAGTTCAAAAGTTACAGAATTTTGGCCAACGAAAAACGATTTTCAGCCACTGTGCGCCGTTCATACATAGCTTCTCGTCGGATCACCAATCTTATTTAACAACTCATGGAACGAGTATTATTGGAACAATTAACACCATTCATTATCCACAGGATACTTGGTATTGGGGGTAACCCTCTCTCGATAATTATTCACGATTTTGTAACATTAGTTTTATATAAGATCCTATTATTGTGAGGTTCTATACATATTTATTGCCCGAAAAAAATGCCAAGTTTCAATTATCATTAAAATCTGTACTTTTTTCGTATTTAAAAATAATAGTAACCTTTATCTTCAAATATTCACTTTAAAAAACCGTTGATGTTATTTTAGAACTTTTAGATTTTATAAAAAAAAAAAACCAACAGTTTTCCTTTCAAATGTCTAAATGTAATGCTGTTGGTAACTTTGGTTTATAAATAAATAAAGCAAACAGATGAGCAATTTTTAAAAATTTTTAAAATAAACTTTTTAATTCCCTGTGTAACCATGCAAGCATGCAACTTGCAAGATTTTCGTATATTTCACCGGCATTTTCGTAAATAATACTTGTATGCAATTACATACTTGCATATGTGTAAAGACAGCGTAAGTGAAAGAAAGATTTGACTATATAGATATTTTTTTAGGCTTATAATGTCACAAAATATCTTTTGTTTTATTTAAACGAGTGTTTACTTTCCCAAATGTTTACTTTCCTAAAAATCTATTACCTTCGTTTTTAATGATATTTTGGTTTCTTTACTCTTTTTACTACTTGTTTTGTAAAACACAACATAATACAATTCTCTATATTATGTGTGATTATTTTTGAATTGCGGTAACAGCTAAGACCGGTTTATTCTCTGGCACAAAACATATAAGATGCGCAATTTTATTTTTATTTTATTTTTTTATTTTTTTTGTTAAAGTTGTTAAGTTGTACGTACGATAACAAAAAAAAAAAAAAAAAGAATATCCACAAAAATTGGTTGTAGTCTGTTGAGTTTTAATTTGAAATCCATTACTTTTGCTGTGTGTTCGTTCTCTCTTATATTTTATATAAATTTTTTTGTTTTATATTTTTTTCTTGAAGACTACATGTAAATGTTAATCATATTAAGAAAAAAAAAACGTAATAAAATTGAAAATACATGAAAATTCTATTATTTTTACGTTGTCATAGCGAAAAATTTACAAAATATTATATGTAATTTTTACTATTCAATGTTTTTCTCAAATTAATATCAATTTAAGTATAATCGTTAAATTTAAACTTGTTGCCCATCTTAATACAAATTTTCAATATACATACATATGTATGTTCGAACTAAACTAATAACAATATCAATTGATAAATTACCATATTTCAAACAAGCAGCGCTCGCTCCACGTCGTCAGCGTCCAGACAATATTTTGTTCTATTTTACAGCGTCGAAAAATACACAAACTTTCAATATACATATCGTCACCTGAAACGGCCGTAACAACATATTTTAAAATTTTACAGGAGATACAAAAAACTTCATCAAAAATCAAAACTATTGAAGTTAGAGTTATGATTTTTTTCAGTATAGCATTAGAATACGATGTTACATTTATTCCTTAAATGAAGATTTGTTTCCGACGTTGTTTGTTTATATAAGTTATGTGGGATGCGCCCTTTTGAATTCAAAAAAGCTAAGGTCAAAATGGCGTAACAACAGAAATATTCTTATAAATAGTGAAAATGTATAATTGTGATTCGCTAGTCAGGTTTAAAGAAATAAGAATTGCAAATAGATGCTTTTTATATGTATTTAATTTTATGCATATTTTTAATAACTGAAAATTTAAAAATAAGAAAATATTTCATTAAATAATGGGAAAAAATTAAACATTTATACAGTTTGTAAAAAAAAATCTTTGCACATAGAGAAAAATAAAAAAAAACTTCAATGTATGCATTGATTTCCTATAAAAATAAACATTTTTTTTATTTTTTTCAGGACCTACATAAATAAGATTTATGCTTGGGATCATTGTCTTGATAGTATTTGTATCTTAATTTATTCGGATTATCCGGGTCTCTAAACCCAAATTTTTTAACGCTGGCCGTCAGTTCATTTTTCAAAGGTATACTTCTTTAGTCATTATTTCTTCTAAAATCCTGATTACACCAACTCCTTTGCTGGATATACAGCCCCATACCATTACGGACAGTTTTCCAAACTTTACTGTAGGAATAAGATTTTTATTTTCTAGTGCTGTTAGGGGCTTACGCCAAACTCTTTGCGGTCCATCATGATAATAAAGCATAATTTTTGTTTCATCGAAGAAAATAACATCGTCCCAGTACTCTGGAGAGAATGAAACGTGTTCGGTGGCAAATCTTAATCTCTTTTCAATATTTTGTGCGGAGAGCAGGGGTTTTTTCCTCGCCACTCTTGATGAGTATTTGTGCTTTTGAAGAACATTTCTAATGGTTGAATGGGAAACACGTAGCCCAAAGTCTTTTTCCACTTGAAGAGCTAAACTTCTCGTGCTGGATTGGGGGTTATCATAAACAGTTCTAATTATCTTTCTTTCAATTCGCTGCGTCACCTTTTTCGGCCTGCCTGTGGATCCTTTTAAGTCTAGTCGTCCTTCTTTTTCAGCACGGGATATGATATTATATACAGTTCTGATTTTCAGGGAAAACATATCGGCGATTTCCTTGGAAGATTTGCCTTTGTAGCGATTGAAATAGACCAATTGTATAATATTTTTTGAAATTCGTTTTCCTGGCATTTTTTACATTCAAATATGCACTCACTTATTACATTAAGAACGATCACTTTATTATTAAATCTTTGTTTACCTCTTTCACATTCCATTCCATTTATGAAAAAAACCCAAATTCACAAAATTTTTGGAAAATAACGGCATTTTTGTTCTTTTTTTAATTGTCTTCATTCAATATGCAAAGATTTTTTTTACAGTTTTAATACTGAGTAAACTTCTTTTTTTGGTGTTGTTGTTGTAATGTGTATGTCTATTTGCAAAGTATTGGTACCTAATAGTCGCAAACAGGTACCGTAATGGGATGTGTGCAAAAAAAAAACAGTATGTAAATGTTTTTTGTTGAAATTCTTGAATGAATATAAATTTTACATGTTTTTTTTTTCTGTGCAAAGATATTTTTTACAAACTGTATATAGGTACAACGTGTTCTCAGCAAACATACATTCCGGCTGGTTGTCCGCAAGGTTCTTGCTTGTCGCCCGTTTTGTACAACTTATTTACTGCAGACATTCCCTGTTTTGCAACTTGCACCACTTCAATATTCGCAGATGACACTTCCATTCTCTGTTCCGATATTTACGCCACTAATATTGTAACTAATCTGCAATTAGCACTTACTGAACTACACAAGTATTTTAATAAATGGAATATTCTGGTAAATCCTGAGAAAACACAAGCAATATTTTTTACAAGAAGAAGGAAGGCATGTTTTATCCCACAAAATCCTATCCAGTTTTTAAATCAAAACATTAATTGGGAGAATAAAGTCAAATATCTTGGTATCATCCTCGATACCAAACTTTGTTATAACGAACACATTTCTTATCTGCTTCACAAAATCAAAATAATGACAATTCTGATGTACCCTATTATAAATAGGAAGTCAGAACTCAATATAAAAAACAAAAAGCTAATTATCAAATCGATTTTCCATCCAATAATGTTTTACGGCGCGGCGCTCCAGCCTGGTCCACATCCACAAAATGTCATCTGAAAAAACTTCAAGTTGCTCAGAATAAACTGTTAAAATTGATTTTCAAACTGCCTGGGCACTATTCCAAACAACGTCTTCATACTCTTGCAAACTTTGAACTCATCTACGACAAAATTGAGAGGCTAACAACTAATTTTCATACAAGATGTCAACTTTCCCAGTATGATCACATAAATGATCTGATCTCATCTTAAATTTTTATTTTTTTCACGTCCCTAGTCTTAATTTTTTTATCATATACTAATTCAAAAAGGTTTTTGTTAAATTTTATCCTTCCGTTTATAAAACAACACCACATCTACAAATATATTATAAATATTTAAAATAATAATTAAGTAGAAGAGGAACGTAGTTCCTAAACTCTTTGCCTTAAGAAGACAATTGTAAAAATTATTAATATTATACGAAATACTAAATAAATGAAATGAAATGAAATGAAATTAAACATTTAGCCCTATTCACAAAAATTAATATGGATTTGATATAGGAATTTTCCATACTCAGTTTAATCTTCAAATAGAATGTTGTTATAAAATAGGTGGCAATCTGCAGGTATTAATGTTTTCTGATCTTGGAGATGTTGCCATTTCTTCTTTGAGATTTTGTGCAATCGTGAAGGCTGTTCAACGGCGAAATCCTTTTTAGTTCCTTGTGGAAGTTCTGTATATTCATCTTCTATATTAGTTTTAAAACAAATGATTCTCGTATCATGTTAATAGTGTCATCTCCAGATTTTCTACCTAATAAAAATAATTTCCAAAAAAGTATTAGTATGTAAGTAGTAGTTTTTTAGGTTAGGGGTTGGTTTTAAAAGATTGTTCTATAAATTTAATATGCATATAGGATAATTGTATTGTTTTTACCTGGCCGTATAGATGTGTAACGCTTTGGAATAGCTTCATAATTACAGAAATAGGTGTAGTTTAAATGATGAGCATTCAGTGGGAAAGGCGTTTATCGTGCACTTTTAATTATATCCACCAGCTGCAATGGCAAATTTACTTGCTTATTTTTTTAGTTTTCTCTCAATGAGAGAGTGTGTGGCATCGAACTCCATTTGAGTATGTCCTACGACCAAGTATTTGTGCTCGATCGTTACGTTTTTCTCAGCACAGAACAACAAAGCATTGGCTAAAATAGCGTTACAGTTTTGGTAGCAACAACCATCTGAATATATAACAATATGGTGAAATTCTGAACTTTGTGATATAACTTTTTCTAAATCTTTTATAATGCATGCTTTTTCTCAACTACATTATTTCCATTCGATCCGAGATATTTTCTTCAGTACATTCGATTTATTTTGTTTCTTACGCGAACATTTTTAAATTTTTCTTCACAATAGTTTTGGTTTTTATCCGACATTTTAGTAAAATTATATTTTCACATTTAAAAAAAATAACATACGTACGCACGAGCAAGTGAAAATACATATTAGTGTGGTCAGAAGTTACAAAAACGTAATAAAATAACTTTAAAATTTTAAAATATTTAGTGGCTAACAATATTTAGGTCTAATATTAAATTTATAACCTAAGACAATTTCAACTACAATTTCAAATTAAAACTACTCAAAAAGCGGGCAAAAACATAATTTTAATGACTTAAAACAATATAAAATATCTTTATTTATACATAAAGATCTAAACTGGCAACACTGTTTACAACTGTAGTTGTTACAATTATTTAGGGCATTCACAAGGCCTTTTATCTAGTCATATTATCATAAACCGTAATTTTAAAATCCCTTAAAATTTTTCTATTTTTTCTATCTGAATATCAAACAAAAGAAAGAGAAGAAATAATTTTATTAAGATTTTTTTAAAACTAAAAATATAAAATTTTAAGCGATTTTAAAATTATAAGTTATGGCAATGTGACTTGATAAAACACCTTGTGATTACCCTGATTGTTTTATTACCCAACACCCAAAAATGCATTTAAATTTGAGAGTTTTGACAATGAGCCTTTTGATTTGGTGTGGGTTGCGCCCTTTTGGTTTAAGAAAACAAAAAAACAACGATATGTATGTAGGTTCGATTGTACTATCAAAGAAGGATAGTAAAACCCTATACTTAGTTTGGCGAAATTGTTGACTAATTTTTATTTACGGGCCTCGAAAGATTCTGAAAATTATTGGGCCCTTCAAAAAAGGAGTATAATTAAGTCCCTAAAATTGCGTACTTTTTTTATCCTTTTTAACTGTATTTTCTCTTGGAGAGAAGATTATTACAGGTAAACGTAGTATCTTATATTTGAATCAAGGTACTAAGGTACCTACCCACAAATATTTATCAAAATTTATGCAGTAGTTATTACGTGATGTTAACACAAACACACAGACAAATTTTTTTTGGCTGAATGAACGCTTTCACGATACGTTAGGCGATATCGCAAGAAGCAGACTTGATGATAAGTTCTGAAACATCATAGGAATCAATTGTTTTAATGATCAATGATGAAGTTTATCTAGATGATACGACTTGGTGGGGTTTTTACGAAAGACAATGGAAGGAAGGATTACAGTGAATCACTAGGTCTACGAGTTGAAGTGTCTAGACTAATCAAACCTACTCCAAACTGCTCTTAGTATGTAAAATGGGGAAAATAATTAGCATTTACAAAATATTAATGGATTAAAAAAATTTTATTTTACTTTAACAACAAACTATTGTAATCTATTTATTGACAAATTAATAAATTATTTCTACATAATTCCACGAATCCTTCTCATTTAATCTTATTTAGTCATTATTAGCAAACCAAAATGTAATGAGAGATGTCGTCGTCAGCATGTATGTACATACATGCTGTTGTTAGGCACAAAAGTGTCTCCACAGACACTCAACCTATCATAATATTTTTCCAATTGTACCATAAAATACTTAAAAAAACACACCTTCAAAAAATAGCCGTCTGAACAGATGATGCTTTAACGGCAGCTAGCTTATATGTGTTTGTCTTCTTTGCGAAACATCCATGAAGTCAGAAAAAATATTATTAAAGTTTCTCGGAATTTAAAATTCTGTGTTGCTTCATAAATATATGTACATACATACATACATATATATAAAATTTATGTATGTATATTTGTAAGGAAAAAAACATGCGCTGTAGTAAGGACTGAGAAAAGAGAGGAGGATTATTAAGGGAGAGAAAAAGGGTTAAAGCTCCAGGGATGGAATTGTGGCTGTACATTTTAGTTTTAAAAGTTCTATACACTCAGTTCAAGGCTGATAAATTGTACAATGATAGAGTCTAAAATTCTAATATTTGTAGCCCTAGGGAAACTGGATGGCCCTAGGTGCTGGCTGGCTATTGAACTAAAGTCCATTAAGACGGTTACTTCTTTTTCGGCATATTTTGTTTGTTTTATGTTGTGCGAGAGACTCCCAAAGATTTTGTCCATTAATGACATTTTTGTAATTTCTGCAAACGCGGAATCGTACCTGTTTTAATAAATACACAGTGCAATAGACAAAAATTAAAAAATACACGGACTTGATAGATAGTATTTCCATTCTACTACCAAGGGGTACTAAGATGCCTAGACACGTTCAGTTTATATTGGTTGGTATGTTCACAAAAGTTGTTCAGTTTTACGGAGGCTACAATTTTACCATATATTCACTCCTATTCTATTTGTCGTCGTTGACATCGTCTTCACTTTTGACATCTCTTTGTATCGACGTCGTCATTAATTCGATTATAATTTTGTATTCCCTATCAGTACTAAGACGACGTCGACGGGTGATCGACAATTTGAGTCAAATAAAATACACATACAAGGCATATTAATCAGGAAGCCTTACTACGGAGGGGAAATATTAAGGCGAAAATTATCAAGGAAATAAAAATGGCAGTGGCACAATGTTTCATGTACTTGAACATCTGCTGCGACTCTCTATTGTTGTTGTTGTTTGCTCGTTTCGACATGAGAATGACTGTATGAAAGTATACAGTCGTCAGAAATACAATTTTTAAAGTATGGACACAAATGCAACTTCAAAACAGAATTGAAAAATGTTTCAGAAACAAAAATAGCACGTGTGGAACGGGACTAATTAGAAGTCGACTCTATACTCTATAAAAAAAAAATAAAATGTTTGCCTTAATATTTCGCTTTCCCCCCTTTTACAATTTTTATTGAAAAATTTTAAAACAAAAATACATATATGTATATAAATTAAAAACATTATTCGTGATCGATTCGGATTCAAGTGTTTATTAATTCCACCCCCAGTAGCCTTAACCTCAACTTCACATCCACAACTTTTGCCATCCATCCAGCGATCTTCTTGGAGGGCCAAGGGCATTTAATGCCCACAACTGTTTAAAATTATTAGGGGTACATTCTCTTTGGAAGCCATTTCTTCCACTAATTTTCCGAATTGGTTGCAATTTTTATTTTATTTTTTTTTTTTCATTTTTAACTTTTATTTTTTTTTCAAATTATTTCTAAAAACCAAAAGAGGACAAAATCGTCGTCGAACAACATAATTTCGACGTCACATTTTCTTACAAAATCTATACATATAATAAAATAGTAACTCACTTCCGTCTGTCTGTCTGTTTTTCATTTGTGTTCGCATCACGTAAAAACTAGTGGATGGATTTTAACAAAATTTTGTGAAAAGGTACCTTAGCATCCTGATTCCAATATAGAAAGTCGAGAAAAAAAGCGAAAAAACTCAATTACTGGCTTAAAGGTACTGAAATTTTCGGTTTAAAACTGGGATATTTTAAAAACTATTGCGTAATATTAGGCGCCAATTGAATAAAATTTGAATTTGATTTGTATTTTTACTTTGTGAAATTACAACGTTATTAAAAAATTTAAAACACCTTTTACAAAGCTTTACAATAATTTTTAGAATTTTTTTTTTAAATTGTAGAATTTTATCCAGGGATGGGTACCTTTATACAAAATAAATACTTAAACCATAACTGAAGCACTATAAAATTGAAAGTCTTACAATTGGTGTGGAATACTTTCAAAGCAAAGTCAAAGAAGGAAAAAATTGTTAGGACGCCCACAGCTAGTACCAAATAAAAATAAATAGTCATCGATAAATGTTAGATGTCGACAAAGTGAATAACAATTTAAACCCGTCGACACAAAACGTCGTCGTATTGTATCGACGACGCCAATTAGAATAGGGGTGATTGTTAGTGAAAATTAAAAAGGTTCCTGTAAGTTATGCTAAAAAAAGGTTAAAAAAATATTTTTTAATTTTCTTATTGAAAAAAGTTACAGCAAAATTTTTTTTTTTTTTTTTTTCATAAAAATATTAACAGAATTTTTTTAACTAATCATCCGCTACATTATTGTCGATTAGCGCTATCATCTAGTATAAATGAGATGTTAGACTCAAACTAATGACACCTTTTTTGAATAGCCCACTGATTTTCACAATCTTTCGAGGGCCATAAATAAAAATTGATTACCAAATTCGCCAAACTGAGTGTAGGGTTTTGCTACCCTTTGGTAGTAAAATCGTACCTATGAGTAGATTGTCAAATCCGTGTATTTTTTTTTTTTTTTTCAAATAGTTCTTATTTGTTGCACTGTGTTATTGTTTTGAATATCAAGATTTTGTAGGTCATTTCGATAATAAAATTAAAAATAGTTCCGAGTGCTCTATTCCTCTATTGTTAGTAAAATTAACTTTTTGTAAAAAAAAAAATATTTTAAGAAAAACGCAATCTCAAAAATTGAGTGTCGCAATAACTGGATTGGATCGTCGACATAAGGTAGTTGCGAATACCGAGCGAATACTGTATTTCGAAGTTTAAATGTGAATTTAGATTTTTTTGAATATAATATTAATTTTTAAAGATATTTAGATTTCTTAGTAAAATATTCATTTTAAAGTTTTAAATTTTACATTATTTATTTTTAATCACGCATGATTCCTTTGAAAATTTATTAAATAAATATTTTATGAGTGCAAAATAAAATATTTATTTACAAAAAATATAATAAACGAAATTGATTACTATGGGGAAAGCATATCCAGATAGCTATTTCGCTAGTGCTCAACTAGTTCATCAGTGGATTTTTCCCAATTTTTCTAAATAAAAACTCAGATTCTTATGCTTAAAACTTAATAGACTAAATGAGAAGTTCAATCAGTCTAGAAAGAAAGCCAAATATAAATTTATAAACAAAAGAAAAAACCATAGTAACCATTTCGATTTAAAAAATTTAATTTTATTCTTCTTTCAATTTTCTACATTAGGGGTTTCCATTGGATACCATTCATAATGTATCAAAAAGAATTTTGAAAAACAAAAATAAAAATACAAATTAAAAAATACGAAAATCGTATTTACTCAGCGTGCGCATGCTGTTATATATAATTATATTTGGAATTAAATTTAATTTTAGTTGCACAATTGTGAATTTTCCAACCCTGTATATTACAGTTTAGCATACAGCTGAGTTCGTAGAATCTTATTTTGAATGACGCAAGTAAATTTAGTATTGTTTGAATATATTGTAAAAAATTACATTTTATTTCTGTTAAATTATTCAGGATTTTTTATATCTAAGATCCCCTAACATATGCTTTAGTTTTAAATGCTTAAGGAATTCTAAAAGTAGACAAATATATTAAGATGTTTATTTAATAAAGTTTTTAAATTATTTATTTGTTTTTCATACTAAAATCATTTTAAACAAACTGTTTAAAATTTTTTAAGGCATACGTACGTACGCCTTTTATTTAATTTATTTTTAATTTTCTAAAAACTTTTGCTCTGCACATATTTACTTTATATGACTGAGGCTACTATAGAAAAAAAAAAGAACTCGATTATTGCGGAAAATGAGAGACAATTTTAAGAGCAAGCAGCAACACACAGCATATAAAATTCTCTTGCTTTGCATGCCTAAAAGTATGCTATCAGCAGGATATAAAGTTTAGTCTTTTTCGAAAGCTTAACGTTGCAACATCTCGAAAAACAAAAGAACCCGCAGTAGTACAATAATAACAACTAAAATCATATATATGTACATATATTTGAGAGTATTATCATATACAGAAATTTTCACAGACAAGATTTAATTATTAAAACAATAATTTAAAGAAAACGGAAATTGTAAAATTAAAAACTTGAATTAAAAAAATAGAAAAATCTAGATATTAAAGTTTGATATTTCATTAAACAAAAAAAAAAAAAAAAAAAAAATAACAAGGAATTGAAATAAAAATTTTGTCTGTCACTTTTTCTTATTAAAATATTTAATTAAATTTATTTTAGATTCAATTTTTGTGGTTATTAAAAAGCCAAAAAAAACAAAAGTCTTAAGAAATAAACAATTTTAAAACTTTCGAATATAATATCTTATAAATAAAAGTTGCAAGTTGAGTGGTGTGTCGTCGTGTTAAAGACAGACAGAGAGAGAGAGAGAGAGTCTGTGTCTATTGAACTGCACAAATTTTTTTCTAATTAAACTTTTTCTTCTTCAAAAATAACTTTAAACGTGTTGAATAAATTACATAAAAAACAAGAGCATCATCTTATGGTGGGCTCTTTAACTTTATTACATTTTGTGGTGTCTTACGCCTACCATAAACCAAATACAAGTAAGTTTTTTTTTTTTTTTTTACTAAAGAAAATTATTTTAAAAAGAGTTTAAAATTTAAAGATCCTTACCAGGCCTCACTTATATTAATGCTTATTAATACTTGAAATCAATAAATCGGTATCTATAGAGCAGGGCAGGCAGGCATCATCATCTTCATGTATTTAATATAAGGTTTCCTTTCAATGTCTAGTATGTTGTAGACATTTTACTTAAAAGCCTCTTGTAGTGTAGTGCATTAGCAGTTTGGTTGGTTGGCTTTGGATTTTTTCTTATTCCTATCGGATTGTTTCTTTATATACATACATATGTATGTATGTATATATTTCATCATTTCCCTTTGCATACTCCTGTCTATTTCCGTAAAATATTAATTGTGTATAGAGCGCTTAAAAAGCCAAAGACCAGAACAACCCGAGCAACTTACACATGCAGATATACAAAGCGAAAGCAAAAAGGATTTGTTTAAAAAAAAAAAACCTTTGAATGCTGAAAAATTATTGATATGTTTTATGCTTTTTATTAAAAGTTGTAAAATTAACAAATTCACATTAATATACAAATTAATTGCATTACTGATAAATTTAAAAACTATATTTGAGTTATCGATTACTCGAGAGTTATCTCCCGATATTTGCAGCAGAATTAAAGTTTTCGTTTTAGTTCTAAAACTGTCGATAAGGTTTCTATAATGCAGTGGGAATTATTTAAAAGTTATTTGGGGAAAACTAAAACGAACCTATTTACCAGAGTGGTGGCAATGGCGAATTTATTAATTTGCCCCATTACCTGTAATGTCAAACTGCAATTAATACTAGGCAAGGCATATTCATAAGGTAACCTCACTACGAAGGGGAAATATTAAAGCAAAAATTTTAAAATTTTTTTTATATGGAGTTTGATAGTTCAACTTCCATTTAAGGGGAAAAATTGTAATTGTAACTGTCAACATACATATAAAAAAATTTTATTATTTTCGCCTTAATATTTCCCCCCAGTAGTGAGGCTACCTGATTAATATGCCTTGATACTTGGTGATTGCACGGGCGAATTCAATAATTTCCGCCTCGTATACAAGTGTCAAACTTTATATATAAAAAATTATTTATAAATTTTTTATATGGAGCAAGGCGTCATTTCAGACATTTTCGCCTCCATTGCAGTTGTCAAATTCTATAAATAAAAAAATTGTTTATAATTTTTTGTTTTAAGGATTTTAACTTTTCGTTTTCATACATATGATGAGCTTTCGCCACTGCAATCACCTGCTATGGATTCGCCTTGATATGGAGTTTAACCTTTTCGATTTCAAACACCTTATAAGCTTTTTCGCCACTGCAATCATCTGTTATGGATTCGCTTTGGTTTAAACAATAAAAAATGTTTCGCCTCAATTTTTATTAATTTATACAAGATTTCAGACACTAATGAACAAATTTTATACTAAAATAAAATTTTTCGATGAATTTAAATTTGAAATTCATCATTATACTTAAGGTTCTATATCGCTCGATTGATTTTTATAGTAAATATCGTATTATGTTATCGATTAATATTTGTACAGATTTCAAGATAACCGTATCATTTCTTTTACTTCTCAGAGCTTTCGGTGCATTTTTAAATAAAATTCAAAATTATCGATAACTTGTATTTCCAACTTTAACTTCATTAGCAAGAGTTAATATTATATTCGATAAACTTTTATACTATACTAAAAGTTATCGATTAATAACTATAGTAAAATTCAAGATCTAAAACCATCGATAGAATTTTTCTGACTAATTGAGAGTTATCGATTGGGGTCTGTTGAAATTTTAAAGTTATCGGTAAATATATGCAAGGGTTTTTTATTTTAGTAAAGTTATCGATTAATAATAGAGGTAGAATTAAAGCGCTAACAAGATTTTTCTTAATTGAGAGTTATCGTTTGATGTATACAGCAAATTCAGTTTTCGGTACATATTTGCATGGGCTATTGTACATTATTAAGAGTTATCGATTAAAAACTGTAGTAGAATTATATTATAGCTTTAGTTCTGAAACCATAGATAAGATTTTTCTGACTAATTGGGGGTTATCGACTAATGTGTATTAAAAATTCAAATATATCGGTACACATTTGCAAAGGTTTCCGATTAAACTTGTTTTATTTATACCAATTACAAAACTGTAATTTTTTTCTATTTACAATTTATCGATAAACTTTTGTGCTTACCAAGAATTTTTAAGTATTAATTTCAAAGCAATCGATAAATTTTAATTCCAACTTAACAGTGAGTATAATTTTAAATCATCTTCTCAGTTATGGATAAGAGTTAGATAGATTTTCATTAAAAACTGAAGTTTTACCAAACTAACCCTACATTTTTCAAACTTATTATCAGTTATCGATTGATGTTTTTAACAAATTAAAGGTTATCGGTTAGTTTTTATATACAATTTTAAACTATCGATTCGTTTGAACCGTATTTATATTACATTAACACTAATTAATAATTTAGTTAATTTGTATACTTAATTTTTACTTCATAATCTCAGTTCAGCATAATTAATGCCCCTATTACGGTTTACAACTCAACTCATTTGAGTTGTCTAAAATGCAACTTAAAGACAACTGCTACTTATAAGTTGTAATTTGAAACAACTGATACTGATGGGTTGTAAATTTTTTAAACTTTTGTTAACCGAACTAACACAGGGTTGTAAACGGTGAAACTACAACAGAGTTGTAACAGAATTTAAATTCAACTTCAAATTTTTGGCAAGTTGAGTTGTAATTGATAATACCAAGTTGTAAAATGTCAACTGAAGTAGAGTTGAGTTGTATATCGTAATAGGGGCCTAATAAGCATTAGTGTCTTACTAAGGGCTATTGAATAATATTGTGATTAATATTTGCAGTAAATTTTTTAAAATTTTAAAAATATCAATAAATTTTTTGGTAATATGAAAGTTATCGACACCTTTTTATAGCAATTTTGAAATTATCGATAAAATTTTATGGGAGCATTTTACTTATTTTTTAATGTTATCAAAACATTTAAATTTTTATATACAGATTTACTTGTCAAGCTATTAACTATAATTAAATAATAGATTTTTGCATGAATCTTGATAGGATTTGAGATTTTTGCTTACTTATCGATAAATTTTTAATTTTTTATACAAAGTTTTAAAATGATAACATTAGCGAATTCATTGTTATCGAATGAATTTATAGGTAAATTGCAAATTTCATAGTTATCGATAAATTTGCTTACTAATTTCTGAGTTATTAAAAAGTTTTATTGGATAATTAACAGTTAACGAATGGTATATAAAAGTTGTTAAATTATTCTATATCAATTATAGATAAGCTTTTGTTTTGAATGGAATATATTTTGTGTTTTTTTTTTTTTTTAATTAGTAATTTATTTTCATAACAGATATCGGTAAATTATTTGTATTTATTAAAAATTAATCCGTATTAGCAAATAAATTCTTAGTTATCGATAAGGTGTTATATAAAAACAGATGTTTATTCGTTTTGTTTTTCTAATTTTCTTTATTTTTTATTTGTTACAGAAACACCAGTATACCAGCAAACACCTCCATCTCCACCTCAACGGAGCAAGCTAGTTAGTTCGTGCATGAATTCACATCGGCGTTATTTAAGTCATAGGTAAGAAATTTATGCATTTTTTAATTAAATTAATATTATTTAATAAAAACTATAGAAAAAAATCAATTTTAAAACCTTTTAAATCACTAAAATGCACTGCAATAAATTTTTAAGATTAATTGTTTAGAAAAATTCTGAAAATTAATGGCAAAATTATGTTGGCGTACTATGGCAGTCTTGATAAAGTGTCATGACATTTAAAATATTCTTTTTTTTATTATTTAAAAAATGGGCCATTAATTTTAAACTGTAAAATAAATTATTTAAAAATTTTTGTTTTAAATTTAGATAAACAGAAAAAGTGTAAGATATTTATATTTGTTTCCATCGATAAAAAAAAACAACAAGAAATCACAGCTTTATTAATTTCGATAAATTATTTGGCCTTATTACGGTTGTCGTTGACGTACTTCGACAACAATAATACTGTAATAGATTAAAGAGACAATCTGATTGCTTTCTTTAATCTATTACAGTATTATTGTTAACAACCGTAATAAGGCTGATAACCGTAATTTAGTCTACTTGTAAACCTGACTTAACTCGTATTTTAAATTCAGGTGTAATATTCCTACACTGAATATAATTAATTCCACATTTTCGAAAAAAACTGTTGTTTCGTAAAATATACGAAACTTTTGTAGATATAACGAAATAAATTATAATATAATTTTACGAATTTAACTGGATCGACTGTAATTTTATATTTTATTCTCGTTAAATATATATTTTTTTTTTTAAACGATATTTAAAAACACTTTTTTACATTTCGTATATTTTATGAAAGTCTCGTGGGGGCGAAATAACGAATTATTTTATACTATATACGAAACTAGCTGTGCCCTGCCCACACACGTTGTGTGCGTCCTATTTTGTTCGATTTTGCTTTGAAAGTAATCCACACCAAATTTTAAGACTCTTTACTTTATATAAAGGCATCCATCACTGGATAAAATTTATATAAAATTATATCTGTAAAAGACCCACAGTAAATGAGTTATTCATTATTTAAAATTTTCCCCAAAGGGAAATTTTAAACTTTTCCCCCTTTGGGGGAAATTTTAAATAATGAAAATGAAAACAAAGAATTCGCGGCATTTTAAGATATTTATAAGTTAAATCGTAAGAATATTTTTTATTTATATAAAAAAAAAATTAAAAAAAAATACATTTAAAATAAAATTTTCCCTAATGGGAAATTCTTTAAAACAAGGAAATTTTCAATTTTTTTTAAATATATGTATGTTATACCATAAATTTGCTTGACAATTATATTAAAAAAAGTTATAAAATTATGTTTAAATAAAATTTCCCTCGTAGGGAAATTTTTTAAAACACAACGATTTTTTTTTTTTAATCTTTCTTATTTATGTCAAACCTTAAACTTTTAGTTGTTATTTAAAATTTTATAAAATAATGTCCAAAAATAAAATTTCCTCGCAGGGAAATTTATTACAAAAAGAGAAATTAAAAAAATTTCCACAATTTGTGTTTAATCATTAACATGTTTCTTATATGTACATATAAACAATGCTGATCCGATTAAAGTTGGGTATGAAAATTTAAGTGTTTAAGATTCAATGTAATAAATACTATTTATTTGATCCTTATCCTAAAAACTAAC
Organism: Phasia obesa; assembly: GCA_949628195.1. NCBI lineage: Eukaryota > Metazoa > Arthropoda > Insecta > Diptera > Tachinidae > Phasia > Phasia obesa. Next base: position 7,072,297 of record OX451218.1, read on the forward strand.
CCTAATTTGCTTAAATTTCCATATTACACTGTTTTGTTTTTAACATTTAAATTAGATTTAATTTAATTGCAGTTTGTGTGAAAAATGTTGACGTGTTGGTTTCAGTTTTATCGCCTAAAAGTATGCTTCATTTTGCACACATACAATGAAAATTTTAACGAGTTTATTGTGTTGTTTTCTCTAGCAAAATTTATGACTTCTGCAGTAAATTCAACGTTTCATGACAACAACAATGCTTGCTATAAAATACAATACATTTTTTTACTCTTTTTGTTTTTAACACATGACGAACGTCCATTAAAAAGAGGTATAATGACTGACTATAATAAATGATTGAAATTATTTGATTGTGTGTGTGGTTGGTTGGTAGCAGGCGAATAACATTTTTAAAAGGACATTTGAATGCGTGCATGTATTTGAATGCATAATTATAGATTTATTCAAGTTGAAGTCGGTCAAGGCTAAACAGATTTATTTATTATTTAATAAATACTTTTTGCAAAGTTCATAATTCATTGTAGATTAGATTTTACATAAGGGGAGGGAGAAATTATTATTATAAGAAGAATTATTATTAATATAACAAGATTTTATTTCCATAAATGCCTAGATTATGCATTTTTTAGAAAAAAATTAAATGCATGATTAAATATGAATTCATGTTTAAATTTCCCTTGGGTTTACAAAATTTCCTCTTATGAAGATTTTATTGATGGACTAATTTTTATAAATGTTTATACATATACATACATTTTTTGTACATATAAGAAATAAGTTAATAATTAAACATAAATTTTGGAAATTTTCGTAATTTTCCTTGTTTTAATAAAATTTCCCTTTCGATGAAATTTAATTTTTGGACATTATTTAATAAAAGTTTATATAACAACATCATAAGTTTACGATTTGACATAAATAAGGAAGACTAAACAAAAAATTCCTTGTGTTTAAAAAAATTTCCCTATAAGGGAAATTTTATTTTATTTTATAGCTTTTTTTTACATAATTGTCAAGCAAATTTATGGTATTACATACATTAAAGAAAAATTTAAAAATTTCCCTGATTTAAAAAATTTCCCGTTGGGGGAAATTTCATTTTAAACTTATTTTTTTAATTTTTTATATAAATTCAAAATATTCTTTTTAATCCTTTGATAAAAAAAATTTCCCTTTGGGGGAAATTTTATTTTAGAACATAATTTTCTATTTTTATATAATTATTACATTTTTGTTGCATAAATTTGTGATTTCGCATGTATTAAAAATTCAAAAATTATCTCCATATTAATTTCCCTTGGGTTTACAAAATTGTTTTAAAAAATTCCCTCCGAGGAAATTTTATTTTTGGACATTATTTTATAAAATTTTATATAACAACATAAAAACTTACGATTTGACATAATTATGGAAGACTAAACAAAAAATTCCTTGTGTTTTAAAAAATTTCCGTATAAGGGAAATTTTATTTAAACATAATTATATAGCATTTTTTACATAATTGTCAAGCAAATTTAATGTACAACATACATTAAAGAAAAATATAAAAATTTCCCTGATTTAAAAAAATTTCCCATTAGGGGAAATTTCATTTTAAACTTATTTTTTTTAATTTTTTATATAAATTCAAAATATTCTTTTTAATCCTTTGATAAAAAAAATTTCCCTTTGGGGAAATTTTATTTTAGAACATAATTTTCTATTTTTATATAATTATGTATTACATTTTTGTTGCATAAATTTGTGATTTCGCATGTATTAAACAAAATTCAAAAATTATCTCCATAATAAAAAGAAGTTTTATTTATAAAATTATCTCCATAATAAAAAGAAGTTTTATTTATAACTTTTTTACTATTTAAAGTTTATCCCTGTTTATAAAATCTATCTTTTTAAAGCAGTTGATTAAATATGAATTAATTTTTAAATTTCCCTTGGGGTTACAAAATTGTTTTAAAAAATTCCCTCCGAGGAAATTTTATTTTTGGACATTATTTTATAAAATTTTATATAACAACATAAAAGCTTACGATTTGACATAATTATGGAAGAATAAACAAAAAATTCCTTGTGTTTAAAAAAAATTTCCTTATGAGGGAAATTTTATTTAAACATAATTTTATGGTTTTTTTAAGTAATTGTCAAGCAAATGTACGTTATAACATACATTAAAGAAATTTAAAAAAAATTCCTTTATTTAAAAAAATTTCCCATTGGGGGAAATTTCATTTTAAATAGTTTTTGTAATTAATTGTATAATTATAATTATTTTCCTTATTTTTTAGGACTTCAAAATTTTCTAGTAACAGACATCGGAAACTTCAACCTTTTAGAGAAACGTGAGGCACTTATTCAATGAATTAAAACGCGCCCCCGTTTTTTCGAATTAAAAAAACCATTTTTTTATAAATAAAATACCACATACAACAAAAACATAAAACATTGATGTAAAAATAATTTATAAAAAAAAAATTAAAAACGCAAAACAAAAATTTCTAAAAAAAAAGAGAGCGCTCGTCCGCGGTTCCCGTTCGAAATAAAAAGGACTGTAAAGGAAAACAAACCGCTAAAAATATATTTAACAAACAAAACAATAAATCAAAAGCCCTTGAATATAAATAAGGATAAGAACTTTATATATTAAAAACAAAAAATAATCTAATCTAATAAAACCACATTTGAAAACAGACGTCCCCGACATTAACGTCCGTTTCAAAGTCAAACACATACTAATAATAAATTTACCATAAAACGTTCTTTGTTCAATTTGAACTTTATTAAATCGAAGTCGTCAAACAAGTCCTTTAATACAAAAACAAACTTCATGAATTTAACAAACTGCATAAAACCATATAATAAATCAAAAAATAAAAATCTTAAACCTTGTATTCCACACGGCGTTGCCATTTACAACTCCCATACCAAACTGCAGTTAATAACCAGAAACTGTGGACAACAAAAAACCGCCTATTCTTATTCAGTTGGCCAGTTGTTGATGTTTATTGAGAACGCCATTGCTACCGCTACCGCTGCTGCTGTTGCTGCTGGTAATGAAGTTGCTTGTCATCAACAACTTTATGAACGTTATTTGAGTTAATTTAAATACCCCGCTACGAGAGGATAAGAAATTTGGGAAACCTGTAAAGGAGTTTTTTTAAAGCATTTAGATTGTTTGAACAGCTTAAAGTCACTTGCTGCGCGCAGCCACAAAAATTTGAGAAAATTGTACCATTTTTGTAAACCAGAGAACAAGAAGAGAGACTTGTCAAAATGGGTTCTGTCAACGTTAACCGCAATGTCACCGACATCTTTTATCGCTACAAAATGCCACGCATACAAGCCAAGGTCGAGGGCAAGGGTAATGGCATTAAAACCGTCATTGTCAATATGGCCGAAGTAGCAAGGGCCATAGGCCGCCCAGCCACTTATCCAACCAAGTATTTTGGTTGTGAGTTGGGTGCTCAAACTCAATTTGATTATAAGGTTTGCAGCTCTTTTTTTATTAATTTAATTATTTTTATATATAAATTCTTGATTTATTTGTAGAATGAACGTTTCATTGTGAATGGCTCCCATGATGCTGCCAAACTGCAAGATCTCTTAGACGGCTTCATCCGCAAATTTGTCTTGTGCCCCGAATGCGATAATCCCGAAACTGATTTAACGGTATCGGCTAAAAATCAAACCATTTCTCAGTCCTGCAAGGCCTGTGGCTTCCATGGCCTCTTAAAGGTTAACCATAAGGTTAATACTTTCATTTTGAAGAATCCTCCCACTATTAATCCAGCCGCTCAGGGTTCATCATTGACTGAGGGCAAGCGTTCCAAACGTTGCAAGGGCAAAAATGGCACGGAGAATGGTGTTGATGCCAACAATTCGATGGGTAAGAATTCGGATGGCGACTCGGATAGTGGTAATCAGGCTAGCCAAACCGAGGCGGAAATAAGTGCCGCGTTGCCTGCAAAGAATGATGACGATGATGATTGGAGTGTGGATGTGTCCAAGGTAAGTAAAGAATAGGTTTGTGTGATCAAGTAAATTTCTCTCATTTACAAGCACTTTAAAATACCAAATTTTAATAAAATTGTTTAATTAGAAAAAATAAATAAAAATTCGGGATTAAAATCTGAAAATAAAAAAATCGCCAAAAGAAAATAAAATCGCTAGAATAAAGAAAGAAACGCTAAAACCTCATAATATGTTTAGTCAAACTTTGAGAAAATCAATTTATTCAAAAACAATTTATATATATAAAATCGCTTAATTAAAAACGCTAAAATCTGTTAAAACAAACAATAGTTACACCCGAAAGTTAAAAAAACAACTTTGACAAAAGAATTAAATCTAAAATCTAAAAGAGGCATAGGAAGAAAAAAATCGTATTAAAAAGTCTCCCAAAGTAAAAAATAAATAAAAGAGTTAAAATCGCTAAAATAAAAAAAAGCTTAAACCTGAAATTTTTGATCATAATTAGGCAAAAAACGCAAAATATCGTACATACCCTAACACCACTTTCACTCGAACCCCTCAAAATACCCAAAAATCAAACATTAGTTTTTTTTTTTTTTTTTTTTTTAATTAAAATTATATTCAATTTTACGACAAAAAAGTCGATTACTCAATAAATTTATTATTTATACAGATAAAATCAAACAGAATTAAAAATTACTTAAATTAGAAAACTCGAAAAGTGCTAGAAATATTCAAAAATAATCTATCTAATCACTCTCTAATGTCGCAATTTCCAAAAGTGATTAAAATTAAACTAATCAAATTCGAAATTCGAACACCAAAATGGTATAGAATTCATTATATCCCACTAAATTTTTTTAATTTCTACTTGAAATAAATAAAAACATCTATAAAACAAAAACAGTATCTTGCATTGATCATCCCAATTCTCTGCCTTTTAGGAAGCTATACGTGCTCGTTTGCAAGATTTAACCGATGGCGCCAAAAGTATGACCATTTCGGATGATTACGATAAAACCGAAAAGGAACGCATTGACATTTTCTACGAAATTGTCAAAAAGAAGTTGGATGCTGGCAAACTGGAATCGGTGGCCGAATACAAGGATCTCCTTATCGAAGCCGAACGCTTAGACATTGTTAACAAGGCCTCTTTGGTCTTGGCTGAATTGCTATTCTCCGAAAATCTACCCCAAGATGTACGCAAGCATCGTGTTCTGCTGTTGCGCTTCACCCACAACAATCCCAAGGCTCAACGCTATTTGATTGGTGGCATTGAACAGGTCATTGCTCTGCACAAGGATAAACTTTTGCCTAAAGTGGCTGGTATTTTTAAACTTTTCTACGATGCCGATATATTGGATGAGAAGGTGATTTTGGAATGGTCTCAAAAGGTCAGCAAGAAATATGTCGCCAAAGATGTGGCCACTGAAATTCACGAAAAAGCTAAACCCTTCATACAATGGCTTAAGGAGGCCGAAGAGGAAGACTCCTCCGAAGACGATGATGATTCGGAAGTTGAAATCGAATATAATGATCGTGCCCGTATTGAGCCTCTCAAGGCCGTTACTCAAGTGGCCAATAAGAAGGTCATGGAGGATGATGATGATGGCGAGGAAATTGATATCGATGATATTTAAACAAATTAAAAAATAACACACACACAAATAACTGGCAAAAAAAAGCCTTTTTGTTTATTTTTTTTTTTAAATATATTTCTACAAACTATTTAATCCAACAAGCTTTCTTCTCCATTTAAAACAAACAAACCAACCAACATCATTTTTATTACTAAAAATTATTTACGCACTTCTTTTATCAACTAAAGATTTTTCTTTTTTTCTTTGATTGATTGATGATTATTTTTATTCTTCTCCAAACCTTGAATTGTTTTCAAATTGCATTCATTAACAACATTTATTATTATCTTACGTTAAGTTTTTATTATTTGTTAAATTATTCTCTAATTTTTTAACTGGTTCCATCCATAAAAAGGGCTTTTGTGTTTGTTTTATCTTAAACTTTATCTCTCGTTAACACTTTATTTTAATATTTTTTTAGAAATTTTATTTTGCACAACAAAAAAAAAACGTAATAAAAATTTAACAAAAAAAAAAAAAAAATAATAATAATTAAAAAATATGTGGTATTTACAAACAAGCTTTTTTTTCTAACCTCCAGAATAGAATCCATTTTTAAATTGAATTTTTTTAAGCAGTTTTTAAATGCCATTGCAAAAAAACAAAAATTATATACCTATTAATAAATTTCATAACAATTTCTAAGTTCTTCTAAAGTTCTTTTTATTTTTAGCTTATATTCCATTTATTAAAGAAATACTTACATATATATGTATATATTCTATATATATGTATATATATATTGATGCAATTTCCCTTCCTCTTTATTTCCTATAAAATATATAATAAATAAATATGCAATTTCATGAAATAAAATTTATAAAAAAATAAAATATACAAAATTTGTGTAATTCAATTATTGCAAGTTGTTAAAAATAAATCGAATTAAGTGCGAGTCAGACTTACACATGTAGGTTTCCGTACTGTCGAAGCCAACAAAATTGTTCGTCGTCTAACAGAAATAACTACAAAAAAGTCGGAATCGTATACGAATTCTGTCACGATTTCTGACCCAAAAATATATGAAGTGGCTGACACGATGTCTGACAGTGGGAAAGTCCTGGGAAATTCTTATTTCTTTGTCGATATTTCTGACGGATATATATGTAAAGGAAAATTAGGAGAAATTCTATTGATTTAGATAGATAGATTTCTGAAGGAATTTCCAATAAGTTTCTAATCGACTAGTCGTATAGATTTCTTATAGAAATTTTATGAAATATCCAATAAAACAGTATTAGTTGTTTTTATTGTATTTAGTTATTATTTGATTAATATAAATTTTAAAAAGGAAATTTTTTACTAACTACTATTTGGAATTTTTCTTGTTCCCAAAAAATTTTGTCGTTATCCCCCATAATTTTGTTCTCGTTACCTTAAATGAAGAACATTAATTAAGTAAAAATAATAAAGATTTTATTCTTTAACTTACTATTTTCCGAGAGGTTGAGCATTTTATCTTCATCTTCATTCCTTCCCAATCAAAATCAAGGTATATTTATCTTACTAGGTAGTGTCGTCCGCCCAGCTGATTTAGTAGTTCGACATGTCAAAAGTTCTATGTGTTCAGAAATTTTATAGTGTAGAAGTGAGAAAGCAATAAAACACATACACGCCTTCTCAATTTTCTTATATGTTTTTTGACATTTCGAATTACAAAGCAACAACAAAATACCATGTTGTTCTTGTATTGTTGTATTTGTTGTAGGGACGCCACTACCTAGTAAAATAAATATACCTTGAGACAAGTCAAAAATTTTAACTACTATTTGGAATTTTTCTTGTTCCCAAAAAAATTTTGTCGTTATTCCCCATAATTTTGTTATCGTTACCTAAAATGAAGAACATTAATTAAATAAAACTAATAAAGATTTTATTCTTTAACTTACTATTTTCCGAGAGGTTGAGCATTTTATCTTCATCTTCATTCCTTCCCAAACAAAATATTACAGCTTGAGGATTTCAAACACATTTGATAATTTTATTTATCAGAATATTTTTATTAAATTAAAAAAAAAAAATACTAAAGCAAATGGAAATTAAATTTTCTGGTCGAAATCAGTTAGAATACTATCAGACAAATCTTTATACAAAATTAAATGAAATCTCGCAACATATCTATACGAAATCGATCAGACATGCCGTATATTAAATTTCCCAGACATGTCAGACAGAAATCAATACGAAATATCCGAAAATAAAATCAAGAGGCAAATTACGGCATTCGATATCGATCGAAATTTCAATAGAATTTGAATAGACATTTCGATCGACATCGAAAGCCGTAATTTGGGACCAGAAATTTGTAAGAGCTGTCTGATTCAGACAATGTCGGCTGGGATGTTCAGTACAACTTTTTAAAATACAACAATCAATTTTTTCACATTTTATGAGCCGCCCTTTAATTTTTGATTATTTTTTATACCACAGCATAGTACTAAGTACCCTGTATAAATATCAAGTGTCTGCCTACAACGTTTAGAATAGCAGTTCGAAATTCCTCAATTTCGCTACATCTAGGGAACCGCCTTTTATTTTTATTATTAAATTAATTTTCGTTACTTGTTACAGTAGATATTGTAAAATATAATCTGTGTAAATTTAATCCTATTACTGTTCAAATATAAGGATTTTCTATGAAAATATCATGAGCTTATATATTGCGGTTCTAACATAAAAAAAAACGCGAGAGTCTACCAACTGCGGTGGTAAAATTACGACATATACGTCCAAATCATGTCACTATCGGAACACCCTTTTATTTTATTATTTGTTTTGGCGGCCATGGCAATTTCTTTTCTATGAATATAACCAGCCCAATTACAAACAAAAATTCCGCGTGAGTTTTCCCACTTTTCCTTTTTCTCCTATTTTGAATAAATATTTTCCCTCTTTTTCAACTGTGGGAAGAGAAAAAAATCGGTGTGCAAAAAGTGGGTATCATCAATGAAAAAAGGGGAAAAACTTTCTTATTTATCAAGTTACACATTTTTTCACCTTCTATATTGAAGGGAATTTTCACAAAAATGTATGTGATTTTTTCTTTTTAAAATAATAATGTTTTAAAATGCTCTTTATAGGTTAAAAAAAAACACAAATAAGTACATTAATGGAAGGAACAAAATGTGTTTCTTTTTAAATGGAGCAATTATGTATTTAAACATGGGTTTTATCGATGCAACCGATAACTCCAGGAGTTTTGTGCCCTGCTTTTCTTTCGCTGTTTTCGGCACATTCACCCTAATACCCTTTTCGCACTTAACAACATCTACCATCAATTTTCAAAGATGTTACATTTTCCTATACAAATTGTATAAGGCCTAGTGCTCGAAAATGTTCAACCTATTAACAAAATATTCCTATATCATTTTGTTCCATCTTACATATGTATTTCGATTATTTTAGTATCATCACTAATAAAATGGCCGTTATATTTGAAAAAAATTTAGCCAACAAACCAAATGACTTCAGAAAAATATTATTAAAAGTTTACCTTAAGCTTAAAAAATATTATATGTGTATGATTACTATAAGCTTATCATTGCGATTAAAGAATAAGGTTACTGAAACAATATTGTATAAACTTTTGTATAGAAAAGCTTATTCGTCTCAACATTTTTACAAGTTTTTTTTTACATAATTGTGGCTAATTTCCACAAGTAAATCAATATGAAGAGCAATGGAGCACATTAACCAGCTTTTTAAGATCTCATAATCCCAGTACATTGCCGCCCCCTTACTATAAACATCTTTTCAGAGTAGACAGTATCATATTAGCGAGGAAAAGAGTTGGTACAAAAAAATTTTGCAAACGACATTACAATGAATAATTCTGCCAACAGAATTTGTCAAGAAACACAACGAATTGTTAAGAAGCAGTTGTGCATAATAATAGTTTATCAGGCATTGTTAAAAAAATGTTTGTGAATTTCCAAATTATAAATATTATCATAAGCGGAATTTAGAAAAGCTTAAACTACATTGTTTTATATAAGCTAAGTAAGCACTTCTAACAAGTAACGAAAAGATGGTTTATTTAACGCGTAGTATTTTTGAAAACTTTCAGTAAAACGAAGAAAACAAATGTAATTTAAAAATAGAAAAATGTTTCTGCATATACTTACAAAGATTGTGTCAATTCAAGTGGATTAAATGCCCTCCTTCAATCTTTTGATTTCTCAGTTGTCCCTAGCTTTCCGCAAGCATCCGAAAAGCAATCCTATCCTCTTTTAATTGAAATAATAAATAAATTCTTTGATAAATAACTAAAAAATTAAATGACACTAAGCAATACAGCTGATTTCGAAAATTATATTTTCCCTGTCCTGTATTTTTATTCACGCGGAATTTATGATTGGAGAAATTTTGTCTCGAGAAAAAATATTTCCGTGGGAATTAAATTTCTCGAGAGTATTTATGATTGGGCTGAACATGAGTCTACCTTTTACGATTCAAAAAATAAATATATGTACGTCACTGTCGAAAATCCCTTTTATTTTTAGTAATCATCATAGCGGCCGATACTGTCGGAATACTCTTTAATTTTTACTATTTGTTATAAAGGCCATATTAATACATTCTCCTCTACAAATTTCAAGAGTCTAACTACTTCTACTTCTGCACTATAAATTTACTAAACTCCTACAACTTTTGACATGTCGAACTACTAAATCAGCTGAATGGACGACACTACCTAGTGAGATAAATATCTCTTGATCCCCCGCTAAAAGTTTGGCTTCTTTCTGACAGTCCGGACTGTGATATAAGTATTATAAACCACATACATCAAGGCTCCAGCCTTGATGAATGTGGCTATGGAGGAATCCTAGGGTCGTTCTGAAGCTTTCCCTTCAGGCATCACAAATTCACAAACCAAATGATCTGTGTAACCTAACCTGATCTATTGTTTTTCAGAAACTAATATGTCGACTTCTTTCCAAGCTTCTACAGTGCATTCTTTTGTGTCACCAATTCCTCGGACACTTCGAGCAATGTGTGGGTTATTTTCCATTTCTTGTATTAATAGCCAAAATTGTTGTCTGGTGGTGATTTTGTAATCTGCAGGCAAAAAATATATTTTAATTTTCATTAAAAAATAAATTAATAAAAAAAAACATTCGTACTTTTTTGTTTAACAGCCTTTTTCAATTGAAAAATCTTGAAAGCAACCAGAAAAACACGGTTGTTAACATCATTATTATTTGGCAACTGAGGTTGCCAGCCGTCAGTTGCCATCCGTAATATAGTTTTGGCAACGCAACTAAAGTTCGGTTGCATCAATAGCTCAAATTGTTGTTTGGTGGTTATTTTTACCATTGTGTAATCTGCAGGCGAAAAATATATGTATTTAAATTTTCATTAAAAAATAAATTAATAAAAAACCTTCTCTCTTACTTTTCTGTTAAACAGCCTTTTTCAATTGAAAAATCTTCATAGCAACCAGAAAAACACAGATGCCAATATCATTACTATTTGGCAACTGAGGTTGCCAGCCGTCAGTTGCCAGTTGCCATCCGTAATATATTTTTGGCAACTGGCAACGCAACTGAAGTTCGGTTGCGACTTATAAATTCGTTTAAAGATCTTAGTGCTCTTTATATGATTTTTCTAAAGGCCCACTGACCTACCCTCGTAACTTGTATGCTGTGAGATAATCTAAATGTGTGTGTGTATAAGTAGATAATTTTGTGTTATGATCAAAAGAATAAGTTGGTTGCTATTAACAGCGTTTCGTGTATTTCGAAGATTATTAAAAGTTTTAAAAGAGTGAAAAGAGTTTTAACCAGTTCAGTTTAGTTTTGTTAGAGTTAACAAACAGTTTAGAGGTACGGACATTTTGCTATTAAATAAAAAGTTATTAAATATTCGTAACTAAACAAAAGCATTTCACCAATTAACTTCATTTCAATAATTAATTTCAATTTCAATAATCATCAATTAAAAACTTAAACACGAACTCAAAGAATTTTAAATATTTTAGATCACTATTGATTGGTACTTTTTAATGCTCTCGAGCTGAGCAGATGTTAGTTATGAATGATCGATCAGTGAAAGTGACTTTTCCAAAATGTATTTGTTTTGTTTTAAACAAAATAATAGATATAAATGTTGCGAGAGAAAAAAAAAACGATTTTAATTTTGTGGAGATCTCTTACCTATAATACGAGGGTAATTTGATAATTCCGTGACTGTTGGGTTAAAACGTAATTATTTTTTGCAAAAAAAGGTTTTATTTATCAGGCCAATCACAAATATTTATTCCCATGAAAAAACTCCCAAAATTTCTATCGTGAATGATTTCTTCCGTAAAATACAAGTAAATTGTTATTGGAATCATTCACTATAGAAAATATTTGGGAGTTTTTTCATAGGAATAATTATTCGTGATTGGGCTGTATGTCTCGTTTAAGCTCGCTACATTTAGTTCAGCGTTTTTATTTTAGTACCTCGAAATAGGTGTTTGTTTCAATGATGCAACTCTGCCTTTAGTCCAAAAATTTTACCACATGGCCATTTCTTAATTTGGAAACAGGATATAGTAGGCTGGATAGGGTAGCAGTTCTAAGCCAAATTCAGGAATTTTAGCTACTACATACATATGTACATGTAACTCCGTACATGTAACTCCGTGCATTGTCTTGAGAGTAAAGCAAATTTTTTAAAACAATATTTATCTGTCTAAAAGCTCTGAATAATAAGGTACGTGAATGACAACGCATACATAGAATGCATGTTCGTGCACGTTCTACCCACTATTTTGATTGCTCTTTGATCTCCGGTATGTTGTGTGTGATTGATCCATGTTTCTTCACACAGTTACGTTAGTAGTTTGGATTGCTCCACAGTCATACATACGGTTGCGTTTCTAGGTAAGTGTGAGAAATTGCACGGATTAGGGTGTAGAGTCCCCATGGAATTTATCAAGCTTTTGTTTGGTTTTGGTGATAAGTTTCCACGTAAAATATAATATTTAATCAGGACACTTTTATCAAATTTCGTTAAAATTATCGAGGTTCAATGACCAAACAAAAAAAAAAAACATTAGGCGCAACTGGCTGGAAATTCGACAGTAGTCTTACATTAGACTACAGTTTACGGAAGCAGTAAGTTTATAGCACAGCAAATAGGATTTGCACGCTGGATCAACAGGTAGGGTTCTTTAAAATCAAACTTTTCTAAAGGGTGTTTTTTATAGAGGTATAGAACTTTAATTTGCAATAAAACAACGATGGGTTATTCAATTGACATGAATTTTATTTATCCGAAATATAATCTTGTGGCATTACATTTTAAATATGATTTCTGGCATATGACCGCCACGGCTGGCGCGGATGTAGTCCAATCTGGACGTCCAATTTTCGATGACTTTTTCCAACATTTGTGGCCGTATATCGGCAATAACACGGCGAATGTTGTCTTCCAAATGGTCTAGCGTTTGTGGCTTATCCGCATAGACCAATGACTTTACATAGCCCCACAGAAAGTAGTCTAGCGGTGTTAAATCACAAGATCTTGGATGCCAATTCACAGGTCCAAACGTGTCTTTCAATAAATCTATTGTGGCACGAGCTGTGTGACATGTTGCGACGTCTTGTTGAAACCACATGTCCTGGACATCATAGTTATTCAATACAGGAATGAAAAAGTAAGTAATCATGGCTCTATACCGATCACCATTGACTGTAACGTTCTGGCCACCATCGTTTTTGAAAAAGTACGGACCAATGATTCCACCAGCCCATAAAGCGCACCAAACAGTCAGTTTTTCTGGATGTAATGGTGTTTCGACATACACTTGAGGATTACCTTCACTCCAAATGCGGCAGTTTTGTTTGTTGACGTTGCCATTCAACCAGAAGTGCACTTCATCGCTAAACAAAATTCGCTTATGAAAATCGGGAACAACGGTAATATCGTTTTGGGCCCAAAATTGCACTATTTGCAAGCGTTGTTCAGGCTTGAGTCTATTCATGATGAATTGCCAAACCAAACTGAAAATAAATCACTTGACAGCTGTTAAATCGGTCGCCCCCTTGAAAAGTAATGCCAACTTAAAGTTCTATACCTCTATAAAAAACACCCTTTACTAAAAACAACATTTGACGGCAGACATCGTTGTGATGTTTGAACAAGAACATGACATCGATCACGACAACGACGGTCTTCACGAGAGGTTTTTGATGTGCGCACATGAATTTGTTCAATGCTTGAACACATCAATGGCTCGTCAAGACTGCGTGTTATGATATCGGTTTATGGCATATGGGTTTATGTGACATTGGTTTATGATACATTACCTTCTATACAGCATCATTATTTGCGCGGAAAAATATAATTAAATAAAAATATTCTTTAATATTCTTATGCGAATGTAATCAGACAACTGTTATCATTTCATAATTTTACCATTTTAATTTTAATTTAAATCTAAATTTGTCGTCTTATCGCATGTTTCTCGTAAATTATCGTTATAAAGATAAAGCATGGAAATCATTAGTAAAAATAATGATATACAATATACAACGAAGATTGTTCTAATAAAATTGCGTTGTTCTTTAGCAATATTTTCATTTGCTCATTCTTAATCCTCCATTTCTTATCTACATAATTTTCAAATTGAATTGCAAACATTTTTTCAAACTGAGTGATTTTTTTGTTTGTTTTGTTTTTGGAAATAAATTAGCCAGAAACGTTTAAACACTGAACTTCGAAGGCAAAGAGAATTGCATAATAACGTGAAGGAAATGACAGATCGTAAACGTTTTACCAATGTCAGCAGTAATGCAGAAATGGATAACTACAATCAAAGCAACACTAGCGACCAGCGACCTCCTAAGAAAAAGATTTATAAATCAAAAGTATTTCTAATTGCTGTCTCATTTTCTGTTATTTTACTGGCAGTTATGACAGTAAGTTTTATTATCCATTACATGACTAATGTCGGCGGCTCTTACAATGAGAGCTTAATGGGAGAGGCCGAGAAATATATAATGGATCTACCTAACGAACAACAAAAATGGTACAAACGTGGCATCTTGGAATTGGAAAAGGCTTTGAATAGAAAACAAATTAAAAAAAGAGCTAAAAATTTGATACTATTTGTAGGCGATGGCATGGGCCCGAATACCGTGACAGCTGCTAGAATAATGGGTTTCTCTGAGGAGGGTTTAATGTCTTGGGAAGAATTTCCCAACATGGGACTTCTGAAGGTACATATTATGCATAAATAAATTTTATTTAAACAATCTCATGTACATATATTTACCCTCTTTCTAGACCTATTGTGCCAACAAACAAGTACCTGATTCTTTTTCCACGGCTACTGCTTTGTTCTCGGGTGTCAAAATTAACTATGAAACTGGTGGTGTGGATTCGAGTGTGAAATTGGGAAATTGTTTGTCTTCTTTAAATGCCAAACATCATGTTAACACAATTTTGAAATGGGCTCAAGATGATGGCATGTTGACTGGTTTTGTAACCAATACACGTGTAACGCATGCCACCCCAGCTGCTTTGTATGCCCATGTTCCTGATCGTCGTTGGGAATGTGAACAAAAAATGCCTCCCTCGGCCCTTAAAAATGGTTGTAAAGATATTGCGCGTCAACTAATTGAAGATGATATTGGACAAAACATTAATATTATAATGGGTGGTGGCCGTCAAATGTTAGTCTCTAATGTTACCGGTTCTTTGCACGATCCTATTGATACGTGGGCTGGCAGGTCCAAAGATGGTCGCAATCTAATACAAAAATGGTCTGACATCAAATCAAGTCGTAGTCAACCCCATATTGTAGTTGAAAATTCTAAAGATTTACTTGACATTAGTTCCTCTGAAGTGGATTATATTTTGGGGATTTTCGCTAATGGTCACATGAAATATGAATTTGAACGTGATACCTCACCAGTCGGTATGCCCTCGTTAAAAGAAATGGTCCTAAAGGCTTTGGATTTTTTTAAAACTAAAGATCAGCGCTTCTTGTTGGTAGTAGAAGGTGGTATGATTGATCAGGCTCATCATAGAGGTACCGCCAAGAAGGCCTTAAGCGAGGTGTTGGCTCTTAATGAGGCTGTCAATGCCAGTTTACGTATTTTTGGTAAACATTTGGACGACACTTTGGTTATTGTTACTGCTGATCATTCTCATACTTTGACCATTAATGGTCATCCTGATATAGGCTCCGATATTATGGGAATCGCTGGAAAATCCAAAACAGAGGGTACTCACTACACCACTTTAACTTATGGCACTACTTATAAGGGTTTCCAGCCCGATGAAACGGGTTTAAGAAAAAATCCTACCCAGGTGGACACCAAAGATTGGGAGTATAGACAACAGGGCGCCATTAATACAGATGAAAATTATCACGGTGGCAGTGATGTAACCATACATTCAGTGGGTAAGTGGAGTTAAAATTAAGCTTGAATTGTAGAACTTGATCCGTTAGCGTACAACGTTATAGGGTTAGATTCCACCTCAATTCCGGGCAGTACCTATTAATTTCAATTCGAATGAAAACATTTTCGAAACACAATATATATGTATGTAAGTCATACAAATTCGAATTGTTCGAATCGAAATACGCAGTAAGCTCATTATATCGCACCCTAAATACAAAAGAGTCACAACTCAAAATTTTCCAAAACTGACTTTCACATCAAAATTGAAAGTCAAAAATTTATTTCGCATCACTATCTTCTTTAACTGCAAAAATACAGTTATGTCTATTTTTATGTTAAGTGTGTTGCTTCTGCACATAAACAGTTTTTTGTCTCTCCTGAAATTTTTAGTATTTTGAGTTGTGACCTTTTTGTATTTAGGGTGCGATATGTGTCTAACGAGAACAAATTAAAAACTTTGCAAAATTTTGAGCTTCCCTCGTAGTTCAATCTATTCATCATATAATAAAGTAGTAACTCATTTCCGTCCGTCTGTCTGTCTGTCTGCTTTTCTTTTGTGTTCGCATCACGTAAAAACTGGAATATTTTAAACAACAGATGGCGCCAATTGAATAAACTTTGTATTTGATTTGTATTTTTACTTTGTGGAATTCAATTGTTATTAAAATATTTTAAACACCATGCAGAGCTTTACAATAATTTGTAGAATTTTAGAATTTTTTATAAATTTTAGAATTTTATCCAGGGATGGGTACCTTTATATAAAGTGAAGAACCAGTCAAAGCAGTGGACTTTTCCAAGTTAAGGTACAACAAACAATGCTAAAGTAAATCTGTTGGCCATGGGATTCACATGGTGTCATTATTTGCAACAGCTATCTCATTCACCAAATTCTTGCAAACCTAAAAAATGGCTCAGCTGATAAAAATTTTGATCGAATTAAGTCGTCATCACTGAAACGAACACAAATAGGCTTTTAAAGACTTTAAAAAATCTATTATCTGCAAAATTACAGTCGTAAAGTAGCTCTGGGTTGGGGAACGCGTGCGCGCGTCATTGTTATTATCGCTTAAAGTCAATCAGGCCGTCATTGTTGGTTGGCCTTCGAGTGGTTTACGTCTCACTCACACCGGCTGATTGGCTTCCACGAATAGCTGGAAGCAGCCACGTATAATCGTTTTGGTTATCGTGTATAACCTATTAATTTTAATTAAATAAGTCGGACATTGGAGGAGCACCATTTTTAAAAAACTCAACAACTTTTCACTGGAGGAGAACCATTAAACTCAATTTTTTCACTGGAGGACAACTATTAAACTCTTATTTATACCTAGCTGAATTTGAAGTCTCACTTCCTATACGAAGGAATAGGTCGCGCTGTAGATTTTGGAGGAAGCTAAGGCAATCACACCCTGGCGCTTTGGTCTCGTACCTTTGCCATTTACCAATTTTTTTTTTGCAGAATCAAAAAGTCAAATTCAAAAAGTCACGAGACTGACAGGTCCAATTTTTTTTATAATCTTCTTCAATATAGAATTCTCGTTAAGACAATCCCTACCAATTACCTATAGGTATCAAGAAAGGGACGTTTTATAAGCCAAAGTTGGCGAAACTGGCTATCTATGCTACCTAACCTAACTTTTTTTGAACGTTTAATGTTTAAGCTTGATCGTTACTAAAAAGAAACTCCAATGTTATCGTTTTTTTTCAATTACTTTTTTCTTTTTTAGGTCCCATGTCTCATCTTTTCCACGGGGTTCACGAACAATCCTACGTTGCTCATGCTATTGCATATGCCTTGCGAATTGGACGTTTTCGTGATAGCTCTATTGAAGAATCTATAGCTAATAAATATTAACTACGACAAATGCCTGGATATACATACATATATAGTATACGAGTTTACATATTTTTTTGTTGTAATCCACGAATTTTAATTTATTTAAAGCTTTAAAAATTTTAAGAAAAAACGTTGAGTCAATTGATCGTTGATTAGGTTTCAAAGTACCGTTAACAAATTTATCTTTTTTTTTCTTTAACAATAATTTATTTTACTCTCTTTTACACAAAGTTGAAAGTTTATATTAAATTGAAAAGGAGGAAAAATTTGCGAGTAAAAAATGCAACTTCTGAACTAACGGTAAAAGTTTGCTTAAGGCCATGATTCACTATCAAACTCAGTCACACGATTTGTCAAAAATTGCATGTGTGCTCCAAAAGTATGATAGTGTGGATTAAAAGTGTATGTGTCTAACAGACTTTTTGACAGATCTGTACGATTTTATAATCTTTTGAAAAAATTCATCAAATAGTATTTTTCCATGCGATCAGAGTTGCAAAATCTTATTTTGTATGATAGTGTGGCATCAATCGCCATTCGGAAACGATTTTTTTGAGTAGGACAGAATTCTGTAAGATTTTTTTGTGATTCAATCGTACGATTGTGTAGGATAGTGAATCCTTGCCTATAACGAACCGGTTTTTATTTGATAGCAAAAAAGTTTTTTTTTTAACAAACAGAGAAATGGCGCAACTCTTTAGTTTAGACGTCAGTGAATCACAATAGATTTTTAGAAAGATCGTGGAAAGGCAATTAATAGTGATCGTAAGCGGAAAACTAACCAACGACAAGAACAGGCCATCGGAAGATAAAGCTGGTAAAAACCGAACAACAGTAGAAATTGCTAGTTTTGTTTTGCAAAAGAACAAATTAAATCCTTCCGTATATTAATATAAGGCAAATTTTTTTATCATTTGCCAAGAAACCACTCATTAGTAGACCCAACAAAAGAAAACTTCTTCTTGATTTTGCGAAACGGTATCTATCGGCACTGGTAATGTTCAGCTCTCTGAAGTAATTTGGCAAAGTACTGAACAGGTTATATATGTATAACCTCTTCGTAAAGATTAGTTTAGACTTACTAAGCCTATGTTTGGGAGACTGAAGAAGACAATGTATTTGTTTTAAATTTAGCTTTAACGATTACCCGAACATTGCAAAAGAATGAAAGCCAATAAAACTAAACATCAGATGGAGAGCATTAAAAGCATCGAAATGGCTTCACTGTATTTTTAATTTGAAAAAACTATTGCGAATAAAGAATAATAAAGCATAAATACGCAAATAAATTTTAATAAACAATGTTTATATTACGGCTGGCAACTGGCAACTGATGGCTGGCAACGTCAGTTGCCAAATAGTAATGATATTGGCAACCGTGTTTTTCTGGTTGCTTTGAAGATTTTGCAATTTAAACAGGCTGTTAAACAGAAAAGTAAGAATGTTTTTTATTAATTTATTTTTAAATGAAAATTTAAATGTATTTTTTGCCTGGAGATTACAAAATGGTAAAAATCACCATCAGACAACAATTTGAGCTATTAACACAAGAAATGGAAAATAACCCACATATTGCTCGTGGTGTCCGAGGATTTGGTGACACAAAAGAATGCACTGTAGTAGCTTGGAAAGAAATTTCCCTAAAGCTCAATAGTTGTAGACCACCAACACGTTCAGCAGAAGAATGGCAGAGGGTGTGGATCCATTTTAAAGCCAAATTAAAGAGAGAAAAAACCGCTCAAAATAAAAGGGCATAGCATTTCAAAAAAATTATGTATTTTTCCTTAATTGATTCACTTTGTATGTTAATTTTATTTCACTTATTTTTCTGTTTCACTTTATTTGCATTTATTTTATATTTAAACACTTTTTTCTATTTTAAAACTGATTTTCTACCACTTTGCTATTTATTGCATTGATTTTCAGTTGCCGATCTGTCAAAATAACGATAACTTCTTGGCAACTGAAAAAGTTGCCATCTAAATTATTTTTTTTTTTTGCCAATGGGCAATGCTACTGAAGTTCGTTTGCCATCCATAATCAACTTATTATATTGTGGATTATATTTAATCGTGGTCTATATAAAGCTGAAAATTAAAACAAAATTAAATTTTCAAGAATAATATCTTTTTTATACACTAATCACGATGTAAAGGCACATAAAGGTCTAATCAAGTCTTTTATATATCATAACTGAAGTTAGTCGGAATAACGCAAAGTAATCAATGAAAAAATATAAATTATTTTATATAAATATTATTATTTACTTAATTATTTTAATAACACACTAAATTTCCATATTATTTGCATTAAATTTTATTAACAGTAAATAATTTGTTAAATTTAACGTTTTTAACGAGTTACTTGTCTGGCAGCTTTGAAAACTACAGCAATTGCACTGGTTTTCAAACTGTATGAATTACAACAATTTTTTTTTTTAACAAAAAAACAATAACTTTGTGTGTTTTGCTTAGTGTTGCCAAAGCTGGAACGAATATGTTATCCGATATATAAAAACCGCCAATAACAGACAACAAGAATTTAAGGCTCACATTTTATAAACTAAAACTATTTTCACTGTTAAAAACAAACATTTGTATTTGTGTTTGTAAACGTTAAGATGTACAAAATCACATCAATTATATTCTTTGCTAATAGGCTGACTTCCTAAAAACATGTTGCTTTGCAGGAATTTGACAATTGTGATCCCATAAACATCAATGCTGTTATCGAAAAGCAGAGTGAGGGAAGGAAGTATCAGCTCTACCTTACGCTACGTCCTGAATAGCTATTCATTAATATGTCCTGCTACAGATTATTTTTGTTTAGCAAGAGCTTTTATGGGTTCTCCCATACCCGACAAATGTTGATTTTCGTATACATATACACTATATAATAATAAATTAAAAAAAGGAATTATGCTTTATGAGAAATAAATAATATTAATAATCTATTTTGCTCAAAAAAAAAAACTAAAAAATTTTAAAAGATTTTGCGTTTAAAAATTGTACGTGTTTCCCTTTGCAAATCAACTTTAAAATGAAGTTTCATGGAATGAGTTTGATGTGTGGCTGTGCTAAGCAAAATTAAATATTACCAAAACATACACAAAATTGAAGCAGCAGTTTGATGTGTGGCCATGGCGCTTTATAAAAAGCGCAAAATTATCATTACTAATTGAGAGACTTTCTGTAGAAAAAACAGTTGCTCATAGAAATTGAGTGAGTGCAGATTTATAGTCGCTGAGCGATAAGAAGAAAATTCCAAAAATGCAAAGCGAATGAAAGGAATAAAATTAATATTTTGAAATTTATTTGAGTAATTATAAATAAAGTGTCGTTAATAATATAGAATGTAATACATTATATGTACCTACTGCACCGGTTTTTCTTATTTCTTAACAAAATCTTTTTAGTGTTTTAACAAGTGTGTGCCAAAAACAATTAATAAATTACAAACAAAAAATCGAAGCATTTGTAAATCTTAAATTAATAAGAAGACTTGTTTGTTTTTATTTATAAATATGCTAAATAAATATTTAAGTTGTTAGTACCTATGAAGATTAATAAAAAACATTTTAAAGCCCATAGACATGACAAAGAAAAGCATGACATAACCGCCAATATCTGGAATTTTTTTTTTGTTTTGTTCTTAAAATATTGTGTTTAGGTGTAAACAAATGACTATAGATGATTATGTGTAACTTTAAGACCGAAACTTTTTTTTTTCTAAATACAAACATATGTACATGTCATGTGATGTGATGTTAGATTTTGTTTAATGAATACGCTCTCAAAATCGTATTATTTAAAAAGTACATTTTTGCAATATTTTTCCATAAAAAAATATTTCACAATTTTATTTTAATTTCAACAAATGCCGCATTTGACCTACTTATTTTTGGCTAATGTCATCATTTTGTTTTGTAATTTTCTACTTGTAATATAGTAATTAATGTCCAGGGCTGGTAAAGCTGGTACATTTGTAATATTTTTGCTGGAACAAATATCGTTTAGTGGCAATACTCAAAAATAAAAACAAAAATGTCCTAGAGTGTGTAAAATGTAATATTGAGCAAAAAATATGTAGTGAAAAAATTGCCGGCAACCCTTGCTTTCGGAGCTACACACCTCCAAAGTTTCTATGTATAATACGGCATATACTAGTTATTTTATGCCGGAATGATGGGCAGCGTTGAAATGCTAATTAAAAGTACTATCCAACTAAACTGAAATTAATTAGATAAATTAAAAAAAAAAAAACACTAGTGAGCACTAAAAAACACATTTATTTTTATTTTGGGGGTATGGGCAACATTAGTTTCGTTTACTAAACATTTCCTGCGATTTGTCAAAAATGACAAGTGTGCTCAAAAAGTATGATAGTGTGACAAACTTTGTGACAGGTCGTACGATTTGATAACCTTTTGAAAAAATTCATAAAATAATTTTTCCCATGCGATCAGAGTAGCAAAATCTTTTTTGTATAATAGTGTGTGTCACCTACAACGCCATTTTTGAGTAGGACAGAATTGTGTCACATTTTTTTGTGTATGAATCGTACGATTGTTTAGGATAGTGAATCCTGGGGGCTTACTTCGTAATTCGATTCGAAAAGGAAATCATTCGAATCTGTATGACTTTTAAGATTATGTTTCGAAAAAGATTTCTTTCAAATCGAAATATGCAGTAGCCTCGCTGGCATTTAGTACTATCCATCTAAACTGATTGACTAACCTAAACAAGGGCATAAGGCGTAACGACGTCTAGCGCCTAGCTTTGAACAAACCTTAATAAGAGCGCAACGTTTTGTAATAAACAGTAATTTTAACATATTTTGTTTAGTAAAATCTAGTAAATTAAGGCGCAAAATAGAGATAAAATCGCTAGACAAAACAGAAAATAGCTAAAATTGCACCACTCTTACAAAAAAAAAAAACATTTTGTTTGCACCCAACTTCACTATTTGTTGTCGCCGCTTTTTAGTTTGCGTTGTCGCCGCTATTTAGGTTTGCTTCATTCATTTTGTATGTACATAAGAGTTTGTGACAGTTATTTTACGCCCTACGTCCATGTTTAGGTTGAGTAGTAAGGCGTAAAATAACTGTCAAAAATTCTCATGTACATACAAAATGTATAAACAGCGCGGCGCCAACGCTTTGCAATTGGAAAATCCAACTTTGACAGTGCGTTAGGTAGTGAAGGTCGAGCAGTGAAATTAATGAGAAAAATTAAAAAATAACTTCAGTGAGCTCCAATTAACTTATATTTTTTTTAGTTTTGATTTAGGGGAATTTAGGGGAAAAATTTTTCTATCGTGAATGATTTCTACCGTAAAATACAAGTAAATTGTTGCTGCAATCATTCACGATAGAACAATTTGGGAGTTTTTTCATGGGAATAATTATTCGCGATAGGGATGAATATTTGGGGGATTTTTTATATTTTAACAGTATTCCCACAACGAAAACGTATTAGAAAGCATATTATTTTGTTATGTACATATGAAGTATGTCATCAAAAAAGAACAAAATTCTTACATTATTATCGATCCCATTCATTTTATAAATAGTATATATTTTTACTCTCTGAAAAAATTACGGAAAATTATAAAAAGTATGTTGAAAATATAAAAAATAGTGAGAAAAAGATAATGAATTCAAAGGTAGTAATAAAATGCTTAATTTTACATGGGTCAGTTCAAGGAGATGCAAACAAGGCATATTGTAAATATTGCATATGCATAATTTTTGCCCATAAAAAAACTTAATTATTTATAAAAATAAAAAAAGACATTGGAATCGTTTCTCAAAAAGGTGATATTTGACCAATTTTTTTTTTCGACCAAATATCTCGGAAGCACAAAAAATTTTAGAGCTTAGAATTGCTGCATTTTGTGTTCGAACATTGTTCTGACCATTTAGTCGATTTGATAAAGAAAGTAGGAAATGAATCATATCATATCATATATTTATAATACTTTTATAAAATAAAAAATTTATTTAAGGGGATTTTATTTAAAAATGCATGATTTTAGAGGTTTGATATATGATTTAGGGGAGAGGAAAAATATCTGGCAACCGTGCATAGCCGGCCTTAGGACGGTCGCAAAAATTTTCTATGATATAATATCATATAATGTAATAATAGAAAATATATTTAGGGTATACATAGTTTGGATACTTGAGTAAATGAAGGAAGCATGTTAAGC
Organism: Phasia obesa; assembly: GCA_949628195.1. Taxonomy (NCBI): domain Eukaryota; kingdom Metazoa; phylum Arthropoda; class Insecta; order Diptera; family Tachinidae; genus Phasia; species Phasia obesa. The sequence goes on from OX451218.1 coordinate 7,096,353, forward strand.
ATATTAATATCATGTGGAAGGTATTATTTAATAAATCTGGGTACTTTACTGAAACAAGAGGAAACTCCCGACAAGGAGATGCCAAGATATCAATAATTGTCTTTCCAATGGCATGATTGATCAAGTCTAAACCAGATCTGTTTCCTAATATAACAAGTAGCATGATTGATCAAGTCTAAACCAGATCTGTCTCCTAATATAACAAGTAGGCGCGTTCAGCCTTATTGATGATTACCCTATTTGCTGCTTACTGGCTAAGGCCCAATTTTTGAGGTTATGTTTAATAAATATTGTAATAAATTTCAGTTGTATTTTGTTCAATATAAATAAAAATTTTCTTAGATGTTTAGTACAATTTGAATTCAAAAAGTACAATTTTAGAAGCCGGTTAGCAGAAATTTAAAATTTCATTTGCCATCCCTGATTGAAGTGTTGACTTATTAATGTTTGTATGAAAACACATTTTTAGTCTGCATAAAAATCGCTAATTTGAGCAAATGAGAAATTGTTTTTACAAATGAATTTAATTATTGAATTTTAGTAATATAAATGACATTGATTGTTTAAGAAAATATGCTAAGTCTATTGAAAACCCATAGAACTACGTCCAAAGTTCTACTAAAACTTTTTACACTGGTCACTTTTAATAAAAAACATTAGATTGCATATCCAGACTAAAGAATTTGCAATTGTTATTTGGGCCTAACCACAGCCATCATGTTACTCCCCGAAGGATGTCGTCAATAACTGGTTGCATAGATTTGAAGAAATCTCTGTGCAGCTACCGATTCCCTTGGTACCAGTTGTATTGGACGCTGGTCAGGCCTCGAAGGTTCTTATCTCCTAGTTTTAGGCCCTTGCTAGCGTCGGGGACTGGTGCGCCGAGCTTTGGAGTCAATTTTAGAATTCAACAATACAATAAAATTCTCTCGGTGGTAGATATAGGTTGGATTGTTGGATGAAAGTCGAATTCTTCAGCAGTTTTATATGTATGTACCACTCACTTTCATTATCCAATGGGTTTTATCCTTAGATTTTATTGGCGTAGTGACCTCTCTTGTTTGATTTTTGAACGCTTGACGTCATTTGTGCTAGTACAACGGAACTCAGGAAACCAGTTTTTAACCCCTTAAGTTAATAGTGCAGAGTCCCCATAGTTTTTATCACGCCTTTATTAAGTTTCGTTGATGGTTTTTTATGTAAAAAAGAATATTTACCCAGCTTAGGAAAATTTCTTTGTTCCATTTTCGTTAAAACTAAAGGGGTTGTCTACTTTCAATGACTCAAAAATCAGCTTAAACTTGATAATAGTCCCATCTTATATAAGTTAACGGGAACAGTGTTGAGTTGAAAGTTCCAGCGCTGGAAATACGAAAAGTCATAGTTTTATTTTATTACTGTCGTATCAAGGCGAATTAATACTAGGTGATTGCACGGGCGAATTCAGGTTTTTACGCCTCCTTTACAGTTGTCAAATTTCATATAGAAAAAATTTGTTTATAATTTTTTTTATATGGAGTTTGACTTTTCGCTTTCATGCATATGATGAGCTTTTTCGCCACTGCAATCACCTGTTATGGATTCGCCTTGTGTCGTATAATAGATTTTTTCTTCATACTTATAACAAAGTTTTCAAAGAAAACAAGCAAGGAATTTTAAAGGGACTTAACACGATCCGAATATTCACCAAGCATTATTGTAGTATTTATCAAAGTTTTAATTTTTTATCCACCATGGCTGGTGTTACTCTCACAAACATTTTTCAAAAACAGATACTGAAATTTGAAATCAGGAATTTTGCCTAGTCCTTTTAACACATGATTCGTCGAGACGGAGTCATTGATATGTTTGGAAAATGTCGGCGGGTACATAAATTTGTTCAATTTCTTTTGTGCCTAGACAGATCTGTACGATTTTATAATCCTTTGAAAAAATTCCATGCGATCAGAGTTGCAAAATCTTATTTTGTATGATTGTATGGCATCTACATTGCCATTTTGAAACGATTTGGACAGAATTCTGTCAGATTTTTTTTGTGATTGAGTCGTACGTTTGTGTAGGATAGTGAATCCTGACCTTAAGACAATAACAATACATGGACACTTTTTAAATAGTCTGAACTACTGTCTCGAAGATAGTAAATGGGACAGTGATTTGACGTATGCCGACAATAATTAAAATTTTTGTATACAGAAAAAATTCAAATAAGCTGTCATAGTTATTGTCTGCATCAAGGTATATTATCTTACTAGGTAGTGTCGTCCGCACAGCTGAATTAGTAGTTCGACATGTCAATTGTCATGACACACAGTAAACTGTCTAGTGGAAAAAAATCAAAAAAAAAACTTTAGAATTTATTAATATAATACATATGGGATAAAAGCTGAGACTCCCACGATTCCACAGGTTTTTCATGTGCGTTACATCTATAAAAAGTTACACGGCTTTAAAGTCGAATTATTTTCATAATTTTTTTATAATTTTTAAGTAACAAAAAATGAGTTTGGAAAAATAAATCTCAAAAATTCATTTTTCAATAAAAAGGCATGCAAATTTATTTGTTTTATTCAGAAATGTAGCAGAAACAATGAAAAAATCCTAAAATTCAAATATTTATAACAACACTGTAAAAAAAAATTGTGAAGTTTTTAGCCACAATATATACTTCTTAAAAAAAATTCAGCTTCGATGGACCCGAAAATAGGCACATCATTATGAATCAATAATCTTATTTTCTATTATATATACTAAAATATGTATACAAATATTTAGGTGTTTTCTATGCCAACTTTTGAAATATAATGATTTTAAAAATCATCCATATTTGATAGTTTTAATAAATTATCAGTTGATATTTTTAATACTTGAAAATGTATGATAACAGTTGGCTATGCTTTAAACCAGGGCGGACTAATCCAAGGTGAGTGAACGGGCGAATGCTTTAAAATGCCTTCACAAAACAATTAAGACAGAACAGACCTGAGCACACTCGAAAAAATAGCAGATAAAATTGTAATCAATATTTAATGAATAAACTCCTAATTACTTCTGATCCATTAATTTCATCTAATAGAAATGCAATAAATACAAGCAGCTCTTTCAACAATAATCAAGAAATTAGTAATTACATAATAATAGATGAATCTATTAACACTGCTTCAGACTCAGAAACTATTTTAGTGATTAAGAAATTGTTTGCAATTGTTATGTTATAATTAGAGATTGGTTATATTTTATAAAAAAAAACTATCACTCTTTATCATTTTGTGTGTGAAAAGATAGATTAAAATTAAAAAAAATAAAAATTACTGAAATGGGGGAATTTTGGGTATTTAATTGTCCCCGCACCGGAAAAAAAAGGATTTCTAAAAATGTTAATTCATTTTTTAAAATAGTAGGCCTAGAGAGATATGTGCCAAAAATTTCATTAACTCCTTCGATTTTTTTCCAGTTTTACTATGGGGACCGTTCACTGTGTGAAAGTATTGTTAAAGCCCGTTTCACACTATAATACAGAGTATAATGGTGTGGAAATGGCTTAAATGAAATCGCAGTGTAAGATAAAACCAATTTTGTTTTTTTCAAAACTTGCCTGATAACCGCAAATCGTAAAACTTACACATTAACAACACTTAACAATTTTATCCAACTAATTTCTGTGTTTCTTCTTTATTCCACCCACTATTTAGCTTTTTCCGTTTGCTTGTCGTATTTGTTTTTGTTATTTGTCATTGAATCTTGTTTTTTTATTTTCAATGTTAATTTAATGAAAATAAAAGTTGATGCAGTTAATTTTTACTTTGTTTGCTGCCAGGTATTTTTACGACAACTTCTACGATGCTATTTTGTATTTAGTATTTTAAATAGGAAAAGATTCATTATCGCCAAACAAGCAATCATAACTTATTGTTCTTTTAACTTTTTATGTATATTTCTATATAGAGAGAATTCGTCACATACATATGCATACATATGTACATATCCATACATATATGTACGTACATGTATACATGGGTTTTTTAAGCAATAGATACAATTATTGTTATGACTAAATTGTTATGTTTTTAGCTTAAGTATTGTTGATTGAGATTTATTTCTCAAATTAAATAAAATGTATCAGGTAGCCCGCGCTGATGTAAAGGGTGATTGAATTTGGGATTCTACAATGAATTAATAAAAAAACAGTTAAATTCAATTTGTTATACATACATACATATCGTCACCTAAAATGCAAAAGGCCGTAACTACACTTTTTAGTTTTTTACAGGAGAAGGAATAAACGTTATAAATTAAAGACTACTTAAAACTTAATATCCACATTTTAGATTCAAACTTAGAAAACAAACATAACACACATTGAAAGATAATCAAAGCCAACTTTGTTTTGGTTTTTTTTTTTTGGAAAAGTGCCGTAACTGCACTTTTTGGTTTAGTTGACGTTGCAGTTACGGCCTTTTGTTTTTCACCAATAAAGTCGTTATTTTTGGACGTATACATGTAAAATTTGCTGTGTAGATGTGTTTCGGTTAAGATCGTCATAATCAATCAAAAAGTAAATTTTGAATTTTTGAGTAGTTACGGCCTTTTGCATTTTAGGTGACGATATATATGTATGTATGCATGTATATGGAGGTGGGAATGGATTAGGTTAGATTGCACAGGTCGCCGGTTGAATATTCAAAACCGGATTCACCCATTTGTTTCGAACAAAATTTATGCCCGGACAAAATTTTTTTACTGAGAGTTTTCTACAGCACGATTCACCCATTTCGAAAAATTTGTCCGGACAAACAAAGTTGCCCTATAAATCCTACATACATAATTAAATAATTCTTGCAAAAAAAACCGAGTTCAAAACAGATAGAAGAGCATCAATTCTAAACTAAAAATGTAAGAAGTAATCTGTAAGAATTAGATTTAAACCAAATAAAAGATGCACCAAAATTAGAGGGAAAAAATAAAGACTATTGAATGTCAAGCCTCTCCCTATTACTGTTTAAAAGTTAAGTTATTTTCACCAGCATCCGTCTTGTATGGGGACACCATTCAAGCCTCTGTCTATAACGGTTTCAAAGATAGGGGCAACCAGATCAAATAACATCACCTATTCGGACACCCTTTAATTTACAATGTTAAATTAAAGACCTGTTGTTATAGAGGACTTGGTCACAAAGATTCTTTGTAAATTTCTACTATCTGTCTATAACGGTTAAAAAGTTTAACCATATATATCAAATTACATGAACTATTGGGACACCCTTTACATTATAATTCCAAATATTTATATTTGTTATATTACCAGAGAAAGTAGTGGACATTCTGCCTAATTTTCAAGTGTTTGTGTTTAACGGTTCAAAAGATAGGGTCATATAGATCAAATTACGTAATATATGGGGACACCCTTTAATTTCTAACTTCAAATTGTATACTTGCTATAGTGGACTTTGCAATACAGGTTCCTTGTAAATTTCAGCTGTCTGTCTCTAACAGTTCAAAAGTTTGGCCACATACATAGAATTACATTAACTATTGGGACACCCTTTAAGTTCCAAATTCAAAATTTTATATATTTATTATAGCTGACTTAGCACTACAGGTTCTTTGTAAATTTCAGCGGTCTGTGTACAACTATTCAAAAGTATGGCCATATACATCAAATTAAATGAACTATTGGAGCACCCTTTAATTTAAAATTTTGAGTATTTATACATTTTATTATAACGGTCATAGTAGTCGACATTCTGTCAAATTTTCAAGGTTTAGTCTATAACGGTTCAAAAGATAGACCCAAATAGGTCGTATTATGTCACCTATGGGGACACCCTTTAAATTAATTAATTTCTGCTGTTGGGAGCTATAGCGGCACGCAATTTTTTAAAATTTTAATTTGCTGCCCTTTACGGTTCTTAATACACGTAAAAAACATGTATGTTGTATGGGGACACCCTTTAATTTTTAATATAATGAACTGTTTTTAAAATGGGACCAACCTTGAAGCATAACCTTTCAAATAAAGCAAAAAATTTTAAAATCGGTTCAGAAATGGCTGAGTTCTGCGGTTACATACATAAAAAAAAAGCAACATTCAGACCAATAGATAACCTCCTTCTTTTTTGAAGTCGGTTAACAAGCAAATGATTCAAAATAAATTATTGTTTTCTTGGTGTGAAATTATTTATTTTTTAATATTTTATCATTTTGTTTATTAACACATGGATGATAAAAGAAAATTTCTGCTATTAATTACTGTTGAAAATATAAAGAAGAAAGAAAATAGACTATTAATGTTGTTGTTGTTACAGACGAAATTCTTGCTTATTTCTTTTCAGAGCTTATAAAGAATAAATACTTCTTTCGTAAAAAAGCTCAGATGGCATCACTGATAATTTTACATTTGGACAGAAAATGGGCAGACAGATGAGATTTGTTCAAGTAGTAATGCAATACATACATATGTACACTAGAATGGGTCAATTTGTATTTATTAAAAAAATCTCAACAAGCGGTTGTCAAAATCGTATTTTACAAGGAATTCTAAGAAGGTTTGGTGGCCAAGAAACCTGGCTTTAAAATCAATATCGAGCATCCCGTTTTTAACGAGAAACTTTGATTTTTTATTATACAAAATTCTAGTTTTTATATTGTAGTATGATGAATAAACGAAAAGCGTATAGCCGCTGTCTTTAACACTGCGTTTACATTTGAGATTACTGTCATGACAATAAACGAATATGTATTAGTTGTCAAAAATGCTGATAATTGAATCCGTAGTATAGGCACTCAGACAATAATTACGACAATTCATTTAAATCAATGTCCTATTTACTGTCTTCAAAATATTCAAGACAGTAGTTAAGATAATTGAGAAAGTATGCATGCATTAGTGAAAAAGTGTGTATGTATTGCTATTGTCTTCACAGCAGTGTCAGAGAGTGTTGGGATTTGTGGTACAATTGTACTAAATTTGGTACAATCGACACATTTGTAGTGTAGCTAGCTTCTAACATTGCACAGAGTAAAGGGCCATCTGTAAAGGGCTAGTGCGATTGATCAAAAATTTGACATGGACAGAGCAGAGGAGTATCTTAAGTTTTGAAGCTGGGCATCATTTACTTATCAGTGGTGGCGCTACGTGCCCTCAAATTTGAGAACCTCACACCTTCAAACATTTTTAGGGCTTGTCGTTTCTTCAATTATTGTTCGATTTTTCAAAATTTAAAATTAACAACTAGAAGATTTTCAAAATTATTGCATTTTTTGTGTATTTTAGCTTAAAAAAGGGCCATCAATCTTTTTATAATAAAATTAATTCTTAAGGAATATATAAAAGTTTTATATTTTAAACCAAATTTCGTTTAAAAGTGATGATTATTTGAGAATATGGAGGTCCTTCAATTTGATATATTTTACATCAAAATTTTGCTGAAAGTATTTCATGAACCCTAATCCATATGTAGACTTTATGGGCAAAAGCCTAAAAATTCCAATTATGGGATTTTTGGTATTTATTTTAGTAATTGCGGGATTTCGTTTACCTTAATGTTGAAAATTTGTATACGCTTTGATTTTCGTTAACTAATATCCACAGAAAAGAAGTTCAATTAATCAAGTAAAGAGTGATTTTTAAGAGCTTGAGAACTTTTTTTAAAAAAAAAACGCATAAAATTTGCAAAATCTCATCGGTTCTTTATTTGAAACGTTAGATTGGTCCATGACATTTACTTTTTGAAGATAATTTCATTTAAATGTAGACCGCGGCTGCGTCTTAGGTGGTCCATTCGGAAAGTCCAATTTTGGGCAACTTTTTCGAGCATTTCGGCCGGAATAGCCCGAATTTCTTCGGAAATGTTGTCTTCCAAAGCTGGAATAGTTGCTGGCTTATTTCTGTAGACTTTAGACTTGACGTAGCCCCACAAAAAATAGTCTAAAGGCGTCAAATCGCATGATCTTGGTGGCCAACTTACCGGTCCATTTCTTGAGATGAATTGTTCTCCGAAGTTTTCCCTCAAAATGGCCATAGAATCGCGAGCTGTGTGGCATGTAGCGCCATCTTGTTGAAACCACATGTCAACCAAGTTCAGTTGTTCCATTTTTGGCAACAAAAAGTTTGTTAGCATCGAACGATAGCGATCGCCATTCACCGTAACGTTGCGTCCAACAGCATCTTTGAAAAAATACGGTCCAATGATTCCACCAGCGTACAAACCACACCAAACAGTGCATTTTTCGGGATGCATGGGCAGTTCTTCTGCTTCTGGTTGCTCTTCACTCCAAATGCGGCAATTTTGCTTATTTACGTAGCCATTCAACCAGAAATGAGCCTCATCGCTGAACAAAATTTGTCACATTTGAACATTTCGAACCGAACACTGATTTTGGTAATAAAATTCAATGATTTGCAAGCGTTGCTCGTTAGTAAGTCTATTCATGATGAAATGTCAAAGCATACTGAGCATCTTTCTCTTTGGCACCATGTCTGAAATCTCACGTGATCTGTCAAATACTAATGCATGAAAATCCTAACCTCAAAAAAAAATCACCCATTATTAAAGTTTCGATTATCATCTTTAAATGTCGAGCTACTGTATGTAATGTAATGTTGGTACAATTGATGCTGATTTGGTACAATTTTATCACTGGGACGGTACAATTTAAGCATTGTCAGATCCCAACACTGGTGTCAGATGTAAACGCAGTGTAAAGTATTAAAAACAGAGTTACCAGCCGGTTCCCAAATTAATATCCTTATTTTCTATTCGTTTTGACAAATGTTTTTTTCTACTCAGTACCAAGGTAGATTTACATATATTACTAAGGTAGTGGCGACTCTACAACAAATCCAACAATACAAGAACAACATGGCATTTTGTTGTTGCTTTGTAGTTCAAAATGTCAAAAAACAGAAGAAAATTGAGAAGGACTTAATGTGTTTTACTGCTTCACTATAAAATTTCTAAACACATACAACTTTTGACATGTCAAATAGACTTGGGTAGTTCACGAACGAACTAGTTCAATTGAACTATTCTATCAAGTGGACTAAATGAACTAGTTCAAATTTTTATGTCTACCTAGTTCAATTTTTGAACTATGACTTTGTATTTGAACTATTAAAGGTATTTGAACTACTAAAATATACTTATGTTCGTTATTGATGTTTACTCTTTTTGACAACAATGTAGAAGTGCCATACAATTTAATAACGATTTTAAGAATTTATTATTTTTGAAAATTATTAATAATAAAATTATAATAAGGTTAAAAAAAAGTGGTTTAGAGCACAAATCATAGTTCAAAAGGAAAAAGACCGAATTAGTAAGTAGTTCAGAACACAAATCATAGTTCAAAAGAAAAAAGAGCGATTGAACTAAAATATTGAACTAGTTCACTTTTTTACTTTGAACTAAAATGAGCGATCTCTAAAATGAACTAAAATGCACAAGTCTAATGTCAAACTACTAAATTAGCTGGGCGGACAACACTACCTATTAAGATAAATATACCTTGCTCAGTACAATTTAGTCATTCGATAAAAAACTTATGACAGATCCTAAGCCGTTGGATGTAATTTATTAGATTCTTACAAAAAAAAATTAAAAAATTTTAACATTAAAACATTATGTGAAAAAGGGTATAGAATATTTGGCATAACCGAATCTTTTCTTTAATATATAAAGTTTTGACAATTCATTCAAGTAGAGGAACAAGGTGGTGACTTACACACACACACTTTTGATAAGGGTTGTTGTAACAGTTTAGGTTTGTTGCTCAAAGCTAACGCATGCATATGCTTTCTGTGGAGAAGAAATTAAAAAATAAAACTAAAAAAAATAATAATACTAATGTATAAAGTTGAAACTATATAAATAAATAAATAAAAGAGTAAATATTTGTATGTTTAAACGTGTTTTAAAACTTTTCACTTAAACGAAATTTTTATCTATTGTTTGTAGCACCAGCATGTTAATAAAATTATTAATGAAAATGTGTTAATTACTGTGACAAAACGTATAAAAACCAGCATCAAATTCCCCTATTTTTGTTTTGGCCCATAAACTGCAACAGTTTGTTTGTTATTTGTTTTTTGCATTGAAATAACAGCTGTTAAAATACAACAACTACTTAAGAAAATGAAAAAACTCTTTTAATTATACAACAACAACAATAACATCAACAAAAATTACCTTTAAAAATTACTTCAATAAAACAGTTACTTCCTTAACAAAAAAAAAAAAAAACCAAATAAAAAAACTCTTCCTCTTTTTGGCTGACAACTAAAATAAAACGAAACAAAAACTAAAACAAAAACAAAAACAAAAAACACACACACCACCCAAACAAACTTGCACAAACATGGTGGCTGCTGTTGGTATTAAACAACAGTTGCGTACAAATCGCTGTTACGTATCCTTAGCCTGTTCCATTGGTTCGATTAGTTTGGCGCTAGGCAGCCTTTTGCAAATACCGAATGCTACGGATCGTATTTCTACACAACGTGGCCTATTTTTGACATCGGTTGGTTTCATTTATTTCATTTCGCTAACAGATTTTTGCAATAAATATTTGTTGGAGACAAAGCATGGCATTCAATTTCGCAAGAAATATCGTCTCATGATATCGGATGTAATGGATATGACAAATAAGTAAGTACATTTAATTGTTGCTAATAAAACTCGATAATCAGCAAGGTATTTTTGAAAAACTAAATAAGATTAAAGACAAGTAAGAGTGCTATATTTGGCCATGCCGAATCTTATATACCCTTCACCATAGTAATGCTAGAGATATTGCGTTACCCTCTTATGTTTCTTTAAACATTTTTGGTAAATTTTGTTTAAGAATTTTTTGTAATATTTTTCTTGAAACATTTTTGTGAATTTTTTGTAACAATTTTTATTTTAAATTTTTTGTAATTTTTTTAAAATTTTTCTTTTTAAAATTTTTGTAAAAATTTTGAAAATTTTTTGTAAAAATTTGTTGGAAAATTTTTTGTAAAAATTTTTTGAAAAATTTTTTGTAAAAATTTTTATTTTAAATTTTTTTTTAACTTTTTTTTAAATTTTTTTTCTAAAAATTTCTTTGAAAATTTTTTTTGTAAATATTTTTTAGAATTTTTTTTTTTAAATTTAAATTTTTTTTAAGTTTTTGCAAAAAAAGTGTGTAGAAATTACACACGGAATGACAAACTTATGTATATATACCCTTTCCACCTCTGGTGAAGGACAAACCAAGTATATATTCGGCTATATTCGGCCCTGCCGAATCTTATATACCCTTCACCAGGGTGATTACCGTTTGACCTCCCTATAAGACCACGCTACATAAAAGATTGAAACTTTAAGACAGCGAACCCTATATTGGTATACCAGCGCTAACCGTTGTTGACCGTTCGGTGCGGCTGAGTTTCATTGGTCTTAAAAATGGTCTTTTATGAGTGACTATAATCGACGGAAAAAAGGCAAAAAAAACAGAAGAAAAAAAATATTGCCCTACTACTAGGAGGGGGTTCTGGCCATCCCATGCGTCGTCTTCTGCTGGTCCGCGCTAAAATCATTGGTACAAAACGGTCAGATCTAAGTAAAATATAAATAAAAAACGACGAAACCGAAGAAAAACGAACTCAATATTAACCTCAAGCAACCACCTCCCCCCGAAAAGGAACCATCGCCCTCCCCTTGGACTCTTTAAATTGGTAAAAAAAATCGGCGTACTTTTACTGCTTTTTCTCCATTTTCTCTTTTAAATAAGATATTATTGCGGAAAAAAAGTATCCTATATAGGAATCAGGATACTAAGGTACCTCGCCACAAAATTTTGTTAAAATCCATCCAGTAGTTTTTACGTGATGCGAACACAAAGAAAAAGAGAGACATAGAGACAGACAGAAAATAAGCTACTGTTTTATTATAATTATGTATAGATAAAGTTAATTGTACAAATAAAGTGAAAAAACTATTGGAGTAAAAAACCAAAGAAATTGGGAAACATAATGTTGGCCAATATCTAGCCACGCTAGATGTTGAAGGGTTTATATAACGAATAAATCACTCTTACTTCTTCGTACTAAAAGTTGCTTTATAATCTATTTTATTACTTATTATTTTGACCTTTTTATTTACAATTTCTTATCTACCCCATTTGCTTTTTTCTCCACCGTCACCGTTTTACGTCATCTAATGCGTTGCAACCATTTTTGAAATTAAACTTTTTTCTGTGCCAAAACATAAATTATGACCTTAAATCATGTTACTCATACTAAAATGTGTGATAAACAATAAGATATTAATTTATTTATGAATAAATAATAAAAAAATAATCAACTAGAAAACAGCAACTATAAATTTAGATCATAATTTTTTTTTTTCATTAAAAATATTTCTTAGCGTAATATTCCTGTTCCGACATAAGCCTCAATTGCGCAATTAAAAGATTTACGCAATTAAGGGATTAATTGAGCTCCATTTACCATACGTGAACTCAATAACTACATAATTGCGTCACTAATTATATAAAATAAGAAATGCAACCCTGCTGTATGTCTACTGTGAATTATGTTCAGTGAGAAAAATGGAGTTGTCTGCATGTCACAATCACCTCTATGGCGAATTATTATTCACATAAAAAACTCCCAAATGTTCTATCGTGAATGATTCCAATAACAAATTTACTTGTATTTTACAGTAGAAATCATTCACAATAGACAATTTGGGAGTTTTTTTTTTCATGGGAATAATTATTCGCTATAGAGGTGAATAATAAATCAAAATAAAACGAAAAATTGTATACGATTATAATAAAAACAATGTTTTTTTCAGCTGTCAAATACTAATTAAGTCTGATCTTAATTAAGCATGTGTGAACACTAAATAAAATTGCTCAATTACGATTAAATTGTCTCAATTAAGAAAACATGTCTAACAGGGTATACAATTATTTTTAGCAGAAATCTTTTTGCAAACAAATAAAGCTACAAAAATATGGGTGGGTCCATCTTCCTTTATCTTTCGTAAAATTGTGGAAAAAATCAATAAAATTAATAAAAATAAAACTGGAGTGGCCTACACTCAACTTAACCATACCCAATGGAAACAGATATTTTTATGGATATATTACATAAAGAATAAAAGTTCAAAGTAGATTCGAATCGAATAATTAATTTAATACGGTTTGGGGTGTTAAATAAACTACCCCTTGCCCAAAATTTATACAGCTCTTCATATCCATACACCAAAGGCACATACTAAATTTCGTTTTAATATGTCATACGGTATGACCTGTAGAGCGTTTACAAAACTTGGGGGTAACGAAACTAACCCTTGCCCCCTCCCGATTATGCCCAAAAACTATACAGCTCTTCATCACCATATACCAAAGGCACATACTGAATTTCATTTTGATATGTCATACGGTATGACCTGTAGAGCGTTTACAAAATTTTGGAGTAAGCAAACTACCCCTTACCCCTTCCCGATCATGTCCAAAAATTATACAGCTCTTCATCACCATATACCAAAGGCACATACTAAATTTCGTTTTAATATGTCATACGGTATGACATGTAGAGCGTTTACAAAACTTGGGGGTAAGGAAACTACCCCTTGCCCCTTCCCGATCATGCCCAAAAATTACACAACTCTTCATCTCCATATACCAAAAGCACCTACTAAGTTTCATTTTGATATATCAAACGGTATAACCTGTACAAACCCACCCATTCACAGACATCATCGCGAAAATAGCCACAATGGATTCAGGTGACCTCAAAACGTATAAATCCGTCGAAATCCCGACCTCGATTTTTTTCATGATTACTATACTTTACCTTATACTACGTATGGTAAAGCAAAAACATGGCTGCCTTCTTGCAAAATGTGTCACAGTGCAGTGGTAGGCAATCTGTCGGCATCAAACATTTTGAATCGACTTTGTTCTCTGAACGTTTTGTTTTTTTTTCTAATAAATACAAAACCCAGTGACGTCATTTAAATAATATATTAAACTCAAAAGAGCAACGTTTAAAAACAAACAAAAAAATTATTATTAATTAAAGCATTTTGTTTTTGAAATTATTTCGAGATTAAAATAAACATTAAAGGTAATTGAAAAACAATTTTAAATGACACTTCCAATTTAAAAAGCTGTTAAGAGTAAAATTGTGTGTCAGAAATTCTCAGATATCTTAACTATTATACAATTTAATAGTTATTGTCAGGCTTAAATTTGTCATGCTTAAATGATTATAAAATACTTTATACAACTAGACTGACAATGCAAAAAGTTATTCGAGGGTAGTTTGATAATTTTGTGATTTTGTTTTCCAACGCAGTAACTTTCAATGCAGTACTGCTGCCGTTAACTGTTATATATAACTGGTCTACTGTCGAATTTAGAGCAAGCTTCATATAATAGTTTGTTATATGCCCCTTTAATTTTAATGAAATTGAGAAAAAAGGGTGGTTAAATTTTAAGCGGCGATGTTGATTGATTTTGAATAAAACATGAATTATTTAGGAAATTATTGTCATTTCTTTTTATTTTGATAATATTGGTAGGGTTCAATTATGTATGGAACAAAATATCGGCCAAATGGCCGCCGCAAGCTCGGCGGCACACCTCCATCCGATGCTCCAAATTTTCGATGACGCTGAGGCATAATTGACGTTCTATGCTGGTAATGTGCCGAATTATCTCATCATTTAGCTCTTGAATTGTTGCTGGCGGCTTATCGACGTACACCTTTTCTTTCAAATAACACCGAAGAAAGAAGACCGACGGTGTCAAATCACATGATTTTGGCGGCCAATTGCATTGCCACCACGTGAGATAACACGGCCATTGAATTTGTCGCACAAAAGAGCCATTGCTTCGTTAGCTGTGTGGCAAGTGGCACCGTCCTGTTAAAACCACATATCGTCCACATCCATATCATCTAATTCGAGCCATAAAAAGTTCGTTATCATCTCACGATAGCGAACACCATTCACAATAACTGCCTGACCGGCCTTATTTTGGAAAAAAAATACGGCACGATGATGCCGCCAGCCCATAGACCGCACCAAACAGTCACTCTTTGTAGATGCATTAGTTTTTTCGATAATCACTCTTGGATTATCATTCGCCCAAATGCAGAAATTCTGTTTATTGACGAATTTCCTGAGTTGAAAATGTGCCTGATCACTGAAGATGATTTTCTTCGAAAATTGATCATCCACTGTTGCTCAATTGCTCGATTGCGCTTTGCTCGATTGTGTATCTTTCTATGGTTCAAATTGAATTAGTCTGAAGTTGGTAAATGTCAAATTAAATGCAGAAAAAAAAACTTAACATTTAGGTGTGGATCACATTCAACATCGGCCCTTAAAATTTAACCAACCGATATAATGTCATGACATGCTATAGCCATGTCATGACATTTTGGATCAATCAAAGTAGCCCAAATTACAAATGGCTGAATTATTTTCAAAGTAAATTAATTTTGCCCCACTGTGCACTAATTGACTAGCTAAAAAGGGTAAAAGTATTATCGGCAAATATTATTGAGAGCTTCTGGATGAATTTCAATATTGATCTGAAGAAAAAAATTTAAAAAAAAAAATAGTGGAATGATGAAAAACCATGCACGGATGCACACGTGTGTAGTCACTGTGGCAAAAAATCCATTAATTGGGATTCCAACTGCCATCATTCAGGGGCCAAATTACTGCATTTCATTTAATTTCTATTGAAATCTCGATCCATATCGAATATCGTAATTTGGCCTCTGCATACTCTTCAGATTTAGTCCCTTCCTGTTTCTCAATTTGGATAAATTACAGAATGGTAAGGGAGATGAGTGCCTGGGCAAATGAAGAGGTCAGCAATGAAACAAACGTGAAGGCCTTGAGAAATCTTATTATTTGGAGGAACTATTTTTTTTTTTTGGACCGGTACTTAGGGTATGAACTCTACTCAAGCCGAGCATTGTGACGAAAATATTAAATTAGGTTTTGGAAAGGTGGAATATTTATTCGACTAATTATGTTTGTGTTTATTCGACTAATTATATCTAGCTAAAGAGGAAGTATTTTCTATTATTAAAAATTTCACGAAATTTTCAAATTACCCTCGTAAAATAGTAATTGGAAAAGTGGTTATTTATTTGTTTTATTATTTTTAAATTTTATTTTAAACAAATGAATGTGTATAGACATAGAGAAAGATAAATACTCGTACATACTCGTATGATATTACAAATTACCGAGTTATAAAATTTTATTAGCTGAGTTCCTCGATTTTTTTCTCCTCGCCTTATCTGTTAATTTTAATTCTCACATTTATTCTAGTTTGCACCTGTTAGTTGCAATTTAACAAATTTTTGTTTCAAAATGTTCAATCACGTTATATTAGGTGTGTGCATTAATTGCCACTTTTTTTTTTTTTGTTCAAAGTATTATCCCTCGGAAGTTATGATTTCTTCCCACTTTTATTCTTTAAAGTCCTTAAATGATGGTATCAAAACCTTGTTCTGCATTAATCTTGTCTTCTATCATTCTGGCCACGAAATACAGAACATAACCTTAGTGTCATGGATATTTGACTTTGGTACCGATATTCGGTCGGAGCATTTTTTTGCTCTTTGGATTATTATATAAGATACACTTTTTATCGGCTTTAAACTTTGCTTTGCAAAATCGCCTATCGACGCACAGTGGCTTAAAAACTTTTTATTGAAAATAATACGGCAGCTCATGAACCACTAAAGACATCATAATAATCAAGGGGGAAAATCAGAGATGTATTCGAGCGAAGAAATTTTTTGTAAAAATTTTTTGTAAATTGTCAATAAAAAATTTTCTGTAAAAATTTTATAGAAAATTTTCTGTAAAAATTTTATAGAAAATTTTCTGTAAAAATTTTATAGAAAATTTTCTGTTAAAATTTTATAGAAAATTTTCTGTAAAAATTTTATAGAAAATTTTCTGTAAAAATTTTATAGAAAATTTTCTGTAAAAATTTTATAGAAAATTTTCTGTAAAAATTTTATAGAAAATTTTCTGTAAAAATTTTATAGAAAATTTTCTGTAAAAATTTTATAGAAAATTTTCTGTAAAAATTTTATAGAAAATTTTCTGTAAAAATTTTATAGAAAATTTTCTGTAAAAATTTTATAGAAAATTTTCTGTAAAAATTTTATAGAAAATTTTCTGTAAAAATTTTATAGAAAATTTTCTGTAAAAATTTTATAGAAAATTTTCTGTAAAAATTTTATAGAAAATTTTCTGTAAAAATTTTATAGAAAATTTTCTGTAAAAATTTTATAGAAAATTTTCTGTAAAAATTTTATAGAAAATTTTCTGTAAAAATTTTATAGAAAATTTTCTGTAAAAATTTTATAGAAAATTTTCTGTAAAAATTTTATAGAAAATTTATTATAGAAAATTTATAGAAAATTTTCCGTAAAAATTTTATAGAAAATTTTCCGTAAAAATTTTATAGAAAATTTTCCGTAAAAATTTTATAGAAAATTTTCCGTAAAAATTTTATAGAAAATTTTCCGTAAAAATTTTATAGAAAATTTTCCGTAAAAATTTTATAGAAAATTTTCCGTAAAAATTTTATAGAAAATTTTCCGTAAAAATTTTATAGAAAATTTTCCGTAAAAATTTTATAGAAAATTTTCCGTAAAAATTTTATAGAAAATTTTCCGTAAAAATTTTATAGAAAATTTTCCGTAAAAATTTTATAGAAAATTTTCCGTAAAAATTTTATAGAAAATTTTCCGTAAAAATTTTATAGAAAATTTTCCGTAAAAATTTTATAGAAAATTTTCCGTAAAAATTTTATAGAAAATTTTCCGTAAAAATTTTATAGAAAATTTTCCGTAAAAATTTTATAGAAAATTTTCCGTAAAAATTTTATAGAAAATTTTCCGTAAAAATTTTATAGAAAATTTTCCGTAAAAATTTTATAGAAAATTTTCCGTAAAAATTTTATAGAAAATTTTCCGTAAAAATTTTATAGAAAATTTTCCGTAAAAATTTTATAGAAAATTTTCCGTAAAAATTTTATAGAAAATTTTCCGTAAAAATTTTATAGAAAATTTTCCGTAAAAATTTTATAGAAAATTTTCCGTAAAAATTTTATAGAAAATTTTCCGTAAAAATTTTATAGAAAATTTTCCGTAAAAATTTTATAGAAAATTTTCCGTAAAAATTTTATAGAAAATTTTCCGTAAAAATTTTATAGAAAATTTTCCGTAAAAATTTTATAGAAAATTTTCCGTAAAAATTTTATAGAAAATTTTCCGTAAAAATTTTATAGAAAATTTTCCGTAAAAATTTTATAGAAAATTTTCTGTAAAAATTTTCTGTAAAAATTTTATAGAAAATTTTCTGTGAAAATTTTATAGAAAATTTTCCGTAAAAATTTTATAGAAAATTTTCCGTAAAAATTTTATAGAAAATTTTCCGTAAAAATTTTATAGAAAATTTTCTGTAAAAATTTTATAGAAAATTTTCTGTAAAAATTTTCTGTAAAAATTTTATAGAAAATTTTCTGTGAAAATTTTATAGAAAATTTTCTGTGAAAATTTTATAGAAAATTTTCTGTGAAAATTTTATAGAAAATTTTCTATAAAATTTTCTGTAAAAATTTCATAGAAAATTTTCTGTAAAAATTTCATAGAAAATTTTCTGTAAAAATTTTATAGAAAATTTTCTGTAAAAATTTTATAGAAAATTTTCTGTAAAAATTTTATAGAAAATTTTCTGTAAAAATTTTATAGAAAATTTTCTGTAAAAATTTTATAGAAAATTTTCTGTAAAAATTTTATAGAAAATTTATTATAGAAAATTTATAGAAAATTTTCCGTAAAAATTTTATAGAAAATTTTCCGTAAAAATTTTATAGAAAATTTTCCGTAAAAATTTTATAGAAAATTTTCCGTAAAAATTTTATAGAAAATTTTCCGTAAAAATTTTATAGAAAATTTTCCGTAAAAATTTTATAGAAAATTTTCCGTAAAAATTTTATAGAAAATTTTCCGTAAAAATTTTATAGAAAATTTTCCGTAAAAATTTTATAGAAAATTTTCCGTAAAAATTTTATAGAAAATTTTCCGTAAAAATTTTATAGAAAATTTTCCGTAAAAATTTTATAGAAAATTTTCCGTAAAAATTTTATAGAAAATTTTCCGTAAAAATTTTATAGAAAATTTTCCGTAAAAATTTTATAGAAAATTTTCCGTAAAAATTTTATAGAAAATTTTCCGTAAAAATTTTATAGAAAATTTTCCGTAAAAATTTTATAGAAAATTTTCCGTAAAAATTTTATAGAAAATTTTCCGTAAAAATTTTATAGAAAATTTTCCGTAAAAATTTTATAGAAAATTTTCCGTAAAAATTTTATAGAAAATTTTCCGTAAAAATTTTATAGAAAATTTTCCGTAAAAATTTTATAGAAAATTTTCCGTAAAAATTTTATAGAAAATTTTCTGTAAAAATTTTCTGTAAAAATTTTATAGAAAATTTTCTGTGAAAATTTTATAGAAAATTTTCTGTGAAAATTTTATAGAAAATTTTCTGTGAAAATTTTATAGAAAATTTTCTGTGAAAATTTTATAGAAAATTTTCTATAAAATTTTCTGTAAAAATTTCATAGAAAATTTTCTGTAAAAATTTCATAGAAAATTTTCTGTAAAAATTTCATAGAAAATTTTCTGTAAAAATTTCATAGAAAATTTTCTGTAAAAATTTCATAGAAAATTTTCTGTAAAAATTTCATAGAAAATTTTCTGTAAAAATTTCATAGAAAATTTTCTGTAAAAATTTCATAGAAAATTTTCTGTAAAAATTTCATAGAAAATTTTCTGTAAAAATTTCATAGAAAATTTTCTGTAAAAATTTCATAGAAAATTTTCTGTAAAAATTCCATAGAAAATTTTCTGTAAAAATTCCATAGAAAATTTTCTGTAAAAATTCCATAGAAAATTTTCTGTAAAAATTCCATAGAAAATTTTCTGTAAAAATTCCATAGAAAATTTTCTGTAAAAATTCCATAGAAAATTTTCTGTAAAAATTCCATAGAAAATTTTCTGTAAAAATTTCATAGAAAATTTTCTGTAAAAATTTCATAGACAATTTTCTGTAAAAATTTCATAGACAATTTTCTGTAAAAATTTCATAGACAATTTTCTGTAAAAATTTCATAGACAATTTTCTGTAAAAATTTCATAGAAAATTTTCTGTAAAAATTTCATAGAAAATTTTCTGTAAAAATTTCATAGAAAATTTTCTGTAAAAATTTCATAGAAAATTTTCTGTAAAAATTTTATAGAAAATTTTCCGTAAAAATTTTATAGAAAATTTTCCGTAAAAATTTTATAGAAAATTTTCCGTAAAAATTTTATAGAAAATTTTCCGTAAAAATTTTATAGAAAATTTTCCGTAAAAATTTTATAGAAAATTTTCCGTAAAAATTTTATAGAAAATTTTCCGTAAAAATTTTATAGAAAATTTTCCGTAAAAATTTTATAGAAAATTTTCCGTAAAAATTTTATAGAAAATTTTCCGTAAAAATTTTATAGAAAATTTTCCGTAAAAATTTTATAGAAAATTTTCCGTAAAAATTTTATAGAAAATTTTCCGTAAAAATTTTATAGAAAATTTTCCGTAAAAATTTTATAGAAAATTTTCCGTAAAAATTTTATAGAAAATTTTCCGTAAAAATTTTATAGAAAATTTTCCGTAAAAATTTTATAGAAAATTTTCCGTAAAAATTTTATAGAAAATTTTCCGTAAAAATTTTATAGAAAATTTTCCGTAAAAATTTTATAGAAAATTTTCCGTAAAAATTTTATAGAAAATTTTCCGTAAAAATTTTATAGAAAATTTTCCGTAAAAATTTTATAGAAAATTTTCCGTAAAAATTTTATAGAAAATTTTCCGTAAAAATTTTATAGAAAATTTTCCGTAAAAATTTTATAGAAAATTTTCCGTAAAAATTTTATAGAAAATTTTCCGTAAAAATTTTATAGAAAATTTTCCGTAAAAATTTTATAGAAAATTTTCCGTAAAAATTTTATAGAAAATTTTCCGTAAAAATTTTATAGAAAATTTTCCGTAAAAATTTTATAGAAAATTTTCCGTAAAAATTTTATAGAAAATTTTCCGTAAAAATTTTATAGAAAATTTTCCGTAAAAATTTTATAGAAAATTTTCCGTAAAAATTTTATAGAAAATTTTCCGTAAAAATTTTATAGAAAATTTTCCGTAAAAATTTTATAGAAAATTTTCCGTAAAAATTTTATAGAAAATTTTCCGTAAAAATTTTATAGAAAATTTTCCGTAAAAATTTTATAGATTTTCCTAGAAGCAATAAAAATTATAACTGTTCAAAAAAAAGCTTTAAATATTTAGAGAAATTCCATTTTATTTGTAAGCTTTTAAAAGCTCCTAAATTTTTTTATTGAAATTTTTTTAAATTGTTTAAAGTTTTTTAAATCTAAAAGCTTTTTAAGCTTTAAAAATTTTTTAAATTTAAAAACTCTAAAAGCGTTTTTATACTAATATGTAAGCTTTTACGAGATTTACTGTTCACTACTTTAATTTTTAATAGAAAAGAAAGATAAAAAAAAACATTTTCTAATATACATAACTATATTAACTTTTTTCCTTTTTCCAGTGCAATCTATTTCACATTCTGTTTGGAATTTGTTTTCTTTTTCCTCACTTTTATGGTCTGAATGCCAACATTTTGCAAAACTTTTAGAGGATCTTCGGAAAGTTCTTGATGTATTCGGTTTAATAACAATTTAGGTTTGGGTTTCTTTAAATTGGTTAACATTTCCAGGGTCTTGGAGTAACAAGTGCTCGTAATAATTTGGTTTCTTTGTTTAACAGTAAAGGACGTAATAACTTTTGCAGTCTTCCTTTCCGAACTAAAGGATGTGACGTCCTTTAACATTTCAGCTGTTTTTGAATCTCCTTTTTTTGCTGCCATAACTTGGTTTTTTAAATCCTCCGCTTTCGTTATTTTTCTCGGTGGATTTTTCTGACAAGTGAGACTGATTTTGTTTGAAGTTTTTGAAGAACTTGGATCTTTGAATTCCTTTTCTAATGTATCATAATTATTAATTATATTTGGATACTGTTTTGGTAGCATGTGCCTGAGATTAGGATATTTTTCCTTATTATTGGGCTTTGGTCCATTTGGTTTTTCTAAAATGGTCTCCAGTAAGTTTTCTAAATGCGTTTCTTTTTCCAATAAGAGTTTGGATCTTTTCTGAGAGCTTTCGCCCTCCTGAAGTTGTGGTTCTTTTGCAGCAGCATTCTCCATTTGGAATTTCGATTTGTGGGAAATAGTGTTGCTGATTTGGTTCTCTTGAGAGCTTTTTGGATTTGGTTTATTTTGGCTTTTTATTGCTGATGGCTTTTTATGAAGCGAGACTTTAATGGCTTTTGTGGTTTCCGTTGTTGTTGTTTTTAAATAATTGATTAGATTAGAGTCTGCTTGTGGTAGAGGTAGAGGGTAGTCGTATTTAAATTTATTCCAAGATTTCTGCTGAAAATTTTGTTTTTGTTCTAAACCGAATTTTGATTTGGCATGATTTTCCATTAGAAAGCTTTTAATTTTTTCATGGATTTTTTCACTGTCTAATAGTTTGGTGGAAGTGCTTGCGGCTTCTTCGTCACGACTCAAATAACAATTTCTTGTTTTTATTTTATTCTCATTTTGCGTTAAGGGGCGTTTTTCATTAAACTTGTTTTCCTCCTGCAAATTTGTTTCGGCCGGTATTCTTTTATTTGTCTGATTATATTCCTTGGTGACATTAGTTTGCTTTTCATTTTCAGCTGTTATATCGTTTTCTATAAAGCCTTTAGACTGGATGTTAGTGTTTGCAACTATTGAGCTTTTAAATTTTTGCGGGCTTTTTGCTTCTGTTTTGAGACTCGAATTACTTTTTTGAAAGCTTTCTTTTTTTGGCACACAGCTTTTCGATGTCGGTTCAGTAGTCGCTTTTTTTGAAAGTTCTTTAGCTTGTTCAGTTGCTAGTTGAAGTAAGTTTTTAGTCTGCTCGCATTCTATATTTGTTAGATTTGTTGTACTTTTTGTTTTGGGCAAAGAGCTTTTAAGCTTTTCATCATTATTGTGTAAAGAGCTTTTAAGCTTTTCATCATTATTATGTAAACTGTTTTGATTTTTGCCTGTAATCATTGCCTTGTAACGAGTGTTATGTAGAATGACAAGGTTGCTTTTGCATTTGGTTTTAGTTAATTTTTGTGTTTGTTGTTTAGATTGTGGCTCAGGTTTTCTAATAATTTTTGATTTACCTTTAGAAGTCGTGTCTGTTTTAGCCCTTGCAGGTTCAATCCTTTTAATTTTTCTTTTATTTGCAGCTTTGTTTCTAGTAGATTTAGTTGACAGAGCTCCTTTGACTTGAAGTTTGCATATAACTTTAGATTTTGTTGGAATTTTAGTTTTTTGTTGAGTTTCATCTAAATGTTTGTCTTTGTCTTTGTCTTTAGCCTGGTCTTCTTTTGCTTTTACAGCAAAGCTCTCAACTCCAATATTGTTTTTCGGAGAAGAGTTTTGCTTTTGTACGTTTATTGCAGAACTTTTCGATTTTGGAATGCTTTGATCTTTAGACTTACTATTGTAATGGGTTTGTATCACAAGTACCGGCTTTGCACAATCTCGGCAGCTTTGCATTGAAGTTTTACACTTCTTTTGTCTCAAAGACTTGGCAAGACAGTCTTTTCTCTTAAACATTTTATATACTTCATCTCTGAAATCATTCTCTTTCAGTTTTCTTGCCAGTTCCATGTCAGAGAGTCGCATTTTTCTCACTGGCTTCATTATCCAAATGAATGAGTCCTTGGGCTCTATGCATTTAGTTTTATTCCAAAACTGTTTAGAATTTCTACAACTTTGACGAAATTTGTCCATAAGAGATACTGACTTACGTTTGACTTTAGCAAAATCTTTAATTTTTCCAACTTCTTCAGTCCTGGGATTATGCGAGGAAAATATAGAAACTGCTGCTTGCTCCTGTTTTTTACTACTGAAATCACTTTTCCACAAACACTCACAAATCGATTTATTACGTTTTTCACAAAAAGCGCAGGGGCATTGTCCGATCTTCTTCAAATGGGTTTTCTCTTCCAAACGTATGGGTTTCTCTTGCCGAAATATAGTCTGAATATTTCCTGGAATTTTCTGATGTTGACATAGAATTTTCTTGCTTTCAATTGCATATAAAGTGCAGACTGGAAATTTAGACATTACTAAGTTAAATTTTGCGAGGGGGGTGTGTAAAGTGTTGTTTTTGAATTTGAACAGCTTTCAATTTAAAACTAAAGCTTACAACTTGATGAGGAATTTTGTTCATTTTTTTTTTTAGCTAAATGTCAAATGAAAGAGAAACAACACGGTGACGTATGGTTTTTTTTTCTTGTTTTATTGAGAGTTGCCAGATTATTTCAAGCTAACTAGCCCTAGCCGGGACACAAACCTGAACAACTTTGATCTTAACAGTACTATATTCGGTCCTTCCGAATCTTATATATACCCTTCACCATATTAATTTAATATTTTTAATTTACAATAAAGTTATATAGAAATGCGTTTGTTTTTATTAAATTTTGATGAAATGGTAAAAATATTATTATTTTGTAAAATTTACCCTTTTTAGTTTTTCTGGGTACGATTATCGGATTGTTGAAATTGAATTTTTTTTATTACAATTTTGGTGATATTTTAGTAAAAATGTGATTTTTTGGTGAAATTTTGAATTTAGATTTTTTGTTTAAGGTAATACTTCGATGTCGAATGCGGTGATTAGACCCCAGGTCATACCGTTTATGGATATGAAGAGCTGTATAGTGGTTTCCCACCCCAACCCGAAAATAATTATTTTTCGATTCGAATATATTTTGAATTTATATTCTTTATACATACATACATACATACATACATGCATACATACATACATACATACATACATACATACATACATACATACATACATACACACATACATACATACATACATACATACATACATACATACATACATACATACATACATACATACATACATACATACATACATACATACCATACATACATACATACATACATACATACATACATACATACATACATACATACATACATACATACATACATACATACATACATACATACATACATACATACATACATACATACATACATACATACCATACATACATACAAATATCTGGATTCTAATCACCGCATTCGATATCGAGTAAAATCTCTCGTAATTTTTCATTTTGGTATCATGGCACTCGATATCGAATAAAAATTATCGTAATTTCATTCGAAAGAAATTGTTTTAAGCCGTGTTTTCATGTTCACTTGTTGATTAATATTAACTAGAGTTCGCCCCGTGGTCGAAATTCGACCAAATTTCTTTCTGACACATTTTATATAGTTTACATATATAAATACACATTCTTTTTTAATGAAACAAACGTTAATAGCAATTCATATTATTCATATATTTATTAAATTAAACAAAATGGGAAACAAAATTGTAACAAAAATCTTATACATACTCATAGTAGTGAGATGTATTTTATTTCGGTTTAAAAAAAAGTAAATAAATTGTGCGTAATTTATATCAAATTGTACTGCGCATAGCATGGTTATCCGCCACATTCAGTCACCAATGCACCGACGCGATGATAAAACGCATCATGCATTTTAAAATGATTGATTCCTTGCATACAATTTCTATCAATTTTTGCCTCTGTACTAACCATTTCAAATGCTGAGTTAAAAGCACGAATATTTTCAAAAAAGTTTTTTGTTTTACGCTTATCAACAGCGTTTTGTGAATTCAAATTATTAAATAAAGAATTAAAAAAGCTATTTTGAGACAATGGCATTAAAGAAACTTTTCCCTTGTGGCAACATGCTGTAAAAGAAGTTAAATCATTTTGAGTTACTTCAGACTCAAAATGCTTAGCACTACAAAAACGGCATATTAAGTGCATTGGACCACAGTTATGACTTACAAAATTACTTGCAACAATATTGAAAGCACATTTAAAACTATTTAATAATTCATTGTCATTACGCAGATTGTCGGTCTTAATATTTCCAGATCTGTTCTGAGTAAGATATTGAATTGCTCGTCGCCGTCTCTCCATTCTACCAGTTATTGATCGTCTTCCTGGCATCTCAAAAAAATATAAAAATTAGTTTCTTTGACAAAAGAGAAAATATATTTTCAGAATAAATGCAAAATTAGGACAGTCACTTTGAATTCAAAGGCAAAAATATTTTAAAATCTTAAACCGATTTAAAACGTTTTATAAATTATGTATGTACATACACTTTAGAAAATTTTAAAAAGGTAAATAATAAAAAAAATACCACCACACTTTTAATTAACACTTCCTAACAAAGGTTTTAATAATTTGAAGCTAAGAATAAAATAAAGCTGAAAAATAATGCATTTACAAAACACCTACAAACAAAAGCAAATCGAAAAAATAACTGTTTCCAAATTTCTTGCATTGATTAATATGCAAATTATGAAATTATATATAAGTACATACAGAATAAAATGCAGTTTATCAGAAGAGTAAAAAATGCATTTACAAAAACAAAACAACTAAAAACAAATGCAAATCGAAAATAATTGTTTCAAATTTCTAGCATTGATTTAAAAGGCAATAAGATGTTTTCATGTTTTCGTCATTCTTGCACATGTGAACATATGTAGGAATGTGTTGACATACATACAAATATACATATTTAATTATGTTTATAAACTCTCATCTTTTGTTGTATTTTCAACTTTACTCATTTAAATAGAGAAACAACTGTATAATTACTCCTTCTCTTTTTGTTTTCAAAAAAACTAAATTGCATACAAACACACACATTTGGTTTTACTTGAAGCTACCACATACGTGTGTGTTTTTAGCATTTGTAGTGGTAGCAATTTAAAAAGCAATTTATTCCTAAAATACTGAACCGATTTTAATCAGATTTTAATAGACTGTGCACTAAAGCTTGATAATATCTACTACCGGTGAAAAAATAAACAAAATCGGTTGACAAACATAGGAGAAAAAGGGATCCAAAGTTTTGTCTTTGCCTATTTATATATAGATAATCTATTACAATTTGATATACATAACGATTCGATACATGTCGAATGGCATAGTTAGGCAATTCGACTCGTATCAAATTTGTTATTCGATACGATAGTTTACTCGATATCGAATGCGGTGATTAGGCCACTGTTTCCATGAGATTAAATGAACTTAAATCATGATTTTAGTTAAAAATTTGATTTATCGGTGATATTTTAGCGAAGTTTTTATTTTTGATGTCGGTTATTACAGTATTTCTTTCCTGGTTAATGTTCGTTTTTTGGTAAAATTGTTTGTAAAATTGTTTTCAATAAAATCGATATTTTTTGTGTGAAAAAGTGATTTCTTAGTGAAATTACGATTCTTTTTTTTTTTTTTTGTTGAAATTGTGGTTTTCTAAAAATTATAATTTTTTCTTAATATTTTGAGATTTTTTTCTCAAGGTGTGTATTTTTTTTTTTTTTTTGTAAAATTTACAATATTTTTTGTTTGGTGATATTTTGGTGAAATTTCCAATTTTTATAGAAATTTCGATTTATCGGTCATTTTAGTAATTTGTATAAATATTAGGTTTTTAATGAAATTCTTATTTTTTGATTTTTTGTTGAAATTGAATTATTTTAACTAAAACTTTGGTGATATTTTAGTGAAAATGTGAATTTTTGGTGATATTTTGATTTTTTTTTAGTTTTTGTATAATTGGATTTTCAGTTAAAGGTAAAATTTTGCTTTTTTATTTCAATTATTCCAATTCTGATTTTTTAGAAAAAAAAACACAATAGTAAAACTTTTTGGCGAAAATTTGATTTCATGATTTCGTTTATTTGTAGAAATTTAATTTTTAATAATTTTTTTGTGAATTTTCGATTTAGATTATGATTTTACTTAAAATTTTGATTTATCAGTGATATTTTGGCGAAGTTTTTATTTTTTGTGTAAATTTAATTGATTAGTTAGTATTTTTTGTTTTGTGAATGAATTTCGTGAATTTCGTTTTTGGTGAAATTGTTTGTTTTTGATAAAATCGATTTTTTTAGTGAAAAAAGTAAGATTACGATTTTTTGTTGAAATTGTGATTTATAAAAATTATAATTTTTCGTGATACATATTTTGAAAAAAAATTTTTTGGTGATATTTTGGTGAAATTTCGAATTTTTATAGAAATTTCGATTTATTGGTAATTTTAATAATTTTCATGAATATTTGCTTTTTGATAAAATTTAATTTTTTGTGAATGGGTTTTCGGTTTTCTTTAATTCGTTTAATTTGCAGAAGATTCAGATTTTTTATCAAATTAAAATTTATTGGTAAAATTGTTATTTTGTATTTTGTTTAAATTTAAACTTTGACGATTTTTTTAATAAAAATTAGATTTTTAGTGACATTTCGATTGATGAGTAAAAAATTAAAAAATTTTGGATTATTCGTTGCCAATTAAATATTTTTGGTGAAATTTCGACTTTTTGTTCATGTTGTTTTTTACTATTTAAAATTTCTGGTGATAATTTCGTGAAATTTCAACTATCGGTTAATTTTTAAATTTTTTTAGAAACAATCTTTTTTTTTTTTAATCTAAATTTTTGTCGAAATTTAATTTTTTTGATACAAAGCAAGGTATATTTATCTTACTAGGTAGTGTCGTCCGCCCAGCTGATTTAGTAGTTCGACATGTCAAAAGCTGTATGTGTTAAGAAATTTTATTGTGTAGAAGTGAAAAAGCAATAAAACACATACACGCCTTCTCAATTTTCTTATATGTTTTTTGACATTTCGAACTACAAAGCAACAACAAAATGCTATGTTGTTCTTGTATTGTTGTATTTGTTGTAGGGACGCCACTACCTAGTAAAATAAATATACCTTGATACAAAGTTTCAAAGTGTCGTAGAGATTTTTTAGTAAAATATTGTTTTAGTATAGATTTGATGGGTACCTTTTCGACCAAAAAATTTAATATTGATTTGAAATATTTAATATTGATTTTGTAGATTTTTTTTAAGCAGAGAAATTTGCATTTTTTTTTTCTTTGAAGTAACAATTTTTTTTATGAAAATTCACCTAAAATCGTAATTGGTGAAATAACATTTTTTAAGTGGACGTTTTATTGATTTAATAGCAAAAATTTCGTAACTAAAGTCTGGTAACTGGAAACTGAAGTCTGGAAAATCCATTTCAACTCGTATCACCGACAGACGGATATCGGGTTAATCGACTTCCCCACTTCAAGCATCCACAAGAAAATACAAACGGAATAATAAACTTTCTGTGGAGAAATA
The DNA here is from genome assembly GCA_949628195.1 of Phasia obesa. NCBI lineage: Eukaryota > Metazoa > Arthropoda > Insecta > Diptera > Tachinidae > Phasia > Phasia obesa. The sequence goes on from OX451218.1 coordinate 7,125,760, forward strand.
TTTGAAAATTTAAGTTTTAGCGCTTTTTTTTTAAATAAATTTTACTTAAAATTTACTATTTAATTAGGAAAAAATAAGACTCTTCCGCTAGTGTTGCAAAATATAAAAAAACGAAGCTGCCTGCATTGCCTCCCCTTGTTGAGCAAAAGCATTTCTTTCGAACTTTTACTTGTTTACATTGGAGGTTTTATTCTTTGGAGGATTCATATCTTGGTTTTGTGCCAAGATTCGATTTCTCTCTCTCTCCCTCTCCCTATCTCTTTTTCTATCTTCATTTTAATATCAATTTTCCATCTTTTATGCTCACAATATAGTTGGGCTTTTCTTGTCGGGTTTTACGTTGCAAAAACTCTAGGCGAGTTGGTCTTGGTGGATATGCATCAACGAAATAATTACGTTTTTTGGGCTCTTCTGCTGGCGTGGCGTCATTTTTTTCAGCCTCTTTATTTTTTGCAACAGCTTTAGAGGCGTCCATTTGCGTTTTTTTTTTAATTTAAAGAAGATTTCATCAAAATAAACATCAAAAAGTTTAACGAACTATAAAAGAAAATTTAAGAATTTAATTTAAAAAAAATAAGATTAAACAATTTTGAAGTTTGTATAAATAGACACATTTACACCAAGGCACAAGGCGAATCCATAACAGGTGATTGCAATGGCGAAAAAGCTCATGATATGTATGAAAGCGAAAAGTCAAACTCCATATAAAAAAAATTATAAACAAATTGAAATTTGACAACTGAACAGGAGGCGAAAAAGCCTGAATTCGACCGTGCAATCACCTAGTATTAATACGCCTTGCCAAGGCACATTAACCAGGAAGCCTCACTACGGAGGGCAAATATTAGGGCGAAAATAATACATTTTTTTATATGGATTTTGACAGTTAAAGTTACAATTTTTCACCATAAATGGAAGTTGACAAGGCACATTCATCAGGTAACCTCACTAGGAAGGGGAAATATTAAGGCGAAAATTTTTAAATTTTTTTATATGGAGTTTGATAGTTCAACTTCCATTTAAGGGGAAAAATTGTAAGTTTAACTGTCAAAATCCATATAAAAAAATTGATTATTTTCGCCTTAATATTTCCCCTCAGTTGTGAGGCTACCTGATAAATATGCCTTGGAAGTTGAAGTGTCAAAATCCATATAAAAAATTTCATTATTTTCGCCTTAATATTTCCCCTCCGTAGTGAGGCTACCTGATTAATATGCCTTGCCTTTACACCATGAAATTTTTTAAGGGCAATCACAAGGCGAATCCATTTTACTAGGTGGCAGTACGGTGAAGTTAATTATTTTTTACTTTACTTTTTTATGTGCATGGGAGCTGTCAAAATTTCCTATATATTTTTTAAAACTTGTAATTATTAAAAAAAATATATATTTCAAGAATAAAAACAATTACAAAATACTACCAGAAAGGTTAAGGAAGAAGTTTTTTTTAGTTGTTGGAATATTTTAATTAGAACTTTTGGCGTCTGGCGTACATTTAACCAACAACAAAATGTATGTGGGTGCTTTTTAGTGTTGTATTTGTTGTCGCGGCGATGCCACCTTATATAGATTCGCCTTGGGCAATCACAAAAAATTGTTTTATCAAAATCTTTACCATAAAATGCAAGGCGAATCTATAACAGGTGATTGCAGTGACGAAAAAGCTCATGAAAGCGAAAAGTCAAACTCCATATAAAAAAAATTATAAACACATTTTTTCTATATGAAATTTAACAACTGCAAAGGAGGCGAAAAAACATGAATTCGCCTTGATAAAATGCAAGCAAGGCATATTTAACCAGGTGACTGCACAAGGCGGAGCTAATATTAAAGAGACATTTTTTTGATTTTTTTATATGCAGTTTGACATTAATCATTAATCAGGAATAAATTAGATATTACTGTCAAAATCCATATAAAAAATTCAAAAAATTTTTTGCTGATATTTCCTCTCTCTTACGCTATCATCTTGTTAAATATGCCTTGAATGCAAGTGTGTTACACTGCGTTTACATTTGACAATACTGTTAAGACAATAGCAACACATCCACACTTTGTCTGAATTGTCTTAATTATTGTCTGTACGCCTATACTACGGAGTCAATTGTCAGGATTTTTGACAACTAATACGTATTCTTTTGTTGTCATGACAGTACTGTCAAATGTAAACGCAGTGTTAATGTTAAATGCATTACACGCCGTCTTGACGGAGCAATTATTTTGTTTGCACATGAACAAAAAGTAGACGGAATAGAGAACAAAAATTTGTTTATTTTCTTCTCTGTGGAGAAAACGTTTGTTTTGCTTTCTCTTTTCTATTTGTCGTCAATGTTGTTTGTAGAGAACTGTTTAGTTAAGGGAAATGCATCATTAGTTTTTTTTATTTTTTAATTTTTTTTTCCAAAATAACGCGGCAAAGTCACCTAAATGAAACTCTGCAGAAACTGCCTCAGATTTTCACGAATTTCAATGGTTCGGTTACACATTTTTTTATGCGATATATATTTACTATCACCCCTATCGGGAATAATTATTCCCATGAAAAAACTCCCAAATTTTCTATCGTGAATGATTCCAATAACAATTTACTTGTATCTTACGGTATAAATCATTCACGATAGAAATTTTGGGAGTTTTTTCATGGGAATAAATATTCGCGATAGGAGTGTATATGTATATTTTGTATATTTCCACATAAATTAAATAAAAAAATATATTTTAAATAAATTTTAAAAAATATATGTATATCTCCGATACTGAGCACAATCTGGACGTAGAAATTATACTACTGGAATCTACTAGTTTTACGCTTCAATTTGTAAAAATTTTTTTGTTACAGTTTGTGGAACGCAGTTAACAGAGGTGTGGGACGTATTTATGTAACTGACGAATTTATCTTTACACGCTTAATTATTTTCATGTTATGAATCATAGCAACAATTTGTTAAATATTATTTAACAGATATTTAAAAGAAGTGATGAATAAGAAAAACAAAATTTTCAAATCGGACTGCAATATTCGGCTACGCCGAATCTTAAATGCCCTTCACCATACATTATTAATAATGTTTTAACGATTATTTGCCAGGAATTCAAAAGAAGTGACCAAGAAGAGAATAGGAAAGAAAATTACAAGTCGAAGTGGAACATTCAGCTATGCCGAATTCTACGTACCCTTCACCATATCTCAGTAACTATTGCATCACTACCAATGTACTTTTTTTTGTTATATAAAGTTTTCTATGGGAAAATTTGTACAAACGGAATGATAACCTTATAATACCCTGATCACCCACGATGAATGGCACAATAAACTTCAAAATAAGAAGTTTTAAATATTTTAAAGAACTAAAATCGCAACTTTATATTAAAAATTTTTATAAAATGTAGCTAAGAAGCTTAGTCGTTGCCCTAATTATATTGATCTGCTAAGCGATTACATAAAATCAAAAACATGCGCTTTTAACAAGAGAAGAAATCATAGAAGTTAAAGTCGCAATTCGAAGGCGGTTTTTTGGGAAATTTTTACAAAAGACAAGAAGAGTCTTCAGGAAATCGTGATTACTTTTTTACAAAAAAATGATTCGTGGCTAAGAAGTACGTACATATAAATCGCAGCATGTTAGTTATTAGAAGGACTAACAATATATTTAGAGTGAGCTTTTCTGTTAATCTTTAATTCGGGACAGTTTAACAATAGGTGGTTTAACATACCGCTTACGCTTACGGTTCACAAAGTACTTATTCCTGGAAGGACATTATGGATGCGACTTAACTTCCAATAGGCCTGCTTTCAGAAGAACTGAAGAAGCTCGAAATAAAGGCTATAGAAGGTATAGGCTAATGTTCGCTAGAAAGTGCAGCTTTTCTATAGCCTTCTTATATCGTCAGATCCTTATATGTTACCAGCATAAGACGTCAACCCCATAAACATGTTTTGGAAGTTGATGATCTCGTTAAAGAAATTATAGAAGATGAATAAAAGTCTATATTTTTGGTGTTCTGGAAAACATTAGGGGCCGATGGGCGTAGCAGATTTTCTTGAAACTTTGTATATATTTCAGCTATATAACACTGATTTGTGGTAAGTTTCATGACTTTTGGTGAAGAAATAAAAATTTTGGGAGAAAATATATTTTCCAATTACATGTGCGGTAGGCGTTGGGCGTTGCTGATTTTCATGGAAACTTTTTAGATATTATAATTTCATAATACTGCTAACTTTTGCCATTTTTCGTTATGATCGGTTAAGAAACAAAACTTTGGGGCTTAAAAATAGTTTCGGGTGGTATGGGCGGAGGGGTGATGGGCGTGATCAATTTTGATAAAACTTTACAATTTTCTTAATTTTCCATAAGCTCTCCTTATATTTTTTGCCAAGAAATGTGTGAAGAAATCCCATTGTGCGGCGTCATGTTTATGCAAGGCGAATCCATAACAGGTGATTGTAGTAGCGAAAAAGCTCATCATATGCATGAAAGCGAAAACTCCATATAAAAAAAAATTATAAACAAATTTTTTCTATATGAAATTTGACAACTGCAAAGGAGGCGAAAAATCCTGAATTCGCCCGTGCAATACCTAGTATTAATACGCCTTGTGTTTATGTTTTGTTCAAATTGATGACTAGTGAAGACCGGGGGGGTTGTTAAGTGAACGAATGAATTTGGAAACGTACACAGTTGCAATAGATGTTTTTATTTATCAAGATGTTTTTAGAATCAAGATTCACGCAATCCCGCACTTTCTTCCTATTGGACTATATGATTGGCTAATAATTTAGATTTTAATTTCAGAGTAGCTAATTTTTGCATATTATACACATTTTTTGTAGATAATTATATGAAACAAATTAATACGTGGAAACCTTTAAAATGGACAAACTGCGTCATCTTAATGGGAAATCATGAGCATGACGTAATCTTGTTCTTGTTATCTATCATTGTTTCTGGTTATCTATGCATTCTTCTCACCCATTTTGACACTTAACCTTATAATTTTCCCCCTTAAGCCCAGTACGCAGCTCTACGGAATTTCAGGTTTAATTTTTATTCCCTATATTTCTACAAAAGTAAAAATTATCATGTGGTCGTTTGTAGAAATAAAAATCATGTCGTCGTGTTTTTAAAATTTTATTGTATATTGTACACAATAACATTATATCAACACAGAAATTAACAAAAAATATTTTAAAAGTATAAAAAAAATAAAATGTCATAAATTCCGTTTCCAAACAATTGCCTGAACATTAATTTTTGTTTCAGTTGAAGAAAAAAAGTCTACACTTTCTGTTAGAACATCCCTGTAATAGTCAAAAATTCCGTTTAGTTTTATTTTTAGCTGCGTACTGCCACACGGAAAGTTGCCTGAAAATTTTCAAACCTGAATTTCAGGCTGTTTTTTTTACACATACTTCTTATGGGAAACTGAAATTCAGGCGAGCTGCGTACTGGCCTTTAAATGGAATTTGAACTATCAAACTCCATATAAAAAAATTTTTTTTTTAAATTTCGCCTTATTATTTCCCCTTCGTAGTGAGGTTACCTGACGACACTGCCTTGATAAATACTCTCCATATAATAAAAAAAAAACATGTTTTTAATTTTTTTAAATGGAGTTTGACAATTCGCTTTCAAACATATGATGACCTTTTTGGCCACTGCAATCACCTGTTCTGGATTCGTCTTAAGAAAAAGTTATACATAAATTTTTTAATATAAGGATTTTGACACCTGCGAAGCGGAGGCGAAAATTACATAATCTCCCACGCAATCACCTAGTATTAATTCGCTTTGCACTATGTTAAGAATTATTTTTTATTTGTAAAATTTTTTTAAAAATTAATTTCATATAAAATTTGTAAAAATTGATTTTATATAAAATTAAAATACAAAGCAAAACTTACTCGGATCAAAAATATTTTGACTATTTTTAAATAAAAGATTAATTAAAAACTTAACGGTAATTTAAAACCTAAAATTAATAATTTTTGTTAGAAATAGAAAAAAAAAACTGTCGAAGACTTATTAGCAAAAATCGAAGTATTTTCACTTCTTTTTCTTTCCTGGTTTTTTCTTGGAATTTTTGGGGGCTTTTTTGGCCTCTTTTGAAGAATTTTTTTTATTGTTTTCCTTACTTTCCTTACTTTCCTTGCTTTCCTTGCTCTCCTTGCTCTCCTTGCTTTCCTTGCTTTCCTTGTTTTCAGTGGTTTCCTCATTGTTCGTTTTTGACAAGTCCACTAAAGGTATGTTTTCTACCACGCTAGCTTTCTTGGCGGCGCTAACTTGTGAGCACTCGTGGATCTCTTTTATGGGACCTCTCCTATGAGGCATATCCACTTGAAAACTAATGTCCATATTTACCGGAACTGTTTCGATCTTTTTTAACATTTCTATAAACTTCTTTTTAGCCTTATCCACTTTGCCCAATTTGCCATTGTTGATAAAATTGATTATGAAGGCAAAACGTGAGTGATTTATGGCACGACTGATTTTTAAACTATTGACAAGGCTCATAAGTTGTTCTTCGTTCATTAACATCATGCCGTTGAGAAAGTTCTTGAATTCTGTTAGAAGCACTATATTGGGTATAACCGATTTCATGAGATGTCGAAAAATTTTATTTATTCTGGCATGGTCTACTTCGAACGGCTTGTGTGGTTTTTTAATTTCAACGGGTGGCTCTGGCTCGCAGGACCCAATGTCCATTAAGGTTTGCAGCATTTTTAGCAAAGCTTTTAATTTGTTCTCATCCATCCGTTTGGCGTTGGTAAACAGATAAATTACCAGATACTCAAATGTATTAAAGGGCATTATGTGTTTCTCTCTTAGAAATCCCAGATAACCCTCGCGCGTTGTTTCGTCTAGCTCTTGTAATTTATGTACAAATTTCGCCAGGTACAAAGTTTGGCAAATCGTAAGCTTGTGATTGCTGTGGAGTATCATATTTAAATATTCCAATTCATAGGGATTGATGTCATTAAAAGATTTCATAAATATATGATCTGGATTGTAGTAACTTATATAGTCGGTGGACGTATCCATGTCCATTATGTGCTGCAAAATCTGTTGAAATGTTTTCAGTTGATCATCGGTTAGGCCAGCATTTGGATGGCGAGATAGCATTTGCAAATAGTTTATTATTTCCATGTCTAAAAGCTTTTGGCTTAGAAAATACTCCATGTATTCCTTTTGCCTTTGAACGGGCAGCCGCACCAGATTTAGCAGAAAACTCAATAAATAAAATAATTCCGTTTTTAAAAGGCCCGCTAAATAGGGCATGTGTAATATGCGATAGTTTATATCCTCCAAGGGCACAGCTTCTTTCTTCACTAATGTCGGATCTTGAGCACTTCCATAATTTCGAATTCCATAACAATAATTTGCATTCGAATTTTGTTGAACTCTAAGAAATTCGGACCAAAATTTATCCATTTTTTCGAGATGCTCATGTTGGGGCTCCTGTATTTCGTTGTATGTATTTTTTTGGCAATATTTATATTTGCATTTGTCCACTCTACTCCGGGGCACTCGGCAATTTAATTTTTCACTTGCCTGCAATATTTGTTTAGTGGGTGGCACAACTTGAGGCATTTTTTGTTTGTTTTAAATTTTTGTTGTTTTTAAGCAATAATTAAAATCCAAAAGTTTTATTAGCTACAGAAAATTTTTAATAATTCTAAACTTAAAATGATCGCAAAGAAAAATTTTTAATTTAATTTGAATTGATAAGATGTCAACTACTTTCAAAATTTAGTTTCGATATTTGAATTGTTAGGAAAGGAATTTAATGAGATTTAATTTTTCGATATATTTTTTTTTTTTTTCATTAAATAGCTTTCGATAGATATTTTGTAAATTTTAAATCCATGAAACGTGTTTTATCGATATTAATGCAACTTTTACTGTATAAAACAAGGTGGCAGCACCGCTACCTCAATTACAACAGCAAAAAGAAACCGGCATGCACTGCCTCCAAAAAAACGTAAATAAACAAAACACATCAACACCACCTGATATAAATGCGCCTTGTGCTGCCACATAGTAAATTGAATTCGTCTTGTTATAAAATGATCGGTAGAAAAAAGCTCTGGCGTTAAATTACGGAATTCGATAACGATCGAAATTATCATTTAATTTCTATTAAAATTTCGAACGATTTCGAATGCCACAATTTGTCTTTGGATCTTGTGTTTTACATTTATTCCAAGACCAAGGTATTAGAGAACTTGAGAGAATTTTGATAATTTCTACCTTATGGAGGATGTCAGTTGAAACAAATCAAACAACTGCGAGATATAGATCATACGCGTAGATAGGACACTCAGCCTATAGGTGAGGTGCAGCCAATTTTAAGTTGCATATGGGCACCTTGTAGAAAGGCCATTCTGAGCGGTGAAATTCCCCCTCCAGACTTGCTTCTGACCCCCGCCCAGAATTTTTAAAAATTGTACTTTATACTTATTTTCATAATATTATTTTCTTATCAAATTCGTTTTGAAAAGAGTTAAGCTATTTTCACCAGCATCCGTCTTTTATGGGGACACCATTCAAGCCCCTGTCTATAACGGTTTCATAGATAGGGTCACATAGATCAAATAACACCACCTATTGGGACACCATTTAATGTAAAATTTTAAATTAAAAACCTGTTGTTATAAAGGACTTGGCCACAAAGATTCTTTGTAAATTTCAACTATCTGTCTATAACGGTTCAAAAGTTTGGCCATATATATCAAATTTCATGAACTATTGGAACACCCTTTACATTATGATTCCAAATATTTATGCTTGTTATTATACCAGAGAAAGTAGTGGACATTATGCCTAATTTTCAAGTGTTTGTGTTTATCGGTTCTAAAGATAGGGCCATATAATAGATCAAATTACATAATTTATGGGGACACCCTTTAGTTTCTAAATTCAAATTGTATACTTGCTATAGTGGACTTTGCAATACAGGTTCCTTGTAAATTTCAGCTGTCTGTCTATAACAGTTCAAACGTTTGGCCACATACATAGAATTACATTAACTATTGGGACACCCTTTTATTTCCAAATTCAAATTTTATACTTTTTGTTAAGTCCGCTACCTAGCAATACAGGTTCTTTGTAAATTTCAGCAGTCTGTGTACAACTGTTCTAAAGTATGGCCATATACATTAAATTAACTGAACTATTGGAGCACCCTTTAATTTAAAATTTTGCATATTTATACATTTTATTATAACGGTCATAGTAATCGACATTCTCTCAAATTTTCAAGGTTTTGTCTATAACGGTTCAAAAGATAGGCACATATATGTAGGTCAAATTACGTCACCTATGGGGACACCCTTTAAATTTTAAATTTATTTTTTTATTACTTTCTGTTGTTGGGAGCTACAGTGACACGTAATTTTTTTAAATTTTAATTTGGTGCCCTTTACGCTTCTTAATACACGTAAAAAGCACGTATGTAGTATGGGGACACCCTTTAATTTTTTATATAATGAACTGTTTTTAAAACGGGACCAAAGTGAAAGCATAACCTTTCAAATAAAGAAAAAAATTCAAAATCGTTTCAGAAATGGCTGAGTTCTGCGGTTACATACATAAAAAAAGCAACATTCAGACGAATTGATAACCTCCTTCTTTTTTGAAGTCGTTTAAAAAAACGGAAGATTTCAGATGGTGTCCGATGGAAAGAGACCAAGTTATAATTAAAATTATACCAGATGACCTTTCAGATGTGTTAGATCGTTTGGAAAGTAATTTCGTTGCCCGATATCTAACCTTACACTTAACCGCAAAATTATTTTACAAATATGAAAAACTCAAGTGAGCATTTTCGTCATACATATTTTGTTTTTTTATTACCGTAGGGGGCAAAATGCAGTACAAGCGAGAAAATAAAGTTATGGGCCGTTTACGGAGACGATGTTTTGAGTGATCGCCAGTGTAATAATTGGTTTTCGAAACATTTCGCTGAAGCCAGGTTTTAATAGTGGGAAATTTGACATGTCATGTAAAAACATGTCGTGTAAATGGGACTTTAATTGTATATTAAAAAACTAATGCAAAAAAAACGATAATATTTCTTACAAAACTTTTATTGGTTATAATTTTAGCAAATAATTTAACATTTAATATTTAGTTTAAAAGTAAATTGTCCTGTTGTGTAATGTAGGAATTAATCCAGTAATTTTCTAAAATTTTGTTAGAATTTAAAAACTTTTAAAATGGGCAATTAACAATTTTGTATTTATAACTTAAATTTTTATAAAATAAATCAGTCCTATATATTAACAATGAGTTTAAAAAATATATTTATATATAAAGTTTGGTTAAAACAAACCTTCGAAAAAGTTAGTTTCTTAAGAGCGGACTATGTAAAAGCAAAATTTGGTTAAATTTGCTTTTAAAAAGGTTACTTTTAAAAAAGGTACTTTTAATAAATTGTAGTTTTTCTTAAAGGTGCTTTGTATAAAAGTTTATTTCTTTGTAAAATTTTATTACAAAAATGCTTTTTACAGAAGATAGTTTTTGTTTTTCATAAAAGGTACCTTTTGAAAAATTTTCTTTTTCAATAAGAGACTTTTTATAAAAGGTAGTTTTAGTTAAAAGAGCCTTTTGTTATAAATCGTTTCTTCTTAAAACGGTACTTTTTATAAAAGGTACATATTTTCTATATGCTTTTTTAAAAGGTACTTTTTAAAAAAATACTTTTTAAAAAAGTACTTTTTTAAAAAGTACTTTTTTTAAGATTACTTTTTGTTGAAGTTACTGTCATTAGAATCTACTTGTAATAAAGGTTACATTTTATAAATAGTCCTTTTATATAAGGTACAATATATAAAAGGTACTATTTATAATAAAAAAAATTATAAAATAAAATTTTTATAAAAGAATATTTTTATAACATAATTTTTTTCTAAAAGCAACTTTCTATAAAACTTACTTTATATTTCAAGTGTGTCGTATAAAAGGTAGTTTTTAATAAAGAGTTTTTATAAAAATTACTTTTTGTAAAAGGTGCTTTCTAGAAAAAGTTTTTAAATAAAGGTTAAATTATGTGAAAGGTTTCTTTTTTTAAAGGATATTTTCTAAAAAAAAGTTATTAAAAGTTTGTATTAAAGGTTACATTATAAAAAAGGTACTTTTTATGCTAGGTACTCTTTATATAAGCATTATTATATAAAAGCTACTTTTGTTAATAAAAAAACTGCTTTATAAAAGAATCTTTTTGGTAAAAAAAAACTTTTTATAGAAAGAACTTTTTAACAAAAATACTATTTATAAAAAAGTACTTTATATCCAAAATCTTATGTATAAAAAGTACTTAATAAAAAAATACTTTTTACTCAAATTAGTTTTATAAAAGAAAATTTTTATAAAAAGTACTTTATATAAAAAAAAATTTAATCAAAGTACTTTTAATAAAAGGGACTTTTCATATAAAGTACTTTTTACAAAATGTACTAGTTCTAAACTATATTTTTGAGGCTCATTTGACGTTGAAATGTCTGTAAAGTATTTCATAATGTTTGGATATATTAACGCTTCTTCTAAATTTGCCTGCTGTAGGAGATTTGTCCACCAATTAATGTTTATCCTTGTTATCCTTCATCCTTTAAGCAAGCAAACATTGAAAGATAGTTTTTATTTCTTGGCGGATCTTTTTGCAACTTTTTTAATTTCCCACATCTTCGCTCTTGTGTCTTACTTCTGTCTGAGTAAAGATTTTATTCTCGGTTTCTAGATTAAGCGAAGTCGCCTTTTGAAGTCTCTTTTTAATCCTTTTCTAAATCAGATTTTTTGTAACTGAAGCTTCTCTGGAATAGGACTCTTAAGCATATTATTTTGGTGCTCTTTTGCTATTTTTTTTTTTTTTTGCTGTTCTGAACTTATTATGGATTACGTTTCCATCACATCGTATCACTATATCCAAGTATCCTAATCTATTAACGTTTAAACATTTTGCCACGCATAAAGGCCTAATTAGCCGACCGTTGTTGTTTGAGATTCTCTTGCTCTCTTCTCGCTTTTTCTTGTATTTTTTCAATGTTTTCAACATTGATGCTACAAGCTATTCTAACGAGTCATCGATAAGCAAAGCATAAACGAAAGCAAGAGCCTCAATAAACAACAATGCCCATGTGTTACGTTCCGTTAATGTAACGTTCGGCTAACTGGGCCTTAAGGGTTAAAATTTATGCAATTACTTTTTGCTGGACTCTAGAAAGCAACTGAGGGCATCTGAGCATCTGAGAGTTTTCTCTTGGTTCTCTTTTTTAAAATGCTTATAAGCGTCAAAAACTTGTGAGAATTTCTTCTCAGAAAAGTCTTGATGTAAATGCTCATGCCAGAAAACTAAAAGAGAATTTACAAAAAATTAATCCACAAAAGGCATGATGTAAATTATAACTAATTCCATACTTATCTGTGTGAATATACATACATCTCGATCTCTTTAATTTGGTGTTTACAATCTTCATCTTCTTCAAAAAAAAAAACTCACTCTTCTCTTCTTCACAGTCACCTGTTTTGTGGTTATTGCTTGCTTTTCGGCCAAGTTTCTGTGGCATTAGAGGGAGCTAAGCAATTCTTTAGATCTTTATCGGAAGTCTTTGTGGCTTTATGACAGAGGGGACAACACATCTATAATTTTTTCTCCAATGTTGTACACTTTTTTTTAAACAGTTTTTTCAAGATACTAAATGGCATTTTTGCTCTTTTCTCCTGCCCGATTTCTTTCTCATCACAATTTATTATCGTTTCAGTTTTCGTGCTTTGTATTTGTGCAATTGGAGTTAAGATTTTGGACACTTGTATATGCTTTTTTGATTCCTTTGCTAAGCTATATCTTTCGAAACGCTGCAATGAGATCTGATCTTGACCGCCCACTTGACGCTTAAATGCCGTCTCATTTTCTACGCTGCCTACCCAATAGCGTTTCGCTTTGCGACGCACAGGCTTTTTGGGTAACCTCCCTAAGCAATATTGACAGTGTCCCCATATGCCCTTTTCATAATCAATTACACAACCGCAATCGTCTAACGAATCATTAGATTTTACGGGTTTTTTCCAACAGCACCAGCCTGTGGTCTTTTTATTAGAACTTATTTTCGCGTCTCTACCCGTTTCATAACAGTCACAACAAGGCTCCTCGTAATCTTCGGGAATATCATATGTCACCGTCTTACGCTTCTTTGTAGGCAAAGCTGCTTTTTTCGGTGGAGCCGAAATCTTAGTTCTCATATACTCATCATGTTTACGTATAAGTTCCTCAAATTCTGGAGAAATATAGGAGTATTCCTTCTGCTTTGCGACCTTAGCAGCAGCAGCAGCAGCAACACCAGCCTTGGTGAGAAGTGGTTTATAATAGGGTAAGGCATTCTCTTTTTTATCAGACATCGCTTTAGTTTTGCGTTTTTTCATGTCTATCATAAGTTTTTGCGTGTGATACCAGATTGTTGCCGAATCTTCGACTAAGCAACATGACTGTAAGGATGACTGGCACAAATCCAAATTCAATTGTTCATTAAAACATAAATCTGAACGCTTTGCATAATAACCACATGAGGTAGTCGCTGGTTGCTGTAAATCTGCCGGCTTATAATAGCATTTATTGAGGGGCAAAGTCTTCATTTGTATGCGGTTAGATTTAAGGGCCGTCATTTTTTTCCTAACTTTAAAATCTCAAACTGCCATAAAGTTTTAAAGTTTGTGAAATTTTGAAATATTTTTTTGTAAATTTTTGTTTTTAAGGCCGAATATTTGTTTTAAAAGTTTAAGAATGTTTCGGAAACGAACACAAGAAAAACAAATACAAGGGTTTATTTGGAAGGGCTGCACCGAAGAGACTGGCAGTGAGTAGGCAGACATGGGTAGGTAAACCGTTTGTTTAGGGACGTGGCATTACAACCGGGATATTCTTGAGGCAAGAGTTATTTAACAAGTATTCGGCAGATAAGGGAACTTTTCCAAAAGAAATGAAACAGTTCTAAGATCTGCCAGATGCATATAAGTATTTATAAAACGTAACGCTGCACAGTGGAGCAGAATAAAAATATTTTGGAAAAAACTCAGTCATTTTTAAAGGGCCAGGCCGATTCATTCAACGTTCGCTATGCTCGTGCATAGCACAGTAGTATCCGAGCTTAAAATTTGACACTGGGCACTATGCACTTTCCGGGTGTAGTCTCAAAGTTGGGTACCTCGTACTTGCAAATTATTTTAGAGCTTGACATTTCCTCAATTTTTATTTGATTTTTCAACAATATACATGGTCTTAAAGGTCTAGTTAATACCTACAAAATGATGCTTTAAACTTGAAAATTTGTTTCAAAATGAGCGAGTAAAAAGCATTTTAAAAATATGGGTCACCCTTTAGTTTTTAATTTTTTTTGTATCAGTGTGGGGGTCTCAATAAATCCATTGATTGATGTGATGTCGCCGAGATCACGAGCTTCAATTTCAGGCATCAAATAGTCGGTTATCATGGCACGATAACGGGCGCCATTGACGGTTACGTTCGCACCGGCATCATTTTTAAAGAAATATGGACCGATTATTCCACCGGCCCACAAACCACACCAAACCGTCGTTTTTTTTTTTTTTTGATGAAGTGGCAGCTCTTGAATCTCTTCAAGTTGCTGTTCGCCCCAAATGCGGCAATTTAAGCAAAAAATTTGCCTCCAAAACGACGGATCTTCTTGGTACTTTTCAAGAGCCCATAGAGCGAAGCGATTCAGGTGTAAGTCTTTCCATTATGAAATGCCAAACAATACTAAACAAAAAAAAAAACATGACAGCATGACGACTCACGCGTGATCTGTCAAAAAAAGTCTATTGAAAAAAGTGCCTCGAACCTAAAATATACAACGCCGCCTTAGCTTTTGACACCAGTAGATCGTGTAAATGCAACATTTCCACTTTGAACTATTTTTAAATGTTTTAAAAATGTCTACTGGGACCATCTTTACTTACATTTACATTTCGACATCAAACCGCTCTTATTGGAAAACCCTTTAAATGCAACCAACAGAAACATATTTTTTGTTCTTTCAAAATTTGCCAATTTAAACAGAGATTTTACAAAATCCTTGAACTTTCTTCTGTTTGGCTAAATTCCAATTGTAAATATTACGCATTATTTTTCTTTTAATCCTTAAAGTATGCTATAGTTTTTGTTTTCCCAATTTCTCTTAAATTGTAAGTTTAACTTAAGGCGTTATAAGAATAACATTAAACTAACATACTTTTTATCGTTTGTTTTATTGTTTCATTATCATTGCAGAATTGTGTCCGCCATACAGGCAACATTTTCATTCCTAGTCGGTTTTATTGTGTGCAAATCAACTTGCAGCAAAACATTCATTTATGCTTCCCACTGCCTAATGGAGGGTTATGGTTGGTTTGGCACCGCTTACTTTATGTACGATATCTGGTCTATGTATAAAGTTCATACACAAAAAATTGCCGATAAATTGAAACTTATGAAAATGACTTCCTCGGCTTTCTTTACGCCGAAGCCATTAAATGGCCAAAGCAATGGTGGCCTCTACGATAAACATATTGCTCGCACATTTAATGCCAATGGCCAGCGTTTGGTGGCCTTGGAAGATGATTTTAATAAGGACAACAACGACGACGATGACATGCTAAATTTAATTCATCACGAAGACCACATCTATGATTATGATGGTGAAACGGTGCAAATACCAGAAAATGGTAAATGGGGTTTTTTGAAATACGTCCTCACACATCCCGTCATGATGATTCATCATATATTTGTGGGCACAGTGGGTTTATTGGTGGTTACTGTAAGTACATACATACATACATATTTGCAAGGCTGTTTTAAAATTCCATAATATTTATTGGCCTTCATATTGTTTCAGTACATACGCGGTGGTGGCCATTGCATTTATAGTTACATGTTTATGATGGAATTCTCTACTCCGTTTGTTTCTTTGCGCAGTATTTTAAGTACTTTGGGCATGAAAGAATCTCAACCGTATATTATTAACGGCTTGATTATGTTGCTGTCATTTTTCGTATGCCGCGTTTTAATGTGGCCCTATGTGATGTGGCGTTATAGTTTGGAAATAAATGCTACTATATGGCAGGCGATGACAGGTCTACCTATTGGCTGTGTTATTGGTATTCTAATATTATTTCTACCGCAAATCTATTGGTTCTTTTTGCTGATCAAAGGAGCTATTAAGGTAATAAACTAAATAAATTAAATTAAATAATAACACTGCTGCACAGTGGGGATGAATCAAAAATACTTTTAGGATTTATGAAAATTTTTATAAAATGGGTTAATTCCCTAAACTGCCTAAACTGAAAGGTGGAGGGAGTCTACTACACGTAAACAGACTCGAATGGTGCTCAAAGAGCCTCTTGGCAGGAAGAACTTACCCTTAAGCTGGATAACTGCGTAAGTGACAGGTTATGGAAACGTCAAGTAGCATCTATCTAAGATGAAAATCGAAGAGGATACTACTTGCAGACTGCGCGTCTGTCTGGAATAAGCTGATACGGTAGCGCACATTGTGTGAAGGACTAGCATTAGCTAACGTAAGACTTGGGACCACGGGTAGAAACTTGTTAAATGTGGATGCGATGGGGGATCTAAGCCTTGGACAGATTCTAGAAATTACTAGAGACTCCGTGAAAAGAAAGAAGGTCGGCAGTCTGAAATAACTAAAGTCAACAGTAAAGGCTGGTGATAGCACGTAACTCAATGAAAGTAAGGTTGCCTACAATCATTGGGGACGGAAGGGGGTCGAAAAGGTACCCATTAAGGAAGTGGTCCGCAATATTCCCCCTACATTAATATTTATATAAAAACATCACCATTTTTTTTTGGGTAAACCCATTATTTTCCAATTTAATTTAAAAAAAAAATTGGGGAAAAATAGGTTGTCTGTAGAGATCGATACCTCGTAACGTATCGATCAAAAAATTTCAGAGTTATTCTCTTTAGAAAAGGAATAGCACATTCGCAATTCAAAAAAATTTCTCTTTTTGTTGGGATACATTTGATACATCTTTCAGTTTTTCTTTGATAACGTAAAGGGCATTAAGTTAATTAGATTCCATCCGCCAATTTATTGTTGTTTATTCCACGATTGGCTATCGATTTCGACGTTAGAAAATTTTTCTAACGTCAGAAACCACCTAGATAGAGTCTTTGGACGGAATCAAACTCGCAATCCCCAGACTAATAGATTGGTTCACGACCAATCAATCTATCGACGCACTCAGTCCCTTTAAGAGGTGTACCATCCGAGGCGTAGCTTGATAATAACGTTCTCACATCGAAGACGATCGCCAACCGAACCCAATAAAGTCAATAAGTCATTGGCGGCGCTCTTCACCAAAAGTTATAAAAACAATGTGAAAGCTGTTCATGCTGCCGATACTGCAACAATTAGTTACGTGCAATTTAGATTTTCGTCGATTCTTTTCAAAAGAAACCCGTAAAAAACGAAGACTTGCTGTCAAAAAAGTCGATAAAATCACTGAAATAATCGAAGCTGTTCGGCTTTAGTGCAGTCGTATGCATCGCCCGTCCAGAATTTAAGAATCGACCATTAAACAATTTGAAAACATTTGCACTAAACAGCATTCAAAAAGGAACTTGATGTGTTTGGGTACTACAACATTTAGCACAAATAAACCTGGGCGGTTACTGCGTAATTCGATTCGAAAGCAAAATCACTCGAATTTGTATGATTTATACATTGTGTTTCGAAAAGATGTTCTTTCGAATCGAATTACGCAGTAGCCCTCCTGATGGATCGTATTTCCATCTGCAATACGTATTAAAATCGAGCCACATCCAAGCATCTTTCTGGTCTTCCTGCCGAGGGGCTTTTTGAACACCAACTATTCGAGCCTTCCGCCACCTATTCGGGTTCCTTCCGGGAGCATTTTATTATCATGATGGATCGTATTTCAAACTGCAAATGGATTAAAATCGAGCCATTTCTTACATCCAAGCATCTTTCTGGTCTTCCTGCCGAGGTCTTTGAACACCACCTATTGAAGCCTTCCCCCACCTATTCGGGTTCCTTCCGGGAGCATTTTCTTATCATGATGTATCGTATTTCCATCTGCAATACGGATTAAATTCGAGCCATTTCTTACATCCAAGCATCCTTAAGGTTTTCCTTCCGAGGAGGTGTTTAAACCTATTCGAGCCTTCCTCTACCGGGAGTATTTTATTATCTGCAAATAGATTAAAATCGAGCCATTTCTTATATACAAGCCTTTTTCAGATCTTCCTGTCGAGGCGCACATTCAACACCACCTATGCGATCTTTCCTCCACCTATACAGATGTCCCCCGGGAACATTTTTATTGATTTGTTGATTTTAAAACCTTGATGCCAATGCTCCCGTAGCTAGCAGGGGCCTAAAAACCTTCGACCAGTATCCAGTACCACGGGAATCGGTTCCACAGGGATTTCCGGTTATTAGTGAGGAAGTTACATGGTGGCTGTGGTTTGGACCTAAATCGCAGAAAGGACGGTGTTGCTCTGTTGCTCTACTCAACAATTGCACCAATAGCGTGTTAGGAGTTTTGTTAACTCTCCAATTCCTCCAACATGAGCTATGAGCATTGGCTCTGCCAGTCATGTTCTAAAATTGCTACTTGTTGTATCGCTATGCGCTACAAGATCATTGGTATTCGCATTGTTTTCACCCAGTTGTAGGACCCTTAAACGTCAGGTTAACACCTTCGCGGACGTGAATGCTATAGCATTCATTTTCATAGTGATGCAAAATGACTGTTACATACAACTAATAGCTGACTAGCATTCATTCCTATTTTTGCAGCTTCCTGAAATTTTTAGCATCTGCGAACGTGTTAAGGAAATACTCCGGGCACTGACGTAAATCTGTATTACGTCATCCATTCTATTCAGATTGAAAGAGTCTACTCATTGCATTACCTTCGCATGGCCTAGGCCATACCCCAGTAAAAACTCACAAAACTTGGCTGGAGATCGTCTTTTTTTTGCGAAATCGTCTGCTGCTTCATTCCCCGCTGAACTTTAACGTTGTATAATTTTTCCGAGGCACCTTTGTTTTGTTTTCGAAACCATTCAAGCACTAATTTGGATTAGTTAGTTTACTACTAATTATAAATATTTATTTGTTAAGCCTTTTAAAAGTAATTTTAATTTCTTAACCTAAAAAAAAAATAAACTTTTTTAATTTAATTATTTTGTTTTATTTTTAAATATAACACTTAATAAATATATTTAAATTATGTGTTCTTGTATTAAACAGGTCTTCTTCCCTGCATCTACTACGCCAACAAAATCCCTAGTCGATGTTAAGTTGTCCCAAAAAGCCAACGGCAATATAAGCTCTACGAAGTCTACTCTATCAAATGGCTCTTTAACAACCACTAGAACAACCAATGGAATTGGTTCTATACCTATTTCCGTGTCTTTACCAGACAAAGTAAAATCCACCTAAATTATTAAACTATTTATTATTGTTAAAAACTAAAAAAAAATATGAGGTGTTTGAAGGAAATCGATTAAAAAAATTAAATAATTTTAAACCGTAAAAGATTTATTTCCGTTTTATATATATTTTTTTTAAGATTTTTATTAATTTTTGATAAATGTTTTGTCGCTAAATTCTTGATTATTGTTTAAATTATAAGGGTGTTTTTTATAGAGGTATAGAACTTTAAGTTGCAATAAAACAACGATGGATTATTCGATTGACATGAATTTTATTTATCCGAAAGATAATCTTGTGGCATTAGATTTTAAATATGATTTCTGGCATATGAGCGCCACGGCTGCCGCGGATGTAGTCTAATATCTGGACGTCCAATTTTCGATGACTTTTTCCAACATTTGTGGCCGTATATCGGCAATAACATGGCGAATGTTGTCTTCCAAATGGTCAAGCGTTTGTGGCTTATCCGCATAGACCAATGACTTTACATAGCCCCACAGAAAGTAGTCTAGCGGTGTTAAATCACAAGATCTTGGAGGCCAATTCACAGGTCCAAAACGTGAAATTAGGCGGTCACCAAAAGTGTCTTTCAATAAAACTATTGTGGCACGAGCTGTGTGAAACTTCATCTCCTGGACATCATGGTTATTCAATTCAGGAATGAAAAAGTTAGTAATCGTGGCTCTATATCGATCACCATTGACTGTAACGTTCTGGCCACCATCGTTTTTGAAAAAGTACGGACCAATGATTCCACCAGCCCAAAAAACGCGCACCAAACAGTCAGTTTTTCTGGATGTAAAGGTGTTTCGACATACACTTGAGGATTACCTTCACTCCAAATACAGAAGTTTTGTTTGTTGGCGTAGCCATTCAACCAGAAGTGCGCTTCTTCGCTAAACAAAATTCGCTTATGAAAATCGGGAACAACGGTAATTTCGTTTTGGGCACTATTTACAAGCGTTGTTCAGGCGGTAGTCTATTCATGATGAATTGCCAAACCAAACTGAAAATAAATCACTTGACAGCTGTAAGATTGTTGGCCATCTTGAAAAGTAATGCTAACTTAAAGTTCTATACCTCTATAAAAAAAACACCCTTTATTTTCAATAACAATAATTTGAGATTGGCTTGAAAGTTATTTACAAAATCGATCCATATTTATCGCTTCCTCTCAAAACGCCCGTTATGTAATCGATCGCTTGCCATCACGCACCTGTATAATATAAACTAACTGTTAAATCTTATAACTAACAATAAATTTAGCCATCAAGATGTGATGATTAAATGAATAACAAACAAAACACATGCCACATTTTAGAAAAACAAAACACTATTTACTACTTACATACATACCTAGAATTTGTAACTTAAAGTGGTTTTACACGGCGTGTATTTGTCATATGACTTGTCACTTTTCCATGTGTAAATTGTAAACACGTCGTGTGAACCCTTTCAAACATAACATGTGTATTTTCCATGTGTACAATACATACATATGACATTTTTCATTTAGAACGTGTTCTATATTGATATGACAAAGCATCTGACCTGATCCTGTAATGCCATTGATCATATTTTACTATTTTAGGTTTGTTGTGGTGCCAAAAGCACCAGAAACGTGGCAAAAGCACTAGGTTTTCATGTTTGCATCAGCTGGGGTTGGCAATACAATACTGTGTGGTGGAAAAATTATATATATTATAGGTTATGTCAGATGTAATTACACATGTACATACGTTTGAAAGCAAAAATTATAAACCGTATGTAAAATGGCTATTTTGACAAACACGTGAAATTACATATGGTTTATCAAACTAACAAGTCATATGACAGACACACGTCGTGTAAAACTATTTTTAGAACATTTGTAACATTTCTTGTTTTAATATTGTATTGTTTCTCTTTTTAAGTTTGTTGAAATATAGAAATCCAATGAATTTAGCTAAAATTAAAATATGTATGTGTATTAACCTAAACTAGATTACTGCTCAACCTAAACAAGGGTGTAAGGCGTAAAACAACTGTCACAAATTGTCATGTACATACAAAATGTATGAAGCAATCGTAAAAAAATAGCGCGGCGTCAACGCTTTACAATTGGTAAATTCCATTTTGACAGAGTGTTAGGTAGCGAAGTTGGATGCAAAAAAAAAAAATTTAATTGTTTTTTTTTGTGTAAGAATGGTGCCATTTTAGCTATTTTCTACTTTATCTAGCGATTTTATCTCTCCTTTGCGAATAAATTTATTAGATTTTACTAAACAAAATATGTTAACATTGCTGTTTCTTACAAAGGCGAATCAAGGCGATCAAGGCGAATTCATAACAGGTAAACTCGAGATCTCAGCTGACTATATTTTGTCTCCATCTTCCAGTGTCAAAATGTACTAACATTTTTTGTTTTGTTAGCCTAAAATGATTTATACAAAAACAAAATGCACGTTTTTTTATTACAGAGTTGTACTCTTTTTTCGCCGTGAGTCTACCTTGTTTATTGTGCTATGGGTTTGATCAAAGCTAGACCCTAGACGTCGTTATGCCTTACGCCCTTGTTTAGGTTAGTCAGTTAGAATCAAGTGATGTCTTAATTTAGATTTAATTCAAATTTATAAAATTTAACTTTACCAACCCAGCAAAAACATATAGAAGTTGTTTGCCTAGAAATGTCATTAATTAAGGCCGTTTTACACTATAACGCAATTATTAATACTTCGGAGGAAATGATAAAATAACAACAGGTATTTTTGGGGCGGACGAAATTCGTGATTATTGTTTTAATTAAATATTCTGACACAGGCATTTTGTTTGTGTAAAAAACCTTTAGTACCATAAACTAAAAATTAAAATAAAACGAAAAGCAAATAATACCCAAATTTTTTTTCTAAACAAAATTATGTGTTTTTCAAAAAATTTTAAAACATTAAATGATACTGAAATTATTTTTCTCAGAAATAAAATAATTTAAATTTAACAGAAATTTTTTTCAATTTTTGTTTTTTTTTTTTTTTTTTTAATGTAAACAATACAAAAATAAAACACAAAACAAAATAGGAACAAGGCGAATATAGTCTTGGTATTCGTGTTAAAACCATATGATGTCGAATTGCCTATTGAGTTTACCTAGTATGAATTTACCTTGTCAGTTTTTTTTTTTAAGTCGATTATGGATGGCAACAGGACTTCAGTTGCGTTGTCCGCTGGCAAAAAAAATTAATATTATGCATGGCAACTTTTTCAGTTGCCCAGCAGTTATCGAAATCGTTATTTTGACAGATCGGCAACTGAAAATTAATGTAAACAAGCAAACAATAAATAGCAAAGTGGTAGAAAGTCAGTTTTAAAATACAAAAAAACACGTAAGAAATAAAACTGGAGTGGCCTACACTCAACTTTACCATACCCAATGGAAACAGATATTTTTATGGCTATATTACATAAAAAATGAAAGTTCAAAATATATTCGAATCGAAAAATTAATTATTTTCGGTTTGGGGTGTTAAGTAAACTACCCCTTGCCCCTTCCCGATTATGGCCAAAATTTTTACAGCTCTTACATCACCATAAACCAAAGGCACATACTAAATTTCATTTTAATATGTCATACATTGACATCATCGCAAAAATAGCCAAAATGGTGACCTCCAAACTTATAAATCCGTCGACCTTGATTTTTTATATGATTACTATACTTTAACTTATACTACGTATGGCAAAGTAAAAAGAAGTAAATGAAATAAAATTAGCATACAAAGTTTCAAAAAAAAAAAAATAAAATAAAAATCAATCAAGGAAAAATACATAAATTTTTTGTAATGCTAAGCTCTTTTTTTGAGCCATTTTTTCTTCTTTAATTTGGCTTTAAAATTAATCCACACCCTCTGCCATTCTTCTGCTGAACCTCTTGGTGGTCCACAGCTATTGAAATTTAGGGAAATTTCTTCCCAAGAAAAATACGGTTGCCAATATCATTACTATTTGGCAACTGATGTTGCCTAGCCGTCAGTTGCCAGTTGCCATCCATAATATAGTTTTGGCAACCCAACTGAAGTTCGGTTGCCAAACGCAATCGACTTATTAATTTCTAACAACGATTAGATCAGCGTGGCATTTTATTCAAAAGTATTAATAATTGTATTATAGTGTAAAACGGCCTTTATTGATATGATTTTAAACATTTTTGTTTGCTGGGCAAATGTTCAGCCGTCTGCACTTAGCTGATTTTATGTTAGTAAAGGCCAGGATTCACTATTCTGTACAATCGTACGATTTAATCACAAGAAAATCTGAAGGCTGACCTACTCAAAAATATCATTTCAAAATGGCGTTGTAGGTGCCACACTATTATGAAAAATAAAAAAAGGTTATGCAATTCCGATCAAGATTTTCAAGTCGTACATACTTAACAAAAAATCTACTAACAAAAAAATTGCTACGTAAAGATGGAGAACGTTCTTATTCTCTTTATAAAATTCTAATTTAATGCATTAAACACATAGACAACATGAGGCTACCAGCAACAAACTGTCAAAATTAAAATACAAACGTTTATAGGAAAACGATTATTTTGACGACATCATAGGCTACATCGTGTAGCGACACGACCACCGTTGTTGCTGTAACCATCTTAGGCTAATTTCTAGTTTTTTTTTTATTTAATACAACAGAAGAAAATGTCAGAAATTTTAAACTATAAATTCATTTACAATCAAAAGATTTTGATCAAATATATTAATTTGTTTTTATATGATAAAAATATATTTTGAAAAAGTATTTTTTTTTATAATTTTTTTATAAATAAAATATGAATTTCTACAACATTTTCATAGTTTTGATGTCTTCAATATAATTCAGTAGGCTGACTTCACGACGACTGTTGTTGTCAACTTCATTTGTAGTCATGTAGCTGTGTAGCGGCTGATGTCTATGTGTTTAATGCATAACTTTTTTAAATTTAAAAATGTAAATTATAGTATTTCTAAAGCATTTATGTATATAATAATACCAAGGCACATTTATCAGGTAGCCTCACCACGGAAGGGAAATATTAAAGAATGGAAGTTTAACTGTCAAACTCCATATAAAAAAAAATTTCGTCTTAATATTTCCCCACCGTAGTAAGGCCAACTGATAAATGTGCCTTGAATAAAACCTAAGGCGAATATATTTGAACGGTAATGGAAATGTCGAATTCAATAATTTTCTGCATTGCTCGAAATGTCAAACTTTATATACAAAAAATATATAACAACTTGTTCCAAGGCACATTTATCAGGTAGCCTCACTGCGGAGGGGAAATATTAAGATGAAAAATTTATTTTTTTTATAAGGAGTTTGACAGTTAAACTTCCATTTAAAGTGAAAAATTGTCAGTTTAACTGCAACCTCCATTTGAAAAAAAAAATTAAAAAATTTCGCCCTAATATTTCTCCTCTGTAGTGAGGCCCTCTGATAAATGTGCCTTAACTTTTTTTATATGGATTTTGACACATTGAGCATTTTTGTTGCACTAAAGGAATGTTATTTTCAAAGCTGAATTTTTAAACCTGATTTTTTTTATTGTGAAGGATTGAGTGTTAATTGAGAAATTATGGAAACATAAACACAGATAAATAAATTACTTGGGCGAAAGGTTATTTTAATAAAAAAAAACATATTCTGGGTCTAATTTTAAAACAATTCGTAAACCGAATCCGAGTAAATTTTTCGTTTTCAAAACAAATCCAGATAATTTTTTTTGTTCTTTTAAGCGAATTCACATAATTTAAATAATTTTAAATTCCATAACTATCACCAAAAAATCAGTTCCTTGCAGAATTTATAAAAAAGTATTGATGAATCAATTATGTAATTGTTCTTCCAAAGGTCTTCAAGAAGTGATACTACTACAACGCTAGTCCATAAATATGAACTACTCAAAATTGAAAAATAATTTAGAAAAAATTGTTTAATTTTTATTAAGTGATAACATTAAAAAACGTTTTTTCAACAAACAAGAATTTATTTTTTCTGATATTTATCAAAAAAAAAAAAAAATAATAATAAAAGAAAAATAATTTAAAAAAAACATTTTTTTTAATAATTAAAAAAAAATATTTGTTTTTAATTATATTTTTTTTTTTGTTGAATAAAATTTTTTTATGGGTAATTAGCATAATATTAAATAATTAATATTTAAATTCCCAAAAATTTTATTAATAAATTTTTTTTATTTTGAAAAATATTAAAAAAAATGTTTTTTTTTACGGATAACATTAAAAAAACGTTTTTTCAACAAACAAGAATTTATTTTTTCTGATATTTTTCAAAAAAAAAAAAAAAAAAAAATAATTAAAAAAAAACATTTTTTTAATAATTAATTTTTTAATAATTAAAAAAAAATTTTTGTTTTTAATTATATTTCTTTTTAATAAAATTTTTAATGGGTGATTAGCATAATATTGAATAATTAATATTTAAATTCCCAAAAATTTTATTAAATAATTTTTTTTATTTTGAAAAAATGGTTTTTTTACGGATAACATTAAAAAAAAACGTTTTTTCAACAAACAAGAATTTATTTTTTCTGATATTTTTCAAAAAAAAAAAAAATAATAATTAAAAAAAACATTTTTTTTAATAATTAATTTTTTAATAATTAACAAAAAATATTTGTTTTTAATTATATTTTTTTTTAATAAAATTTTTAATGGGTAATTAGCATAATATTAAATAATTACTATTTAAATTCCCAAAAATTTTATTAATTAATTTTTTTTATTTTGAAAAATATTGAAAAAAATGGTTTTTTTAGGGATAACATTAAAAAAAACGTTTTTTTCAACAAACAAGAATTTATTTTTTCTGATATTTTGCAAAAAAAAAAATAATAATAATAAATGGGTAATTAGCATAATATTAAATAATTAATATTTAAATCCCCAAAACTTTTATTAATATTTTTTTTTATTTTGAAAAATATAAAAAATGGCTTTTTACGAAAAAAAAATATTTATTAATTTTACTCTTTATTAAAATTAAATAATTAAAAATATTTAAGAACTTAAGCCTAAATAATTAATTTATTAATTAAAAAAATATTTAATTTATAATTTTAAAAATTATTTTGAAAAATTAACACAATAGAATACTTAAAAACGATTGTGTCTCATTGTTTTTAAACGAAACCCAGCTCTATTATTAAATGTCTAGCAACAATTACATGCTAAAACTAACATTAAAAACAAAAAATTAAAAAAAGCGGTTAATTCTTAAATATGAATTAATAATTATTCAGGCTTAAGTTCTTATTCTTAAAGTTATGAAATTACCAAACTTTCAATCAAATCAAATAGAAGGAAATTTATTTTTATAAAAAAACATTTATTAAAATAGAATTGTACTAAAACTGTTATACGCCATATATGTATGTTAAAATCTATTTAGACAAACCAACAACTGATGTGAACTTAAAAAAATAATCAATTTTTGATAAAAATTTTGCTTTTAATGTTGTTGCAATAAAAAATTGTTTATATAGCCTTCTATATATTGAACACAAAAAAGCAGCTATTTTTTGTAAACTGTTATACCAAAACTGTTATAAATTAGAAAGAAAAAAAAAACAAAACAATAAAGTTATTTATCTAATTGTCTATGTTTAAAAGCAAATATAAAAAAATATGAAAAGCTGAATAAAATCTTTAAATATGAAAAGCTGAATAAAATCTTTAATTATAATTGTAAGTCTTGCACAAACAAGGAAAGAACGAAATGTAGTACAATTTGTAAAACTTTATGAAAAGAAAATTAAGAAAAAAATTATAATAACTAGCAATAAAAACTAACATTAAAACAACAACAAAAACATTTTTTGATATTTTTGCGAATTATTTACGCGGAATGGTAAGCTTCTTAAATCATCTGTTTAACTTACTCCTGACTTACTCGATCAATTAATTAGGGACCTTTTGAATCTAAAATATTCCTAATGGATATATGTAACCCTTAGTATTTATTAATCAAAACAATTTTTGTTAAACACTTTTTTACAATTCAAAATTTGTTTAATAAACCTTTTATGAACCAAAAATAATCAATAGCAACTTGAATTAATGAATTTCGTTACACATTTCCGGTATTTACATGAATACAACGTATCATTTTTTATTTAATATTTTTTGCCACGATCAGGATTACTTATTATTCATCCCAGATAATTTTTACCACTTCTGTGATAAAAAAAATAAAATTATTCTAGTCATCCACAGGGTGGACTAGAACCAATCATACTTTTGAAAAGTAAAGAAAAGGTCAGGATTAACTCTAGCTCACACTGTGCTAAACAACTTGATTATAATAATTTCATGTTAGAAAATTCTGAATTAAGTTCGTAACAGAGACACTGTTTTAAATCGCCTGTATTTATTTTCCCTAAGTTTTAATTTATTTAACCTGTTCTACCATTAGAAAATCTTTACATTACTTAGTCGCAATTTACATTAGACAGAAAAATGGGCAGACAGACGAGATTTGTTGGCAAGGGGTTGAAGAGGTAGAGTGTGTATTTCATGACTAGTGTACTGGACATTTTTTCGTTTCTCTTTTCTGCTTTTCGCTTTTTTCTTTGTTGCTTCACTTTATATTTGCGACTTAGTCGCAATTTACATTAGACAGAAAAATGGGCAGACAGACGAGATTTGTAGGCAAGGGGTTGAAGAGGTAGAGTGTGTATTTCATGACTAGTGTACTGGACATTTTTTCGTTTCTCTTTTCTGCTTTTCGCTTTTCGCTTTTTTCTTTGTTGCTTCACTTTATATTTCTCAAGTCGGCCTCATTTTAATGAGTTTCTAGTAGAATGTGCATGTGCGGAAAATGGAATTTCCACACATTAGGTATATTTTTCAAGAATATAACACAGAAAATAAAATGTGCAAAAATCTGTCTGTCTTGTTTATGTCCAATGTAAATTGTTTAAGCAAGAGCAAAAGAGAATTCAAAAAATGTCTGCCCTATTTCTGTCCTATGTAAATTGCGACTTAACGCTATATTGTAAACGGTTTTATCCTTAAATGTTTGCATTGTGAAACACTTTTACCTGTTAAGCTGTTTTATCTTATGAATGTTCGCATTGTGAAACACTTTTACCTCCCAAACTGTTTTATCTTATATCTATTAAACAGAAATGATAGCAATCACGGCTGCCAGATATGACGATTTCGATCCAAAAAATTGAAAAATTTGACGACTTTTTCATTGGCAAGAGTATGGGCTTTTTAAAATACAAAGTTTTGTATTTTTAGTTTAATCGATTTAAAAAATTGTGACAAATAAAGACAAAAAGGGCCAGTTTAAAGAATATTGTTATTCGCTTTCTAATGTTATGTGTACGATTCTTTAAAGATGTTTTTTGTCAACTTGCAGTGCTGAGAGTATTTATAACTCCCAAGTATTTTATGAATACAATTTATGGTATCCCTCAAACTCAAGAACAATTTTATACATTTAAGATTTCAAATTTTAATTAACCCGATGTACGCACGTGATGACTTTCAATCATAACTTGTGATATAACGTCGGCAGAGAAACTGTCAATTTTTTATCAATATGAATACAAAGGGGAAAACGTTGATGCATTTGTATTATGATGAATCATAAATATATGTTTAAAATTAGTAAAAGAAACCAAAAATGCACTTTGTTATGCTTGCCACACAATATTAATTGCTTTTTATTTAAAAAAATTAGTGATAGAAATTAAAAATTGTCTTTTTCGCTTGTCCCCTTTTTTGCAATAAAAAAAAAATTAAAATAACGTTTTACATCATAATATAATTATATGTACATGCTAATAAATGAAGTCTGCACGAGATGTATTTTGATATTCATTACGATATAAATTCATCAGGTTTGGACTCCGGGTAATGCATTAAACATATACGACAACATCAGGCTACCTTGTACAGACTGTCAAAACTAAAATAGATACATGTCACAAAATTACAAATTCATTTACATGCCAAAGGTTTTGAAGAAATATATTTTATTTTTTTGAAAAAGATTTTTTATTTTTTTGAAAAAGTAAAATATGTATTTCTACAACAATGTCAGAGTTTGCGAAGTAGATGTCGCCTTCAATATAATTAAGTAGCTGACTACACTGCGACAATTGAGCAAAAACATGTTTAAATCTTTGTTAATATTAATCGATAAATTAAAAGAAATAATCTTCAATAATATTATGGGCTCTTTATTAATTGTGGATACTTTGGTCTCAAATTTAAGAATGTTTCACAAAATTGACTTATTTTGACAACACTCAAAAAAAATTAAATAATAAATGTTAGTAAGCCAAGATAAGAACCACAATTTATAAGTACATACTTATATATTAAAATACATCACTGTTCTAATCAAAAATCATCCATCCGCTTTTCAAATTTCTAACCGTATTTTCTCTTCTACTCAGTACGTTTTGCTTTTACACTTGCATGTATTTGAAGTTCGTTTTATTACAATACTCGTAGTTTACAAAATAAAACTTCTGTAAATTAAATTTTTCTGTGTAAACGCAAAAGTGGGTTTAAAGAAGAAAACAAAATTGTATGCAAGAAAACTGAAATAGTCTAAACGGGGACTAAGTAAATTTCCGGTTTTTATTATACTACAGTTATTGCTGCCAAACACGAACGCCAATTAGATCTAACATTTTTAAATTTGGAAGTAATATTTTTTAAATTTGTTATTCCTTGTTTTTTTTTGGCGATAAGTATAAAAAGTAAAATATTACTAAATTAAATTATAATTGCTCGAACGATTAAGCCTTTTTTTCATATTTTATTAAATAATAATTGCTTATTTTTATAGTACAAACTTTTTAATACAATTAAAATATTTTCGACGCTATAATTAAATAAAGATGATATTAAACTCGAAATAATTGTTTTACGTTAATTCCAGGAAAAGTAAGTTAGAAATTTTATTTTTGCAAAAGATTATTAATAAGAATTTTGAAATAAATGTATAATTTTTTGTAATACAATAATTTTTGGCGATTTTTATTCCCTAAACTGAGAATTTATATATTTGTAAGGGTTGGCAGCCTTGCATAACTTGCCGGCTACAGGTTGGATCAAACCTTTTTGTATGAATGAATTCCAATTAAATCAGCATTGTCAATTTTGTGCTTTTTATAAAATTAAACGCCCAAACAACGATGCTTCGTATATATTCAGCTTTATCTGAGCTATTGTAAGAGCTGCTCTATCTTGGATATAAAATGAATACCATGTTGGAAATTTCTAAAGAGTTCCATATTGTTATTATTTAAAAGCTTGTGAAATTACCTTTAAAACGAAATTACAATTTTAAAAGTAATCAACCCGTTACGAGCCGTTATGTTAAACATACATTTTTATCTATTTAAAATTGGAAGGAATCATTAGCAAGCGTATCAGGAAATCAGAGAAAAGAAAGCGCTTGAACCCGGTGGAAGGCCGGTTACACAAATAACACAAGTATACAAATTCAATTAACAGTTGGACGAGGGACAAAGTTGCTTCACAAGCTTTTTGGGGCGCCGAATATAAATCTGTACTGAGTTTTTGAAATAAGTTCTAGTTTTCGCGATAACGTATTAGTGCCATTGGTATACAATTAATCAATTCATTTTAAAGGTTCTTAATATGGAATAATGCCGATTTATTTTTTCGCGATTTTCACAATTGTGTTTTTATTTTGAAAATACTGCTCTATGGCCAATTTATTTATAATTTTTAATAGTGTTACTGAACAAATTTTCTCTGAATGAGTTTTTGTAAGATATCTGATATAACATTATATTTTATACGACAAGTTATAATTAAACTGTAATATTTTGACAATGTAATTTGTAATGTAGAACTGCTTGTAAAAGCGCTTAACCGCATTCGACTGTATTAGGTTTTTAAAACACCAACAAATCGATGGTCTCAAGTAGAAAGTTTAAGTAGTTTGTTAAGGCTTTTAGTTCGCTTAACTGGAAAATCGGTTAAGTGACACACAATTTATTTGCAATGGCACACATCTAAATGAAGTCAACACCGCTTAAAAGAAAGAAAAAAATTTATAGACAATGGTGAAGCTTTAAATAAAATATATGATCTAAAATAAAACTGTAACAGGGCCATTTCTGTACATGAAATATTTTTTGAAAATTTTGTTGCTGATGCCTGTCTGCCAGGCGGTGTTTGCATCATGTAAAAAATACTGGATGAATTTCTATAAAATTTTGTGAGGAGGTACTTTAGCATCTTGGTTCAAATATAAAATACTTTTTTTTTCGAAAAAATATCTTATTTATAAAAGAAAATAGAGAAAAAAAACTGAAAGTACACAATTATACCGATTTAAAGGTACTGCAAAATTGACAGCAATTATTTTTGAAAGCGGGATGTTTTAAACCATTGTTTTACAAAACTCTACAATATATATTTTAGAATTTTATCCAGGGGTTGGTACCTCTATATGGGTTAAATTTTTTTATATTCGAGCACCACCTGAATGTTATTTTCGAAAGCTTTTAAATAATACCCATATAGACCTAATACGTTCAAAAATGTACAATCAACGTTTTATGGGAAAAGTTCAGAGGTCCATAATTCGGAAAATATGGGCGACCGCTAATTTTTTCACTTTATTTTGTTGTCTTATTTTTTGAATCTCTATCGCCTAAATACATACCTTTTTTGATTGAAGAAGCTTTGCCAAACTACCGAATTCTGTGTAAAATTAAATTATAAGAAAAAAATGTAAATAAGAAAATTGTAGGCGACCCTTAGTTTCGGAGTTACGGACCCCCAAAGTTTCTATGTAAAGTATGTCTTGAGTATATCTTGATTATTTTATGACGGCATGAATATCCTTGCAATGGTAATTAAAAGTATTATCTATCTAAAGTCAAATTAATAATAAGTAAAAAAAATTTTTAATTAAAAAAAATATTTTTTATTTTTATTCTGTGACCGGTTACGCAGAAAATCTTTAGTTAGCGAAGCCCATTTTTTGCTCACTAGATTTCTTTTAATTTTTTTCGTTTATTTTAATTTAGTTAGATAGTATTTTTAATTATCTTTCCCATGATACCCATATTAGCCTATTCCGACGTAATATATTCGAGATATACCATACATTACATCGAAACTTTGGGGGTCCGTAATTCCGAAACTAAGGGTCGCCATCAATGTTATTACTTAACAATTGTTGCTTAAAATTCAATTTTACACACAATAGGCTACTTTTTTTAATTTTTATGATGGGTCTGTAAACTAGATTTCTGCCATCAAATTGGCGCTTTTAAAACAACAAAGTCGACAAAGTGGTACTTGGTGTTCGATTCAAACAAAACAAGCAGCGCAGCTGCTGCAAAAGCACAAAAATTATAAAAAATAAACTGATAAAAGTAACATGAAATTACAATTCTTTTTCATTTGTGCGGTAATTCTTAAACTGGTTAGATGTGCGAGTGGGAATTTGTAAAATAAAAAACGTGTGGCAAAAAGAAAAAAAATAAAAGCAAATAAAGTTTCAAAAGGCAACAACAACAGTCAGAAAAATAAGAATGAATGAGCAAAAAAAAGTGCGAAACAAAGTGAATACGGCAAAAAAAAGTTTTGCGAAGATATAAATTATCAGTAAAAAAGCCCATAGAAAAGAAATTTCAAAGATTACTTTAATCATTAAACTAGAAAATACAAGTTGAGGAATTAAAAAACAATAGTCATCAGTCATTAACATTAGTGTTATTGTGCTAACAACCATTGTTAAAAGGGGCATAGAAAAAAAAACAATTTCATATTGTCTGAGCTACAATTTCAGTGACAAAAAAAGGCCAACATTTATTGCAAAGCAATAACAATTTATAAAAAAATCTAAAACCATTTTTGTTAATAACAAAAATTGATTAAAATTATTTTAAAATGGTAAGTTATTGTTGCGAGAATTTTTACGTAAATTTTTGTGCTGTTGTTCCTTCATGTGATTTTGGCATTTTTCTATTTCTTATTTTTAACATCTATTGCGCCTTTTCTTTTCTTTTATTTTCTTTTTATTGCAGCATTTATTTGTATTTTAATTTTACTGCTCTAGAGAAAAATTTCTTTATTTTAAATAAATGGATTTTGAAAACAATTTAAGTTCCATTTTATTTTCTTTTTTTAAGTTCTTAGTATTTTGTAACTCTTTCTTTTTTGTGTTGTTTTTGTTCTTTTATTGTGCAAATTTTTTCACTTCTCGTTTTTCTTTCAAACTGTCAAAATATAGTTTGGATTTGTCAAATTGACCATTCGTAAATATAGTTGTCTCTTTTACTCTTGTATAGTGTTTATGAACATCGTATCATTATGTTCAGCTGGTTAGGCACAGGGTTGCCAAGTATATGAGCTTTATAAAAGCATGTGTTTTGTTATTCACATTCTTTTATACTTGAAATATTGTAGCAGGAAATCGCTACGGACATTTAAATTAGGAGTAACCTAGTGTCTATACTTGATATAAATTTGTCTTGACAAAAGTCAAACTTCATATAAAAAAACATAGTATTAAAATTAATGTTTTTTTTTTACTGTACCATACGTAGTAAACATAAGGTAAAGTATAGTAATTTAAAAAAAAATCGAGGTCGGAATTTCGACGGATTTATACGTTTTGAGGTCACCTGAATCCATTTTGGCTATTTTCGCGATGATGTCTATGGGTGGGTGTGTATGCCACTATTTTTGTGGAGTTTGTACCGGTCATACCGTTTGACATATCAAAATGAAATTTAGTACATATGTGCCTTTGGTATATGGAGATGAAGAGCTGTATTATTTTTATACATAATCCGGAGGGGGCAAGTGGTAGTTCCCTTAACCCCAAATTTTGTGAACGCTCTAAATGCCATAAAGGTATGCCATATTAAAATGAAATTCAGTATGTGTCTTTAATATATCGTCGCGTTTCTTCTTAAACCACGTAAGCATCATTTTTTCGAAAACCACTAAGTTTTTGGTATTTAAGAATAAAAAAAATCAGGAAAGTTTCAGGCCAATTGGAGCATTTTTGGTTATGATAAATACAAAAATAAATGTTAATTTACACACAGAAATTTGCAATTTGCTGGTTAAGCCAAAACCACGTAAGCGACAGATTTGGCTACAATTAATTGTAAGTAACAAATTTACAAAAAAAAAAGTTTCTATACCCTTCTTTTTTCAAACCCATATTAAAGAAGTTATTAAGTTTTTTTCGTTTTCTGAAAAACGACTTTTTGGCGCTTACGTGGTTTAAAAATAAACGCGACGATGAAGAGCTGTATAAATTTTGGGCATAATCGGGAAGGGGCAAGGGGTAGTTTACTTAACACCCAAAACCGAAAATAATAAAGTTTTCGAATATACTTTAAACTTATATTCTTAATGTAAAATATCCATAAAAATATCTGCTTCCATTGGGTATGGTAAAGTTGAGTGTAGGCAACTACAGATTTTTTTATACGAATTTTAACTTTTATCAAGACAAATTTTTGTCAGTTATAGACACTAGGTTAAGGTACGATGACATTCGACAAACATTTGCCCCAAATATATTTACTCATTAACAAGCGATTTTTTAATTGTCATCGATACAGACTGAAGTGATAAATTTTTTACTTGTTATATCGGATATACGGATAAAAACTCTTTCAAGTGTTTCTCTCCCTATAATGGTTAAAAAAAAGCCATTTCCTCAAAACCACGTTTCTATGGAGACACCCTTTAGCTTTAATTTATTCTGTTTATTTTTATTTTAAACTTGATTTTATTATTTGTTGAAGCGGCCAAACCATACGATATCTCGTGGTCTTCACGAGACGTTTTAATGTGCGCATATATAAGTGTTTAATGGTTGAAGAGCCATAATCTGCAACAAATCTAGTTTAAGGCCATGATTTACTATCATACTCAGTCGTACGATCTGTCAAAAATAGTATATGTATTAAAAAAGTTTGATAGTGTGGATTAGAAATGTATGTGTGTGGCAAACTTTTTGACAGATCTGTACGATTTGATAATCTTTTGAGAAAATTAATAAAATGGCATTTTTCCATGCGATCAGAGTTGCAAAATCTTTTTTGTGTGATAGTGTGGCAACAACAACGTCATTTTGAAACGAATTTTTAAGTAGGACAGACTTCTCAGATTTTTTTGTGATTGAATTGTACAGTTGTGTGAGATAGTAAATCCTGGTCTTTAGTGGCAATGCTGAAAATAAAAAATTTACTATGTAAAGTGAAGAAATCAGCGAAAACTGTTAGTTTCGTAGTTACGGACCTCCAAAGTTTCTATGTTAAATATGGCATATAGTCAGTATATATATGGTCATCGTAGGAATAGTAATTACAAATTTTATTTAATTAAAAAGAAATTAAAGGAAAAAGTGATAAAACACAAATAAACACAAAAAAGCGTCGAGTTTCTCGCTTACAATCTAGCTTATAACTAAAGATATTGCAAAACACCAACTAATATTGGTGTATTGGTGGGCCGGTGGAATCATCAGTCCATATTTCTTTAAAAATGATTCCGGTGCGAACGTAACCGTCAATGGCAACGTTATCGTGCCATGATAACCGACTATTTGATGCCTGATATTGAAGATCATAATCTCGGCGACATTTGTTTTCAGCAAGACGGCGCCACTTCCCACACATCGCATCAATCAATGGATGTATTGAGAGAACATTTCGGTGAACACATAATTTCACGTTTTGGGCCGGTCGATTGGCCACCAAGATCGTATGATATCACACTGTTAGACTTTTTTTCTATGGGGATATGTAAAGTCTAAAGTTTATGCGGACAAACCCTCTTCGATTCAGGCCTTGGAGGAAAACATCACGCGTGTCATTCACCAGTTACCAGTCGAAATGCTCGAACGAGTCATACAAAATTGGACTCAACGGATGGACCATCTGCGACGTAGCAACGGCCAACACTTGATAGACATAATCTTCAAAAAATAAATGCCAAAGAATGTTCTTTCAAATCATAATAAACATTCTCCATTAAATTTGAATTTTCTGTGTTTTTTTTTTTTTCTTTAAAAAAGTAGAGAACCTCGAAATGAATACACCATACTTAACTAGAACTATAATTCTTAGTAATCTACCAAATAATATAATGCGAAGCTCTAAAAAAATTTTTAAATGCCAGGTTCCCATCTTTGAGGCGATATAGATCTATTAAAAATGTGGGTTTTGTCTCTGCTAGTTAAATTCGCATTTACCCTATTATTGAATCGAATTAAAAATCTTATAAATTAACACAACTTAAAAAAAATAATTAGAAAAATTAAAAAAGTTAAAAAATAAATTTAGTTGCTTTAAAAAAACATTTATTTTATTTTTCACATGTCCAAGTTTTAAAATCTGGATCCCGCGTTTTCAAAAATCTGGTATCGAGTGGCATCTCTATTAAAACCCAATAATTCTACCACTTAAATAGTTGATTCTTGTCTATGATGAGTGTTTGATGATGATGACTGTTCATGGCTGGGTTGTGACTTCACTGGCAAGAGGAGGTTTCAATGCAGGGAAGTTAATGAATTATACAAAACAAATAGTAGAAACTACCGCTGGGTTATACGGCGGGTAAAGCATTACTTCTCATGCATTATTTCCTAATCAATTTTGTGTGGTTGCATATCTATACATATAATAAAATAGTAAAAACTACAGGATGGATTTTTAAAATTTTGTCAGGAGGTACCTTAGTATCCTGAACCCAATATAGGATTGTTTTTTCCGCAAAAGCAGTAAAAGTACGCCGATTTTTTTTTTACCGATTTAAAGGCAATGCATACTTTTAGGCATCTTTTATTTTTCAAAATAGTATATTTTAAGCAATGTTGCGCAACAGATGGCGCTGTTTTAACATAATGTCTTTTACAGAGCATTACAATAATTTTTAGAATTTTATATACATTTTAGAATTTTATACAGGGATGAGTACTTTTATAGTAAAAAGTAATCCTATATTTGAGCCAAGATACTAAGGAACCTTTTTACATAATTTTATTAAAATTTATCCAGTAGTTTTTAGGTGATGCGAACACAGACCAGACAAGCGGACAGAAATGCAGACAGATAGAAATGCAGACAGACAGACAGAAAGACAGACAGACAAAAATTGCTGTTTTATATTTCATTTTGCACCAGCAACAACACTTTTAAAGGAATTTCATTAACAGAATTGGTCCTGTTACAGTTTTATTATATGTATATACTAGCTGTGCCTGCCACGTCGTGGGCGTCCTGACCATATTTTGCTCGATTTTGCTTTGAAAATATTCCATACCAATTGTAAGACTCTTTCTTGCTTTTATAGTGCTTCAGTTATGTTATATGTATTTCATTTATATAAAGGTACTCATCCCTGGATATGATTCTGAAATTTTTAAAAAAATTATTGCAAAGCTCTGTAAAAGGTGTTTAAAATATTCAAATAATTTTGAAATTCCACAAAGTAAAAATACAAATACAAATCAAATTCATTTTATTCAATTGGCGCCTAATGTTGCGCAATAGCTTTTAAATTATCCCAGTTTTAAACCGAAAATTTCAGTACCTTTAAACCGGAAATTGCATTTTTTCACTGCCTTTTTTCTCCACTTTCTCTTGGAAATGAGATATTTTTGGGGAAAAAAAGTATCCTATATTGAAATCAGGATATTAAGGTACCTCCTCACAAAATTTTGTTAAAATCCATCCAGTAGTTTTTACGTGATGCGAATGCATATAAAAAGCAGACAGACAGACAGAGGGAAATGAGTTACTATTTTATTATATGTATGTATAGATATAGATTTTCACTTTTTTATTTCGCTAAAGCATTTCAACTTTTTCTAATGTCTATAATTTCCTATAAATTTAATTCCTTCTTAAGCTTTAAAAAAATTCTTTAATCTCAATCTTTAACCGAATAGCGATGCGATTTTCTCTACATAAATCCCATGAAAAGTATTTATCACAGGTTGCATCAGTTTACCATTAAATTCGTTTATTTTATGTACTACGAGTACATTATGTAGGAAAGTTGCTGATGCTGTTGCTGTTTTTATCTAACCATAGTCCAGTCATCAACTCCAACTACTCCTCCTTTATGCATTATACCTTTTTAAACAGACAAATGGTCAATATATAAAATTAAGGGGGTCTCATATATAAAAAAAGGCGCAGGCGTTGTGAAAAGCAACCCCCTCAGTTAAAGGATACTCTTAGAGATCTACCTATATGCATACATATATCGAAAGGAGCAAATATAAACTTCAATACAATAAAGAGAAAATGTTTAATTTCTCTTTATTTTATTTTTCAAAAGCAATATTCCAGTAGAATTTTGTATATGAATTTTGTATTAGTGATGGGCTATAAAGTAAAAAAGTCTTTTATCTTTTATTTATTTGTCGTTTATTTTTGTCAAAAATTTCATGAATTTCATGAAAAGGATGTGTGAAAATTTTTTTTTTATATTTATAAAAAGAAGTAACACTCAGGCAATTAATGCCTATATTAACCGTGTTACTTCCTTTGGAAAGGGATAGTAGTAGATAAAACAGATGGTTAGTGTGATAGTAAAGCTTCGCTTCTGGCAACACTGCAATTGCATGTTATGATTATTTTTAGAACAGTAATGCAGCGCCTCTGGTGTTATTTAGGCGAATTAGTTTAAAGCAAATTTATAATAACATATTTTACTTCTCCGGCGATTTAGTGCTATGTGGTAATACCGGCGAAGGAGGGCGCTGTGATATGCATTATTATAAAGAGCAATTAATACATATCAGAAAAATTGATGTTGCTACGGCTTAGTATTGAACTCATGACCATTGCTTAGTAGTCAACGTGCTAACCACTTAAGCTACAGCGTAAGGCGGCTCCGTTTCAGCTGCTACATATCGTCGTGGTGAATGCAATAGGCAGGAAAGAAAAAAAAACTGAATATTTCTGAGAACCAAAACAAACATGCTGCACATTTGTCATATTGCAGTAGCGCGCAAAAGCTCTCTACTGATTGCCTGAACGGCATGAGATAAATTGCAGTTGTAGGAGCCCCAATTTTGGTTACAACGCTGCAATAAAACCAAATTAATTTTTTTTTTTGACATACAGCCTATTGCATTCACCACGACGATATGTTAACGAAATATTGTTGTACACAGAAAAAATTATTTTCACCAATTAAAACTTAAATTGGTGAAAATAATTCAGATTAAAATTTAATTAAATAATTAATTAATTAATAATCAATTAATCGTTTAATTAGAATTTTTTAGGTCTATTTTAAACAAATATATATTTGAATCAATTAAAAAATTAATTGAACTTTAATTCAAAACTGATTAAAACGCTTAATTGGTAAGAAAAAATTGTTTTCTGTGTATATGGAATGACGTAAATCCACACAAAGTTCGGTCTTACACCATGAAATCGTTTCATGAAATTTCTTCAATTCTCTTTTCAACTTTCTTGTTTTTTCTTGCCTCTCTACACCTCTTGCCTGCACAAAGCCGGTTTCATGCAACTGATTTCATGAAAAATGTCATCGTGTAATTTAGCTAAAAGTTTACCGGGTGTCGTCATAACATCCATAAATAGTAACTGTATAGCACTGTTACTGTACTGTTTCAGCACGATGATGGATGCACGTCTACTTGTTAAGTCTTGCGTTGACGAATGCATAGCCAATAAGGGCGGGGAGGGGCTTCGAAATCCTCCATATTTACCCTTAGACGACCCTTTTAACAAATTTTATGACTACGTTGTTAGTGGCGGATGTCAAGGCAGGGGTTGCACCCCGAGAACCGTGAATTCTTAACCCTTGGAAGGGAACTAAACTTAAAAAAACTCATTTCCAAGCAAAAAATAGATTCAAATAAAAGGCGCTGACAGACGGACAGACATTGTAGCGAAAACAATAGGGTTAGGTTTTTGCCCTTTGGGTAATAATAATAATTTTACTGATTTAAACGGGACATTTTAGACACTTTTTACAGAACTCTAAATCACATTTTCAAAATGTTTACAAATGTTTTTGGACAAAAGTATAAACACAGTTTGTTAGTATAATATATTGTCTTCCTATTCCACCAGGGTTGGATACAGTAGCAATTTCCGTCAGAGAACTCACATATTCGAAATTTTCACTAAATCACATTTTTCAGAATGTTGAAAAAAGTGTGAACACAGTTTGTTAGTACGATCTATTGTCTTCCTAATCCACCAGGTTTGATTCGCTGAGATGGAAGGGTTTGGCGACAGTAACCAAATTTCTAAAAAAAAAGTACTAAATGTATGGGAAAACTTTTTTATCGCATGCTATATTTTTCCAAAAAAGTCAGTCACCCTTAATTCTAGTTGGCGACGGCAATATTAAACGACGTCGTTTTGTATAGTTTGTTGTAAATCGGTATTCCCGATAAATGGCAATATTGCCATTTATCGATGACTGGCAACATGTTTTGTAAGGAAATGTGACGTTGATGTTGCCATAAATTGGCTTTGATATTGTCGTCAGTGTTTTAGGTGTTGTGTAGAACAAAATATGAAACAAATTAAAAACTGAATAACGTTTACATATGTAAATATAATTTGTAGTTAGTTTTATTAGAAAAAAAATTTAATTGTTTATTTTTTTTCTTATGTTTTTGTTTAAATTATTTATTCAAATTGAAAAATATCTTTTACGAGTAAAATACAGATGTTGGTGTTTTTTTTTTTACTTGGCTAAAATGTATGCGAGTCCGTTCATCAAAAGATGCAGTTCGACTTCTTTTTTTTTTAGCATGCGTCATGTTGATCTTCATCCATACCTTGGATTAGTTTTCCATGTCATGGTATTCATAGTTTTAGACAAAATTTTGACATCATTGGCGACTTTTACTTTACCATTAACTTTTTACCTGATGATAATTTAAAAATGTTTAATTTTTCTTTGAGATGTTTTCCATCGGAAATAGAAAACATTTTTATTTTAATGTAAACACCTTTATTTTAATTTATACACTTGTTGTAACGAAAACATAAAACAAAATGAATTATTTGATTCAAGGATTTGATATGTGTGGTGTATTTTGTTAACTTTATCGATAAACTGGCAACGTCGTCACACCATTCTTGGGGAATACCTAATTAACATTGATGTTGTGCTAAAGTCATGTTGCTTCAAAATCGACGACGATGTTGCCGACGCCAAACAGAATAAGGGTGAGTAATTATCTAGAGGCGGGTACCTCTTCATTCAGAGTAAATAAAGAAACCAACCATATCATCAGTACTATAAAAATAAGCGTCCTGAAATCCGAACAAAATATTATTATAAGGTTACGAAAGCGATTCCATAGTTTGTAACGTTACCCTCCGTCTACATTAGACATAAAATGATAAACATTAACACTAACATCATGTTAGTGTTAGGTGTATACTGGCCATGTTAATGTTTTTCCACGTCTTAACATGGTTTATGTCTTGCTCAAATCGACGACTAGTGCAGACGGGGTGTTATAATCCGGTAAATTAAACTAAATTTAACACTGAAAAAATATGCTATAGTTTCTGTATCTTAAACAGAACAAAATTATTTTTTGTACCGGTTTTGTTATACGAACAAAATTTGGTCTATTACTGAATACTGGAGGAAGTAAGATTTAAAATTAGATTTTACAAAACCCAATAGTCAAAGTTGTCTAAATTCTCCTTGCTATAAGGGAAGGAATTTTGTTTTTTTTTTTAATAAACAACTCTCGTTTATTTCCCCTTTTCACTAAAGTTATTTTAGCTTCAAGCTCTTGCTAATTACTCTTACATTATTTTGCTAGTACATACATACAAACATATACATATGTATGTATGTATGTATGTATGTGGGTTTGTGTGTGCAGTTTTTTTTTTTAATAGAAAATTCTCTTTTTTTGTTTTTCTTTTATTTAAGCTGTAAAAAATGATTTTTCATTTTTTCTCTCTTGATATAAATTTGTTTTTGTTATAATTCTCTTTTTGTATGGAAATTTATCAAGAGTTTTTTGTTTTTATTTTAATATTCGGTGTAGAGTTTTTTTTTTAATTTTTGAACTGCAATACTGCAATTCTAGAAACATGTATGAACATGATTTGTCTTGTTTATATGTATTTAGAATATTTTTTTTGGCCACATATTTTTTTCTAAATAAATCTCTCTTTATAACCTGCTGTTCGAGAAATGTATGCAAAACGCTTTGTTTCTGTTTAGAATATGGTTTAGCAGGACATGTTTGTGT
Organism: Phasia obesa; assembly: GCA_949628195.1. NCBI lineage: Eukaryota > Metazoa > Arthropoda > Insecta > Diptera > Tachinidae > Phasia > Phasia obesa. Next base: position 7,168,525 of record OX451218.1, read on the forward strand.
GTGTGTGTGTGTGTGTGTGTGTTTATCAAAACACATTTATTTTTGTATTATTTCATCTGTATGTGTGTTGTTTTTTATTTTTATTTATGTATTTTATTGTTTTTTTGTTTTTTGTTGCAACATGAAGTCTTTTATATTACAAGGTCATTTGTATTGCTTTTATTATTTTCCATGTCAATGGCATTTTTTTATTATGGTTGTGTGTGTTCGTTCGTGTGTGTTGAGTATTTTTGTCTGTGTTAAAGTGGTTGTTTTGCTTAAAGCTGTTTAAAGCATTTTTTCGTAATTTAAATTTCCGGTTCAAGTTTAGTTAAATAATATTGCAGGGGTAAATTAAAATTTTATTAATTTTTTATTAAAATTTTAATAATTTTAATTCTTAATAAATGAATATTTAAAAAAAATTAATACCAACAAGTTAAATACAACTTTCGCTATTGATCGGAACATTACTAACTTTTCTAATTCAATAAAAAGCAACTTGCAGCTTCTAAATATTTATCCCTTTCAGACCTGACGATAAACTAAACTGGGAACTTTATAAAAATTTGTGATATGTATGTATGTATAATCAACTAGCTGTACCTGCCACTTCGTGGGCGTCGCATCGAGGGGTATTTTGCCAATCTAGCCAGACATTAGGCCAAAAATTAATTTTGAGAAATGTAAAAATTTAAGTACGCAGCTCGACAGACAACAAAATTCTGCATCGTATAGTGAATTTTCAAGGCGTTTGCTTGAGATTTGTTGTTTTGGTGGGACACTGTTAAAGTCAGGAAAGTTGAGTAAATCGCATACGTTTTTATTGACTTTAAACGATTGTGAGAGATTTGCAATATATTTTTTGGTGGCTAAACGAATAAAGATTTTGTATTGATTTTTTTTCTGTGAAAGGGTTTATTAGTAGCTATGCTTATGTTAATTTTTAGATTTTTTTTTTTTAATTTTTAATGATAAAAAATTTCGTTTAAAATTAAAAAAAGGTTTTTTTTGTAAAATTTTAAGTAAAAAAAAAAGTGAAAAGCTTTTTAAGAGTGATCTCCATCGCGATCCTAAAAATGTTATATATCACTACAAAATTTACGATCTCTTCTTTTATGCTGTAAAAAAAAAAACGTTGCGCATATTTGCGCCATTTTTTTTTTGGCTATTTTTTAAAAATTACACCTTTTTCTGTTTTTTCTTATCTTACATAGGTAAATACGAGTAAGAAACCTTTTTATATTCATAAAATGTTTAGGTTTTTAATAACTGAAGGTAGATGTTTTTGATTTAAATCATTACATCTAACACTGTTATTGCCTGTATAAAAAACAATTTAAATATCAAAGGAGATATAGACGTAGATGCCCTTTCTTTCGGACTATCTACTTTGCACGCCAGAATTCGCCTATTTGAGAGCATATTACACCTGTCATATAAACTGACAGTGAAAAAATGACAAATAAAATCTGATGCGGACAAAGCCATTGTTAACGTGAGCAAAAAAATATCCAAGAAAAATTTAGAAGTTAATAGTAGCTCTACCGAAAGTTGGATTTGGAAACACCAACGATGGTAACACTAGCAGAGGATTTTTTTTCAATCCTGAATTAGCTGCAGAAATAACTGTACTTAACGCTGAAGAGGATTCAGATTCGGAAGAGGTCTTTGAAGAATCCGACGAAGAAGAACCATGGCACTCATCACCACCTTAGTGCTAACGAGAAGTTGTTTTAAATAAATTAATTGTTATAATTTTAAATTTATAATAATTTTAAATTTATCGTTACAATCATAAATAAGTTATTACTATGAATAAATTAATTATTTTCCGATAAATAAAATACTATAAAGTAACAAATTAAAAAAATATTTTTTTAATAATATTCTTGGGAGGCAGGGATTGGTTAGGCTTAAAAATAAATATTTTTAGGAAATTGGCAAAAAAAAATAAAAAATTTTTTTCACATGGACGTTTTGGGGGTGGGATTGGAGGTATACCTCCCCCTGCTCATAAAAATAAATTTTTATGGTTTTAAAAAGTATAAAATCTATTTCTTTTAATAATTGCATTATTTTTTCAAATAATATTTTATTTAACCGCCCACAAAAGGAGGCGGGGCTAAAAATGGCATTTAAGAATCTCTTGAGTCCAACTTTAAGTTTTTCAACATTCTTTGACCTTAAAAGTTATAATTGCTAAACAAAAAGAGGAACTTTTTTTCTCCTTGATCCGATTTGTCCTATTTTATAGCATTGACAGCCTATGACCATAACAGATTTTTCTGCAAAGTTTCATTAACCTAAAGGGCACTCAGTACATTTTTAGAGCCAATATAAGCTAAACAAAAAAGTAATGTCCGGCTAGATTGGCAAAATGCCCCTATGTGCGTCGTGACAATATTTTGCTCGATTTTGCTTTGAAAGTATTCCACACCAATTGTGAGACTTTATAGTGCTTCAGTTATGGTTTATGTATATTATCCATCCCTGGATAAAATTCTAAAATTTATAAAAAATTCTAAAATTCTAAAAATGATTGTAAAGCTCTGTAAAAGGTGTTTAAAATATTTTAATAACAATTAAATTCCACAAAATATCCATCCCTGGATAAAATTCTAAAATGTATAAAAAAATTTCTAAAATTCTAAAAATTGTTGTTAAGCTCTGTAAAAGGTGTTTAAAATATTTTAATAACAATTAAATTCCACAAAGTGAAAATACAAATCAAATACAAATTTTATTCAATTGGCGCATATTTTCTTTACATAAAGGTAACCAGCCTTGGATAAAATTCTAAAATTTTTATAAAATTCTAAAAAAATATTGTAAATCTCTGTAAGAGGTGTTTAAAATACTTTAATAACAATGGAATTCCACAAAGTAAAAATACAAAGAAAATACAATTTTTTTCAATTGGCGCCATCTGTTGTTTAAAATATCCCACTTTCAAAAATAAAAGGTGCGCAACCGTGTTTAAAATATCCCAGTTTTAAAATCCCGAAAATTTAAGCACCCTTAAACCGGAAATTGTGTACTTTCACTGCTTGTTTAGTATGTGACCTTGGTTTGTGGTGATGAAGAGCTGTATCTATTTTGGGCATAATTGAGAAGGGGCAAGGGGTAGTTTACTCTTAACGACCCAAACCGAAAATAATTAATTTTTCGATTCGAATATATGTATGTACTTTAAACTTTTTTCTTTATGCAATACATACATCTATATATATATAAAACAGTTGCATTGTGTTAGAAATTGATGTTCTCTGGAATGCGTGAACCGATTTTGTTTCTGCAAATTTTATATGAAAGGTGACGTACCAAGGCTTTTATGTACAAACGGTCTCTGTACCAATACGGTTCATCAGTTATAGCCGGAATAGTTGGCGTGGAACCGCCCATACAAATTGAAAAATTATTATCGTGTTCCTGGCGAACTGCAATAGATAGTGCTTTGAAACTTTTCAAGAGTAGCCTTTGTGCTAAGGCGCAAAGTCTGCCAAAATAAAGAATGAATTGGGACAGTGGGCATGGTACCTCCCATACAAAGTGAAAAATTATTATTGTGTATATAGAGAACTATAATAGGTATAGTCCACACTGTAATTTTTTAAGTCATGGCAAAATAACCATATACGGACACCACTACGTGATAAAAGACCAAAAAACAACTCACTTACGGGAGAAGGCGTTATAGTGTCTCAATGTTGAAGTAAAGAAAAAACAAATGAAATTAAAAAATTTTCGGGAAATTTTTCACTTTTGCGGCTACATAAGCGCTACCTAAACGGTGTTAAGAATCATTCCTAGGAAGTTCATATGTTCTAGAAAGTTGTTTATTGAGATCTTAGGTTCATTTTTGTAGTTGATTGTTTCCTTGAATTTTGAACGGTTTGCTACCTATGGACCTGAACAGGGGAAAAAAGGTAAAAAAATGAATTTTTTAAAGTTTTTTGCGATTTTGACCTTGAAGATGAAGTTTTTTTGATTTTATATGTTCACAATTTTGGTTCTTTATGACAAGAGCTACAACTTTGCCTCAGAGAGTATATCAAAATTTCAAACGGTTTGCAAAAAATGAGCTTGAGTAAATGATCATTTTTTTGCAAAAATGACATCGAGGCCCCACATCTTTGAGGGCCCTTAAAAAAAAACCTGGAGGACTTTGGGTAAAACTGGGAGACAGGGGTCTTTTTTTTGGTCTTTTATCACGTAGTGGTGTCCGTATATGGTTATTTTTTCCGCGTTGCACTGTGGTCTTCAAAGTGGGTACAAGTAAATCCCATACCCACGCGGATACTCTAGAAAAACATAGGCTGAATTGGGACGGTGAGCGTGGTACCCCTCATACAAAGTAAAAAATTATTATCCTGTATCTAGAGAACTGCAATAGGTAGTGCCTTGGAATTTTGCATCAGTAACCCTCATAATAAGGTACATTGTGTAGAGAAACACAGACTGAATTTGAATGGAGGGCGTGGTACCTCCTAAACAGAGTGAAAAATTATTATCGCGTACCTAGAGAACTTCATTAGGTATAGTCTTGAATGTGCATAGTCTAGCAAAATACAGACTGGATAAGAATACTGGGAGTGGCACATCCCATTAAAAGTAAAAAATTGTCATCCTGTTAATACGTATAGTCTAGCAAAAAACAGGTTGGTTGGGAACATTTTTGACTTGAGAATAGCGTGCGTTTTCACGTTAAAATTTATTCATACTTTTCTTCCAAGTGTTTATTGTGTTTTTTTTTGTGGATGGGTGTAGCGAAGCGCACCGGGGATAGCTAGTATATCTATACAAATATCTGTTTCCATTGGGTATGGTAAAGTTGAGTGTAGGCCAGTCCAGTTTTCTTTAATTTATTATTATACATTTTGCAATTTTCGAAAAGAGAAAATTTGAATTTGAAATGTCATAATCTAACACAGTTATGGATTGCCTTGCTGCTTTTTATTTACCATAGATGAGAAGTGTTTGGCAGGAGGCATTTGGCCAATCATTACATTACAAACAAGCAACCCCCTTTTTTAAAGTTTAAATAAAACGTAACCCCACAAAAATATGCTAAAATTATTCTGTCTTTTCATTTTTTAGGTCTATCATACAGGGTTAAACTAGTACTTGTTTCTGCTACAGCAATTGTTTGCCTTTAGCTGAAATGCACTAGTTCCCTTGTACATAATTGTTGACGGGTAGAAGAGAATGTGAATGTTTTGCATGTACAGAGTGGCTGGCTGGCTGTCTTTTTGCACACACCTTCATATACCCATACATGCACATACTTAGTACTCAGTACGACTACACAATTTAAGGTTCATTTAAATATTCCTTTTGCCGCTTCAAGTCTATATCTGTATGTGTTTTGTGTCCTGTTTTCCGATGCAAATTGTATGAAGAAAAAGGGTTGTTGTTTTGCTGCTCCCGCTTTGTTTTTTTTTTGTGCTTATTTTTGTTGACTTGGTTCGTTCTGTTTATGTTTGTGCATATTTTTGTTTGTGTTGTTGTTTCCTATTGCCTCCTGTGCTTTGATTGCTTTATTTAGAGTTGCCAGATTTTTAAATTTACATTTTATTACATTTGAGCCGTAAATGCAACAACTTTTGCTATGTTTAAGACCGTATGTATCTTTTTGGAAAGACGAAACACCTTAATAAGTTTGAATAATTTCACTGCTCATCTTCACTAGTGTTTTAGACTTAGACTATATAAAGGGTATATTTTTCAAGGTGTAGAAGATTCAATTGGCTTGGATATAGCTTACTCTAGGTGTCAAATTTTCAACCATATTTTTAATTTTTTGAATCGTATGTTGGTAATAGTTTGCAAATTAACTTCTTCTGATTTGTTCGTCTAAAGTAAATACAGAGAAACCAATTCAAAGGCATTAAATCGCACGATCTGGGTGGCCAAAAATAACGACTTTGCGAAATGTTTCCTTTGATAAGTTTTTTTTGTTGTTTTTTTGTTGTTTTTATAAAAAATACAACACTTCCTGCTTTTTTGCTTGTCTGCTGTAAGTACTCAGAGTCTTTAGCGGGAATCGAACCTGCAACCTCCGAAATGTATGCCTCAGTCTATCGAGGCATACAACTTGATTGTTTGATGTAATTCCGGCGTCTTGTAAACAGATATTTTCAGCAAACATGCCATTTTCATTTGGGGCCCAAAAGTGGTTGTAATTGCTCGGCATTAACAGTAACGTAGTCAACAGCTTCATTCGTAAAGAAATAAAAACTAATGATTCCACCCACCTTTAAAGCTTAACAAATTTGTTCGTGGATGTAACGGTGCCTGAATGCGTCAATTTTATTTATTGACTTGCACATGAGCTACAAATCAGCATCAACATTCTCGACCCCCCCGGGGGTTCCAATTGTCAGTGCAGTAGGTTGCAAATGCTTTGATGCGGTTGACTCGAGGAAAATAGGGGCACCTGACGCTAGGGTTCCTAGAACTTAAATCTGGAAAAAAAGCCTATCCTCTCTGTGACCGGTTGTTGGTGAGGTCCCCTTCGGGGGTACACGTGGTGGTTGTGGTTTAAGATCGATTTATGTAGGTATGGTGCACGGTCGATCAAGTGTGCTGTAGCACTCTCAACAGACGGAGTTTGGATAGTCTCAAAATACCTAAGCAAAAGACTATAATATGGTATCTAGGCTTGCCATATTATATAAATTGCTACTCATTGTGACTGTATTACATATAAATTGCGATACTGGCGGCAACGTCATATCGTGGAAGTGTTGCTGTACTACACAATGGGGGGCGCTAGTCTACGCTTAAATTTCACTCGGTGGTAAGACCACCGTGGGATTAGGCCAACCGGCAGGTACCCACGTTAATCTTGTTCCTCATCAACATTCTCGAACTGAATTACTATTTATGAAAAAAAAAATAGTCCAATTCGTTGTTCTGGCATTTTCATTATAAAAAGCCAAGACAAACTGAGAACAAATGATAATAGAGTTGCCAGATCTCTAAACGGATTGGCCGTTTAATCCCAATCCTTAAAGAAATACCCTACAGTTGGACACCTACTTAAGTAATCATTTATAAAATCAAAGACATAGAAGTAGTTTTGAGGTCACATTCTTATCACACTGTTCAGTCATTTTAATAAAATAATAAAAAAATAATAATGGAAAAAATAATAATTTAACAATGAGTATGGAAAAGCTACCATGAAGGTTGCTCACATTCAACCAAGGCTATATCGTATGGTATATTTAGTACCTTTTTTTACAGTTTTTCTGTTGTGATCCTGTAGTGATACATACTTATATATCTTTGACGATTACTATATGATCTTACTATTATATATCTGAAATGAAAAAGAAATCAATGCAATGCATTTTATCCAGGAACCAAATATAATTGTCATTTTTTATCTATACATATAATAAAATAGTCTGTCCTGTCTGTCTGTCTTTCTTTTTTTGTGGTCGCATCACGTCAAAACTAATGAATGGATTATAACAAAAATTTGTGAGGAGGTACCTTAGTAACCTGATTCCAATATAGGATACTTTTTTCCACAAAAATATCTTATTTACAAGAGAGAAAGTGGAGGAAAATCAGTGAAAGTACGTCGATTTTTTTTTTACGATTTAAAGGACCTGCAGACTTTAAGCAAGTGTCCCCACGCAAACCCCTAAGGGTCTGTGAGTACATATGTACATTATCTCAACCAGAATCTCACAAAGAGAACAAACATGTAAAAATTTTAAATCAGTAGCATACCAGCTTTCAACAAGGTTGGTTTTTGTCACTTAGCTAAATATGTACTTTGCTTTAAGGCATCTTTTATTTTTGAAAGCCATATTTTTTAAGCAATGTTGCGCAACAGATGGCGCTGTATTAAAATAATGAATAACTCATTTCCTGTCTGTCTTTTACTTTCAAAGCAAAGCAAAATCGAAGAATATATTGTTAGGACACAAACAACGTGTGTGGGTACAGTTAGTTTCAAATAAAAAGTTTACGAGAAAATCACTTTTATAAGTAGCGATTCTGTCAACAATTTTTTTTTTTATTTTAAATAACCATTTTGTCAACAAAAAAGATTTTTGGGTTAGAAATAACAATTATAGGTATAAAAAATAATTTCTTTGTTTTGGTTACTGGTTGATTGACACAACCCCAGGGTATTCATCCCTGATAAAAAAACAGAACTTTTTTTTTTTGTAATAGTTATTTCTAACCAACAAATGTTTTCAGTTGATATAATGGTTATTTATAACCTAAAACAAAATGTCACTAAAATTGGTTGTGATGACCAAAATAAAATATCAGCCCAATTATAAATATTCCTGGGGAAATTTTTCCCTTCCCAATGTTCCCGGGAAAAATCTCCCTTATTCTAATCTCCCTAGGAGTAGCAAAAAAAGGGAGTGAGAAAATCGGAAACAGCTGTTTTGCATTTGGCATTTTATTTCAAGTTTAACAAAAAAAAAAAAAAAAACAAGTAAGAGTGCTATATTAGGCCATGCCGAATATTATATGCCCTTCACCATACTAATGTTAAATATTCCTTTACTCTATGTTTGGTATGTTTCCTCATTTCACAATAATATATTATTTTATGATTTCAACTTTTTTATTTTATCGAAATTTTTTGTAAAAATTTTATCGATTTTTTTTTGTAAAATTTTATCAAAAATTTTTTGTATAAATTTTATCGAAAAATTTTTTGTACAAATTTTATTAAAATTTTTTTTGTAAAATTTTATTAAAATTTTTTTTGTAAAATTTTATTAAAATTTTTTTTGTAAAATTTTATTAAATTTTGTTTTTTTTTAAATTTTATTGAAAATTTTTTGTATAAATTTTATCGAAAAATTTTTTGTACAAATTGTATCGAAAATTTTGTGTAAAAATTTGATTGAAAGTTTTTTGTAAAAATTTTTCATAAAGTTTTTTGTAAAAGTTAGGACTTCTCACCCTTGAAAAATCCACTAGCTTTATCTGGATGCTTCTACATTACGGTCAGCGAATGAAGCACCTGATGTCTATTTATATCTTTTGGCATTAAAAACAAATTTTAAATCATTGTTTTATATTTCTAAATTTAATACTATTCTTTAAAGGTTTTTTACTTAATTTTCCTTATATCAATTTTTAAATTTTGAAACTTATTTTAAGAATTGTTTTATTTGTTGTAATACTTTCCCCCGGTAGAGAAAAGGGAAAAAATTTCCGGAGAATTTTAATTTATAATAGCAGGAATGGGAGAAGGGAACATTTTCCCGGGGAATTGTTATTCATAATTGGGCTGTATACCTTGTAGAAATTGTTAATTATTACTTTTTTGTCGTTTTGTTACGTCCCTGTTTTTATCAGACGAAACTGCCCCTAAAAAATCTTGTAAAAACAAAAACATTAAATTGTGAAACAAGATTAACGTGTGTACCTGCCTACTCGACCTAACCTCACGGTGGTCTTACCACCGAGTGAAACTTAGGCGTAGACTAGCGCCCCCATTGTGTAGTATAACAACACTTTACGACTGCCACCAATCTCAATTTGTGTGTGATACAGTCACAATGAGTAGCAATTTATATAATATGGCAAGCCTTTCCAAGGCAAGCCTAGATCCACATAATAACCTCTTGCTTCGGGGTTTGGAGACTATCCAAACTCCGTCTGTTGAGAGTGCAACAGAACACTTGATCGACCGTGCACCATACCTACATAAATCGATCTTAAACCACAACCACCACGTGTACCCCCGAAGGGGACCTCACCAATAACCGGTCACAGAGAGGATAGGCTCTCTGTGGGGCCACCGATTCCCGTGGTACCTTTGGTCACTGGTCGGGCCTCGAAGAGGACCCGTGTTATAAATCAATAGACCTTTTCTTCCAGATTTAGGCTCTAGGAACCCTAGCGTCTGGTGCCCCTATTTTCCCCGAGTGAACCGCGTCAAAGCATTTGCCATTACTGCAGTGACAATTGGAACCCCCGGGGGGAACAAAAACAATAAATACAAAATATTATTGGGTCAGCTCGGGGAACATATCATAAATTATAATTTTCATTTCGATAAAAAATGGACTTGAATTGAATCGCCGCCTTCACCTTATTACGTTCCGTTAAAGTAACGTTCAGCTAACAAGGCCTTTATTAACTTTTCTTCGCATATTTACGATTTTTTTTGTTTCACACAAGAGTTTTAAGCATTAAGTTAATTTAATTTTCTGGCAACTCTAAAATTTCTCACAATTAATCATTTATAATTACCAGAGCCTGTTTGCACACACACACATGCAAACAACCATGCAAAATTATACTCGTACATCCTCTCTGCCCACGTTTAATTCGCCCCTTCGAACGTTGTTTCTATCAGCTCATATACAAGTACCATAACAGCACATAGCCAGTGAAACATTCAGTCATCCTTGCAAGTAATCATATCAAACATTACAAACATACACATACACATAGAAATACATTTTTACAAGTATTAATACTGCAGCATTCTCTATGCTTTTGTTTTATCCTTCTTCTTCATTCGCAGCAGCATTGTGCTAACTTCTCCGCTCTTGCTTGAGCCTGTGTGATTGTGTTTGGGTGAATGTAGCTGTCGGTCGTATTGCCATTTTATATAAATTTCGAAATTGTTTTAAGAGCTCCAACATATTTACCGCTAGACTAACATTGCCAGTTATAAAGTGCTGTAGGTGTTGTAAAGACATAAAATTGTTCTGAGGTTTTTAACCCCTAAAAGAATTCAACAAAAACATTTGAAACGTTTTTTCTTTTTCTTTTATTTAAAGTGAATTTAAATTTACTACAACTTAGAGAGAAAAAAAAGTAAGCAAGTGTTTAAAAATATGTATGGAAATAATATTCAAACAGTTATTGATTTATATGTACATATGTTTGTTAAAAAAGAAATCGCTGTTTAAAAGAAAAGCAGTTGGATATTATGTGCGCCTGATGTAGTATATTTGAAAAATATTGATTTTTTGTTTGAAAAATGTTCTTTCTTATGTTTAATGTTATTTAAAATAGTACAAGCCAGAAAGCCAGTACTTCTCTTTTAATGGCTTAAAGATCGTCTAGAAAATTTCAAAATGTGTGGAACAATTTTTTTAAAAAAATATTACTTGGATTTGTGACAAAGTTAGAATTAAATATTTTGTATAAAAACCTTCTTAATAAACAAACTTTTTTTATATTTTAAAAGTTATGAAGCAACGTACTTTATTATATTAAAATTCTCAATTATGTATATGTACCTCCATATATACCATATTCATTTTTAAAATATTATTAAAAAAAATACTCGTTTTCTGGTCAGTAGTATAATATTAATTATTTTATTCGAACAATCTTATTAAAATAATTTTATTCCAATAATTTTATTCGAATAATTTTATTCGAATAATTTTATTCGAATAATTTTATCCGAATAATTTTTTTAAAACTTTTTACAACTGAAAGGTTTCTAACTGATTTAAGGCATATAATATAAATTTAATAATTGTATTTGTATAATTTTATTCGAATAATTTCATCCGAATAATTTTTTCAACATTTTAAAAACTGCCCAAAAAACTTTTAACTACTGATATAAGTATTTTTTTTTTAATTTTAACATTGTAAAAAAGGTTTCTAACTGATTTTATGCAGATAATATAAATTTAATAATTTTAATCGAATAATTTTATCCGAATATTTTTTTCAACATTTTAAAAATTGCTTCAAAAAACAATTTACTTCTGATATATTTATTAAAAATTTTAACATAGTTAAAAAAGGCTTTTGACTGATTTGAGGCAGATAATATAATTAAAATAATTTTATTCGAATAATTTTACCCGAATAATTTTTTAAAAATTTTTTATTACTGGTATATTTATTAAATCAAAAAGTTTCTAACTGATTTTTGGCAGATAATATAAATTTAATAATTTTATTCGAATAATTTAATCAGAATAATTTTTTGAACCTTTTAAAATCTGCTCTAATAAAACTTTTTACTACTGATATATTTATTAAAATTTTTAACATAGTATAAAAAGGTTTCTAACTGATTTTAGGCAGAAAATATATGTAAATAAAATAATTTTATTCAATAATTTTATCCGAATAATTTTTTCGACATTTTAAAAACTGCCCAATAAAACTTTTTACTACTGATATATGTATTTTTTAAATTTTAACATTGTAAAAACCTGATTTTAGGCAGATAATAAAAATGTAATAATTTTATTGTCTTATTTTATTCGAATAATTTCATCCGAATAATTTTTTCAACATTTTAAAAACTGCCCAAAAAACTTTTAACTACTGATATATGTATTTTTTTAAATTTTAACATTGTAAAAAAGGTTTCTAACTGATTTTATGCAGATAATATAAATTTAATAATTTTATTCGAATAATTTTATCCGAATATTTTTTTCAACATTTTAAAAATTGCTTCAAAAAACAATTTACTTCTGATATATTTATTAAAAATTTTAAAAAGGTTTTTGACTGATTTGAGGCAGATAATATAATTAAAATAATTTTATTCGAATAATTTTATCCGAAGAATTTTTTAAAAATTTTTATTACTGGTATATTTATTTAAAAATTTTAACATAACATCAAAAAGTTTGTAACTGATTTTTGGCAGATAATATAAATTTAATAATTTTATTCGAATAATTTTATCAGAATAATTTTTTCAAACTTTTAAAATCTGCTCCAATAAAACTTTTTACTACTGATATATTCATTAAAATTTTTAACATAGTATAAAAAGGTTTCTAACTGATTTTAGGCAGATAATATAAATAAAATAATTTTATTCAATAATTTTATCCGAATAATTTTTTCGACATTTTAAAAACTGCCCAATAAAACTTTTTACTACTGATATATGTATTTTTTTTAAATTTAACATTGTAAAAAACTGATTTTAGGCAGATAATAAAAATTTAATAATTTTATTTGTCTTATTTTATTCGAATAATTTCATCCGAATCATTTTTTCAACATTTTAAAAACTTTTAACTACTGATATATGTATTTTTTTACATTTTAACATTGTAAAAAAGGTTTCGAACTGATTTTATGCAGATAATATAAATTTAATAATTTTATTCGAATAATTTTATCCGAATATTTTTTTCAACAGTTTAAAAATTGCTTCAAAAAACTTTTTACTACTGATATATTTATTAAAAATTTTAACATAGTTTAAAAAGGTTTTTGACTGATTTGAGGCAGATAAAATAAATAAAATAATTTTATTCGAATAATTTTACCCGAATATTGTTCTAAAAATTTTAAAAACTGCTTCAAAAAAACTTTTTACTACTGATATATTTATTAAAATTTTTAATATAGTATAAAAAGATTTTTAACTGATTTTAGGCAGATAATATAAAAAAAATAATTTTATTCGAATAATTTTATCAGTATAATTTTTTCAACATTTTAAAAACTTCTTAAAAAAAAGCTTTTTAACTACTGATATATATATTTTTTTAAATTTTAACATTGTAAAAAAGGTTTATAACTGATTTTAGGCAGATAATATAAATTTAGTACATTTGTGTGTATAATTTTATTCGAATAATTTTATCTGTATAATTTTTTCAAAATTTGAAAACTGCTCAAAAAAAATTTATTACTGATATATGTTTTAATTTTAACATAGTATAAAAAGGTTTCTAACTGATGTTAGGCAGATAATATAAATTTAATAATTTTATTTGAATAATTTTATCCGAATAATTATTTTTCAACATTTTAATAACTTTTTACTACTACTTTATTTACTATTTAAATTTTAGCATACATAATATGAAAAAATTTGTAACTGTATTTAGGCAGATAATATAATTTTATTCGTACAATTATATTCAAATATTTTTATTCAAAAAAATTTGTGTCAATAATTTTTCGAATATGTTTTTAGCTGCTCATGAGTTACAAGTTCTCGTACCACTGCTTTATTTAGTTAGATTTTTATAAAATTAATTCTTTAAAATTTTTTTTTTATATTTTGTTGGAATTTTGTAGCAACGTTTATTTTGACTGATTTAAATCGGACAGCAAAATACTAATTAACTTTGTTTAATTAATTTTATCGGAATTATTTTATAAAAAAAAATTATTCGAATACTTCTATTCGAATTATTTTATTGGAATAATTTTGTTCGAATAAAATTTCGAATATTTAAAAACCTAATCATTATTTGAAATTTTTGTTTATTAGAATTTAATAAATAATTTTTTACTAATTTTTTTTTTTTAATATTAAAGTCACATTTTCAAAAAGAGTTATTAATTTTATTTATTAAATTTATAAATATATTTATTTGAATAATTTGAAGAAAAAGTATGAAAATAACCAAATCAAAGAATTTAGTGCTTTTCATACAATTTTTCTATATTTTTGTTTATGTATTTTTTTTAAATATTTTTATTCGAATAATTTTATCCGAATAATTTAAAGCAAAAATAGATCAGCTTAAGTGTCAAAATTGTTTATAAAGCTTTAGACTTTATAAAGAAATATGACGCTATAAATAATGTCCATAGTAAGATAATAATAATCAATACAAGAAGAAAATCGAAGAGGATAATACTTGCAGACCGTGTGTGGAAGAGGCTGATACGTATGTATGTATGTATGTATGTATGTATGCGAAGGACCAGTACTAGCTAAAACAAGTCTTAGGACCATGTACAGAAACTTGTTTAATATAAATGCCATGGATGGATCTATGCCTTGGACAAATGCTAGCAATTACTAGAGACTCCATGATGAGAAATAAGGCCGGCAGTTACCACTTGACAGTCTGAAAACACTAAAGTCAAGAGAAAAGGCTAGTGGTAGCTAGTGACTCAATGAAAGTAAGGTTGTCGTAAACTACAAATCGATTGCCTATAATCATTGAGAACGGAAGAGGGTCAGAAAGGGACCCCTTACGGAAACGATCTCTTTCGATATCCGCCCTACATTAATACATATGCAAATCAACAAATCAACATCGTATACACGTGTATAAATTTAAAAATTGTTTATATAAATTACAAAGCGTTTCTAATTAGTTGTCAAGAGCAGTACATAGTGTCATGATTTTCGGTGGTGAAAGAGTTTATAGCAGAAACCGAATTATATTTATTTAATAAATTTTGGTGGTTCTTAACTTAGCGTTGTTTTAACTTGTGTATCTTTCTCTGCGTTTAATCTTTATATTTTGAATTTTAAAAAGTGGTTCTAAATGTTTTTTTTATTTTTTAATTTTATTTTTAGACTTCCACAAAACGTTCAAACGTTGATTTTGACGGTGATGACGATTTCGATGAAGATTCCGGTTCAGATTTTGATGATGATGAAGATCCAGATAAAATAGAAGTACCAGGTAAGATTACTTGCTCTCTTCTCTCTCTATCTCTCTCTGTCTCTCTTCATTTGAATTTTACCTAGTAAGATTTGATTTTAAAAGGGAACAGCTAAACCTAAATCAGCGCCTCAAGCGTTGTCGTCGTAACTACCAATAATTTGTATGTACACGTCAACGCTTTATAATTGATAAATCAATTATAAAGCGTTGATTAAAAGCTCTATGACTGCAAAAGAAGCTGTCATTGTTAAAATGTAATGTCCCTTTAGTTATTTTCATTTGCTTTTAGCGATTTTATATCTACTTGTATTTTTATTTATATTTTTTGGATTGCAAACAACAATTAATAAAGTTTATATATGGCATTGCAAGTTTGGGGCTAGACAACGCTACGCCTGACGCGCTGATTTAGTTTTGACTGAAAGGCTGTTAAATTAAAATCCGGCCAAGCTTAAAACAAAGAATTGCAAGATTTTACCAACGAACGGCATGATTTATATTTATTTTAAAACAAACTAAACTCCATTGAAATTTATTTCACTACTTGAGAAATCTTCCCTGCTCTTTTTTCTCTTTATCAGAAATTGTTTTTTTAAAGTTCCCCGAAACATAAGAACAGTGAACCAAAAGATGCTTCTATCTAAATTATACAATTTTATACTCCTTTACTGTCCTGCTATTAAACACTTTTTCCAGTTGGTGTTTGCCTTTAATTTTTGTTTCTATTATTTCTATACAAAAGTTGCTTTTATTTTTCTGGATTTATGGAAAAGTTGTTTGTATGGAAAATGTTTCACCACCCCATTAACAACCCAAAGTTATAAAGTTATTTTTCTATTTGTTGTATTATCCTGTGTGTATGCATACAATTGTTGAAAGGACAAATACTTTTATTTAAATAGAAAAATTATTAAAGAGTTGTTTTCGAATGGGGAGTTTTTGGTTGGGTAATAAAACACACAAGGGTTGCGATGTGATGTTGTTTTTAATTTTAAAGCCAGAAACAAAATATAAATTTTTTTAAAAGTCTGCTGAAAAAACTTTATATTAAGGAAATGTTAAAGTGTATAAATATTTTTGAGGTACAAATTTTTAATTAAAAAATTTTACCAAATAATGCGACACGAACTATAACTTTTATTCTGTGAAATAAAACATAAACTCTGGGTTTTCTCTTTATTATTGAAGACAAAAAAAAAAGATTAATTTATTTTAAAATGCAAATCAAGCCTTCCACTCTACTCCAAATTATACTTTTAAAAATCCTAAAATATAAAATATATAGAGGAGTTGAGCTGTCATCCTTTGACCACTTTTATAGGAAAATAGTATTATGAAAATTAAAGTAAAGTACAATTTCTAAAAATATTGTAATCTTTAAATCGTAATAGGCAAACAACTATTTTAATAAAAACTTTAAATAAAGGGAAACAAAATAAACTTGTTTTTTATATAAATTATTTTAAATTTTATTTACTCCTTATGACCTAGAGCCCAAAATAAGGAGTAAATAAAATTTGCATTCTTAAGGTCGAAGAAAATATTAAATAAAGAATTATTTTAAATCCTAAAAGTATGCTTTTAAAAACATGCTTGAAATTATATAAATTTACATTTATAGTTTCTTTTATTATTATTAATAATGTAAAGGACATATTGAAACCCTCTCGAATACCTTCGATATTCAGGCACCCGAATAAATTTACGACTTACTACCCTATTACTTTCGTAAAGTTCCCTGCTAACTATAGCCCTTATTAGCGACTGTAGTGATATCAGACTGTAATTGCTTTATAATTGATTTTTAACTGCAGGCATTATTTGTCGAAGGTTTACATCCCCAATGACATCCACACTTACAAGAATTCTAAGCCTAATGCTAATTAGAGCTAGACATTCACACAATGTTTGGTAGCGCCGTAGAGACACAGTCTGCAAACATTATATAGTTCGATCTTCATCTTGAGACAATAGCGAAAGACTATTGTCTCGTCCACCTCTTGAGAAGTATTTGTGTACATCTTTTCCGGCCAATAAAAACCGGAGGTCCTTCCTTGTTCATTGCTGTAGGATTCTCTGTGTGATCTTATCAAAGATACAATTCTAAAATTCCCAGTAATTGGAAAAGTTGTTCCCACCCACACAGAGCTCCATAGAAAAAATGAGACTTCTTTCAGGATAAATAAATTAAGAATAAGTAATTTTTGGAAAAATTATTAAGAAAATTGATATAGTGACAGCAGCACAATTCGTGCACAAACATCCCCCATATGTTCACCAATTTTCATTAAAATATCTACTTTCGTTCAAAAGCTGATCATATATCCTTTTTTTGTAAATTTAAATTTTTTAACGAAAATAATGTTTTTTAATGTACATATATGTACATATGTACATAACATGTAGACAGACAAAAGAAGTGCAACGTAGAACACAGTTATTATTATATAAAACCATTTTTTATTTCCCTTGAAGAAAATTAAAAAAAAAAAAAAATAAATAAATAAAAAACTCTTAATTTGCAATATAACAATAACACAAGCTGTGCATGAATCTTTTACTTATAGTTACCAAATTTCATAAAAATATCTACTTCTGTTAAAATTCTTGCCATATATCCTTTTTTGAAAACAAAAATTTTTTAATAATATACTAATATTTGTTTTATATGTTATATGTTGCTAGCCAAAATAAGTATAATGAAGTAAGCTACATGCTATTATTCTTATGGGAAAATAAAAAATTTATGAAAAAAATACAACTTTTTGAAGGATAAATTATAAAAAATTAATTTTTGGAAAAATTAATAAGAAAATTGAAATAATGACAGCAGCACAATTCGTGCACAAACACTCGCTATATACTCACCAAATTTCATTAAAATATCTACCTCCGTTAAAAAGCTTATCATATATCCTTTTTTGTAAATTTAAAATTGTTAGCGAAAATAATGTTTTTAACGTATACATATGTACATAAGATGTAAATAGACAAAAGAAATGCAATCTTTTCCGGCCAATAAAAACCGGAGGTCCTTCCTTGTTCATTGCTGTAGGATTCTTACAATTCTGTGTGATGTTATCGAAGTTACAAATCATAAAATTCCCTGTAATTAGGATAGATGTTTCCACTCACACAGAGCTCCATATGCGCACGTAAGTTTATAAGGCTAACTTATATACGCACCACGATCTATAAGTTTAAACTGTAGACTGACAGGTATTAAGGGTTCGCTCTATTTAATTTATCCAATCTCCAAACAAGATTAAACTGGGAGTTTGTTACCCCGCCACTACGCCAGTACGAGGAAGTATCAGACGAAATTCTCGCCATATCCTTCTTTTAAATCTTCAAAGCTTTTAAGCGTACATTTTTACTATTTCAATAAGTTTGTCATGGTACTTCACCGATTTTTTAAATCCTTTTTTTGTTTTAGTAAATTCATTTCTGTAGCTTGACTGTGTAAAAGTTCTCGAAGTTGAGTCCTTTAAACCTCTTACCTGATCCTTCTGCTACTGAAGTCGTCTACTTGCCCATCTGATATCGGTGAGTTTTGTGCAAATTCGTCCTTTCCGTTGGAGTTAGCTTGGAGATAAAAGCCTTTGCTACTTTTTTGTGCGTTTCGTTTGAATTCCTCCAGTCTACATTAGAGGAGAACAAAAAAGGAACAACTGAACAACTAAAGTACCTTCCTTTTTAAATATTAGTACCAACTGAGACAAATTCTTCAAAACTACTGCTGTGGCAAAATATACATTGTGAAGTTTTAGGGAATAATATTTTCTTCCTGTAGTATATGCAGTGAAAACACACAGGATCCCATTTTTTTTTTCTACCAAACTGCTATGTTTAACGTCTGTCATATAAAGGATTGCATACGTTTAGGCGACGTGGGTTTGGCAAGTGCAATAGTTTGATAAATATTGACCCTCCCAATAGAGGTACATTGCACATCTACAAGAGCAGCTCGTGTATTTATGGGAATATGGCTACAGTTGTTTGTGTACGTATGTATATAAGCAAATACATAACTAAAGTGGAAACTATAAATGTTATATATGTATGTACCTAGAAGTAGGCACCAGTTTTTAAAGTAAACAGTGAAATTCTATTAAAAAGAAAGGGGTACATAAAACACCATGTTTTTTCGGACTTAATATTTACAAAATAAACATATTTAAAGGTTCGCTTATAGATTGCTTAACTGCTTATATCTACGTATACATAAATCATCTATAGAATATTTTTATTACTACCTATTTAAAGGCACAATATTTCTTCAAACTAATTCGGCCATGTTTTAGTCTACAGAAAAATTCTATTCCAATAGATTCATAAATAATTATGCAAATGTAATTATTTTCGTACAATTGTGTAAGCAAAAGGCTTGCAACATTTGTTTACCCTCCTAAACAGAGTTTGTGGACATGACGACTGACTTGTTGTATTTTAATGATTACAAATACAACACTGAAGAGGAATAATCTTAGTGTTATTTATAAATGAAGGGTTATTTTAAGCGACGGCGATACAATACTCGTTCTTTAAAACTGTTATACACAATAAAAGAGCAAGGGAGTAGGCTTAAATGCAAGAGTATGAAGGAGTCAATGAGTACTGGGATGTAGTTTTTAATTTAAAGGCTAATTATATATCTAATGCATTTACTTACAGTGGCTGCAGACAATATGCAATAAAATTTCTAAGAGTTTAAGTTAAGTTTAAGCAAACCTAGACATACTGATTTTTTGCCCAGTGGTAGTAGGTGTAGTAATGTAGTTTTTTTTAATATAAAAAACACCTCTTTGTTTATAAAACTTTGTTTTTTATTTTTAAACGGAAGAGAAAAAGAAGTATTTTTTTTAAATATCCAGAAAAATGGAAATGTAACCAGAACACAAGTCGTGCCGAAATCTTTAATTTATAGTTACCCAATTTCATAAGAGTAACTACTTCTGTTAAAAAGCTTGCCATATATCCTTTTTTGAAAACATTGAATTTTTAATAAACTAGTAACATTTGTTTTATATCTTGACAGCTAAAATGAGAAAGTATATGTATAATGAAAATAAAAATAAATTATTTAAGAAAAAATGCAAATTTTTGCACGATAAATTAAGAATAAGAAATTTTTGGAAAAATTATTAAGAAAATTGATATAGTGACAGCATCACAATTCGTGCACAAACATCCCCCATATGTTCACCAATTTTCATTAAAATATCTACTTTCGTTCAAAAGCTGATCATATATCCTTTTTTTGTAAATTTAAAATTTTTAACGAAAATAATGTTTTTAACATATGTAGTTACATACATATACATATGTGTGTACATAACATGATGACAGACAAACGAAGTGCAACGTAGAAAACAGTTATTATTATATAAAACCTTTTTTTATTTCGCTTAAAAATTAGAAAATTAAAAAAAATAATTCGAAATATAACAATATCACAAGCCGTGGATAAATTCTTTACTTATAGTTACCAAATTTCATAAAAATATCTGTTAAAAAGCTTGTCGTATATCCTTTTTTGAAAAATTAAAATTTTTAATAAAATATTAATATTTGTTTAATATGTTACATGTTTCTAGCCAAAATAAGTATTTTGAAATAAGCCGGCATTTTTATTATTCTTATAGGAAAATAAAAAATTTTATTAAAAAAATGCAACTTTTTCCAGGATAAATTATGAAAAATAAATTATAGAAAATATTAATAAGAAAATTTTAAATAATGACAGCAACACAATTCGTGCACAATCATCCCCTACATATTCACCAAATTTCATTAAAATATCTAATTCCGTTAAAAAGCTTCTCATATATCCTTTTTTTGAAAACTTAAAATTTTCAACGAAAATAATGTTTTTAACACATACATATGTATGTGTGTACATAACATGTGCAATAACATGAAGAAGTGCAACGTAGAGCACAGTTATTATACAAAACCTTTTTTTATTTTCCTTGAAAATTAGAAAATAAAAAAAAAATAAAAACCTCTTAATTCGAAATACATATAACAATAACACAAGCCGTGCATAAATCTTATAGTTAACAAATTTCATAAAAAATCTACTTCTGTTAAAAATCTTGTAATTTATCCTTTTTTTAAAAATTAAAATAAAAAAAATTAAAATTTTAATAAAATACTAATATTTGTTTTATATGTTATATGTTGATAGCCGAAATAAGTATATTGAAGTAAGCCGGCATTTTTATTATTCTTATAGGAAAATAACAAATTTTATGAAAAAAAATTTAACTTTTTCCAGGATTAATTATGAAAAATTAATTTTTGGAAAAAATTAAAAAGAAATTTGAAATAATAACTGCAGCACAATTCGTGCACAAATACTCGCTATATATTCACCAAATTCCATTAAAATATCTAATTCCAATAAAAAGCTTATCATATATCCTTTTTTTATAAACTTAAAATTTTTCACGTAAATAATTTTTTTTAAACATATTACATGTAGACAGACAAAAGTAGTTATTATTATAATATAATATAATATATTTTTATTATTCCCATGAAAATTAAAAAAATTATTATAAAAAAAAATTTAAAAAAATACTTAATTTTATTGAGTGCTCTGGTAGGCTAATAGGAAGTATGTTCATATATTACGGAGTTAATTCCCATTATGGTTATTTTAGATGCGATCACTGGTCAATTTGCCCTTATGCCAGAAAACAGTAGATTATTCAACGATACATCAGATTTCTGCTAGATGTGCGTGTGGACGAAGAGGAATGAGAAACCATTAAGCACATTACGCCTCACAGTATTACAAACTTACTGACTTAGATGGCTAGACGAAATATTTCACAATGGGCTGGTGAAACCTAAAAGGTAGCTAAGTGATGGGTAATAGGACAAAAATAATTGAAAAAAAAATATTTGAACAAATAAAAAGTTAAACATTAATCGAAAGTCTAGGAAAAGAAAAGTTGAGAAAAAAACTTAAAGTTTCAAAAAATAAAATCGAAGTTCACTAAAAAAGGAAATTTCGCAAAAAATTTAATTACAATCAGAAAATATCATCTTCAACATAAAAATCAAAATAACTAAAAAATTGTCTACAAGTAATGCCTCCATAGACTGATTGGTAGTGCGCTAGTCTATCAGTCTGGGGTTTGTGGGTTCGATTTCCGCCAAAGACTCTGGGTGTTTTCTGCAGACAAACCAAAAGCTTCGCAAAAATCGCGTTAAAAATAATTATATAAAATCTTGGTCCTTGAAGAAATATATTATTTTCTTTAAATTAACATTAAAAATTTCCATAACTACCCTGCAGTTTGACTATGATTTTATCGTTTGTGAATTTTAAAGCCTTAAGTATAATTAACTCCCATACGGTCAACCAACAACCCAAAATTGTGTTGCAATGTCCTTTTAACAAATCATAGTATAGAAAAGGAGAACTGTGTATGCAAATACATGCTTATAATAATTATATAAAATTATGTTTTAAGATATTGGCTATATAACAATACACACCAATACATGCACACAGGTTGCTGCTTCAATCACATGTATCACAAATATACAAACTTTAGTGCGTTTTAGCAGAAAAGGAAATTTGTGTAATATAATATTCCTTACAGTAGATATTTGAATTAAGCGATATTAAGGATTTATATTATTATGGCCGTTGGAATAATGGTTCTTATTATCTATGAAAAGTTTATAATATTTGTCATCACAAATTATTAGGAAACAGTTAAAGAAGAAAACTTTTTGTATGTTTATTCGCAACTTCACTTTAAATATAGATTAGACTAGCTGTGCCCACGTTGTGTGCGTTCTGACTATATTTTGTTCGATTTTAGCTTTGAAACCAACCAAATTTTTAAACTCTTACGTATTTACTTTATATAAAGGTACCCATCCCTGGATAAAATTCTAAAATTTATATAAAATTCTAAAATTTTAAAAATTATTGTAAAAGGCGCAACATTGCTTAAAATATACTACATTCAAAAATAAAAGATGCCTTAAAGTATGCAGTACCTTCAAATTGGTAAAAAAAATCGGCGTACTCTCACTGCTTTTTCTCCACTTTCTCTTGAAAATAAGATATTTTTGTCACAAAAAGTATCCTTTATTGGAATCAGTATACTAAGGTACCTTCTTAAAAAATTGTGTTAAAATCCATCCAGTAGTTTTAACGTGATGTACAGACAGACAGGAAATGAGTTACTATTTTATTATATCAATAGATATAGATTGTCCAAGTAAATAATAAAACTTCTAAGAACGTATTTTATTTTTTTTTTATATATAGAAAAAGTAAAATAATACAATTTATCTTTTTCTGAAATCAAGAAATCTTAAATGAAGGGGCAATATATTGAACTATTTTTGAATCCCGGTGTCACCGTATTCCCTCTACCCTTTAATTAATTAAATTTCAAAGAAATCGCCTAAAAGTATTGTAATATTAAGATAAGATAAGATCCGCAAAAAAACTAAATTCTAAAAGGGTGTTCTAATTTCAATAAAACTTCACATGGCTATAGAATACATATAGTCTAGCTTGAGTTTTGCATTTTAGCTTTACAGCCCTAAATGGGTAGCCATTGCCTCAAAAAATGACATGTGGGGTCTATGAAAATAATCAAACCGATAATTTTTTGTAAAAATTTTAGCAAAAATTTTTTGCAAAAAAATTTTATCGAATTTTTTTTGTAAAAATTTTATCGAAATTTTTTTGTAAAAATTTTATCGAATATTTTTTGTAAAAATTTTATCGGATATTTTTTGTAAAAATTTTATCGAAAATTATATAAAAAATTTTTGTCAAAATTTTATAGAAAATTTTTTGTAAAAATTTTATCGACAATTTTTTGTAAAAGTTTTATCGACAATTTTTTGTAAAAATTTTATCGACAATTTTTTGTAAATATTTTATCGACAATTTTTCGTAAAAATTTTAGCGACAATTTTTTGAAAAATTTTATCGACAATTTTTTGTAAAAATTTTATCGAAAATTTTTTGTAAAAATTTTATCGAAAATTTGTTGGAAAAATTTTTTCGAAAATTTTTTGGAAAAATTTTATCGAAAATTTTGTGTAAAAATTTTATCGAAAATTTTTTGTGAAAATTTGATCGAAAATTTTATCGAATATTTTTTGTAAAAATTTTATCGAAAATTTGTTGTAAAAATTTTATCGAAAATTTGTTGTAAAAATTTTATCGAAAATTTGTTGTAAAAATTTTATCGAAAATTTGTTGTAAAAATTTTATCGAAAATTTTTTGTAAAAATTTTATCGAAAATTTTTTGTAAAAATTTTATCGAAAATTTTTTGTAAAAATTTTAGCGACAATTTTTTCAAATTTGTAAAAATTTTATCGAAAATTTTTTGTAAAAATTTTATCGAAAATTTTTTGTAAAAATTTATCGAAAATTTTTTGTAAAAATTTTATCGAAAATTTTTTGTAAAAATTTTATCGTAAATTTTTTGTAAAAATTTTATCGAAAATTTTTTGTAAAAATTTTATCGAAAATTTTTTATAAAAATTTTATCGAAAATTTTTTGTAAAAATTTTATCGAATATTTTTTGTAAAAATTTTATCGAATATTTTTTGTAAAAATTTTATCGAAAATTTTTTATAAAAATTCTATCGAAATTGTAAAAATATTATCGAAAATTTTTTGTGAAAATTTTATCGAAAATTTTTTGTAAAAATTTTATTTTCAGTTTTTAGTAAAAATTGTTTGTAAAAGTTTGGACCTTGCTGCCATCTATATTTCGTTAGAATGTTCATTGCTTTAATACAAATCAAAGCAGAAAAACCCTACCACCCTAAAAACAAACAAAATCGCCCTTCGCAGTGGGTTATTAATCCCCCTAGATCTGTATGCACTTAATGCGATTTACTGCTCACGGTCTAGTATTTATTTAATAAAAAAAGCAAAAGAGAATCATTACAACCGAAAAAAAAAATAAAAAACAACGTGAAAAAATATAGGTGAGGATGGTTTTTTGCCGGCAGCTTCGAATAGAATGGTCTGATCTTGCTGAATTGCATTAGCGAAATTTTCGGAACTATGCCTTGCCGATTTGTGGGCTTAAATTTTCTGTATCTCTTCTGGTGCATTAGCAAAGTTGATTTCAACCCGAACACAGAAGGACATCACTTAATCAACTTCTGTATGCATAAGGATACAGAATCTTTATTTCTAAATTATGGGGTCGGAAATGAATATTGTAGAAATTACATACGGAATGACAAACTTATATACTCCTTCCACCTCTGACGAAGGAAATAAAAAGTTCAATTCTAAATCCAGCCTAATCTTTAAGGGAATACCCTTAAACATTAAATCACATAATCGTGCATGGGTTTACGATGTGATGGTCAATTTTCGCAACTAGTCTTATTATATAAGCCAATATGCAATCACTGTCATAATATTCATTATATTTATGTACTTCTTGCTCATTATAATTGCAACCATTCATGCATATATACAGGTACACGCACATACATTTAATAGGTAAATATATACCTCATAAAGAGCACACGTATGTGTGTGTGTATGTCTCTTGCATCCTTATTAATATATAATGTTCGTTTATATGGTTGAATATGTTCTGGTCATTTATTTCTGCACTGTTTCATAAACTTGATTTCCTATTACCATTTTAATAATGCGTTTGCTTTATTGTATAAACAAATATGTATATGTATGTATGTATGTATGCATATAGTAGTGTTGGGCTAAAACCAATATTTATCTCATTTTAGTTCTGATTTCAATACTGTTACCTCCAGCCGCCATATCTTTCTTCGCCATAATATTTCCTTAGCCAAACAGCAATGTTTAATGTATTCCTCATTCGAGTTGTGTATATATGTATGTATGTATGTATGTATGTATGTATGTATGTATGTATGTATGTATGTATGTATGTATGTATGTATGTATATATGTATGTATGTATGTATGTATGTATGTATGTACCTGTACATGTTTAAAATACTTACTTTTTATTTTTAATATCATTATTGTCTAGATAAGAAAGTATTATAGACTCTAAGAAATTTTTTGCCCAAACATGGAGGCATTCTGAGCCACATGTCCTATGCAATTCTCTCTACTTCTTTAGGACGAAAGCAATATGACTGTAAGATAAGAAAACAATATACATAGACTCAAGAAACTTTTTGCCCAAACGTAGATCAGTTACGATCAATGAACGATCAGTCACTACTAAAAGAAGCTCAATAGCTCCATTTTAGGTAGAATTGATCAGTCCTAAAGAAGTAGAGAGGGTTGCAAAAACCATGTGGACCAGACTGCACACTACAAAGGTATGTTAGTCCTTGCAGTGTGTAGTCTGGTCCACATTCTTTGCAACTCTCTCTACTTCTTTAGGACTGATCAGTTCTACCTAAAGCTTCTTGTAGTAGTGACTCATCACTGATTGTTAATTGCAGAACCAAGCTTTAATTAAATCCCCCCTAATTACATTTCAATTCCAACTAAAATTGTGATTTGAATCAGGGACTATAGACAATTACAACTACTTGTAATTTGTAATTGAACATTTTCAATTACACATTACATGTAATTGTAATTGGAAATGGAAATTTTCAATTACAAATTACAGGTAATTGTAATTAGGCAGTAAGCATTTCTTAAATTTGAACAAAAGTTCCAGTATATTCTTAACATTTTTCCATTACATGTAATTATAATTAAAATTGTTTCAATTACAATTACATTTATGTAATTAATTGGATTTTTTTAATTATAATTTACAAGTAATTGCAATTTTTCAATTACAAATTACATGCAATGTATAATTGAAAAAATATCAATTACAATTACAAATAGTTGAATGTAATTGTAATTGAAAAATTACAATTACATATAATTGCGTAATTGCAAGTGTAATTAATTATAAACTGTAATTTGCATTCCTCAAGTCTGCCAGAATTCATTCTCGAGAGTTCATCAGCGATCTCAATCCCCTTGACTTTACTTTAACCTGGTAACTAGCAGAACCCTAAATTATACTTGTCCATAATTACATCAAGAGCCTTTTTCCACTTACATATCTACGAGTCTTGAGTTCAAAGCCTGGCTGTCGACATATATACACACCTCTTAGTCTCTTTGTCACGATTTTTAAAACATATAGAATTATGGCCTAAAACACTCTGCAGTCATTTGAAAGCCAATGCGACCATCGAATGTCTGTTGCGGCAGTCATTTTGGTATCTATACATATAATAAAACCGTAACTCATTTCCTGTCTGTCCATCTTTCTGTCTACGTTCGCATCACATAACAACTACTTGATGGATTTCAACAATATTTTGTGAGGAGCTACCTTAGTATCCTAATTCCAATATAGGATACTTTTTTCAGCTAAAAATGTCCTTTTTCCAAGAGAAAGTGGAGACAAAGCAGTGAAAGTACGCCGATTTTTGTTTTACCGATTTAAAGGTACTGCATACCTTAAGGCATCTTTTATTTTTGAAAGCGGGATATTTTAAACACCGTTTGCGGAACAGATGGCGCTGTTTTAAAATAATGACAAAATATGAAATGAAAGCGGTATAATTCAAACACGTTTGCGCAACAGATGGCTCTGTTTTAAAATAATGACGAAATATGAATTGAAAGCGGTATATTTCAAACACGGTTGCGCAACAGATGGCGCTGTTTTGAAATAATGACAAAACATGAAGTACTTACTGCCAAATAGCCAATTGCCAGAAGCTGTCACGTGGTGCATTGATTTAAATTTTGCAAGAATAATTATTATGAAACGGTTATCGGTAGAATGAATATCGCGTTTTTGCTGATTCAGAAGCATTTTTGAAGCTTTTTCGTTACACAACGTCTTGACGAGCCATTGATTTGTTCAACCATTGAACAATTTCATGTGTGCACAGAAACAGAAAATTATCTTCTGTCGGAACGTGCACATCGATACATTTTCTCCAAATAGAATCAAATTTTTTTCTCCCTATTCTGCCGACGCACATAGGGGTAGCCGGACATTACTTTTTTTTTAGCTTATATTTCCCGTCATTTTGTTCAGCAATTACAACTTTTAAGGTCAAAGAATGTTCAAAAACTTAAAGTTGGACTCAAGAGATTCTTAAATGCCATTTTAGCCCCGCCCCTTTTGTGGGTGGGTAAATAAAATATTATTTGAAAAAATAATGCAATTATTCAAAGAAATAGATTTTTTACTTCTTAAAACTATAAAAATTTATTTTTATGGGCAGGGCAGTACTCCTCCAATCCCACCCCCAAAACGTCCCTGTGCAAAAAAAATTTTTTTGCCTATTTCCTAAAAATATTCATTTTTAAGCGTTCCAAAGCCTAACTAATCCCCGCCTCCCAAGAATATTATTAAAAAAACATTTTTTTAATTTGTTACTTTATAGTATTTTATTTATCGGAAGATAATTAATGTATTCATAGTAATAACTTATTTATGATTGTAACGATAAATTTTATTTAAAATTATAACAATTAATTTATTTAGAACTTCTCCTTCGCACTAAGATGATGATGAGTGCCATGGTTCTTCTTCTTCTGATTCTTCAAAGACCTCTTCCGAAGTACAGGTGGAAGCATGAAAGAAATTGCTTCTTTCGTAAAAGGTAATGACCTTTTTTGGAGTGGGTCTAGTAAAGAGTGGGTCAGAACTTAGCAAAAGCCTATGAATAATATCTATGTTACACTGAACCCTTAAAAACTTTCTAGCAAAATTCTGCCTGTAAAGCCGGAAATGTTTGTTTCGTGCCTCAGCCGGAAATGTCTGTTTAGTGCCTCAGACGCTTCTTCTGATAACAGCCCAATAGGCAACAATGCCTCATTCATAACAGTTGCACCATGTATTAAAATCTTGTTCATTGTAGGTGTCATAGGATGCCACTCATTTAGAGAAAAGTAAAGTTTTGCAGTATCTAAGCAATAATCGGCAAACTAGTGCATTTGGTTTTTCTGACCACTTTATATTACTTCAACCTTGATTCGGTATATGAAATCAAACTCAATTCCAGTTATTTCTGCAGCTAATTCAGGATTGGAAAAAAATCTTCTGCTAGTGTTACCATCGTTGGTGTTTCCAAATCTAGCTTTCGGTACACCCACTATTAGCCCTAATTCATTTCTAAATTTTTCTTGGATATTTTTTTTTCTCACGTTAACAATGGCTTTGTCCGCATCAGATTTTATTTGCCATTTTTTCACTGTCAGTTTATATGACAGGTGTAATATGCTCTCAAATAGGCGAATTCTGGCGTGTAAAGTAGTTAGTCCGAAAGAAAGGGCATCTACGTCTATATCTCTTTTGATATTTAAATTGTTTTTCGTACAGGTAATAACAGTGTTAGATGTAATGATTTAAATCAAAAACATCTACCTTCAGTTATTAAAAAGCAAAACATTTTATGAATATAAAAAGGTTTCTTACTCGTATAAGAAAAACAGATAAGAAAAAACAGAAAAAGGTGTAATTTTTAAAAAAATCGCCAAAAACATGGCGCAAATATGCGCAAGGTTTAAAAGTAGAGATCGAAAATTTTATAGTGATATATAACATTTTTAGGATCGCAATGGAGATCACTCTTAAAAAGCTTTTCACTTTTTTTTTTGACAAAAAATTTTATAAAAAAAAACCTTTTTTTAATTTTGAACGAAATTTTTTATCATTAAAATTTAAAAAAAAAAAATTGTAAAAAATAACATAAGCATAGCTACTAATAAACCCTTTCACAGAAAAAAAAATCAATACAAAATCTTTATTCGTTTAGCCACCAAAAAATATATTGCAAACCTCTCAAAATCGTTTAAAGTCAATAAAAACGTATGCCATTTACTCAACTTTCCTGACTTTAACAGTGTCTCAAAACGACAAATCGCAAGCAAAAGTCTTGAAAATTCACTATACGATGCAGAATTTTGTTGGCTGTCGAGCTGCGTACTTAAATTTTTACATTTCTCAAAATTAATTTTTGGCCTAATGTCCGGCTAGATTGGCAAAATATCCCTCTGTGTGACGGTTTTGTTTATGTGCAAACAAATCAATGGCGCGTCAAGACGGCGCGTTTAGTTATAACTATGACCACGTTGCACAGAATTATCTACATCAATAACTTGGAAAATAGAAAAATGACACCTCTGCACATAAATAAATAATATTTGTTATCATTATGGCACCTATTAAGAGTAGAAATAAAAAAAAATAGTAAAATGTGATCTTCCTAATAACAAAAAAAAAACTTACAAATGTTTTTGATAATACATACATATTTGTACAAATCTCTTTCTGTAATCAATTCTTTTTAACGTTCATTGTGCCAGTTACTAGCCCAACCATGTGTTTTGTTTTAGTTTATTTTTTATTCAAATAGAAAATAACCTTAAAGACCTAAACACTGACCGCCTCTACGTTAAAAGGTATTGTAGCATATTTTTTTTTTGCTTATAAAGAGTAAATTGATGTATCGCTAATGAACTCCAATGGACACGTCGTATGTTAAAAGTAACGTGACCAACTAGATATGTATAAAACAAAATACATCCCCTAATTTATGTTTAGGCCCATTATTATAACTTGCCTTTAGCTAAATTTAGGATTTTCTTGGAGCGATAAATAGTTTTTCGTTATCACGTACTATAAGGACAAGTTTTAGCAATGAACATTATCCATATTATTATAACGAAAAACTACTTAGCGCTCCAACAAAATCCTAACTTTAGCTAAAGGCAAGTTATAATAATGGGACTTAGTTATTCTACTAAACTGTATAACATTTGTTGATAAAATACATTTATTTTGTTTATAAAAATTAATAAATAAATATAAAATAAATAAAAAAGCGTTATATTACTTATATTATATTGCTCCTTGAATGCAACATATTTATATCTCAAATAAACAAAATTACAGGATTATTGTTTCTCTGTTAAACACTATTTACCACAAGAAATTTTGAAAAGTCAATGAATTTAATCATGTGATATAATACATGTATGTATGTACAATATTATTATATTAAAAAAAATCTGGAGTACCCTACACTCAACTTTACCATACCTAATGGAAACAGATATTTTTATGTTTATATTACATAAAGAATATAAGTTCAAAGTATGTATGAATATTCGAATCGAAAAATTATGTATTTTTGGTTTGGGGTGATAAGTAAAGTACCCCTTGCCCCTTCCCAATTATGCCCAAAATTTATGCAGCTCTTTATCTCCATATACCAAAGGCACATACTGAATTTAATTTTGATATGTAATACGGTATGACCTTTATAGCTTTCACAAAATTTGAGATAAAGTAAACTGCCCCTTGCTCTCTCCCGATTATGCCCAAAATTGATACAGTCTTTATCTCCACATACTAAATTTCATTGTGATGTGTCATTGTGATGTTTGTACGATATGACCTGTACAAACTCTACAAAAATAGTGACATACACACCAACCCACCCACAGGCATCATCGCGAAAATAGCCAAAATGGATTCAGGAGACCTCAAAACGTATAAATCCCTCGAAATCCCGACCTCGATTTTTTTAAATTTTTTTTGTATAATTTATTTATTGTATCTTCGCGGGCACCAAACGCCAGGGTTCCTTGAACCTTAATCTGGAAGAACCTCCCCTAATCCACGGTGGAACAGCATACGCCAGGGATGCGTGGTCAGGAGGCTGCTTGGCCGTTAGTATGCGAACTCTGGATACCAGTCGACCTCCAGTTTCAATGTACACTTAACCATGCATAAGGAGCTCTGTGTAGGTGGACAACGTTTTCTCCAATAATGGCCTAGGGAAGTATTCAGAAGGGATGGACAAGAACTCCTCGCAAGGGGTGAACAGGTTAATCTCTAAAGGTTCTCCTATGGCGGAGTCTACAGCTCATGCCTAAAAGTGAGAGGCAGAGGCAGAAGAGGAGACGGGGAAAGGAAAGAGGCTGAGACGGCAGCGCACATTGTGTGTGAATGTCCAGCACTGGCTAGCATAAGACTCAGGACCACTGGTGGATGCCATGGGGGACCTGAGCCTTGAACAAATGCTAGCAATTACTAGAGACTGCGTGATGAGAAAGAAGGCCGACAGTCTGAAATCACTAAAGGGCTGGTTGTAGCACATGTCTCAAAGTAAGTAGGTTGCCGTTAATTACACTTTGGTTTCCTGTAATCATAGAGGACGGAAGGGGGTCGAAAAGGGACCCGTTATGGAAGTGGTTTGCTTTGATATTCCCCCTACATTACATATTGTATCTTCAATATTTTTGAACTAAGGATTTTTTTTCATGATTACTATAATTTACCTTATACTACCTACGTATGGTAAAGTAACAAAAACTAAAGAACAATTCAAATGTATTCAAAAACGTAGTTGGTCACGTTTTCTTTTTTTATATATGTGTGTACAAATAGAAAAACACGTCGAATTTAGAAAAACATACTTATGTACATATGTACATATAAAAACAAAACTTGTTGGATGACCACGTGCTTTTTTATTTTATTTTTTTCTGACTAAACAAGACAAAAAGCAGAAACAAAAACAAATTCATACAACAACCATTGCCGCCACCTTCTTTTAGCACATTTTTTTTTGATTTCTTTTATGCTCTCTTTTATAAACAAAAAATATGTAAACGATTTTCAAGAAAACGATTTTATTTTGCCGGAAATAGAGGCTTTTTTCTTATTATTATTATTTTTTTTTACTGAGAGAGTGAGAGAGAGAGATGGAGATGATTTTTAATATTGTATTTGCCTGAGAATGTTTCTGTTATCTTTTTTAAATTTTACACACTTGTGTATAAAATGTATATAAATATGTACATATATATAAATACAGTGTATCACAAAAATAAGTATGCAGGTATTCAAACCAAACACTTCCTTGAATTAAAAGTCGTATAAGTCTATAAAAATTTTTATTTAGTTTTGACTAGATTAAGGTTTTCAGTTTTTAAAGCATATAAAAAAATTTAGAAAAAATTCCGTATGTGTTTCATTAGTACAACAAAAGGAAAAAAAATTAACCAAATTTACATCACAAAAGTTAGTATGCAGAATGTATTATATTTTAACTTATGATAGAAACACTTGCACTCTGTACATTATATTTTTAAATTTGGTATTTTGTAGAATAATTCTTGTTTTTTGTTACATGCTGAAGACGGAATTGTATTGAAACCACCAAATTTTGGGCCACAGGGATAGGAATTTCTGACCAATCTTCCATAATTACCATTTATAGTTTATTTCGCTTCTTTATTTATTTTATTGGACGACGACCTAGATGAACCCAAATTTCTCGATGTAATTTATATAAGGCGTCTGAGAGGAGTTTTTAGTTGTTTTGTGTTGTACAAAAGCTATTCTTTAACTATTAGATTTAAATATTTCGGGTCACTATCCTGTTAAAATATAAGGTTGTCTCCTAACCCTAACTGCGAAGCACTTTCTTTAAAATTTCTTATTAAAAATATTGCGGTATAAATATTTGTCCGTGTTTCCATCGATAAAAACAAGTTTTCCCACTCCTGATGATGACAAGCATCCCCAAACTAATACCTAACCACCTCTATGATTAACAATACCGGTCATGTTTTTTAATTCGAGATCGGAAATTGGCTTTAGCCACACTTTAACACGTCCATCAGATCCGTAAATGATTGTTTTAGTCTCGTCAGACAAAATACAGTATTTCAGAACGTTTTCGCTTTGATTTATTTTCCTTTTTATATACTGTTTGACGAAATCCACTATTTTTGCTGGGTCTCTGTGCGTATAAATGGGTTTTGTCTAATACTTCGACCATTGTATCCGGCTTTGTATAACAAGCGACGATTAGATTCTGGATTGCAGGATTTTCTAACTTCGTTTTTAATTTCCACTTGCATTTTTAGGCACACTTTTTGGATCTGCTTTAAACTTTCGTACTATTTCATACTTGTTTCTTGATTAGTAAACACTTTGGGACGACCCAAACAAGGTTTGTTAAATCTTCAGAATTTGACTTTTCTATAATATTTTTTTATAGTTGCACTACTTTTGTTCACAATGCTAGCTATTTTTCTTTATAAGTTATTTTCTTTGTACAATTTTATATTTTCGTCCTTTAAATCCTTGGATAGCTGCTTTCCTCGTGGTGCCATTATAATCAAAATTGATTTTAATTACTTAATAAGTTTTTTTTTTAGGTTTTTTCACTTCTTTAGATTGGTTTCAATCTATAAAAATAGAATCTTTCTTCGTAATTGTTAACAGACTAACTAATAAATGATCATTGCATACATACTTTTGTGATCATGAAATTGGCGGTTTTTCGGAAAATTATTTAAATAAAATAACGGGATCAGTCATAATAGTTATAAATTTTGTTTTTGTTATCTAGACAGTACCAAGTTAAGTTATGTATAAACAAAATTTAAATAAATTGAAAGCAAAATAGGAAAAATCATTGATTTAATGTAAGGTATAAAGTGCATACTTATTAAAGTGATACACTGTATATATATAGGTATGTATTCTTGAAAATACACTTCTGTTTAGTTGATTGAACCCACATACATATTTTTTTATGACCCGTAAATCTTTAATTTTCAAATTGAGATTAAAAATATTTTAAAACTAAAAAGCGTTTTTATTAGTAGAATTTCTCTTTCCCTCTATAAGAATAACAACTTCATTCCATTCATTAGAGTTTGAATATGATTTTAGCCATGTTGGCGATGCGGCTGTCTCGTATGGAGAGCTCATTTTGTCATTTCAATTTTCGACCACTGTAGGGGATCGTCTCTCGGCACAGCTACGGCATATTGTAGTCCTCCAATTCGTCCCAATTTGCTGGTTAGTTTGAATAAGCCAATGGCTTTAGGGAAACAAATTTTTATTTTTAAGATACTGATGCAATTTTGATAAAACAGGCATAGCCCATATTCCTAAACATATATGTACATGTAGTATATCTTTTATTGAGTGCCAAGTGGATCCAAACATACTCAACAGAACGTTTACAAACATTCCCGTTATCCAACCTAATCCTGAATATTTCAATTTTTCCTCATCTGCATTAGATACAAACATCGAAATAGTGGGCGAACAGTTTCAATTTTCAAGGATTACTCAGTACGATATTATTTCAACCAGCATTTCGATAAAATCGAACGCAGTGGGAATTGATAGTATTCATCCAAAATTTATAAAATTATTAATGCCCTTGATTCTTCCGTACGTTACTCATTTGTTTAATAGTATTATTATGACATGTGTGTACCCGTCAAACTGGAAGCACGCTAAAATTGTGCCCTTACCAAAATCGAATGGAGAATACAGGCCAATAGCCATATTATGTTTTTTGTCAAAAGTTCTAGAAAAACTTCTGTACACACAAATGCTTAAATATATCAGTACCAATAATTTGCTTACCGATGCACAGTCTGGTTTTCGCCATAATCATAGCTGCGTTACATCTCTGGTTGAAATTACTGAAGTTATAAGGCAAGGACTGGAAAATGGAGATATAAATTTTCTAGTGTTACTCGATCATTCGAAGGCTTTTGACACGGTAGACTATTGCATACTAATTCAAAAACTGAAATACTTTTTTAGATTTGCCGACACATCAACCAGACTCATATTTTCATACCTCTCAAATCGCCGACAATCAGTATTTCTAAATGGTGTATGGTCAAATAGCTTATCCATTATTAAGGGAGTTCCCCAAGGTTCTATTTTAGGACCACTCCTGTTTTCTCTATATGCAAATGACTTACCAAACCAACTCTCCAAGTGCAAAATCAACTTGTACGCGGACGATGTGCAAGTAACTTTAGGTTGCTCAGCTCAAAACATATCATCTGGCATATATACTTTAAATGAAGAGTTAAACAAAATTTATCTATGGGCAACGGCAAACGGGCTCTGTTTAAATCCAAGCAAGTCCAAGTGCATAGTTATATGTAAAAGATCTTTAAATCCCTCTATATCAGAAAATATAGTTATAAATGGTGAGAAAATTGAAATTGTCAATACAGTAAAAAATCTTGGTATAATTTTCAATAGCAATTTGACTTGGAATAATCACATAAACTATTTAGTTGGTCAAACTTATATAAAGTTACGATCTCTGTGGTCAACACAATATTTCACTCCAATAAACATAAGAACTTTACTTGCCAAGACATACCTGATCCCTAGCCTAATGTATGGGTGCGAATTGTTTGCAAGATGTGATTCAATTAGTAACAGGAAGCTTAATATTCTTTTTAACAATATTGTTAGATATGTATATGGATTGAAAAGGTTTGATCATGTCTCTTCACTTTCTAATAACCTTTACGGAATTTCATTTGGGAACTTGTTAAAAATTCGTACACTAATATTTTTACATAAAATAATAAACACGAAAACACCAAAATATTTATTTGATAAATTGCGGTTTTTCCAATCTCCACGGAATAGAAACATTGTAATTCCTCTGCATCAATGCCTAGTATCTGAATGGCAATTTTACGTACATGCTGCTCGTCTTTGGAACAATCTTCCACATATTCAACAACTAAACAGCAATGCTAATAGTTTCAAAACATTTTTATTTGACTTTTTTAGATAATTTATATTTAACTTCCTTAGATAATTTATTTCAAATGTAATATACTTTTAAGAATTTTGTTATTTTAAAAATGAATCTTTTATAACGTAATGCGTTTCTGTACTGTAAATATAAGACTCTGTCTTGTTGTACAGGAAATGAAAATAAATAAACTAATAATAATAATAATAATAATATTTTTAGTTTAATATCAGCCCCGTATTTTAAGCGTAAAAAGCGTAAAGCTTTTTCTTTACGTGCTAATATATAAACTATATATAAAATAAATCGGCCAAGTGTGAGTAGTTGAGCTCACACACAAAGGATTCCGTACACCGTACAATATTTAACTTAACATAAAAGTAAAGAACTTAAATTGTCCAAAATTGCCTTTTGGTGTTTAGATAGTTAACAACACTTATTTTCGTACCTACGAAAAGTTAAAAACAAAATAATACTACATTTTGTACAAAAAAAAAAAAAGAAAAAGAAAAAAACAACATGTTTTTTAAAGCTATGCTTGTGAGTTCATTAGTAAAGTGGGCGATATTTTTAGTTCAGATCAATTTACTGAACTTGGTCGAGCTGAATTGAAGTAAGCAGCTGGTATAAGCTTAGTGTGGTGATCAACTCACTTAGGTCAGTTGAGTGATTAGTTCAACTGGATTAGGTTGTTCATGAACTACACAACTCTGGTTATTTTATTTTTTTCCTATGTCTGAAATAAAAAATATTTTTTTTTTAATTTTACATATTGACATGTTTTAAAATTAATATTTTTAAAAACCTAATCTATTCTCATAGATTATTAACAAATTGCTGCCAGGATTCTCTATTTCTTGCTATTGATCTCAGCTCGTTAAAAGATTTGGTCGATTCATTCAGTACAGTCCTTCTCCAGCTGGTCTTGGGTCGCCCTCGCTTTCTAGAGCCCTGGGGCTTCCATTCTAGCACTTCATGGGGTATTTCAGCAGTTGGTTTCCTTAATGTGTGCCCAATCCAATCTTACTTGCGTCTCAATATACATATGTATCTATATAGATGGTGTGAGGCCACCATATTCCTAGTATACGTCGTAGACATCTATTTATGAATGTTTGAATGCTACTTGTTGTCTTTGTAGGGACTAGCCATGTTTCGCATCCATCCGTAAAGCAGCACGTGACTTTACACAATTATTGAAAATTCTAATTTTGGTATTTAAGTGAATTTTCCTTGATCGCCATATTTGATTTAAAGTAGCAAATGCCAAACGGGCTCTACGAATTATATTCGTTTGTAACCCCACTTTTAGTACGGATGCTACCCAGGTATTCGAACCTCTCTACGTCTTCCAGATCCAAGTTGTACAAGGTGAGAGGAGTGTTATTATTGGTGTTCAATCTCATGATTTTTCTCTTGCCTACATTAATGCGAAGACCTGGGGGGTTACAGCGTATTTCGATTCGAAAGAAAAATTGTTCGAAACTCAATGTAAAAGACATACAAATTCGAATGATTTTTCTTTCGAATCGAAATACGCAGTAGGCCCCCTGCCTTCAGCGTTGTATCGACATTAGGGTAATATTTTCCTGCATGTCGCTGTGTCGGCTTTTGAGTTATTCTCTATTATTCTAATAGGGTTATGTTTTTTCGCCCAACGGGTACGGTACCCAAAAAATGTTTATTCAAAAACTTTCTATAAAATATTTGTTGTTATTTTCTTTTTTTTTAACTCTAAAATTGGTTGGCGGAATAATCGTATTCACAAATTGCCAGGGTAAACTCCATTAGCCTCCTTCAGGATCTGTGACGCGACCTATACCTTCGTATAGGAAGTCCCAAATTCAGCTTCGATTAAAATTTTTTAGGTTATACACGATAACCAAAACGATTGCACATGGCGATTAAAGCAAACACCAATAACCGTACCGCAGTACAGCTATTCGAGGAAGCCAATCAGCCAGTGCGAGAGTGAGCTGCAAACAACTCGAAGGCCGAGCAACAAGGACGGCCTGATTGACTTTAAAAGATAACGACAATGATGCGCAAACGATGTTCCCCAACCCAGAGCTACTTTACGACTGATTTGTTGTTTTCAAATTTTATTAAAAAACTCGAAAATGTCATATCACATGTTGTATCAAAATCGCAAACTTTTATCAATATAAAAAATGAAAAATATTTAAATTTTTTGTTTGTTTTCTTTTTCAGGAGGTGGTCGCGATCTACAAACAGCTGTTACTTACGCCAAAAATAGCAGCATACAAAAACAGGCGCACAGCAATAACAATTCTTTATTAATAAACAATCAGCAAGGAGCAGAAGCTGCAGTTGCAGCTAGAATAAATAACAATATGCCAAAAAAGACAACAACTTCAACATCTGGTAAGTTTTGCAATATACTCTGTCTGTGCTCTTCTATCAAACTAATTCATTTTTATTAATTATTATTTATTTACTAACTCTAATACTGCTACTAACTTCCATTAAAAAAATAAAACAAAAACAACTTAAACCTTAAAATCAAAACAGTTGGAATGTCAGCAGCTTATCCCAGTAGTTCGAAATCTAGCAATGCCGCTGCTGCAACAGCAGCTAGTTTTGCACAGCTTGGTATGACACCTTTCAATACTAGTCAGCTAATGGGTATGGCAGCGTTAGCAGCCGCTAGTGGTCTGCCGCCGTCCTTTAATACCACTGGCATTAGCCCAGCCAATGCAAGTTTGGCCACAACGGCCAACCCTTTAATAAGTGGTGGCCTTGGAGCTAACATAGGCGGTAGCTTGCCAAATATAGCAGCTAATAGTACATCAAGCTCAAATAGTGCATTACAAGCCTCATCGTATTATCAAGCTAGTTCAAATTTTAATATGGCAGCGTCTTTATTGGCGCAGAGTAAGTCGAGTAATGTTGGTAACAACCAAAATTTTTGTTCTCTTAAAAAAAAAAATCTTAAAAAATCTTTTAAGATCAACTTAAGTGTGTTGAATATGTTTTTTTGTTTCCACTACAAAAACAAAAATATGTTAAGTATAACTTTCATAAAATTTTGATTTAGACTCTTTTTTTTTTAAACAGATTTCAAACACACCAAAACATAACAAACAAAAATGACAAACTACTCCATTGAAATACACATTTCCTGTCACTTACTTACTTTCTTTGTAACAAAAATGAGGCTTAATTATTGTTAACTTTTTATTTATTTAAATTTCTTGGCAATTTTGTATATGTATTCATTTTCGTTAACTGTTCGCTTGAAATCCGGATGCATTAGGGTTTTTTTTTTTTTTTTTTGTTTATTTCTAATTGAAAAGAGAGAATTATTATTATTTTATATTTTGGGTTTCTCTTTGAACAACGCGCCAATACAAATCGTTGGGATACCATAATACCTCCAGACGGTAGAGCGTTATAAGACGTAGATTCTCGTATACAAAAGATCAAATTAAGGCCTTACACCCTTCGCAATATATGGAATTCGAAAGCACTCTCCCCTAAGACAAAGATTCACGTTTACAACTCCTGCATGGAAAGCGTTCGTTTGTACGGTGGTTCCGAAACATTGTCGATTAACGAAGCCATAAAACAAAAGGTACAAATGTTTGTAACGTGTTTTTTTTTTTTTTTCATAGGCTTAGGTAACTCAGTCTCGTCTATGGGTCTACTTACGGATCCACAAACCTGAGTGATAACAATATAATTTCTCTTTATTTACTTATTATTTATTTACAATAATTTGTTGTACTACGAAAATAAGACTACGATAACCGACTCACGAGAGATCGACTATTCTGCCAAATAGCAGGTTCGAATACAATACGGCTAATATTAGTGCTGGAGTACAGGATAGATGGTTGCTTAAAACTAGACTCTATAATACTACAAACTTTCCTTAACCTAGGAAACAGTCAGTCGAAGACCGCTGTGGGAACAGTCAGTCCGAAGACTGCTGTGGGAATAGTCAGTCGAAGCCGCTGTGTTAATTGCTCATACTCGACCGAAGTCAGATATATTTATGATTATATGATATTACAAATGCCTGTCTTGGGGGGATCACAATATGTCGGTTGACTGTCGAGGCCAACACTCAACTTTACCATACCTAATGGAAACAGATATTTTTATGGATGTAATATATCCATCGTGTAATATATAATCGAAATAATAATATATAATCAAAAAATTAATTATTTTCGGTTTGGGGTGTTAAGTAAACTACCCCTTGCCCCTTTCCGATTATGCCCAAAATTTATCTCCATAAACCAAAGACACATACTGAATTTAATTTCGATATGTTATGCGGTATGACCTGTAGAGCGTTCACAAAATTTCGGGGTAAGAAAACTACCCATTGCCCTCTCCCGATTATGCCCAAAAACTATACAGCTCTTCATATTCATATACCAAAGGCACATACAGAATTTAATTTTGATATGTTATACGGTATGACCTGTAGAGCGTTCACAACATTTGGGGGGTCAGAAAACTATCCCTTGCCCTCTGCCGATTCTGCCCAAAAACTATACAACTCTTCATCTTCAAAGGCACATACTAAATTTCAGTTTGATATGTCAAATGGCACAAACTCTTCAAAAATAGTGGCATACACACCCACAGACATCATCGCGAAAAAAGCCAAAATGAAATCAGGAGACCTCGAAACGTATAAATCCGTCGAAATCCCGACCTTGATTTTTTTCATGATTACTATACTTTACCTTATACTCCGTATGGTTTCCATTAAGGCAGTGCACGGTGTGCTCGTATGTAGGCCAAAATACCTATATAGGCCTACAAACTGCTTTCCTATTCAGATTTAGCCCCTTGAAATTATTCCCTGTTTCCAAATTTGAAGAAATGGCTGGGTGGGTCATTTGTGTCAAATGAAAATGTAATCATTGATACAAACGCCTATTTTGAGGTCTCACGGTCCTCATCTTATCTTAATCTTATTATTTTGAGGGAATAAATGAATATTGAGCCCAAAAGAGGTTATGTTGAGAATTGAAAATGTTTTTTTTTTTTGCCGAAAAAAATATACTTAATCACGAAATTATTAAATTGCCCTTGTATAAGAAATAAAAGAACACAATGTTACAGATTAGTATTTAAATTCCTTTATTTCGAAAAAATATTTCGAAAATTTTATTTTGTGTTCAATTTAACTCTGCAAAAATTTGCTTGAATCTCAGAAGCATATTTATTCTAATCATTTTGAAATACATTGGCACTCTTTCAGGACGGAGCACGTATTTAAAAGGTAAAAACAGCATCATATAAATAACGCTCCAGACTTACATCTATGTTTAATAACAACTTAGGTTAAAAGCTTTTTTGTGTTGTGCTCTATAGGCCGACCCTACTATTTAATGTACAGTGCGTCCGGATTTTAAAAGAACACTTTTTTTTTAATTTACGTGAAATTTGTTAGATCTTTTTAATACAAAAAAAAATTGTTTTAATTTACAATTTATGAGAATTTATTAAAACTTTTCTTAATTAGATAATGTTTCAAAAATGTAACCTATAAAATATACACACATCTTTCGTTTTAAATAAATGTCCTTTTTTTAAAACCCAATCGATATCCACCAACATTTACTCTCTCTACTCTATCCAGTTTAAACCATTTACATACATACATTCATACTCCATTACTTTACTTCTCCGATATATATATGAAATTTCATTCCATCATTATATTTTAAGATTTCCTTAGTTTGTAAGTCAATTATCTATTGAATTCACTATTTATCCTGTTTTTTCTGTTTTGTTTTTTTCCTTCCTCTTACTTTTACTTTTTCGGTTTCATTTTTTTGTTTATTTTCAAAATTTGTTTTTTTAATTGAAAAGTGAGCATGGGTTTTGGTTACGACTCACAGCCGTCTTCAACCAATCCAGCCAACAGCGGTTTATCTGCGCAGTCCAAAGTCAATTCCATGGTATTGCAAAAAATCCAGGCTTTAGTAGCAGCTAATCCACAGTTCTTAACCAGTGGCATACCGAATCAATTGTTATCGCAGTTACTAATGCAGCCAATGAAGGTAAATTCAATTTGATTCTCTCAAATTTCACTACAGCTTTTTTAAATTTATCACCACTTATCGATAATTTTTATTTTATAAAAAAATTAATTTCTTTTTATTTTTAACCGACTTCAAAAAAAGAAGAAGTTTATCTATTCGTCTGAATGTTGCTTTTTTTATGTTTGTGCCCGCAGAACTCAGTCATTTCTGAACCGATTTTTATTAGAAAGGAAATGCTTACAGATTGGTCCCATTTTAAAAGAAGTCCAGAATTTTGAAAATTAAAGGGTGTCCCCATACAACATACGTATTTTTTACGTGTATTATGAACCGTAAAGGGCACCCTTTTAAAATTTTAAAAAACTTCATATCACTATAGCTGCCAATAACAGAAATTAATAAAAAAAATAAACTTAAAAATTAAAGGGTGTTCCCATATGTGACGTCGATTTAAATATATGAACCATTTGAACCATTGTAGACAATCACTTGAAAATTGGACAGAATGTCCAATATTTATAATCAGAAATTAAATATTTATTATTAGAAATTAAAGGGTGTCCCAATGGTTCATGTAATTTGATGTATATTGCAAAACTTTTGAACCGTAACAGAGAGACGGTTGAAATTTACAAAGAACCTGTATATCTAAGTCCTTTATAACATCAAGTATATAATTTAAATTTGGAAACTAAAGGGTGTACCCTTAATTGATAAAATTTTACCTATCTAGCCCTATCTTTTGAACCGTTATAGACAAACACTTGAAAATTAGACAGAATCTCCACTACTATGTCCCGTATAATAACATTTATAAATATTTAAAGTTATAAAGGGCGTCTCAATAGTTGATGTAAATTGATGTATATGGCCATACTTTTGAACCGTTTTAGACAGACATTTAAAATTGACAAAGAATCTGTCCTTTAAAATAAGTGTTTAATTTAAAATTTTACATTAAAGGGTGTCCCCTAGGTGATATTGTATAACCTATATGGCCATATCTTTAAAACCGTTACTTTTTATTGCTGTGTCAGTAATAATAAGTGTAAAAAATAAAGGTTGTCCTCATATCTGAGGTAATTTGTCGTATATGGCTTTATCTTTTGAACCATTATGGATAGAAATTTGAATGTACAGAACGTATATTACTATGTCCGTTAGAGCAACAAATATAAAAGTATTTGATTTTAGTACTATTTCTTACAGATTACTTCCTTTTAAATTTTTAGTTAAGAATTGATGCGCTTATATTTGTTTTGTAGTCGGTTTTTTTGCAAGAATTATATAAATTATATTTCCGTTTTGTAGAAAACTCTATAATTTCTTCGATTTTTTTATAACAAAGTTTAACTATCTGTCCCATGATGTCACACAATTTTGTTCATTTGTTTGTGTTTTAAATGTAATTCTTTGAATGAACGAAATTGTGTGTTATCATGGGACAG
This sequence comes from Phasia obesa, assembly GCA_949628195.1. Lineage (NCBI taxonomy): Eukaryota > Metazoa > Arthropoda > Insecta > Diptera > Tachinidae > Phasia > Phasia obesa. The sequence goes on from OX451218.1 coordinate 7,212,937, forward strand.
GCATTAATTAACAAGATGTTCTTTTTTTGAATCCCTATTACTTCTATATAAAAGTTATCGATAACTTATGTAATTATTCTACTAGAAAATTATTAATTTTAAATCTGTATTGGGTGCCCCGGTAGGCTAGTGAGTAGTATGCTAGTCTATGAGTCTGGGGGTTGTGGGTTCAACTCCCAACAAAGACTCTGGGTGTTTCACTATAACGAGTGAAAGTCTTCGTTACTATGCTCGATAATTTAAGTTAGAATATAATTTGTAATCGTATGGTAACATTTAATAAATAAATAAATCTCTATTACTTCGAATTTCGATATAAAAGTTATCGATAACTTATGTATTTATTCTACTAGAAAATTATTAATTTTAAATCTCTATTAGGTTCCCCGGTAGGCTAGTGAATAGTATGCTAGTCTATCAGTCTGGGGGTTGTGGGTTCAACTTCCAACAAAGATTCTGGGTGTTTCACTACAACATGTGAAAGTCTTCGTTACTATGCTCGATAATTTAAGTTAGAATATAATTTGTAATTGTATGGTAACATTTAATACATAAATAAATAAATCTCTATTATTTCGAATTTCGATATAAAAGTTATCGATAACTTAATTCTTCTACTGAAAAGTTAATAATACTTTTTAATATATCGATAGCTTCCCGTAAGAATGTATTAAGCGACAATTTTTTCAAAAATAACTTTTTGATGTGGAACTATACTAGAAGTTAAGCGCTACATTTTGGCCTGGGTTTTGCTACCCTATCATGGATGCAAAGGAAACTGGAAAAAAAATAAAATTTTATCAACCGCCAAGTTTTCTCACGGGAATAATGTTGCCCCCTGGAATTTGTATTATGTCAAGTTTAGTATTCTGAAAATCGCTTTCCTTTAACTAAATGAGACGTTTTTTTCGTTTCCTGAATAATTTTAGAAATTTCGCTTAATACATTCTTATGGGAAGGTATGTACATACACATGCTGATAACTTTGTATACTATATTTTTGAGTATTTATGTGTAAACGATGTGTAATCCGTCTTATCAAAAATATTAATTGAAATTTGTTTTCTTTTAAAAAACTAGAGATTTTCCAAAGATATGTTAGCAATAACTTTCATTTTAAATAAAATAATAATTATTGATAACTTTATCGATAATAATTATTGATAACTTTATCGATAATTATTAGCGATAACTTTAATTGTCTATGGAAAGATTTTCTATACAAAAACTATCGATTAATTTAATTGTATACAGAAAATTAAAATTTTTTTATAGAAAAACTATCGGAAATTTTGTTTTTATATAAAAGTAGTAATCGATAATTGCGATTTGCAAGGACGAAGGCCGCTGCATCAAGTTCCTATAATGGTTTTGTTTATTAATTTGTAAATTTACTTTTAGTAAATAAAAATACATAAATAAATAATGTGATTTCCTAAGAAATTTTATTGATAACTTTAATATTTGAAGGAAAAAGTAAGTTATCGATGATTTTGCTTGTGTGTAGAAAAGTTTATAAGTTTATAAGTGCGCTACTCTGGAGTTGTAGGTTCTATTCCCACAAAAAGACTCTGGGCAAGAACCATTATATGAGTTAACGATACATCAGATTGCTGTGGGATGTGTGCGGATGAATGGAAAGTAGAAAATATTTGAGCTCAATGTCCGAATGAGCATTGAGTGAGTGAACGAATAATTCGTAGCCGTGGCTAAGCGAATTATTTTGCGATAACCTAAGCTTAATCTATGGGTGCAAGCTAAAAATATCGTCGGCTTCATCAGGGGCATGAGATAACTAAGTGATGGGGTAACAGGACGCAAATGCAAAGGGAATCACAAAGGAACCTCTGGATCTTCGAATGGAAGTAGAATGCTTTCTGTACAACCCTTCCTAACCGTACCTAAAAAAGTTTTCCATTTTATTTAGAAAAGTTATTTTTTTTTCTTAGAACAGTTATCGATAACTTTTATTTGCTATAAAAATGTTGTCTAACTTTGATTTACTATAAAAAAAAAAATTGTCCATTGCTTTATATATCATAGAGCAGTTTTAAATAACTTTCATTTCACATAAAATATATCGATTAATGTGATTTTAAATAAAAATGTTATCGATAATTTTTTTTTAATCTTTCTAAATCTAAATCTTCTATAGAAAAGTAAAACGTAACTATAGAAAATGCTATCTATGTAGTTGTTGTTTTTGTTATTGTTGTAACAGCGTTGTTGAAAGAAGGAAAAGCAGCTTGCTTGGTTGATTGTTACAACTGTAGCCGAGTAGAAGACGGGTTGTTCAAAAGGGCACATCTATTTGTCGTAGGAAAACTTTATAGTTGTTGTTATTCCTACAGCTTTCTGCCGCTGTCGGAAGTTATTTCTTGAAAAGATTTAATTTATAGACATAGTATTCGAACAATTATTATTAAACGTCACATTGGTGAAACTTCGATCTTAGAGAAATTGTGCAACTGTGCAGTCCATCTTAGCCAAAGGTCAATGATTGGCAAATTCCTTGGCCTATTGGGACAATAAAGTAAATGCAGGGTATCATGAGGGTTCTGTGTACAGGATGGGCTATAGTTCAACGTCCCAGATATTATTTGTTTACTCTGATAAATATTATTCACTCTATTGTTTGAGCGGCAGTATCTTGGTCTCCTCATTAAAGTAATCCACATTAGTCATCTTGAGACATCAGGTTGCAATTTGGAGTGTGCATTATTTTGGATCGTTTGTAAGATTCACACGCTATATCTCTGTTGCTACCTCTGATTTTCTATAAAAAATGTTCTCGATAACTTTATTATTTGTTTTTTTTTTTTTAGCAAGTTCATCAGTAGTCTCGAATTTACATGTTTCAGATATCGATAACAATAAATTTTCATACTAGAGTTAATTATAATTTTAAAGTGAAAAAGTCTTTGAAAAAGTCATGTATTTTTTCCCGGTATTCCTTAAAAAATATCAATAATTTTAATTAAAAGATTGTAAATTTCCAAGACACATCAGGTAATCTCACTATGGACCGAAAATGTTAAGGGGAAATATTTAATTTTTTTTTATATGGATTTTAACAGTTAAACTTACAATTTTCCCTTTAAATGGTAGCTTAACTGTCAAAATCCATATTCAAAATGTAAAAATGTTCCCCTTAATATTTCCCCTCCGTAGTGAGGCTACCTAATAAATGTGCCTTGGTAAATTCCTTTTAATTAGCTTTCGATTAATATTTAATTTGATTTTTTTTTTGTTGTGATTTCTTCAAAGGTTACCACACCCATGGTGCCAACTGAAGAAGATGAGGTTGACTATGAAGAAATGGGTGTAGCCGAAACATATGCCGAATATTGGCCAGCCAAATGTAAGATTATTTGCGGTTTTTTAATAAAGAAAATATATATATAAAAATAATGACTTGTATTTAAATCAGTAAAATTGGGTAAAAAGCATCCGGATCCTGTAGTGGAGACTGCTTCTCTATCATCTGTAGAGCCCTGTGATGTTTACTATAGATTATCCCTACCTCTAGAAGTCATACAAAGCGGCCAGCTAAGTGCTTTGCAATTAGAATCCATAACATATGCCTCACAGGCTCACGATCATCTATTGCCCGATGGCAGTCGTGCCGGCTTTCTCATAGGCGATGGTGCTGGTGTGGGTAAGGGTAGAACTATAGCGGGCATTATCTATGAGAATTATATGAAAGGACGCAAAAAAGCCTTATGGATTTCGGTATCGAATGATTTGAAATATGATGCCGAAAGGGATTTGAGCGATATAGGGGCGGGAAAAATTGAAATTCATGCTTTAAATAAGGTAAAGGAGACGAGACCTTTTTCTCTGTATTTTATTTTGAATTATAAAATTTTGTTTGGTTTTGTTTTAGTTCAAATATGCCAAAATCAATTCGGATGTTAATAACAATTGCAAGAAAGGTGTTATATTTAGCACTTATTCCGCTTTAATTGGAGAATCAAATAATAAGACTGGCAAATACAAATCAAGACTTAAACAGCTGTTGCAGTGGTGTGGCGAAGACTTTGATGGTCTAATTGTGTTTGATGAATGTCACAAGGCCAAAAACTTATGTCCGGTGGGTTCGGGTAAGCCCACAAAAACCGGTCAAACGGTATTGGAATTACAGAATAAATTGCCCAAGGCCAGAGTAGTATATGCTTCGGCTACGGGAGCTTCGGAACCTAAAAACATGGCCTATATGGTGCGTTTGGGTTTATGGGGCCAAGGATCAGCATTTCCTACCTTTAATGACTTCATAGCAGCTGTGGAGAAAAGGTAGGTGGTTGGATATACGAAAACATATGTATGTACAGCTTAAAAAAAATTCATAACAATTTTTGCAGAGGTGTGGGAGCTATGGAAATTGTAGCCATGGACATGAAATTGAGGGGCATGTATATTGCCAGACAATTAAGTTTTCATGGTGTCACATTTAAAATCGAAGAGGTTTCCTTGTCTAAAGAGTTTCGCAAAGTGTATGATGAATCAGTAGCTTTGGTAAATATTTCAAAAATGTTACAAAATTTATACAAAAATTTAAATTTGCGCTAACATTAACATTAACATTAGTGGGTTGAAGCCATGCAAAAGTTTACCGAAGCTGCCGAACTAATTGATGCCGAAAGTCGCATGAAAAAGACCATGTGGGGACAATTTTGGTCTTCCCATCAGAGATTCTTTAAGTATTTGTGTATAGCGGCTAAGGTTAATCATGTAGTGCATGTGGCCCGTGAAGCCATTAAATATGGCAAATGTGTAGTGATTGGCTTGCAGTCGACGGGCGAGGCTCGTACTCTCGAACAATTGGAAAGAGATGATGGTGAATTGAACGATTTTGTATCAACAGCCAAGTAATAAAAGATGAATTAAAATTATTGTATAATTTGCTTTAATATTTCCTACTATTTTTAGGGGCGTGTTTCAGTCTCTGGTGGAAAAACATTTCCCTGCCCCCGATCGTAATCGTATCAATCGCATTCTGGGCCTTAGTGGCGGACCCATTATATCTGAGGTAACAACAGCTAAGAATAAGATAAAAGAAGAACCATCATCCTCCTCAACCCATAAACGTAAGTCTTCACGCCAAGATGTACGCTCTAATAAAAAATCTCGCAATGAGTCTTGGAATGACTCTGATGATGACAATGACTCACAAAATGAATCGGGCAAAGAATCCGATTTCAAACTCTCCAATTCTGAATCAGAGGAATCGGAAGCCGCCAATCATACCGACAGCTATGAATCCTCTGACTTCAATCCCTTCTGCAGTGGCTCAGATTCTGATAACGATCCCTGGTTGGCAAGAGCCAAGAAAAAGAAGAAAAAGAAGTCAAAAACAAAGGAATCTGCAGCCAGCACAAATAACAACAACAATAGCATAAACAATAACTCAAGTTCGACGTTAAACACCAACAACCAATCAAACAATGTCACCCCAACTGCTTTGAGTGTGAGCGTGTCACCGCCCAAAAAGAAAGCTCCCCAATCAACGCAAGATAAAATTCAAGATTTGTTACAAAAGAAACAAGAACTAAAAGGCACCGTAACACAAATTGGTGTACATGGTGTGCGCTTAAACTATGGTCCTCCGCCCAAAGATGCCATTGAGAGGGCCTGTTCAATGAAAGAGGAATTGTTGCGTAAAATTGAAATTTTAGGAGATCGTTTGCCGCCCAATACATTAGATCAGCTGATTGATGAACTTGGAGGTCCCGATAATGTGGCCGAAATGACGGGTCGCAAGGGTAGAGTTGTACAATCGGATGATGGTTCCATACAATATGAGTCCAGATCTGAACAAGATGTTCCTTTAGAAACTTTAAATATTACCGAAAAACAAAGATTCATGGATGGCGCAAAAGATGTGGCCATTATATCCGAGGCGGCTTCCAGTGGTATTTCTTTGCAAAGCGATCGCCGTGTGCGCAATCAACGACGTCGTGTTCATATAACTTTAGAATTACCCTGGTCAGCTGATCGTGCTATCCAGCAATTTGGTCGTACCCACCGCTCGAATCAGGTTAATGCGCCCGAGTATATATTTTTAATTTCTGATCTGGCGGGTGAACGTCGTTTTGCCTCCACGGTAGCCAAACGTTTGGAATCGCTGGGTGCTTTAACTCACGGCGATCGTAGAGCCACGGAGACACGTGATTTGTCTCAATTCAACATTGACAACAAATATGGCCGCACGGCTTTAGAAACTGTGATGAAAACTATAATGGGCTATGAACAGCCTTTGGTACCACCACCCACCGATTATCGTGGTGATTTCTTCAAGGACATTGCTGGCGCCTTAGTAGGTGTAGGCATTATAGTGAATAGTGAATCGAATCCGGGCGTTTTAAGTTTAGACAAGGATTACAATAATATATCGAAGTTTTTGAATCGAATACTGGGTATGCCGGTGGAACTACAAAATCGTTTGTTCAAATATTTTACCGACACCTTAACGGCCATCATAAATCAGGCCAAAAAAGGTGGACGATTTGATTTGGGCATTTTGGGTAAGTAGCAGAAAATGTAGATTTCTTCCTTTTTAAAGTTACTATTCGATTTAAAGAGAGAATGATTTAATTTTTGGTGTTCTGTAATTCAAAATCTTGTATGCAGAAACTGAAAGCTATGAAGCTTTTGGCTTGTATGCAGTAAACACCCACACCCTTTGGCGGCAGTCTATTGAGGCACTCCATTTATTTAAATAAATATTTGTTTTCTTATTTCTTATTATTTATACCCTTCACAACAGATGTCACTTTCTGTGTAATTTCTACAATATTCATTTCCGACTCCATAAAGTACATACACATATGTATATATTCTGGATCCTTATAGATAGAGAAGTTGATTGAGCGCATTATAGATTGCATAAAGGTCCGAACTTTTACAAAATATTTTCTGTAAAATTTTTAAAAAACACTTTCAATAAAATATATACAAAATATTTTCGATAACATTTTTACAAAAAATTTTCGATAATATTTTTACAAAAAATTTTTCGATAAAATTTTTACAAAAAATTTTTCGACAAAATGTTTACAAAAAAATTTTCGATAAAATTTTTACAAAAAATTTTTCGACAAAATTTTTACAAAAAATTTTTCGATAAAATTTTTAAAAAAAATTTCGATAAAATTTTTGCAAAAAATTTCGATAAAATTTTTACAAAATTTTTCCATAAAATTTTTACAAAGAATTTTCCATAAAATTTTTACACAAAAATATCGATAAACAAAAAAATTAAAAAAAATGTTGCTAAAAATTAAAAAAAAAATTGGTAAAATTAAAAAAAAAATCTAAAAAATGGTAAAATTTTTACAAAAATTTTTCGATAAAATTTTTACAAACAAATTTTAGATAATATTTTTACAAAAAATTTTTCGATAAAATTTTTACAAAAAAATTTTCAATAAAATTTTTACTAAAAAATTTTTGATAAAATTTTTACAAAAAATTTTTCTTATTTAATATTATGCTAATTACCCATAACGTTTTATAATAAAAATGCAATTTATTTGTTGGGGAAAAGAGCTAGTCCCTATACGTATTTGCTCAGGCCAGGTCATCAGGAAACCTTTTTCCTAATTTTAGAGAAGCCAAAAATACTCTATAAGTAATAAAATTCTACAAAACACAATGAGAATTATGCATGTTAATAGAAAAATATAACAGAATATTAAAGCTTCAACAAAACACCAACAAACAAACCACGTTTTTATTTTTTCTTACTGTCCTTCTACAATTGGATGGATTTTTCGATAAAAATTTTACAAAAAATTTTTCGATAAAATTTTTACAAAAAAATTTTCGATAAAATTTTTATAAAAAAATGTTCGATAAAATTTGTGCAAAAAATTTTCGATAAAATATTTACAAAAAAATTTTCGATAAAATTTTTACAAAAAAATTTTCGATAAAATTTTTACAAAAAAATTTTCGATAAAATTTTTACAAAAAAATTTTCGATAAAATTTTTGCATAAAAATTTCGATAAAATTTTTGCATAAAAATTTCGATAAAATTTTTAGAAAAAAATTTCGATAAAACTTTTACAAAAAAATATCGATAAAATTTTTACAAAAAAATTTCGATAAAATATTTAAAAAAAAAATTCGGTAAAATTTTTACAAAAAAATTTTGAAAAAATTAAAAAAAAAAAATTTTCATAAAAGTTTACAAAAAATTTTTCCAAAAAAAATTTTCTATAAAATTTTTACAAAAAATTTCGATAAAATTTTTACAAAAAAACTTCGATAAAAGTTTTACAAAAAAAATTCGATAAAATTTACAAAAAAAAATTCTATAGCTTTATATTATATTTGTAATAATGAAGTTGAAAAACATAACAGAGTAAGGGAATATTTACCATTACTATGGTGAAGGGTATATAGGTTTTATATTTCTTAGTTCGAACTCAATTTCGAATGTCAGTCGTAAAGCAGTTTTGGATTGACCGAAACCTCAAGCGTCATCGTTATTATTTCTCAAGTTCGGTCAAACACACTAACATTTTTGCCAAAAAAACCAAAAAACAAAAAAAAAGCAGTTTCAAATGCAATGAACCGTGCAATTTACAAAACACCGAATTGTCTTTTTATTCACTTTTGAAAATTATTCGATTTTTAAAACAACTCAATTTATGAAGCAGTGGTAAATATCTTTTCCTTTTTCTTATTTTAAAGACCTGGGGGCAGCTGGAGAAAATGTTACTCGGGTAAAATTGGTGCGTTTCTTGCGTAAACATGCTACCGGTAAGGCACCCACTGAATTACATACCGTGCGCGTTGAAAGAGGCATGATTTGGCAAGAGGCTATTGACAAGTGAGTTCTTTAATTAAAACTAAAAAAACAAATATTTGTTAGATCAAAACTGATTTTCAATATTATTTCACAGATATGCCGACTTGATAAGTGAAAATGAAGGTTTCTATTTGTCACATCAAGTACGCAACAATAAACGTACCGCCATCTTAGCCGTGGAAATCGAAGCTCCAACTTTGCCAAACCAACAACAAAATAACAAAAAGAAAGATAAACTACCCAATAAAAAAGAAATTTTGTTTCAAATCTATAGACCCAATACGGGGCTACAAGTACGACATGAATCTTTGGCTGAAATTGAAAAGAAATACAAAAAAGTAGACATGGAAGAAGCCGAAACACATTGGACACAACAATATGATGCATCGGTTCATACGTGCTCTCATGCCTATTGGAATGGCAATTGTCGTAATGTTAATATGGGCTCCGAGTGTGAGGTGAGATGATTAATGATGTTTTACAAAGGGCAATATTGAGTTTAATACTTTATTTGCGATTATTTTTCTTTTTTTTTTTTTTGGTTTGCTTTTGCAGGTGGGTTTACGTCAACGTTTGTATTATGTATTGGCTGGTTCTGTGCTGTCTGTTTGGTCTCGCGTAGAACAAGTCTTGTCCATGCGTAATGCCAATAACAAAATGCAAGTTATACGCATGAAAACTACAGAAGGTGAAAAAATCGTAGGCACTTTAATACCAAAATCATGTCATGAATTACTTTTGCAAGATCTTAAGTCTGATGCTGAAAAGGTGGAGGAAGTTAACTTTTAAGAAAAGGTAAAATTAAAAAAAAATATTGCTTAAAAAGTAAAATACAAGTTTTTTTTTTAATTTACATTTTTTCCTAAAGCAGAAGGAAGCAACTCGAAAACACTTTAGAATTTAAGATTCCAAAAACACCTGTACTATTAAAATAAAGGACGCTTAATTTATGGACTTATTTTTTGAAAATCTTTCCTAATTTTTTTTTGTTTTTGATTCTTACTTTTTAAATAAATTATAATTAATATTTAATTATAATATTGAAAATATTATAACATATTATATAATATACATATATAGCTATAAACACAATTAAAATTATCATATTTTCAGTAACTGAAACTCGTAAACTTTAAATATTAACAAACCATGAAACCACTAATCATTAAATATTATTGAAATAATTGTTAAAAAAGAAAAAAAAATCTTTAAAAAAAACAATTATTAAAAATATACATGAAGTATATATGTATGTATCAATTAACCTAAAAAATGTTCTCAAAAACGTAACAAAATATTTAAAACCCTGTTTTGTTAAATAATTCAACATATTCTCATATAGAAATATTGACGGCATAATTTCCTTTGGGAAACAGACTCTTTATATAACTCGACCACTGTACCATTTAACTACCTATTCCCATAATTATTGAAAAGTTTGTACAATGAAATGACTGCGAAATACAAAGACCATTTCTATTTTTTTTTTTATTTTTTATTAAAAAACAAATAATTTTACTTGCTGTACTTTTATAATTTTTTTAATTATTTAACCTTGAAAACCCATAATTATTTAGATAATTTATTATTTTTAAATATACATACATACATTTATTTGTATTTAAGTAGTTTATAGTAGTTGCTTAGAATTAGAGTAAAAAAAAACTAAAAACGAAAAAATAAAAATAGTTTAACGTTTTGCTGTACATTATTAATAAAACTAAAATTCTATAAAAAAATAAAAAACATTAAAAAAATAAAAATAAAGAACTTTGATGAGGTTTTAAAATTTAATAAAAAAGTTTATTTTAATTTCATAAAATATTATCCCTCCGCCCCAGAAGTAATTAAGAAAAATATTCACATCCTACAACAACATCCCATAACAAAAATAAAGCTGAAGTTATAATTTGAAACCCGAATGTATACTAGCAATTCCAAACGATAAATTTTCGTAGCGAACCATTTCGAAACCGGCATGTTCGATCATAGACTTGAAATCTTCTTGTTTAGGAAATTGACGTATACTTTCGACTAAATATTGATAAGGTTGCCATTGTCCAGCCAATATCTGTCCCATAGGTGGTATGACTTGAAAGGAATATTGATCATACAACCATTGCATGACGTCATTTTCTAAATGACTAAATTCCAAACACAAAAAACGTCCTCCAGGCTGTAGGACACGATAGGCTTCACTTAAAACCTATAAAATAATTCAATTTTATAACTACTGATTTATGTTAAAACATCTAGCTGACCTTGTCTATGTTTGTGCAATTTCTTACACCAAATGCTATAGTATAAGCATTGTAAGTATTGTCCGCAAACGGCAACTTCTCGGCATTAGCACATTTCCAATCTATGCTTATATTAGGCAATTTATCCTGGGTAAGACCTAAACGTTTAGCTCTCTCTTCTCCTACGTTGAGCATATGTTGATTTATATCCGCTACGGTAACGTGACTATGTCTTCCCTGAGGGTTGGCCATTTTTTGTAAGTAGTTGAGGTATCTAAAGGTTATATCTCCCGTGCCGCCTGCCATATCCAATAAGCGAGTTCCTGGTGTGGGACCAAGACGTTCTATTAAGATATCTTTCCACAAACGATGTATACCCACTGACATGACATCGTTCATGAGGTCGTAGGATTTGGCCACATCTTCAAATACTTTGTGAACTAAGGGAAGGAAAGAAATGTTTTAATAACTGCATACATAGTTTCAATTTAAACAGCAAACCTTTTTGTTGCTTTTCTTCCTGTGTAACAGTTTGGAAACCAAAATGTGTGTTACCCTCCTGACTCTCATTATTCGGTGCTGCTGTTTGACTAGCAAATCTTAAACCTAAAACATGCTTAGGGCATAATGATTTAACAGGTTTTAATATTTTGAAATAGCGAGCAATATTCATTATTAAATAATATACCCGTGTAAAAAAAAAAACCTTAAATGTTATTAAATTGTGAGTCACAGCAGCACAACAATTTTTAATCAACATATGTTTAGTGGCGTTATTAATTTATTGTGGATGCCTTCAATAAAAATATATTTGTCGATAATGCAGTTTTCTTGACCATTGTGTTTTCATTTTACACCCAGTACAAAAAGGACCAGCTGCATTTATGTATTCGCAATAAAATAATTATACAGAACAACTTTATTTTCAAAAAAAATAAAAATTAAATTATTAATAATCAAAATGTCTAATACATTAAACTACGAATGTCGGACTTGCCTAAGTAATTCAAACAGTTATCATCATCTGTTTGATTATGTGGAAGAAAATTATAAAATCGTAGAAATGTTGGACAGTATTGTACCCCAAATTCATATTAAAACCTCATCACGGTTTTCATCTTTAATGTGCCAAAGATGTGTTGATAAGTTGCTAATCGGCTATAAATTTCAACAAGTGTGCATACAAACTAACAATCATCTACAAAAAATATTTCTTGAAACGGAGAGACAAAAGATATTGGAACCCATGACGGCCGAGTCAATTAATATCAAACTGGAAATTGAAGACGATGTTTGTTCTGAATACCAGTTACCACCGTCAGATAAAATTAATGGAGAAATAATATCGGATAATTATAATGTTCCGAATTGTAGCGGAGGAAGCAATACAGAAAGGAGGTAAATTTATATACCTTAAGGGTGAAAGATATAGATATATATATTTTATAGATACAAATAATTTATGGCGAATAATAATAAATATAATTTTTACTTTATATTACATGAGAAAAGGCAGGCTTATTTATGTGAAATTTGCGATATAAGCTACATGTCCGAGAAAGGTTATTCGGCTCATATGTTAATACATAAAAGTTGTGAATTTGCTATCAAAAAAATTGAACAGCCAAATGACAGTGTTGATAATAATGATTGCGAGGGTATTTTTGAAACAAACAAGTTATTAAATAAACAAAAAGCAAATGAAAAAGAAGATGTGAAACATAAAATTTTAAGCGAACTGCTTATTTTTCAATGTCCTGACTGTCCTTACTCTTTTGAGAAAAAAGCTTCACTGTCTGCTCACTATAAAATACACACGAAAAAAGATTTGCTTAAAAACCCTAAATCCAAAACGGAGCCAGTCATACAAACTGTTGAGGAGGTTAATTCATTAGATAAACTTCAGGAAAATACTGATGAAATAAGAGTACAAGAGGTTGTTGTAAAAGAAGAAATTGAAATATTTGATGAATTTGATACCAATGCAGAGTTTAATTACGATTATGACGACTCATAGTAATAAAAATTTTTTATATTAGAAAAAAATATTCATTTATTAAATCTTAACTGATTTTAGTTATAAGTCGAAACTGGAGCTGCTTACTAAACATAAAGGGAAAAAACCTAATAATAACGAGTTTGCTGATACCGGCATAGGTGAAGTGGAAAAGTAAGTTAATTTTTATTTAAAATAAAATATAAAAAAATAAATAATCAATTTTAAAGGCCCAATAGCGGACGTAAAAGAAATGCCATATTTCCCTGTGAAGTTTGCGGCAAGGTATTCGATGCTCCTTATCGTATCAAACGTCACAGTTCGGTACATTCTATGACAAGACCGCATGAATGTAAAATTTGTAAATATCGCTTTCCCACCACCAATATACTTCAGGCACATATGTTTCATCATAGAAATGAAACAGGAGGATATTTTAATTATATTGCACGTCCCGAGGGCTTTAAATGTACTCATTGTCCTAGGCGTTTTGTAAAGCAAGCCTCACTGTCAGCTCATCAAAAAATTCACACACACAATTCCTCAGAAGCCAATTATATCTGTTCGGTATGTCAGCGCAATTTTATGTCCATTAAAACCCTAACAGAACATATCACTAACATACATCCTGAAGTTGAAAAGCACAAGTGTGATAAGTGTGGTAAAACGTTTGTTTTACACGTTCAACTATTGGAACATTTAAATCATCATAAGGACAACGAAAACCTAGTATGTCTTATATGTGAAAAAGAGTTTGACTCTAAACCTATGTTAAAAGACCATTTACAATGTCATAGCGTAGAAAATTTCTACCTATGTCCGCAATGTGGAAAGACATTCCGCAGTGTGAGTAATGTACGATTGCATATGGAAAGACATATGGTTTAAACTAAATTGCAGTCTCCAGAATGTCCTAGCTTTAAGTGCAGTTTAGATGTCATAAATCGTGCGTCAACACATTTGAATAAAAATCCTCGTGTCAGAGATATTTGTTATATTCAGTTCACCAAAATGGCAAATATGTATGTACATATGTAACAAAATTTTACATTTGAAAGGTCTTTCAAAAAATAAAAAGTCAATAAATAAATGGATTCCTAAGGATTTGATTTATTAGAAAAAATAAATTATTATTTAATATTTTATGTTAAATCGCAATACAATAATAATTTCATAACTAAAAATTTAAATATTAAAACATTATTTTTTCCAAATTAAATTTTTTAGAAAACTTTTGTATTGTAACATCGAATTAGAATATAATTAGTTTTTTAATTGCAGGATATATTGAAAAAAGTTATTATGTAGATGGGTATATAAAAATATTTTCGAAAAATTTAGGAAAATTACAGAAACAATTTTGGGAATTAAAATTTATTTTTCAGATCTCTCCTCATTGATATTTTCTACCTTCTGACTAATTTTGGCGCCCTATGCTCCAGTGGGAGTTAGAGGAATAAATATATTTTGACTGATATATATTGAATAGGATTGTAATAAATGACTAAAGCTTAATTGCTAAAAGCCGCCATCTTATTTTCAAGTTTAAATTGAAAAATATAACTTGTCTGTGCGATAAATAATGGTTAATTACTGGATTTGAAATGAATTTCAATTTATTACAAAGTTACTCCAAAAATTTATAATGGTTCTCTAAAGTTAGGCGTGTCAAAAATATACATATCGTCACCTAAAATGCAAAAGGCCGTAACTGCTCAAAAATTCAAAATTTACTTTTAGATTGATTATGACGAACTTAACCGAAACACATCTACACAGGAAATTTTACATGTATACGTCCAAAAATAACGTTTTTATTGGTGAAAAACAAAAGGACGTAACTGCAACGTCAAGTAAACCAAAAAGCCGTAACTGCACTTTTCCAAAAAAACAAAACAAAGTTGGCTTTGATTATCTTTCAATGTGTGTTCTGTTTGTTTTCTAAGTTTGAATCTAAAATGTGGATATTAAGTTTAAAGTAGTCTTTAATTTATAACGTTTATTCCTTCTCCTGTAAAAAACTAAAAAGTGTAGTTACGGCCTTTTGCATTTTAGGTGACGATATGTAAATAAGGATCCTTTTTATCGCTTTTTCACGAAATGGAAACTAAAAGGTTTTAACACTTTTTCTGATGTAGCTTTATTACTTGGTACAACATTTTTATTTCATTACTTCAATAAATCATAACTTGGAAATTAAATATTTTAAAATCTGAAAAATGAAATTTTTAAAAATTCATTAACGTATTACAATTTAATATCAACAGATGTTTAATTTTGTTATCACTGCGTAGTGCATTCTTTCAATAAGAATATTTTGTTTGTCGATAATGCCGGTTCATATTGACTATTGTGATTGCATTTTACTCCAAATGCAAGAAAAAGGGGAACAGCTGCAATTTTTTGTTGATATCCACAAATATTATATTTTTAATAGTAATTTTATTGTAATAATTAGAATGTATTAGTTATAACTAAAAATCAAAATGTCTAGTGATTTTAACTCTAAATGCCGCACTTGCCTAAGTGATTCAAACACTTTTCATCAGCTATTTGATTATGTGGAAGAAAATTATAAAATCGTAGAAATGTTGGATGGTATAGTGCCCCAAATTGATATTAAGGCCTCATCACAGCTTTCGACTTTAATGTGTCAGAGTTGTGTAAATAAATTGCTAACCGGCTATAAATTTCAACAACTGTGTATAGAAACTAATAATCGGCTACATGATTTGTTGGGCATTGTCATCTTTGAGACGGAGCCAAAACTGGAGAAGATATTGGATCCCTTGACGGGCGAGTCAAGTCTAAAGATGAAACAGGAAATTGAAGAGGATGCAGGTTTTGAATGCGAAATGCCCTCTCATGAATTGATTGCGGGAATGAGGTCGGATAATGAATGGGTTGCGGATGGTGACGTTGGAGGCGACACGGATTCGAGGTAGCAACAAATTTTAATTTTGGAATTATGTACATATATTAAAATTTGGTATACCTATTTGTTTTTCTTTTTACTAGTAATGAAAAACTATCAGTTTTAAAGGAAAGATCTACAAAAAAGATGCCATTAAAGATTGAAAATCTTAAAAAGTAAGTTAATTTAAATTATTGAGGGTACTAATAAATATAACTTCTGTACTAGACCACATAAATTAAATCGATGCAAAGGCAGCTTTCCCTGTACTGAATGTGGTAAAACTTTTAGTAGTTTGAATCGTCTTAAGCAACATACAGCTATACATGATAAAAAGCGGGCTTATTCATGTGAAATTTGCAATACTAGTTTAATATCTGACAAAAATTATAGGGCTCATATGTTAACGCATACAAATGGTGAGGTTGATATCAAAACAATTGTGCAGCAAAACAACAGTATTGAAGAAAATGATTGCAAGGATATTTTTGAAACCCAAGAATTAACAGATGTACATAATAGATCAGTTAACGGTAAAGAAGAAAAAGAGGACTGCAAGGATCCAAAGGAACTGCTTACTTTTCAATGCCCCGACTGTACCAAGTGTTTTGAGAAAAAGGCTTCGCTGTCTGCACACTATAAAATACACAAGAAAAAAGATTTGCTTAAAATAACTAAATGTAAAAAGGTTGAACCAGGCATGCAGGATAATCCGGAGTTAAAATCTTTAGATGAATTCCAAGAAAATACTGAAAAATTAGTAGAAGAAATGCCGAAAGTTGTTGTTAAAGAAGAAATCGAAATTACACCACAAATATTTGAAGAATCCATGGATGATTTTGATGAAGATACAGAATGGTTTAATAATGATTACGAGGACTCAGAGTAAGAAATATTAATTAGAAATAATATTTATTAAATTAATCTTTTAACTAATTCTAGTGATAACTCAGAAAAGGAGATAAATATTAAACCTGGGGAAAAACAAACTAAAAATACCGATTTTGTAGATACTGGAATAGGTGAAGTCGAAAAGTAAGCCTTTTTTAGAATTAAAATTTAAAAATATTAATTTATAATACAAATTTCAGACCAAATAGCAGCAATAAAAGAAATGGAAATTTTCCATGTGAAACTTGTGGCAAAGTATTCGATCGTCCCTATCGTCTAAAGCGTCACAGTTCGGTACATTCGCTGACAAGGCCACATGAATGCGAAATTTGCAAATACCGTTTTGCAACAGCCAATATCCTAAAGGCTCATTTGTTTCAGCATAAAAATGAAACAGGAGGTAATTTCAATTCTCAATCACGTCCTGAAGGCTTTAAATGTCCCGATTGCCCTAGACGTTTTGAAAAGCAAGCATCGCTTTCAGCTCATCGACAAATACACACACGCAATACATCAGAAGCCAATTATCCCTGCATGGTTTGTCAGCGCAATTTTATGTCGGTTAGATCCTTAACCGAACACATTACTAACAAACATCCCGAAGTTGAAAAACACAAATGTGATCAGTGTGATAAAACGTTTGTTTTACATGCCCATCTAGTGGAACATTTAAATCGTCATAAGGGTAACAGAAACCTAGTGTGTCTTATATGTGAAAAGGAGTTTGGCTATAACAATACGTTGAAAGAACACATGCGCACACATAGCGGTGAAAGTCCTTACCTGTGTCCTCAGTGTGGAAAGACATTTCGCAGTGCTAGTAATTTACGTCAACATATGGAAAGGCATACGGGTTTAAAAAAATACCAGTGTCCAGAATGTCCAAGTCGTTTTAATTGCAGATCGGATTTGATAAAACATGCGTCCACACATTCGAATGCAAAGCCTCATGTCTGTGATATTTGCGGTTCTCGTTTTACCAGAGCATATTCATTGCAAAAACACAAGCTGTTACATTCGGGTGAAAGACCCTTCAAGTGTGATCAATGCAGTATGACGTAAGAAGTTATTTTATATGTCAAAATTAGCTAAAATTTTAGATACCTTTAATTATGATTAGTTCAATATTTTTATTTGTTCTTGATTCCTTTCTCTCAAAAATAACCAAAAAATACTCAAGCTACTAAAAAATTATGCTTTGCAAAACTTATTTTTCATTTAACACCTATTTCGAACTAAAACAAAATAAGATACCAAAATTTTTATTTGAAAAATTTTAAATTTAAAAATTTCTATTTGAAAACTTTTAAATTTTAAAATTTTCATTTGAAAATAAAAATACTATAGTTAAATATTTATTTTGTAGATTTGCTATAATCTATCATTTACGACGTCACATGCGCACCCACACCGGCGAAAAACCATACAAATGCAAATACTGTGAACGAGCTTATGCCGAAAGTGGAGATTTAACAAAACATTTAAGAACGCATGTTGGTGAAAATACCTATATGTGCGATCAATGTCCAATGGCGTTCAAATATCAAGCAGAACTAAGGCAACATCAATCACAGCATTATAAAATGGCCCAAAAACTTTTACAACAGGCCCAAAAAATGTCCGAAGAAGCACAACAACACGAAATTACAGAACAAATACAACAAGAACAACAAAATTTGCGGCACCATCAACAATTTCCTATACAAGAACAACAGCAACAATATAATCCACAATTATTAAAACCTGAACAAATGCAACATCTAGCTGTTGGTATTCCGGGTTATCAGCAATTACCGTTAATAGATCAGAGACAACAACTGGCCACTATATCAGAGCAAACCCAAAATAATGAAAAAATTGAAGATCATGGTGTACAACACAACAACAAAATAATTTAAATAGGTATAAAGAATCTCAGTAATTAAAAATTAGTTAATCATAGTTTTTATATGTATGTATGTAAGCATTAGTTATACATATAGCTTTTATTAACTAAACGGATAAGCATTTTACTTAACATAGATTTTATAAGAATTAAATTAATAAAAAAAATTGTACATTAAAATAAACTTTTAAAAATAATTAAAGGAACATTGAGTTTGGTTTATGCAAATTCAATGCAGGTGGGAGTAAATCTACAAGATTGTAGTAACTATGCAGGTTGGAGTAAACCTACTACATTGAAGTAACTATTGTGACTGAAAAGTGGTAAGGCAGTTTTAATTTGATTAACTGATAAAACTGTCAACAACAATCTCAATATGGCAACTTTGATGCAAAACATATTCTGTTTCATATATAATAACATTGGAGCTGCTTGAAGAATAAACAAAGTCTAATTAAACAAATTTGTGAATTTTTTAATGTTGCTTATTTGTTTCCTAAAACAATTTGCACACGAATAGAAACTTATAACTTGTTTGGTATGTGATTTTGTTATATGTATAGTTTTTGTTCTATAAACACATTTATTGCTTTTGTTTACTTTTCCAGTTTTATTGGTTTTGTAACTCGGTGACAGCTTTGTATAGTTTAAAGGAATCCAAAGTGTTTGCTTTTTATTAAAGAATTAAACTACCGAATTATGGAATCAGAAATGTGTTTAACATGCCTTTGTAAACCAGAGACAGCCCACAGTCTAAATGAAATTTTCATAGATAATCTTAAAATATTAGAAATACTGCATCAATTGGTACCATTATTTTTGGAACAAGTTTTTGTACTTCCTGACAGAATATGTCCAAAATGTTTAGAAAAACTGATCATATCTTACAAATTTCAAAAGCAATGTCTAGATTCCTTGCAAAATTTGGATGAATTGTTTTCGAAAAATTCTTTAAAAAATGAGAGGAAACTGGAAACTATGGATGTTGGATTGGAAACTGACGAATATAAAAGTAGTGATGAAAATACAATGGAATCTTTACCTAAAATTAAAGATGATTTGATTAGTTCTTTGGATGATATTGCAATAGATAAATTGGCTGAAAATAAAGTAGATATAGATACATCATTTGAACATAATCATAATAAAAATCGAGAAGAATATTTGAAACCAAAGGAAGACGGTAAACAATTATTAAATTTTAAGTTGCAAAGTACCGAATTTAGGTGAGTTTAATTGACGTACATATATTTGGGTTTTTGTTTTATACGAAAATAAGTTCTATTTTCGAACTTGAGAACAGAGACTCAAATTTGTTGGTGATACCTATTTAAATAAAAATTTTCAGCAAAAAACAATATTTTGTATTTTTTGTTGAAATTTCGAATTATTTATAAAATACCGAATTTTCTACCGATGTTTCAGTTTAAACTTATTCGTTCAATTTAGTATAAATAACAAATTTGAGTTTCAATTATAATTTTAAAATTAAAGAAGTGAATCACTTCTTTAATTTTAATGCAATTTTGTTTTCTTCATGAAATTCACGAGTGGAATTCGGTTTTGGTTGAATTTTAGATTACGATACTTTTAAAGATTAAATGTTATGGTGGTTTTTTGCGAAATTTATTTTTTTTTTTGTAAACTTAATAAAATTCCCTGAGTAAAAATACGATTTTGTCGTAAAATTATGCAAATTCTCAATTTTTGGTGTAGTTTGGAATTTTTAACGAATATTAGAATTTTATTTGTAATTTTATAAAATTTCTAACATTTCTTTTTTTAAGTTTTTAATTTCTTTTGGAATTGTTGTTATTTTTCAGAACATGAACTTCTCTCTTATCTTTTAGTGAATTTCGATTTGTTATTAAAATTTTATACATAAGGACTTATTCTTCTGAAATATACAATCCTAAAGTTAAAATATGAATAATCACAAAGGCAGTCGTAGTTTTTTATATACATTTTTATATGTTTAAAAAAATATGTAAATTTAAATTACCATTTTTATACACTTTTTCAACAGTAACAAAAACTTACTAGAAAAAACTCCATCTGAAAACGTTGCGAAGACATCGATTGATACAAAGCAGTGTAAAATATGCAATAAAATATTTAAACAACCACAAGGTCTTGCCTCACATATGTCTAAAACTCATTTTAAGAAACATTTATATCAGTGTCAAAAGTGCGATAAAGGTTTTAGTGTGGAGGAGCTCTTCATAAGACACTGTAATATACATTTAGGTATTAAACCATTCCCGTGTACCCAATGTGATAAAGGTAGGAAAGAAGTTTGACACATAATAAAAATATTTTAATTAAAAATGCTTTTTTTTTCTTTGTTATTTTTAACTAGCTTTTGAGACCAATAGTAGATTAAGTCAACATTTACTTTGCCATTCTAAAGAGTCATGTTATTCATGCACCATTTGTGACAAAAAGTTTTACCGCATTGATGTTTTAAAACAGCATATGCTACGCCATGACGATGAGAAACAATTTCAATGTTCAAAATGTACTATAACTTTTAAGTCTTTTGCCGATCACATAAAACATATAAAGACACATAAAACTGAAAAGAACCACGATGACAAAATTTGTGATACACAACATTTGTTAGCATCCACATCCAAGCAGCAAATTGTACAAACGGAAGAGAAACTATTTAAATGTGATCAATGTGATAAATGGTAAAAAATTATATAAACTATTGTATTTTATTGTGAAAGGCAACTCTTACATTTCAGCTTTAATTCTGTAACAAATTTGAAACTCCACAAAAATACACACACCAGAAAAAAATCTTTTTCATGTCAATTTTGTTCTAAAGCTTTTTGTCAAAGTAATGATCTCCGAAAACATACAAGACGCATGCATAAGATTAAAGATTGTGAACTTGAGGACGAAATTACAATGGAGGGTATAAATGATAATAAAGAAGATTTAGAAATGCCTTTGGAACAAATTTTAATAGAATTAAAACCTGAAAATAAAGAAGATAGTGAAAATTCAGAAATTGAAGATGTAGATAAATTCAGTGTAAAACTTGAAGAAAATAAAGACGGGTAAGAAAATAAATAACACATTGCAATAAGTCATAACATAAGATTAACTAGACTGTAAAATTACTACAGAACAAAAATGGAAAAGGAATTAACAAAACCCCGTAACCCTCTCTTGGATAATAGTAAAGAGCAAGAAAATATTTCAATGGCTTCGACTGAAACTGCTCAATGTGATCTTTGCAATCAAATATTTAAAAATCCTCAGGGGTTGGCCAGACACAGGTCCAGCACACATTTTAAAAAGCACTTGTATCAGTGCGATCAATGTGACAGAGGTTTCAGTGTAGAAGAATTCTATATAAAACACCGTAATCGTCATTTGGGTATAAAAATGTTTAAATGTAATCAATGTGACAAAGGTGTGTAAGAAAATTATTAGAATAAAAAATTTAATTTTCACTTCTTTTTCTTGTTGTATTTATTTATAGCTTTTGAAACTAACAGTATCCTTAACCAACATTTGATTTCCCATTCCAAATTAACGCCACATTTATGTACAACTTGTGGAAAAAGTTTTCGTCGTCTTGATGGTTTAAGGCAGCATATGTTACGTCACGGAGATGAAAGACCATTTAAATGCTCTACATGTTCTAAAAGTTTTAAATGTCTCTCTGATAAACTAAAACACATGATTATACACGATGAAAAACGTTATGTGTGTAATATTTGTGGTACACGCTTGGCTACACCTGAATCACTGTCACAACATCAAATGACACATACGGGCGAGAAACCTTTTAAATGTAGCCATTGTGATAAAAGGTAAGATATGAAAGCTATATTAACTGATTAACCCTCGCTTAAACTTATTTTGCTGGTAGCTTTATCTCACTGTCTAATATGAAGTGCCACGAGAGAATACATACGGGCGAAAAACCTTATAAATGTCAATATTGTTGGAAAACTTTTCGTCAGAGTAATGATCGTAATAAACATACCAACCGTATGCATAAAAAGGAAAAGAATAATACAAAATCTGAGCAAAGTGAAACAAACTAAAACAGAGGATAAAAACAAAAACCCGTAAGAGTTTTAAAATAAAATTTTTTTTTGAAAGGAATCATTTTTTTTTGGCATCAGTTTGGAATACTTTTTCTTTTTTAAGTGCAATCAGTTTTTATTCTCAATATAAAATATAATTTTGACATAAAGCCGTGGAAATATTAGCTTAAAATAAATTCCTAACACATTTTTTACCTTAATATCATTTTATTTATTCGTTGTTAATAGCATATTTTTTATTATTGCAATAAAAATAAAAATAGTTCTTGTTAAATACCTCACGTTACTCTCTCCCTCTCGCTAAAAGCTTGTTTTTAATTTTCTACGGGTCTTCTATCCCCTGTGTATGCAGTATATGGGCTAGAATTTTCTACAGCAGAAATTAATTGCATTATTTGTCCCATGGCACGTCCTAAACAATGTCTATCCAACTCTTGACCACTGAGTGTTAAACATTTTTCCAATTTTTGATCGGCCAACGTATAAAGTTTTTCTTTTAAATGTGGCATACTGGACAAAACATTTGAGTTTTGCATACGTTGTGTTACTTTAGTTTTATAAGGTGTAGCTTCAGGCAGTAAAGAAGCTGATGATTGCCACTGTGAGTTAGAATCCATAGCAGTAGCCATCAGGACATCAATTAGATCTTTTTGTGCATTGTAATTACTGGGTTGTCTATTGCTCTCTTCCGAGGAATCCTTAAAAGTTTCAGCATGACTCTAAAATACATCTTAAGTTAAAAATATTTTATTTAAAGCTTAAGTGGACATTTACCTGGACAGCTAAAGCCAAAAATATAACAACGAACAATTTCATTTTTAGTTAAGTGTGTTTGGTTGCAAGATAAATAACTTACTATAAGTTTGTTATCGAAAATATTTTGTTTTTATAGAAAAATTTTAAAGAATGAATTAAAAAGTGGCTACATCATCAAATTGTCGCTTATATAGTGCTGAACTTATTTAATAATTTTATTATTAGTACGCAGTGTAATTTGATAGTTTTGGGTTGATGAACTTTATTTATTTTTGAAAAGCTAAGCGTTAAAGGCATTACATTACACTGGCAGCATTAATGTAGGAAATGCAGTTTTAAGGTAAAGTTTTTTTCTTAAACAAACATTTTGGACAACAATCCATGCATGATTGCAATGATTGTCTCATTTCCGATCATACATTTTATATGGTATACGAGAAATTCTGACAAACAGTTCGAAGAAAAACAAGTAAAAGTGCTATATTCGGCCGTGCCGAATCTTCTATACCCTTCACCACGGTGATTTTATTTATACAGACATGTACAGCATTATCCATATTGTTGACTTTTTTTTATTTTTACTTAAATAAATGAGTTAAAAAAATAGAAGACAAATGAAAACAAATTCCGTTTGCTACAATTGTCGCCGTGTTGTCAGCTACTTAATGATATTGAAGCCGACAGCTACAACGTAAACTCTAACATTGTTGTAGAAATACTTATTTTGCTTTTATTAAATTAAAAAACTTTTTCAAAAAATTATAAATATTTCCTCCAAAACTTTTTTTTTGCATATGAATTTTTAATTTGCAATTTTGTGACATTTTCTTTTGTTGAATAAAATAGAAATTAGCCTAAGTTGACGACAGCCACAACGTTTCATTTTTGACAGTTTGTAGTCGGTATTCTGATGATGTCTATGTGTTTAATGCACCTAGGTTTTAATATCATCTATTTAAAAATCAAACGCATTTAAAAAAATATGTTACTCTATATACACACATACATACATATGTATATTCTTAATATTAAATATATGTTATGTTACAGTCATGATTTTCATTTTCAAAGAAATATTGAAGTTTTTGTTTTAATTTTTCGAAAATTGTGTGTAAAATTTTTTTGTAAAAATATTTTTTTAAAATTTTTTTGTAAAATTTTATTCGAAAATTTTTTGGAAATTTTTTTTTCGAATATTTTTCTGTAAAATATCTTTTTGAAAATGCTTTGTAAATTTTTTTGTAAATATTTTTGAAAAAAAATTTTAAAATGTTTTTAAAAATTTTTTTTTTAAAATTTGATTGAAATTTTTTTGTTAAATTTTGGACCTTTCTCCAATCTATATTGAGTTAGAATGGTCAGACTAAAGCAAAAAGAAATCCTTACAAAAAAAATTTTTTTTATCATATTGACACATGGGGGGTCATTTTAACTGCTCCTATTTGCCAGTGGGTACCCTGTGGGTCCATTGGCTACCTCTATACGAATTGCTTTCTATTATACCCTTTCCACCTGTGGTGAAGGGTATAAAAAAATTAATTTTAATTAAAAGCACTATTGCTGTGCATGTATATTTATTGAATTTTAGAAAATTATTTTTTAATTAATTAATTTATTAAATAAAAATTGGATTGACTATTAAAGTTAAACTAAAAGAAAAACTTAATTGAGCTTATAAAAATATATTAAAAATTATTGCCCTTATGTATATTTACAATATACTTTAAAAATTAATAAAAAATAAATAAATAAATAAAAAGAAACAGGGTGACGATACCATATGCGCACAACTAAATAACAAAATTTAGGCAATGCAATTAAAAAATTAAATTGAAAGTACATTTGAGGTCACAAACCAAAAAAAAGACCATTAATAAGTAAATTAGATAATAAATAAGATTAACAATAATAATAGTAGCAAATAATAAAATTATACATCTTGAATGTTATGTTTTTGTAGACTGGTTTTTATGGATAGTAGAAATTGATTGTAGTCACAGTCAGTGATTTTATTCAAGGATTCGTCTATTTTGGATACCCATATTCCGTTAAAATATGTGTAACCGAAAGGGCCACATGACAGAAAGAACATTTTGCCTGGTTTTCGCCATTACAGTAGTGTTGAGTATTGAACTAGGTTTTTCCAACCCGGAGACAATTTAGCATAACACAATCATTTCTTGTCATATTGAAAAAAGGAAAAGCATGGAGTCGCTCTTTAGATACCTTATATTGACTGTAAATTGAATTTGGAATACAAGGGGCAAGGACAAGGCATATTAAACAGGTAGCCTCACTACGGAGGGGAAATATTAAGGCGAAAATAATAAATTTCTTTATATGGATTTTGAAAGTTCAACTAACAATTTTTCCCCTTAAATGGAAATTGAACTATCAAACTCCATATAAAAAAAATTAAAAATTTTCGCCTTAATATTTCCCTTTCGTAGTGAGCAGAAATGAATACATGTTTGTATTAGATTAGACAAGTATTAGATTAGCTAATTAAAAAAATGAAACTGAGTTATATCCAAGGCGAATTCATACCAGGTGTGAACAGTAGGGCAACAACTACAACAAAACAACAACTTTGACATTAAATTAGCAGATATAGAACAAAGTTTTTTTGATAAGACCTTAGCAAAAAACGAGAGCAAAAAACGATCAACTGGGCTATCGACTCCACCTGGTATGAATTCGCCTTTGTTATATCTCATGCATAAAAACGGCTCTAAATATAAACATATTTTGTGTGGTAAAGTATTAGATTTTTTTTTTTTTTTTTTGGATTCTGTCCAAAAAGAAATTGGTAAATGGCAAAGGTACGAAACCAAAGCGCCAGGGTATGATTGCCTTAGCTTCCTCCAAAATCTGCAGAGCGACCTATACCTTCGTATAGGAAGTGAGACTCCAAATTCAGCTAGGTAAAATTAATGAGAGTTTAATGGTGCTCCTCCAGTGAAAATCTTGAGTTTATTGGTACTCCTCCAGTTAAAAATTGAGTTTAATGGTGCTCCTCCAGTTAACAGTTGAGTTTTTCAAAATGGTGCTCCACCAATGTCCGACTTATTGAAATTAAAATTTATAGGTTATAAACGATAACCAAACGATTACACGTGGCTGATTAAACAACCACCAATAACAGTACCGTAGTACAGCTATTCGAGGACGCCAATCAGCCAGTGTGAGAACGAGACGCAAACCACTCGAAGGCCGAGCAACAAGGACGGCCTGATTGACTTTAAGCGATAATGACAATGACGCACGCACGTGTTCCCCGACCCAGAGCTACTTTACGACTGTGTAAAGTATTAGATGTAATAAAAGTTGAAGAAAAATTTCTATATTGCCATATTATTTTTGTTAACAAAAAACCCACTGAAGAATTTATTTTAAATTGGATCAAGGTATATTTATTTTACTAGGTAATGGCATCCCTACAACAATACAAGAACAACATGGCATTTTGTTGTTGCTTTGTAGTTCGAAATGTCAAAAAACATATAAGAAAATTGAGAAGGCGTGTATGTGTTTTATTGCTTTCTCACTTCTACACTATAAAATTTCTGAACACATACAACTTTTGACATGTCGAACTACTAAATCAGCTGGGCGGACGACACTGTAAGATAAATAGTAAGATAAATATACCTTGAATTGGATTTTGTCTGAAAAATACTGTTTATTTTTTATTTCTAAAAAACATTACAAATTATATTTATCACATAAGGAGTAATACATTTTATTTTTGTGACTTTAGCTTTGTATTCATAATTAAAGTAAGTTTAACATCAATTTTATTCCTATAGATAGTAGTTGAAAGGTTAACCTTGTAATGATTGACGTTTAATAAATGTTAATTTTAGCAGGAAAATTTACCTAATGTTTGGCACGAAAAAATTTCTCTTTTTATAGCCACTAAAGACCAGGATTCACTATCATACACAATCGTATGATTCAATCACAAAGAAATCGGACAGAATTCTGTTCTATTCAAATAATCGTTTCAAAATAGCGTTGTAGATGCCACACTATATACAAAAAAAAAAGTTTGGCAACTCTGATCGTATGGGAAAATAATACTTTATGAATTTTTTCAAAAGATAGATTATCAAATCGTACAGATCTGTCAGAAATTCTGTCACAAACATACATTACTAATCCACACTATCATACATGTTTTAGCACATAGTATGAGAGTATGATAGTGAATCATGGCCTTAAATAAATCATATGCAACATTCCCTATGCTAAATCAACAACGTTCTCTTCATATACATAACACTATAGTTTAGAACATTTAAAACGTTAAGGTAACTGCATGAACCGAAATTTAGAAAAGTCGTTCAGCCAGTGTACATTTTTCCAAGCGCATATTTTAAAAAACTGTTATCATATACTATCTATTGTGCTACAAGTAGAAAATTGATTGGTTTTTATCTGCGAACATTAAGTTTTTTAGAGCTTTATTTTATAAAACAATTTTTAAACTTTTATAAGGTGATTCTTCAGAAAAAAATATATGGAAATTTATCATAATCAACTTATATATTGCATAAATCAGAAGACTGGTAACCCTGGTACATATTGAATGTCAGTGAATGACAACAAAAAGGAGCATTATTGCCGATAATGCAGTTCACTATTGTTTACATACCTTAAGGGTAGAGAAAAATCACAAATATTAATAGTAATTTTATAATTCAATATAAAAAGTTTTGCAACAAAACTAAAAAAAGTATCATCTAATATGTTAATACTTGAAATATATGGTCGGGTGTGTCGAGTATGTATGTGTAAATCGAGTAATCTGCATGACTTGAATGAGACAACCGAAGAGTGCATCACAATGAGTGAAATGTTGACAAAAACTGTGTCCGGCATTCAGGCCAACATCGAATTTCCAGTGCCTCAAGAAATTTGTGAATTATGCATGGAACATTTACAGATATCTTTTAGATTTCAACAACTATGTATGAGCACTAACGAACAAATGCTGAAAATTTGGGAACAGTCCCATAAGGCAGAGGTAAAGCAATCATTAACGGATGGTGTAGAGAATGAAGAAGAACCAGATCCTATTAAAGTTGAACATGATATTGAAGAAGGAGATGAACAAATAGATGATAATATGGAATTCCTGGAAGAATTTGAAAATATTGAAAATGGTAATAAATGGGAAAATGCAACGGATTTTGATACACCAGATAAGGATGAACTGTAAGTTATTATAATGAAAATAAATAATATATATTTAATTATGTTAATTTAAGGGCGTTGAAACACACTCTAACACCAGTTTCAAACCCATCTGGACGACTATCTGAGGGCCGGTTTTCATGCTTAGATTGTACGGAAACTTTTGCAAAACATTCGCAATTAAAACGCCATCGTGTTAAACATGAGTCTACACATCCTTTTGATTGTCGTAAATGTACAAAACGGTTTAAAATCAAAAGTTTATTACAAAAACATTCGAAAATCTGTAAAAAAGATAAAAGAAAATTATCAAGTGGTGAGGATGATATAGACGAGGATATGCCTCTTAGCACTCTGAAAAAAGTTGAAACAGAATATGATAGGTATTTATTAGTTATTTATTGTATTTCCAATTTGTAGTTAAATTAATATGTGAAAACCAATCTTAAACAATGGAGACAAATTTTGTAATTTTTCCTTTTAGTGACGTTTCCAAGGAAAATGATAAAAAGAAACGTAAAGTTATTAAAACTGTTGACAAAAAGACTCCTTATTATTGCTCGACTTGTGATAGCTATTTTAAATACGGCTATCAACTTACTAAACACCGTTGTAGTGAGAGCGATAATGATTCACGCTTGAATAAATGCGAAAAATGCAATAAGAGGTTTACCACCAATCAATTGCTTCAAACACATATAAATACCAAGCATAAAGATGACAAAACTACAACAAAGATAGAGAAAGCCTCCACCAAAACTCTTGATAAAAGTAAGGCCACAAAAATAAGTGAAGGTGATGGCCAGAATGAAGAAATTGATATGGAGCAAGACAACGATAACGATGATAATTGGAATGACTTGAATCAGGATGATTCATCGGATGGTAGTGACTCTGATTATGTCGAAAAAGACAAAAGCACAACAAAGACAAAAGCAGAGCCAACTGCAAACCAATTTGGTTGCAATGAATGTGATGCTTCCTTTAGATTTGAAAAACAACGCGTTCGTCATATGAAAAAACACACAGAAAATCACCGCTTTGTATGTGCCTTATGTTGGGATCGTTTCAAATACCCACA
Source organism: Phasia obesa (assembly GCA_949628195.1). Lineage (NCBI taxonomy): Eukaryota > Metazoa > Arthropoda > Insecta > Diptera > Tachinidae > Phasia > Phasia obesa. Next base: position 7,242,786 of record OX451218.1, read on the forward strand.
TATGTTGCAAAAACACATGGAAAAACATCACCCTGAAGAGAATCCCAATCCTAAAGTTGTTGAAACAAAACCAGAAATTGTAGAGAAGACACACATCTGCAGTTACTGTCCATCGGCTTATTCGAATGTTGGTGGTTTGGCCCAACATATGAGTAAAAAGCACCCAGAAATTAAACCCTTTAAATGTGACAAGTGTGAAAAGACTTTTGTAGTTGAGGAACATTTGAAAATACATACGAATCGCCACATGGGTATTAAAAACTTCAAATGTGATCTCTGTGATAAATGTAAGTAGTCATTTTTTGTATTAACACTAACTAGTATTCAGTACTTGAAAATAAACAATTTTTCTTTTAGCCTTTTCTTTTAAATTTGCTATGAAACAGCATATGCGTATACATACGGGTGATTTGAATTATTTATGCACATTATGTGGCAAGAAGTTTTATAGACCCAGTAATTTACGGCAGCATATGCAACGTCATGGAGATGATAAACCCTATACATGTCCTCACTGTCCAAAACGTTTTAAATGTCCATCGGATCGTTATATACATTTGATGTCACATCAAGAGGGTAAAAACCATGTATGTCAGACTTGTGGAGCAAGGTTTTCACGAGTGGATACTTTACACCAGCATCAAATACTTCATACGGGTGAAAAACGCTATAAATGCGATCAGTGTCCTATGGCGTAAGCAATTTTTTTAAAATGTCTTTCTTGATAGTAAGGAATTATATATGTGTCTTTTAGATTCCCCCGTTTGATGAACTTAAATCGGCATTTACGCACTCATACTGGTGAAAAACCATACAAATGCAAATTTTGTGAGAAAGCTTATGCACAAAGTAATGATTTAAACAAACATTTACGAACTCACGTTGGTGAAAACACCTATATGTGTACCCAGTGTCCGGCCGCTTATAAATACCAGGCAGACTTAAGGAATCATGAGTGGGAACATTATCGTCTGCAAAAGGAGGCAGAACAGAAAGCTAAGGAAGAAGCATCGGCATTAAAAATGAATGAACAGACTGTTACGGAAGTAAATGTGTAGAAATATATTTATTTATTTATTATAGCAATTATTTAATAAGCAGCAGTACTACAAGCAAAAATTTATTTTATTAAAATATAATGGCCTTGACTAACAATAAAATATTTGATAGTCAATGTTGCAATTGGTAAAAGTGTTTCGGTTTTCCTACAGCCGACATTTGAACGTCGATAATGCAGTAAGTTTCCTAAAGTAGAAAAAGCTACTTTAGTATGTTATCATTTTATAGTGCGTGCCTTTGTGTAAATAAAATCAATCGATAATACAGTGTTAGCAGCTGTTTAACAAAAAAATTTCGCTTTAGCATTGTTTACAAGCTGTGCGCATTTATTCTAAATTATTATTTATTCTTTAATCGTTTCACTGGCTCGTAAAAATGACCACAATTCTTCTAGGCCGTATTTGTCGTACCTGTTTAAAAAAGTCCAACGATATGCGTAAATTACGAGAGTTTATTAAAGATGATCTACAAATTGAGAGTATGCTTAATCAAACTGTACCCAGTTTTGATTCCGAAATGGAAGATATTACCTTACCCGTGGAGATATGTAAGGAGTGTCTGAAGAAATTAAGAACATCTTATGATTTTGTTCAAATGTGTCTGAAAAGCAATAAAGAGTTAAAAAACATGGTCTTTCAACCAGAGCCGGAAATCGAAAGTTCGTTAATAGCTGCAGTATTAGATGATAATCCGATGGAATATTTAGAAGAATCCGATGTTCTTATGGAGAATTTCAAGAAAGAACCGCATGATGACAATTCTAATGGGAGCCACCAACAAGCTAATGGTAATCAAGCTATGAGCTCAGATCTTAAAGTAGAAGCATTTAAAATTGAAATTGATATGCAAAATGAAGAAAGCCACTTCGAAGACAATAGTAGTTCGGAAGAATATTGGCCTAATGATGATAAAGATGATAGTGATAAGTAAGTGTGTTTTTTTATAGAATATTTTTTATTAAATGAATTTTTTTACAGCAAATTCTTTGAAAAAATGGCCAAAGGTACCTTAGATTTAAAACCGAAAAGAAAATACCACAGAAAAGTACCTTCCAAACGACTAAACACGAAAATTTGCCTACATTGCAACAAGGTTTTTGACAAACAAAATCTTTTAACCAAACATTTGTACGTACATGACACATCGAATGAATTTGTTTGTGACATATGCGAATACCGCTTTTCCAGCGAAAGAAAATTGAAAACCCACATAAGCGGCAAACACACTGGCGTAGAAATTAGTTTAGCTGGTGGCCCATATCCCTGCGAAGAATGCCCTATGATCTTTCAACAAACTCGAGCCCTGGCTGCCCATCGCGTTATGCATTTAGAAAGAGATTTTAAATGTCAAGTGTGTAGTATGAATCTTAAAACTATGGCTGCCGTTACCAGGCACATGAATTGCAAACATCCCGATGTTTTGCCTTATAAATGTCATTTATGCGACAAGTGTTTCCCAGTAGAAAACCATTTAAAAGATCATATCAACGAGCATATGGGTTATAAGAAACATAAATGTGACTTTTGTGAAAAAAGTAAGTGACTCTTTTCCTCTTTCATTGAAAAAAATGTAAACAATAATTTCGTCTATTGCTAGGTTTTCCAAATAGTACGGCGTTAAAGGATCATATACGAGTTCATACTGGTGAATCGCCATTTTTGTGTCCGCATTGTGGCAAGTCTTTCAAAACAGCTAATGTTTTGCGTCAACACTTGCAAAGACATGGCGAGAAAAAATTCCATTGTCCAGAATGTCCTATGAAGTTTTATGTTAAAGTAAACTTAACTAAGCATATGACTTCTCATACTAAGCTGAAACCACATGTTTGTGATATATGTGGTTCAGCTTTCACTAGACAAGATTCGTTGAAGGCGCATAAGTTTAAACATTCTGGTGAACGACCATTTAAATGTGACGATTGCAATATGAGGTAAATAAAATATATTATTTATCATTAATCTTAATAGTTTTATTGCTTTATACTATATATATTTTGCAGCTTTGTCTTCAAACGCCACTTAAAGAGACATAAAATAACGCATACAGGAGAAAAACCTCATATGTGTACTTTTTGTGATCGCGCTTATGCCGCTAGCGGGGATTTAGTCAAACATTTGCGCACTCATGTAGGTGAAAAAACCTATTTTTGTGATCAATGTCCCGAATCGTTTAAATATTCACTAGATCTTAAGGATCATAAAAATCTGCATTATAAAGAAAAAATAAATTTAGAACAGTCAAATATTATAACTGTTGAAATACCAAATGAAGATATTGAAATGCATCCGGAAGATACTGTTGTAACACTAGAAGAACTTTATGAAATTGAGAAAAATAGCGAATAAAAGAAATTTTACATTATGTATATTTAAGTTTGAAGTGTAGATATGTAATTAATTAAATAAAACAATTGGAATATGGAAAACTGTTAAAAATTCAATCGTTTATGTATTCGTATTTACATATCGATGATGGTCTTAAGTAGAAAAGCCCTAAATCGCAATTACCAACGACGATATTCTGTTTAAAATTAATTTTGCACATATCAAAGCCAAAAAAAAACAAATAGTATTTTTTTATTTTTGAAATTATTTCACAGTGGGCTTCACTAATTTATACGATTTCAAAGGATTACAACTTTAAACATACATATACATACATACATGTATGGCTAGGTACACTTCGGCGCATTTGGAGATCGAAAAACCCAAACTTAATGTTCGAGTGTTAAACGCATCCACAGGGAATTGATAGTTTAGTATAGATATTGTAGTTGTAGCATTATTGACCCACTTTTTAGTTTTAACTGGATTCTGACAAAAAAAAAATGGTAAATGGCGAAGGTACCAAACCAAAGCTCTAGGGTGTGATTGCCTTAGCTTCCTCCAAAATCTGCAGCGCGACCTATACCTTCGTATAGGTAGTGAGACTCCAAATTCAGCTAGGGAAAATTAATGAGTTTAATGGTGCTCCTCCATTGAAAAAACTTGAGTTTAAAGGTTCTCCTCCAGTGAAAAAATTGAGTTTAATAGTTCTCCTCGGATGAAAAATTCAGTTTTTAAAATGGTGCTCCTCCAATGTACAACTTATTTAATTAAAATTAATAGGTTATACCTGATAACCAAAACGATTACAAGTGGTTGATTAAAGCAACCACCAATACAGTACAGCTATTCGAGGAAGCCAATCAGCCAGTGTGAGTGTGACGTAAATCACTCAGATTGACTTTAAGCGATAATGACAATGACGAGCGCACGTGTTCTCCAACCTAGAGCTACTTTACGACTGGATTCACTTTTTATTTGAAAACGTTGTTAGAAACGCCATTTCTGTTAACAGCGAGCGCTGCAGAGCCATGATTACGAACGTTTTATTGCCTGAAATGGAAGATATGCACTTAAATAATCTTTGATTTCCAAAGAATGGCGCACCATATCAGACATGTCAGTGATCTTATTAGCTGTGGCCGCCTTGAAGCTGAGATTCTGCCATGTTGGTATTTTCTTGTGTGGTGCCGTTAAAGTTGGATTGAGAGGTTAAGCTTCTAAGCAAACTATCAATTTATAAAAATTGTTGAAATAAAAAAAAAATATTTTTATTTTTGTTATTGTTATCAACAAAAAAATCTTTATTATTATTAATAAATAGTTGATGTTTTTTTTTTTTCAAATATAATTTTAAAACTAGGTTTAACTTAAATTTTAATAACACAAGTTTCAAATATTTGATATGATTCAAAACTAGTTCTAATAATTAGCAAATTTATTAGAATAGTAATAACGTTCTAACTAGATTTCCAGTTATAATAATTAGCAAATTTATTAGAATAGTAATAACGTGCTAACTAGATTTCTGTAAAATCAATAAAAAAAAAAATAAAATAATAAAGCAACATTTACTAAATAATAGTAGGAGGATTTGTTCATAGGTTGTAGCAATATATAATTTCTAATGACTTATATTTTAACATTAATCAACAAAATCTTCATTGTGTTTTTTTTTTCTTGTTATATTTTTTTTTAATAACCTTAGAAATTTAAATTTTTTCGTACTTAAACATTGAACGGTTTAAATGTGTAACAGACTTAAAAAAGAAAAAATAAAATATTAAAAAAATGTTAGGTAACTTTTTTTTTTAACAAAAAAACTTTAAAAAGAGTGAGGGAGTTTTTGTAGGTAAGTGTAAGTGTTTGATAAAATATCTTAAAAATTAAATTATAATAATGCTATTATTATAAATTTATATGAATAGAAAGCTAACTAACCAACTATCGACTTAAATTGTTAATATACAACGCATGTAGTTCAGTACGCGGTGTATTTTCGAAAAGAGCGGCACGATTTTGACCTTCACCCTTCTTCACCCAATGACCATAAACTCTAAAGGCACAGCCATCAATAACCTGAAATGTATGGAAAATTAAAAAGGAATATTTTTCGAACATTTGTTTTTTTATTTTTTATTTTTGATTATAAAATACTCACTTTACGCAACACTTTAACTCTATAAGGATCACGTATGGCGTCTTCACAGTGCAATGGCTCGGCGGTATAACGCAATCTTCGAATACGTATAATAGCTCTAATCACTAGTATGGCGAATTGGAATTTCTTGCGGGCATTAAAAAGAGACGTTTTACGCTGCTGTTAAAGTAAATGAAAATGATTTCAATTAAATAATTTGTTAACTTACAACAAAAACAAAATATGTTTTATTAATTACTTAGGATTTAAAAGCAAAAATTAAATAAACCATAAATCTGTTATAATCATTGAAAAATTATAAAGTTTTGGGAAAAGTTGTTTAAACGTTTTGGACACTTGCATTTTAATTTAAGTTTAAAGGTTAATTAAATTGAATGGAATTTTTAAATGTTATCAAGTTCAAAGCGAAAAATTAACTAAACAAAATAAAAATTGGGTAAATATATACAGCTATGGACATATAAATGGCACAATTTAGCATGAGTTCTTTCTTATGCAAAAATGTGGTTCGAACTGTCACCAAACAGCAGCTATTTGTTTTTCTCTGAATATTATATAAACTTAATTGAAAATTCATTAATAAACAAGTAAGAGTGCTATATTCGGACGTGCCGAATCTTCAATACCCTTCACCATAGTGATTTTATTTTTACAGATATAAGTAATAAATTGATCTTATCTATGAGACAAACGCATTAAAAGAAGAACGTCGCTTTTTTTTCCACTAATCAGCAATATTTCGTATACGGCCTAACTATGTAAAAATTTTATAGAAATTTATAGAATTTTTTTTTTGGAAAAATTTTGTAGAATTTTTTTTTTTTTGGAAAAATTTTATAGAATTTTTTTTTTGGAAAAATTTTGTAGATAATTTTTTTGGAAAAATTTTATAGAAAATTATCAGCAATATTTCGTATACGGCCTAACTATGTAAAAATTTTATAGAAATATATAGAAATTTTTTTTGGAAAAATTTTGTAGAATTTTTTTTTTTTTTGGAAAAATTTTATAGAATTTTTTTTTGGAAAAATTGTGTAGATAATTTTTTTGGAAAAATTTTATAGAAATTTTTTTTGGAAAAATTTTATAGAAATTTTTTTTGGGAAAATTTTATAGAAATTTTTTTTTGGGAAAATTTTTTAGAATTTTTTTTGGAAATATTTTATAGAAAATTTTCTGGTAAAAATTTTATAGAAAATTTTCTAGTAAAAATTTTATAGAAAATTTTCTAGTAAAAATTTTATAGAAAATTTTCTAGTAAAAATTTTATAGAAAATTTTCTAGTAAAAATTTTATAGAAAATTTTCTAGTAAAAATTTTATAGAAAATTTTCTGGTAAAAATTTTATAGAAAATTTTCTGGTAAAAATTTTATAGAAAATTTTCTGGTAAAAATTTTATAGAAAATTTTCTGGTAAAAATTTTATAGAAAATTTTCTGGTAAAAATTTTATAGAAAATTTTCTGGTAAAAATTTTATAGAAAATTTTCTGGTAAAAATTTTATAGAAAATTTTCTGGTAAAAATTTTATAGAAAATTTTCTGGTAAAAATTTTATAGAAAATTTTCTGGTAAAAATTTTATAGAAAATTTTCTGGTAAAAATTTTATAGAAAATTTTCTGGTAAAAATTTTATAGAAAATTTTCTGGTAAAAATTTTATAGAAAATTTTCTGGTAAAAATTTTATAGAAAATTTTCTGGTACAAATTTTATAGAAAATTTTCTGGTACAAATTTTATAAAAAATTTTCTGGTACAAATTTTATAAAAAATTTTCTGGTACAAATTTTATAGAAAATTTTCTGGTACAAATTTTATAGAAAATTTTCTGGTACAAATTTTATAGAAAATTTTCTGGTACAAATTTTATAGAAAATTTTCTGGTACAAATTTTATAGAAAATTTTCTGGTACAAATTTTATAGAAAATTTTCTGGTACAAATTTTATAGAAAATTTTCTGGTACAAATTTTATAGAAAATTTTCTGGTACAAATTTTATAGAAAATTTTCTGGTACAAATTTTATAGAAAATTTTCTGGTACAAATTTTATAGAAAATTTTCTGGTACAAATTTTATAGAAAATTTTCTGGTACAAATTTTATAGAAAATTTTCTGGTACAAATTTTATAGAAAATTTTCTGGTACAAATTTTATAGAAAATTTTCTGGTACAAATTTTATAGAAAATTTTCTGGTAAAAATTTTATAGAAAATTTTCTGGTAAAAATTTTATAGAAAATTTTCTGGTAAAAATTTTATAGAAAATTTTCTGGTAAAAATTTTATAGAAAATTTTCTGGTAAAAATTTTATAGAAAATTTTCTGGTAAAAATTTTATAGAAAATTTTCTGGTAAAAATTTTATAGAAAATTTTCTGGTAAAAATTTTATAGAAAATTTTCTGGTAAAAATTTTATAGAAAATTTTCTGGTAAAAATTTTATAGAAAATTTTCTGGTAAAAATTTTATAGAAAATTTTCTGGTAAAAATTTTATAGAAAATTTTCTGGTAAAAATGTTATAGAAAATATTCTGGTAAAAATTTTATAGAAAATTTTCTGGTAAAAATTTTATAGAAAATTTTCTGGTAAAAATTTTATAGAAAATTTTCTCGTAAAAATTTTATAGAAAATTTTCTCGTAAAAATTTTATAGAAAATTTTCTCGTAAAAATTTTATAGAAAATTTTCTCGTAAAAATTTTATAGAAAATTTTCTCGTAAAAATTTTATAGAAAATTTTCTCGTAAAAATTTTATAGAAAATTTTCTGGTAAAAATTTTATAGAAAATTTTCTGGTAAAAATTTTATAGAAAATTTTCTGGTAAAAATTTTATAGAAAATTTTCATGTAAAAATTTTATGTAAAAGTAGGCCACTCCAGATTTTTTTACATGAAATTATTATAGTAATGTTAAGGGAAAAAATATGGGGGGATATCGTTTGATATTTCATACATAATCCTATCCTGTGTGATTTAATTTTCCATTTAAAAAAACCTTTTATAAAACTATTTATATAGAGAAGATGGACAGTTTTAACACACACACACTTAGATTCTATCGTATATAGATTTGTGTTGTATACCTCTGGTGTGATGTCCTTCAAAAAATCCTTAGATTTTCTTAAACGTATTAGTGGTATGAGATCGTGTAGGTATGTTGTTGTAAACTTTAAAAAAGTTTCTTAAAAATTTAGACATCTATCATAAAGAACAAATTACCACACAGACATAAACAATGAGTTTTAAGGGCCCAGGCAGACTACAGACTTTTTATCGACCGATAGTTTAGTCGGGTTGGCCGTGAGATTAGTTTGAATGGAATCAGGAAGTCCATCAAACTTGTTTTATCGGCCGATACTGAATACTGAATACAGGGTGTCCGCCGGGAAGGTATACTACTTTGTATGTTTATAATTTTTGATTAAATGAAAGAGAAGGGATCTTATATTGATAAAAATATTTTATTTAATGTCGCGAATTGTGTATGGAATACAATATCAGATAAATGTTTGTCTCTGTTGGCCTCACAAATGCGAGCCCTTTTGAGCACATTTTGCATTACATTCACGCGGTATTTCACGCGGTATTTCAGTAATTTCATCACGAATATTTTGTTTGAGTTGCTCAAGTGTTTCTGGTTTGTTTGCATAAACCTTGCTTTTCAGATATCCCCACAAAAAGAAGAAGTTCGTAGCAGTCAATTCAGGCGACCGTGGAGGACAATCAACGTCACCATTTCTTGAAATAACTTGTTGTGGAAAGATGTCTCGTAATTCCAGGTCAGTAATTCCATTGCAATCCTGGCTGTATGCGATGTTGATATCACATGTTAATCAAGTCCAAAGCATGCAGTTGTGGCGTAAAAAAGTTTTCAATCATATCACGATATCGCTCTCCCCATTCACAGTTGCCGTTACGCCGTTTTTATTTTTAAAGACGTAAGGTTCAATGATCCCAATTGTACACTAGACTGTCAGTTTTAATGGATGCAAAGGTGACTGATGAATAATTTGAGGGTTTTCCATTGACCAGAACCGACTATTCTGTTTATTCACATATCCATTCAAAAGAAAATGTGCCCCTCGTCACTCATTATGATTTTTTCATGGGCGAGCTGCAACATCCTATTGGCATATGTACGGCGGCGTAAATGACGACTGCCAAATATGAACTGTCAAAAAGGGCGGCAAAACAAAATAGTATGTTATCCTTCCCGGCGGACACCCTGTAGATTTCTCTCCGACCAAACTATCCGCCGATAAAAAGTCGGCAGTCTGCGGGGGCTCTTAATCAAAAGATGTTTTTGTTGTTTGTTCTATTACTTTTGCAAGATGACTCAAAACTATTAAAACGTTTACTATAGTTTTTCAATGATTTTACAGATATTTTTGCAAGGTAGATTTATCTTACTAGACAGTGTCGTCTAGTTCGACATGTCAAAAGTTGTATGTGTTTAGAAATTTTATAGTGCAGAAGTTTGAAAGCGCAATACAACAACAATAGAAAAATACATACGCTCAATTTTCTACAATGTTTTTTGACATTTCGAACTACAAAGCAATAATAAAATGCCATCTTGTTCTTGTATTGTTGGATTTGTTGTAGAGATGCCACTACCTATTAAGATAAATCCACCTTGTATTTTTGTTTAAGCTTTTTAATACTAAAAAAATAATGCTTAAGTTTAATAGCAATTTTAGAAAGAACAAAATAAAGAAAATGATAATAAAATATAATAAAAACCACCATTAGTACACAGAACATGCATACGATATAAAAACATAATGAACAAAAATATATGGATATAATTTTTAATTTAAGTTTAAGCCATTAATCTTAGCGTATAAAAAAATATATACATATTGTGCGAGGTCGAGGTTTGTTAATTTTTAACCGACTTCAAAAAAAAAAGGAGGTTATCAATTCGTCTGAATGTTGCTTTTTTATGTTTGTGCCCGCAGAACTCAGTCATTTCTGAAACGATTTTAAAACTTTTTCCTTTATTAGAAAGGAAATGCTTACAGATTGGTCCCATTTTAAAAGAAGTTCAGAATTTTGAAAATTAAAGGGTGTCCCCATACAACATACGTGTTTTTTACGTGTATTATGAACCGTAAAGGGCACCCTTTTATTTTATTTTATTAATTTAAAAAAAACTGCATATCACTATAGCTGGCAATAACAGAAATTAATTAAAAAATAAACTTAAAAATTAAAGGGTGTCCACATATGTGACGTCAATTTAAATATATGAATCATTTGAACCATTGTAGACAATCACTTAAAAATTGGTCAAAATGTCCAATATTTATAATTAGAAATTAAATATTTATAATTAGAAGTTAAAAGGTGTCCCAATAGTTGATGTAATTTGATGTATATTGCAAAACTTTAGAACCGTAACAGAGAGACGGTTGAAATTTACAAAGAACCTGTATATCTAAGTCCTTTATAACATCAAGTATATAATTTAAATTTGGAAACTAAAGGGTGTCCCCATAATTGATAGAATTTTACCTCTCTAGCCCTATCTTTTGAACCGTTATAGACATACAGTTGAAAATAAGACAGAATCTCCACTACTATGTCCCGTATAATAACATTTATAAATATTTAAAATTATAAAGAGTGTCTCAATAGTTGATGTAAATTGATGCACATGGCCAAACTTTTGAACCGTTTTAGACAGACATTTGAAATTTAAAAAGAATCTCTCCTTTAAAATAAGTGTTTAATTTAAAATTGTACATTAAAGGGTGTCCCCTAGGTGATATTGTTTAACCTATATGGCCATATCCTTGGAACCGTTACTGTGTCAGTAATAATAAGTGTAAAAAAATAAAGGTTGTCCTCATATCTGACGTAATTTGTCGTATATGGCTTTATTAGCTGAACCATTATGGATAGACATTTGAATGTACAGAACGTACGTATATTACTATGTCCGTTAGAGAAACAAGTATAAAAGTATTTGATTTGAGTACTATTTCTTACAGATTACTTTCTTTTAAATTTTTAGTTTAGAATTGATGCACATATATTTGTTTTGTAGTCGGTTTTTTTTGCAAGAATTATATGAGTTTATATTTCCAGCTCAGTAACTTTTAATTCAACACTGCCTTATTATTGGACTACTATCAAATGTCGAGCTAGGTGCGTCTATTAATTTATTTTTGACAGCCATTGCAGAGCAGACAAAATGGAATAAAGTGAAATTTCTGTGCCGATTAAATATTATTTTTTACCAGCCCTGGGGGATGTCAATTAGAGTTTGTAATTAATTACACATGCAATGAAGCAATAATATGTAATTGTAATTGGAATTTTTCAATTACAATTACATTTAAATATTTGTAATTATAATTGAATTTTTTTAATTACACATTACATGTAATTTCAATTACAATTATTTGTAATTTGCAATTGAAAATTTTCAATTACAAAACACTTAATTGTAATTAAAAAAAATCAATTATAATTACATGTAATGGAAAAGTTTAAGCAATAGAATAGAATTTTATTCAATTCAAAATTAATGATTATTGCCTAATTACAAGTAGTTGTAATTGACTTTAGTTTCCGATTTAAATTACAATTACTTGTAATGTAACATTACCTATATTTTTGATTGTAATTGAAATGTAATTGAATCTCCCCATGTGTGTTTTTTACGTAGAAAAACCATCACCGAAACCAAAGAAATGCCTGATTATGCTATGGGGACTCGGCACAAATAACTTCAGGGGTGTGGTAAAAAGTTGTTCACTAAGTTTCGTTATAGTCGTACCACCAGAAATGACGGTAAAGCTTCAAGTCGCCTAAAAGAAGTCGTTACGTGAGAAAATTAGTCGATTAAAAGCATGGAATGGAATTAGACAAATGGAGAATAAAAGTGCTGAGTGAGGCTACTAAGGCTGTAGGCATCTCAGATCTTCCATAAATAGATTAGATATCTAAAACCCCTACCCTTTCGATGATGGCGCGCTACAAACTATTATCCCATCCAGTATAGTCTACAGTTGGCTCAGCCATCGTCATATTCATTGGACTTGGCCCCTTGCGATTTTTTTTCTATTTGTAAAACTGAAATATTTATAAAAGGATGCAGTTGAAGCACACCAATGACACAGTGCACTGTAAGCACACCCAGTAGTGTGCCCAACTGTCCTCTAGGGGAATCTTAGCAGACTTGCAAATTTGCGTCATTGGTGTTTAGGCTAGATAAAATCTCAGGACGTTGTCAGGATAAGAAGGAGAGACGGTGAGGCACCTCCTATGTCTTTGTTCAGTCCGAGGCTGCAAGACCTTGCAGACCTATCGGGCTGCGATAACTAGGATAAACTCATTTACTCGGTCTTTAGGATAGTTTTGCTCTAAAGGAATAACATAGATTTTGATGAGTAAATAAATAAAGTCATCTACTTTCGAAACAATTACGTATAGCACTTTTTGAAGCTTTTTTTATGGATTTTCCGAAAAAACGAACTCTTTTACAAAATTTTTTATAGCACTATGGGTTTTTTAATGTGCGTCGATGGGCTAGTAGGTAGTGTGCTGGTCTATCAGTCCCGGATAGTGGGTTCGATCCCACCCAAAGACTAGAATTTCTCACTACAAGTTGGCAGGAAGGCCAAGAAGTAGCTTGGATATAATCTGGGTGCCTACAAATGATTAACTGTGTTAGTGACAGGTCACAGACTGTCAATTATTATCTGGCCAATTAAAAAAAAAAAACTAGGTAAGACGATACTTGCAGGCTGTGCCTGGAAATAGGCTAACGTAAAAAGACTTTGAACCACACCGCTAGACACATATTAAATGCAGATGCTGTGGAGTCCTTAGCCTTAAGCAAATCTTAGCAAATACCATAGACGCTGTGATGAGAAAGAATGTCGACATGTGTCAGTCGTCAGTCTAGTGACGACAGCACGAGACTCAATGAAAGTAAGATATTCGTAAATTTCCAGTTGGATTCCAGAAATCATTGAGGAACGAAGCGGTTCGAAAAGGGACTCTGTATCGGTATCCCCTTAGTCGCAATTTACATAGGACAGAAACAGGGCAGACATTTTTTGAATTCTCTTTTGCTTTTGCTTAAACAATTTACATTGGACATAAACAAGACAGACAGATTTTTGCACATTTTATTTTCTGTGTTATATTCTTTACATGTTTGTGTGTTTCAAAATCTGTGTGTTTAATATAAACTCATTAAAATGAGGCCGACTTGAGAAATATAAAGTGAAGCAACAAAGAAAAAAGCGAAAAGCAGAAAAGAGAAACGAAAAAATGTCCAGTACACTAGTCATGAAATACACACTCTACCTCTTCAACCCCTTGCCTACAAATCTCGTCTGTCTGCCCATTTTTCTGTCTAATGTAAATTGCGACTTACAAAATATATAAAATGGCGTTTTTAAAAGCTTATAAGGCGACAGATTTATTCGACAATTGAATAGAAGCCAGATGTATTATATATTTGAATGAATAAATGAAATGAAATGAATAAGGCCTACATATGTATGTTTTTTCTGCAAGATATTTTTAAGATTATAATCAATTTAACAGCAAAAACCAACACCTTTTTTATTTAATTAAATAATAAAATATTTTCAATATTTTATATAAAATATATAAACATTTTTTTTTTAAATACACACACCTGGGTGTTTTTTATAGAGCTATAGAACTTTAAGTTGTCAAGTGATTTATTCTCAGTTTGGTTTGGCAATTCATCACGAATAGACTCACGCCTGTCAACGCTTGCAAATACTGCCACCAAACGAGATTACCGTTGTTCCCGATTTTCATAAGCGAATTTTGTTTAGCGATGAAGCGCACTTCTGGTTGAATGGCTGCGTCAACAAACAAAACTGCAGCATGTGCTGCATGGGCTGGTGGAATCATTGGTCCGTACTTTTTCAAAAAAAGATGGTGGCCAGAACGTTACAGGCAATGGTGATCGGTATAGAGCCATGATTACTAACTTTTTCATTCCTGAATTGAATAACCATGACCTGTGAATTGGCCTCCAAAATCTTGAGATTTAACACCGCTAGACTACTTTCTGTGGGGCTATGTAAAGTCATTGGTCTATACGGATAAGCCACAAACGCTTGACCATTTGGAAGACAACATTCGCCGTGTTATTGCCGATATACGGCCACAAATGTTGGAAAAAGTCATCGAAAATTGGACGTCCAGATTGGACTACATCCGCGACAGCCGTGGCGGTCATATGCCAGAAATCATATTTAAAATGTAATGCCACAAGATTATCTTTCGGATAAATAAAATTCATGTCAATCGAATAATCCATCGTTGTTTTATTGCAACTAAAGTTCTATACCTCTATAAAAAACACCCTTTACATATACATACATGTTTATAAGTATTTACATAGTTATGAACGTTATATACTATAAAAAGGTGCATATAACAGTTTTTTTTTAATAAACCAAAAAGAAAAAAACGTAAAAACGTTAAATTAAAAATTAATTTTCATTATATGTACAATAAAAACAATGTAGACGAGAACTTATATAGTACGTCCTGATATACACTGAACAGTAAAAGTCAAGGTACTCATATCTTAAAAGAGATTTTACCTTAATTTCTCACAAACTATGCAACAATAATTACAACATTTATTTTGAATATTTCTACTATATTTACTTGCGTTTGAAAAACAAATTCAAAAATATTTAATTTCAACTAAAAATCCCTACAAATATACATATATTTGAGTATGACTTCAGATAGAATTAGTTAAAACGTACTTTAAAGGAACGTAACTCATGAAAAATTTTGTTGTTTAAAACTCTTCTCTCTCTTTTTTCTTAGATAAATCTATTTGAAATAAATTTTCTTACTTTTTAACGTTTTGTTGATAACCAATGCGAACAGAGAGCAACAACAAAAATGTGCATGTGTTACGTTAATTGAAAGTACGTTTCGACTAATTTTACCTTTAGTCGCAGTACATGTGGCTTAAAATGGATAGATAATTAACCAGTTAAAATTGCTTTTCAGACTTTTATTCAATCTCTTTTAAATAAAATCCCTGTCCAGATGTGTAATTTTTGTTTCTGCAATTTTCTTAAATTCTTCCTCGCTGTTGCATTCTCGTATTACTTGTTGGGATTCGTGGTACAATTGCTGCAAATTTGATTTTTGGTGCAATTTTTACTTTGTATGCAGAGTACCGTTATGCTCACTCACTGCTCAATCATGTGTGAGTATGTATATTTTAGTTTGTTTCTGCTTACATACATACATACATACATACATACATACATACATACATACATACATACATACATACATACATACATACATACATACATGTGTGAGAGACTAGAAAATTTTGTGTTTGTTCATTTATGAGTGAGAAGTGAGTTATTTTCTTCCTTTCTATTCAAAAGTGAAAAAATGAAAAAAATATTTTGTTGTTCACGCAGATGCTCATATATGAGAATTTACAATTTTGTTAATTTTTCATAAATGAAAATATCGTAGATCGCATAAATTTGTGTATGAATGTACATATTTTGTAATGAAATCTCATTTATGAGAAATTTTATAAATGAACACTCATAAATGAAAACGGTCATAATTGAAGAAAATGTACAAACATCTATGTAGGTAAAAGAGCAACAATAATTTGCAACATATCACATATGTGCCCATTATTTTGAAAGTAGTCTAAGTAAAACTTGAAAAACAATGAGTTGATCAGTTATTTTATACCATTTTTTTTTAATTAGTAAATTTATTAACAAGAATGTGTAACATTCATATTACACAGTGCAACACGGAAAAAAATAACCATATACGGACACCACTACGTGATAAAAGACCAAATAAAAAACATATGAACTTCCTAGGAATGATTCTTAACACCGTTTAGGTAGCGCTTAGGTAGCCGCAAAAGTGAAAAATTTCCCGAAAATTTTTAAATTAATTTCGGCTACCTAAGCGTTGCCTAAACGGTGTTAAGAATCATTCCTAGGAAGTTCATATGTTCTAGAAAGTTGTTTATTGAGATCTTAGGTTCATTTTTGTAGTTGATTGTTTCCTTGAATTTTGAACGGTTTGCTACCTATGGACCTGAACAGGGGAAAAAAGGTAAAAAAATTGAATTTTTTAAAGTTTTTTGCGATTTTGACCTTGAAGATGAAGTTTTTTTGATTTTATATGTTCACAATTTTTGTTCTTTATGACAAGAGCTACACTCAGAGAGTATATCAAAATTTCAAACGGTTTGCAAAATATGAGCTTGAGTAAATGATCATTTTTTTTGCAAAAATGACATCGAGGCCCCACATCTTTGAGTGCCCATAAAAAAACCTGGAGGACTTTGGGCAAAACTGGGAGAAACACAAAAAAAAAAAACGATGTTGATATGATATAACTATTTTGACTTTTTTTTTGGTATTTAGATAAGTACCTGTACCTTGACTTTTGATTTTCACTGTATATGAAGATATAAATTCCTTTAAAAATAAGTCTACTTGCTTTTCGATAATAACTAATAATTAAGAATAAATAGTAAAAGAATAAGAAAAAACCTGCCTGGGGATAGATAAAGTCAGATGGTGTCATTGCAACAGAACAATTAGACAACTGAGAGGAGGATATGTGGTGATGAGGCATTGCGGGATGATTGAATTGATTTCGCTGGGATATAGGCTCAGTAGTTTTATTATTTCTATTGTAACATCCCGATGTTGTGCGTGTTGTGGCATTATTATTATCCATAAAAACGCCTTTAGAATGACAGTTGGGGTTGGGATAGATGATGTGCTTATGAGACAAGGAAACATTTTGTAGGTTATGTTGAACCAGCTGTTGCTGCTGCTGATGGTGTTGATTATTACTAATACTAGTAGCCGGACCAGCCGGTGTTGGAAAGTTTGTGATATTATGGGCCGTTTGTCCAGGATTTAGTTGCTGTTGTTGTTGTTGTTGTGAGTTTATTATATGATTATTATTGTTGGTATTATTATTAATGATTGTCTGATAAAATTTGGAATATTGTCGCATTGTGTGCAGGTTTTGTTCACGAAAATGATAAGTAGTTGTTTGTCCATCAAACGATGTTTCAGGCAATAAAATCTTTAGCATTTAATTTAATTTTATTTTAGTTTTTTGTTTTTGTTGGCATTTGTTAAAGAGGATAAAAAAGAGATTTTGAAAAAAATTAAAAAAAAAATTATAAAATGAATATTTTACACAGGTTACTATAAAGTTAATTTAGAAAAAGGAGTAATATTTTGTTATTAATTTGAAAACTAAATCTAACAGAAAGAACACTAAAACAGGATATTGAAAACCTAACCTTTGTATTTTATAAAACATAACCTTAAAATACCTACTTATACTAACATAAGATTTTATATTCTAGGTTTTATTTATGTAGTGTTATGAAGGAAACAAAATTTCGATTTACATACATACGAGTATATGCACCTTTTAAAACACAAAAATATAGTTTTTAACCAACAGCAAGGAAAATTTAGTAATTTAAGACATGCACAAACATGCAAAGAATAACAGAAATTTTAAAAATGTGATATAAAATATAGTAAAATTAATAAAAACAAAACATTTTTAAGAAAACAAAACGAAAAAGAAATGTGTGTTTAAAAACTGCAATAAATTCAATTAAATATTTTGTTCCTTTTCTTATAAAATTAAAGATTAAATAAATAAAGGAGGTTAAAGAGATTAGTCTGGAAAAGAGTTAAGTTCCTACTTTAATCGTTATAGGAGGGTAATTTGATAATCCGTGACTTTTAGTATTCCCAACGCAGCAACTTTCAGTGTAACACTGCCATCGTTAGGTTAGGTTAGGTTAAGAAGGGTTGTGCCAGAAACGGCACATCCACTAGTAGACCCGGAGAATCCATTGTAATTCCCTTTAGCTTACTAAAACTAAAAAAAAAAACAAAAGGACCTATTATTCGTCCTGCTACCTATCGCTCAGCCACCCGATTTCCTTGATGAAGCCGACGACATCCTCGATTTTACACCACGCAATGTCGAAAAGCCCATCGAGAAATCTCCCGTCTTTGAACCATCGGTGAACACCGCAACCCCGTCGTACAGTTTACTAGACCATTCTTCCTTTTTTGGGAATACAACCAAGGGTATTCTACTGAAATCAAACTCAGTGACCATAAAGTCCGTTACCTCAGGGGTTAATGGCAGCGGTCCGTTGAATCCGACCTCAAGTAGTATCTTTGTGTGCCCTATGTTACTCGACCTCACCAACCCTGATTCAAAAAGTCTGAAGAAACTTCTCGCCGCCATTCCGACCACAATGCCCTCGATGGGGAGTAGGTGCAGAATGATGTCCAAAGCTGCTTGAGGTATACTTCTCCTTGCACCTTTGATGCCAATCGTAGCACGTCTCTGGACCTTGGCAAGAGTTTTCTTATGAGACTCCTTTCTCAATGCTTTCCACCAAACAGAGCATCCATAGGAAACAATGGGCCGTACAACCGACGTGTAAATCCAGTTTACAACCTTTGGTCGTAGTCCTTGATAAATAATGGGTTTTTTGAGGTTAGGATTTTCATGCATTAGTATTTGACAGATCACGTGAGATTTCAGACATGGTGCCAAAGAGAAAGATGCTCAGTATGCTTTGACATTTCATCATGAATAGACTTACTAACGAGCAACGCTTGCAAATCATTGAATTTTATTACCAAAATCAGTGTTCGGTTCGAAATGTGTTTTATCGACAAATTTTGTTCAGCGATGAGGCTCATTTCTGGTTGAATGGCTACGTAAATAAGCAAAATTGCCGCATTTGGAGTGAAGAGCAACCAGAAGCCGTTCAAGAACTGCCCATGCATCCCGAAAAATGCACTGTTTGGTGTGGTTTGTACGCTGGTGGAATTATTGGACCGTATTTTTTCAAAGATGCTGTTGGACGCAACGTTACGGTGAATGGCGATCGCTATCGTTCGATGCTAACAAACTTTTTGTTGCCAGAAATGGAACAACTGAACTTGGTTGACATGTGGTTTCAACAAGATGGCGCTACATGCCACACAGCTCGCGATTCTATGGCCATTTTGAGGGAAAACTTCGGAGAACAATTCATCTCAAGAAATGGACCGGTAAGTTGGCCACCAAGATCATGCGATTTGACGCCTTTAGACTATTTTTTGTGGGGCTACGTCAAGTCTAAAGTCTACAGAAATAAGCCAGCAACTATTCCAGCTTTGGAAGACAACATTTCCGAAGAAATTCGGGCTATTCCGGCCGAAATGCTCGAAAAAGTTGCCCAAAATTGGACTTTCCGAATGGACCACCTAAGACGCAGCCGCGGTCAACATTTAAATGAAATTATCTTCAAACAGTAAATGTCATGGACCAATCTAACGTTTCAAATAAAGAACCGATGATGCAAATTTTATGCGTTTTTTTTTTAAAAAAAGTTCTCAAGCTCTTAAAAAATCACTCGTTACTATGGGGACTATGCACTTTCAATTTCAATAGTTAAAAAGTGGTTTAGTTAAAAGTGGTTTGTGGTGGTACCAGCACAAATGGCATTAAACGTTTAGGCTGCCTAAAAGAGGTCGTCATGTCAGTTATAGTCTATAAAATACATGAACAATTCGAGATTGAAAATGCGTTAGGTGGCTGAGGCTGTAAGCATCTAAATTAATTCGTTACATCCCCGCGATCGGTGTAAAAACCAAGACAATGCAAGGGCTCTTACCTGTGTAGTCACTAATGTAAAAATCTATGAGTTGGGCTATGTACTGCTACCTTATCCAGTATACTTCTCAAAAATTTAGATCGAAGAGATTTAGATCGAAAAGGCCCTTAAAAAAGACCTCTTTATTTTAAGGACCTTGAGATAGTTCATTATTTGGAAGGAATAAAAAAACTTAAGAAGAGCCTCAGGCCTCAATGTATCGAGCTTAAAGGAAACAAAACATTTTTGTTTGCCGAAAAAAATATATTTTTAGGGTTCCGTACACAAAGTGTAAAAACGTAACCCTATTGTTTTCGCTACAATGTCTGTCCGTCTAAAACTTATAGGGTGTTCCGATAGAGAGGTGTTATTCACGAATATGTGTTTATTTCTTGAACTGTAGGAGGAATACACTAAAAATATGCAGGCAGTAATTAAAACTTAGTTCGCTATAAAAACAAGCCTAAAAAAATATCGGGTGTTCCGATAGTGGAGTGATTTGCATGTACAAGGCCTCAGTTTTGAACCATAATAGGTAAATGCTTGAAATTTTCACAGAAGGTGTATAACTGTGCCCACTATAGCAATAAATACTAAAACTTATCGGGTGTTCCGAAAGTGAGGTGTTATTTCCCGTTATGTTTTTTTTTTGTTGAGCTATAGGAGGCAACCACTTAAAATTTGCAGGCAGTAATTAACTCTATGTTCGCTATCTATTAAATTAAACCTTAAAATTAAAGGGTGTTCCGAGAGTGACGTGCTTGGCGTGTATATGGCCTAAGTTTTGAACGATAATAAGTAGACTCTTGAAGTTTTTACAAGAGGTTTATTACTATGGAAACTATAACAAATAATAAAAATTAAAGGGTGTTCCCACAGAGACATGATTTTTACTTAAAAAGCCTTATTTTTTGAACCGTAATAGGTAGACTCTTGAATTGTTTACAGTAGATGTTGTACTTCGGACACTGTAATAATTATTAATTACTAAAGGGTGATGCATCAGTGACATGTTTTTCACGTATATTACCTTATTTTTTAACCGCAATAGGTAGGCCTGATATTTTTGTAGAAAGTGTATTACCATGGCTGTTATAACAACAATTCCTAAAATTTAAAGGGTGTTCCAATAGCGATGCAGTTTTCGCGAATATGACTTTGATTTTAAAAAGAAAAGGGTGCCCCATAAGACATGAAAAAATTAAAAACTTCAGTTTTTAAAGACGTACTAAACATAGTACGGAACCCTACGTGTGTGAGATTAACTCGCACTTGACTGATTTATTTTATACAAAACGTCACGTCACGGACTTATCCACTTGCCCTCGTATTAAGCTTAGCTTCGATCTCTGATTGTGAAAGAAATTTTCGTTTGATCGATTATTGCATAAGATTTGTTGGAAATTATTGTATAAGAGAATTCTAGCAAACTTAATTTTTCTTTATATAATTTTCGCAAAAATATTAAATTTGCAAAAAGCTGTTGAAGCCTAATGGTATGATTGGGTTAAAATAATTTGTATATAACTTCGGTTATGCTTGAATTATAATTCTGAAATATACTTTACATATACAATGGTGTATAAGAGAACAAATTTTGTCTTCAATAATTATAAAATTTTATTATTTTGAGATATGACTATTTTGCAAAAAACGGCAAAATTTATTCCTTTTATTTAAATATTTAATTCAGAATTTTCTTTTTGACTTCATTTATGTTTAAACATAAATCTAATTTTCTTTTTATTTACAAAATATTGAATAAATTTATTGCTACTTTTAACACACACACGCACACACTTCTTTTTACTGATTAAAAATAAAGGGGAATAAATTTGTTTTTTTTTTAATAATTAAAAAAATTAATAAAATAAAATAAAAATAATTAACAGTCACTCGTTGTGGTAAGTTATTGAGACATAAGGAAACATTATTATGTTTAAGCCAAGAATAAATCGTTACCAGTGTTATTTCAGTGATGCGACTCATTCTCCTAGATTTGGTTGAAAGACTGCGTTTAAGACCATCAATATTTTGCTCGAACAACTTTAGTACAGCAAAGAATTTTTAATTTTTAAATTTCATTTATTTTTTTCACAAAATAATAATTAAACGAGTAATTTTGTTTTACATAAAAAATTAAATAAAAAAAATAATAATAAAATAATTTAAATTTATTTAAAACCAATTTTTTTGTTTAAAAAAGAGGAAGAAAAAAAGAGTAAAATATTATAAAAATAAAATAAATTAAAAATATAATATAGGCTGGTTTCCTAAAATTATGTAAAATTATAAAAAATAAAGGACAGTCTAGGGATATAAAAATAGGTCTGACTTTTTTTAATAAATAATTTATTAATAACACTTTAAAAACGACAAATGAAATTACTTCATTCTAAATTAAATAATTAATAACAATTTAAAAAAAGATATGAAATTCCTTTACAAACTATTAAAAAAAATAAATAATTTTTATTTCTAATAAAAAATAAGTGAAATTAAAAAAATACTAATAAAGTGACTAAAACAGAAATTACAGAAAGTAGGAAAATTAATGGAAACTTTGTGTTCTAAATTAAATTCTAAACTGTTTAAATCTAAAAGAAGTTTTTAAACTACTTATGTATATGAAAGAACACTATGTGTTTTTTATTATAGTAACCATTAGCTAATGCAGTTCTGAAGTCAATAATATTAAAACTTACCATTTGATTAAAGAAAGGATGCTGTAAAACTTCCTGAACTTTTATTCTTTTAGCAGGATCAACGACTAGACATTTACGTATAAGATCTTTGGGATCCTCTATAAAAAAAAAAAAAAAAACATAAACAAAAAAAAAATTACTTACAAATATAATTTATAAAATTTTATCAGTTTAAAAAATATACATAAATTTTTAAATATTAAAATAATTAAAAAATCTGTTTGACATTGCGTTGTTACGCAAAAGTTTATTTTAATCTTAAGTTTTGTAATATTTTCAGGCCAGGGGGGTGATTCGATACGAAAGCCAAATCGTTCGAATGTGTATGACTTATACATTGTGTTTCGAAAAGAGTTTCTTTTGAATCGATTACAACATATAGCGGTTTCTAGTCAAATTTCATCCGCAAATAGAGAAGAAAAACTTTAAAAACCATTTCTTTACAAAACTGCACAAGTTTTGTTAAAGTAATTCTTGAAAAAAAAACGACTTCAAAACAGACACAGGGGTAGACGGGCATCGAATCTAAAATAAAAATCTAATAGGTAGTAATCTGTAAACAATAATTATAAAATAAAACTGGAGTGGCCTGCACTCAACTTTACCATACCCGCTGGAAACATATATTTTTATGGATATATTACATAAATAATAACAGTTCAAAGAATATTCGAATCGTAAAATTAATTATTTTCGGTTTGGGGTGTTACCCCTTGCCACTTCTCGATTATGCCCAATTGTGATATGTCATACGGTATGACCTGTACAGTGTTTACAAAATGTGGGAGTAAATAAACTACCCGTTTCCCCTTGCCGATTATGCCCAAAATTTATACAGCTCTTCATCTCCATTTACCGAAGACACATACTAAATTTCATTTTGATATGTCAAACGGTATGACCTGTACAAACTCCACAAAAATAGTGGCATACACACCCACCCACAAACATCATCGCGAAAATAGTCAAAATGGATTCAGGAGACTTCAAAACGAATAAATCCGTCGAAATCCCTACCTCGATTTTTTTCATTATTACCTTATACTTCGTATGGTAATGTAAAAATTAAATAAAGAGCAGACAATTTACATCTCAATCACTCTTTGTAAGGGGTACCCTAATTTTTTAAGAATTTTGTTTTTGTGACTTGTTGTTATAGCGGCTAAAGTGTAAATTTCAGGTTTCTGTTTAAAGTGTCGCTTCAAAGGACAAGTCCATATACCTCAAAATCGTCTATTCTATGGGGACACCCTTTAATTAATTATTTATTTATTTATTTTTTATATTTGTTGTTATAGTGGACATAAAACTTTAAAATTTGTGTAAATTTTAAGTGTCAACTATACACGGCTAAATTATGTCTTTGATGAGGGTGTACACCCTTTAATTTTAAATTTTGTTTTTTATTTATAGTAATTGTTGCGGCTATAAATCATCTGATTATCTGATTTGGTTCAAAAGAAGAGACCATATTTGTATGTACATCAAAATATGTATATATTTTATAAGGACACCCTTTAATTTTTATTTTTTTTTTTTTTGTACAGTGAATACACTAAAACACACTATGTGTCTGTCTATAACGCTTAAAACATTTTACCATATATGTACGTAATAAAAGTCTTCTATAGGGAACACCCTGTAATTTTTGGGTTTGGTATAGTGGTAAAGTTATACGCAATCTGTGTAAATTTTAAAAGTCAACCAGTTTCACAATCTGTGTAAATTTTAAAAGTCAACCAGTTTCGGGTTAACATGGCATCACATAAGCTGAGCTCTCTATGATCTGGCTGAGGACTGATGGTTCAACGAGCCGAATTTCTTAGCTGTGAGCACGATCTGGCTCTCACTAGTTCAGAAATAAAACGGATTTGTAATTTCGGATGTCAAAAATTTAGCTACGTGACTTAATAGCAGCAGTCACAGGGCACTGCCTATTTGGAACCCATGAGAGAAGGATGAGCCTGCCGTACAATGACTTTTGCAGAAGCTGCAAAGATGAGGAAGAGGAGGAAAAAGTCGAACATCTCCTCTGCTTATGCCCTGCACTAGAATATCGACGTCTTTAGCACCTTGGACGAGGGTATTTTGTTTCATTATTGGATCCAAGCAAGATCAATTCCTTTTTTTTAAGAATTGCGATAGGTTTTCTACACCACTCTGAGAGAAAGAGAAATAGCAACTTAAATGATTGCATGTCTCCGCCAGTCAGTCTCTATGGCAACTTGCTTCCTTCCACTTGCCGGTGCATCCTCTGCCTAACTGTTTCTCTCTCTCCTGTCTAACCTAACCTACGTTTTAACATACATATAAGCCCATTTACGTAAAACCATGTCTTATATGGGGCACCCTTTTGTTTTTAATTTTATGTTTTCACTACTTTTCATTGTAGCGAGCCAGAAGTACAAACTCTGTGTAAAATTTAACCGTACGTCTATTACGGTTCAAAAGATAAAGCCTGCTACGTTATAATCACGTCTTTTATGGGACACCCTTTAATTACTACACATTATATGTAACGTATGGGGACGGTTCAAAATTCTTTTCTAAATGTGACCAAATTAAAAAACGGTTGAGAATAATGAGTGCTTCGATAGACTGATTGGATTGGTGCGCTAGCCTATCAATCTGGAAGCTGCGGGTTCGATTTCCCCCAAAGACTCGGAGTGTTTTCTGCGGACAAGTAAAACGCTCAGCAGGCAGTGTTGTATTTAAAAAAAAAAAATACGGTTAATTGATAAACATCTTCTTTTTTCAAGTCGGTAAAAAATGATTGGTAGTGTTGCCATATAAGCTGATTAATTTCAATTGTAAACAGCATAACGACTTGTCGGTTACCAATTGCTTGTTGTAACTCCCGTCTACAGTAGCCATCAACATGTCTTGACAAAGTCAAATTTCATATAAAACACAGTATTAAAAATAATGTTTTTTTTATAAGAAGTTTGATTTATGTTAAGAAAAGCCTATGCCTAGTGTAGACGGAGGGTAATGGTTATTCTTTTTTTTTTAATCCTCAACTACAAAATTTTATAGAAATAATTGTAAGACTTGAGCAAATATTTCCAATCGGTTTTATTCCAACAAAAACCCTACCTGATATATCGGCCCATTCTGGTGACGTAAAACTATATTTGCCTTCCATTATGTTACGCAGCATAACCATTTGTTTGCGGTGCCAAAATGGTGGACAGCCTACTAACAAAGTAAACATAATGACACCGCAGGCCCAACTAAAAATAAAACCATATAAATTTATTTAATAACATAATTTTTTCAAATATAACTTACATATCAACTTCCTGGCTATAGCCGGGACTACCTTCAAACATATTACATTTAAGAGTTTCGGGAGCCAAATAGCCTGGTGTACCACAAAGATCTACAAAACAAGGTAAACAAAGATTTTGTGTAACAAAATAAATATTTTTTTGCTTTCGAAGTTAAAAATACCTGTCAGTTTTTCTCCCTCTTTCAGCTGTCTCGCAAAACCGAAATCGGTTATTTTAACATTATGATTTTCATCTAATAAAATATTTTCAGGTTTTAAGTCTCTATGTACAATATTTTTCGAGTGTATATATTCAACACCCTCAAATATTTGCCTCATAATGGTGCGGGTCTTTTTCTCAGACAATGTTACCACTGATGTCAAATAATCAAACAGTTCACCCTTCGGACAAAGTTCGAAAACCAAAAAGACAAAAGCATCGGATTCGAAAACGTCCTGTAAGTCAACTGAAATAAAAAATTAAGAAAATATTTGTGAAGAATATAAGTATTAAACGAGGTAATATAGAACTTCAAATTGATTTTGAAATTGTGATATAAATGATAAAAAAATAATTGGAATGATTTCCTGCATATTACCACTTCGCCACGAGAATGTCTAATTGGGAAATCCTATTTACGATCGTTTTTGCAGCTTTGGCGGCTGTAACTCAGTAATAATTTTGCTTTTTAAAGCGTCAATCGTATGTGGCTTATCTGTGTAGACCAAAGACTTCACATAGCTACCCAAAAAATGTTCAGCGGTGTTAAATCGCATGATTTTGCAGGACAATTTATGGGTCCATTACGAATTATTCGTGAATGCGCTGTATGACATATTGCATCGTCTTGTTGAAACCACAGCTTCTTCACATTAAATCCTTTCAATTGTAGTACAAAAATCAGTGATCACAGACAGTGCTCTACCAGTCAATTAAAATGCGACAGTTTTGCTGATTACCGTATTCTATTACCATTCAACCAAAAGTGAGCATTATTGCTAAACAAATAAAGAGTATGAGTTTCTTGAACTAAACCGTGTTTTTGATAAAATATTTGCACAATTTACAGGCGTTGTTCTGGTCAGTCTATTCATGACATTAAGAAGTAAGAAACTAAACTATACCAGGGTATGAAAACAAACAAAACTTTTCGCAAACGCGTCATGCAAATATATAGACGATTCAATTTTTGAAGAGTTTCTTGAACTGAAGCATATTTTTCATAAAATATCTGCACAATTTGCAGGCGTTGTTCAGGTCAGTCTAATTACGACATTTAGAAGTAACAAACTAAACTATACCAGGGTATGAAAACAAACAAAACAAAACATTTCCCAAAAACTTTTTGAATGACAATGATTACAAACAAAACAATAGAGAAACGTATTTTTTTGAGTGATTGATTTAGGTTGTTCGATTTTCGAAAGCTGATTTTGTTTATGATTTGTTGTCTTGAATTGCTTTCTATTTTCTTCTTATACTATTATTATACTATTAAAAATAAAATATTTTTTAAGCTGTCATTCAATATATCTCAAAAAAAAAAGTTGTGTACCCCTTGATGCATTCTTTAACATAGTAACCAAATCATTTAAAGTGGTTTTACACGGCGTGTATTTGGCTTGTCACTTTTCCATGTGTAAATTCTATACACTCGTGTGAACCCTACAAACATAACATGTGTATTTTCATGTGTATGTATGTGTAAAATACATACATACATACATACATACATACATACATACATACATACATACATACATACATACATACATACATACATACATACATACATACATATGACATTTTTCATTTAGAACGTGCTCTATTTGGATGTGACAAAGCATCTGACATCCTGTAATGCCAACTTGATATTTTGTTATTTTATGCTTTTTGTGGTACCAAAAGCGCTAAAAATGTGGTAAAAGCACTAGGTTTGCATCTTTGCATCAGTTGTGGTTGGAAATAAAAAACTGTGTGGCGGCAAAATTATATATTGTAGGTTATGTCACATGTAATTACAAATGTACGTATGAAAGCAAAAAATAAAACCGTATGTAAAATGGCTATTTTGACAAACACATGAAATTACATATGGGTTATCAAGCTGATAAGTCATATGACAAATACACGCCGTGTAAAACCATTTTTAAAAAACATTTGTTTTTTTTCTCTCAATCGTTTTTATTTTGTGCTCATTGTTTGCTCTTCTACCTGAGCAACAGCTATTAAAAATGCGCACACAGCAGGCAGTATTGCCAACTTAAAGTTATATACCTCTTAAAAATGTTTACTTATATATGGATGCAGTAACACTTACTTATATATGGATGCCCCATAACTTGTCTTAGTATTGAGATTTCTTGTCTTGTTGCTTCTAGCATATGATAGGGATTGGTATCGCCGGTTTCTGTGCCTGCTCCTAAGTCAATAATTTTAGCTGCAAACTCTTTACCCGTCTCCTTTTCAATACATCTACGCACCGTGGAACTTATACCTCTGCAAAAAATCCAAAAATATTTTTATTTATCACTAATGCCAGCCAGCCAGCAATACAAATTCTATTGCAATTTCACATTGTCAAGGTTAATTAGTAAGTTACACCATTAGCAAACAGTTTATTGTTTCTTTTATCTGGAATATATATATTTAAATGAAATACCAACAATTTGCAAAATTTATATATTTCATGTAAACTAGCATTTGACTAGCATTTTTTGTAAAATTATCTAAATTGCTAACAATAAATGTAAAGATAGAAAGTCGTCACATTTTACAAACACAACTATTTTTGAAAACAAAAATAAGTTATAAATAACTGCAAATAATAATTTTATAAGTAAATAAATTTTAAGACATTAAGGGTGTCTTATATTTCACGCAAGACATCAGCTTTCAGTCTAAAAGAAAAACAATTTGACAGCTGACAATTGCAGGAGAGAACAATGTATTTTCATTGTTTAACTTTTTCAAAATAACTCTTGCAAATAAAACTTTACATAATATCGACGTCTTTAGCACCTTGGACGAGGGTATTTTGTTTCATTATTGGAACCAAGCAAGATCAATTCCTTTTTTAAGAATTGCGATAGGTTTTCTACACCACTCTGAGAGAAAGAGAAATAGCAAATTAAATGATTGCTAGTCAGTCTCTATGGCAACTTGCTTCCTTCCACTTGCCGGTGCATCCTCTGCCTAACTGTTTCTCTCTCTCCTGTCTAACCTAACCTATGTTTTAACATACATATAAATCCATTTACGTAAAACCATGTCTTATATGGGGCACCCTTTTGTTTTTAATTTTATGTTTTCACTACTTTTCATTGTAGCGGGCCAGAAGTACACACGCTGTGTATATTTCAAGATTCCGTCTATTACGGTTCAAAAGATAAAGCCTGATACGTAATAATCACGTCTTTTATGGGACACCCTTTAATTACTACACATTATATGTAACATATGGGGACGGTTCAAAATTCTTTTCTAAATGTGACCAAATTAAAAAACGGTTAGAATGATGAGTGCTTCGATAGACTGATTAGTAGTGCGCTAGTCTATCAGTCTGGAAGCTGCGGGTTCGATTTCCGCCAAAGACTCGGAGTGTTTTCTGCGGACAAGTAAAACGCTTAGCAGGTAGTATAAACTAAAATTTTTAAAAGAAAGTAAAACGCAAGCATTCATTTTCAAAAAGCAGAAATATAAATAAAGGATAAACAATATACATACGTCAAAATTGACTCTTGTATAGGGGCACCTTGTAATTTTCAATTTTATTTTTTTATACTTGTCACTATACACTAGATAGTGTAATTGACACTCTGTGTAACTCTTAAGAGTCTAGCTGTTAAGGTGGAAGATATGGGTTCATATAAGTGAAAACCAAGTCTTATATGGGACACCCTTTAGTTTTTAATTTAATGTGTGGTTGTGGGTTCGACTCCCACCAAAGACTCTGGGTATTTCACTACAACGAATGAAGGTCTGCGTTACTACGGTAAATTAAGTTAGAATATATCGGGTAGTTAAGGGCCGATGTTGAATGTGAACCACACCTAAACGTCAAGGTTTTTTTCTGTATTTAATGTGACATTTCTCAAATCCAGACTAACTCAATTTGAACCATGGAAAGATACACAATCGAGCAATGGTCAGAATGGTGGCAAGAAATGGCAACAGTGGATGATCAATTTTTGAAGAAAATCATCTTTAGCTCAGCGGATTCGTCAAGCGTTCATTTGGGCGAATGACAATCCAAAAGTGATTGTCGAAAAACCAACCCACACCCACAAAGAGTGACTGTTTGGTGCGGTTTATGGGCTGGCGGCATCATCGGGACTATTTTTCTAAAATGAGGCCGATCAGGCAGTTACTGTGAATGGTGTTCTCTATCGTGAGATGATAACGAACTTTTTATGGCCCGAATTAGAAGATATGAATGTGGACGATTTGTGGTTTCAACAGGACGTCGTCACTTGGCACACACAGCTAACGAAACAATGATGCTATGTTTGGAATTATGTGAGCAACGCAGAAAGGGGGTCAAAATACGTTGTCTGTATGATTATGAGGAAAGTGATGAAAAAAACTATTGCAATGATGAGGCAACTTTTAGTTGCCAGTTGCCAAACACAATATAATTTCGGCAACTGACAACGCAACCGAGGTTGGGTTGCCATCCATAATCGACCTATTAATTTTTCACCTAAAACATCATAATCATGGGCTTATCATGAACCCAGTTAATGTAACGAGTGATTTTTTAAGAGCTTGAGAACTTTTTTTTTTAAAAAAACGCATAAAATTTGCAAAATCTCATCGGTTCTTTATTTGAAACGTTAGATTGGTCCATGACATTTACTTTTTGAAGATAATTTCATTTAAATGTTGACCGCGGCTGCGTCTTAGGTGGTCCATTCGGAAAGTCCAATTTTGGGCAACTTTTTCGAGCATTTCGGCCGGAATAGCCCGAATTTCTTCGGAAATGTTGTCTTCCAAAGCTGGAATAGTTGCTGGCTTATTTCTGTAGACTTTAGACTTGACGTAGCCCCACAAAAAATAGTCTAAAGGCGTCAAATCGCATGATCTTGGTGGCCAACTTACCGGTCCATTTCTTGAGATGAATTGTTCTCCGAAGTTTTCCCTCAAAATGGCCATAGAATCGCGAGCTGTGTGGCATGTAGCGCCATCTTGTTGAAACCACATGTCAACCAAGTTCAGTTGTTCCATTTTTGGCAACAAAAAGTTTGTTAGCATCGAACGATAGCGATCGCCATTCACCGTAACGTTGCGTCCAACAGCATCTTTGAAAAAATACGGTCCAATGATTCCACCAGCGTACAAACCACACCAAACAGTGCATTTTTCGGGATGCATGGGCAGTTCTTGAACGGCTTCTGGTTGCTCTTCACTCCAAATGCGGCAATTTTGCTTATTTAAGTAGCCATTCAACCAGAAATGAGCCTCATCGCTGAACAAAATTTGTCACATTTGAACATTTCGAACCGAACACTGATTTTGGTAATAAAATTCAATGATTTGCAAGCGTTGCTCGTTAGTAAGTCTATTCATGATGAAATGTCAAAGCATACTGAGCATCTTTCTCTTTGGCACCATGTCTGAAATCTCACGTGATCTGTCAAATACTAATGCATGAAAATCCTAACCTCAAAAAAATCACCCATTAGCATGTTATTTGTATTACCATCATTGTTCTTGATTATTATTTGTGGCATTGTAAAACAAAACTTTAATCGCTTTGTAAATATTTGTTATAAGTTCTACAGTAATTGCGAGGCCAAGTCGATAAGTTTTTACAAAATCACTAAAAAAAAACCTGTAAGAATTTAAATCAAAGTAGTTTTCTGAAAATGTTTCAAAAGATGAGTAGAAAATTTATAGGAAAATAGTTCCTTTAGTTTTAAATTAAAAAGCAGTTAAAAGAAATCCATTATTCCTCTGCACACGTGATTGTACATGAAACTTTTTCAGGGCATCCAATTAAGGTGGTTAGTTACCTTAGTAACCTTCGCTACATTCCATGATTCAGTTTTAGTGATCGACGATGGAAAGTTCATGAACTTGTTAAGGTCACGGTTCAGATATTTTTTAAATTGTGCGGTGTTGCCCAAACTATTCGTTTATTAAAAAAATAAGTTTTGTCCGTGTGAGTGCTGTACGCAAGTTTGTGCAAATTAAATTAAAGAGTCCCCGTAATTATACGTTGCGTACCGACGATAATGTGATACGCAACGTGAGGCGTAAACTATGCAACTTAATTCAAAAGTTTCGACTTAACATCGATCTTAACAACGCGGCATTTCACAAATCAGTATACGAGAATTTTGCACAAAGATCACGGTTAACCCGTTTCCAAAGCCCAATTTCATCAGCATTTGAAGGCCAACGACCATTCAGTTCTCAGTTTCAGTCGTATATCGTAAATCGAATATGGCCGAAAAAGAATCCTTTCTGACGAGGAGCTATTTCAATATGGCGGCTTTGTCAAAATAAACACATCCGGGGATCGGAAACCCCGTATGGCTTGAAATGGAAGATATGAACTTGGATAATCTTTGGTAGGATGGCCCACCATGTCACAGAGATCATCAAGCAATCGATCCTTTGCACACTACGTTCAGTGATCTTGGTATCAGCGGGCTCGGCGATGTCAATTAAAAACCTCAGAACTGCGGATTGACTTCTTTTTGTGGTGAGGTAAAAACCGAAGCTATGCGAATAACCCAGAAGCTTAATAAACTGGAGTCTAATCACATTTTTTTTAAGGATATTATTTACTAGAGGGCTTAAATAAATTCACGATTCGCTGAAAACAAATCAACCCAAAACCTGCGGTTCTCTTTGTTTTATAAGGACTTATTGATTACTCCTCGTACATAAAGGCTATAAAAAGTTTGTTGATTATTCGAAACAAAATAGTGTGATTTTACTATTATTTGTTTAGTTCCCTCATTACAAAAAGAATAATTTTCTGTAATATTGGTAAAAAAAAGAAATAATTACAAAAATAATAATAAAATCACATGCACTTTTCACGCAGTAAACATTTTCTAAATGAATGATGTTTTAGTTGATTTTAAAAGTTGATTTGTTGTTTGCAATTGCGTTTTATAAAAAAAGGTATTAAATGGTCTTAATATTAAGACCCTAGAATTTAATAAACTTATCTAGTTTAAAGTTTTGTTGTTTACATTTTTGGAAAAACAATTAGTCATAAGTATTTTTATTTTATTCGTGTAAGCCTTTTATTACCACAAGTTACAAGAAAACTATTTCGCAGTTCTTTTGTTTGTAGTTCGATTATTAAAATGATGCAACAAAAAATAAATATTTCAAAAAAAGGTTACATTTTGTGTCAATTGTATCAGTCGATTACTGAAAAGCAATTCCCTGCGAATTTTTGCCTATTCCCGTTTTCAAAATAAAATCTACCCGGTAAATTTTTCTCTTGTCCTTTTCCCTTATTTTTAATAAACTTCCAAATGGGAATTCATTTTCCCCGGTATTACGAATGGAAAATTAAGAGAGGAGATGAAAAGTTTTGGGAATAATTCGATGAAAAAATTATTTTGCTTTTTTTGTTAAATAAATATTAGACCGCGTCCAGTAGATCGCATGGAGTGCATACAAATCTCGGGGCATCAATAACCCTATGCGAGGGGCGATTTTTATTTGTTTCTAGGTTGGTAGGTTCAATCTGCTTTGATCTGTATTAAAGGCATTTAGAGAAAGCAATACACATAGAGGTAGCCGATAGATCCACAGGGAACCAGGAGCAGTCAATAGCCCAATGTGATTTTAACTGACCATTCTAACGCATTATACAAAAAATAATTTACGGAAAAAATTTTACAGAAAATTTTCGATAAAATTTTTACAAAAAATTTTCGATAACATTTTTACAAAAAATTTTCGGTAACATTTTTACAAAAAATTGTTAATAAAATTTTAACAATACATTTTCGATCAAAAGTATACAAAAAAATATCTAAAAAAATTTCGATTAATTTTAGAAAAATTTTCGATTAATTTTTAGAACAATTTTCGATTATATTTTTATGATAAAATTTTAACAATTCATTTTCGATCAAATGTATACAAAAAATTTCTATAAAATATTTACAAAAAAAATTTCGATTAATTTTTAGAAAAAGTTTCGATTATTTTTAGAAAAATTTTCGATTATATTTTTACGAAAAATCTTTGCTAAATTTTTAACAATACAAAACAATTTCTATAAAATCTTTACAAAAACATTTCTATAAAATTTTTACAAAAAATTTTCGATTAATTTTTAGAAAAAATTTCGATTAATTTTTTGAAAAATTATCTATTATATTTTTACGAAAAATTTTTGCTAAAATTTTAACAATACATTTTCGATCAAATGTATACAAAAAAAATTCTATAAATTTTTTCATTCTATAATTTTTTTTTTCGATTAATTTTTAGAAAAATTATCGATTATATTTTTACGAAAAATTTTTGCTAAAATTTTAACAATACATTTTCGATCAAATGTATACAAAAAAAAATTCTATAAAATTTTTACAAAAAATTTTAATTAATTTTTAGAAAAAATTTCGATTAATTTTAGAAAAATTTTCGATTATATTTTTACGAAAAAATTATGATTAAATTTTAACAATACAATACAATTTCTATAAAATCTTTACAGAAACATTTCTATAAAATTTTTACAAAAAATTTTCGATTATATTTTTACGAAAAATTTTTGTTAAAATTTTAACAATACATTTTCGATCAAATGTGTACAAAAAAAAAATTCTATAAAATTTTTACAAAAAATTTTCGATTAATTTTTAGAAAAATTTTCGATTAATTTTTAGAAAAATTTTCGATTATATTTTTACGAAAAAATTATGATAAAATTTTAACAATACATTATCGATCAAATGTATAAAAAAAAATCTATAAAACTTTTAGGAAAAATTTTCGATTAATTTTTAGAAAAATTATCGATTATATTTTTACGAAAAATTTTTGCTAAAATTTTAACAATACATTTTCGATCAAATGTATACAAAAAAATTCTAAAAAATTTTTACAAAAAATTTTCGATTACGAATGGAAAATTAAGAGAGGAGATGAAAAGTTTTGGGAATAATTCGATGAAAAAATTATTTTGCTTTTTTTGTTAAATAAATATTAGACCGCGTCCAGTAGATCGCATGGAGTGCATACAAATCTCGGGGCATCAATAACCCTATGCGAGGGGCGATTTTTATTTGTTTCTAGGTTGGTAGGTTCAATCTGCTTTGATCTGTATTAAAGGCATTTAGAGAAAGCAATACACATAGAGGTAGCCGATAGATCCACAGGGAACCAGGAGCAGTCAATAGCCCAATGTGATTTTAACTGACCATTCTAACGCATTATACAAAAAATAATTTACGGAAAAAATTTTACAGAAAATTTTCGATAAAATTTTTACAAAAAATTTTCGATAACATTTTTACAAAAAATTTTCGGTAACATTTTTACAAAAAATTGTTAATAAAATTTTAACAATACATTTTCGATCAAAAGTATACAAAAAAATATCTAAAAAAATTTCGATTAATTTTAGAAAAATTTTCGATTAATTTTTAGAACAATTTTCGATTATATTTTTATGATAAAATTTTAACAATTCATTTTCGATCAAATGTATACAAAAAATTTCTATAAAATATTTACAAAAAAAATTTCGATTAATTTTTAGAAAAAGTTTCGATTATTTTTAGAAAAATTTTCGATTATATTTTTACGAAAAATCTTTGCTAAATTTTTAACAATACAAAACAATTTCTATAAAATCTTTACAAAAACATTTCTATAAAATTTTTACAAAAAATTTTCGATTAATTTTTAGAAAAAATTTCGATTAATTTTTTGAAAAATTATCGATTATATTTTTACGAAAAATTTTTGCTAAAATTTTAACAATACATTTTCGATCAAATGTATACAAAAAAAATTCTATAAATTTTTTCATTCTATAATTTTTTTTTTCGATTAATTTTTAGAAAAATTATCGATTATATTTTTACGAAAAATTTTTGCTAAAATTTTAACAATACATTTTCGATCAAATGTATACAAAAAAAAATTCTATAAAATTTTTACAAAAAATTTTAATTAATTTTTAGAAAAAATTTCGATTAATTTTAGAAAAATTTTCGATTATATTTTTACGAAAAAATTATGATTAAATTTTAACAATACAATACAATTTCTATAAAATCTTTACAGAAACATTTCTATAAAATTTTTAAAAAAATTTTCGATTATATTTTTACGAAAAATTTTTGTTAAAATTTTAACAATACATTTTCGATCAAATGTGTACAAAAAAAAATTCTATAAAATTTTTACAAAAAATTTTCGATTAATTTTTAGAAAAATTTTCGATTAATTTTTAGAAAAATTTTCGATTATATTTTTACGAAAAAATTATGATAAAATTTTAACAATACATTATCGATCAAATGTATAAAAAAAAATCTATAAAACTTTTAGGAAAAATTTTCGATTAATTTTTAGAAAAATTATCGATTATATTTTTACGAAAAATTTTTGCTAAAATTTTAACAATACATTTTCGATCAAATGTATACAAAAAAATTCTAAAAAATTTTTACAAAAAATTTTCGATTAATTTTTAAAAAAAATTTCGATTAATTTTTAGAAAAATTTTCGATTATATTTTTACGAAAAAATTATGATTAAATTTTAACAATACAATACAATTTCTATAAAATCTTTACAGAAACATTTGTATAAAATTTTTACAAAAAATTTTCGATTAATTTTTAGAAAAAATTTCGATTAATTTCTAGAAAAATTTTCGATTATATTTTTACGAAAAATTTTTGCTTAAATTTTAACAATACATTTTCGATCAAATGCATACAAAAAAAAATTTCTATAAAATTTTTACAAATAATTTTCGATTAATTTTTAGAAAAAATGTTGATTAATTTTTAGAAAAATTTTCGATTATATTTTTACGAAAAAATTAAGATAAAATTTTAAAAATACATTTTCGATCAAATGTATAAAAAAAATTCTATAAAATTTTTACAAAAAAATTTCGATTAATTTTTAGAAAAAATTTCTATTCAATTTTAGAAAAATTTTCGATTATATTTTACGAAAAATTTTTGCTAAAATTTTAACAATACATTTTCGATCAAATGTGTACAAAAAAAATTCTATAAAATTTTTACAAAAAATTTTCGATTAATTTTTAGAAAAAATTTCGATTAATTTTTAGGATAATTTTCGACTATTTTTTTAACAAAAAATTTTGATAAAATTTTAAAATAAGATTTTCGATCAAATGTATACAAAAAAATTCTATAAAATTTTTACAAAAAATTTTCGATTAATTTTTAGAAAAAATTTCAATTAACTTTTAGAAAAAAATTTCTATTAAATTTTATAAAAATTTTCGATTATAATTTTACGGAAAATTTTTGCTAAAATTTTAACAATACATTATCGATCAGATGTGTAAAAAAAAATCTATAATATTTTTACAAAAAATTTCGATTAATTTTTAGGAAAAATTTCGATGAATTTTTAGGAAAATTTTCGATTAATTTTTAGGAAAATTTTCGATTATATTTTTACGAAAAATTTTTGCTAAAATTTTAACATTAGATTTTCAATTAAATGTGTACAAAAAAAACTCTATAAAATTTTTAGAAAAAACTTTCGATTAATTTTTAGAAAAAATTTCGATTAATATTAAGAAAAAATTTCGATTAATTTTTAGAAAAATTTTCGATTATATTTTTAAGAAAATTTTTTGATAAAATTTTAACAATACATTTTCGATCAAATGTATACAAAAAAAATTCTATAAAATTTTTACAAAAAAAATTTCGATTAATTTTTAGAAAAAGTTTCGATTAATTTTTAGAAAAATTTTCGATTATATTTTTACGAAAAGTTTTTGATAAAATTTTAAAAATAGATTTTCGATCAAATGTATACAAAAAAATTCTATAAAATTTTTACAAAAAATTTTGGATTAATTTTTAGAAAAAGTTTCGATTATTTTTAGAAAAATTTTCGATTATATTTTTACGAAAAATTGTTGCTAAAATTTTTAAAAAATCTTTACAAAGACATTTCTATAAAATTTTTACAAAATAATTTCGAAAAAATTTTTACAAAAAATATTCGATAAATTTTTTTACAAAACATTTTCGATAAAATTTTACAAAAAAAAAATGTCTACATCTTTATATTATATTTGTAATAATGAAGTTGAAAATCATAAAAGTATTGCGAATATTTAACATTATTATGGTGAATGGTATGTATGTAAGTTTCGGTATGACCGATTAAAGCACTCTTACTTGCTTAGTTTTATTTTAATAAAATGTGATAAATTTAGTGAACTTAACTATACCCGTTTTTATTATTTACTAGGTCGTCAAGCGTCCTGAAAATATTTTGTTCGATTATGATTG
This sequence comes from Phasia obesa, assembly GCA_949628195.1. Taxonomy (NCBI): domain Eukaryota; kingdom Metazoa; phylum Arthropoda; class Insecta; order Diptera; family Tachinidae; genus Phasia; species Phasia obesa. Next base: position 7,281,522 of record OX451218.1, read on the forward strand.
TAAAGTAATCTGCACTAAATTTTATTTACTTTATATAGAGGTACCCCTGGGTAATTACACAGAATGTTGCAACGTAGTCTTTGAATAAAATTCAAAAATTATTGTAGAATTCTGTAAATAATGTCTAAAAGTTTTGGCTTGCAAAAATAAAATGTTGGTGGCCAAATTTTCAGTACCATTAAATCGTTAAAACTTCCTACTTTCACTATTTTATCCCGATTTTCTCTTGGAAATGAAATATTTTTACGAGAAAAAAGTATTCTATATTTGAACCGAGATAATAAAGTACCTCTCCAAAAAAATTTTCTTAAAATTCAACCACTAGTTTTTACGTGATGCGAACACAGACAGTATTGCATTTACGCCAGTATTGCATATAAAATGAATGCTGGATTTCAATAGTCGGCGTGGTACCTCTCATACAATGTGAACAATTATTACCCGCTACCTAGAGAACTACAAGAGGTAGAGTCTTGAAACTTTGCACAAGTAACCCTCATACTAATGTGCATAGTCTATCAGAATTTACACTAGGTTGGGACAGTGGGCATGGTAGATCCCATACAAAGTGAATAATTATTATTGTGTTCCTAGATATACAATATGTAGACTCTTGTAAATTTGCACAAGTAACCCTCATACTAATGTGTATAATCTAGCAATATACAAACTGGATAGTAAAATATTATTATCGTGTTAATACGCATAGCTAGCAAAAAAACACAGTTTGGATGGGAACAGTGGGCGTTGTACCTTGTATATAAACTAAAACAGTTTTATCGTGAGAATAGCTTGCGTTTTCGAATTAAAGGTTAGCCATACTTTTCTTTCAAGTGTTTATTGTATTTTTTGTGGATGGATGTAGCGAAGCGCACCGGGGATAGCTAGTATACAAAAAAAAAAAAAAAAAAAAACAAAGTTGCCAACGTGCCTGAAAAATACCCAAGTAATAGTGTATCAAACTCAAGCATCCAACAAAAATAAAAAATTTATTTGTGACTTAAAAAATTCTAATAACAAAATCACTCATTTAAGGGAAATTTTAATTAAAATAAAAATTTTGCTATTTTTTAATAAAGTATTTTGAACAAATTCATTTTTCAATCAAGTGTAAATTATTTGAAATTTTTAACAACATCACAATTAATTATAAATGAAATGATATAAATTATTTTTGATTGTTTTAACAGATAAATTGATAGAAAGCTGAAATCTTTTTTTAGAAAATCTATACATGAAATATTTTTTAAAAATTTTGTTGCTGGTGCAGATTGTATGTAATAGAAATGGAATACAAAACGGCAATTTTTGGAACTTCTGTCTGTCTGTTTGTCTGTGTTTGCATCCCGTAAAAAATACTAGATAAATTTTAATAAAACTTTGTGAGGAGGTACCTTAGTATCTTGGTTTGTCAGCGGGATATTTTAAACATTACTTACAGAACTCAATCATTTTGGAATTATATACAAATTCTAGAATTTTATTCAGGGATGGGTACCTCTTTATAAAGAAAATACTTAAACCATAACTGAAGCACTATAAAAGTAAGTAAGTCTTAAAACTTGGCCAAATTTTCAAGACTCTACACATTGTAGTTGTTTAGGTATACAATAATAATTTTTAACTTTGTATGGGAGCTACAACGCACACTGTCATTGGGACAGTGTTAACTTTGCTAGACTATGGACAATAGTATGAGGGTTACTTGTGCAAAGTTTCAATACTCTAGCTATAGTAGTTATCTAGGTATATCATCATTTCAATCATAAATCATTTTCCACTTTATATGGGAGGTACCATGCCCACTAATCCAGTACAGCCTGTGTTCCGCTGAACTATGTATATTAATATAACCCACCTACTGGTGCAAAATTTCAAAGATCTACCTATTATAGTTCTCTAGTTTCTTAAAAAGTGCGTGTATAAGTGGGCGTGGTCAATTTTTTTCCGTAAAAATCTAAATTGGTTTATGATAAAGATTTAAAAAAAATTGGCCAAATCGGTGCTGCCGTTCTTAAGTGATGCATTTACCAAGGAAAGACGTTTGATATTTATATAGATAAGACCGAGGAATATGTTGGCCATTATTGTCAGAAACTTGTTTTGTTCATAAGTAGAGTTTTGCGGGCTTTATTTGGTTTCTACAGACATGTTTTCGTGCCCAAGGGAAAAAAACATCATTAAACATCCTTTCATAGTAAAATTGTTGATTTACACCCTTTTCACAAAAACAAGAAAAAAAAAAACAGTATTGTCTTGCAGACTTCCAACTGTTTGAAGCTATTGTTTCCTGGGTACTTAGAAGCAGCAGTCCCAGGGGCTTGTTCGGTGACTGAAGCTAAATGGTGTTTTTTTATAGAGGTATAGAACTTTAAGTTGCAATAAAACAACGATGGATTATTCGATTGACATGAAGTTTATTTATCCGAAAGATAATCTTGTGGCATTACATTTTAAATATGATTTCTGGCATATGACCGCCACGGCTGGCGCGGATGTAGTCCAATTTGGACGTCCAACATTTGTGGCCGTATATCGGCAATAACACGGCGAATGTTGTCTTCCAAATGGCCAAGCGTTTGTGGCTTATCCGCATAGACCAATGACTTTACATAGCCCCAAAGAAAGTAGTCTAGCGGTGTTAAACCACAAGATCTTGGGGGCCAATTCACAGGTCCAAAACGTAAAATTAGGCAGTCACCAAACGTGTCTTTCAATAAATCTATTGTGGCACGAGCTGTGTGACATGTTGCGCCATCTTGTTGAAACCACATTTCCTGGACGTCATGGTTATTCAATTCAGGAATGAAAAACTTAGTAATCATGGCTCTATACCGATCACCATTGACTGTAACGTTCTGGCCAGCATCGTTTTTGAAAAAGTACGGACCAATTATTCCACCAGCCCACCAAACAGTCAGTTTTTCAGTTTTTCAAAATTCGCTTATGTAAATAGGGAACAACGGTAATCTCGTTTTGGGCCCATTTGCAAGCGTTGTTCAGGCGTGAGTCTATTCATGATGAATTGCCAAACCAAACTGAGAATAAATCACTTGACAGCTGTTAAATCGGTCGCCATCTTGAAAAGTAATGCCAACTTAAAGTTCTATACCTCTATAAAAAACACCCTTTAGATAAGATAAGAACCTTCGACAGGCACGAATCGTTCGGTTGGTTATTGGTAAGACCCTCCCCTTCAGGAACCTAGATCGCAGGAAGGGAGATTTTGAGCCCAGTGTGGTATGGCGGGGGTTTATGAGGTCTCCAACTGCTAAACAAGGGGTATGAGCATAGTCCTACCAATCATGTTCTAAAATTAGCTTGTTGTGTTGCTAAGCTTTACAAGGGCATTGGTAGAAGAAGCCTTTGTATCACCCAGTGGTACGACATCTGCCAGGTGAAGACGACAAGCTAGCCACTGACGTTAATCTATATTACATCTGTCATTCAGGCAAAACCTTCTTAGAGTCGTATATTAGGCAAAATATTTAATAGAAAATTAATTTTATGTATTCTTTGCAAAACTTTAATTAATGAAATGTAACTTTTTATAACAAAAAAAAATAATTTTTCAAAATTTCTTGTCATCTTCGCAGAGATTAAAAAGAAATTTATTGATCCAATAAATGTAATTTAAGAAAAAAATGCTGATAACAACTTTTATGTCTATTTTATTTAATGTTTATTATCAGACACTTTTGCAATTCATAGTGATTTTAAACTGAAAAATCAAAATTACCCAAATCAGTTCATATTAATTTAATCAAATTTGCTTAATCAATGAAGTGTGCTCCCACATGTTAATGAAAACCCTTTTGACTTTTGTATTGATTAAAATGAAAAAAAAAATGTGATTGAAAAAAATTTATAATCTGTTCAAAAAAAAAAAAAAATGTATAATTAATGAAAAAATTTTTATCACAGCAAAAAAAAAATTAAAAATTAAAATGTAGTAGAAATAAATTACGTTGTTTGAAAGTTTTCCTTTCTTATTACGTCAGCTATTATTTAAATAAAATATTTGTCACTGATAAAATATTTAAAAAGTTTTTTTTTTTTTTTTGTAATAATCTTTAATGGTATAATCACAATTGGGACGAACGACCAACTTCGCACAGTACGACGAATTCGACGAAAAAATTCGTTGCGTAAATTCGTCGACTATAACACAATGAGGACGAACAAGATTTAAAGAAGTCGCAACACTTATCCTTATTTGTTTTTCTCTCCATATTTTTATAACCTTTCGCGCCAGATTACAAAAACAATCACTGTCTTTTACATCCTCGGTGATAGTTTCACTCTTATACATTTCTATTTGAATTATGATAAAATTACACAGTGTGATCATATTTCAACAGAAATAAAACTGGAGTGGCCTTCACTCAACTTTACCATAACAAATGGATACAGATATTTTTTTTAGATATATTACATAATGAATAAAAGTTCAATATATATTCGAATCGAAAATTTCGATTTGGTCTGCTAGGTAAACTACTTCTTGCCCCTTCCCGATTATGGCCAAAATTTATACAGCTCTTCATCACCACAAACCAAAGGCACATACTGAATTTCACTTTGATATGTCATACGGTATGACCTGTAGAGCATTTCCAAAATTTTGGAGTAAGTATACTACCCCTTGCCCCTTCCCGATTATGCCCAGCTCTTCATCTCCATATACTAAAGGCACATACTAAATTTCGTTCTAATATGTCATACGGTGTGACCTGTAGAGCGTTCACAAAATTTGGGGGTAAGGAAACTACCCTCTTGCCCTCACCCGATTATGCCCAAAAACTATACAGCTCTTCATCTCCATATATCATAGGCATATACTAAATTTCATTTTGATATGTCAAATGGTATGACCTGTACAAACTCCACAAAAATAGTGGCATTCACACCCAGCCACAGTCATCATCGCGAAAAAAGTCAAAATGGATTCAGGAGACCTTAAAACGTATAAATCCGTCGAAATCCCGACCTTGATTTTTTTCATGATCACTATACTTTACCTTATACTACGTATGGTAAAGTAAAAACACAATTTGAAAGAGAAGAAATATTAATATAAAATTAATTTAAAGCAAAATTATAGAATTAAAAAAAATTATTTTAATTGTAGGCTGTTGCTATAAACACAACTGGGACGAATGACGAATTTAACGTTCCGAATATTCGTCAAAAAAAAAAATAGAATTTCGGATGCCAGAAATTCTATTTTTACGAACGAAGTGGGTCTAACAGTGTCCCATGAAATTAGTGGTCTACTTTGCTATACCCCCCACCCCCCTCCCTCCACAAAATAAAAAATAAACATGAGATATCGAACACAAATAACAGTTTTACACGGCGTGTATTTGTCATATGACTTGTCAGTTTGATAACCCATATGTAATTTCATGTGTTTGTCAAAATAGCCATTTTACATACGGTTTATAATTTTTGCTTTCAAACGTACATGTGTAATTACATGTGACATAACCTAAAATCTATAATTTTGCCGCCACACATATTTTATTTCCAACCACAGCTGATGCAAAGATGCAAACCTAGTGCTTTTACCACATTTTTAGCGCTTTTGGTACCACAAAAAGCATAAAATAACAAAATAGCAAGTTGGCATTACAGGATGTTAGATGCTTTGTCACATCAAAATAGAACACGTTTTAAATGAAAAATGTCATATGTATTGTACACATGGAAAATACACATGTTATGTTTGAAAGGGTTCACACGACGTGTTTAGAATTTACACATGGAAAAGTGACAAGTCATATGACAAATACACGTCGTGTAAAAGCACCTTTATTAAGCAACCTTATTTTGGAACCAACATGGTTTAGTGATAAAAACCGTACCAAGCAGCGAAGCAAGTACATAAGTGCATTTGTTATTCGGCAACCACTTGTGGCTTCATTTAACCCGGGCCTTTAATAAACTTTAAATAAAATTCGAGGGCAATTTTATAATTCCTTGACATTTTGCATTTCCAGTGCATAACTTTCACCATTGCTCCTGTTATCTGTTTTATCTCACTGCACTATTGTCTACTTTTGAGCAAGCTGCATCCTGATTTCAAATGAAACATATTTGTTTTAATTTTTTTAAGGAATTAAAATATACCCGCCAGCTTCGTATCTTAATAGCTATCGTCTGCTAGTCGCAACATTAAACACAAAAATATTTGTTTCAAAGTTCACATTTTCTTATCAAAATTTTAAGTAAAAATAAAATGACACACCCACTTTTTAAGAAGATTTTGCAGACAATTTTAATCTTAATTTTAACAAAGTCAACAAACAAATATTTATTTATTTAAAATTTTGCTAATTACCCATATCATTTTATAATAAAAGTGCAATTCATTTGTTGGGGGATAAGCTGGTAAAATATATTCTATAAGTAATGAACTTAATAGAATGGCAATCGCTGAATTGTTACTGGAAGCCTAATGGAAAATGTGAAAGGTTCAACAACACACCAACAAACAAACGTATTTATTTTATATTACCCCTTACGTCTGGATGAGGATGAGGAGGAGGAAGAGTCAGTTCAACACCTTCTCTAAGACTGCCCAGCTCTGCAAGATCGTAGGTTCAAATTCTTGGGCCAAAGAATCTTTCAGGACCTGTATTGTCTTAGCGACGTGACACTGGTAGCCTGATAGGTTTTGCGACAAGTTCCAGGTGGTTCTTACAGAATGTGGAGGTATTGGCGTTTTATAGCGATATGTACGGGGTGGGTAGTAGACTTTTGGAGTATTAAAAGTGCCTTAAAGAGCTCCTATCCAACCATTTGGCCAGGCATTGTTTCGAAAATTTCGCTAATGTAATTCAGCAACATCACATCATTTCATTCGAGGCTGAGATCAAAAAACCACGCCCACCTATATTTTTCACCTTGTTTTTTAGTTGTAATGATTCTTTTTTGTTTTTTTTTTTTTTGTTTAATAAATATTAGACCACGACCAGTAGATCGCATGGAATGCATACAGATCTCGGGGGTTCAATAACTCCCGCTAGGGTCGATTTTTGTTTATTTTTAGGTTGCTAGACTTATACACATATAGGTAGCCCATAGACCCACAGGGCGCCTACTGGGGATCAGGAGCAGTCAATAGGCATATTGACCCCTGCTTTATTCTGACCAATAAAAGACAAAATAGATTGCAGGATTTTTCTTTTCAAATTTTACAAAAAATTTTCAATAACATTACAAAAAATTTTCTTGAAAATATTTTCTATATAATTTTTAAAAAAAATTTTACAAAAAATTTTCGATAAAATTTTTTCAAAAACTTTTCCATAAAATATTAACAAAAAATTTCGATAAAATATAACAAAATATAAAAAAAATATATCGAAAATATTTTTTTTTATATTTTATAGAAAATTTTTTTTTCAAATTTTGGAATAAATTTTTAAAAAAATTTTTACAAAAACCTTTCGATAAAATATTTACAAAAAAATTTCGATAAGATTATACAAAACATTTTCGATAAAATTTTTACGAAAAATTTTCGATAAAATTTTAACAAAAAGTTTTTGATAAAATTTATACATAAAATTTTCGATAAAATTTTCCATAAAATTTTTACAAAATGTTTTCGATAAAATTTTTACAAAAAGTTTTTGATAAAATTTATACATAAAATTTTCGATAAAATTTTCACAGAAAATTATCGATAAAATTTTTACAGAAAATTTTCGATAAAATTTTTACCAGAAAATTTTCGATAAAATTTTTACCAGAAAATTTTCGATAAAATTTTTACCAGAAAATTTTCGATAAAATTTTTACCAGAAAATTTTCGATAAAATTTTTACCAGAAAATTTTCGATAAAATTTTTACCAGAAAACTTTCGATAAAATTTTTACCAGAAAATTTTCGATAAAATTTTTACCAGAAAATTTTCGATAAAATTTTTACCAGAAAATTTTCGATAAAATTTTTACCAGAAAATTTTCGATAAAATTTTTACCAGAAAATTTTCGATAAAATTTTTACCAGAAAATTTTCGATAAAATTTTTACCAGAAAATTTTCGATAAAATTTTTACCAGAAAATTTTCGATAAAATTTTTACCAGAAAATTTTCGATAAAATTTTTACCAGAAAATTTTCGATAAAATTTTTACCAGAAAATTTTCGATAAAATTTTTACCAGAAAATTTTCGATAAAATTTTTACCAGAAAATTTTCGATAAAATTTTTACCAGAAAATTTTCGATAAAATTTTTACCAGAAAATTTTCGATAAAATTTTTACCAGAAAATTTTCGATAAAATTTTTACCAGAAAATTTTCGATAAAATTTTTACCAGAAAATTTTCGATAAAATTTTTACCAGAAAATTTTCGATAAAATTTTTACCAGAAAATTTTCGATAAAATTTTTACCAGAAAATTTTCGATAAAATTTTTACCAGAAAATTTTCGATAAAATTTTTACCAGAAAATTTTCGATAAAATTTTTACCAGAAAATTTTCGATAAAATTTTTACCAGAAAATTTTCGATAAAATTTTTACCAGAAAATTTTCGATAAAATTTTTACCAGAAAATTTTCGATAAAATTTTTACCAGAAAATTTTCGATAAAATTTTTACCAGAAAATTTTCGATAAAATTTTTACCAGAAAATTTTCGATAAAATTTTTACCAGAAAATTTTCGATAAAATTTTTACCAGAAAATTTTCGATAAAATTTTTACCAGAAAATTTTCGATAAAATTTTTACCAGAAAATTTTCGATAAAATTTTTACCAGAAAATTTTCGATAAAATTTTTACCAGAAAATTTTCGATAAAATTTTTACCAGAAAATTTTCGATAAAATTTTTACCAGAAAATTTTCGATAAAATTTTTACCAGAAAATTTTCTATAAAATTTTTACAAGAAAATTTTCTATAAAATTTTTACAAGAAAATTTTCTATAAAATTTTTACAAGAAAATTTTCTATAAAATTTTTACAAGAAAATTTTCTATAAAATTTTTACAAAACATTTTCAATAAACTTAAAAAAAATTCGATATCTTTATTTCAGATATATTTGTAACAGACTTGGGCGATGCAATTACTAATTACATGTAATTGTAATTGAAAATTTTCAATTACTAATTACAAGTAATTGTAATTGAAATAGGGACTAAAATCAATTACAATTACTGGTAATTTGTAATTGAAAAATTTCAATTACAATTACTTGTAATTACAATTACTTCAATTACTTGTAATTAGTAATTTAATTTTCCAATTACTAATTACATGTAATTGTAATTTTTCAATTACAAATTACAAGTAAAGGTAATTGATTTTGTCCCTGATTTCAATTACAATTACTTGTAATTACTTTGTAATTGAAAATTTCCAATTACTAATTACAAGTAATTGTAATTGTAATTGATATGTAATTGATTCCCCCCATGTCTGATTTGTAATAATGACGTTGAAAATCATAAAAGTAAAACCCGAATGTATATTATTGTGAAATTGGGAAACATAACAGAGTAAGTGAATTTTTAACATTACTAAGGTGAAGGGTATGTAAGATTCGGCATGGCCGAATATAGCACTCTTATTGGTTTTTTTTTTAATTTAATAGAGTTCACATTCTGTTAATTGAAGTTGATTACTTATCAAATATTTTTGTAATTTAAAATGTGGATGATCTGTCCTAAGTTGATTATATTGTATATATTTTGAACCAGAAGTCAGTAACATGAATGAAAATTTTGCTTATTTTACATTTATGTATATAAATTTTGTTATATACCAATTCTAACAAAATTTGTAAACAAATTTCAAGCTTCATAGGAAATTAATTATTATCAGTTTGGGCTTAAGTTACAGCGTGAGAGATTTTCGGTTATTGAACTGGTTGTTTTTCCAAAATTATAGTTTTTTTTTTAATCATTCAAACAACAGGTTACTGTCCTTGTTTTCTTATGTGTATGTATTTTAAACGAAATACATTGAATATATCGAGGGCTGAAGAGTTCTGAAGACCCATAATAATAATAATTGCGCCTTAACATTCTTTTCATTTAATAGGCATTTCCGGAAATATGTTGAAATTGCAGTTATTATTCATCAAAACAATATTTTTATTTTTATTCATCAAAACAATATTTAACAAAAACTTAACATATGTACGCAAAAGTTTAAAAAACCTTTCAATGGTGTTTAATTACTCGTACCATTAGTAGTTGAGTTATTTATTATTTGTAAAATTCCAGGAAATACTTGGTAAGTTTTTATTTTATTTTGGTATTTTTTATAAAGTGAAAAGAAAGACAATTTTTGCTAGTAAGGCAAAATAATTTTAAGGTATTAAATTAATTAATGGTTTTTACTAATTGGACAAAATTTAACAAAGGAAAAAGTGATCAGGTCACGTATTTATTATGGGAGTTAAATTTAAATTATTAATAATTTTTTTTTTTTTTTTTTTTTTTGATGAAACCAGATAAGAGGTTAAAATATTATTCATTAGTATCGAGATCAAAAAAATATATTAAATTAAATTATCAATATTAAAAAAGACTTTTTATAAAATCTAAAACCTCAGCAAACAATTGTAAAGTGTTTTTTATTTTGGCAAAACAAGTAGTAGGCAACACTGTAAGATAGAAATGTCAAATAACTACTTTAGAGTGTTTTTCATAACTTGCCTATTATCTTAATCATTAGCCAGCCATCAACATGTCGTAACAAAAGTCAAACTTCATATAAAACAAGTAAGATTTCTATATTCAGCCATGGCGAATCTTATATACCCTTCATTATAGTAATGCTAGATATTGTGTTACCCTCTTATGTTTCTTTGAAAATTTGTTGTAAATTTTTTTTGAGATTTTTTTTTTTTAATTATGTAAAAATTTTCTTTCAAAAATTTTTTTGTAAATTTTTTGTAAAATTTTTTGTAAAATTTTTTGTAAAATTTTTTGTAAATTTTTTTTTATTAAAATATATATTATTAAAATTTTTTATTTTTTTTTTAACTTTTTGAACATTTTTTGTAAATATTAATTTTTTTAAAATTTATCTTTTAAATTTTTTTTTTTAAATTATTTTTTAAATTTTTTAAAATTTGTTTTCAAAAGTTTTTGTAAAATTTTTTTTGTAAAGATGAGAAACTTTCTGCAATCTATAATGCGTTGAATGATCAGACTAAAGCAAAAAAAAATCCCCTAGCGATCCTATTGACTGCTCTTGGTTACCAGTGGGCACCCTGGTCTATTGGCTACCTCTATATGTATTCCATTCTAGAAAGACCATTAATACAAATCAAAGCATTAAAACCTTACCAACCTAAAAATTAACACAAGATATTGTGTTACCCTCTTATGTTTCTTTGAAAATTTGTTGTAAATTTTTTTTGAGATTTTTTTTTTAATTATGTAAAAATTTTCTTTCAAAAAAATTTTTTGTAAATTTTTTGTAAAATTTTTTTGTAAAATTTTTCGTAAATTTTTTTTTTATTCAAATATTTATTATTATTACAATTTTTTTATTTTTTTTTTAACTTTTTGAACATTTTTTGTAAATATTAATTTTTTTTAAATTTATCTTTTAAATTTTCTTTTTTAAATTTTTTTTAAATTTTTTAAATTTTTTAAAAATTTTTTTCAAAAGTTTTTGTAAAATTTTTTTTTGTAAAGATGAGGAACTTTCTGCAATCTATAATGCGTTAGAATAATCAGACTAAAGCAAAAAAATCCCCTAGCGATCCTATTGACTGCTCCTGGTTACCAGTGGGCACCCTGTGGGTCTATATATTATAGTATTCCATTCTATAAAGACCATTAATACAAATCAAAGCATTAAAACCTTACCAACCTAAAAATTAACACAAGATATTGTGTTACCCTCTTATGTTTCTTTCAAAATTTGTTGTAAATTTTTTTTTTAGATTTTTTTTTTAGATTTTTTTTTGAAAAATTTTTTTTTTATTAAAATATTTTTTATTAAAATTTCTTTATTTTTTTAACTTTTTGAATATTTTTTGTAAATATTAATTTTTTTTAAATTTATATTTTAAATTGTTTTTTTTTAATTTTTAAAAATTTTTTTCAAAAGTTTTTGTAAAAATTTTTTGTAAGGATGTCGAACTTCCTGCAATCTATAATGCATTAGAATGATCAGACTAAAGCAAAAAAAAAATCCCCTAGCGATCCTATTGAGTGCTTCTGGTTACCAGTCGGCACCCTGTGGGTCTATATTTATTGCTTCCTATAAAGGTCTTTAATACAAATCAAAGCATTAAAACCTTACCAACCTAAAAATAAACATAAAAAACGTCAATCGCAGGGAGTTATTGATCCCCCGAGATCTGTATGCACTCCTTGCGCTCTACCTGTCGTGTTCTAATATTTATTTGACAAAAAAAGAAAGTAAAAGCCGAAAAAATGCAAAAAAAAACGTTTAAAAATATAGGTGGGCGTGTTTGTTGCCCGCAGCCTCAAAAGGAATGATACGATGTTGCTGAATTGCAATCCCAAAATTTTCGAAACCATGCCTGGCAAATTGATGAGCTTAAATCGTCTGTATCTCGTCTGGTGCCTTGACAAATGACATTACTACCCAAACACGGACAGATGGACATCGCTTTTAATCAAATTTTCTATCTATAAGGATCTAAAATATATATACTTTATAGAAATGAATATTGTAGAAATTACACTGTGGTGAAGGGTATAAATAGCATTATTTTTAATACTGTTTTATATGAAACTTTATATGAAGTTGACTTTTGTTAAGCCATAGCCATGTTAATGACTAATGTAGACGGGGGGTAGTAAAGAATTACCATACAAAACACCATTTATTGAGTAGTATCGCGTAATTTAAAGTAGTAGAAATTGATAGTAGCACTAGACGTCGCGTTTCTTCTTAAACCACGTAAGCGTCATTTTTTCGAAAGTGACTTTTTTGGTTTTTATGGTAGAAAATAACATTTGCCACCAGACTACATTCTCATCTTAACAAGTTTGTATGAAAAATAAAAAAATCCATTTTCAAAACCTCGTAAGCGCCATACAAATGACATTTGCAGACTAAGACTCAACGACTAAGTTTTTTGTATTTAAGAATAAAAAAATCAGGAAAGTTTCAGGCCAATTGGAGCATTTTTAAAGTTAAAAGTTTTTTTTTTGATAAATACAAAAATAAATGTTAACTTACACACAGAAATTTGCAATTTGCTGGTTGCGCCAAAACCACGTAAGCGACAGATTTGGCTACAATTAATTGTAAGTAACAAATTTACAAAAAGTTTCTATACCCTTCAGAAAGTCGCACAGTCATGTTTTGCAAAAAAAAATTGTTTTGAAACCCATATTAAAGAAGTTATTAAGTTTTTTTCGTTTTCTGAAAAACGACTTTTTGGCGCTTACGTGGTTTAAGAATAAACTTGACGTAGAGTGAACTAGCAAGTGCAACCCAGACGTAGGGTTCCGTATTAAGTTCAATATAAAACATTAAAAGCAAACGATTTTATTTAATATAATGTTAAGCCCTGGCACCATTAGAGTGGAGTTTAGACAGATCTTTTTCTGGAAACAGAGGAAATATGGTGTTGTAATTGTAATGATCACAGTTAAATACTTTTGGTTATGTTTATAAGTATAAAACCATGGTTGGAAATTGATGGTGACACAATGTCTGTGCAATCCAAGGTGGAGCAATGTTTTAAAGACGTGATGAAACCACCAACAATATATCTGCGGCAAATTACTCCAAAAACGGGGGGGTCTTATCTACGATAAGAGAAATTCCAAAAAGAGAACATCTTAAACAATTTTTTTTTGTGATATAATTTAGGATTTGAACACTGTTAAATGAAAAATTTAATTTAAAAATTTTACTTGTAATAAAAAACACCTTTTGTAAATAAAATAAAATTTTAAAAATTTATAATTATTTGTATATCTATTATTATGGTTAATTTGGAAAGGAATAAGCATTTACAAATCGACAACGGTATGGTGACAACTTGACAACGGTGTGGTGTCAATTCGACACCGGTATGGTGTCACTTCGACAACAATACGGTGTCAAAGTTTACACGTTCGTTGTCAATTTAACAATATGGTTGTCCATATTTCGTTGTCAAATTGACACCGTCCGTGTACAATTTGATCAAAAACGTGGTTGATACACTCTAGTCGACACCCTGTGCGGTCTTTTTGCACACGGATGATGTCATTTATTCTCTGGGTGTATGTAATGGTAGGAATACATATAATTTCTAAAGAATAAGAAACATCTGTCATTTTATCATACGCTGTTTAGGTACAGCAAAATGTCGAGTTAATTGTTATACGAGTATTTGTCTAATAAACCTCTACAGTGTTGCTACAAATTATTTGCCTTACAGCTTGTTATCTTCCATATGTCCTACTGTGGCGATGAAAAAAGTTTAAACAATACTTTAGCAAAAGGTGTTGAAAGTGAGACATTTCGTGACAATATATGCAAGTATTTCATAGTTGAAACTAACAAGACTGACCTTCACAGACAATGCCTTTCAAACACCTTTTAAATGTTGGCTTTAAAAGCCAACAATAAATTCTTCAGTCAAAAAATGCCAGGAAAAAATAAAAAACCTATAAATATTTTAAGTAATGAACCATAAGCAAAATAACAATCTTTTGATTATTCAGTAATATAAAGTAATTAAATATAAAAATAATTATAAAAGTACCAAAAAAAAGAGTGCAAAGTACAATGTTTAATGGCAGACATCTTAAGGTATGGTTTCTTAACAAATATGTGATATTAAAAATATTTCAGAAATACGTGTTTTAGATTTAGATTTTCCTTTAATTTATAAAGGGTGATCCATTTCGAGGTACTTTTTTCAATAGCCTTTTTTTGACAGATCACGTGTGAGTCGTGTCATGCTGTCATGTTATGTTTGTTTAGTATTGTTTGGCATTTCATAATGGAAAGACTTACGCCTGAATCGCTTCGCTCTATGGGCTCTAGAAAAGTTCCAAGAAGACTCGACGTTTTCGAGGCAAATTTTGTTTAGCGATGAGGCCCATTTCTGGCTCAATGGGTATGTAAACAAACAAAATTGCCGCATTTGGAACGAAAAGCAACCTGAAGAGCTGCCACTTCATCCAGAAAAAACAACGGTTGGGTGTGGTTTGTGGTCCGGTGGAATCATCGGTCCATGTTTCTTTAAAAATTATGCCGGTGCGAACGTAACTGTCAATGACGACCGTTATCGTGCCATGATAACCGACTATTTGATGCCTGAAATTGAAGCTCGTGATCTCGGCGACATTTGGTTTCAGCAAAACGGCGGCGCCACTTCCCACATATCGCATCAATCAATGGATTTATTGAGAGAACATTTCGGTGTGCACATAATTTCACGTTTTGGGCCGGTCGATTGGCCACCAAGATCGTGTGATATCACACCGTTAGACTTTTTCCTGTGGGGATATGTAAAGTCTAAAGTTTATGCGGACAAACGCGCTTCTACTCAGGCCTTGGAGGAAAACATCACGCGTGTCATTCGCCACTTACCAGTCGAAATGCTCGAACGAGTCTTTGAAAATTGGACTCAACGGATGGACGATCTGCGACATAGCATCGGCCAAAATTTGATAGGTATAATCTTCAAAAAATAAATGCCAAAGAATTTTCTTTCAAATGATAATAATTCGACATTAAATTTGAATTTTCTGTGATTTTTTCTTTAAAAAAGTATAGAACTTCGAAATGGATCACCCCTTACTTCAATTTTACCGTTTATAAATGTTGATTTTAAATGAAATATATTATACAGAGATCCAAGACGAATTAATATTAGGTGATTGCACGAGCCAATTCGCCTTGCCTTCTTTGCACGTGTCAAACTCCATATACATATACAAAAAATTATAATATACAAAAAATTATAAAAATTATAATTTCGTTTCCTCCAGCATTTTTATAAAAAAAATTGTGCCAATGATGCCAGCACTTTAAAATCCTCACCAAATTGTCACTGTCTGTAAATACAATTGTGGAACAAGATTAACGTGAGTACCTCCCTAGTTGGCCTAATCTCACGGTGGTCTTACCAGCGAGTGAAACTAAAGTGTAGACTAGCGCCCCCATTGTGTAGTATAACAACATTTTACGACTGCCACCAATCGCAATTTGTGTGTGATACAGTCACAATGAGTAGCAATTTATATAATATGGCAAGCCTTTCCAAGGCAAGCCTAGATCCATATTATAACCTCTTGCTTAGGGGTTTGGAGACTATCCAAACTCCGTCTGTTGAGAGTGCAACAGCACACTTGATCGACCGTGCACCACATCTGCTTTAATCGATCTTAAACCACAACCACCACGTGTACCCCTGAAGGGGACCTCACCAATAACCGGTCACAGAGAGGATAGGCTCTCTGTGGGGCTACCGATTCCCGTGGTACCAGTCCTTTGGGCACTGGTCAGGCCTCGAAGAGGACCCGTGTTAAAACAACAGACCTTTTCTTCCAGATTCAGGCTCTAGGAACCCTAGCGTCTGGTGCCCCTATTTTCCCCGAGTGGACCGCGTCAAAGCATTTGCCATTACTGCAGTGACATTTGGAACCCCCGGGGGGATCTGTAAGTACAGTGGCTTCTTGACAATGACGTGCGGGTTCCCAACCGCCAGTTGCATCAGTTATGTTTGTTGACATAACCGCCGAGATGAAAATACGCCTCGTCCGTATTTTCAGCCTAATTCGATGTGCGATTAGAGCTTCTGACTCATTTTGATCCGCGGAGATATGATACTATGTCCATGTTTCGGTGTCAAAAGAACACTATCAGTGTCAAAATAACATATGATTTAAGAAGATACTTGTATTTGTATCACCCGCTACATTTCAAAAGAGAACTCTATATAAAGCTTGTACCTTAAAAATGTAATTAAAATAGTTTTTAATTGATTCTTAGATAAAAAATAAAATAAAATAAATCGATCTTTATAAGTAAACTTTATATTACAATAAAACTTTTACTTATTTGTTGCTATACTCGTATAATTCCATGTAATACTTTGCAATGTTATTTTTAAACAATTAAAAAATATAGAAAAAAAGTATGAAGATTCAACAATCATGATATCTGTACTAGCATGACTAGAAAATGCGGGGAGAAGATAAAAGTAAGGCAATAAAAAGAGGTGTGTCTCACATAGAGACAAACAAAACACATGAAAAATTGTTTATTTATGTATAAACATAACACATACAAAGAAGCAAAGAATGCATAATACACAAGAACAAGAAAATAAAAAGTAGTGCAAAATATATGCATATAAAAAATTACCAGCGTTGCCACCAGTGAAATAAAAGGCTACGATGCAGCTGTTGGCCAAAAATTATTCAAAACCATATGATTTTTTTCCCTTCCTTATTTTTATTTCACAAAAACATCACTCAGCCTAATATGCAACACGTATTTGATTGAAACACTTGTCATCAAACCAGTTGATGAAAATCCATGGCATATTTACATATTTGACACATAGTAATTTTGTTAGCTGTGTTTGACATTTGAAAAATAAAAATGTATATGGAGTTTGTCACATTAAAATTAAAAAGTTAATCTATACATATAATAAAATAGTAACTAATTTCCGTCTGTCTGTCTATCTGCTTTTCGTTTGTGTTCGCATCACGTAAAAACTACTGGATGGATTTTAACAAAATTTTGTGAGGAGGTTCCTTAGTATCCAGGTCCCAATATAGGATAATTTAAAAATATCTCATTTCCAAGAGAAAGTGGAGAAAAAGCAGTGAAAACGCAATTTCCGATTTAAAGGTACTGAAATTTTCGGTTTAAAACTGGGATATTTTCAACACGTTTATATTCAACACGGTTATTTTATCAACTAACCTTTTTATTTTTGAAAGTGGGATATTTTAAGAACTACTGCACAACAGATGGCGCCAGTTGTATAAAATTTGTATGTAATTTGTATTTTTTACTTTATGGAATTACATTGTTATTAAAATATTTTAAACACCTCTTAGAGAGCTTAAAAATAATTTTTAGAATTTTGGATTTTTTTAAAAATTGTAGAATTGTATCCAGGGATGGGTACATATAAAGTAAATATATAAATCATAACTGAAGCACTATAAAAGTAAGAGTCTTTTAATTGGTGTAGAATACTTTCAAAGCAAAATCGAGCAAAATATTGTCCGGACGCCTACAAAATGGCGGGCCCTGCTAGTATATAATAAAAATCTACTGTGATTACCTGTTAATAAATATGCCTTCCCTCTTTTCGCTTAGTTTTGGGCTCGACTAAGTTATTAAAAGCCTTTCAAATAGCTCTGACATGTATGGTAAAAGGCTTAAAAGGTTCTATATTATTCTACTTTTGTTTGATCTTTTGATCATGGAAAGCAGAGAAACTTTCAACGCAGGGGGAAAGTACTCTAGGTTTAAAATAGTATTAAAATCAAGTTAAATCAAACAGCGTCTTGATACTAGTTTTATTAAAACCAGCGGCTTTCTTTCAGAAAATAAAAATCTTAGGGAGACTCACTCACTGCCGCAACATTGATAGGTGGCATCTCAGCTACATATATCAGTCGATACGTTTGTAGCAGGGTTGGTAAAGTTGGTACAATTGTACTTTTTTGGTTCCTTTTTAAACTTCAAAAGTACAATGGTACACTAATGACTAATTTGGTACAATTTAAAAGTTTTGCTAGCTTTACATTTACTTAACGAAAATGGCGAATAAAACCTTGAAAACTATTTTTCCCCAAAAAATCCCGCTGTCTGGAACCACAATTATAATTAAAGAACATATTTAAATTATCCAGATCTTCAGTCGATAGTTCAGAGAGCGTATGAAAGGATGATATACCGATCAACCTTGACAAATGAAACGTCTTTTCTTCAATTTCAAAACTATGACAACTTCTGGTATACAGTCTCAATGCAATAACCAATAATCAAAGCACCGATGTCCTTTAATTTATTTCTTAAGAATTTCAGGCGACTTCAGAACTATGGTGGTAAATTTTCACAAATTCTATTCTATTTGGATCCGTTAGGCAATTTACCGGTATTGATGCCGTGTCCTGGATACAGATGAATAAAATTGTATGATAGGCATCTTATTTGAAGGTTGATTTAAAACTTAAATTCACAAACAGAATTTATTTAGTACAATTTCTGTTCGAAAAGTACAATTTAAAAAGCTAGTTGGTACAAATTTGAAATTTTAATTTACCATCCCTGGTTTGAAGTAAAAACATTAGCTTGTTTTTTTTTATATATGTATTTCCTAGCCTCCCAAACAAAGGAGGCTAAGTGTAACTGACCCCAAGAGGCTTCTACATGCACGTCACATGAGTGAAGCAAACCTAAATAGCAGCGTCAACGTTTGGTAATTGGAAAATCAAATTTTGACAGAGCATTAGGTAGTGAAGTTGGGTAAAGGTGGTGGCATTTTAGCTACTTTCTGCTTTATCTAGCGTTTTATATCTATTTTGTGGTTAAATTTATTAGATTTTACTAAACCAAATATGTTAACATCACTGTTTATTACAGAGCGTTGCGCTTTTAATTCATACAAGATGTTATTAGTACGACAGCAACCACAACAAAACAAAAACTTTGACATTCTACTAGCAGATACAAAACAATCAGTCGGGCTAATGTCTCAACCTGGTATGAATTCGCCTTGGTTTGTTCAAAGCTAAGCGCTAGACCAGTCGTAAAGTAGCTCTGGATTGGGGAACACGTGCGTGCGTCATTTTCATTATCGCTTAAAGTCAATCAGGCCTTGTTGCTCGGCCTTCGATTGGTTTGCGTCTCGTTCTCATACTGGCTGATTGGCGTCCTCGAATAGTTGTACTACGGTACTGTTATTGGTGGTGGCTGAATCAGCCATGTGTAATCGTTTGGTTATCGTATATAACCTAGAAATTTTAATTTCAATAAGTCGGACATATTTTAAAAACTCAACTTTAAACTGGAGTAGCACCATTAAACTCAATTTTTTACTGAAGGAGAACCAATAAACTCAGGTTTTTTTCACTACAGGAGCACAATTGAACTCTTATTAATTTTTACTTAGATGAATTTGGAGTCTCTCTTCCTATACGAAGGTATTAGTCGCGCTGCAGATTTTGGAGGAAGCTAAGGCAATCACACCCTGGCGCTTTGGTTTCGTACCTTTGCCATTTACCAATTTTTTTGGTCAGAATAAAAAAAAAATAGGCGCTAGACGTCATTACGCCTTAACCACTTGTTTAAGTTTAACTGTAACGTGCTATTGCAGTGTTGCCGAAAGTGAAACTTTTACTCTAACCATCTGTCTTATATCTTAATATAAGCATTATTGGCAGAATGTTTCTTATCTTACAAAAAAAAAAAAAAAATGAACTTTAAAAAGTAAAAAATTTTTAGTGATTTTTAACAAAAAGTGGCAACACTGATACCAACAATATTTGTAAAGGCCAACGCACACTTATAATACGTTGTTAAACAACTAAACATATCAAGAATTCGCTAGCTGGAGTTGCTGAACGCCTGACAATCATTTAATGCAGCTCAATATACAAACAAGTAAATATTTACAACAGAAATATTGTTAATTTACTCATACATAAGAGAATTTAATCTATAGATATAATAAAACAGTAACTCATTTTATGTCTGTCTGTCTGCCTGTCTGTCTTTCTCTTTCTGTTCGCATTACACTAAAACTACAGGATGGATTTTAATAAAATTTTATGAGGAGGTACCTCGGTATCCTGATTCCAATATAGGACACTTTTTTTCCGCAGAAAATATTTTATTTCCAAGATAAAGTGGAGAAAAAGCAGTTCTTTTAGTAGGGTTAAGACCCTTTATATAAAGTAAATACATAAACCATAACTGAAGCACTAACCGATATGCATACTTTAAGACAGCAAAAGTTATAAGAGATGAGAACCTTTATCTATACATATCTCCGTCTGTCTGTCCTTCATTGTTTGTGTTCGCATCACGTAAAAACTATTGGATGGATTTTAACAAAATTTTGTGAGGATGTACCTTAGTATCCTGGTCCCAATATAGGATACTTTTTTTTCCTCAAAAATATCTTATTTCCTAGAGAAAGTGGAGAAAAAGCAGTGAAAAAAGCAATTTCCGGATTAAAGGTGATAAAATTTTCGGTTTAAAACTGGGATATTTTCAACACGGTTACATTTTCACTACACACCTTTTTATTTTTGAAATTTGGATATTTGAGAAACTATTACGCAACAGATGGCGCCAGTTGATTAAAATTTGTATTTTTACTTTGTGGAATTACATTGTTATTAAAATATTTTAAACACCACTTACAGAGGTTTACAATAATTTTTAGAATTTTTTATAAATTTTAGAATTTTATCGAGTGATAGGTACCTTTATAAAGGGTGTTTTTTTTATAGAGGTATAGAACTTAGAGTTGGCATTACTTTTCAAGATGTTGACCGATTTAACAGCTGTCAAGTGATTTATTCTCAGTTTGGTTTGCCAATTCATCATGAATATACTCATGCCTGAACAACGCTTGCAAATAGTGCCCAAAACGAGATTACCGTTGTTCCCGATTTTCATAAGCGAATTTTGTTTAGCGATGAAGCGCACTTCTGGTTGAATGGCTACATCAACAAACAAAACTGCCGCATTTGGAGTGAAGTGTATGTCGAAACACCGTTACATCCAGAAAAACTGACTGTTTGGTGCGCTTTAAGGGCTGGTGGAATCATTGGTCCGTACTTTTTCAAAAACGATGGTGGCCAGAACGTTACAGTCAATGGTGGTGATCGGTATAGAGCCATGATTACTAACTTTTTCATTCCTGAATTGAATAACCATGATGTCCAGGAGATGTGATTTCAACAAGACGGCGCAACATATCACACAGCTCGTGGTGCCACAATAGATTTATTGAAAGACACGTTTGGTGACCGCCTAATTTCACGTTTTCGACCTGTGAATTGGCCTCCAAGATCTTGTGATTTAACACCGCTAGACTACTTTCTGTGGGGCTATATGAAGTCCATTGGTCTACGCGGATAAGCCACAAACGCTTGACCATTTGGAAGACAACATTCGCCGTGTTATTGCCGATATACGGCCTCAAATGTTGGAAAAAGTAATCGAAAATTGGACGTCCAGATTGGACTACATCCGCGCCAGCTGTGGCGGTCATATTTAAAATGTAATGTCACAAGATTATCTTTCGGATAAATAAAATTCATGTCAATCGAATAGTCCATCGTTGTTTTATTGCAACTTAAAGTTCTATACCTCTATAAAAAACACCCTTTATAATTTAAATACATAAACCATAACTGAGGCATTATAAAAGTAAAACCAAACAAAATATTGTCAGGACGCCCACGACGTGGCGGGCACAGCTGGTATAAAATAAAATCATAAACCATAACTGTAGCACTAAAAATGTAAGGTTCTTTGGTTTGAATTGCTTTCAAAGCAAAATCGAACAAAATATAGCAAGGACGCTGACGAAGTTGCGGGCATAGCTAGTACTAAATAAAAAAAAACAACAGCTGGTTTTATACGATTAGTAGTTTCACTTTTTCCACGTGCAGATGGAACTCTTCTCGGCGAATAAAGAATAGATATGTATGTATGTATGTATGTATGTACGTGGTGTAGTTTAACTACATACAGACATATTGTTTTGGTACTCTCGCCAAGTTAATTTAAAATATCTACAGTTAGTTTGTCATATCAGGAATATAATGCAAAAAAACAAAAAAAAAGTTGAAAAACAAAAATAAACGATTTCGTAAGTTGTCACACAACTTTTCGTGCCAAAATCAGTACACAGACACAGACACAGCCACAGCACATATTATTCAGTTTGCCACTTAGTCAGTCGAGCCCCATTGACAGGCCCCTATATTTTTGTTGTTGTATTGAAATGAAACAAAAAAAAAAAAAACAAAAATAAAGCACAAAAGAAACAATAAAAAATAAATAAAATTAATTACTTAAATGTTATCGATTGAGACCAGGGCATAAATTTTCGTGTCAAGTGACTGTGAAGTAGTGAGACAACAAGTCAATGGAAAACTTTCCATTTATACTTTGCTTTTAATATACTAAAAGGCACGTTTTCACGTGCTTGAACATAAAAGAAAAGTCTAGAGAACATAAAATATCAAAAAGACATTTATTGAACATATAATTCAAGAGGCTGCTTATTAATAATTTCATATTACTTTCAGCAAAATTTCTTCTAAGAAACATGTCTGCGGCCGAAAAGAAGGTTATACACTTAATAAGCCTTTAATAAATATTTTTTTTTTGTTTGTTTCTTTGTTTTGTGAAATTTTGGCAACTTTATATACGAGAGTCTATAAACTCATAAGTATGTCAAAATCGTATCGAGCTTTTAATTTACTGGAATCAGAACTCGAAATTTTAGCAAGTTTTTTTTAAACACACAGACAACAGCGGCTACACCGCTACTCGACTATAAATGCCGTTGGCTACAATTGTCGCCGTGCAGTCAGCTACTTAATTATATTGCAGATGACAGCTACATCAGAAACATCATATTTTACTTTTGGGGTTTTGATGTATAAAAGGTCAACACTAGTAGGTTATTTCGCCAGGGTCTGTCTATCAACATATATGAGTTTTTTTCGGGAAAATCTAGTCGACCTCTACCTTTGCATAGAAAGTAGGCTACCCAGAGTCTACTCCTAGAGTATTATTTTCCTCTACCAGTATCAATCTTAGTTAGTTTTACATGTAAAAAAAAAAGAATTTACAATCCTCACTTGTGAGTTTTTATTTGGTTCTCCACCGGGTTCTTTCCTTTAATTGTGTAGTTACTTCTTATGTCAATCTTGTATTCGGCCCTATTCCCCTTCTCGTTTTAATTTTAATAGTCGTTTATATGAAATTATCGTTTTTATCGTCGTTTCGTTCCTAAATTCGTTTCGTTCCTAAATTTGTATTCTTGAAATATATTGAAACGATGAAGAAATAAAACTGGAGTGGCCTACACTCAACTTTACCATACCCAATGGAAACAGATATGGATATATTACATAAAGAATAAAAGTTCAAAGTATATTAGAATCGAAAAATTGATTATTTTCGGTTTGGGGTGTTAAGTAAACTACCCCTTTCCCCTTCCCGATTATGCTCAAAATGTATACAACTCTTCATCTCTAAACCAAAGAATTTCAGTTTGATATGTCATACGGTATGACCTGTAGAGCGTTTACAAAATTTGGGGGTAGGGAAACTACCCCTTGCCCTCTCCCGATTATGCCCAAAATTTACAAAATTCTTCATCTCTATATACCAAGGGCACTTACTAAATTTCGTTTTAATATGTATGACCTTTACAAACTCCACAAAAATAGTGGCATACACACCCACCCTCTCACAGACATCATCACGAAACTAGCCAAAATGGATTCAGGAGACCTCAAAACGTATAAATCCGTCGAAATCCCGACATCGATTTTTTTTCATGATTACTATAGTTTACCATATACTACCTATGGTAAAGTAAAAAATTCAAAAAAAAATTTTAAAAAAATTTTACACTATTACATGTTTCCTAAAAATGTTTAAGAAAATTTTTACAAACATTTTTTAACTACAGTTTTTCAAGAAATATTCTATAAAATTTTTACAGAATGCTAAAATTTTCACAGAAAATTTAAAAAAAAAATTACAAATTTACTCAAAAAAATATTATTATTAAAAATATTTTTTAATAACAATTTTTCAAAAAATTTTCTTTAAAATTTTTACAGAATATTTTAAAAAAAACTTACAGAATTACTCAAAAAAATATTATTATGTATTAAAAATATTTTTTAACAACAGTTTTTCAAGAAATTTTGTAGAAAATTTTTACAAAATATAAAAAAAAAATACAAAATTAATCAAAAAATATTATTATTAAAAATATTTTTTAACAGTTTTTCAAGAAATTTTCTATAAATTTTTTACGGAATATTTAAAAAATGATAAAATTACTTAAAAAAATTTCAAAAAAATATTACCCGAAATTTTTAACAACATTTTTACAAAGAAATTTCAGTAAAATACTTACAAAAAATGTTCCATAAAATTTAAAAAAAAAATGTTTTATAAAAAATATAAAAAAAAGTTCTATAAAATTTTTACAAAAAAATTTTTTTTTTATAAAGTTTTTACGGAATATTTAACAAAAAAAAAATTATAAAATTACTTAAAAAAATTTCCAAAATTTTTACAAAAAAATTTCAGTAAAATACTTACAAAAACTTTTTCATAAAATTTAAAAAAAAAAATGTTCTATAAAATTTATAAAAACAAGTTCTATAAAATTTTTACAAAAAAAAATTCCATAAATTTTTTAAAAAAAAATTTCCAAAGTTACATGGAAAAAAACAAAAACAATTTTCTGTAAAATTTTTATAAAAATATGTTCTGTAAAATTTTTACAAAAACAATTTTCTCTAAAATTTTTACAAAAACAATTTTCTGAAAATTTTTTATAAAAAAATGGTCTGTAAAATTTTTACAAAAACAATATTCTGTTAAGTTAAAAAAAAACAATTTTCTATAAAATTTTTATAAAATTTTTACAAAAAATTGTTTTATAAAATTTTACACCAATTTTCTACCTAATTCTGTATAAATAAAACCACCGAGGTGAAGGGTAAGAAGATTCGGTACGGCCGAATATAGCTCTCTTACTTGTTTTTTATTATGCTTAAGAATTTTGTTCGTATGTATACATTGTTAGTTAGTTTTATTAATAGGTATAGGTAGTAAAAATTTTTCAATATTCTTACCTTCCCAATATTTCTTTGGGCTCATATTTGGCATAGAATCCCTTGGCGGCATCCTTATCGGGCAATAAATCATCTTCTTCGTCTTTAGCCATTGGTGCAGGCGGTATTTTGACGGATATAATTTATACTAAGCAAAAAAATGGCCACAAATAAAATGTTTGGCAATCACTGGTTATTTTTGAAAGCAAACATAAAAGAACAAGAAAAAAAAGAGTCCAGGTTAAAGAGAGTTGTTGTTTGTTTATGTTGATGATGGCGGTGTATGTTGGCGATAAAATCTTGTTAAGTTTGTTTGTTGTTATTATTATTTTTGTTGCTTACACTACACGGGGAGCATAAAATGAACAAGAGTCTCTACAACTTCGTGGATAATGTAAAAGTTTATGGGTTTTGTGTATTTCCACTGAAGTTTTGTGTGTTTCCACTGAGGTTTATTTTTTTTTAATTTTATTTTTTTGTTTTTTTTTTTTTCGTTTGTCTTGTTTAGGTTTATTTTTGCTGATATTAAACCATGTGTTTATAGCGTTGGTGTGAATTCAATGATGTAAAAAATAGCGTGTGGATTTGCACGTTCCTTATATGTATGCCTATTTATGTATTTTGTTTCTTTTGGGCCGATAGAAGTAGAACACCATAATTACTTATTATATGTACATATTAGTAACAATAAAAGTCAGCGGGAACTATACGACAAGACTTTTTCTTTTGATTAATATTTTTCTTTGTGATTTTCTTCGCATGTAAATTGATTACACAACAAAAATTAATGTATTTTTATATATATACATATATAGGTACCTATACTAATTTCTGAAATATTTTTTTTCAATTTCACTTTCTTGCACTTAATTTCTTTCGTTTTCTATTTCTGGCTAAAATTAGGCCTTTTAAGAAAAATTTTTTCTTGTTCAGTAAACAATTCAATAATTTATTTAATAAAAATTTCTTCCAAGAATTACGACAAACTTTTTACACTATTATTTTTCGGACTGATTTGCCACTTTTATTTTATGCCTGCCTGACGTTTTAACTTGTTTGTCTCTTCTTCTTGGTTTAATGTCTGCACTGTGTTGTCTCTTTGTTCAATGTCATAAAAGGTTACAAATTTCTTCATAAACCGTTTTAATAGTTAAATTTTTTTCTTTTCTGGTTCTAATTTGCACTTTAGTAATTTTAAAGCGTTATGAGTTTGATTGTTTGTTTTTCTTTTCCGTTTCAAATAACTTTAATTTACCGATTGAAAACCTTCTGAATTTGTTTTGCACCAAATGAAACAATATTCACAAATGACCAAATTTTAGCCGTATTTGATTTTATTTGTTGAATTTTTATGAAAGAAATTGTCAAATGTGTTCAGTTTCTCTTTGTTTTCTTTTTTTCTCTCTCTTTCGTATTTACTTTTATTTATTTTTTTTTTTTTATTAACCAAACAGAGTTGTATTTTTTGTAGTTATTTCAAGGCACTGCCAGATAAAGTTTTTTAGAAAATATAATCACTGTTGAACTTGAAATAATGCCTTTTTTTAAATCTCAAAATAAAATAATTTAAGATGGGTGACCGACTGGAGGAAATTACTGGTTGCACGACTTTTGTCCATTTACCACATATAAGGCGTAGTCTCCGAAATCATGGTATTCAGGATGTATAGATTAATTCAATATTAAGATTATACTCTCTTTTTGTCAATAATTTTTGATGTACATACATACATCGTACGTTTATGTTCTCAATATTAAGCCCCCGTCTACATTAGTCGTTAACATGTCTTAACAAAAGTCAAACTTCATATTAAAAAAACATTATTTTTAATAATGTTATTATTTCTTACCCCCCGTCTTCATTTGCTATCAACATGTCTTAACAAAAGTCAAACTTCATATAAAAAAAAAACATTATTAAAAATAATGTTATAATAATGGGGGGTAAGAAATAATAATTTTCTTCTACGTACGCATACGGTCTAGTTACCTGTCGTCTTTTGTATATTTTATTAATTGATTTATAAAATATATTATAAATAAATAAATAAAATAATTTAAATTTCTCATATTCTATTTCTTTGATGTTTAAATAAAAAATTAATTGAAACTACTTTGTAGACAGATACGAAGAATGCCGAGAACGAATGTAGCGGTCCAGAAAATGTATTACATTCTGCTGGTGTCTAATTTCTCTTTATCTCTTTATAATAAAGAACTTAAAGGTAAATAATTGATTAATTCTCATTACGAAACATTTTTGTTAAAATAAAATGTGTTCATTTAATTAATTATTAAATAAATCTATCGGACTTCTGTAGAATGCGCGAGGACGAAGAAGAAGTGGAAACTGTAGAGCATATCGTGTGTCACTGCCCGGTATTATTAGATGGCTAAGTAAAAGATTTCTCAATGGGCTGTACGACAACGCGCAGTGCAAACCTGAAGATGTCGTCGGCTTCATCAAGGAAATCAGGTGGGCTGAGTGATAGATAACAGGACGCATAAATTATTTTTTTTTTAGTTTAGCTGAAGGGAATCACAACAATGGACCCTTCGGGTCTCCGAATGGATGTGCCATTATTGGCCTAACCCGTCTAAACCTATCCTATCCAATACAGAAAGGAAACCGAGTAATTTTCCTCAAAATTTGGTAGTTGCTTATTTTTTTGCGTTCCTATTTCATTCGTTTCATAGAACAACAGTTGCATTAAACATACTCTTCTCTTCTTCATTTTCTTTCGATTCAGTTTTATTTTTTGGAATACCTTTTTTCGATTCGTACGTAACTGAATGCGGGAACGTAATAGAAATGCAGAATAGGGATAAATATTAAAAATATTTATTAAATAATTTTCTGTTTGATTTTGATTTTTTTCGTTGCTCTCCTTCTCGTATTCTGTAGCAATAACAGCATCAACAATCATGCAAGCAAACACGAACAACCCTAGCAACAATTAAGAGCTGGATGATGCAGTATTTTTAACTGCTACCGTCAGCGTATAGTTACCGGCCATTTAAATCGCTGCCCAGCCAATCTACAAAGCCCTCATCAAACGGTGAATTTATTTCAATGCCTTAAAGGCGTACACATTTACGCGCCATAGACCTGTAGTTAAAACCGATTGAAGTTGCGCAATTTCTCCAACTCCACTCTCGTGAAACTTTTCACAATAATTAATACTTCAGACAGCAGCAGACCTGTTATCACAGTTTTTAATATTAATAATAATATCAAGAATGAATTTACAATCTTGTACTGCATTATGATAATGTAACCAAAACAACACTACAATGGAATTGCAACTCGCTTTTAGTAGAAATAGGTCGGCGATCCTGCTTAAAATTTATGTCACGCATATTTAAGTTCTTTTAAATTCAAATATTTTTGTTTAATTTTTCTTCTATTTATGCTTTACAAATCAATTAAATTTGTTTTAAAAGGATTTATTTTGTTAACTACATACATAATGTAGTCTTATAAGCTCCCAAAGCTTTAGATTTTAAATCACTTTTTTGACATTTCCCTCAGAATCCCGCTTTTTCTTATACATAGACATCTGAAAATGGTACTGATAAATATCTGTGTTATACCACTATTACCTTATGTTATGTTTCTAGTTTCAAAGAAAATAAGACAAATTATTTAATTAGTTTGTATAAAAAGCGTTTATATTTAATATATAATTTTTTAAGTAACTAATAAAATTTATATTTTTCTTTTTTTGTTTCAAAAATTTTCTCTTTTTATAATTTATAAGACAAATATTTAATAATTAAATTTTTAGCATTGTAAAAAAATGAATTGATATTATGTGTATATATATTTTTTATATGTTCTATAGATCTACTCGTATATGCTTAAAAAATAAAATTAAAATTTTGAATAAGATTTAATTTGAAAAAAGTTTTTTTAAAGCAAAACCTTTAGAACAAACTACGAAATATTTTAAAATAAAATGGTGAAAATATAAAAATGAGAAGTATATATAACACATGAGAGATTTTAAGACATAAATATTAAGTTTTTAAAAAAGTGAGGTTAGAAAATTAAAATATTAAAAATTAGATTTTTTTTTGTTTTTTTATGAAATAATAATGTTTATTTGTTATACTTAAGTTTGATTGTTTAACAAACAATGAGCATATGTATGTTTGATTATTAGGAATTAGGTTGTTTGTTGATAGGACGTAATTGAAATTTTTTATATTTAGTTTTTGTTTCAAATATCAGTAAATAACAAGTGTTTAACAAAGTAGAGCTTTTTTTTTGTGGATATTTTAAAGGTCTTACTTTAGTAGAGCCTAATATATATATAAAATTTGAAATGTTTAAGGTTTTGGTTTGTAATATGTAGCGAGTTGAAATTAGAGGTGATTTTATTTTTTTTTTTTAATTTATTGCAATAAAATTTTATTTTATAATTTTACAAAATATATTTATATATTTATGTATATAAATATACATATATAATTATTAGAAGAGATTTTTTAGAGGCCAAAAATGTAACTTAATTTATGTATTATGTATAAGTAAAGTTAAAAATTATGAAAAATCTAATGAACCTTAAAGTTCTAAACTCTTTAATTTAACAAAAAAAAAAAAAAAAATAATAATAATAATAAAAAAATCGGCACCATGTTTTTTGTGTTTCGTTTTTGCTTTTTAAAATAAAATTCTTTAATTTCTTACAACTAAAAAAAAAGGTGCATGTCTATATATAGTGTTGTCAGACTAACTACGATCTATTGTTGAGCCTTCATTTTCGCTTGCATTTGGGCCAGCATTTCTTGCATGCGTCTAAGCTCGGCTTCTTTTTCCTGCAATATTCTATCCTTTTCACCTAAGACACTATTTACCACATTTTGGGTGGACACTAATGAGTCACGTTCTTGTTTAATGCCATTTTCCTTGCCTTTAATGCCCTTAGCCAAACGATCCGAACGATAGTTTTCATAGTGTACCTCTTGGGTAACTTCTTGCAGGTCTTGCATATGGGTGCTAAAATCAAAAATAATATAAAATTTTCTTCAAAACTTAATTTTTTTTTCTTCTTCTATTTTACTTACATCAGCATGGTTCTCAATTTAATGAAATCACAATGTTCAGGATTCTCTACTTCCACAACACCCCAGGGATATAAACGGCCTCTGACTTTTTTGCCCTTAACCTCTAACAAGGTATTGGCTCCACAAACAGCAAAGGGCACAGCAGCTTTAAGTAGTTTGACCTGTTCTTTATAGTCCTCATCTTCATCTGAATCACAATCCGGCAGGGGATAGATCTTAATGCCATGATCTTCAATTTCCTGCATTACGCGACATTTTAAACGTAAAATTTCCTTTTTGGTGAGACAATCGGCTTTGGCAATAACAGGCACTATATTCACTTTAGAGTGTAATTTCTTCATAAATTCCACATCCAAAGGTTTTAAACTAAAAATTTATCAAAAAAACGAAAAAAAAAATATTTTTTCTATTAAGCTTAAAGGCAAAATTCCACAAAACTTACCCATGGCCAAATGGTGATATGAAATAAAAACAACAGTGTATGCGATTGTCAACAATATTTCGTCGATTCAAGCCACTTTCGTCGCGCAAAAAACGTTCATATTGCTCATCTATATACTCCAGTATGGCACTAAAACTATCACCATTGTCTATGGCATCACCGAAGCCTGGCGTATCCACCACCGTTAAACGCAGCTTAACACCACGCTCCTCTATCTCCACGGTTGAAGCTTCTAATTTGACAGTCTGTTTTTGTTTCTCTATAGCATCGGGTATGACACGTTCGGGATACAAATCTGTTAAGAATAGACTATTCACCAAGGTGGATTTACCCAGGCCAGATTCACCCACAACCATTAGAGTAAATTCGAAACCTTTTTTAACCGATTTACGATGCACCTGATTGGGTAGATTGGCAAAACCCACATAGCCAGGTGTTTCAATACTGGAAAACTGCAAAAAGAAAAATAAAGCTCGCGTCAAATAACATTCCAAACATTATATTACAGAAATAAACCGTTATTTGTGGCCTCGGTAGGCCAGTAGTAGTGTGTTTGCTTATCTATCAGTCCGGGGTGGTGGGTTAAATTTCCACCAAAAACTCTGGTATTTTTCACTACAAGTTGGCAGAAAGACCAACTGCGTTAGCGACAGGTCATGAAAACTTCAAGTATTGTCTGGCCAAAATCGAGGTAAGACAATACCTGCAGACTGTACCTGCAAAAAGGCTAAGACGGCAGAGCACATTTTGAGTGGATGACCAGCAGAGTGGCTAACATAAAAGGCTTTGGACCACGGGCAGACACATGTAGATGCTGTGACAAATGCTAGCAATTACCATAGACTCTGTGATGAGAAAGAATGTTGATATGTATCAGTCGCTAGTCTAAAATCACTAGCAACAGCACGAGACTCAATGAAAGTAGGGTAGTCGTAAATTACCAGTCGTCTACCAGAAATCATTGAGGAACGAAGGTGGTCGATAAAGGACCTATAAAGTTAATTGCTGTTTTTGTTGTAACAGCTCTGCTGTTGACGGAAGTTCTTTCCTGATGAAAAACTTTCGGATGGTGCAGCTGTTGCTGAGTTGTCGATCTTTGGCCGAGTGATACTCGAGTAGTTCCGGAACGAAAAGACCCGATCTATTTCTATTTCTCCGCGAAGGTATAAATATGAAATTTGCACAGAAAGGTATCCCCACAAACAACAAATTTGTTTTGTTTTCTACAAATTTTTTAATCCTGAAAGTATGCTATTGATAACATGATTTAAGATAAATTCAAAAGTCACAGTTGCCATTTAAAAAAGTACAAAATCGTCAAAGGATGTCGAAAAAATCGTCAAAATCTTAAAAACGTTTTTATTAAATCATCGGCGATAATTTTTATTATTTTTAATAAAATATTCAAAATTTTTGAAGGTTTTTTTTTTCGACTCACACTTGGCCGATTTATTCTTAAATTATTTATGTTTTTCTACCTCATACGGAAATGCAGGTGGTAGTAATGACGCCGGCACACCCTTTCTTTTAGACTGACATTCTCGTCTCGTCTCCTCTCCTCTACTATACGTAAACGTACAAAACAAATACGAAACGTGATGCCACTTCAAATGTAAATCATCATGTTATACACATACACAAATGCGGCGTGGCTTTACTGTATTTTGTGGCCAACAACAAAGGTACAACAAAAACACCAGGTGCCCACATACTTACACATTTAAATCTATGCCTGTAACTGTAGATTGAGGTGTTAAGTAGAATAAAAAAGAAATTTTTTTTTGAAAAACTGAAAGAAGAGCACAACAAAATAGAATTGAAAAATAAAATAAAAGTAAAGTAAATAAAATAACATTAATGCCAACAGACAAACAAATTATTGCAATTTTTCCCCCAGTTTTTGTTGGTTTTAAACAAATGGGAAACGAATATATTGAAGGTTATACGAGTAAAACACACAACAGTAAAGGTGAGATATAAAGTGATGGCATCTTCAGAAAATATTTGTTTTCTAATACATATATTAACAATACTTTGGTCTTATAAAAGCGATATTCTAAAAATTTTATCGAATGTTTTGTAGAAATTTTGAATTTTATCGAAAATTTTTTGTTAAAATTTTATCGAAATAAATTTTATATAATTTTCATTAAAATTTTAATGTAAAAATTTTATGGAAAATTATATGTAAAAATTTTATCGAATATTTTTTGTAAAAATTTTATCGAAAGTTTTTTGTAACAATTTTATCGAAAGTTTTTTGTAAAAATTTTATTGAAAACCTTTTGTAAAAAATTTATTGAAAATTTTTTTCTAAAAATGTTATTCAAAATTTTTTAGAAAATATGTTTAAAAAAATTTATCGAATGTATGTTGTAAAATTTTTTTCTAAAAATTTTATTGAAATTTTGTTGAACATTTTTTGTTAAAAAAATGTTCAACAAAAATATTTTTTAAAAAATTTATAGAAAATAATTTTTAAAAATTTTATCGAAAATATTTTGTAAATCTTTTATCGATTTTTTTTGTAACTCTTTATCCGAAATTTTTTTGTAAAAATTATTATTATTATTATTATTTTTTAAAAATTTATCTAAAATTTTTTGTAAAAATTATATCTAAAATTTTTTGTAAAAATTATATCGAAAATTTTTTTAAAAATTTTATCGAAATTTTTTTTTTTTGTAAAAATTTAATCGAAAATGTTTTGTAAAAATTATAAAGAATTTTTTGTTGTAAAAATTTTATTAAAAAATTTTATAGAAAATAGTTTGTAAAAATTTTATCGAAAATTTTTTGTAAAAGTTTTATTGAAAGTTTTTTTGTAAAAATTTTACAGAATTTTTTTTTTGAAAGTTAGGACCTTCCTGCAATCTATATTGTGTTAGAATGATCAAACTGAAGCACATTGGAGACTCATTGAAATCAAAGCAGAAAAACCCTAACAACCTAAAAACAAAAATTGCCCCTCGCAGGGGATTATTGAAGCCCCGAAATCTGTATGCACTCCCTACGATCTACTGGTCGCGGTTTAATATTTATTGAACAAAAATAAAAAGCAAAAGAGTATCACTACAACCGAAAAAAATAAAAACAACGTAAAAAATATAGGTGGGCGTGGTTTTTTGCCCGCAGCCTCGAATAGATTGGTCTGATATTGCTGAATTGCATTAGCCAAATTTTCGATTGGCAGATTGGTGGGATTAAATTTTCTGTAGCCTTGGCAAAGTTGATTTCAACCCGAACACAGACAGACAGGCGGATATCGCTCAATTAACTTCTCTATGTATAAGGATCCAGAATATATATACTTTATGGGATCGGAAATGAATATTGTAGAAATTACACACGGAATAACAAATTTATATATGTATACCCTCCTTCCCACTCGATTATCAATCCGATATGGTAAAATAGAATACCTAATGCAGCACTATTAAGACCGAAATTTTCGACATAAAAAGAGCGGCCAGTTGGGTAAGGTACCACCACAGAATATATAGCAAAAATATACGGATTTGTAGCGACAGCAAAGCCGCGATAAACTCCTTATCGAGCGTCTATACGACGTCCAGATTGGTTTGTGAAAGCCGGCTATCTCTAGATGAGATGGCTAGATATTTCAACCTGGAACTCGTTTGGGTACCGAGGCATACAGGTGTGACCGGAAATATAATTGCCGACTATCTTGTTAGCTCTGGAACCTACCTTAGGGATCAGGAATGGGTCAACTAGTCGATGTCCAGCTAATCTGCTTTACAGACAACTTTCAGCAGGAGCTACTCGCAGACCAGATGGTCTAACGAGGTCACCTGCATAATGTTGAGGTTTCTATGGCCTCAGTATGATTGCAAACCTGCTGAGAACCCCTTAAGGATAAATGCGTACATTAAAGGCTGTGCTGAGAGGGTGTAATCGCTACGGAATAAATTTCCCATGTAATGACTTCTGTAGAAGTTGTTGGGACGAGAAGGAGGAACAGACGGTGGAGAACCTCCTCTGCCATTGTCCGCCCTGTGAGACAGTTTCTTGGTGGTTCGGCGCTGTGGTAAAACTAGGATAAACTCATTTATCAAGGGTTCGGCATGGTGTTTTTACTAGATCAAATGTGGATCTGCAGGAAATGTAAGATCCTTACATCGTCCATCCTGCTCATCGCTCTTTCAGCCTTCCCAAAGGGACCACAAGGACTTAAGTGAGTCGGTTTTGAACTACAAAACCGTTAAGCTGTGCAACCTAACCTAACATCCTACATGATTGTGACTACATTCTGCTGAGAAGGAGGGGGTTTAATACCGAGGAACATATTTTTTTTTTTAATAAAAAGAAGATAATATTTATCAATAACATTCATGTCCCTATTTTTTTTACCTCATACTGTTGTTTCACCTCTTTTTCCAAGTAAAATTAATGCTTTTTGTATTTCATATGGATGAGTGCAAGAATTTATTAGTAAGCAGGAGGGGTAGGGCGGTCTTGGACGAAACATCAAGCGGCTTACGCCAAACTTTGTTGTGGCTGTGTTAGCAATTAAAATTAATTCAATATTATTGTAATTTTATTTCATTTTTTTCTTTATTTTTTTTTTTCAAAGTCTTTATTAATTTAGTTTACTTATTTATGCATTTGCCTGCCGTTCATGGAAAATGACTTATTAAGTTTTGTTTCTTATTAAAGACGGATTGAAAAGAGAATGAGGGTTGGGAAGAGCGGTAGAGTGTTGAAAAAGTCAGAGTTGATTTTGATTAACTGCCCGCTAATGTATGTTTATTATATTCGAAAAGTTGAATTATTCATATTGTTGTACAGATGTTTGCTTTTCATTTAAATTGCATTGAATATTTCGAAATTATTGCAATGGAATTTGAAAAAAAAAATTAAACAATGAGCTAATGAGGCTTAATGGAGTTGTGAAAAAATATAATATGGTTTCAACAATATAAAAGGTACAACACAATAATGACATGAATAGATTTGTGGAAAATTAAAAATAGTTTTTTTTTACTTTACCATACGAAGTATAGGGTAAAGTATAGTAATCATGAAAAAAATCGCGCGCTCTCCATTGTCATTACCGTTTAAGGGCAGTTAGGTCGCCCTTGTTTACCGACCTTCGAGTTATTTTCTATTGGCTCTATTCAGTCTGTCTCGAGTATCTGTATTGCGAAACAGTTATTATTATTCAGTAATAGGCCCTAAGTACCGCTACCCAAAGAATCTTTTGTACAGCCTTTATGTTCACAAGTTCTAGGCCAATAATTTTATACGGTGAGGGATTATTTATATCCCATTGAGACAATAGAGAGCCTCCTAGGAATGCGATACAATTATTAGTGGTTGAATCAAACAATGTTTTTTTTTTTAATCGTTTAAAACATAAAATTATCACATCAAAAGTTTTACATTGGTGGAGTACCATATAAAACTCAATTGAAGTTTATGAATAAAAGCCGAATTTAAGCATTCTGACCTACTATACGGCCTAAAGCTCCTTGAGAAGGCGAAATGCATCCTTAAAAAGTGGGAAAACCTGGCAATATGTCTGCTTAAAGCAACGCCATACAAAATTTTCCCTAAAAAAATATATTTAAAATATAAAACGGAGGAATATTAGGGCAATCTTTTTATGTTTTTTTTTTTTTTAATTTTAAATGTATTATTTTCCCTTTAAAAAATTTTGACATTTTTTGAATTTACAGCAATGTATTCGCAAGTAATATGTGTGTCTTGCATACTACTTACAATAGAGTTGTGTAGTTCATGAACGACCTAGGTCAGTTGAGATAATCACTCAACTAAGATAATCACTTAACTGACCTAAGTGAGCTGATCACCACACTAAGCTCATATCAGCTCACTAGTTCAGTCAGGTCCCTAGTTCAATCAGCTCACTAGTTCAGTCAAATTACTAGTTCAGTCAACTCACTAGTTCAGTCAGCCCACTAGTTCAGTCAGCTCACTAATTTTGTCAGCTTACTAATTCAGTCAGCTCACTAGCTCAATCAGCTCACTAGTTCAGTCGGCTCACTAGCTCAATCAGCTCACTAGTTGAATCAGCTCACTAGTTCAGTAAGGTTACTAGGTCAGTCAATTTAGTTCAACTGATTATTTCACGTCAGCTCCTTAGTTCATATGGCCTTATATTCGAACTATAATAGGTGGACTCTTGAAATTTTCACAGAATGTGTATTACTATGACAACTATAAGAATTAAAGGGTGTTCCCTAGCAGTAGTGGTTTTAACTAATTTGGCCTTATCTTAAAGTCAAATAGGCAAAAAACACAAATAAAAACACTTTTGCTGTATACTCATTCAACTTACGCTCAGACAGAGTTTTTCACAAAAATTGCACTAACCCACTGAGCCAATGAACTAAAAGAACTAAAAAGACTGATCTAGTTCAGTAAAGTGCTCTGAACTAAAAAGATCGCTCACTTTAATGAACTAACAAGCAAAACTGTAACTTACAATCTACAATAGATTGTGAATTAGGTAAACAATACAATCTTGAATATAAAAACAAACTTAAAATTCGAAAAATAAATACAGCAATAATTGCCTCATCCTGTTGTAAATCTATACATATAATAAAACGGAAGCAGGACCATTTCTGAAATATTTTTTGAAAATTTATTTGCTGGTGCTTATAGTAATTGAAATGGAATTACAAACAAAAATTTTTTGGAATTTTTGTCTGTTTGTGTTCACATCACGCCAAAACTACTGGATAAATAAAAAAAAAAAATTGTGAGGAGGTACCTTAGTACCTCGGTGCAAATATAGGATACTTTTTGCCCGTAAAAATATCTTATTTCCAATAAAAAGTAGTGAAAGTACGCAGTTTTACCGATCTAATGGTACGACAAACTTGGCAGCACCTTTTATTTTTTAAAGCGGGATATTTTAAACACTATTTACAGAACTCTAGAATAATTTTGGAACTTTATATACCTTTTAGAATTCTACATATCGTCACCTAAAATGCAAAAGGCCGTAACTACTCAAAAATTCAAATTTTACTTTTTGATTGATTATGACGAACTTAACCGAAACACATCTACACAGCAAATTTTACATGTATACGTCCAAAAATAACGACTTTATTGGTGAAAAACAAAAGGCGTAACTGCAACGTCAACTAAACCAAAAAGCCGTAACTGCACTTTTCCAAAAAAAAAAATCAAAATAAAGTTGGCTTTGATTATCTTTCAATGTGTGTTATTGCGTTATTGTTTTCTGGTTTAAATTTTTGTAAAAAATGAAAACTAATAGTCCTTAATTTATAACGTTTATTCCTTCTGCTGTAAAAAACTAAAAAGTGTAGTTACGGCCTTTTGCATTTTAGGTGACGATATATAAAGAAAATATATAAACCATATCTCAAGCACTATAAAAGTGTTTTAAAATTTGGTGTGGATTCCTTTTAAATCAAACACGAAAAAAATATTGTCAGGACGCCCACGATGTGGCGGGCACAACAGCTAGTATTTAATATATTTAGAGAACAAAATCAATGAGTATAACAAAAGTGATTGAATTTTAAATGCTTATAATACAAAAACAAAATATGTAACAACTTACGAAAAAACTACATAAATACACACATACATACATGTTTAATGAAAATCTACAGAGAAAATAAAATAGAAAAAAAAAGAAAAATTAGATAAAATATTACAAAAACACATTAATGACCTAGAAATATTAAGCACAAAGCAGCCAGAACCAGCTAGGAATTCGAATCTCACAATGGGTGGCACGAGTTGTCCAAGTAAAAATCGAATCCACATACTTTACTTTATCAGCAGCGTTTGAATGTTATTTTTTCATGCAGTAGCCAAGTAGCCAAGCCATTGAATTTATTGATAAAAATTTATAGCAGAGCAACAAAACATTATAAATTTAAAGTTAGTAAAACATTATGAATAATTAGAAATTCATTAAGCGTGAAAAAACATTAAACAAAGAAATAAAATTTATTCATGCAAAAACAGTTTAAGATACGGTTGGTTTTCTTTCTTTTTTTGAAAAAAAAAAAAATAAAAACAAACAAAGTTTTAGAAATCAAAATCATAAAATTGTTTTAAAATGTTTTATTCAAATCTTGCACTATAGATGAGAAATAAATAGTTTACAAGACGAAAAGCATTGCACATTTATCAGGTAATCTCACTACGGAGGCGAAATATTAAGTCGAAAATGTTTAAATTTTTTTTTATATGGAGTTTGACAGTTAAAAAAAAAAAAAATAAAATAGGCGTTTGTTTCAGTGATGACCTCTTAGTTTAACCCAAATCTCATACCACCCAACTGTTTCTTAAAATTTTTTTTGTAAAAATTTCATAGAATTCTTTTTTGTAAAAATTTTATAGAATTCTTTTTTGCAAAAATTTAATAGAATTTTTTTTATAAAAATTTTATAGAATTTTATTTTGTAAAAATTTTATAATATTTTTGTTGTAAAAATTTTATAAAATTTTTTTGTAAATTTTTATAGAATTTTTTTTGTAAATTTTTATAGAATTTTTTTTTTTGTAAAAATTTTATAGGATTTTTTTGTGTAAAAATTTTATAGATTTTTTTTGTAAAAATTTTATAGGATTTTTATTTGGTAAAAATTTTATAGAATTTTTATTTGGTAAAAATTTTATAGATTTTTTTTGTAAAAATTTTATAGATTTTTTTTTGTAAAAATTTTATAGAAATTTTTTTTGTAAAAATTTTATAGAAATTTTTTTTGTAAAAATTTTATAGAAATTTTTTTGTATAAATTTTATAGAAATTTTTTTGTTTAATTTTATAGAATTTTTTTTTTTGTAAAAATTTTATAGAATATGTTTTTGTAAACATTTATTAGAATTTTTTTTGTAAAAATTTTATAGAATTTTTTTTGTAAAAATTTTATTAAAAATTTTGTGTAAAAATTTTATCAAAATTTTTTGTAAACATTTTATCGAAAATTTTTTGTAAAATTTTTATCGAAAATTTTTTGTAAAAATTTTATCGAAAATTTGTTGTAAAAATCTTTGCGAAAATTTTTTCGTAAATTTTTTGTAAAAATCTTTTCGAAAATTTTTTGTAAAAATTTTATCTCAAATTTTTTGTAAAAATTTTATCACAAAGTTTTTGTAAAAATTTTATCGCAAATTTTTTGTAAAAATTTAATCGCAAGTTTTTTGTAAAAATGTTATCGACAATTTTCTGTACAAATTTTATCGACAATTTTCTGTACAAATTTTATCGACAATTTTCTGTACAAATTTTATCGACAAATTTTCTGTAAAAATTTTATCGACAAATTTTCTGTAAAAATTTTATCGACAAATTTTCTGTAAAAATTTTATCGACAAATTTTCTGTAAAAATTTTATCGAAAAATTTTCTGTAAAAATTTTATCGACAAATTTTCTGTAAAAATTTTATCGAAAAATTTTCTGTAAAAATTTTATCGACAAATTTTCTATAAAAATTTTATCGACAAATTTTCTGTAAAAATTTTATCGACAAATTTTCTGTAAAAATTTTGTCGACAAATTTTCTGTAAAAATTTTATCGACAAATTTTCTGTAAAAATTTTATCGACAAATTTTCTGTAAAAATTTTATCGACAAATTTTCTGTAAAAATTTTATCGACAAATTTTCTGTAAAAATTTTATCGACAATTTTCTGTAAAAATTATATCGACAATTTTCTCGAAAATTTTTTGTTAAAATTTATCAAAAATTTTTTGTTAAAATTTATCAAAAATTTTTTGTAAAAATTTTATCGCAAATTTTTTGTAAAAATTGTTATCGAAAATTTCTTGTAAAAATTATTATCCAAAATTACTTGTAAAAATTGTTATCGAAAACTTTTTTGTAAAAATTGTTATCGAAATTTAATGTAATCATTTTTATCGAAAAATTTTATAGATAATTTTTTTGTAAATATTTTATCGAAAATATTTCGTAAAAATTTTATCAAAATTTTTTTTGTAAAAATTTTATTGAAATTT
Source organism: Phasia obesa (assembly GCA_949628195.1). NCBI lineage: Eukaryota > Metazoa > Arthropoda > Insecta > Diptera > Tachinidae > Phasia > Phasia obesa. Next base: position 7,322,843 of record OX451218.1, read on the forward strand.
TTTTATATAAATTTTATCGAAAGTTTTTTGAAAAAATTTTATCGAGTTTTTTGGAAAAATTTTACAGAAAATTCTTTGTACAAGTTAGAACGACCTTCCTGCAAATTATATTGCGTTAGAGTGGTCTGACTATAGCACATTGGGGGGTCACATTGAACCCCCAAAGTGCATATTGACTACTCCTGGTTCTTAGTGGCCACTCTGGGGGTCTATCGGCTACCTCTGTATGTATTGCTTTCTATAAAAGGCCTTCAATGCAAACAAAAGTGAAAAAAGCCTACCAACCTAAAAACAAAAAAAAAATCGGTCCTTGCAGGGGGTTATTGATCCCCCAAAATCTTTATGCACTCTATTGAATCTACTGTCTAATATATATTTAGCAAAAAAAAGTAAAAGAGAATCATTACAACCGAAAAAAAATAAAAACAAAGTGAAATAATGTAGGTGGACGTGGTTTTTTGCCCGCACCCTCGACTGGAATGGTCTGATGTTGCTGAATTTCAATAGCGAAACTTTCGAAAATGTGCCTGGCGAATTGATGGGCTTAAATTTTCTGTATCTCTTCTGGTGCCTTGGCAAAGTTGATTTCAACCCGCACGCAGACGGACATTGCTAAATCAAATTCTCTATATATAAGGATCCAGAATATATACTTTATGGGGTTGGAAATGAATATTGTAGAAATTATACTCGGAATGACAAATTTATATAGGAGTACAGGTATGCCTGTGGTGAAGGGTATATAAATATTTATGCAAACTGTAATGTTGAGATACCTACAGCCTCAGCCACTTTACTGTCTTTCTCATTCCGATCGACCAATATATTTCCATGAAAATTATTGACTATTTCTGTCGGGATGATCTCTTTTAGGCGGACTTAACGTTTAGAGTCATATGTGCTGATACGACCACAATGGAATTCAGTAGAAACTTTGTAATGATTAAATTTTATAGAACAGATTCCCCATAGTATTTATCAATTATTTTTTTGAATTCGGTGGTGATGGTTTTTTTTTTGACATAAACAGTACAGTAATGTTCAATTCACTTTTAGTTGACAAAAAGGTCTAAAAAGGTCAAAGGCTACATAAAAAGACCGCAACAAAAAATCTTGTAAGGCCTATTTAAAATATAGAGGCTGCCTTTTCTGTAATTAAAATTTAGCGATAACAACAGACAACAAAAAATATAAAATGAAAGCAGAAGAATGCTGGATTTAAAAAATAAACAGCGTCTGACTGTTGGTGTTTATGGTTTTTGTTTATCATCATCATCAAAATCATCACCACCATCCAGCAGCAGAACGTGCTTTATTAATTGATTTATGACTTTTTTTTAATTTATATTTTATATGATTGTGTATTTATTTTTTAAATTAATTTTGAAGAGATTTCTAGTGCATGATTTCATTTTATTGCATGGTACTCGCAAACAAACAACAAACAGTAGCCAGCAGTCGTCACAGCGCTGATTGTAGTTGTATGGTTTAATTTTCTTGTATGTTCTGTGTTCATTCATTCATTCTTTCATTTGTAGTTTATTATCGTTAATAAAAATGTTATAAAAATATTGTGTCGTTGAAGACAATAGAAAGTCTGTTTGTTGTTGTACTGCCTTTTCCCATCGCCAGAGTAATTTATATGCTAGGCGCGCATTTAAGTTAAATGCCCAAAAAAATATATTTCAGTGAAAATATATTTTGCTGCACGTATTTCGGTCGATTTTCGAATCGTCTGTAAACTCTTCTTTAGCGGCTCAAGCATCTTAAAATAAATTGCCCGAAGTGATAACTTAATTCCTGGGAACAGAAAAACTACAATAAGTCTTGTCAGGTGTAGTCTAAGCTTTCTGAATTGTGTAATATGATGTAAAAGATTTGATGTTTAAGCCGTTTTGTGGTAACCGGAAGGTAAGCACAATTGTGGCGACAAAACATTATACTTCAAACACCACTAATCGTTTAAAATTTCTCTTGTCGAAGTGTTCTAGTCTTGGGAACCTGAAAATATCACAAGCAGTCACATCAGGTAAAAACGTAGCTTATTTTATATCTTTTTAGAACAAATTTTCTATAAAATTTTTAGAAAAAAAATTTTCTATAAAATTTTTAGAGAAAATTTTCTATAAAATTTTTAGAAAAAGTTTTCTATAAAATTTTTAGAAAAAATTTTCTATAAAATTTTTAGAAAAAAATTTCTATAAAATTTTTAGAAAAAAATTTCCTATAAAATTTTTAGAAAAAATTTTCTATAAAATTTTTAGAAAAAATTTTCTATACAATTTATAGAAAAAATTTTCTATAAAATTTTTAGAAAAAATTTTCTATACAATTTTTAGAAAAAATTTTCTATAAAATTTTTAGAAAAAATTTTCTATACAATTTTTAGAAAAAATTTTCTATAAAATTTTCTATAAAATTTTTAGAAAAAATTTTCTATAAAATTTTTAGAAAAAATTTTCTATAAAATTTTTAGAAAAAATTTTCTATAAAATTTTTAGAAAAAATTTTCTATAAAATTTTTAGAAAAAATTTTCTATAAAATTTTTAGAAAAAATTTTCTATAAAATTTTTAGAAAAAATTTTCTATAAAATTTTTAGAAAAAATTTTCTATAAAATTTTTAGAAAAAATTTTCTATAAAATTTTTAGAAAAAATTTTCTATAAAATTTTTAGAAAAAATTTTCTATAAAATTTTTAGAAAAAATTTTCTATAAAATTTTTAGAAAAAATTTTCTATAAAATTTTTAGAAAAAAATTTCCTATAAAATTTTTAGAAAAAATTTTCTATAAAATTTTTAGAAAAAATTTTCTATACAATTTATAGAAAAAATTTTCTATAAAATTTTTAGAAAAAATTTTCTATAAAATTTTTAGAAAAAATTTTCTATAAAATTTTTAGAAAAAATTTTCTATAAAATTTTTAGAAAAAATTTTCTATAAAATTTTTAGAAAAAATTTTCTATAAAATTTTTAGAAAAAATTTTCTATAAAATTTTTAGAAAAAATTTTCTATAAAATTTTTAGAAAAAATTTTCTATAAAATTTTTAGAAAAAATTTTCTATAAAATTTTTAGAAAAAATTTTCAGAAAAGATTTTCTATAAAATTTTCAGAAAAAATTTTCTATAAACTTTTTAGAAAAAATTTTCTATAAACTTTTTAGAAAAAAATTTTCTATAAACTTTTTAAAAAAAATTTTCTATAAACTTTTTAGAAAAAATTTTCTATAAAACTTTTACAAAAAAAATTTTCTATAAAACTTTTACAAAAAAAATTTTCGATAAAATTTTTACAAAAAAATAAATTCGATTAAATTTTAACAAAAAAATAAATTCGATTAAATTTTAACAAAAAAATGTTTTACAAAATTTTAACAAAAAATTTTCGACAGAATTTTTGATAAAATTTTTACAAATTTTTTTTATTAAATTCTTACAATAAAATTTCGATGCAATTTTTACAAAAAATTGTCGATAAAATTATTTAAAATAATTTACAAATATTTTCGATGAAATTTTTACAGTAAATTTGCTATAAAATTTTAACAAAAAATTTTCATTAAATTTTTACAAAAAAAAAATTCTATATCTTTATATTATATTTGTAATAATGAAGATGAAAATCATAAACGTAAAAACCGATTGAATATAATTGGGAAATTGGGAAACATAACAGAGCAAGGAAATGTTAAATACATTACTATGGTGGAGGGTATATAAGATTCGGCATTGCCGAATATAGCATTATTTGTTTTTTAGATAAAAAATAATTGCTGATATACATATGACTATATGAGCTTGACTATATGTAAGGTAACATGAGCAGTGTTGACTTCAATTTACCGTATGGAAAGTTCAATTCAATTTACAATTTAAAATTTATTTTCTTTGTTATTATATACATATTTCATTTACAAATACATACATCCCAAATTACTGCGCCCCAACCCTAGTCAAAAATATAACAAAAAACAAACCCTTTTTATCTTCTTTCTATTATGTTATAGGCAAACATCCAACCAAACATGTTAATTTAAATGTTTATTAACATTTATTTATTACGGACAAACAAGGGGATAATGCTATAAGTACTATACACTGTAAATTTATATACAAATATATTTTGTTGTTGTAATTTTACATAAATATATTCTGGTCTTACTCATAACATCCCAACCCATTCACGTCTAAAAGTGCCAGTTTGTTTTCACTAACGTTTTTATGGATCAACGTAAATATTGTTTGAACAAAAAAAAAAACAAGTGTTTCTTTAAGTGCTAATACATGCAGCAGAGGGCGGAGGTGCCAAATGCTAATATAAAAACAAATAATTGTTGTGCAAACAAAAGACAAGTTTTTTTTTTTTTAAATCTGCTCTAATGAACAATGAAGTACTTTAATCATAATTTTTTTTTTTTTTTTGTTCATATATGTACAGTGGTGTTCCATCAACAGTTTATTACTTAAGGCCAGGATACACTATCCTACACAATCGTACAATTTAATCTGAAAAAAATCTGACAGAATTTTGTTCTACTCAAAAAATCGCTACAAAATGGCGTTGTAGGTGCCACACTATTATAAAAAAAAGAAGATTTTGCAACTTTTAGCGCATAGAAAAAACATATGTTCTGAATTGTTTTTAATCTATAAATATAATAAAACAGTAACTTAGTTTCTGTCTGTCTTTCTGTGTATTTGCGTTCGTATTACGTAGAAACTAATGGGTGGTTTTTAACAAAATTTTGTGAGGAGTTATCTTACCAACCTGATTCCAATATAGGACACTTTCTTTCCACAAAAATATTTTATTTCCAAGAGAAAGTGGAGAAAAAGCAGTGAAAGTATGCAATTTCACCGATATGCATACTTTAAGGCGGCATATTTTAGTAGGGATGAGACCCTTTATATCAAGTAAATACATAAACCATAACTGAAGCACTAAACAAGTAAGCGACTTTGTTGTGGATTGCTTTTAAAGTTTGGCAGATAGTGAATCATAGCCTTTAGTAAATCCAGAGACCTTTTTTGAATAGAATTTTAATGTAACATTTTAATAATTTATTCTATTTATCTTTATAACCCTGAGTGAAAATAAAACCCTATTAAAATCGCTCTCAGTCGCCACCCATGTATTTTAAAAACTCGAACATCCACCTACCTACAGAAGCTCGAAACACATCTAAATCCACTGACCCGTAACATCCTGATTGATAGAGATTACGTTCGATTAAAAAGGAGGAATATGACCTCTCTTGACCGTAAAAATCTGCCGGAAGGACTTTGTTTTAAATATCGACATGTCTGACATAAACCGCTATGATGTTAAAGGCTTAAAAACTGTTTTTCCATTAAACCTCCTTCAATGCTTTCGATACGATCGTCGTCGAAAGTTATAACAGAATTTAGATTTCTATCAGAAGTATCGGCAAAAAAAAACTCAGAATTTCCAACGACATGTCTGAAAGATTTCGTGTAAACCACTTCAAATATTTTAGTGCGAGTCAAAACAAGGCGAATTCATTTTACTAGGTGGCAGCTCGTCACAGTTAATTAGTTTTTGCTTTACTTTTTTGTGTGCCAGACAGCTGTCAAAAATTCGTTTATTTCTTTTTTAAACTTGGGGAAAAGAAACAAAACAAAATTAATTATTTTCCAATATTTCAAGATTAAAATAAAATTACAAATAATGCCGAAATAAAGGTAACGAAGAAATGTTTTTATTTTGTTGGATGTGATATTTTAATTGGTGTTTTTGTTGTCTGCCCTACATTTAACCAACAACAAAAGGCATGTGGGTGTTTTTTGCTGTTGTGGGTGTTCTTTGTTGTCGCGGCGTTGCCACCTTATTTAGATTTGCTTATGATAGATTTGTATACGATTATAACTTTTTTTGTAGACGTTTCTGTCAGACATATTATTGATGTCAGACAATTTTGATGGCTGGATTAGAGTTCTTTCTCTAAATAGTATCTAAAATTGCCGCTTAAAATGGTGCTGAAAATTGGATATTATTGCGGGTAAAAAACTTCAAAAATTGTTGTTTTATATTCCATATAGTTGTATATATTTATCCCATTTGAGGAAGATATCAATGAATCATTTCAGTCATTTTTGGTACAAATGTTTTCACCACTACTGCTGTATTTACGAATTATGATATATTTTTTATTACAATTTCCTTTTATTTAAGTAGAGAATTTCATATGTGTGAACATACATACTTATGTACAAATCGCATACTGAATCATTATTAGTCACAACTCAAAATTCAGAAAATTAAAATTCAGTAGAAGTAAAAACTATTTCTAAAAACAGGATTGCAATTTTATAATCAAATTGAGTTCCACACAAGGCGAATTCATACCAGGTGTTAGCAGTAGAGCAACAACTACAACAAAACAACAACCTTGACATTAGATTAGCAGATATGAAACAATCAAGGCGAATTTATACTATCTCGTTTTTTGCTAATGTCTTGTCAAAAATACATTGTTTCCAAGGCGAATTCATACCAGGTGTGAGCAGTAGAGCAACAGCTACAACAAAACAACAACTTTGACATTAGATTAGCAGATATGAAACAATGTATTTTTTGACAAGACATTCGGGTATGTTCTGTAATCCGAAACCGAGTGAAATTGAATGCGAATGAAATTTTAAAATGTCATAGCTTTTAAATCTTACAACATTTTGATCCACATCCACATAACTTCATGGACTGCTAATGTTTTAAAATAATAGGCGCAACTAAGTTATATTTTTCTTTAAAAATTATTCGATTTCAATTTCACTCGGTTTCGGATTACAGAACATACACGATTAGCAAAAAACGAGAGCAAAAACAATCAGCTGGACTATCGACTCCACCTGGTATGAATTCGCCTTGGAAACAATGTATTTTTGACAAGACATTAGCAAAAAAAAACGAGAGCAAAAAACAATCAGCTGGGCCATCAACTTCACCTGGTATGAATTCGCCTTGGTTCCACAGTAAGAGTATTCATTCAGTTGAAGATGGCAGATATATAAACGAAATTGTCGTCGTTAGAGATTTGGTTTATGATAAAAAAAAAACATTTGGAGAATATTTGAGTTGTTACTATTTATGATTTAGTGTGCGATATCTTTAAAAGTTATGATTTTGAGAACCTTATCAAGCATCTGCATATTTTTAGGTGTTAAAAGTTTATCTATAAACAAAGTATTTGTCACACTGTCAGTAGAATTCTGCAGTTTCTTATAATTTTTTTTTTTTTTTGTTTTGCATCAGTGTACGAATATGATGTTGCATGTACTATTCTAAAATCAAGTATGTTTGTATGTAATTATATGTATATGTACATATATGTAGGGATAGATGTAAGTGCATTTAATGTGTAGCACTTTATGATGCCCTCTTAGCTATAACGGTTTTAATGTAGTCTCTTCACAATAATGTAGACGGCTAGTGTTTTTGTTCTTACTTTTTGTTGCTTTACATGTAATTTAAATAAAGAGTTCAATTGACTTTGAAGAGTGGAGTATGTTGCATTTAGGTGTGGGTGTGGGTGTGTATGTACACACATAAATTATTAATATTGTTTGCAAGGTTTTCCTTATAACACCATTGTTTATTGTTGAAAATTAAGAGCATGGGAAAGATGGTGTTAAAAACATGCACTATGGTAAATTGTATTTGTTTATATTTTATTTATACATACATACATACATACTTATTTATTTATGTACATACATACATATGTGTATACAGTATATATGAATATTTATATTGAATTTTTTTAAATTACTTTCAAGTAGATCGAATATATTTTGGAAAATAAAAAAGAAAACATTTGTTTAAACCAGATGATAAAATATAAAAAAAAATTGAGTTAAAAAATGAATATATGTATATATCCTTTTTTAATAATATGTTAGCTTGAAAAAAAAAAAAAAAACAATTAAAAGTTCAATGTCATGTACATAAAGCGGCATTAAGACGGTCAATCGCGGCTTGTCAGCGCGGGTTGATGGCAAGTCAAAAAGCTCGTGTAAACGACCAAAATTCGTGTTTGTCAGCGGCGCTGGATGGAAATCAAAAAGTTTTGATATTTTGTATTTGGCGTCAAGCCATCAAGCTTGTCTAAAAGCATGTTCAAGGCATATTTAACAAGGTGACTGCACAAGGCGGAGCTAATATTAAAGAGAAATTTTTTAAATTTTTTAAATTTTTTTATATGGAGTTTGATATTAATCAGGTTTTTTAAGAGAGAATAATATCTATTTTAATGTCAAAATCCATATAAAAAAAAAATTCAAAAAATTTTTTGATCAAATTTCCTCTCCCTTACGCTATCACCTTGTTTAATATGCCTTGTGCATGTTTGTCAACCAGTGTAAATTTCATTTGCATTTTTGTAAGAGAGCAGCAAAGATGTCTCGGCTAGAGCGCTTGTTTTTAAGAGAATTTATTGTTTTTCCATGTATGTTGGTATTGTATGTAATGCGTTTTTACAAGAGTTTATTTTTAAAATATTTCATTTATTTAATTATTGTGTGTGTGTTTATATGGAAATATTAATTGCAAAAATTCAAGTTAAGAAAGGGTATGTAGACGAGTTAGCAAAAATATGATTTAATTGGTATTTTTCAATTATTATAAAGGAATATCCCATAACTAAGTTGGGGAAATGTTTTTCTTCAACTTAGGACAGCTTCTGACATTATTACTTGTTCTAAAAAATAGATAGATTTGATTAAACCTTAAACAGCACAATAAGAAAGGATTCACGGTGCATTAAAAGTAAAATACTGAAAACTATTCATGATAGAGAACATATAACTGTGGAGTATATGTATTACACGGAACTGTTCGAAAATTTGAATTTTGTTTCAGTATTAATAAAATATTACATATATTCTTACATTTTCCTATTCATTCACACAGTATGAATTAAAGAGATTTTAATGAGGCATAACGCTGGCCAGATACTAAGATATTCAATATTGCCGAAAGGTGTTCTTTTGCAAAAATAATATAAAGAATATAATAAATAATACAATAAATTGTTTTAAATAATTGATTAGAAATTTAAGAATAAATAAAAAATATAGTCCTGATGTCGTTGTTAATAATTCTCTATAATTCCATTCTCTAATAATTCCATTCTCTAATAATTCCATTGTCCAAATTCGTTTATTACTCTTTTTTGATTGTCGTTTTCCTATAATTTATCAATTAATAAAGCAGCAGCTAAACCATGCACCATCTTAAATAACAACCTCACTGCTCAGTGTCTGTTGTATAATGATGTTTGACAATCTTCGCTTGATCATGTAAATCCTAAACACTCTCTCTCATCAACCCGCGCTGACAAACCGCGATTGACCATCTAAATGTCGCTTAAGACCTCGTCTTCACTAGCCGTCAATTAGACAAAACATAAAAATGACGCCGGCAGAGCAATGGCATTAATTTGTGCCTATAATGTTGTTATAGGTGGCGATTACTACTACTATCTGCTGTGCTTAGTATGGTTGAGCAACAGATGGCGCAGTTTGAAAATTAAACTGTCAAACTTTGTCATGTTTAACATCCATGTTAAGACGTGAAAAACATAAACACTTAACACTTGATGTTAGTGTTAGTGTTAGTGTTAATGTTTATAGTTTTATGTCTATTATAGACGGGGGGTTGTGTAACATCTTGTCAAAACATGGCGTATTTATATTATAGGTAAAGTTAGTTGATTTGTTTCGTGTTACTTTTTAACCTTTAGTATTGTTCAACTTTGTGCCTAAGTTAATAGAATCGTAGATCTTTACGTATAAATCAACTAATTCTACCTTAACAAATAGCTCTGCGAAAGCACGCGCATGCATCAGTGATCCACATGCAATCATTTTGTTTTTTCTTTTTATACGGAGCGTATAGGTAAAACAATAAATTTGACGTGAAACGTAATTAAACATAGAACCGTGGTAGAAACTATTGGAAACGATACTATATTGCAAAGTCAGTGAAACCCAACATTTTTTTATGTTTCAGGTCTCACAACAGTGGTTACCATATATCACGGATTTAAATCCCACTTATTTTTCAATACAGTAGTCCATTCTGAAGGCTTTAATCCTAACAAAAAGATGAGATGAGAATTGCTGATCGCAATGCATTGAGCCATATCCGTGCAACCTATGAAGTGCTCTCAGACAGATTCAACGCTGCTGTTAATGCTAAAGGTGGCTATATTAAGCAATAACTTTTTGTTATGGAAATGAACGCTGTAGAAATTATAAACTTATACTAAATAACTACCATTCCACCAGAGGTAAAAAGACAAAATAGTCGAATTTTTAATGAATTTTGATTGTTTGTTAACAAAAAAGTAATTATTAATATCCTATCAAAAAATAATAAATTTTATGGAGAAGCCCTGAGGAGAAGTCGGACAAACAAAAAATACATTGTTTAAAAAGCGATGATTTGCTTATAATTTATTTTTTTGTTCTGGCGAACTTTTGAATTTATATATTTTTTTTAATTTCTGGTTTTGAATGAAATTTGAATTCGAAATTACAATTTCCGTAGTAACTAAAAATGATTACATTCTTTTAAAGTCATGACCAGAGAAACAAGCAGAGCGGCTCAAAGCCAATGGCGTGTCGCCGGTGTTTTTTCCAATAGTGTAGCCGCTTTTCCATTCTCTTGTTTCGGCTAAAAAACCAACCGTTTTGTCGACTTAACCACCCAAAATTAAACAACATGTGTTGTTAAAAATAAATAAAGAACACTTTCAGAATAAAAATGTTTAAACTAAAGTACAAAACTAAAATTGGTGCATTAAACGCTTTTATTTAAACACAACATAAAAAATCAAGCCATTTTCATTGAATAAAAGCCGCCGTCGCCTTATATACGCAGACGCCGCAACGGAAAATTTTGGCACGGCTTGTATCACTGCTCATGCAAAATAACGATCCTTGTTAATTACAAAAACAATTGAAACAAACACAGAGTTGTATTTCCAGGAAAACACATTGACACGGCAAAACAATACACGTTAAACAAAAAAAAAAAAAAAGAACAAAGTAAACAGGAAAATCCCAAAACTAATACACAGCCAAAAAATTAACACCAACCAGCAGGCAAAAATAAAAAGCAACAATAGCAAATTTATGGCAAATATGATAACCGCGCCCTTGAATAAATTTTTGGTTACTTTAAACAATAAAAATAGAGTTATTGTTAATCAAATAAAAACAGAACAGAATACTTACACTTTTTGTTTCAGACATTATTAATTTTCTTTAGCACAAATTAATTTTCTCGCTTTGTGGCCTCTTTTTTTTATACAATAAGAATTTTATGCTGATTCAATATGCATAAGATATTAAAAAATATAAATCTGTTAAAACGGTAAAAAAAATACAATAGGCTACTTTTGTTTAGCTGTTAACTTCTTTTAGTTTCTTCTTTAAGTTTAATAAAACATAAAACGTAAGTCACAAAACACCACACGCAAACACAAACAAGAACTTAACAATTTATACACGGGCAATGTAATAAACGATGACACACAATTTTAGTTTATCAGAAAACAATTTTTCTTCTTTGTTTCTTTCCTGTTATTGTTTTACTTTTTGTACAGATATTTTTATTTAAAAGATAAATTATAACTTTTTTTATTATGAAAATAAAACATAGTAAAGAATTGAGTTACGTTTACTTTCTGTTGAATTGTTTACACTTCTTATATTAATAAGCAAACACGTATTTAATTTCTTCTTGTTAAATTCCTTTCCGCTATTAAACGACCGGCTTCTTTTCTGTTCTTGTTGAATTAAATAAAATCTCAAAAATTATAATAATATTGTTACAATAACAGCGCTTTTACAACCAATCACAATGAATGCATTTTCTCAACTGTTTATTCAATTCGCCGGCACAGGTTAAGTTAGATTTTAATAAAGTTGCCATACAATTTAAAAAATAAAGAACGATTTTGAATAGAGCCCAAGGCCTAATCGAAAAGAAAAACTCGAGATCTAATCAGTTAATCAGCTCTTATATAATTTATAATTGTCAATATATCATTTGCAGCTGTCAATATATTATAAAAATAGTTATTTCGCAGTTAAAATCAAGGCATATCAACAACCTAAGCAACGACCCGAATCACACACGGCAAAGATTGTCAACTCAGCAACAACAGCAGAGCTGTTACAACAACTACTTTATATATTACAGTTCAGTTTTTTCTATGATCAGCTGGTTTCGAGCAACTGTTGTTACTGTTGTATAGTTGTATTATGCTTTTAGACTTACCTTAAGAAATTCCAAGATCTTAAATTAAAAGCAATACGTTCTGAATTGTTTCAATTCTAATTTAAAGTATATTTTGCCTTTATTGGTTTATTTAATAACGAATGACGAAAAAAAAATTGAAAACACAAAAAAAAATCAATTATATAACTTGTTTCATGATTTAGTGCTTTAAAAATTTTTTTGGACTTGTTTTAAAATAACGATTTTATAACCTATGCAAGTCGGCTCCTATACTGCTTTTACAATAGACAGAAACAGAGCATACATTTTTTGAATTCTCTTTTATTCTCTCTGAAAATTGGACATAAGCACGACAGACAGATTTTTGCACATTCTATTTTCGGATTCATTTACTTTACATGTGCATGTGTTTGAAAATCTATGGTATATGTACTTTGTTGAGAAATTTTAAGCAAGTAGACGACGAGTTGAGAAATATAATGTAAAGCAACACAGAAAAAAGCGAAAAGCAGAAAAGAGAAACGAAAAAATGTCCAGTACGATAGTCATGACATACACATTCTACCTCTTCACCCCTTGCCAACAAATCTCGCCTGTCTGTCCTGTTTCGGTCTATTGTAAAAGGAGGACCCACCAAATTTTCTGGATAGTTATTTCCTGAATATTGTTAAAAAAAATCGCCTTAAATTGTTTTTAATTTAAAGTGGCAACGCTAACTATAATTGATGTTTTCTTACTACTCACGTTAAAGTGATAACACAGCTGTTTCACTATTTTGTTTTGTTTTGTTATGTGAATTCTATACTATATAAATTATTTTACAATAATAAAGTTAAGATTTAAAGGTTTAAAATGCGTTTTAATCAATTATTGCGCATAAGATGTGGATATCGTGAATTGTCTTCTGCCAAACATCAATATGTGCCCAAACACCAGCCTGTCTTAGAAGAGGATGTTAAAAAACTAGAGGACTTCCTCATAAGTAGGCCTAATATAGTGGTGCTAACTGGAGCTGGTATTTCAACAGAATCAGGTAATTTTTCATAGTTTTAAAATTTATACAATTTCAATATTTTCTTTTGTAAAAAAGGAATACCAGATTATCGCTCCGAGGGAGTAGGCTTATATGCCCGCTCTAATCATAAGCCTACACAACATATGGAATTTATAAAATCTGCTCAATTACGTCGTCGATATTGGGCACGTAACTTTGTGGGTTGGCCTACCTTTTCAGCCATTGAACCTAATGCTACCCATTATGCCTTAGCCCGTTTTCAGCGTGAGGGTCGTCTTCAAGGCATCGTTACACAAAACGTAGATCGCCTGCATACCAAAGCTGGGTCAAAAAATGTTATAGAACTTCATGGCTCTGGTTATGTCGTTAAATGTATGACCTGTGACTATCGCATCGATCGTCATGAGTTTCAAACAATTTTGAATACTTTAAACCCAGAGTTTAAAGACGCTCCTGATATGATACGTCCAGATGGTGATGTAGAAATACCTCAAGAATATGTGGATAATTTTCGTATACCTCCATGCCCTAATTGTGATGGCCATTTAAAACCAGAAATTATATTCTTTGGTGATAATGTGCCAAAAGATCGTGTTAATCGCATAGCAGAAATGATTTATAACAGTGATGGACTGCTCGTGTTAGGTTCCAGCCTTTTAGTATTTTCTGGTTATCGTATGATTTTACAAACGAAAGATTTAAATCTGCCAGTGGCTATAGTTAATATAGGAGAAACAAGGGCCGATCACTTGGCAGATATAAAATTATCGGCTAAATGTGGAGATGTTATACCTAAATTGTTTGACTTTAGAAAATAAGTCTATTATGTTTATTGTTTTAGCTCAATTCGTTGTAAAAAAAATTAAATTAAATTAAAAAAAAAATTATGATAAATACTTTTGTATTATTTTATGTATAAAAATATTTGTACCACAATATCTATTTTCGAAATTTTAAAAGAAATACAAACAGCTAGGTTTTATAATATGACATTTATTACAACTAAAGGATTACATTAAATTATTAACATATGTATGTAAGTATGTAGCTTTGATCAAGCATAAAAAGATAAAAGAATTGATTTTAAATTTTTTAATTTAAACCACTTACATGACGAAAACTTTTTCAATTTTCGGAGTAGTAAATTTTGTATTCGTTATGGGGCATACGACTACACCATTTTCCTTCGTTATTTCCGGTATAGCAAGTTGGCCAAAGATTTGTCCATTAGGTAACATCATTGGCAAATTATGTTCATTGAGCGGAAGACCCGTCATTCTGCAAATGAGTCGACTTTGCACACAATGAGAATATGGTAAATTTGTGGCAATCTTATTAAAATCCTCTTGGCAAACAGGACAATTTAAATTCTTGCAGTTTTCTGAATAACATTGCGGGGTTTTTAATGAGGAGAGACCTGCTTGCACGGCTATGCTAAGCAAAGATTGGGATGATATTTGGAACAGACGATAATTTTCATTACGAAACTTCAATACCAAATCCTTCCAACGACTGCAATCAAAAAGACTTCTATACGGTTCAATTGTTGTCGTAGGCTGATAGGCCAAAAGTGCCATGCACTCACAAATTTCTTTGATTTGGGTTTTTTCAAATGCTGGAAAATGTTTTCTAGCGTGTATAACTGCCTCAGTTCTTAAGTTTTTTCTTACCAACTCAACGAATTCCTGTACCCGTAAATTGAATTCTATATTCGAATTAATTCTTCTCAGCTTGGATTTGTTATCTATACACCATAAAATACACTTAGTAGTTTTAAAACTAAGCAAGTCCTCTTCAACTTCACGAGATGTATGAAAAATATCCAAATTGGTAAGATGTCTAATTTCAGAATGGTTTGACAGACGATTTGCCGTTTCATAGTAGCCCATTCTTAGAAGATGTTCTATCACCATGCGATCCATACGCATTCTTTTCCACTGATCAATTGAGGCATGCCAAATTTCCATATCTGAGTTTGTTTCTGACTGAGATATGCCTTTAAGATGACCCAGTTTTTTCTTGCATACAAATGCAGCACTTAATTCCTCGTTTATACTCTCCTCTGATTTGCGCTTTAGAACCTGAAGCTTCTGCACAACATTCCCCACCATTTTGCTTACGTCCGAGATTGTGGGACGTGTCGCCAAAACTTTTTCCACATCTCTGGAAATATTTTGTATTTGATCAACTTCTCTATCGATTGTTTTTTGAGCAATACGGAATTTTTTATTTATTATCTCATATGGAACTTTTAGAGTTGAGTGCTCTAATGACTTTATCTCTGACATTTTGCTGGTTCGTTTTTAATCAAGAAAGTTAATTATTTGTCTCTACAAATGGACAAAGAAAAACAAAAAGTTACAAAAGTTGTGTAAAAATGTTGAGTATTTGGGTACCGAATATTGTTTACATTACTCGATCTACTTAATATTGGCAGAGTTGTGTTTCAACTGTAGATTCACAGCATATAAGAAAAAATTACGGAATGTTAAAAGTAAATATTTTTATATAAATATTATTTGAACTATTTTTGAATTAATAAATTAATTATTTAATAAATTATTTAAATAATTAATTTATTGTAAATATTTTTATATAAGTAAAAGAAATACAAAATATATTATATAGCATAAAGCTATATTTTTAAAATAATTTATTATGAAAAAGGTGTAACGGAAGAAGTCCGTGTAAAGTAACCAAATTATGAAACACCAATAAAACAGAGATCCTACAACTATAGAGATGCCATATAGTATCTTTTAAATAAGCGTCTCGTCGTAAATTAAAAAAAAAAAAAAATGCTGAAATAAAAATTGCACGATATAAACACAATGCAATTTTAAAGAAGAAAAGAGAAAGATTGCAGCGACAAAAGTTGCTTATGTAATTCTGCACTTACATAATACCGCTTTGAAAAAAAATCGTAGTTATTTTTTATGTTTGAGAAATTTATTTTTTTTCAGTTTGTATTGAATGTAAAACGTTTGTATTTAAATAAAATTGTATAAAAATAAAATTGTTTTTATAATAATAAAACTGATGATAATAAATAAATACTATTGTTATTTTTATAATTTAATTTTTATTTTTTAAATATTTAAATTATTTTCTTTTCAATGAAAATATTAATTTGATTATAAAAAACTTAATTTTTTATCAAATTTCGGTTGCTTGGCACACACATTGAAAGTAAAATATGTGTTTAACACCTTTTCAATGTTAGTAATCTATAGTTAAAAAGTAAAATGCTAACAATTACTAGAAGCGATAGCTTTCTGTTTTTGTCAAGTTTTGTCTATATGCTAGTAGAATGTCAAAGTTGTTGCCGTAGTGCTTGCACCTTGTATCAATTCGCCTGACTAAGAGCCAACACATTCCTTCATGACATTCTATTATGACAAATATCAAATTTCACATTGTTAACTCTAGCTCACTCACTCACTTTGTGTTAAACAGACAGTGATTTTGTGAGAAAAATCGTTTTCCGGAGGACAACACACCCCCCCAGAATGGTATTTCTACGCCAATAATTATACTAATTTTAGAATTGCTCATGTAAATGCACAATTAGACTGCTTTTACAATAGACAGAAACAGGGCAGACATTTTTTGAATTCTCTTTTGGTCTGTCTTCAACCTTTCACAATTGGACATAAACAGGACTGACTGATTTTTGCACATTCTACTTTCGGATTTATTTACTTTACATGTTTGTGTGTTTGAAAATCAGTGGTACATGTACTTTGTTAAGAAATTTTAAGCAAGTAGACGCTAACTTGAGAAATATAATGTGAAGCAACACAGAAAAAAGCGAAAAGCTGAAAAGAGAAACGACAAAATGTCCAGTACGATAGTCATGAAATACACACTCTACCTCTTCGACCCCTTGCCAGCAAATCTTTTCTGTTTATTGTGAAAGGAGACTTATAAAGAATATAATTTTAGATTCTTTTTTGTAATTTCCAGTTTTAATCGCTAAAATCGGTTTATTTTAAACATATGGCATCTTTATTTTATTTTGTCTTACACATCCAGCTGTTCTTTGTGCATGAAATTGTTTTTACAAATACGCATCGCCACAAACAAATCCGAATTTTGTAAGGAAAATTCGTTAGATTTTTCAGGAGAAAATCATTTGATATCTCTAAAGAAAGGTAAAGTTTCTGGAAGTTAAGAATTGTTTTAAAAATTTCTTGAGCTTAGAATTTTCAATCATAATCTTTGAACCATGACGATTTGTTTCCGTTTTTTTTTCAGAAATAAATACCAGCAGGAAAAAAACGACGGGAATGATTATCTAATAAAAAAAAAAAAAAACAAAGACGAGGCACACAACTAACTGTAGATTCACAAAAGCAAAACAAACGAAAAAACTTGTTATTAATTTCCATTTTGCTTGGGAGGGAAAGGTTTAACAATTTAAATGTTTTGGCTAGAGAAAACCGCACAAAGCGGTGATAATTGCGGAAAATAAAGCAAGATCGCTATATTAAACAAAACAAAAACAGCAACGAAAACACTAAGGAATACGAAGGGGTATGTAATTTGCACATAACATAAAACAAGTTTGGATTTTTTAATTAACTTAAAACGCACTTAATAATTATCCTTGAAAAAATTAAAAAAAGGCTCTTACAAAAGCCTGTAGTGCTTAGATTCTGTGGTTAATTTGGTAGTTACCAAGGCATTATGTCTGTACGCTTGCTAACTACGCGACTAGTCAAACATGGTCGTTTTTTACTTCAGACCTATTGGAAACGAGATATACACACCAACATTTTTGAACAAAATCAAACACGAAATACACGTCAACAGCGTATTCCTTCTGTAGCAGCTGCAGCAGGAAGGGTAATTTAAGATAAAGAACCTTAAACATTTGGGAAGTCAATAATTTATTTTACTTATAGAAATATGCTGCTAAAACCGCATTAAATTCTTTTGGAAGTGCATCTGGCTCGGCAAGTGCCACAGGGCAGTTGGCCGCCAGTGTACCACGATCGGCTGGAATTTTTCGTTTTGGCCAACATGCCCGTAAATTATTTGTTGATAATATTTTAAATCGTGTTACCACTACCTATTCAGCTGAATTGCGCAGTCAAGCTACTAAGAAACTTTTTTATGGTGATTCTGCACCCTTTTTTGCATTAATCGGTGTTAGTCTAGCCTCTGGCGCAGGTGTATTAACAAAAGAAGATGAACTAGAAGGTGTTTGTTGGGAAATAAGGGAAGCCGCCCATCGTTTGCAAAACTCTTGGAATTATGATGAGATTTCGGAAACCTTGGATTCAAACTTTACTATTGACAAACTTGATATAGGACCAGCCATAGCAAAAGGTTGTGCGGCTGTGGTGTATGCTGCATCTTTGAAAACACAGTCAGAATGTTTAGATAGCACAGCTCAGACTATAAATGATTCGTCAGCTTCTGCTTCGTCGTCATCATTTTTGGATGTTAGCTCTTCCCCAGAACGTAAACTAAATATACAACAGCAATCTGTTCGTCCAGAACTTATGTCGCCTTTACAAAATATGTCCAGATTTGTGCATAATTTTGGTGGTTCAATAGATAATTTGCAAAACTTTAGCCAAACATCGGCAGCAACTCAGTTCGAACTGGCTTTAAAAGAATCCGAAGATAAAGAACATAAATTGGAGGAGAAAAGAGATTTTAAATTGTCTACCAATAGTTATAACAACTTCTCAGGCGTCAGCAGCGGGGTAGCCGCATTGGTAAGTGTTATTTTTCACGTTTTTTTTTTAAACTAAAAATTATTTTGTTTGTTTAAAGCAAACCTTGGATACTACCGCCAACGCTAGTATTCACCGCTATCCATTGGCCTTAAAAATGATGTTTAACTATGACATTCAAAGTAATGCCATGTCCATTTTAAGGGCCATGTATAAGGAAACTGTACCTGCACGCCAGCGTTATATGAATGAGGCTGCCGAATCTTGGGAGCAGCATATACAAGATCAAACTTTAATTTTGCCTTCCCATCCCAATATTGTTTGCATGTATGGCTTTTTTTGTGATGAAGTGGGAAACTTTCCCGATGGCCATCTGTTGTATCCCATAGCGCAGCCTCAACGCATTAATCCTAATGGCTATGGCCGCAATATGTCTTTGTATTTGCTAATGAAACGTTATGATTATAGTTTAAGAGCATTTTTGGATTCCCATCAACTAACCACAAGAACCAAGCTGTTGTTATTGACACAGTTATTAGAAGCTGTAGCCCATATTAACCGACACGGTATAGCCCACCGTGATTTAAAGTCGGATAATATTTTAATAGAACTAAACGATGATGATTCTCCTCCCATATTGGTATTATCCGATTTTGGCTGCTGTTTGGCGGATAAGGTTCATGGCCTACAAGTTCCTTATACCTCCTATGACATGGACAAGGGTGGAAATGCTGCTTTAATGGCTCCCGAGATAATTAATAAATTGCCTGGACCGTTTGCCGTTTTGAATTACAGTAAAGCTGATTTATGGGCTTGTGGCGCAATAGCCTATGAAATTTTTGGCTTGCCCAACCCGTTTTACTCCTCCAGTGGTGGTCTTAATGTGCAGCAGAGCTTTTCATTACGCAATTCCGATTATAAAGATGAAGATTTACCATCTTTGCCGGATGAGTGTCCTGTATTAGTGCAACAATTGATTTACAATATTTTATCACCAAATCCCTCGAAACGTGTTAGTCCCGATATAGCAGCTAATATAATGCAGTTATTTTTGTGGGCTCCCTCTCAATGGTTGAAATTGGGTTGCATGCCCAATAGTCCTGAAGTATGTTTTTAAATCTTATTTCTATGGAATTTAATTTTCATTTAATTTTTAATTTTTTTTTTGCAGATTTTACAGTGGCTTTTATCTTTGACTACCAAACTTATGTGTGAATCCAAGATGGATTTAGGTAACCATTCTTTAAGCTCCTCTTCTTTTAGCTATCAGCAATCAGGACGTCGTACTTATGTGGAATATCTTTTAATAAGCAGTTTTTTGTCAAGAGCTCGTTTGCGTCGCATTAGAGGAGCTCTTAATTGGATACAAAATGTTGTATAAATTAATTTGCTCCCCCCACCCCCATAAAAATAAACTCTCTCTATAAGTTTGAGTTTATCACTTCATTACATTTACACAAACATATATATTTTTTAATTTTTTATGTTATTCCCTTCCCCTCCCTTTTTTTCTTTAAATTATCAAAAACTAATGAAAAAGAATGTAACTTAAAAAAAGTCTTGTTTGGTGTGAAAACAAATGTGTGATATCTTTGAAAAATGTTTCATAAATCGTTTAACATTTACTTAAAAAACAAACATTTATTATGAAAAATCTAAGCCTAATCTAAGTTTGTAATTAAAAATCTTCTTTCATTCTTATAAAAAAATTAAATAAAAAGTTTAATCATCCCTAATGCTTTAATGTTAGTGGCAAAAATATAAATGAAATAAAGCAAATTCGAGCAACTTAAAGCAAAAATAATACTCGTAGAAGTGTTTTATTGACAACATACATAAATATTTTTTTTTTTTTTTCAGAAACTGTGTCGTTAACAATGTTGGTTACAAATTTTTAAACCAAAAACAACCCACCAAACCAAAGGTTTCGATTTTTTCTGAAGTTAGATCTGTCGTAAAGATTTTTTTTAACTCATTTCAGTAGTTTGTCAGAAATCAGGGGGGTTGCTTGCGTATTTCGATTCGAAAGCTAAAATTTTTCGAAAGCAATGTCCGAATCGAAAATTAAATTGTACTGCCTAACTCGTTTGAAACGATGACAGAGTTGTATTTTTGAATTATTGCTGGCTTAACGACATAACCCCAAAGAAAGAATTCCAACGGTGTCAAATCACATAATCTTGGCGGCCAATTGACATCGCCACCACGTGAGATAACACGGCCATTGAATTTGTCGCGCAAAAGAACCATTGTTTCGTTAACTGTGTGTCAAGTGGGACCGTCCTGTTGAAACCACATATCGTCCACATCCATATCTTCTAATTCGGGCCATAAAAAGTTCGTTATTATCTCACGATAGCGAACACCATTCACAGTAAGTGCCTGACCAGCCTGATTTTGGAAAAATTACGGCCCGATGTCGCGGCCAGCCCATAAACCGCACCAAACAGTCACTCTTTGTGGGTGTATTGGTTTTTCGACAATCACTCTAGGATTATCATTCGCCCAAATGAGGCAAATCAGCTTATTGACGAATCCGCTGAGGTGAAAATGTGCTGAAAATGATTTTCTTCGAAAATTGATCATCTAACGTTGCAATTTCTTGCCACTATTCTGACAATTGCTCGATTGTGCATCTTTTCATGGTTCAAATTGAGTTAGTGTGAAATTGAGAAATGTCGTATTAAATGCAGAAAAAAACTTGACGTTTAGGTGTGGTTCACATTCAACATCGGCCCTTAAAATTTAACCACCCGATTTTATTTATATATTTATTTCCGTCGTTCCAAGTTGGAGCATAAGGCCATTACAAATGTTACCCTGCGGATTCCATTCAATGGCTGCCCGTGTTATGTCATCTTCGGGTTTACGTAGTGTGTGACCTATCCAATTCCACTTACGTCTCAGTATTTCGATGTGTAGAGGAGCATGATTTGAAGTTGTCCACAGGTCGCAATTGGATATAACATTTGGCCAAAATATCTTTAAAATCCTCCTCAGGCATCTGTTGGCAAATACCTGTCGCGTGCAGCTGCATTCCAAGTCTCACATCCATACAGTAGAGTTGACTTCACGTTGGAGTTAAATATGCTGATTTTTTTTCTCTAGAGATACATACAGGACTTAGAAGACCATACGACCGTCTGCGGTTTTCGATATCAGCACTGGATCCACCATTATTGTTAATTATACTGCCAACATAGCAGAGCTGTCAATATCCTCAACCATAGTACCGCTCAGCTGAAGGGGCCGTCTGTTGTTAGTGTTCACACGCATTGATTTTGTCGATATTTATCTTGATACGTTTAAATACTTATATTTTTACTTTTTTTGTTTCAATTTGTCACTAACAAAATAGCTTTCGAACAATTTCCTAACGCTTTTGGCGTAACTGCCGCTTGTTTTCATACTACAGCAGGTTGACCTTTCGAAAGGGATTTTTGTTTTTCGTAACACAGTGTTGCTTTTTAAATAGGGATTTTTATTTTTGTTTGAGTACAAAAAACTTCCGCACTTTCGTAACAAATTATACGAAAATCGTAATACACAATACGAATATTTCGAATTCGTACATTCTAAGTAGACTTGTCATAATAAAATCGTTAAGACTTTTCGGTAGTTAGATAGATTTCAAGATACTAAGGTACCTCCTCTCAAAAGAGTATTAAAATTCATCCAGTTGTTTTTCCGTAAAGCGAACACAGACAGACAGACAGACATAAATTCTAAAAATTGCTGTTTTGCATTACATTTCGATTACTAATTGCACCAGCAACAAATTTTTCAATCTATAATGTTTTGCATTTGAATTTTAATATTTTTACATTTAAATTTACCAGCCCTGGTTTTTTCCATACAGTTAATAACCTAAAATAGATTGTGAATTGAATATATAACAGTTATGTATGTTTCTCTCGGGTTCGTGACTTGAATAAACTTATTTTTAACACAAACTCGTCGAATATGTCACAATTCCAAATAATATTACTTACAACTTCTTAAAAATGTAACAATTACTTAAATTTAAAAATCCCTTTTTAATGGATAAAACAACTTCTGGAAAATTTCAGCATCACGATATTTAAGTTCACAACCGTTAACATTTCACAAGTTATTGACATTTAGATGTCAATTCATAGAATGGATTTAAATAAAAAAATTTTTCAACTTAATAGTTAAATGATTCATAAAATTAAAGCAAAACACATAAACAATAATTTAATTGATTGAATTTTTTTTTTTAATGCAATGAAATGTTTATTTATTTTTATTCAGCGTAATTTCACACCATCAAACAAAAAAAAAATCAATTTTTAAAATGTGAGAAAAAAATGTAAAAAGAAATAAATAGAAAAAAGGAAATGCATTAAAATTAAATTAAATTAAGTAGCTGTGATGAGCTACTAAATATAGCTATAATCAGTAACAGCTTTTGAAATCGGACTATTTTTTTATTGCTTAGCCCAGCTTATAATCTGGTGTAAAACCTGGTGTAAGCTCGGCTTATTTATTTATCTTGTTCTATTAAATTACTAGTCTAAAGATTGGTCTAATCTGTAGAGCAGTTTTAATCTATAATAAGTTTTAATCTATAGTCTATATAGTCTGCTAGGTAGTCTGCTCTAGCCTATAGTTAGTCTATAAATAATTGTTTAATCAGTAAATGGGTGTCTCCATACAAGATGTGATTTTGTTTATCTATTTTTTTTTTATTAATTTTTAGTTTAGATTCGATGCCCGTCTGTCTGTCTGTTTTGAAGTCCATTTTTTGCAAGAATTTTGCAAGAATTGAACAAATGTTTAAATAAATATTTCTGTTTTTTATATACATTGTTCAGACCAGTGAAACAACCCGTGCCAAAATTTTCGTCTGCGGCGGCGGCGACTTTTATTCACTGAAAACGGCTGAATTTTCGGCTTGATTTTTTATGTTTTTGTTTAAATAAAAGAGTTTTATCGACCAATTTCAGTTTTTTACTTTGTTTCAAACATTTTTATTCTAAAAAAAATTCTTTATTTTTTTATTTAACAGTACAAATTGTTTTAATTCGATGGTTAAGTCGATACAGGGCGACAAAAACGGCGGCTTTTTTTAAGTCGAAACAAATCGATAAAAGCGGCGGCGGCTATACTATTGGGAAAACCACTGGCGGGTTGGAGATGGTCGCTTTGTTTCTCTGGTTCAGACATTTAATTTAGTGTTTACACATGCTCAATTCAGCTTACTCAATTAGTATTTGATAGCTGAAAAAACATTGTTTTTATTATAATCGTAAACAATTTTTCGTTTTGTTTTTAAAAAGTTTTGCGAGTTTATTGGATACAATTATAAGAATTGAAAAACCCACAATTTTTTATTTCAGTCAGCTCTTTTTGACATCTGAAAAAACATGTGCTTTATGTTGTTATAGTAAAACTACTACCTCAACCCCCGTCGTCATTTGCTATCAACATGTCTTAACAAAAGTCAAACTTCATATAAAAAAAAAAAACAGTATTAAAATGTTTTTTTATATGAAGTTTGATTTTTGTTAAGGCATGTTAATATCTAATGGAGACGGGGGGTAATGTTAATATGACCATGCAGTGTACTGAACTTTTCGCAATGAACAGAATTCACTTAGACATACAGCAGGGTTGCATTTCTTATTTTATTCAATTAATGCCAGGATTCACTATCCTACACAATCGTACGATTCAATTACAAAAAAAATCTGACAGAATTCTGTCCTACTCAAAAAATCGTTTCAAAATCGTTACAAAAAAAGATTTTGCAACTCTGATTGCATGGAAAAATATTATTTTATGATTTTTTTTCAAAAGATTATCAAATCGCACAGACGTGTCAAAAAGTCTGTCACACACACACGTATGTACATTTGTAATCCACACTATAATACCTTTTTAGCACACATATTATTTTTGACGGATCGTACGACTGAGTATGATAGTGATAGTGAATGGCCTTTACACATGCTCAATTAAGCTTACTCAATTAGTATTTGACAGCTAAAAAAAACTTTGTTTTTATTATAATCGTATGCATTTTTTCGTCTTGTTTTAAAAAAATTGATAAAAGTTGCGCTTTAAAAAATTTTGCGATTTTATTTGATACAATTATAAGTAATAATAAAGTAATAATAAAAAGTAAAAACCCAAATTTTTTTGACATCTGAAAACCTTATTTCAACCCACAAAAAACATGTGGTTTATGTTGTTGTAGTAAAGCTGCTACCTAATTTTATTGCGACATGCAGTGAACCAAGGCGAATTCATACCAGGTGGAGTTGATTTGAGCTGATTGTTTTTTGCTCTCGTTTTTTTGCTTATGTCTTGTCAAAAATACATTGTTTCATATCTGCTAATCTAATGTCAAAGTTGTTGTTTTGTTGCAGTTGTTGCTCTACTGCTCACACCTGGTATGAATTCGCCTTGCAGTGAACTCAATTTTTCTCAATGAACATAATTCACAGTAGACATACAGCATTTCGTTGTATTTCGTATTTTATTCAATTAGTGACGTAATTATATACTAATTGCGCAATTTATCAATTAAGTTCTAATATGATAAATTGAGCTCAATTAAGCTCTTAATTTCTTAAATTCTTTAATTGCTTAAGGCTTATGTCTAAACAGGGTAGGTAGGAAATGTAACTCAAATTTGATTTTAAAGCACAATTTACGTCATCAATATTTAAATATGATTTAATCAAGAAGAAGAAGAAAACAAATTAAAATATGGATGATGTTAAAAAAAATCTGCGTAGAATTAAACAACATTTCAAATCTATCAAAATATTTGGCATAAAGAGGTCAAGGTAAAACATTTTAAATAAAATATGTATCGGCGAAATTTTATGTTTAAACAATAAAATATTACAATTAACTTTTATTTGTTTTAAAGATTTTCTTTGTTGCAACTTTTATTTTGATTTTAAATTTATTAATAGCGATTAAATTAAGAAAAAATATAAGTGCATAAGAATATAAATAGACAGACATCGTTAAATCGACTTCTCTACTTAAAAGGTTTCAGAATAAACATACATGCATACATACATACATACATACATACATACATACATACATACATACATACATACATACATACATACATATGTATATATTTATATACTTTATGGGATCGCAAATGAATATTGTACACCTCGCTATCATCTCAAATGTCTTCATTATGTTTATGTTTTTTTTAAGTTAAGAATTCCCTGCCTATAAGAATCCAGAATATATACATATACAGTGGCGGTCAAAATAATAGCACCAGCGACAAAATGTAGTTTCTCATTCCAACGGAAAAATAAGTGGTAGATGAGTCCAGAATTGTATCATTTAGAAGCAAGGGATCGCATTCCTACATAAGAAGACCCCCAAACGCAGAATTCAACCCAAACCTAAAACCATAAAACACGGTGGATTTAGCGTAATTGTATGGGGTAGTTTTTGTTACTATGGTGTAGGACCTACAAAACCTCATTTATGTTGGTATACTCGAGGAAGTAATGCTGCCTGATGAAATGCCATTGGTGTGGGTCTTCCAGCAAGATAATGAACCGAAGCACACAAGCAAGCTTGCGACAAAGTGGTTTCGGGACAATAAAATCAATGTGAGCTCAGAGTCCAGACCAATTAAGAATTTATGAACAGATATAAATAAAAAACAGGGCAACCAACTAATAACGAAGCGCTTTGGCCAGCTGTCCAGCAAATCTGTAATAAAATTCCAAAGGAAAGATGCCATAATCTTGTAAATTCGAAGCCAAAACGATGTTCGAACGTTATTACAAATAAAGGACATGCATCAAGGTATTAATTAGAATATACAAGTCATGCTCAATGTAATAAATGCATCCTTTATAATTTTTTTTTAATTTGTTCTTCATTTAGTGTTTAATATTACTACAAATTGAAGTGAAGTGCTATTTTTTTGACTGATTGTTTGTCAAGTTTTTTTTAAATAAAATATAAATTTCAAAATAAAATAATTAGCAAAAGTAAAATTTATTATTTTATGTAGTTATACAGTTTCCTAAGCGTCTTGTGACAAATTTTGAAATATATCAATTTAACCTATAGGAAAATATGTACCGGAGACATATTTTCTTAGGCTTGGTGCTATTTTTGTGACCGCAGCTGTGCATATATACTTTATTTGGTCCTTCCAAGGCGAATTCATACCAGGTGGAGTCGATAGCCCAGCTGATTGTTTTTTGCTCTCGTTTTTTGCTAAGGTCTTGTCAAAAAATACATTGTTTCATATCTGCTAATATAATGTCAAAGTTGTTGTTTTGTTGTAGTTGTTGTCCTACTGCACTCACCTGGTATAAATTCGCCTTGGGTCCTTCTAAAACTACACGGAATCTAAAAAGTTCAAGAAACTACATATAAATCTCCTACATTGCTAACACATCAATCTCTCGAAAAATGTCCTTGAAAAAAGTGCAACAGAAATCAAAAATACCGGCAGCAAATTTAATATGAGGCCCATCATTGTATACTTACATACCCGTATATAAGTGTAGCTCAGAAATAATGCTTTATTTTTGTAAATTACATTAGTGCCAAAAGATTTATTGGCTGCCAACGCAACTTGAATAACCGCAAATTGATTGCTATTAGTATGTTATGTGTCAAATTTGTAAAGCTACTATTTATTACTTCTCTTTGGCTTTTAAAAGTCTAAATTCCATTATTTACATTACACGCCATTGCTGATGGACATAAAAAATCATTAATAATCTATTATTTCAATTAGGAAAACTTATTAAGAGATTTTCTCCATATAAATACTTTAAAACATATTTTTTCTCTTAAATTTTGTTTTCTTTATTTGAATAAAAAAAAGTTATTAGTACTTCTCTTCGGCTCTCTTACATCACACTGGAAATGTGGCAAGTATAAAAGCTACGTACATTTCAAAAGAATATTTAGTTTTATGGCGGCAAGGATAAGTAAAACACTGTAAAACACTAAACGGTAACACTCGTATTTAATAAGAAAACAAAAGAGAACCACAACATCAAAAAACACACATTTTTAACTAACGGTTTTTTTCCTTCTTTATAATAAAAACAAAACTGCTTGCATACACCTCCATACATACCTATGCACTAGTACATACTTGTTGTTGCTACTAACACAAAATGTAAAAGAAAAAACAAAATAATTATGAGAGGAGAGTTTATGTATGTGTGCGAGTGTGTGTTTGGATAAAACAGTATGGTGTTGTATTTTGAATTACAGTACAGTAATAATAATAGTAAAATAGAAACATAACAAACTATAAAAGAAAATAAAAAATACAGCTGCACTTAAATGGCGGGGTGTAATTGAAAAACAACAAATATATGAGTGATATACCACAGGGATTTAAAAAAGATATATGAGTGGAAATAAATGCAAAACTAAACTTGTATAAAGTCCTGAAAATAATTGTTATAATGATGACTGGCTGACTGACTGAGTAAGAACAAAAAGTGTAACAGACAAAAATAAAAACAAAAAATGTGTGCTAGTGAAAGTTTTTAAAACTTATATGTAATTGACACACACCCGCACACACAAATTCACTTGTACGAAAACAAGTTTTTTAATGGGTTTAATGGGTTTAGTAAAAATGGTAATAAATAGTTAAGAAAAAATAACTAATTTAATAAAATATTGTTTTAACTAATAAAAATGGAATAATAAAATTAAATAATAAATTTTTAATAATAAAATTAAATAATACAAATGAAAAAAAGAAAAAACGAAACCACTCAAAATAACATAAAACTTGATGATAAAAAAATATAATTTAATGAACTTAAAATAAAACAAACAAAATTTTAAAGTTATAAGGATTTTAAAACAATGAATTTTTAAAATAAATAAACTTGAAAAAATAATTAAATTTAAGTATAAAAAATAAAATAAAAATATAATAATAAATCTGTCAAGAGCGAGTAATACTAACAGACGTAGGGTTACGTAAAAACAATTAATTTAATAAAATATTGTTTTAACTAATAAAAATTTAATAATAAAATTAAATTTTTATATTTTTAATTATTAAATGATATAAATAAAAAACAAACACTCAAAATGAAATAAAACTTGAAGATAAAAAAATAATTTAATGAATTTAAAATAAAACAAATAAAATTTTTAAGTTATAAATATTCCAAAACAATGAATTTTTTTAAATAAATAAACTTAAAAAAAATAATTAAATTTAAGTATAAAAAATAAAAATAAAATATAATAATAAATCTGTCAAGAGCGAGTCATACTTACAGACGTAGGGTTCCGTAAAATAATTAATTTAATAAAATATTGTTTTAAATAATAAAAATTTAATAATAAAATTAAATAATTTTTTTTATTTTTAATTATAAAATGAAATGATATAAATAAAAAAATACTTAAAATTAACTAAAACTTGAAGATTAAAAAAAAAATAATTTAATGAATTTAAAATAAAACAAGTAAAATTTTAAAGTTATAAAGATTCCAAAACAATGATTTTTTTTAAATAAATAAACTTGAAAAAATAATTAAATTTAACTATAAAAAATAAAAAAAAATATAATAATAACAAATAAAATTTTAAAGTTATAAAGATTCCAAAACAATCAATTTTTAAAATAAATAAACTTGAAAGAATAATTAAATTTAAGTATAAAAAAATAAAAATAATATAATAATAAATCTGTCAAGAGCGAGTCATACTTACAGACCTAGGGAAAAAAATTAATTTAATAAAATAAAATATTTAACTAATAAAAATTTAATAATAAAATTAAATTATTTTTTATATTTTTAATTATAAAATGATATAAATGAAACAAAAAACACTCAAAATGAAATAAAACTTGAAGATAAAAAAAATAATTTAATGAATTTAAAATAAAACAAATAAAATTTTAAAGTTATAAAGATTCCAAAACAATAAATTTTTAAAATAAATAAACTTGGAAAATAATTATATTTAAGTATAAAAAATAAAAAAATATAATAATAACAAATAAAATTTTAAAGTTATAAAGATTCCAAAACAATCAATTTTTAAAATAAATAAACTTGAAAGAATAATTAAATTTAAGTATAAAAATAAAAAAAAAAATATAATAATAAATCTGTCAAGAGCGAGTCATACTTACAGACGTAGGGAAAAAAATTAATTTAATAAAATAAAATATTTAACTAATAAAAATTTAATTATAAAATTAAATTATTTTTTATATTTTTAATTATAAAATGATATAAATGAAACAAAAAACACTCAAAATGAAATAACACTTGAAGATTAAAAAAAAAATAATTTAATGAATTTAAAATAAAACAAATTAAATTTTAAAGTTATAAAGATTCCAAAACAATAATTTTTTTTAAATAAATAAACTTGAAAAAATAATTAAATTTAAGTATAAAAAATAAAAAATATAATAATAACAAATAAAATTTTAAAGTTATAAAGATTCCAAGACAATGATTTTTTTAAATAAATAATCTTGAAAAAATAATTAAATTTAAGTATAAAAAATAAAATATAAAATTTTAAAGTTATAAAGATTCCAAAACAATGAATTAAAAAAAAATAATATAAAATATAAAAAATAAAAAAAAATATAATAATAAATCTGTCAAGAGCGAGTCGTACTCACACACGTAGGCTTTCATACACGAGTATATTCAGTACAACTTTTAAAACACAAGTTGTTAATATTTTCACGTCTTATGGGGCTGCCTTTAATTTTTAATTTTTTTATACTAAAGCACAGTACTAAATACACTTTGTAAATATCAAGTGTATGCCTATAACGTTTACCTATAAGGTAAAGAGAAATTTCATCTGGGGAACATCTGGGAAACCCCTTTTTATTTTTGTTAATTTTATTTTCGTTACTTGTTGCTGCAGTAAATATTGTAAATTATAATCTGTGTAAATTTCCGGTGTCAGCCTATTACTGTTCAAATATAAGATCAGAGCAAAATTTTCGCACTATCGAAACACCATTTAATTTTTTGTTTCAAATTTTGTACTTGTTATAGAGGATAAATTATATATACAGTTTCAAAACAAGGCTACATACACATGGTAATTTGCGTTACTTTCGCAAAACCCTTTGATTTTATATATTTTTTTTGTATTTTTTGCTATAGCGGATATTAATTAACACACTCTGTTTAAATTTTCGTTTAAAAAATTAAAGTCATATTCGCGCAAATCGCATCACTATCGGCACCCCCTTTAAGTTTTAGTATTTGTTATAGCGGTCATGTTAATATATGTTCTATGAAAATATCAAGAGCCTACCTACTGCGGTTCGAAAAATAAGGCAATATACTTGAAAAGCATGTCACTGTCGGAACACCCTTTAATTTTAAATAATTTTTATATAGAAGCCATAGTAATACACCTTATGTGAAAATTTCAAGAGTCTATCTATTATGGTTAAAAAATTAGAACATATTCATGCAAATCACGTCACTATCGGAACACCCTTTAATTTGTACTATTTGTTGTAGTGGCTATTAGTAATACACCTCCTGTAAAAATCTCAAGATTCTAACTACTATCGTTCAAAATTGAGTTCATATATGTATGTACATACATGCAAATCACGTCAGTATCGGAACACCCTTTAATATTTACTATTTGTTATAGTGGCTAATATACCTCCTTTAAAAATGTCAAGATTCTACCTATTATCCTTCAAAACTTAGGCCATATATATGCTAATCAGGTCACTATCGGAACACCCTTTAATTTTTAGGTTTATTTTTTATATAGGTTTATATAGCGGAAAAACTTTAATTTACTGTTTATAAATTTTAAATGTATGCCTTCTACAGTTAAAGAATGAAACACATATAAGAGAATTACACGTCTCTTTTTGGAATACCCTATACTTTTTAGTATTTCTTACTATTGCGGCCACAGTTATACTGAAGGCACTAACAAACGGACAGACATTGTAGCGAAAGCTATAGAGTTACGTTTTTACCCTTTGGTTAGGGAACCCTAAAAATTTAAAAGGGTGTCCCTATACAATACTAGATTTTGACGTATATAGTTTAACTTCTATTTTATTTTTACATTTTTAGTTTAGATTCGTTTGTTTTGAAGTCGGTTTTATTTTGGCAAGAATTATGCTCGATTTCGCAGAAATTTTAGATTGAATTGAAACTCATCATTTAGGAGAATTTCGCGATAAAACATTCACGAACTGAACCACGACTTTCGAAACAAATTTGCACAATGTGGGGGTGCTGTAGCTTAAGTGGTTAGCAGGTTGACTTCTAACCAATGGTCACGAGTTCAAATCTCAGTCGTGGCAACATCAATTTTTCTGATATGTATTAATTGCTTTTTATAATAATGCATATCACAGCGCCCTTCTTCGCCGGTATTACCACATAACACTAAATCGCCGGCGAAGTAAAATATGTAATTATAAATTGGCTTTAAACTAATTCACCTAAATAACACCAGAGGCGCTGCTATACTGTTCTAAAAATAATCATAACGTGCAATTGCAGTGTTGCCAGAAACGAAGCTTTACTATCACACTAAGCATTTATCTGTCTTATCTACTTCTATCCCTTTCCGAAGGAAGTAACACAGTTAATGTAGGCATTAATTGCCTGAGTGTTACTTCTCTTAAAAAAAAAAAAAAAAAATTGCATGCATTATTTTAGCGTTTATTCAATTATGACAACATGGTAAACCAAGCAGAACACAAATGATAATAAATTATCAGATTTGACAACCATATGACAGTCGACTTCTTAAATGCTATAAATGCTGTTGACAAAATACATACCAAGTGAAGTGCTTCTTTCCGTGCATTTATTTAAATTAAATTAAATAAATATATACATTTAAAATAAATGCAACAAAACTTTCATATCCCTAATAATGAATACATTAAACAGTCCTCCAGTTTTTGTTTATGGCCACTGCTTTAATTCCATTCTAAATTGAAATAGAAGGGTATTAAATTACTTAACATATGATAAATATTTTGTTACGTTATGAGATATAGCCACAGCGTATGAGTGTTTTTAATTCAATTTAACACAAGCAATATTACTCATACGCCCACAAGTGAATTGATACATGCTTGTTTGTATATTTTATCGTTATTTCCATTTTCTTTAAAGTGTTTCTGTTACAACAATGCATCTGCTGCTGTTGAAGATGATGATGATAAATTGAATTTGTGCCAACATATGGTAACGAGTTGTAAAAAAAAAAAAAAAAAAAAAAATAATAATTTAACGTTTATCCTTTTACAAAAAAGTTAAAGTGAACGAAAGAAAAATACAATTCTTGAAAGTGCTGTTCTTTGTTTTTGTAATGAATGAAATTATAATGGAGTATTTAACTTTGGTAAGCAAATTGAACAGATTGTTAAAAAAAAAAAAAAAAAAAAATATAGAACAAACATTTTACTGATTTAATAAATGTTAGCATTTTGAAAGGATTTTAACATTATTAGCTACACTATATATTCAACTCACTAGTCTATAGATTAAACTACAGTCTAGCTAAAGATTATAGCTTGTATTTTAAGAGTAGTGCTGACAAAACATTGAGTAATGTTAAACGATTGCCCAGTATTTTATTTAACTTTTTTTGGGCTCTAAATAATCTAATGTATTACTGGTATAATATGAATAAATCGTAAGGAACATTAATCGATAACAATAAAATTCTGTTTAAAAACACCAGTTTATCTTAAAACATATCTAAGTATTAGCATACAATATTTAGTATATTTAAATTCAAGTTTTCATTACTAACCAGGCATTTAAAAGGGTTTTTTTTTTTTTAAATCGTGTATCCATCAATCAGTAGTATTGAATAATAAAAAGTATATATCCAAAAGCAGCATTCGTAGCCCGACCTATACCTTCATATAGGTAGTCAAAATTTCCAAATTCAGCTTTTTATTAATTAACTTCAAATGAATTTTTTTTTATTAGGTTATAACCGATTATAAAACCCAAGCACGTGGCTTACTCATGCAACCACTAATGCTTAACTGTATCGCAGTAATTCCATTCAAAGCTGGTCTATCAGAATATGATGGGTGGAGAAAAAATCACTTGAAGTCCGCGAAACAAGGAAGGTCTTACTGCCCTTAAACGATAATGACAATAACGCCAGCTTGTTTATTTGTACATCCAAAGCAACTTTACGACTGTGAAACAATATTAATGACATGAGGCTTTAAATAATATAGATTTATATTCGCCATAATTGCCAGATTAAATAGTGAAAGTGAAAAATCAAAAATCCGTAATTTTTATAAAAAAGAAAATCGTATAAATCACCAAAACTTATTAATCATCAAAAATTAAATTCAATTTAAGCTTTTTATTAAATTATTAAAAATATTTTTAAAAAGCTTCTTAATTAGTATTTTAGTGATGACTACTATGTTGGGATACCGAAAGAGACCAATAACTTTATAGGTCCTTTTTTAATCCCCTTCGTTCCTCAATTAGTAATTTAAAACTACCTTAAATTCATTAAGTCTCCTGCTGCTATTACCTTTTTATACTCGACTAAACTGGCAACTGATAACCGCCTACCTTCTTACTCATCTAAGAATATCGCGTCACTGCTAACGTCTGTGTCTTAATGCTACCAATAGCGTCCATATTTAATGCGTATGTCTATTCGTGGTCTGTTGTGTTTCCCGATTCACGATAATATTCATTCATTTTACTTTTATGATTATCAACTTCATTATTACAAATGTAATATAAAGATATAATTTTTTTTTTGTAAAAATTTTATCGAACAATTTTTACAAAAAATTTTATTTAATTTTTTTTGTAAAAATTTTATGAAATTTTTTTGTACAAATTTTGTCGAAATGTTTTTGTAAAAATTTTATCAAAATTTTATTATAAAATTTTTATCGTAAAAATTATCGAAAAATTTTTGTTAAAATTTTATCAAAAATTATTTGTAAAAATGTTACCAAATTTGTTTTTTTAATTTTATTTAAAATTTTTTGTAAAAATATTTATTGAAATTTTTTTGTAAAAAATTTATCGATTTTTTTTTTGTAAAAATTTTTTGTAAAAATTTTATCGAAATTTTTTTGTAAAAATTTTATCGAAAATTTTTTGTAAAAATTTTATTGATATATTTTTGTAAAATGTTATTGAACTTTTTTTTGTAAAAATTTTATCGAAATTTATTTGTTAAAATTTTATCAAAATGTTTTTGAAAAATTTTTATCGAGAAATGTTTGTTAAAATTTTATAGAAAATTACTTGTTTTTTGTTAAAATTTTATCAAAATGTTTTTGAAAAATTTTTATCGAGAAATGTTTGTTAAAATTTTATAGAAAATTAATTGTTAAAATTTTATCAAAAATTTTTTTGTAAAAATTTTATTAAAACTTTTTTTTGTAATAATTTTACGAAAATTTTTGCAAAAATTTTATCGAAAATTTTTTGTATAAATTTTATGAAATTTTTTTGTAAAAATTTTGTCGAAATTTTTTTGTAAAAATTTTATTGTAAAATTTTTATCGAATAAATTTTGTTAAAATTTTATCGAAAATTATTTGTAAAAATTATTTTTTAAATTTGATAGAATTTATACAAAAAATTTTATCGAAAATTTTTTGTAAAAATTTTATCGAAAATTTTTTGTAAAAATTTTATCAAAAATTTTTTGTAAAAATTTTATCGAAAATTTTTTGTAAAAATTTTATCGAAAATTTTTTGTAAAAATTTTATCGAAAATTTTTTGTAAAAATTTTATCGAAAATTTTTTGTAAAAATTTTATCAAAAACTTTTGCAAAAATGTTATCGAAAATTTTTTGTAAAAATATTTATTGAAATTTTTTTGTAAAAATTTTATCTATTTTTCTTTGTAAACATTTTATCAAAACTTTTATCGAAAAAATTTTGTTAAAATTTTATCAAAAATTATTTGTAAAAATGTTATCAAATTTGTTTTTTTAATTTTATTTAAAATTTTTTGTAAAAATATTTATTGAAATTTTTTTTTGTAAAAATTTTATCGATTTTTTTGTAAAAATTTTATCGAAAATTTTTTGTAAAAATTTTATTCAAATATTTTTGTAAAATGTTATTGAATTTTTTTTTTGTAAAAATTTTATCGAAATTTTTTTGTTAAAATTTTATCAAAATGTTTTTGAAAAATTTTTATCGAGAAATGTTTGTTAAAATTTTATAGAAAATTACTTGTTTTTTGTTAAAATTTTATCAAAATGTTTTTGAAAAATTTTTATCGAGAAATGTTTGTTAAAATTTTATAGAAAATTACTTGTTAAAATTTTATCAAAAATTTTTTTGTAAAAATTTTATTAAAACTTTTTTTTGTAAAAATTTTATCGAAAATTTTTGTAGATATTTTATCGAAAATTTTTTGTAAAAATTTTGTCGATAATTTTTTGTAAAAATTTTATCGATAATTTTTTGTAAAAATTTTATCGAATTTTTTTTGTAAAAATTTTATCGAATTTTTTTTGTAAAAATTTTATCGAATTTTTTTTGTAAAAATTTTATCGAAAATTTTTTGTAAAAATTTTATCGAAAATTTTTTGTAAAAATTTTATCGAAAATTTTTTGTAAAAATTTTATCGAAAATTTTTTGTAAATATTTTATCGAAAATTTTTTGTAAAATTTTATCGGAAATTTTTTGTAAAAATTGTAAATTTTTTCGTAAATATTTTACAGAAAATTTCTTATAAAAGTTATCCCCTTCCTGCAATCTATATTGCGTTATAATGGTTAGACTAAAGCGCACTGTGCCTATTGATTGCTCCTGGTTCCAAGTAGGCACCCTGTGGGTCTATTGGCTACCTCTATATGTAATGCTTTCTCTAAAGTCCTTTAATACAAATCAAAGCAGAAAAGGCAAGCAAATCTAAAAACAAAAAATATTGATCTCCCGAGATGCACTCCATGCGATCGTGGTCTAAAATTATAACCGAAAAAAAAAAATAAAAACAGATTAAAAAAAATAAAGGTGGGGGTGGTTATTTGCCCGCAGCCTCGAATGGAATGGTGTGATGTTGCCTGGCAGATTGGTGTTCTTAAATTTTCTGTATCTCTTTTGGTGCATAAGGATCTATAATATATATACACCATGGGGTCGGAGATGAATATTGTAGAAATTACACATGGAATAACGAACTTATAGGGTATATATACCCTCAACCTGTGGTGAAGGGTATACAAAATAATCATATAAGCAAAATCTTCAATACGACACAAACATAAAAATAAATGGAAATTCCTACAATATAATAGTTTTAATTTAAATGAAGTAAATATACAGTGTCCACGAAAGCTTTCCAAAAGTTCTAATTTTACATTTTCTTTTTTTAAATATTTTGATAAGAAAATAAATTCTAATAATGCAACGACAATATATCAAAAGCAAAAACTAACAATAAAACTATAAGTACAACTAGAGAAGAACAACAAAAACAACATAAACCTTCTAAATCAAATAAATAAAAAAAATAACAGAAAAGCAACAACAAACATGAACAACGAATATAAACAATAAAAATTGTTCTTAAGCAAAGGCGAAAGAAGCAGCATTGGCAAAATAAATAATGCTGCCACCATCTTTAGGTACAACAACAATGGATAACAATTCTACTAGCTCACTGAGTCTGGCAACGCAACAACAACAACAACATCAACAAACAAGCCAACATCATCAATCTGCTTTTTTTCCTAATAACAAATCAACCTCCTCCGCCTTCTCTTCTTCGTCTTCTTCCTCCTCCTCCTCTTCCATTTCCACTAACTCCTTTCCCACTGTACCATTTAATAGCAGCAGCATAAAGAATTTTTTTAATAAAACTTTAGCCAAAGTGACCCAAACAACAAATCTTATTGAATTTACAGCTGAATATTCTTCAGCATTTGCCAACTCAACTTTAGCCTCCTCATCTTTCAATTCTTCTTTGAACTCATACGGCATAGCGGCTGGGTTATATGATGATGGCGGCGTGGTAGATAATCGAACATCAGAAGCAGCCAGCATTAGTGGTGGTGGTGGTGGTGGTAGTGTTGTTGAGGTTTCGAGTGATTTTGACAGTTATGCAGCAGCTGCTGATATGGCTGTGGCCACATTGTCGAATGGCAGCCATCATTTGGAAACAACAACTGCATTTCCCACCACCGCCCAAACGGTGGCAACTTTTATAGCCGGAAATAAAAATCGTGCCACAACAATAATTGTGTATCCAACAGGTTTGTATTTCAAATTGTAATAAATTTTAATATCCATCTCATGGAGGGTTTAATTTTTTTACCGTTATAAATATGTATAAATTTTTATTATAGTGCAAGATGAAACATGCACACTTTACTAGTCTTTTTTATGCTAAAATACTAAGCAAGACCAATCAAAATTTAATAATTCTTAATTAAAAATAATCACTTGTGTCGGCAAAAATCCAACTTTTTATAACATGCGCAAAAAAATTCACCCTTTAATGAACAATTAATACATTAGTCAAGGTTTTGCAAAATTGTCTTATTTCTGCCGGAATTAAAAGGAAAAGTTAATGAAGCTTTTCATAAACATAAACATGCATTTTTTTAATTTAATTTTTTTGCTTTTTAGGTTGAACAAACTAAAACAAAAATGGGAAAAAACAGCTTTGAAAAAGTCACTCACGATAAGGCGAAAATTTCGAATTTTTGTACATAACATTTCCCAGTGAATTACATATCAGAAAAAGAGAACAGGGAAAAATTATTCACGATAGAAGTTTTGGGAAAAGGGAAAATATTTCGAGGGAAAAATTATTAACGATAGGGGTGAATATAATTAAAAAGTTAAGTAGGTCTCCCCACAATGATAATCTATTTGAAATAAATTTTAATAAATCCTTAAAATATGCTTTAAATTATAAGCTTTAAATAATATCAATTTACATACATGGTTGCCATATAAAATTAGAACAAAATCGTAAATTAAAAAAAAAAATCGTCAAAACTTATTCAAAACTAGTGCTGGCAATTTCTACTACTTACTCGATACAACTCAATACTTTTCAATTGGATACTCAATAGAACTCAATACTTCCGTTTACATACTAGCAGAGGAAATTTATCGTCGTAGTTATCAAATATATTTATAAATTTATTTCTAAAAATATTACGGTAAAAGTATCGATTAACTACTTTGGTGTATTGAGTACATAAAAAAATGATCTAGTATCGAGTACTCGGTACCCACTACTCAATACTTTGCCAGCACTATTTAAATGGTAAAATTTTCTGGTTTTGATAATTTATGACATTTTTGATTTGCGTTATAAAAATCTTTGTATGTATAACCTCGCGTTCGGACGATTTTTTATCTATTTCTGTACAGGAAATATTTTTTGAAAATTTTGTTGCTGAGGCAGTTAGTAATCGAACTGGAATAAAAAACAGAAACTTTTAGAATTTTTGTCTGTTTGTGTTCGCAGTTCACTTAAAACTACTCAGGAGGTAAATTGGTATCTTGGTTCAAATATAGGATTTTTTTTTCGCAAATACATATATCTCATATCCTAGAGAAAATAGAGAAAAAGTATTGAAAGAACGCAATTTTAGCGACTTAAGGGTACTGTTGACTTGACAGAATATTTTATTTTTGTCTGCGAGGTATTTTAAACACTACTTACAGAACTCTACTATAATTTTAGATTTTTTTTTATAAATTTTAAAATTTTATCCAGGAATGGGTACCTCTGTATAGAGAAAATACATGAACCATAACTGAAGCACTATAAAAGTAAGTGCCGTACAATTTGGCGTGGATTACTTTCAAAGCAAAATGGCTGTGTCCGCCACGTCGTATGCGTCCTGACATTATTTTTACTCGATTTTGCTTTGAAAGTATTCCATACCAATTGTAAGAATCTTACTTTTATAGTGCTTCAGTTATGGTTTATGTATTTCTTTATATAAAGTTACCCATCCTTGGATAAAATTTTAAAATTTATAAAAAATTCTAAAATTCTTAAAATTATTGTAAAGCTCTGTAAGAGGTGTTTAAAATATTTTAATAACAATATAATTCCGCAAAGTAAAAATACAAATTGTATACAACTGGCGCCATCTGTTGCGTAATACTAAAATAATAATATATAAAAAAGTGTGTTGAAATAACCCAGTTTGAAACCAAAATTTTCAGTACCTTTAAAACGGAAATCGCGTTTTTCACTGATTTTTCTTCTTTTTCTTTTGGAAATAAGATGCTTTTGAGGAAAAAAGTATCCTATATTGGGATCAGGATACCAAGGTACCTCCTCACAAAATTTTGCTAAAATGCATGCAGTAGTTTTTATGTGATGCGAACACGAACGAAAAGCAGACAGACAGACAGACAGACAGACGGATATGAGTTACTATGTTATTATATGTATAGATATACGAGTAGATATAGATTACCCATCTTAACTTTTAGTTTTTTGACAGTTGAGTTGATGGTAGATGTTAGATGTATTTAATGTAAACCTATGTTTCATATTTCAGTCATGGTCATGGTCAGTGTAAACAGGCTTTAACTAAGAAAATAAATAATAATTCTTGCAAAAAAAAAACCGACTTCAAAACAGACAAACTTAAAATCATGTTTCTTGAAGACGGTAACTATTGCGACACCCTATAATTTCCGAATTCAAATTTTATACTAGTTATAGCGGTCGTAGCAATACAGGTTCATTGTAAATTTCAACCGTCTGTCTGTAACGGTTTAAAAGTTTTGTCATATACATCAAATTACATAAACTATTGCGACACCCTGTAATTTACAATTTTAAATATTTATACTTATTATAACAGATATAGTAATGGACATTCTGTCTAATTGTTAAGTGTTTATCAATAACTGTTTAAAAGATATGGTCATATATATCAAATGACGTCACCTATTGGGACACCCTTTAAATTCAAATTTTAATATAAATACTTTTTAAGGAGGACTATGTCATACAGATTCTTTTTAAATTTTAACTTTGTGTCCATATACATCAAATTACATCAACTATTGGGACACCCTTTAATTTCCAATTTTAAATATTTATACTTGTTGTTATACCAGACATAGTAGTGAACATTCTGTCTATTTTTCAAGTGTTTGTCTATAACGGTTCCAAAGATGATGACATAATGGTCAAATTACATCAATAATGGGGACACCCTTTAATTTATAGATCCAAATTTTATACTTCTTGTAATAGCGGACTAAGCAATATAGGTTCTTTGTAAATTTCAACTGTCTATCTATAACAGTTGAAAAGTTTGGCCATATATATTACTTTTACATTAACTATTGGGACACCCTTTAATTTCCAAATTCATATTTTACACTTGTTATTTTAGCGGACTTAGCAATACAAGTTTTTTGTAAATTTCAACTGTCTGTCTACAACGGTTCAAAAGTTTGGCCATATATATATCAAAATAAACCAACTAATGGGACACCCTTTAATTTATAATTTTAAATATTTATACTTATTATAAGAGACATAGTAACGAACACTCTGTGCAACTTTCAAGAGTATGTCTATAACGGTTCAAAAGATAGGAGCATAAAGGTGAAATTAAGTCACCTATGGGGTTACCCTTTAATTTTTAATTTTATTTTTTAATTACTTTTTGTTATTGGGAGCTACAGTGATACGCATTTTTTTTAATTTTAAATTGGCGACCTATAAAGTTCATAATACACGTAAAAAACATGTATGTTGTATGGGGACACCCTTTAATTTTTAAACTTTTGAACTTATTTTAAAATGGGACCAATCTGTAGCCATAACCTTTGTAATAGTGCAAAAATTTTGAAAATCGGTTCAGAAATGACCGAGTTATGAAGGCACAAACATACAAAAAAAAAAAAAAAAAAAAAAAGCAACACACAGACGAATTGATAACCTCCTTCTTTTTTTGAAGTCGGTTAAAAAAGGATGTAATTGGTATTTACGAAAATAGTCAATTGGTAAATAATCGTCAAAGTGAAAAAAAAAACTTTCTAATCTGACAACCATGCTAATAACATTAAGGAAATATTTCCTTTAGAAATAAAGCAAGATTTGATCTTATTTTTTATTACATAAATGCTATTTATATCGTTAATATTTAGTATGAAAATAGTTATCGTAAATGACCTTGGGTGACATTATGATAAGTGTTGTATGTATGCATGTACATACATACATATGTAATTATGTTTCATTATGTGTGATAACCGTGACAAGTTACATTTAATGGTGTGTGTGTGTTTTTGGACCAAAATAATATTATTTGCCCTTTACTGCTTTGCTTTCTTCGTCTTGTTTTATTTTTATTGTTGTGTTATTGTTATTGCCTTGATGTCTTTTCAGAAAAAAGCCTTAAGGAAAAGGTTGTCATGGATGGCCTTCAATTATTAAAAGAAACCAGACTGTGTGTGAGTAGGGTTATTAAAAGGTTTTCTTTTTTGTTTTAATAAAATACTATAAATAGAAATAAAATAAATTGTAACTTGATGTTAACCTCTGAACATAAAAGGGTGAATTTTGTTTTAAGCATTTGTTGTAATTAGTGAAAGTAATGGGGTATAGCCCCATTACTTGTTTCGAATACAAGTACCGGGTATTTCAAATACAAGTATATTTAGAGTTGGGGTCGTTTTAGGATTATTCGCTTCGGTCTTTAACGGCAACCTACAACAAAAACTCTTAAAGGACAAGACGGTTAATAATAAAATTACTGACTTTAGTGCGCAAAAGATCGATAGCTTGATGCGCTCTGTGACATAATGCGCCATCCAGCTAAAAAAGTTCAATAAATTTCAATTATCTTCTATTTTTGGCCCTAAAAAGTCCATATTCACGGTTCTGTTGCGCTCGCCTTTGACTAAAATGGCGTCTTCAGCAGCATTCATGAGGCGCCGAGATGAAAATTCATTTTTCTCGCTTTGGAAATATGTAAGTTCGCAATATATCCCAATGTTGTTCAAGCACAAGGCGACTTTTTTGGGTCGAAGAGCTATGATACCGACTGATAATCATTATTTTGGACAGGCGTGGTACAGATTTATGTCGGTCTTTGGCATATTGTCTTAACCTGACGCTGGTCTTACCACTGGGTGAAAATAATGCATCTCCCAATGCCTTTCTTGAGCAATGTGGCACAACCAGTAGCAATTAAATAACATGGCTGGCAGGACCATGCTCATACC
This sequence comes from Phasia obesa, assembly GCA_949628195.1. Lineage (NCBI taxonomy): Eukaryota > Metazoa > Arthropoda > Insecta > Diptera > Tachinidae > Phasia > Phasia obesa. Next base: position 7,366,048 of record OX451218.1, read on the forward strand.
TCATGTTAAGGAGTTGAATACTATTTGAACATTTGACACGCTTTTAGTGCCTCTGATGTGTAGTGCCACAGTACACCGGACTAAACCGATTTAGGTTTAAACCTTAGTCATCGAGTTACTTCCCAAAGTGCCTAACCAATAAACAGTCACAGAAATTTGTGTGTCAGTCGTTTGATCACTGGTCCTAAAGGTTTTTATCATCCAGTTTCAGGCCCTGCTAGCCTCAGGCACTGGCGCCCCTATATACTCCGGTAGCATTAGTCTCAAGGTATTAGAAGTCAACAAAATAAAATAATGCTCCCGGGGAGCCCCAATAATCAATATTTGGGAGAGAAAAAATTTATTAGTGTCAAAAATTATATGAATTGTTATGTACTAGCTGTGCCCGCCACTTCGTCAGCGTCGTTGCAATTTTTTTTTCGATTGAATTTGAAAGCAAGACACACCAAAGACCCCGACTTTTTTTGTCGTTCAGTTATGGTTTATATATTTACTTTACTAAGGTTCTCATCCCTACTAAAGATAAGTAAATTCATAAACCATAACTGAAACACTAACCGATATGCATAGTTTAAGCATATCGGTTAGTGTTTCAGTTATGGTTTTACCTAAAGGGTCTCATTCTTACTAAAATAACTGCGTAATTTCACTGCCTCTTCCCCACTTTCTCTTGGAAATAGAATATTTTTGCGGAAAAAAAATCCTATTTTGGAATCAGGATACTAAGGTACCTTCTCACAAAATTTTTACGTGACGCGAACATAGACAGACAGGAAATGAGTTGCGAATTTATTATATGTAAAGATACATATTTAGATATTTTGGACCAGCCAAATATGGGTCACAAAGACCCATAGCTTATTTAGCAATGCTTACGTTCTTTTTAACCCCAAAAAGGTGTGGGGAGTCTTCCAAATGTAGACATGTTCGAATGGTGTTCAAGGAACCCCTTCGAAAAAAGGCCAGGAAGGTACTTGGATAGATTATTGGTACCTTAATCTGGATTACTGCGTTAGTATCAGATCATGAAAACTTCAAGTATCGTCTGGCCATGAAGAATATCGAAGTCGATATTTGCAGACTATGCCTGAAAGAGGTTGAATCGCTAGCGTACATTGCGGGTATATGTCTAACAGTGACACGAAGAGAAGCATGTTTAAGGTGAATGTCATAGGGAATCTAAGTCTGCCGTGATGAGGAAGAAGGGCAATGGTCAGAATGGTGGCAAGAAATGGCAACGTTGGATGATCAATTTTCGAAGAAAATCATCTTCAGTGATGAGACACATTTTCACCTCAGTGGATTCGTCAATAACCTGAATTGCCTCATTTGGGCGAATGATAATCCTAGAGTAATTGTCGAAAAACCAATGCATCCACAAAGAGTGACTGTTTGGTGCGGTTTATGGGCTGCCGGTATCATCGGTCCTATTTTTTTTTTCCAAAATAAGGTCGGTCAGGCAGTTACTGTGAATGGTGTTCGCTGTCGTAAGATGATAACGAACTTTTTATGGCCCGAATTGGAAGATATGGATGTGGACGATAAGTGGTTTCAACAGGACGGTGCCACTTGCCACACACAGCTAACAAAACAATGGCTCTCTTGCGCGACAAATTCAATGGCCATGTTATCTCACGCGGTGGCGATGTTAATTGGCCGCCAATATCATATCATTTGACACTGTTGGACTTCTTTCTTTGGGGTTATTTGAAAGTAAAGGTGTACGTCGATAAGCCAGCAACAATTCAAGAGCTAAAGGATGAGATAATTCGACACATTAACGGCATAGAACCTCAATTATGCCTCAGCGTTATCGAAAATTTGGAGCATCGTATGGAGGTGTACCGCCGAGGTCACAGTGGCCATTTGGCCGATATTTTGTTCCACACATAATTGAACCATACCCCAATATTATCAAAATAAAAAGAAAAATGACAATAATTTCCTAAATAATTTGTGTTTTATTCAAAATCGTCTTTAACCACCCTTTAAAAGCATATTTCTAGGCGTCTTAACATTTTACTCACTATATTTTATTATTCTCTTTTTATTTACAGTCTCACCCGAATCCATAGTGATACCTATTGTATCATGCATTTTTGGTTTCCCCATATTGGCATTTATCGTTATTTGCTGCTTAAGACATCGCGCTAAGATGGCGAGAGAACGAGATCGCAGACGCAACTATGATATGCAGGACCATGCTGTTAGCCTGGTCAGATTTAGTCCAATACATAGGCTTAGTGAGTTTAAGTGTTGTAATGTATTCGTCTCTTTGAAATGCATGTTTGTTATATAATATTTTTATAAAAAGTTAAGAATTTAAAAAAAGCTCCATATATTTCAATTTAATTAATTTTTCTTTTTGTCTATTTTTGAATGTATTGCAATTAAAATACTTTATTTGTATTGAAATTCGAGCATACTTTAGGTTGTAATTGTTTTTTTTTGTTGCAATAGTTTACAGAGTAAAGCATACTTTTAGGCTTAAATAAAACTTCACAATCATTTCAATACTGGCATCAGTGTTCATTAATTTAATTATTGTGGTTTTTCGCCAGGTAAACATTTTCCCCTTTTTTCGTGCAAATGTGTTTATTAATTTTAATAATAAACATCAGTGGAAGCTCAAGTGATTTATTTTTATCTACATACATATGTATCATACACATATACTCGTACTTTTATATTGCAGCATACATATGAGAGTAATTCATTTGAATTATACTAGAGTTAGTATTTCAAGACTAAAAATGTTGCAAAAAGGGGTTTCTTGCTTGAACTTATATTGTAAATGTATTATGTGGTGGTTTCTAAAAAAATCAATGAATTGTGAAATATAGTATATCTTAAGGCTTTTTGTACTCTGGGTGTGTTTTTAGAGGCATTAAAAAATAAATATGTATATGTATCTCTAGTACTAAAGTGAATTTTAAGATATAATGAATATTCAAAATTTAACCCTGAAAAAAAGTTACATTTAATGTTTTTTTTTCGAAAATCTTCTTACAACCATTAGATAAGGGAACTAAGCCTTGAAAAATTGCTAATTGCAATTAACAGAGACTCAGAGACGTGATGAAAAAGAAGGCCAAAAGTTACCAGTCGACTATCTGAAATCACTAAAGAAGAATAAAGGCTGGCTGGTGGTATCACGTGACTCAATGAAAGTAAGGCTGTCGTAAATTACAAGTCGGTTGTCTATAATCATTGGGTTCGGAAGAGGATCAAAAAGGGACCCATTAAGAAAGTGTTTTGCTTCGATATTTCCCCTACATTAAAAATTATTTAAATAAAATGCAACCATAAGTTAATACATGTTCGAATTTGTGGAAAATGCTGAGCAACATCTATTATTTCACAACGAAAGTTTGACATTTAAAATGTGATGTCTATCTCGCGATTTGGAAGAATTTTACGATGTTATTGCTTTTAAATATATCACATTGTTTAACAAAATTTTCCATAAAAAATTTTACAAAAAAATTCCACCTGAAATAATGCTCATTTGCTTTATTTCACAGTTTTGATAAAATGTTGCCAGAAACATTTCATGTTTTTCCACAGTAAAAACAGAGTACTACTTCTGCAACATTTTTTCATGACTTTTTCATAGAAAATTTTTTTTATGTATTTAGTTTGACAGTATTCCGCATGAAAAACTAAACACAGTATCAGGCTTTATTATATTGGAATAACTTTTAATATCACTTTAAAAACTTTTTTAATATCACTTTAAAAAGTCTTAAATTTAATGTTTCCCCATTCATTTTTCTTATTGTTGCAAATGTATGACAAGTTTTCGTAAAATACTAGTTAACTAGCCGATATTCGAAAATTCGAACTTAAGTTGGAAGTTCTATAATTAAAGGAAACATGTTTCTAAAATCTATAAAATATTGTTAGTTAAGTAGCTATGTTCGAAAATTCGAACTTATGTTCGAATTGAATTATTTTTAAAGTAAAAATGTTTCTAAAATATATACAATGTTGTTAGCTAAATTTTAGCTTTGTTCCAAATGTTTGTTAGCTATGTTCGAAAGTTCGAAAATAAGTTTGATGTTTTTAATTCAAGTGTCTAGTTATAAATGGTCAAACTATTTAATATTCCTAATCATTTTTTTTAACAAATTTGTAATAAAATTTCATTAAATGCTTATGTTCGAAAATTCGAAATTATGTTCGAAATTTTTTAATGAAGAAAAAAAAATCTAGTTGTGTAATAAATATTCTAGAATTTTATTTCAGACTCAACTTTAAATTATAAAAAAATATTTTTAAACAACTTTTTTAAAAAAAAGCAATCTCGCTATAATCATTGAGGTCAGAAAAGGATCCAAAAGGGACCCATTAAGAAAGTGGTTTGCTTCGATATTTCCCCTATATTAATAATAATAAAAAATCCAACCATAAGTTAATAGTTATTTTTGACATTTTTAACTTATATTGGAATATTTGTAATTAAGCTTAAGTTTTTTAATATCACGTTAAAAAGCTTGAATTTAATGTTTCCTAAAAAAAAATTCGAACATAAGTTTGATGTTTTTAATTCAAGTGTCTAGTTATAAATGGTCAAACTATTTAATATTCATAATGTTTTAACAAATTTATAATAAAATTTCCTAAAATGCTTATGTTCGAAAATTCGAAATTATGTTCGAAAATTCGAAATTATGTTCGAAAATTCGAAATTATTTTCGAAAATTCGAAATTATGTTCGAAAATTTTAATTTAACAAAAAAATATCTAGTTTTATAATAAATATTCTATAATTAAAGAGTTTTATTTCAGCCTTTAGTTTAAATTACAAAAAAATATTTTTAAACATATTTTTAAAATAAGTTAAATTGATTTTTTTTTTCGAAAATCTTCTTACAACCTTAAGAGGTGTGGTTGCAATGGGGGTACTATGCCTTGGACAATTGCTAGCAATTACTATAGACTCCGTGATGAGAAAAAAGACCGAAAGTTCGAAATTCGAAATTATATTCGAAAATTTAAAATTAACAAAAAAGTATCTAGTGTAATGGGAAAGTAATAAATATTCCATAATTAAAGAGTTTTAGGTAGTTTAGGCTTAGCTTCAAATTACAAACATTATATTTTTAAACATCTTTTTAAAAAAAGCAATCGTGCTATATATAAATGACTCAAAAATTGGAAAATATTTTATAAAAATTTTATAAATTATACTTTGTGGTGTTTGTTTGCATTCACAATTGATTTCCAACTTTAAACACTATTATCTTGATATTCATACTTCTTCGGTTTCTGTTCTATGCTACTATCTGTTTCAATAAATTACTTTTAATTAAATTCTTTCACATATTTTCTTTTCATTTCCCTTTCTAGCTCTCTTTTATCGCTTTTATTTCTTATTGCTACTACGGTTCAGTTCATTTCAAGCATTTTTATGTTCTTGAAAGGATAATGATGATTGTTTTTTTTTTTCCTTCTTTTCTTGATTTGATTTTGCATCCATCTGTTGTTATGAATTGTGATTGGAAAAAATTATGTTTTGTTTAGAATAAAAGCTGAGCTGACATTTAAGCTGCTTTATTAAAAGGAGTAATAGAAAAGAAACAAAAACATTCTTCTATGCGACATAAAAAATTTGCTAAATTTATTAAAGACTTATAAAGTCTTTAAAGAAGTAAGAGTGCTATATTCGGCCATGCCGAATCTCAAATACCCTTCACCATAGTAATGCTAGATATTGTGTCACCTATGTTTCTCTGAACATTTTTTTGTAAATTTGTGTTCAACATTTTTTTTTATAAAAATTTCTTTTTTAATTTTTGAGAATTTTTTTTTTAAACTTTTTTGAAAATTTTTAAAAAAAAAAAATATTTTTTAAAAATTTTTTTTCAAAATTTTTACATTTTTTTGAAAAATATTTTATTTACTTTTTTGTAAAAATATTTTTTAAAAAGTTTTTTTTTTCAAAATTTTCAACTTTTAGTAATTTTTTTGTAAAAACTTTTTGGAAATTTTTTTTTTAAATTTTGTTAAAAATATTTTTGAAATTTTTTTTTTTAGATTTTTTTTTTAAATTTTTTAAAAAAATTTGGGAAAAATTAGGAACTTTCTGCAATCTATATTGCGTTAGAATGGTCAGCCTAATGCAAAAAAATCCTTTAAACAAAATTTCCTCATATTGGCCTTCCCCAATGGGTCTATTGAATGCTCCTGGTCACCAATGGTCACCCTGTAGTTCTATTGGCTACTTCTATATGTATTGCTTTCTTACCAACCTAAAAATAAAGACAAAATCGCCAATCGTAGGGGATCCCCTGAGATTTTGTTTATTTAACAAAAACACGAAAAGAGAATCATTAAAACCGAAAAAATTGAAAGAAAACGTGAAAAAATACAGGTGGGCGTGGTTTTTTGCCCTGCAAAGGAATGATCTGATGTTGCCTAATTGCAGTTCCAAATTTTTCGAAACTATGCCTGGCAGATTGGTGGTCTTAAATCTTCTGTATCTCCTCTGTTGCCTTGGCAAATATCATTATTACCAGAAAACGGGCAGATGGACATAGCTTAATCAACTTTTCTATGTGTAAGAATCCAGAATATAGAATACTTTAAGGGGTCGGAAATGAATATATAGAAATTACGGACGGAATGACAAACTTCCACACCTGTGGTAAAGGGTATAAAATTAATTTTTTAATGTTTAAAGAGTTTTAAACAATTTTCTATATTTTTTTCTTAAAAAATATTTTGAAATATTTTTTAGCCTAAAAGTATGCTCTATTTTAATGCACCGATTTTTGTTTTGCGCCTAAAATTATGCAATAAACTTTTTATTTTTTATTTTGCACCCTAAAGTATACTTACTTTAAGCATTATTACACATGATTACCTAAATAAAAATTTCTTATGCAACCTAATTATAATTTCTCTTTTAGATTACCGATCGGCACGAGCTATCAGTCTACGTCCTGAACGAAGTCTGAGTCAAGGTTTCACCTCGCTGGAACTCGATACCGTGGTTGAAGAACGTTGCAGTGATGTCGAGCAAACACAAACGGAAATCTTAAATTCCGAATCACCCATGGAATCATCAGCTACTACTTGCAAAATTTCATTCTCTAGCAGCTAACAAATGCCACTGAAATCTACCAGTCCTGTTAACACAAACTTAGCTATGCCTTCGACATTGGCAGAAGAGCCGTTCCTACCTATAGCTACAAATGCACATACGAAAACGACGTCACGTTCACCATCCTTAACGCTAAATTCGAAATCAAAATCGGCCGATGTAGTGCAGAAATGTAAAGTGAAATACTTACAAACCCACAGTGAATATCCCATGTCTACATTAAGTCCTCGCCAGTTTACCTTAAAACGGCAAAAGCGTGTAGGAGGAGAGAACTCACATGGACGTTTCTCATCTATGAAAGTCTCGTCTATGCGAAAATCACGTTCGCTTGATGCTGAAAATAATTACTCCTTAACCAGCATACAGTCTCCACTATGGGTGACACTTACCAATGCTCGTACCATAGAAGAGTTGTCAAGAGAACAAATTTAAGTAAAAAAAAAAAAAAAAAAAAAAAAACAAACAGTGAAGTAAATATTTTCTTTGTTTTAGAACTTTATTCAATAAATGTGTAGTTTAGAAAAACCAAAACGCTTTTTGATGGAAAACATATTCATAGACCAATAATGTTTTTAATATTTACCAATTAATAAAATTTAAGAATAAGCCCCACAACAGAGTTTCAAACAAATTTTAGAATAAATCATATTTTCACCTTATAATTTTGATTTAAAATAAAATGTATGTAAAATTTTATCATAATTTAATTCGTAGAAAAATAAATGAAATAATATTGAGAAAATTAGTAAGAGTTTTATTTCAACAATGAAAAAGGCACAATTTCATAATGACAAATTTTTAACCTTAAAATCAATTATATATTTCATTACAATCATTTTGCGTTACTCAAAGTCAATTTTCGAAAATTCGAATTTTCGAACATAAAGTTTAAATACATAATTTTTTAAATTAAGGAATTTATAAAATAATTATATAATTTATTACGTTTTTTACACAAAATTTATTACAAAATCTGATTTTTTAAGCCAATGCTGAATAATTCAAAATTATAGTTAAATTATTTATATTTTGCAAAATTGAAATCAAATTACAAAACTCTAAAAATTAGCTAAATACTTTCAAAAAACTTAAGAATTAAAGTTTGAATATAAATTAATATCATTCGAAATATTTTCTTACTGTTTATAATAATTTGCCAATAAAAATTATTTAGTTCCAGAAATTTTTATAAATTCGTTAAAAATTTGTTTAACATAATTTTCTGACATTTTTTAGAAATTATTGGGGATACAAACAAATTTGTTATACAAACTTTGTTCTAAAATACATTTTAAGATAATTTTATTTATTATGAATATGGGCTCAAAATTGAATAAAGCTCTTCGAATCACTTTTTTTTTCAATGGTAAATGACATAATGCCAACGTTTTTTTTTTTAACACTAGTTTCAAATAAAATTTTTTTAAACAGCAAAAAATATGAAAAACCAAATTACAATTTAAATTAAATCATTTTAAACTTATTTTCGAAAATTCGAACTTAATTTCGAATTTTCGAACTTAATTTCGAATTTTCGAAAAGGGTGTAAAAAGGTTTATTTTTGAAAAGGCTTTTCAGATTTTTTTTATAAATAGAAGAAATTTATGAAATTGTTTTTAAATTAGCGACATTTTTTTAAATAAAACTTTTTCTGCAACTACATATTAAATTACTGTTTCACAAATTTTATTGGAATAACTAATATTTAAAAGTATTCAAGAGTAAGTGTGGAGCAGTTTTATTTTTACATTTACTTGACAATAATTTAAGTTTAATATTTATTTTTTTTTTATTTATATAACTCAAGTTCGAAAAAAGTAAGTTTGAGGTTATACTCAAAAATTCGAAATAAAGTTTGAATTTTCGATCATGATACATAAGATTTTAACTTTAAAATGGGCTAAAAGTTTTTATTGCTTATTGATAAATTTAATTTCGAAAAAGAGAAATATTTTTATAACTTTCGAAACAAAATTTTTATATAAATTAATTTTAAAATTTTTGAGATGATGTTTTAGCGATAATTTAAAATAACCATACTAAAAGGGTGCCTCCGTGAGCTAGTAGGTAGCGTGCTATTCTATCAGTCCTGGGTTGTGGGTCCGATTCCCACCAAAGACTCGGGCATTTTGTTCTACAAGTTGGCGGGAAGACCAAGAAGAAGCTTGGATATAATCTAGGATAATCTAGGCGCCTACAAATAATTAACTGCGTTAGTTACAGGTCACGGCCTGTCAAGTATTATATGGTCAAGTTAAAAATCGGCTTTGGACCACGGCAGACACATTAAATGGAGATACTGTGGAGACCATTATGCAAATGTTAGCCATTACCATAGACTCTGTGATGAGGAAGAATGTCGACATGTCGCCATTCCGAAATCACTACAGTCGAGAGTAAAAGGCTAGTATCAGCACGAGACTCAATGAAAGTAAGGTATTCGTAAATTTCCAGTCGGATACCAGATATCATTGAGAAACAAAGAGGATAAAAAAGGGACCCATAATGTTAGTGGTCTGTTTCGGTATCCCCCTACAAAATAATAATAACTATGTTAAAAATCATTTTCTTACATATAACTTTGTTATTTCTCGAAAATTCCAAGTTCGAGTTGTTTAAAAAATTATATAAATAGTTTTTTTTAGTTTAAAACCATAATTTCCTAAATTAAAAATATTGAATGTTGATATGTATTTTTATATGGAATTTTAATATGGAAGTCAAATATAGCTGTGAAAAGATTGAACTTTATTGTAAAGTCTACAAAGCTTTCGAAAATAAATAAGAGTTTTAGTAAACGTTTTTAATTTTAAATAAATAATTTAAGAAAATTATTATATGGTTATTTGAGACGACTAAAGCTATAGCAAAATAATTGCCTAAAATAAATCTAAATTGCTTTTAAAATATAAAAGCTCATTAATAAAGCTTTTATTTAGTACTGAATAAAACCTAAAAAATGTTTCCTTTAAACTTCTCTGAATTGTTATTGAAGAAAATAAGCTTAATTCTAAATATTTTTAAAGCTTTTTTGTTTGATGGCGGGAAAAGCTTTACGATTTTTGTCTGTACTAAAATAATTTAATATTATTAAGTTATAAAACGAAGCGAAATAAAAATCGTCACTGTTGGAGCAAGGCGAATTGAATAATAGGTAAAACTGATAGCACAGGTCAAGACGAATTGAATACTAGGTAATCGCAATGTTACAACAAAAACAACCACAGGCAATTTTGTTTGTGTATAAACACCTACAGTTGTCAAAAACCCCAAAGAAAAATTCAAAAGAAAGTAAAAAAGAAGAAAATTTGTTAGACAAAACACATAAGTTTTGTTAGTTTGGGCAATATTTTATAATATTTAAAGAAAAAAGTGAAAAAAAAAAAACGTGAAAAATAAATATAAAAGAACATAATCTTATAGAGAAATACATTTTTATTTTAAAATTTTATTTATTAAAATGTGTCGCAAAGAAAATGTAAACAAATTTTGACATAAGAGGGTAAAAAACACATATAGAAGAATATGTTCACCTGGGCCAAGGCGAATTGAATACTAGGTAAAACTGATAGCCCAGGCGAACATCTTCTTCTATATGTTGGAAGTAAAACAAAAAAACAAAAAGTTACTTTCATTGCTAACCGATGGTTGGCTGAAGGAACAACAAATATAAGGTGGTAAATATAAAAAAGTAAAAATATTCAACAAGAGGGAAGTTTAAGGCAGTGGTAGACTTCGTTCTCACAAACTAACGATTGATAATAGAATACAAGTTTTCTCGTATTCCTTTATCTGGGTTTGGTTGGTTAAATAAATGATGCTTACAACTAAACATTACCCTAAGTAGATAGATGCGAAGAGTGCTGATGACGGACGTGGCTGTCTAGAAAATGTGCATTCCGCTCCTGCTGGTGTCTAAAAATTAAATTTTCCCAATTTTTTTGAACCCACTTCAAAAAAAGAAGGAGGTTATCAATTCGTCTGAATGTTGCTTTTTTATGTTTGTGCCCGCAGAACTCAGTCATTTCTGAACCGATTTTAAAAATATTTTCTTTATTAGAAAGGAAATGCTTACAGATTGGTACCATTTTAAAAGAAGTGCAGAATTTTGAAAATTAAAGGGTGTACCCATACAACAGACGTGTTTTTTACGTGTATTATGAACCGTAAAGGGCACCCTTTTAAAATTTTAAAAACTGCTTAATACTATAGCTGCAAATAACAAAAAGTAATAAAAAATAAACTTAAAAATTAAAGGGTGTCCCCATATGTGACGTTAATTTAAATATATGAACCATTTGAACCATTGTAGACAATCACTTGAAAATTGGTCAGAATGTCCAATATTTATAATAAGAAATTAAATATTTATAATTAGAAGTTAAAGGGTGTCCCAATAGTTGATGTAATTTGATGTATATTGCAAAACTTTTGAACTGTAACAGAGAGACGGTTGAAATTTACAAAGAACCTGTATATCTAAGTCCTTTATAACATCAAGTATATAATTTAAATTTGGAAACTAAAGGGTGTCCCCATAATTGATATAATTTTACCTATCCAGCCCTATCTTTTGAACCGTTATAGACAAACGCTTGAAAATTAGACAGAATCTCCACTACTATGTCCCGTATAATAACATTTATAAATATTTAAAATCTTAAAGGGTGTGTCAATAGTTGATTTAAATTGATGCATATGACCAAACTTTTGAACCGTTTTAGACAGACATTTGAAATTTACAAAGAATCTCTCCTTTTAAATAAGTGTTTAATTTAAAATTGTACATTGAAGGGTGTCCCCTAGGTGTTATTGTTTAAGCTATATGGCCATATCTTTGGAACCGTTACTTTTTATTACTGTGTCAATAATAATAAGTGTAAAAAAATAAATGGTGTCCTCATATCTGACGTAATTTGTCGTATATGGCTTTATGTGCTGAACCGTTATGGATAGACATTTGAATGTACAGAACGTACGTATATTAACTATGTCCGCTAGAGCAACAAGTATAAAAGTATTTGATTTGAGTACTATTTCTTACAGATTACTTCCTTTTAAATTTTTAGCTTAGAATTGATGCACATATATTTGTTTTATAGTCGGTTTTTTTTGCAAGAATTATCTTTAATATTATCACCTAATTTGTAATTTAATTAATTCTTTCTTAGAGAGAATAAAAACGAACTTAAGCTTGATTATAAATTTCATTGTATGTAAAAAAATTTAATAAATAAATCTTATATGAAATTGTACCAAAAACGCATGAAGTATACCCGTGTATCACTGATGTGTCGATTGTACCAAATTTGGTACAATTTGGTACCACAAATCCGAACACTGATTAACAATGAAAAAATTCTCTCTTAATTTCAATAAAAAACATCCCCCATTTATCTCTTATACTAACCACTGAACGAACCACTGTAATTTACAGTTTCTTTCATCACTCCTTCCATCAGTCACATAAAAAGTGCCTTTTTTAATCCCCGCAATTAATAAAATTCAATGAAGTTGATTCCTCTTTATCGACGCGTGTTAATTGTCATTGCGTTAAAGAAGAGGCGTTGCAAAAACATGAGAAGTGGCATTAAAAAAATTATGAAAACTCAAGAAAATCCTTTTTCTTTTAGTTTTTTTTTTTTATTACAAAAAAGTATAAAAGTAAAATATAGGAAAAAGGTCATAATTTGTAAATTAATATAAAAAAATTGCCGTGGGAAAGTGTTAAGAAATGAAAAAAAAAAAAAAAAAATGAAGAAAATATCAAGGATATTTGTTACTTTATGGTAACCTTTTTATTTAAAGACATTTGATTACAAAGATGTGCTGTTTTGGCATATGAGCGACACCGATATGAGCGTTATAGACTATATACTATAGGTAAAGGACATTTCTTATAGCATAGAATCCACGAGTGAAATGTGATGGTTTTGATTGCGATCAAAAATTATGAGGGTTGTATTTAAGAGGTTAATTTTTTAACAGCGATTAAAATGTCATACAGTTATCAGATCTGGCAGCCATATTATCATTAGGGTTCTGTTTAGAAATCATCACTGCTTGGCATTAGATATGCAAACATGACTTTACAATGCCGATTCACCCACAAGTGAAATGTGATGGTTTTGATTGCGATCAAAAATTATGAGGGTTGTATTTAAGAGTTTAGTTTTTTAAAAGCGATTAAGATGACATACAGTTATCAGATCTGGCAGCTTTATTATCATTAGGGTTCTGTTTAGAAATCATCACTGCGCGGCATCAGATAACCAAACATGACTTTACAATGTCGATTCAAATCTGAAGGTTCACATTACTGCTCTTTAAAACGCCTACTTCACACTTTAGGTTTTACTTATATGTACATATATCAATGATGACCCCTTGAAGGGCGGTTTAGACGGTACCAAGGCGAATCTATACCAGGTGAAGGCGATAGCCCAGCTGATTGTTTTGCTTAAAGCAATGATTCACTATCATACTCAGTCGTACAATTTGCCAAAAAATGCATGTGTGCTCAGAAAGTATGATAGTGTAGATTAAAAGTGTATGTGTGTGACAGACTTTTTGACAGATCTGTACGATTGAAAAAATTCATAAAATAGTATTTTTCCATGCGATCTGAGTAGCCATTTTGAAACGATTTTTTGAGTTGGACAGAATTCTGTCAGATTTTTTTGTGATTGAATCGTACGAGGATAATGAATCCTGGCCTTTACCAGCTGAGCCCGCTACATCGTAGGCGACCTAACAATATTTTGTTCGAGTTTATTTTGAAAGTAATCAACACCAAATTTTAAGACACTTATTTTTATAGTGCTTTAATTATGGTTCTTTATATAGAGGTACCTATCCCTGGATAATATTCTAAAATTATTGTAGAGTTCTCACAATAGTGTTTGTAGTACCTTTAAATCGTGTGTGCTTTCACTAATTTTTCTTGATTTTTCCTTGAAATATTTTTGCTCAAAAAAGTATTCAAGGTGCTAAGGATATCTTCTCAAAAAATTTTATTAAAATCCATCCTACAGGGTGATGCGAACACCGACAGACAAATATTCAAAATATTGCTGTTTTCATTACGATTACTAACTGCTCCAACAGCAAAATTTTCAAAAAAAATTTATGTACAGAAATGGTCCTGTTCCAATTTTATTATAAAGGGTGTTTTTTCTAGAGGTATAGAACTTTAAGTTGGCATTACTTTTCAAGATGGCGACCGATTTAACAGCTGTCAAGTGATTTATTCTCAGTTTGGTTTGGCAATTCATCATGAATAGACTCACGCCTGAACAACGCTTGCAACTGGGCCCAAAACGAGATTACCGTTGTTCCCCATTTTCATAAGCGAATTTTGTTTAGCAATGAAACGCACTTCTGGTTGAATGGCTACGTCCACAAACAAAACTGCCGCATTTGGAGTGAAGGTAATCCTCAAATGTATGTCGAAACACCGTTACATCCAGAAAAACTGACTGTTTGGTGCGCTTTATGGGCTGGTGGAATCATTGGTCCGTACTTTTTCAAAAACGATGGTGGCCAGAACGTTAGAGTCAATGGTGATCGGTATAGAGCCATGATTACTAACTTTTTCATTCCTTAATTGAACAACCATGATGTCCAGGAGATGCGGTTTCAACAAGACGGCGCAACATGTCACACACAGCTCGTGCCACAATAGATTTATTGAAAGACACGTTTGGTGACCGACTAATTTCTCGTTTTGGACCTGTGAATTGGCCTCCAAGATCTTGTGATTTAACACCGCTAGAATACTTTCTGTGGGGCTATGTAAAGAACATTGGTCTATGTGGATAAGCCACAAACGCTTGACCATTTGGAAGACAACATTCGCCGTGTTATTGCCGATATACGGCCACAAATGTTGGAAAAAGTCATCGAAAATTGGACGTCCAGATTGGACTACATCCGCGTCAGCCGTGCCGGTCATATGCTAGAAATCATATTTAAAATGTATTGCCACAAGATTATCTTTCGGAGAAATAAAATTCATGTCAATCGAATAATCCATCGTTGTTTTATTGCAACTTAAAGTTCTATACCTCTATAAAAAAACACCCTTTACATATATATGTACATATGTATAGATTCCATATGAAAAATGTGAAATCGTTTTAATAGATTTTAAATCTTTTTTTAATTTTCTTCTTTACAACACGTGCTTTTTTTGTTGACATTTATAGCACGTGTTGCATTATTGATCATGGGCTATCACTTTTTTATCACAACAAAAAAATTGCCTTTAAAATCCTCAAATGAGTTTGATTTGCTAAGAAAAATATAAAAATAAAAACATCCCTTGTTGATTATATTGTTCACTTTGTAACTTCCCACAAACTGGTACTTATTGCTAATTTGATTTTGATTTTTCCTGTTTGATTTTTTTTTTAACAAAGATTTTTATCTCCTGAAGAGATATTTAATCCTATTAGTGGCACAATTACATTGTGGCAAAAGTCAAAGGAGCAGCGGGTGTAAAAATATCAATTTAATTTAATCTAACGTGTGACTTTTTTTGGTTTGAGGGGTTCTAATACTTCTGTTCTTCTCTCTTTGTCTCTCTCTCTATCTTTATCTCTTTCGTTAGACAGAGAGTGTTTGTTGTTTATACTTATGTATCATTAATGCCAACGTGTATATTTAAATGTGATAGAGATTAAGAGCAGGTTCTCATGCCGCAAATAAATAATAATTTCAATTAGTTGTTGATAGAGGGTGACAAATTCGCTTGAAGTATTTAGACACTGTAAGGGATACTTGAAATTATAAATCAAGAGGATTATTGCCTTAATAAAGTGATTGGTAGTGCGCTAGTCTATCAGTTTGGAGGTTTTGGGTTCGACTCCCACCAAAGTCTGTGGGTTTCTTGTGCAAACAAGCAAGAAGCTTTGCAGGTAGTGTTGTGTTAAAAAAAATAAACAACAAGAATCTGACTTTATAAAAACAAGATTTGCATATTTAAATAAAATATATATTAATTTATGTAGATTTAATTATTGTTGTTATAACAATGTGCGACTAGGTAAGACAGGTTCAATGTCCCCATAAAAGCTCCTACTTTAAATCGAAATAATAATCTGAGATTACAATAATTTCAAACGAAAATTCTGGAAGAGTCCAAGTATTTAAAGTAATGCTGGCGATTTCTATCACTTTCAAATACTCGATACTACTCAATACTTTTCAATGGAGTACTCAATAGTACTCAATACTTCATGTTAGCTATGGAAATTTATTTTCAAAATAATAATGAACCCTGTCTGACAAAAAATGTAACTTTATTATCATGTGTCTCTCGGCCTACTGAGCGTACTATTCGCAACACCATCACCCATTTTGAGACCCAGCATTCATTATTGGATAATATTAGACCGAATAGACCACGTCCAGCACGCTGTGAAGAAAATATAGCAGCCGTAGCTGAGAACTTGATGTAGCGGTACAGAATATTAAAAATTTCGCTCGCAAGCATTCACCCCTATCGCGAATATTTATTCCCATGAAAAAACTCCCAAAATTTCTATCGCGAATGTTTTCTACCGAAAATACAAGTAAATGGCTATTGGAATCATTCACGATAGAAAAATTTGGGAGTTTTTTCATGGGAATAAATATTCGCGATAGGGGTGATTATTTTTTATTCACCACTAGGATTTTAAATTTTCTTGAAACAGTTACGGAGTCAATAAGACATATGGATTATTGTCGGTTTGTCATTAGGGATTATACTTTAACGCTATAGAAAGTCCTCCAAATCATAAGTTCTATTTTTCTAAATATTTTTTAAACGAAGTCACGAAGACCAGAACACCTTTGGCAAACGGGTTGTCATTACGGGGTTCCATACAACATCGAAAGTTCTACTTTTCTAAACAGGTTCCTTCAAGATATTAAGTTGGTTGCCTCGGTGCGCTAGTAGGTAGTGTACTAATCTATCGGCCCGGGGTTGTAGGTTCGATTTCTATCAAAAACTCTGGAATTATTCACTACGATTTGGCAGGAAGACCAAGAAGGAGCTGGGATATAATCTGGGTGACTAAAAATTTTTACCTCCATTAGTGACAGGTCACGGACGGAGACCTTAGCCTTTATCAGTCGCCAGTATGAAATCATTACAGTCGAGAGTAAAACAGGTAGTGACAGCACGACTCAATTAAAGTAAGGTATTAGTTAATTTTCACTCGGATACCAGAAATCACTGAGGAAAGAAGGGGGTCCCCCCTACAAAATAAAAAAAAAAGATATTCAGTTCTATAACTATCACGATTAATTAATAATGATTTGTACAACCACTTAAAACATCAGTATAATCCAGCAAATGTATACAGAATATAAAAACAGAAATGTATGTTTTAACACCCTTCATATGCTTTCCCTGAACATGATTGTTGCTTATTTGCTGCTATAAAATGTTACTGGGTTATTAACAAACAATTAAGGGTTGTTACCTTATCAGCATTCAAACACTCGTTCGTTAGTTTACATTGACATACACATTACAGAAATAAACTCCGCCTGTTTAAGACCAAGACTATGGCAGTACAAGTATGTAGAAAATATTCCTTAAAATTTGTCACACACACTTGAAACAAGGACACTATAAAAATTGCACAGCATCAGGAAGGTTGTAGAGCGGAAGAAATTAAAAAAAAAGTTCAAAGTATTAAGAGATCCTGGGCAGAAAGCAATGATAGACAAATTCCAAAAAGAACTTTAATATGGAGCCAACTAAAACTAATTCAGAAAACGAGTGTGCAGACAAGGAATCTGGCAGACACATTTTAACGACAGCAAATAGTGCGATAGACAAAGTTTTATTACCCCTAAGATCTGCTGGCTTAAGAGGAAATCCACCAGCTTTAATAAGAGCACCAACGGCTACATATACATTTTCAAATCCCAAAACTGAAAGTCTTTCGGATGGTGAGCTATCGGATTTTTCTCTAAACGATACCGAGGAGGATGAAGAGGAGTTCCGTAATTGTGTTTTACTTAATGGTTCACAAAGTGAAGGTAAATGTTTTTGGGTTTCTTAAGATGCCAGAAAGCGTATTGAAACATTTTGTTTAACTTTTTTTTAAAGGAGCAGCCTTTAGCAACAATAGGTCGTCTTCACGAGGTCTACCTATAGGTGGTCCCTCACCACCTGCCAACCTACTAAACTCGAATACCTCCGAGGTTTTTGGTAAGGATGGTTTTCCTTTGGTTCGCAAAGTTTTCACCAACACCCGAGAACGTTGGCGTCAACAAAACGTATCCAGTGCTTTTGCCGAACTAAGAAAGCTGGTGCCCACCCATCCTCCTGACAAAAAGCTGTCGAAAAATGAAATCTTACGTTCAGCTATTAAATACATTAAGCTTTTGACTCGTGTACTGGAATGGCAAAAGGAACAAGAGGATAAACAGGAAAATGAGCTCAATAACAATAATCGCCTTGCCATAAATGGTCACATGCCGGTTAGCAACAGCAACAGCCACAGCAACAGCAACAACAATACAAATGGAGTTATAGACAATAAGCGTAATGTCAAGCAAATGCTCAATTTCAATCAGACTATTTCGACTTCTAACAACAATTTGCTAATGATTGCTCCATCCAATATGTTAACACATCATCATTATATAAAAACCGAACAATTGGAGACTTCAGAAAGGTTGAGCGGTAACAGCAATGGTTCCAACAACATTTCACAATCTATACCTTTGATTGCTGTTAGAACAATCAATATTTCGAAGGGAACTAAGGCCAGCAAACGCAAATCTATGGAGGAGTGTGGCTCTAAAGAAGATAGAAAACGTAAAAAGGATGTAGCCGGCACCAGTGCGGCGACAATCTCTAATAGTCGTATTTAAGTTGTGCAATTTATCTTAGAGATGATTTGAGATTTTAGATGCAATTAGTGAAGCACTTTAAGTGAATTGAATAAATTTGAAAAGGTCAACTGGGATTTGTAATGTTAACACTTTTAAAAGTGTTACAAGATAATTCTTGCAAAAAAAAAACCGACTACAAAACAAATATAAGTGCATCAATTCTCAACTAAAAATTTAAAAGGAAGTTATCTGTAAGAACTAATACCCAAATCAAATACTTTTATACTTGTTGCTCTAACGGACATAGTTTTATACGTTCTGTACATTCAAATAACGGTTCAGCAGATAAAGCCATATACGACAAATTACATCAGATATGAGGACACCCTTTATTTTTTTACACTTATTATTACGGACACAGTAATAAAAAGTAACGGTTCCAAGGATATGGCCATATAGGTTAAACAATATCACCTAGGGGACACCCTTTAATGTACAATTTTAAATTAAACACTTATTTAAAAGGACAGATTCTTTGTAAATTTCAAATGTCTGTCTAAAACGGTTCAAAAATTTGGCCATATGTATCAATTTACATCAACTATTGAGACACCCTTTATAACTTTATATATATATATATATATATATATATATATATATATATATATATATATACATATAAAAGTTATTATACGGGACATAGTAGTGGAGATTCTGACTAATTTTCAAGTGTTTGTCTATAACGGTTCAAAAGATAAGGCTAGATAGGTAAAATTACATCAATTATGGGGACACCCTTTAGTTTCCAAATTTAAATTATATACTTGATGTTATAACGGACTTAGAATTATAGGTTCTTTGTAAATTTTAACCGTCTCTCTGTTACGGTTCAAACGTTTTGCAATATACATCAAATTACATCAACTATTGGGACACCCTTTAACTTCTAATTATAAATATTTAATTTCTGATTATAAATATTGGTCCAATTTTCAAGTGATTGTCTACAATGGTTCAAATGGTTCATATATTTAAATTGACGTCGCATATGGGGACACCCTTTAATTTTTAAGTTTATTTTTTTTATTAATTTCTATTATTGGCAGCTATAGTACTAAGCAGTTTTTTAAAATTTTAAAAGGGTGCCCTTTACGGTTCATAATACACGTAAAAAACACGTATGTTGTATGGGGACACCCTTTAATTTTCAAAATTATGAACTTCTTTTAAAATGGGACCAATCTGTAGCCATTTCCTTTCTAATGAAGAAAAAAATTTTAAAATCGGTTCAGAAATGACTGAGTTCTGCGGGCACAAACATAAAAAAGCAACATTCAGACGATAATCGATTGATAACCTCCTTCTTTTTTTGAAGTCGGTTAAAAATAAGGTTAGATATGTTAAGAAAAATGCATTGGAAAAGAAGTTTACAGCAATTTGGTCAGAATAAGTCCGGGGTTCGAGATTTAAAATTTTACAAACTGAAATGAATAATTTTTTTTTAATTTTGAATTAAAAAAAATTGCTCTGTTTGATAGAGAAACGTATAGCGCGCATAAGACTTGGGTTTCTTAGGAAACGTGAACATGCACCAAAACCACTCGAAGGCCGAGCAACTAGGACGGCCTGATTGACTTTAAGCGAGCGATAATGAGAATGATGCGCTCACGTGTTCCCCAACCCAAAGCTATTTTTCGACTGACCTAACCTCTTTATTAATTGGATCCAGCATATTCTTATGCACAAAGTTGGGCTCAAAGCTATAACATATGGCATCACTTTTCATACGTAGAGCTGACATTGCGACCGTTGATGTAATGAATAAGTCCAATGGTAGCCATCTCAGATTTCTCTCGATTACTTGATATCGTATTGTTCGGTTCTCTTTTAATCCTGGCCAATATTTTTGCTCAATATTTTAAAATGTTGTGTGATTAGAAACGTTTTAAAAATAAATTCTTAAGATACGAACATTATCTTTTAAACTGTTTACTGCTGCATTTTCGATAATACAACCCCGGTATTCATTTCACTTCTCTTCAGACATTTAAAAACTATAGAGTTTTTTTTATAATAAATTGTTTATAACAAATTAAACTTAACCATTTGTACATTTTATCCCTTGATAAGTTAAAAATACAAAATATTGGTTTACTCGCCTTGGCCAGCAAAAGCAAAATCAAATCTAATTCTTATCGTTAGAAATTGAATGATGAAAAAAAAACAAAATTTCTTGCCGAAGATTAAATAAATAAAATACAAACTTATGCACTCGAACAGACAGACTTTGGTTCCAGTTAAATCCCAATAACTTTTACAAACAGTTACGTTTAGACGTTATAGCGTACAGGTTGGAACGTATTTTACAGTTGAAAGTTAAAATGGCTGATTTAGTGTTGGCCTCGTTCGGCACTTTCGGTGTGTTTTTCGGTCTATTGATTTTGATTTTCCTAATACTCAGACATAAATCCAGTTTAATCTTTGGCATTTATCCGAGCAAAACTTTATTTTATCACCTCAAATATGGCATTGCCTTGCTGCTGCTAAAACATTTGCGTCATCGTTTCTATCAAAATAGTAGGAAGCAATCGGCCGAGGTTATGCAGCAATGGGATAAGCCTCAAGTGCTAAGCGATAATCCCAAGTCCTATGATGTGGTTTGTTTTATGGCAGCCAATACTAAGGGAGAAAAGCTAATGGTTTCCTTGGAAAGAAGACGCAAAGGTATTAATCGTGCTGTTTTGTATTTATGGCTGCCGCAATATGGGCTTTTGGCTTTGCCCAATCTACCCGATATGTTATTTTTCACCACCGAAGGCGAGGAAGGCCAAAACGAGTTTAGGGGTAATGGTTTTCACATTTATCCCAAAGAGCCCATGAAATCTTGGTGCCTTAAGTATACAGGAGAGCTCAAGCAGTCTTCGGGGGAGAGTACGGCTCTTCTGAAAGTTCAATTGGATTTAGAATTCCACTCAGAAAACTCTTATTTTGATTATAATAGAGACTTAAGTGCCTCGGTTATAGCTGATTCGGTAGCTAGAGAAGCCTGGAATGAATCTTTCTATATGATGCTAAGAAGTGTGGACAAAATTTTGGAAAAACGTAACCACTATGAGCAAAGTGGCCACATAACTGGCCACATACAAATAGCAGATGAAAACTCTTTAACATTAAAAATGAATGGTTTTAGAGATCACAGTTTTGGCACCGAAAGATGTCTCTCCACCATCAATCGTTACGTCTACTTTGCTCTTTTCCTAGCCGATGGCTCCAGCATGGTGGTGGGTAATTTATCTCAACCCTCCTTCTTTTTATCCTCCCTTAAAGTGGGTTATCTGTGCAGCCAGCTGGGTGTTTATACGCCCATAACACAAAGTAATTTTGAATTGTATACGTATGGCGAAAGAGGCATTCCGCCGAAACATCAAAATTTCATAGTACAAACCGCTGATGACAAGTATTTTGTGCAAATTAAAGAGGAACACACTGCCATACGTTATGTGGGAGGTAACTGGGAGTCCAAGGTCTATAATCAATTTGTTTCCTGCACAGTTAATGGGGTGGCAGGCCAGGGTATAACAGAATATTTGTATCGCCATAATGGAGGACGGCCAGAGGAGGTGTGCGAAAAGGATCCCTTGTGGTATCAACGCATACGTAAATTCGAAAGAAGTTTAAGCAATTATGACAATGCGGATGACAATGAAGAGTTTTTCTTTTGATGTGATGCGTTTGAAGAAATTAAAAAAAAAAATTAAGTGAAATAAAAAGTTTAAGAAACAAATATTGTGAAAAATCAATAAAAAAAAAAACTGTTTGCTACACAATAATGCCTAAAAATAAAAAAGAATTTAATTTAATTTTATTAATCATTTAAATGCTAATTTATGTTTTAAAACACAAAATAATTAATAAACACCTAGTGATGTGAGTTTGTGTTTGAAAACAATGTTTATCCCTGTCTAGACTTGACATACATACATATGTATGTCTAGATAAACGTCTAATTTTATTAAAAAAAAATAATAAGCCGGTAAAGTGTGAATCAAACTCGCCCTCTAGGAATTTGCTACTTAATTTTACTTTAAAAGTGCCTTAAAAATGCTTTAAAATTGATTAAAAATAGTGAAATATAACGCTAAGTTTTTTTTTTGGCGATTTCGAAAAGTTTGGCAGGTTTTGAGGTGTTTCTAAAGGGTGTTTTTTTATAGAGGTATAGAACTTTAAGTTGCAATAAAACAACGATGGATTAATCGATTGACATGAATTTTATTTATCCGAAAGATAATCTGGTGGCATTACATTTTAAATATGATTTCTGGCATATGACCGCCACGGCTGACGTGGATGTAGTCCAATCTGGACGTCCAATTTTCGATGAGTTTTTCCAATATTTGTGGCCGTATATCGGCAATAACACGGCGAATGCTTGTGGCTTATCCGCATAGACCAATGACTTTACATAGCCCCACAGAAAGTAGTTTAGCGGTGTTAAATCACAAGATCTTGGAGGCCAATTCACAGGTCCAAAACGAAAAATTAGGCGATCACCAAACGTGTCTTTCAATAAATCTATTGTGGCACCAAGAGCTGTGTGACATGTTGCGCCGTCTTGTTGAAACCACATCTCCTGGACATCATGGTTATTCAATTAAGGAATGAAAAAGTTAGTAATCATGGCTCTATACCGATCACCATTGACTGTAACGTTCTGGCCACCATTGTTTTTGAAAAAGTACGGACCAATGATTCCAACAGCCCATAAAGCGCACCAAACAGTCAGTTTTTCTGGATGTAACGTTGTTTCGACATACACTTGATAATTACCTTTACTCCCAATGCAGCAGTTTTGTTTGTTGACGTAGCCATTCAACCAGAATGATGGACGATTTTGTCGACGATAAAATGGACGTAGTGCGCGATACGTTTTCCGCACAGAACCATTATTTTCGAAATAAAATTGCACTATTTGCAAGCGTTGTTCAGGCGTGAGTCTATTCATGATGAATTGCCAAACCAAACTGAGAATAAATCACTTGACAGCTGTTAAATCGGTCGCCATCTTGAAAAGTAATGCCAACTCAAAGTTCTATACCTCTATAAAAAACACCCTTTACATATCTTATTTTATGTAGTAACTGTAAATGTTGAATTAATACTATTCAAAAGAGCATGTTTTAAGATTTAATAAAATAAATATAAAATGTTAGGTGGGCATTGGTGTAGAAAGGCCATTCTGGGGAGTGCAATGTACCCTCCCGACTTGCTGTTGCCACCCAGAAATTTTAAAAAATATATTATACATATATATATTTTTTGGAATAGTTTTTTCCAATAAAAATGGTTTTGCAGCCTTCTAGAAAATATGACCTCCTACGCTAATGTGTGTGGGAACCCCTTAAGTATAGGTTAGGTTACACAGCTCCCCTGTTGTAACGAGTGATTTTTTAAGAGCTTGAGAACTTTTTTTTAAAAAAAAACGCATAAAATTTGCAAAATCTCATCGGTTCTTTATTTGAAACGTTAGATTGGTCCATGACATTTACTTTTTGAAGATAATTTCATTTAAATGTTGACCGCGGCTGCGTCTTAGGTGGTCCATTCGGAAAGTCCAATTTTGGGCAACTTTTTCGAGCATTTCGGCCGGAATAGCCCGAATTTCTTCGGAAATGTTGTCTTCCAAAGCTGGAATAGTTGCTGGCTTATTTCTGTAGACTTTAGACTTGACGTAGCCCCACAAAAAATAGTCTAAAGGCGTCAAATCGCATGATCTTGGTGGCCAACTTACCGGTCCATTTCTTGAGATGAATTGTTCTCCGAAGTTTTCCCTCAAAATGGCTATAGAATCGCGAGCTGTGTGGCATGTAGCGCCATCTTGTTGAAACCACATGTCAACCAAGTTCAGTTGTTCCTTTTTTGGCAACAAAAAGTTTGTTAGCATCGAACGATAGCGATCGCCATTCACCGTAACGTTGCGTCCAACAGCATCTTTGAAAAAATACAGTCCAATGATTCCACCAGCGTACAAACCACACCAAACAGTGCATTTTTCGGGATGCATGGGCAGTTCTTGAACGGCTTCTGGTTGCTCTTCACTCCAAATGCGGCAATTTTGCTTATTTACGTAGCCATTCAACCAGAAATGAGCCTCATCGCTGAACAAAATTTGTCGATAAAACACATTTCGAACCGAACACTGATTTTGGTAATAAAATTCAATGATTTGCAAGCGTTGCTCGTTAGTAAGTCTATTCATGATGAAATGTCAAAGCATACTGAGCATCTTTCTCTTTGGCACCATGTCTGAAATCTCACGTGATCTGTCAAATACTAATGCATGAAAATCCTAACCTCAAAAAAATCACCCATTATATTGAAAATCGACAAAACATTAAATTTCAATGATTTAGTGAAAATGTCATATTTTGGTGAAATCCAGCTTTTTTCGATTTTTTTAAATCAAATCGATTTTTTTGTGAAATTTTGATTTTTTTGCGAAATTATAAATTTCCATGCGTTTACTAAAAATTCTATTTTTTTGATGGGATATCGAGGAGGTATCGTTTAATTTTTGCTAAAATTTTAATGTTGAAATGAAATTCCTATATTCTACTGAAATAGCAATTTTTCGTGAAATTTAGAAATTTTATGTTTTTGGTAAAAATTTTTTGTTTTTGTTGTTTGGTGAAATTTAAATTTTTTCACGAAATTATGAAATTTCATATTTTTACTAAAATTTCTATTTTTTTATAGGGATATCGTGGAGTATAGTTTAATTTTTGGTAAAATTTAAATGATGTGATGAAATTCCGATATTTTTTGTGAAATAACGATTTTTTGTGATATTTTCTATCTTTTTGTGAAATTTAGAATTTTTATGTTTTTGGCAAAATTTTGATTTTTGGTGAAATGTAAATTTTTTTTTGGAAAAATATCAGTGTTGTTGTAGTGAAATTTCCATATTTGTGTGATATCCATTTTGGTGATATCCCGCATTTCTCAATTTCTTTAAATCAAAAATTATTTTGAAATTTTTGTTTTGAAATTTTGATTTTTTCACGAAATTATGAATTTCCATATTTTTACTAAAATTTCTATTTTTTTATAGGGATATCGTGGAGTATAGTTTAATTTTTGGTAAAATTTAAATGTTGTGATGATATAACGATTTTTTGTGATATTTTTGAAATTTAGAGTTTTTATGTTTTTGGTAAAATATCGAATTTTGGTGAAATGTAAATTTTTGGCAAAATTTTAATGTTTTAGAGAAATTTAACTTAAATTTTTTGTAAAATTTTAATGTTTTAATCAAATTCCGATATTTTTGTGATATATCGATTTTTGGTGATATTTTCGATATTTTCGTAAAATTTAGAATTTTGAATGTTTTTGGCGAAATTTAGATTTTTCGGTGAAATTTTAGTTTTTGGAAAAATTTAAATTTTGGTGAAATCCCGCTTTTTCGATTTTTTTAATCACAAATTTTTGTGAAATTTTGGGGAAATTTTAAATTTTTCACAAAATTATGAATTGTTTTTACTAAAATTTCTATATATTTTTTTTGACTAGTTATCGAGGAGTATCGTTTAATTTTTGGTAAAATTTTAATTCCGATATTTGAGTAAAATAACGATTTCTTTTATCGACAACAAAAAAAAATGTTTGGTGAAATTTTGAGTTACATTATCGCTAACTATCAATGAATGCGCGATCGTTCAACGGTATTTTGTAAGTTTTTTCAAACTTTTATTTTCATGTGTAATTGGTTCAATTGATTGTCTAAAACGTTTCACATTACCAGCGCCTGAACGACCAAAATGAAATTTAGTAAAAAAAACTCCTTGACGAGTGAAATCGTTAGTTTAGCCGAACATAACACTAGTTATCTAGTAACAGAAGGTTCTTGATGGAACCAGGAATTATCGATTACATTTTTTTTGGATTATCGATTACATTTTTTACTTTTTCCATCATACTTAAAGTTATCGATATCGCCTAATGTAGCGGCAAAAGTGAAAAATTTTCCTAAAATTTTTTAGCTACCTAAGCGCTACCTAAACGGTGTTAAGAATTATTCCTAGGAAGTTCATATGTTCTAGAAAGTTGTTTACTGAGATCTTAGGATCATTTTTGTAGTTGATTCTTTCCTTGAATTTTGAACGGTTTGCTACCTATGGACCTGAACAGGGGAAAAAAGGTAAAAAAATTAAATTTTTTAAAGTTTTTTTGCGATTTTGACTTTGAAGATGAAGTTTTTTTGATTTTATATGTTAACAATTTTTGTTCTCTATGACAAGAGCTACAACTTTGCCTCAGAGAGCATATCAAAATTTCAAACGGTTTGCAAAATATGAGCTTGAGAAATGATAATTTTTTTCCAAAAATGACATCGAGGCCCCACATCTTTGAGGGCCCATAAAAAAAACCTGGAGGACTTTGGGCAAAACTGGGAGACAGGGGTCTTTTTTTTGGTCTTTTATCACGTAGTGGTGTCCGTATATGGTTATTTTTTTCCGTGTTGCACTGTGTAATTATATATCATTAATTTAATAATTAATTATAAATATTCAAGACAATAAACGCTTATTTTTTTCGATTTTACGATTACTTAAATAAATAAAGTAAAAAATTACACATAAACGATAAATCTCCATAATTTAAGATAAACTCTTTACTAATTTTTAGGATAATTTTGAGGTTTTTTTTTTGGAAATTTTTTAAAGTTATCGATTTATCGAAAATAAATGATTATTTATTAAGTTATGAAGTTAAAAACTTGCCGTTATATCGATAGTTACCTTTCTTGCTAAGCAAATTAATCTAATTTTAAATTTTTTTTTTAAATATTTCGCCAAACTGGACATTATTTTTAAATTAAGATAAACAATTTATAACATACGAGTTGTATTGTTGTATGATACACTCGTAGGTAGGTTCAGGTTCATGTACTTAAAATTGTGTATCAATCAAAAGTAATTAGGTGTATTAAAACAGAAACAAAAAAAAAATATTAAATAAATATTCTAATTGTTTCTCCAAACAGACAAGTCTGAAAACCTGTAAAAAAACAACTTCTTTATCTTGAGAAATAAAAGTTAAAAAAAAACACCTCCCATGAAATCAACTTGATTTGATAATAAACGAACGTAAAACAAAGCAAAAAATTGTTATCGCGTTCACAACTTTATGGCATTTGATTTCAAATTATAATAATAATTACGTACAGCTGCGGTCAAAAAAATAGCACCAAGCCTAAGAAAATATTTCTACGATACATATTTTCCAATTTTGAAGATTGTAATTATTACACAGTGCAACACGGAAACCATATACGGACACCACTACGATAGAAGACAAAAAAAAAAGACCCCTGTCTCCAAGTTTTGCCCAAAGTCCTCCAGTTTTTTTTTTATGGGCGCTCAAAGAAGTGGAGCCTCGATGTCATTTTTGCAAAAAAATTATCATTTACTCAAGCTCATATTTTGCAAACCGTTTGGAATTTTGATATACTCTCTGAGGCAAAGTTGTAGCTCTTATCATAAAGAACAAAAATTGTGAACATATAAAATCAAAAAAACTTCATCTTCAAGGTCAAAATAGCAAAAAACTTTAAAAAATTCAATTTTTTTTACCTTTTTTTCCCTGTTCAGGTCCATAGGTAGCAAACCGTTCAAAATTCAAGGAAACAATCAACTACAAAAATGAATTCAAATTCTTTTTTTGAAAGGTTATGTTTTCAGGTTGGGCCCACTTTAAAAACAGTTCATTATATTACAAATTAAAGGGTGTCCCCATACAACATACATGTTTTTTACGTGTATTAAGAACCGTAAAGGGCACCAAATTAAAATTTTAAAAAATTGCGTGTCGATATAGTTCCCAACGGCAGAAATTAATAAAAAAAATAAATTTAAAATTTAAAGGGTGTCTCCATAGGTGCCGTAATTGGACCTATATATGCCTATCTTTTGAACCGTTATAGACAAAACCTTGAAAATTTTACAGAATGTCGATTACTATTACCGTTATAATAAAATATATAAATATTCAAAAATTTAAAATAAAGGGTGCTCAATAGTTCATTTAATTTGATGTATATGGCCATATTTTTGAACAGTTGTACACAGACCGCTGAAATTTACAAAGAGCCTGTATTGCTAAGTCAGCTATAACAAAAAGTATAAAATTTGAATTTGGAAATAAAAGGGTGTCCCAATAGTTAACGTTATTCTATGTATGTGGCTAAACTTTTTAACTGTTATAGACAGACAGACAGCTGAAATTTTTAAGGAACCTGTATTCCAAAGTCCACTATAGCAAATATACAATTTGAATTCAGAAATTAAAGGGTGTCCCCATAAATTATGTAATTTGATCTATATGGCCCTATCTCTTATGTAGTCCAAAAAGTATAAAATAAGAATCCCCTAAAAATTGCCAAAATGTTAAAGTTATCCTCAACGAATTCCCCAATCCCCAAACCAAATTTTTAATCCCCATTTGCAAATAAAATCCCCGTTATGGGGATAAATTCCCTAATCTGACAACACTGTACCCCTGATGGAAAAAGGCAAGGCATATTTAACAAGGTGATAGCGTAAGGGAGAGGAAATTTCAGCAAAAAATTTTTTTCAATTTTTTTTATTTGGTTTTTGACAGTAAAATAGATATTATTCTCTCTTAAAAAACCTGATTAATGTCAAACTCCATATAAAAAAAATTGAAAAAAATTTCTCTTTAATATTAGCTCCGCCTTGTGCAGTCACCTGGTTAAATATGCCTTGGAAAAATGCTTAAAATGAGAGAGTGAGAGAGAGAGAGAGCCGTTTAAGTAAAACTATACTGTCGTGTTTGAGTTTGTTCGTAATTTATTTATTTAAAAAAGTGGGAAAGATTGAGGTTCTTAAAATTATTTTTTTTTTTCTTATGAAATTGATTTTATTTATTTATTTATTTATTTATTTATTTATTTATTTAGTTATTTTTTTATTGGTTTGTTTGTTTTTGCATTTTAACTTAAAAACTAAGTTCATTAATTGTGGCAATTTATTTATTTACTTTTTTTTAACTAACTCTTGTCAAGATCAGTTAATAATGCTATGGAGAAGATGGCTATGATTTTTGTATTTTTATTTCAATTCAGAGATTTAATACATTTTAAAAACTATGCGTACATACTTAACAAGGTATATTTATTTTACTAGGTAGTGGCATCCCTACAACAAATACAACAATACAAGAAAAACATGGAATTTTGTTGTTGCTTTGTAGTTCGAAATGTCAAAAAACATATAAGAAAACTGAGAAGACTTGCATGTGTTTTATTGCCTTCTCACTTCTACACTATAAAATTTCTTAACACATACAACTTTTGACATGTCGAACTACTAAATCAGCTGGGCGGACGACACTACCTAGTAAAATAAATATACCTTGATACTTAACAAGGCATATTTTTTTTTTTTTCAACAGATAATCGCAGTAGAACGAACGGCAATGTCAAAAAAAGCTAATACCTGGTAAACAAACATGCCTTTTGCTACTTAATAAAATTATTCAATTTATTACATTTTGTATCTAATATTAGGTCTAATTTTTTTTAATTCAATTTTGATTGGTACATCGATATTTTTATTTATATTTTCACTTATAATAAATACTATTGAGGTTTTACAATACATTTTTCAATCTTAAGATTATTCAGAAATAAAATTATAATACAAAAGAGTTTTGGTTACAAAGAAAAAAAATTCGAGTTATAGGAAAAGGAGAGAGAATTAAAAAAATAAGCGTAAAATATTAAAAAAAAATATTTTCGAATACCGATTTGTAAAAAAAGCTTAAAAATGCAAGTTACTCGTATTAATTAAAATAGCATACCTTTTTAAAATGTGTTTTTTAACAAAGATTAATTAATTTAAGTTAAATTTCAATCAATTTTATTTTAAATGAAATAAAAATTTTTACTAAAAATTTATTATAAATAGAAAAACAGCTGATACATTAATCCAACAAAAAAAAAAAAAAAACAAGAATTAAATTAAATTAAAAACCATAAAAATTTATATCTCATGCCAATCTCTTTCTAAAAAAAAATTTAAATCTCTAAAATTTTAATAAATAAATAAAATTTTTAAAACTAATCACATATCCCTGCTCTGTAAATCCAAATATGAAAATCTTCGTTTTTTATCAAGGCGAATTTATATTAGGTGATTGCACGGGCGAATTCAGGCTTCTTCGCCCCAATTGTAGTTGTCAAATTTTATATAGAAAAAATTTGTTTATAATTTTTTTTTTATATGGAGTTTGACTTTTCAATTTCATGCATATGATGAGCTTTTTCGCCACTGCAATCACCTGTTTTAGATTCGCCTTGGTTTTTAACCGACTTCAAAAAAAGAAGGAGGTTATCAATTCGTCTGAATGTTGCTTTTTTTTTTATGTTTGTGCCTTCAGAACTCGGTCATTTCTGAACCGATTTTAAAAATTTTTGCGCCATTAGAAAGGTTAAGGCTACAGATTGGTCCCATTTTAAAAACAGTTTAAAAGTTTAAAAATTAAAGGGTGTCCCCATACAACATACACGTTTTTTACGTGTATTATCAAATTTGTAGGTCACCCATTTAAAATTAGAAAAAAGTGCGTATCACTATAGCTCCCAATAACAAAAAGTAATTAAAAAATAAAATTAAAAATTAAAGGGTGACCCCATAGGTGACGTAATTTCACCTTTATGGTCCTATCTTTTGAACCGTTATAGACAAACACTTGAAAGTTGCACAGAATGTTCGTTACTATGTCTGTTATAATAAGTATAAATATTTAAAATTAAAAATTAAAGGGTGTCCCATTAGTTGGTTTATTTTGATATATATATGGCCAAACTTTTGAACCGTTATAGACAGACAGTTGAAATTTACAAAGAACTTGTATTGCTAAGTCCGCTAAAATAACAAGTGTAAAATATGAATTTGGAAATTAAAGGGTGTCCCAATAGTTAATGTAAAAGTGATATATATGGCCAAACTTTTCAACTGTTATAGATAGACAGTTGAAATGTACAAAGAACCTATATTGCTTAGTCCGCTATTACAACAAGTATAAAATTTGGATAAATTAAAGGGTGTCCCAATTATTGATGTAATTTGACCATTATGTCCTCATCTTTGGAACCGTTATAGACAAACTTTTGAAAAATAGACAGAGTGTTCACTACTATGTCTGGTATAACAACAAGTATAAATATTTAAAATTGGAAATTAAAGGGTGTCCCAATAGTTGATGTAATTTGATGTATATGGACACAAACTTAAATTTTACAAAGAATCTGTATGACAAAGTTCTCTTTAACAAGTATTTATATTAAAATTTGAATTTAAAGGGTGTCCCAATAGGTTACGTCATTTGATATATATGACCATATCTTTTAAATAGTTATTGACAAACACTTAACAATTAGACAGAATATCCATTACTATGTGTGTTAAAATAAGTATAAATATTTAAAATTATAAATTACAGGGTGTCGCAATAGTTAATGTAAAAGTGATATATATGACCAAACTTTTAAGCCGTTACAGACAGACGGTTGAAATTTACAATGAACCTGTATTGCTACGACCGCTATAACAAGTATAAAATTTGAACTTGGAAATTACAGGGTGTCGCAATAGTTAGTGTAACTTTATGTATATAGCCAAACTTTTTATCCGCTGTATACAGACAGTCGTTTGGCATTGGTTTGACCTGAAAAAGCACAGAACCCTGGGGTCTTGTGCCCCTATATACTCCGGAAGTACTGCTCCCCAGGTAGATAATCGACTGATATTTGTTTTAGATTATTGAATTCAAAAATTAGTTTTTTTTATCTGAATTGACAGTTTGTGCAATGTTATTTAAAAAATCCCGCTACAATCTTCCTCGAATATAATCATTGTATAATTACCGTCTTAAAGAAACATGATTTTAAGTTTGTCTGTTTTGAAGTCGGTTTTTTTTGCAAGAATTATTTATTTTATTTCCGAATATATTTTGTTCGCCTTATTTAGATGTTGTAATAATAATTATAAATTATAATAATATCTTTACATATAATAAAATTGTAACAGGCCCATTTTTGTACAAAAAAAAAAAAATATTTTTTGACAATTTTGTTGCTGATAGTAAACGAAATGGAATACAAAACTGCAATTTTTAGAATTTTTGTCTGGCTGTTTTCGCCTCACGTAAAAACTACTAGATGAATTTTAATTAAATTTTTTGGGGAGGTTTGTTACAACGTCGGTTCAAATATGAGATACTTATTTTTCGGCAAAAATATCTCACGTCCAAGAGAAAATAGTGAAAAAATAGTGAAAGTACGCAGTTTTAACGATTTAAAGGTACTGCAAACTTGGCAGCACTTTTTAATATTGTCAGCAGGATTTTTTAAACACTGTTTACATAAGTCCACAATAGTTTTAGAATTTTCATGAGTTTTAGAATTTTATCCAGGGATGGGTACCTGTGTAAAGACAAAATACATAAACCATAACTGAAGCACTGTAAACGTAAGATTTTTAAAATTTGGCGTGGATTACTTTCAAAGCAAAATTGAACAAAATATTTTCAGAACGCATAAAACATCCAGTATATACATATATTATAAATATCAAATAAAACAGTGCCCGTGACACACAGTGGCTTAAAACCTTTTCATTTTGTTAAAAACTCGGCAGCTGGTGAACCACTAAAAATATCACACAAGCCAAGTAGAAGTGTTTTTAAGTGGAATTACAAACGGTTGCACTCCTAAAACCAAGGGAAACTTGTGGGTCAGCTCCCAAAATTGGCGATGTGAAACATCACCAAAAGTTTTATTATAATTCAAATGTTAAGATTTTTTATTTAATTTTAGTTCTTAAAAATATCTATCAAAAAACGTGCTTTTATGTCCGGGTTATCTCTTTTCGTTTAGGAGAAATTTTTAGCCAACCGTAACTTGGAGATTTTAACATGATTGAATGTTGGATTTTGGTTGAACTTTGATTGATAAAATTTAGATGAATCAAAAAGAAAATGTGTACCCGAGTTACCCTACTTTTGGGGGGCTGAACCACTTTGCTTTTCTTAATCTTATAAACCCGACCGTTTGTATTTATACTTCAGCTTTGCCTCTAAAAAGATTTTAACACTCTTGCGTTTGTAGTGCTGCAGTTCTCATTTTTATGTTTACTTTCTATAGAAGTACCCGTCTCTGGTAATTTATCAGAAAGTTTCGGCAAAGGCTTTATAAAAAAATTCTATAATTGCAGAGTTCTGTTGTGTTTAGAATTACATGTTTAGAAAACGAAAGGTGCTGCCAAGTCATTTAGAGTGATCAAATTGGATTTAAATCTCTATATTCTCTTTAAGATCAGATATCTTTACGGAGAGAAGGAATTATCGTATATTGAGGTATTAAGGTACCTCCCCACAAAATTTTATTAAAATTTATCTAGTAGTTTTTACGGGATGCGAACACATAGGAATACATTCCATGACACGATCCTATTACAGTATGTTTAGATAATTTCGAAAATATAAAAAATATATGGAATGTAGAGCAGTAAAGTTTCGAATATTTTACTAAGCGTTTTTGTACAATATATACGTGTTTTCATTCCACTCGGAATACAAAACAGGGATGAATTTCTTCACAAATTTGTATCGAACATTTTCCAGGTTATCTAAAGCCTTTTTAAAATATGATAATTTAAATTCACTAACTATTGAGAATGGTCGGTCGATAGTTTATTAATTTTGTTGTCACATCAATAGCACTTTATCGATATAATATTTACAATTTTTAAACATTGGATAACCGGTCTAAATTATGCTAATTGATAAATTAATCATTATTTTTGTGAAAACTTTTAAAAGTTATCGGTATTTTTTTTTTTTTTGCTATTTTTAATATA
This sequence comes from Phasia obesa, assembly GCA_949628195.1. Lineage (NCBI taxonomy): Eukaryota > Metazoa > Arthropoda > Insecta > Diptera > Tachinidae > Phasia > Phasia obesa. The sequence goes on from OX451218.1 coordinate 7,400,935, forward strand.
TCTTCGCTTACTTTGTAGATTATTCTTAATTCTTATCGATAACTTAATCTAAAACTCTTAACAGGTTCCCTTTTTTTTAAATTTTGTCGATTACTTTTTAGATAAATATTATTTATTTTCAAAATTATCAATAAAATTATTAATAGCTTGTCTTTTAGTTATCAATACATATTTATAATTTTTACAGATTTTGTCCGCCATTAATACTATTGTTAAACAAATTTAAAGTTTACCGATTTATTTTTATAAGAATTATCGTTATTTGTTGGTGTTTTTTATAATTTTTAGTTTTTTTATAGTTCGCTAATATTGTTAAAAAATTTTAAAATTGCCGATAATTTTTTTTATAAATTTTTATAACAATTATCGTTATCGGTGATCTTTTTTTGGTAATTTTTAATGTTATCGGTCGTTAATAAAGTTATCGATAACTTCAGCAATAGTTTTTTATATATATCGCTAATATTAATATTGTTAAAAAATTTTTAAATTACCGATAAATTTTTTTTATCAATTTTTATAGCAATTATCATTATTTATTGGTGATTTTTTCTTATAATTTTTAATGTTCTTGGTCGTTATTAACTTTATTTATATTTTCAACGATCTAAAATTACCGATAACTCTTTGTATCATGTTTTATAATAATTATCGTTATTTGTTGATCTTTTTTTTATAATTTTTAATATTCTCGGTTGTTATTAAAGTTATCGATAACTTCAGCGATAGTTTTTTTATATATCGCTAATATTAATATTGTTAAAAAATTTTAAAATTACCGATAACTTTTTTTATCAATTTTTATAATAATTATCGTTATTTGTTGATCTTTTTTATAATTTTTATTGTTATCGGTTGTTATTAAAGTTATCGATAACTTCAGCGATAGTTTTTTATATATCGCTAATATTAATATTTTTACAAAATTTTAAACTTACCGATAACTTTTTTTATCTATTTTTATAACAATTATCGTTATTTGTTGGTTATCTTTTTTTTATAATTTTTAATGTTATCGGTCGTTATTAAAGTTATTGATAACTTCAGCGATTTTTTTTATACATCGCTAATATTAATACATATTGTTAAAAAATTAAAAGATTACCGATAACTTTTTTTGCTCAATTTTTATAACGTTAAATGTTGGTGATAGATCGCTAAAATTAATATTGTTACTAAATTTAAAAATGATCGATAACTTGTTTTAATAAATTTTCATAACAATTATCGTTATTTGTTGGTGATCTTTTTATATAATTTTTATTGTTATCGGTCGTTATTAAAGTTATTGATAACTTCAGCGATAGTTTTTCGTAGATATCGATAACTTTAAGGATTAACTTGAAGGATAAAATTGCACCATTGTTATCTTAAGATGGTAAGAATTTTAGTAATCAATAACTTTATTGAAATATCTATACACAAGAAAGGAAGTCTTTTTATTTGTATTTCAACCTTCATTTCGAAGAATTATTAAATATATAATTATCGTAATATTAATTTTTCTAAAAATATGTCTCTAAAAATATGTAAAATTTCAAAAATAAAAGGTTTTTGCTAAAAACAAAAATAGCAAATAAAATATAAAAAATATTATCAAAAAAATAAATAACAGACAAGTTTAGAATTAAATAAAATAGTAAAAAATATTTTTAAAAAGACCTAAATAAAATAAGGGTTAAAAAACTGAAATAAAATATATAAAAAATATTTTGTGCTAAAATAGGGAATGGTAGGGAGATATTTTGTTTTATCTTAACTAATACTTTTAGAAAATATTAAATTATAATCATTATTTTGGTTTTGTTTGAAGTATAAAAAGGCCTAAAGTAAATCGGTTCATTTAAATAAAATTAAAATTGTGCTCATCTATGAAGAAAAAGCTTTAAAACCATATAAGTCTTTCCAAAATCGGTGCAGTATTTACGGGCGTAAAAGGGATTACAAAATACGTGTTTGCCTATTAATTATATAGATGATTTGTTTTACTATTTTCTTTATACGATACTAAAAAAATCATGAACAATTAAATAGAAAAATATTTGCATATTTAAAATTTCAGTGCTATTTTGCTGTGAGATTTTTGTGTTTGTTTTTGAAATTATTTTCTTATAAACTAAAATATTTGATACTATGTTACAATGATTTCTTGTTCAGTATCAATTAAAGAGGCCATAAAATACTGATCTAGTTGGTTGTCGTTTGTAGAGGATGACGTTGGGGGCACTAAAAAGATATTGGCTGCATCTGCATTTGCTACTAAATTCAAATCATGCTCATTTGAGACCAAACCATTTAAAGCTAATGTTGTGCCTGTTGAGTCATGACAATCATTGACAAACATGGCACACAATTGATCATGATGATGATCTACATCACCGATCAGATTGTGTGTAGATAACGAAGTGGAATTAGAACTTAAATAAGTACCTTTTGTGTTGCCGTTTAAACAAGTTGATGATGATGATGATGATGACGATGATGGTGTGACAATCGAAGTTATGGATGGTGTGGTTATTAATGAAGTCGATGTTATTGCTAAACAAGATGCTGGTGTTGATGTGGTTGTTATTGTATGATGATGTGTTTGTTGTGTTTGCTGTTGAACACTGTTAATAACATCTGATAAGATGTGAGATGACACGGATATGGGTGGAGATGATGTGGTGTTTGATATTTTATGTTCTTGTTGCTGAGTATTAAGTAAATTAAACGAGATTTGTGTAATATCATTGTTATTATTAAGTAATTTCGATTTATAAAACGTATCAGATTCGCCAGCCAATTCCACATCAATTTCAGCACGATGTTCTTTACGTAAATGGGCTGTAAAATAGAAGGAGAAAGTTTTAAAAACTTCTCGTTGAAAGTTTAACAATTTTCTTAATATATACCTGTTAATTTTTGTCTGGTAAATTGTTCGTGGCAGTATTCGCATGATAAGAGACGATGCTTGTGGCGTATGTGATCATTTAAAGCTTTTTCATTTTTACACACATAATTGCAACCTTCTTCGGTGCAACGGACATTGATTTCTGTAGAAGAATTAAAAAGAAAACAAAAATATATCGTTAGCTGAAATTCAAAACTTCGTAACTAACGAAAATGAGTTTCGAACTGATTATGAAGCATATTATCATCATTAATATCATCACTGGTTTTTAAACTTATTTTTAATATATTTATGGTTAAAAAAAAATCAATACAATAAAACAATCTATTTCAATTAAATTAAAATATTTTTTCCTTCTCCTGTAAAAAATAGTTACGTGGTTTTGCATTTCATCTAACGATATAGAGTTTAAAAAAATCTAAAGCTTAAAGATTCAAATTATATCCATTTATTTAGCATAAATAACTTGATAATAATGCATATCAAAACAGAAATGTTATCGATTTTAAATCTTCTCTAAAGTTATCGATAAAATAATAAGAAAGGGACCATTAGGTTTCAAGTTTTTTGGTTTTGAATATACATCCGTTCTAACGATTAATTATGAAAAGAAAATTCTATAATTTTCAATACTTTTATGAATTATTTAGAATATTTTTAAAGTTATCGATATTATGTAGTTTCTTGTCATTACCTTAGTTGTCGATAGCTTTGGAAAAAACTTGAAAATTGTTCAAATGTTCGATATCTTTAAAACTTTCCTTTAGAAAAATTGATTTAAAGTTATCGATAACTATATAAATAAAATATAAACATTTTTGAAGTCATCGATAACTTTGTAAATTTCCTTTAAGACATTTTTAAAGTTATCGGAAACTTTACAAGTTTGCTTTAAAAAATTTATAAACTTATGTATCTCTAACTTAGTATTATATCATTAGAAAATCTATATCTAGATAACAATAGTGGAGTTTAGTGTTGGATGCGATTGCATCAAATACTGAATACCGCTATTGTATACCGCTATTGTATATTTATTTCAGAAAATATTTTTAAATTGTTAACTTTTTTAAAATTTTTTAAATATAATTTTATTATTTATTTTTTATATTTTTCTTTAAAAAGTATAAAAAATTATCAAATATTTTTTGTAAATTGTTGTTAAGATTTTTAATGTTGTGCATAATTTTGTAAAGTTTCTGATAAACATTTTTGAAGTTTGCAAATTTATTTAAACAATTTTTATTTGATTGCTCTTTGTTAAATTTATATTACAAAATTGTAAAGATATTCATAATTTTATAATTTAGGAAATGTTTAGTTATCGATAACATTTTCAATAACTTTGTACATTTTTTTAGATAAATTTGTAATTATATCTGCAAGAAATATATAAATTCTTTCAGAAAACATTCAGTTATCGATTACTTTCAAACTTTTATTTAGGCAATTTTTAAAGTTATCGAAAACTTATTAATAAACTTTTTTCGATAAACCTTTATAGTTTCCAATTATTTTTTATGTTATCGATAACTTTAAAAATGTCTTTATATTTAAGTTTATGTATGCCTTTTTAAATTGTTTTGTAAACTTTTTAAAGTTTTCGATTGCTTTGTATTTATATAAAAATTTATATAAAAATCCAAATAATATTAAAAGATATCGATAACCTGAAAATTTTCTGAGAAAAAAATTAAAAGGGCATAGGCAAAATTAAACCTATAAAGAACTTTTTGAAGTTATCGATAACATAAAAATGTATCGATAACTTGAAAATTTTGAGTTATTCATAAAGTTATGAACATTTTCAAAATTTTTAATTGAAATATAAAGAGTTCATAAATTTCCCAAATTAATCGATAACTTTAAAAATTGTTTTGCGTTAACTCCGGAGTTAAGCCATACTGAATTTGTCTACAATAAATAACTTCAAAAATAGAAAACAATAGGTATTATGTATTTCCATAATTTTTAAATATGTATGTATTTCAATAAAGATTTTTACGTTTGAGATTTCTTTCTACTTATTTCGCTCCCACACTCTCTCTCTCTCTCTCTCTCTCTCTTCAACCTTCAATTAATTATACAGTTAAAGCTCACCTGCATGAAAAAGCATATGATCTCTTAGATCCTTTTTATAACCAAAACATTTACCACATTTATCGCATGAAAAGGCCTTGATATTCAAATGTGCAACATTCACATGCTGTTTCAGTTCGAAAGCTGTTCGACAGCGCATCACACACTGTTCGCATTGGAATGGTCGTAAGCGCGCATCATGGGTATTTAAATGTTTATCCAGTTGCGACCTTAAATGAAAACGTCTAGGACAATGAAAGCAAGGGAATACACCCTGTCGCTGAAGTTTACGACGTTCTAGTTTATTACACACAGTATATAAGCAATTGCCATTTCTATCGCGACCCATAAGCAAATGTTGTTGTAGCTTTTGCAAAGTTTTAAAACCCATACTACAATTCAAGCAAGTATGTGGCTCCGATAATGATGGTGCTGATGCTGATGCTGATGAAGAAGATGATGATGTTGCCGATGAAGATGCTTTATTGTTATTGTTTTTGTTGTTTTTATTGTCCGAATGAAATTGATTAATATGGCGTTGTAAAAAAACGTTGGAAGAAAAACCTAAATGTCATTAACAACAACAAAGATGTGGATGATAATGAAACAATACATAAATAGGTATAAGTACAAAGAAGAAAGGACATAAAAATGTTTGATATTTAATACCTTTATGGCAAAATTTACATTTAAGGGGGGTTTCAGCATTATGTTGTTGATATTTGTGACGTTTGAGCTCATAGTCATCGACAAAATCTATAAAAAAAATACAAGGTTATTAATTAAAAATCAATGTAGTTTTTAATTAAATAAGATTTGTTTTTGCTTGTAAGTACTTACTGGCTTTGCATATGTTACAAGTATAAGTGGATTGTGCTTCTGCCTTGTGCATCCTTTGATGAGCCTCCCAATTGGCTTTTCTCACAAAAGAACTTTCACACAAGCGGCACTTAAATTGCTTGGAGCGTTCATGTTGACGCTGATGCAAACGAAAACGATAGAGTGGGGTATTGGGGAATTTTTCCTTACATTGTTCACACTGCCAATCGCCAACATATTGGCAATTGTAATGATGAACATCTGTTGAGCCTTTTAAACTTTTCTGACAATAATTACACTTTTGCAATTCAACTATTTTATGTATGAGTCTGACATGATTGTCACGTAACAATTTGTTTTTGCTGGATTGTGGGCACTTAGGGCAAGTGTAGGGGCGATTGGGATCGTGTACATCGAAGAAATGCTGCGACAAAGCATCTTCATTGGGAAAAATAAGATGATCGATGGGCCCAGTCTCTGGGCAAAAACAATAATGGCAAGCATAAGACAAGCCCTTCAAACGGCCATTCATCTCCGTGTCATCGCATTCATTATCGGAATTGGAGTCTTCATGTTTCAAAAAGGATACTGTGGTATTTTGATATTCTAAAAAAACACGATAAAAAGGCAATTTTAAAAAATCTGTAGTTGTAGTTTTTGCTTTAATTAGATTTTTCCTAAAGAAATTTTTGTCGTCAATAACTCAATAAAAAAAATAATACAAAATTTGCTGTTGGGCAAATAAGATAAAAAAAAATGTTATCGATAATTATCTCTTTAAAGTTTAAAAATATTAAAATGTATCGATTTTTTCTACTCACCTTTCTTAACTTTCATAGCATGATGATTACTATGCTGATTTCTATTCTGCTTTTTCATATCCTGTTCCAATTTAATGGCTGCTGCATTTGCGTCATTTGTTGGTGTTTGAGAAACGCAAAGGCGGGAACTGTTTTGTGTTAGTTTAGTTGTAGTCGGTATAATACTGTGCTGTAACATATCTTCGAGATCATCATGTTTTATAAATTCATCGCCATTCTCAGATTTTTGCACAAACATTTCATTCATAATGGACGTCGTTACAGTCTCATCTAATGGCAGTGTTCCCGTTGAGGGAGGTTCGGCAGTCTCAAAAGTAAATAAGTTTTGCGACGGTAGAAAACCCAATTCTTGTGTACTTTCAGAAGCTATCAAATTATTATCCAGTAAGGTAGAAGAGGCGTCCATTAAAGTGGGATTGTCGTAATGCAAGAAATGTTGATCAAATACAGGAAAATCATTTAAATCAGGTTGTGTTAAGTTCACGGAAGAAACCAAAACATTGCCGCTAGAATTCAGGACTTCACTACCGTTCTCATAATTACCCACCAAAGGCAGGGGTGTTTCAGTGTTTTTAACAACATGCTGTACATCCGACTCGTGATTAGCAGTATTTTGCATTAAGGTATCAACCAACTTCTTCTGAGCTGACTCACATTCTTTGCAAAATGCCTGTATGCTGCAAAATTTTGCAAAGCAATTTGCACACATTCTCTGCGGCAGGCCGTCATCTGGTTGTATTTTCAACTGCCACTGGCGTATTTCACCCTGTATGAAATTAATTTCTTGTTGAAATTCTTCATTTGGCTGGAATATATTGATGAAATCCATATCTTTTAAGGGAAAACAGGTGACACAAATACGACATGCTTCCAATTGTTGCAGTTGATCCATAACTCCATTTACTTTTTTTTATAAATTTAATTGGAAGTTTTGCTGATATTTATCAATAGCTGACAATTTCTTTTTTTTTTTTGTTGTGTTTTTGCTGGAAAATCCTTGTTGATGGCGTTTGTTTAAAATAATTGTTTATTCACATTTGTTTTCTTTAATTGTTTTTCTTATTTAATAAAAAGTTTTTAACTAATTAATTATACCTATTTGTTGTTGCAAAATATATAGAAAAAGAATTTTACACTGATAAAGGGGATTGATGATAAATGCTCAAAACAGCTGTTTATCACAATTTTGGCGTATTATCTCGTTGGAATAACTCTGGTTTACTTTATTGTAGTGATAAGGAAGGGATGCTGATTTAGGTAGCAAAACTAATAGATTTTTGTTGCCGTAAAAATAGCGGCATTGCCAGCTGTATGTATTTGTTATAAAAAGTAGGTTATTTTTGAAATGTGTGCTAAGGAAAAGATTGGTAAATATTTAAAAATTTGTGGTTTTAGTATTTTTTTGTTATAAAGAAGACGAGTAATAAACTAAATTGTTTTTATAGAATATCATGACTCATATTATTGTATTTAACTTTCATTTAATTTTCACCGATATAGATTTTATATAGACATCGTATTGAAATAATTATACCCCCAGGTAAAAGCCAGATTCACTCTCCTAAACAAGCGTACGATTGGAAAAAAAATCTGACAGAATTCTTTCCTACACAAAAAATAGTTTCAAAATGGCGTTGTAGGTACCACACGATTATATTAAAAAAAAGGATTTTGCAACTCTGATCGCATGGAAAATATATTTTATGAATTACAAGCGTGCGCTTTGCTACACCCATCCAAAAAAAACTACAATGAACACTTGAAAGAAAGGTGTTAATCATCAACTCGAAAACGAACTCTATTCTCACGACAAATATGTTTCAGTTTATATGCAAAGTACGACGCCCACAGGTACTACTCCCACTATCCTAATCCAGTCTGTATTTTGCTAGATTATGTATATTAGTATGAGAGTTACTTGTGCAAATGATCAAGACTTTACATATTGTATTTCTCTAGGTACACAACAATTATTTTTTACTTTGTGCCACCATTGTCCAATCCAATATGTATTTTGCTCTGCAAAGTTTTAAGACTCTGCCTATTAAAAATCTCCAGGTAGACCATAATAATCGTTAATTTTGTATGGAAGGTACCACTCCCACTATTCTAATCCAGCCTTTGTTTCGCTAAACTCTGTATATTAATAAGGGGGTTACTGGTGTAAAATTTTAAAGATCTACCTATTGTAGTTCATAAACTTCTTAAAAAGTGGGCTTGGTCAATTTTTCTTTCCGTAAAAACCTAAGTTTGGTTATCATCAAGATTTAAAAATATTATTGGCCAAATCGGTGCAGACATTCTTAAATGATGCGATTACCAACGAACTTTATTTAATTTTAATTATATACATAGTTTTGAAAAGATAATTAAATCGTACAGAGCTGTCAAGAAGACTGTCCTACACAGCCGCACTATCATACTTTTTAACACTCTATTTCTGACAGATAGAATGACTGAGTATGATAGTGAATCCAGGGTCTTAAGGCAGTTTTAGATAAAGTTGGATAAAAAAACATTAATCTTTTTTAACAACATATGTCATTTTAAAAATACAGTTCAAACGTGGTACATTATTATTTAAACTGGTTTGCTTGGTAGGTTGTGTTAAATAAAATAAATAATAAAATAATTTATCGTATTCTATTTCTGTACAAAAGTTTTTAAAATTTTTTAACAAACGAAATTATCTTAAGGATAGATACGAATGCTTAAAAAGGATATAGCGATCCACAAAATCCATTACATTTTGCTAATATGTCATTTCTTTATCTATTTGTAACGTGCAGATGAAATCTTTATTATAATGGACCAGGCTTAAGTTATTTAAATTATGTTAAATTATATAAAAATAAAGAAAATATTTTGCTGTATTAAGCTGAAAATATTGATTTAAAATTTTTAAATATTCGTTATTAAATACTCTTTTGTATTTCATCAAAACATATTTTTACCGCCAAAACTTTTTATGTGCATTTAGTTATTTCGTTTGCCAACCCTGTAGGACAACATTCCAGTATTTTTTATCAGCTGGCAACATTTTTTACTGTTTACTTTGCACTCGGTGTTTTTGTGATAAGAACAACCTACACGATAACTATTAATTTCACAAGTAAGAACTATTATCTATTTGTAACACTGCCAATAATAAATTGTAAGTAATAATAGGTGTAAAGTGTAGTTAAGTTTAATGGTTTTAAATTTAAAATAGCTGTAAAAGGAATATTTAAGATAAACTGATTGAAAGCTTGGATTAAAAAGCCAAACAAAAACTGACGTGTTGCCTTTAATTAATTGATGAGCAATGTCATATTAATTAATTAACCAGTGCTGCTAACAATCAAATTTCTTCAAAAAAATATAATTCCATTGCTTTAGAGAAAAGAAAGAAATTAGTTGTTTTTTTTAGCATTTTTAATTAACTTTGTTAATAATTAATAATAATACTAACAATACACTCCTGTGCTGAAATTATATCTTCTTCTTAAACGATTACTTATAACATGACATAACGATACACTTATCACATTATATGTAACTGACACTACTGCTTTTATTAATATCAAATATTTCCTGATAACGGTTTACCTGAAATCTTAGTACACTAAGAGAAAACATTATTTTTGCAGTTTTAAACATGACGTCTAAGCATGGTACCTACATAGAAAAATATTTAATACCGGAAATAATTTCCCAATTGAATAATGAAGAATTGATTTCATTTAAAGTGGAAAATTCTGGAGGTTTGGATGGTTTTATGTCTATATTGTACAATATACAGCTTAAAACTAAAACTCCCAAAGGGTATTTCTTTTAAACTGATATATTTTTTAAAAAAATATAAAAATATTTTTACTTTAGCGAAAAGGAAAGATTGCTAATTGCAAAATTTATGCGAGGTGATGTAGCCTTTAGAGAATCAAGTAAATCCTATATACAATTTGCAAATGAGATCTACATATATAGCACGGTATTGCCTTATTATAATAAATTGTTGAATGATATGAACATAAGCAAGATAAATGTAATGGATCTGGTGCCTCCCACCTACGTAGCAAAGTTCGGTTATATAGAGGGTAAGTTAATTGTTGTAAAAAAAAAAACAATATTAATAGAAACAGTAACATAATATACAGGTTTAAGCGCCTCACCCAATGAAAGAGAGGCTTCTCTTGTAATGGAAAATCTAAAACCTTTAGGCTATCAACTAGGTCCTCGTCTAGTGCTCAACCGAGATCATCTCTTGGTGATGTGTAAAGTTTTGGGCCAATATCATGCCTTCTCTTATGCTTTAAGAGCTCTAGATAACTCGCAATTAGAACGTTTGAAGGCAGGCATAATTCCATTACCGTTTATTAATGATAACGATCCCAAAGATGCAACTAATAATCTTTATCGTGTCTTATACCGTCATGCCTTTGATCGTTTGTTTGAATTTTGTGATCGTATAATCGAGACGAATATTTTGGATAGGCGATCTGAAAAAGATTTAAAACTAATCAAGTCTTTAAATCAAATAAGAGAAAAATATTTTAAAGAGCCTACAAGATTAATGGAGAAGCTAAGAACCAAAATAGAGGAAAATGAAGAAGATAAAAAATTTGCCGCTATTTTACATGGAGACTATAATCGCAATAATGTGTTGTTCAGATACAAATGTACAAAGGGGGAGAAAGGAGATGAAGAAAAATTAGTGGAGGATATGAAAATGATAGATTTCCAGGTACCTATAAATAAATTGAGAATATGTATATTTTAAATTGTATTTGTACTATTATTTTAGGAGCTTCGTTATGGCTCGCCCTGTATAGACTTATCCTTCTTCATGTATTTTAACTCTTCTGACGATGAACGCTATGAAATTTGGAAAGATTTATTAAAAACCTACCATGGTTCTATGTTTTCGAACCTTTCTACCATACTAAATACTTCTAAGAAATCTGAACAGGAAATTGCTGACGTTTTATACCATTATAGTTTTGAGAAATTTCAATCACACTTTTCTCGCTTTGCCTTTTATGGTTGTATGATTTGTATGCATTTTCTACCTTGGATGTTATGTAGCGAGGATGAATGTAGTCGCTTATCTGCATTATTTGAATCAGATTTGCATGGCGAAGAATTTCGTAAACTCTCTGTGGAGGCTGGAGGAGATATGGTGAATATGCACTTATTGGCAGTCCTTAGACATGCCAGTGAAATGGGCTATATGGATGATTTATAAGTGTTTTAAATGTCATTAAGAAGTAATTAAAGTTATATGGAGAAATGTATACTTTAAATAAATATAGAATTAAATATCAAAATAATTATATCCAGCAAATATAGTGTTTTTTAATTTTATTGCAACAAAAACTCATTAAAATTTATTTATTTTAATTTGATATCAATGCCTTCTTGGCCAATTTTTATTTATTTTTATTGGCGTATAAGAACAACATTGTTACCATTCAACCAGGTAAGATCACTTTAGCAACAATAAAACAAGATATTAACGTTGACAATTTGCTAGCACATACCTGACAAGCTAAAATTGCTCATATTCGTTTTTTATAGGTAAAATAGGTAAATACAGGAATATTGCTGCTGACCAAAAATAAATGTTATAAAAACGCATAAAAATATCGAAAAAATCGCTAGGTTTCACGCTAGTATATAACTTACTCGATGCAATTTTTAATGAATCTAGAGAGAAAATATCTAAATTGGCGACAATGGTTCTTCTTCTTCTTCTTAATTAATAAGTCCATAGTGAAGCCTTTACTTAATTAATGTTATATTTATTTATATTTTATAGTTTTTCGTTATTTTAGTTTTCGTTAGTTTGTAAAATTTTCTTTTTTTTCTTTTAAATTAGTTTATATGTATTTTATTTATTATTTTCATTATATATTTTAAGTATCTTTTCATTTATTAATGAATAATACAATAATACATTGTAATATGGAAGTTATACACGATAACCAGAACGATTGCACATGGCTGATTAATGCAACCACCAATTAACTGTACTAAAGTACAGCTAATCGTGGAAGCCAATCACCCAGTGCGAAAGTGAGACGTAAACCACTCGAAGGCCTAGCAACAAGAACGGCCTGATTGACTTTAAACGATAACGACAATGACGCGCGCACGTGTTCCTCCACCCAGAGCTACTTTACCTTGCAAACCTTTAACTCTGCATATAATTGTAAGCAAACTGTCTGGCGACAATGGTACATATTTTCTAATAACGGCACTGTTGTCATCTTTTTCTTACTATTTCCCACAAAATTTGTACTGAAAAACGCTAGAAACCGCAAAATTTTTTGTTTAGCGGTAATTGAAGTGAAAAAATAGCTAAAAATAGAAAAATTACATTTAGGTTCCAGTATATTTAAATTTTAAAGCGACTTCTTTTCAGTAGGTTATGCCATTTAATTACGGATATTATTCGATTATAAAGGGGAAATTTAATAAAAATTAAAGAAAATTATTCAGGTAATCGACAGTTTGGCACATTCTAGGCAAACTTGAAAGTAATTTTTATCATATATACGAACGATTTATTCGTTTCTGACAATTAAACCTTTATCAAACAACAACTTGTAAAATTTTTAGAAAATTTAGTTTCAATAAATAAATCCAATCGACAACAGCCTGCTTAGTTCATTTTTAATACAATTCTATTTCAACGTTTATTGATAAAGCCCATTCTAAATGGTTATGTAAACAAACAGAACTTGGAATGTCGAAAATACTCACATAGTTTTTAAGAACCTATTGCCCTCAGACTTTTTTGTTACATTACAGTTGCAATTAAATTCAAAAGTGTAACTTAATTTTACACGAGTAGTAACTAATACCTTTTGCTAAAGTGGCACAAATGCAACCCGCAAACTAAAACACAAGAACACTTACTTACCTACCGGAGCACATCCAGATAAAGTTGTTGTTTTGTTTACATCTCATCCTGGTGGAGTAATTCGTCCCATATATTTTCGAAAAGATAAGATTATTTTTGTGCTGCTGCTTTCGGTATTCGATACAATTTGTAAATGTTTTAAAAAATACCATGTCACCTACCACATAGTTACCGTAGCAATCGATTTATTGTGAATAAAATTTTAACCCAGAGCTAGTTATTTAGCACTTATATCTTATTTTAACTTTAAAAACGTGCTATTGTTGATTTATTGCAGTGACCTTAGAATTTTAGTAGAATGTTTACACAAGTGTTAAACATCACTTTTCTTATACAGGCATATAAATTCTTCTAGAATTAGTTAGCAAGTATTACTACCAAACTACACAGCATTAAAATTAGAAGTTTTATAATATTAAAAAAAAAAATAAATTAATTAAATTAAGATTTTTATAAATAAAAATTATGAAATTGTTAATAGTTTTTGTGACAATATTATCCGTTATCTGGCAGATCACAGCCAGGAACGTAATATATGAAACTAGGTCTGCCGTTTTAAACCAGTGTGAAGAACTCATTTGCTCCCGCATTTACCGCCCATTGTGTGTTTCCATTGATGGCGTTCAAAGAACTTTTCCCTCTCGTTGCTATATGAACAAATTACGTTGTGAGACTAAATCACAGAATCACGAAGCTTCTAGTCCAGTAATTCGTGTTGTGCATGGTGGAGATTGTCACGACCCAGACAAAACAATACGAGAACAAAGGCAAAATTCCAAATTTCTAAGAATTCTAGATTATATAAAATACATTTAGAGGATTTTATTACGAAGATCACAAGTATTTTTTAAATATTGTATAAAATAATTTATTTAGTTCAATAAAAACCATACAACCTAAGATTTTCTTATTAATTTAAATTTAAAATACATTTTTTTAGGAAAAAAAAAGTTGTTAACAGTTTTAAAAATAACTGCTGTAAGATTACTTGAAAAACTTTTTCCATTTAGTAATCATTTCATATTATTTAAGGCCACGACTATCATACTCAGTTGTACAATATGTCAAAAATAGTAATGATTCATCATCATACTCAGTCGTATGATCTGTCAAAAATTGCATGTGTGCTAAAAAAGTACGATAGTGTGGATTAAAAATGTATGTGTGTGACAGACTTTTTGACAGGTCTGTACGATTTGATAATCTTTTGAAAAAATTCATAAAATTGTATTTTTCCATGCGATCAGCGTTGCAAACTCTTATTTTGTATGACAGTGTGACATCTACATCGCCATTTTGAAACAATTTTTTGAGTAGGTCAGAATTCAATCAGATTTTTTTTGGATTGAATCGTACGATTCTGTAGGATAGTGAATTCTGGCCTTTAGAGTCCGTCTTCACTAGTCATCAAAATGAACAAAACATAAACATGACGCCGGCAGAGTAAACATAATTTTCTGTTTTTCAACAATGTTGTTTGAATACTTATTGCACAGCAGACAGTAGGAGTACCGTTGAGCAGGAGAATGCACTGTTTGCAACTACTACTGTCAACCTTAATTACAACAACATCGTCATTGTCATGTTATAAAATAAATTTTATAACCCCCCGTCTCCATTAGTCATTAATATGTCTTAACAAAAGTTAAACTTCATATAAAAAAACATTATTTTTATTACTGTTTCATTTTTTTATATGAAGTTTGACTTTTGTTAAGACATGTTAATGACTAATGTAAACGGGGGGTTAACAAATGTTTTAACAACCTTGTTAAAACTTGGAAATAACATTAACATGGGCAGTCTACATTTAATACTAACATGATGTTAGTGTTAGTGTTAATGTTTATCATTTTATGTCTAAACCCCCGTCTTCATTTGTTATCAACATGTCTTAACAAAAGTCAAACTTTATATAAAAAAACCAGTATTAAAAATATTGTTTTTTTTCATATGAAGTTTGACTTTTTCTAATGCATGTTAATGTCTAATGGTGACGGGGGGTAATTTAGACGGGGGGTAAGTTATTCATGATTCTTTTTCAGAAAGTGCAGTGTTGCCAGTGAAATTTTGTTTCCATCATCCAAATTTTCCATTGAAAGTTAGCATAAACATAAACAGAATTAAAAATAAGAAATTAAAACACAATTCAAATGAATTGCATTCTTTTTTATGTCTTTAAATATAAAAAATAATTTTTTTAATAACCAAATTAATCCTGATCTTCCCGAATGCTTCCCCTTCAGCCGCGGCGCCTAAACGTCTGAAATTACACAAGTGCATAAAGTTTTCTTTTTAATAAAACTAATGTGTTGTTGGATATTATGCCATCAGAGAATATTATATTATTTAAATTCAAAGTTTTACAACTTCAAAAAACTTTTAGAATACATATAAAAAATTTATACAATTCACTTTTATTTGTCTATTGTTCGTTTTCAAAACTAATAAATTTTTTTCTTTACCCTTGGCATTATTTTTTTATTCTAAAATTATACAAGATGCAAATTAATTTAAATATTTTTATGCGTACTTTAGTTACGCTTGTGTAAAATATTTACACAAGTGTTAAACATCACGTTTCTTAAATATGCATAAAAATTCTGCCATAGATACTTATTAAGTATTGCTACCAAACTAAACAGCATTAGAATAACAAGTTTTATAAAATGAAAAAATAATTATTTAAATTTGAATTTTCATAAATAAAAATTATAAAATTATTAATAGGTTTTGTATCAATCTTTTCTGTTATATGGCATATCAAACCCATGAACATTATATATGAATCTGTCAAATTTACCGTCATCAATCCTTTTATATCTGCCATTTTAAGCCAGTGTGAAGAACGCGCATGCTCTTGCATTTACCTTCCTTTGTGTGTTTCCGTTGATGGCGTTCAAAGAACTTTTCCCTCGTTGCTATATGAACAAATTCCGATGTGAGACTAAATTACAGAGACGTATTCGTGTTTTACATGATGGAGAATGTTACTAGCCAGACAAAACAAAAGCAGAACGAAGGTAAAATTGCAAATTCCTAAATCTTGTATCAAAATTACGTAAATAATTTATTTAGTTCAATAAAAACATACAACTTAAAATTTTTCATTAATTTAAATTTAAAATAAATTTTTTGTAAGCTAAAAGTTTTTATTAATAGTTTTAAACCCAACTGCTCTAAAGCTCTGTAGAGACGGTTGTCAGACCTTACAATATTGTCAGAATAATATACAGAAAACGTCTAAAGCGCCATGGCCACATATCAAACTGCTGCTTCAAATTAGTGTATGTATTGGTAATATTTCATTTTACTTAGCACAGCCACACATTAAACTCATTCCATCTAACTTCATTTTAAAGTTGATTTGCAAAGGGAACCACGTATAATTTTTAAACACAAAATCTTTTAAAATTTTTTTAACGTTTTTTTTTTTTTTTTTGGTTAAAAATGAGCAAAATAGATTATTTTTGAGTTCTATTACTGTATTCTTCACTTTTCACTTGCCATAAAGCAGGAAAATCGATATAAACTTCAATTAACTCTAAAATAAAATTTTTCTCCTCCATTTTGATTATACCGCGTCGAAAAAAGTAGTAGATGTCTCTTTGAAAATTATGTAAAAATGAAATTTGAAGTAATTACGCGCACACACATCAAACTGGTTTCAAATTTCTATGGCGACGGTAGTGAAAATCAAAAATATTTGGATTTTCTTCAAACTCACACCGACCTATACGCGTGAGTATTTTTTTACTAACACAATCACAAAAGAGCGAGTTTGAAGCAGCAGTTTGATGTGTGGCCATGCTGCTTAAGAATCGTGTGAATTTACAATTATTGTCTGGCAATATTGTCGGAAAAATCATAGGCTTTTTACACTGATGTTGGTGGTTTTACACGACGTGTGTTTGTCATATGACTTGTCAGTTTGATAATCCATATGTAATTTCATGTTTTTGTCAAAATAGGCATTTTACATACGGTTAATAATTTTTGCTTTCAAACGTTCAAGTGTAATTACATTTGACATAACCTATAATATATAATTTTTCCGCCACACAGTTTTGTATTGCCAACCACAGCTGATGCAAAAATAGAAACGTTGTGCTTTTGCCACGATTTTAGTGCTTTTGGTACCACAAAAAACCTAAAATAGCAAAATATCAAGTTGGCATTACAGGATGTCAGATGCTTTGTCACATCAAAATAGAACACGTTCCAAGGCGAATTTATACCAGGTGGAGTTGATAGCCCAGTTGATTAGTTTTTGCTCTCGTTTTTTTGCTAATGCCTTGTCAAAAATACATTGTTTCATATCTGCTAATCTAATGTCAAAGTTGTTGTTTTGTTGTAGTTGTTGCTCTACTGCTCACACCTGGTATGAATTCGCCTTGACACGTTCTAAATGAAAAATGTCATATGTATTGTACACATGGAAAATACACATGTTATGTTTGAAAGGGTTCACACGACGTGTTAGGAATTTACACATGGAAAAGTGACAAGTCATATAACAAATACACTTCGTGTAAAACCACTTTTAGTGAGACATCTGGAAGATGTTAAAAATGTGATACATCAGTTTAAATTTACAAGATCTTCTTACATCTAACATCTACCATCAACTCAAAAAATTAAAAGTAATAACGCTTTTATATGGGTTAACAACAAATATTTATAATTGGAACAATTGTTGTTTTGGTAGAAAAAATTTGAGAGTATGATTATCATTTTTAAACAAATATTATTTGTTATTTTTTCCACATAAATGACATTTTTTCAGTGATGCCACTATATTTATCTAGTTTATTGCCATTTTTCTAGTGATGACACTCAAATAATCAAAATATGTAAAATGGAACAAACTGAGATAGGAACATCTTGTGAAGATGTTAGATGTTGTTCAATGTAAAAAGGCTTTTCCATCCTACATCCTTAATTTATCCTACGTTTCTGGGTACCACCTACCCAAAGTAGTTCTAAATTGTGCGAAGCTTCTTGCTTGCCTGAAGTAGAAACCCAGAGGCTTTGAAGAGAGCCTTAGACTGACAGACTAGCGCACTAGCAATCGGTCTATCGAATGTCGAATAAAATTCTGTCGGGATAGAAGAGTGGTAACCTCTATTTAAAGTAGTTTTTTCTAAATATCGCCAATTTGGAGATTAATTTAATAATAAAGGACGTACTCTAAAGCAGCAACCTAGTTTTTTTTATTAATTTTAGTTCCCTTTTGCTCATTTCCCATCTCTGTGCTAAAGATGGCTGAAAGCCGCCGGAAATAATTTTGACAACTATGTAGTTTTCACTATAGTTAGGATTTTTTGTTACACTGAAAAAAAAAACTTACTTAACTTTGATGTTTTTTATTTTCCCGTTTTTGTTTTTTTAAATAAAACTGTTTTATAATTTATAAATTTTTTTATACATCTTTATTTTTACATTTTCTTTTATTATTTAAAATATATATTTTTTTCATTTTTTATTATTATTGTGGGTTCATTTACAGGATATATGTATGTTGGTTTTTTGTAATAATTTTTCATTTTAAATTTGTAACATTTTTGTTTAAATTTTAAGAACTTATGTTTTATTTTAAATTGGAAAACATATAAAATTGGAACAATTGAAGTTAAATGTTGTGAGTGGGAAAAAGGTGAATAGTGTTTCGGGTGTAATGTATGACAATAAATATTATTTTGAAAATGGTGATTGTATTGATGACAGTAAGGATTTAAATATTTTTATTTTTATTTTGAAAGTCTATGGAAGTCACATACAATTTTTTTAAGAAATTATAATTTTTAAAGGGGTTTTTATTTTTATCAAATGAAACTGCTGAAGTTTTTTTATTTTTTAATTTTAATTTTTACAGTTTTGTTTTTCAATTTTTTGAAAAAATTTAAACTTTGTTTTATGTGTTTATTGGTGGGTTAAATTGTTTTTATTTTGTAATGATCTGTTTTTTTTTTGTTAATTTTTTTCTGTTAAAAAACAAATATTTATATATTTTTTTTGCTTAATGTATATTTTTTTTTATTTAAACTTATTATTTTACGCACACACATTTTGATGAGCTGTTGGCTTATTTTGCTTTTATTTTAAGAAGTTTATTTTAACTGTAAATTATTGAATTAAAACAAAAAAAAACCTGATTTCAGTTGCAATAGTTTTGAGAAACACTGTAAATAAAATAAAATAAAATAAAAAAATATCCAAGAATTTTTTAATGTTAAAAATAATATTAGAATTTAATTAATTTTAAAATTTAAAATTTATTGAATTTTGAATAAATTTTTAAGCAAAACTTAAATTTTCTTGATTTTAGACAATGTTTTTTTTTTTAATATCGCTAAATTAGTATGTTATTTATTCTGATATTTTTTTTATATAATAAAGTATCTAAGCAGTATCAAAACATTTATTTCATATTAAATTTTTTAACATATTTTTTTCTAAGTGTATAATTTTAGGTATAATACTTTTTTTTGTCAATTAATTGTTGTATATAAATATCTATGTATTTTTAGTTTAAGTTGATATATTATATTAAATTAAATTTATTTTTAAATATTTTAATTTTCTTTTACTAACTTTAAAACATTTTTTTTGTTCATTTAAAATTTATATAACATTTATATATAATTTTAAATATCTATGTTAAATTTTTTTTACAAATTTCTGAAAATTTAAACATTTAGAAAAGCTTTTTTTTGTACAAGATAACTTATTGATTTTTGTTTTTAGGTTAGTTTTTACAAAGTATTAATTTGGTTAAATTACAAATGCAGCTGGTAAAACACAATTTTTAGAGTTTTTTGTTTTATAAAATACAATTAATTTAAAATTTTTTTTATATTAATAATGAGTTAAGTTGTTAAGTAGGGTACTCTTTTATTGAAAATAAGAAGAAATAAATAAAGAAATTCCCAAAGAAATGTCGTAAATTTTTAAATTTTTTCGAAATCAAACAGATTTTCTGAATTCCCAAATATTTTTTAAAAATACCCAATAATTCCTTAAGTAGCATAATTTGTGTTTTAAGGGATTATTTTAAGAAATTATAATTAAAATGTTCGAAATCAAACAGATTTTCTGAATTCCCAAAAATTTTTTAAAAATACCCAATAATTCCTTAAGTAGCATAATTTGTTTTTTAAGGGGTTATTTTAAGAAATTATAATTAAAATGTTTTAAAAATAAAAATTTGTTTTTGAAAACGCCACTTTTTTATACCTGAATTCCTATATATTTTAGAAAAATACCCAAAATTCTTTAAATGGTGTAATTTTTTTTTTCTTTGAAATACATATTTATGCAAATTGAAAATGTTATAAAATCAAATATTTTTTTTTTCAAAACTATTTTTTTTTCAAATTCTTAAACATTTTTTTAAAAATACCCAAAAATTCCTTAAATGTTGTTTATAAGAAATTAAACTCAAACCCCCATATTTATAAAAAAGAAAATATATTTGAAATCTATTTTAGAACTAATTTTTCATACAAAAGTTGTTCTAGAATACATTTCAAATAAGTTTTATTTTTTATAAATATGAGGGATAATCTTTTAGAACTTCATAATTTAAAAAATTTAACTTCTAAGTTGAATTCCTAATTATAATTTCATGTTCCAAAATATTTTATAAAAAAGTAAACTAACATTTTTATATACACATGTATGTACATATCGCACCCGAAATACAAAAGGGTCACAACTCAAAATGCTAAAATTTTCAGGAGAGACAAAAAACAACACACTTGCAGCAGCAACACACTTAACATAAAAATATACATTACTGTATTTTTCCAGTTAAAGAAGATAGTGATGTGAAAGAAATTTTTGCAGTAGTTAGAGATTTGTACTCTGAATTAATTTATGGAAAAAAGTCAGTTTTGGAAAATTTTGAGTTGTGACCCTTTTGTATTTAGGGTGCGATATATAAAATTCCTAAACTCTTTTTTAAAATACTTATACATTCCATTAAATGTTTATTATTAAAAAAAGTATTTTTTTTATTTAAACAAATTTCCTAATCTTTTATCCATAACGCCCAAAATTCCTTGAGAAAAGTTAAAAAAAAAAATCATTCAATACCAGAAAATTTTTAACGTTTTTAAAATTTCAAAATGTTTGGAAAATTTCTATAAAGTAGTTTAACGCACTTTTTCCCTTTTTAAATAACTAAGTACCCTGCCACGGTTTCAATTTTAATATTTTACAAAATCTTATATATTTTTTACATTTTTTTTTTATTAATTTTAGTCTTTATTATTTCCAGTAAGCGTAAGTTAAGATTTTATAATCTTTTTTTGTCATTACAAATATTTGTCTATAAAATCTTTGTTTTCCTTAAAAAAACAGGTTTATAGGGTTTATCTTTTTTTCTTATACTTTTTTTTTTATTAAGGGGTGGATGTAATAGTTTAAAAATTTGTTAGTAACAGTACTGATGGAGGTTTTTGGAATTTCGTCTTAGGTTCAAAAGGTAGGGGGATTCTTGTTTCTACAGATAATGTTAAAAAATATTACATGAAGTTGGCAAGGCGAATGTTCTGAAAAGTGAAGAATTCCTAATAAAAAGTACAACCAATATCTGTTGTTGAGAGTTCAAAAGGTAGTGAAATTTTTAGGTTATCAAAAAAAGGTTGGCAAAGTTTATAAGATATATGGTTGGCAAAGCAGTAAGTGAAAACACTGTAAAACGTTTTTAATTATAAAAAAAAATTTAACCGAAAAATTAGTTATCCGGGGAAAATTTAACAAAATCTTAGTTGGCAACGCAAAAAAAAATTTTATTTAAAAACCTTTGAAGACATTTTGCACATATTTCAAATACCTTCAGAAATTTCTAAGATCTGAGAAAAACATGACTTAACTTTTGTTTAAAGCAGGTAAAGCGGAAATTATAGGGCTGTATAAAAGTCTTTAAAAATGTTGCGAGAAAAAATGCAACTAAAAATTTGATTTTTAAAGAAATTGTATTGAAAATATTTAGTTGGCAAAGCGAAAATTTGCTCAAATTTGAAATAAACTATTACGTTAGTGGGCAATGCACATAAGTTGTATTTTTGGACGATTGTTAAAAAAAGTTTAGCCAAAAATATTGAACTAAAATGTTTCAAAAAATTTAAGATAGTTGGCAATGCGAATAGCTATAAAACTCGTAGAGCTACAACTATTAATATTAAAATGCTTAATTCCCACTAATGTATTATAAAAGTACTGCACTTATTACAAAATGTACTGCGCTGTATTACTACAAGTAAGTACTTTCTGTCATGGAACTTTATATATGTAAATTGAATAACCGCTTTGCCAATTTTCTCATTTATGGAAGGAAGGGTTTTTTTTCTTTTAATATGATTTTGAATTCAGTTAATATTTCCTAATGACACTACTACCACATTCACTACTACCCGCCGACGAACCATCACCCGCCCACCTTCGACGTCTAGCCTCTTTGGCCGCCTGCATTTGGGCCGCCACTCGGCTTGTTGTAGGAGTTGCATCAAAATCATTATAAAATTCCACTTCATCATCGGCCGTGGAATCGTAAGCGTTTGAAACATCTCCACCACTGGCACCACTGCCACCTCCACGATCAATATCGAAACTAACATTCTTACTATCTCATCCGCCCCTATGCACCTGTACCGTTGCTTCCGCCGATTCTTGACTGCGCAATTGCTGACGATATTCATCTAATTCTTGCATGCGATAAGTACCCAAATTTACCTGCATCATTAGCGTTTCCATAATGCGTTCGTTCTTCAAAGCCTTGGAGGGTAAAACAATGGACAATAGCTCTGTGGGTGATATGCGACACAGATTAAGATCACGGGTCAGTCGCTCCATAATGCATTCGAATTCGAACTGGGTATCACGATTAGGTTGGATTTTCATTTTTGAAACTTTATTGCGCGCCCAAGCCAACATAGCTTCAAATTTACGTATCTCTGGACACTGGAGTTCACGGCACATAATCATTTGTACCATGGACTCGGAGAGATTCAGAAATTCGGGACATTTAAAAAGGGCATGCGCCTTGTTTTCCACAAATGATAAAATCATATTGACCAACTCAGAGGCAGAGGTGTAACGCCAGTAATAGTTCTCTAAAGATATCAGCATGGGACAAACCACCTCTATGCGTAGAAATTGTTTGCAATGATGAAAACAGGCCTGCAGTAATTCGGGTAAGTCATAATGCTCTGCAGCACATAAAAGCCCTGTAGATAATAGATAGAAAAAACAACTAAAGCCATTAAAGGATTTTTTTTTTTAACTGTAAACACAAAATATAAACTTACCCGGTATGGATACACAGGTCAAAGGACACGTCCCCGTATGCAAATAATCCAATAACACACGAAATGTATCCGGATCAAACTCAATAATATTGAATTCCGTTTGAGCCAATTTTGCCCGATCCACTTTTTGAGCATCGGCACACACAGACAGTCTCGGCACCGCCAAATTATTGCCCGATTTATCTTTGTCTTTTTCTTTGCTATCCCTGTCTATAGAGTCGTGAAGCAACATAAATTTTTAAAACAAAAAAAAAAAAAAAAAAAAAAAACAGTAGAACAAAAACAATAAAAACAGAAAAGCAAATTATAAAGAAATGTTTAATTTTACCACCCGAGGTGAATAGAAAATTAAATAAAAATATTAAGGTGAAAATAATTTGGTTTCAGTTAATGTTTACGAAATGAAATTTTTTATGTTTAATATTTTGAAGAACACATAAAACGAACAAGACAGGTGAGTGTAAGAAAAGAGTTAAAAAGGTGAGTTAAACAAAAGGTGAATAACATTTAATGATACATGTACAATATTCAGACAGTTCAAATAAAAAACAAAAATTATAATGCTCGATAAAAATTCAAAAGAGTGAATAAGGTGAATAGTGATATTCAATAATAGTTTTTTTTTATAAAACATAAGATGCGTGGTGAAATATTTCATATTGTAGGAAATATAGCTCCATGTAAATATTAAATTATTTTAATTTTCAATAATTATTAGATAGTTAAAGAAAGAATACCAAAGATAAAATTGGTGGCAATATGTTTTTAAAAAGTAGGGTATGGTGAATTTTTATAGTGGTGAGTTTTGAAATTCAAATAAATTTTTAACCAATTTTAATATTAATTATTAAAAATGGTACGATAGTAAGATTTTAAGTGTTTTTTTGGTATGGTTGAGATGTGGTGAATTTTATTGTTTTATAGTTGATTTTTCAACAATATGTTTTTAAAAAGTAAGTTATGGTAAATTTTAATAGTGGTGAGGTTTGAAAATTCAAATTAATTTTTAAACAATTTTAATATCAATTATTTTTTATTTTTATTTTAATATTATTAGTTTTATTTGAAATGGTTGAGATGTGGTGAATTTAATTTTTAGTAGTGAATATTTTTTTATAGTTGTTTTTTTAAATCAACGATTATTTTTAGGAATTTGAAAGCATGGTGAATTATTGTGTGCATTTCACAATGGTAATTTAAGTTAGTTAGTGGAGAGTAGTAAGTAACCGGTATTTTAGTTTAGAGTTTTTAGGAAAATTTTATTAGATTTTCGGTGTGGTTAAACAAATTTGTGTGTGATATTTATTATAAGGTGGTAATATGAATTTTCAGTAATTAATTCAACAATTTTTTTTTAAATTAAGGTGTGGTGAATTTTTTTATTAGTGGTGAGAATAATTTTTTTATTAAATATTTTGTGAAATAAAAAAAAAATAGTTTATTATATGAAGTTTGAATTTAAGGTAAAACAAATTTAAGTTAGTTTTTTTCAATTAATGTTAATTTTTTATATAACAAGCCAATCAATCCATTTCAAAAAATTATAAATTTTTGTGATAAATAAACCAAAACGCAAGCCAATTTTTAAATGACATAAAACAAGCCATAATCGAAAAATTATAATTTCAAACAATATAAAAAAGTTTAAAGTTTACAATCGTTGCATTACATACATTTTTTTGTTGTTTTTTTTTTATTATACAAGAACATTTTATACATCATATTTTTTACAGGGCAAAGCCAAAGTACAAAGGACATGTATCGTAGTGTTGGATAATTTTATTTATTTTTTTGCCATAAAAGAAAACACAAAGAAGACGAAAAAACACACATCGATATATTTGTATTTATATAAATTCAAACTCTTACTCGAACAATCTGTTGATGAAATCCATTTCTTTTTATCCTCCGGATTCAGTTGATTGGCATTCTTGTTGCGTATGGAACGACCCCAGCCGGCAGTAATGGTGCCGAGGCGTGAGAAGGCCCGCTTAACCATGGGCGA
This sequence comes from Phasia obesa, assembly GCA_949628195.1. NCBI lineage: Eukaryota > Metazoa > Arthropoda > Insecta > Diptera > Tachinidae > Phasia > Phasia obesa. The sequence continues at coordinate 7,426,769 of OX451218.1, forward strand.
GGAAGGAACACTTTTCGGTCGTATCGAATCGGAATCGGGTACGGTGAGATAGTTATTACTTTTGGGTTTTTGATTTTGTGGTGAAACCAATGAGGGCGCTGGACGCGCAAATATTTCAGCAACTGGTATTTGTGGTGAGCCGAAACCGGTTTGTATGCCATAAAGCATTTCCTACACAATTAAAACATTATTTTTTTTTCTCACTTAAATGGCTTAATTGTAAACTTACCTGAAATACTCTACTTCTTACACCCAGTATCGCTCGCACGCCTATAAAGCGTGCCTTCTGTTTTGATTGACCCACCAGAAAGGTGACATCAAATAAATGAGCATTTGTTAGGCACGATGGTTCTACATTTAAGAAGACTCTGGTAAAGTCTTTTGCCAACTGATCGTAATCTTCAAACTGATCACGCACAGAATCCAGCAAAGGTGATGATGGTCTCATGTGGCCTACAATTTTTTTTTCAAATATTTTAAATTAATATTTTTTATGGAAGAGTTGAATTTTGTGGATAGGACTAAGGGTGTATAAGCTACAAACATGTATGCATGCATTTTTATAGCAAAACCAATTTTGTTACTGTAAGCAAGTTATGGGAGGGACCACTTTTATTTGATGTTAATTTGGAATTAGAGATAGAAAACAAGGTAATTGTAAAGGAAATAAAAATTATAATTTTGAAGACTTTTAATACAAAACGAGAAGCATGTTTCATGTAGGGATTTTTTAAATTTACTAGCCATTCCAAAATTACACAACAACAACAAAATTATACAACAAATGAAAGATAACACGAATTTAGAAGTTATGAAGTGTGGTGAATATATATTTTTTAGTCATAAGCACGATGCAAACTTTTCGAAAACGTGATTTGTTGTTGGATAAACTTAAAAAACGAAAATTCAATATAAAGAGTTAATTTTTGGTAAGTGGTGAATTTGGCTTTTACAAAAAACAAAAAAATATATATATATGTATGTATTATATATTTAAATTGAAAATATATAAAAATGGGTAAATTTGTTAGTCAGAATTTTAAAAGTTGGTTTAAAAATGATTAAATTCATTTTAAATGCTCTATATTCATTTGAAAATTAAAATGGTGAATTTCTTTTCTTAGTGGTGAATAAAAATTTTCATTCAAAAAGTCATATAAAATTAATGAAAATCTTCAGAGAGTTTTTCATTTGCAAAACTTTGAAAGTTGGTATTTAAAAAATTTTTTTTGGTTAGTGGTGAATATAAGTTTTATATAAAACGTAATTTTTTTATTGGGAAATTTATATTTCAATAGATTGTTTCGACAAATATTAAACTTTTCTAGGGCGGCTTTATAAGGTTTCTTTCTGATTGAGATTGTCATACGGTTGTTAGATCTGGCAACTCTCTCTAGTTTTTTTAATTGCCTGGAAATAATAAGATTTTCTCTTTGTTTGACCCATATCTCAGCCACTTCCTCTAAATTGGAAACAGAAAATAGTCGCAAGGGATAGAATCTTCAGAATTTGCTTGATACCGTCAGAGCCTACTTTATAGAATTTTTTGCCTCAGTGTCTATACCAGTGCATTGTCTTCATGCACTGGCACTTTTATCTTCGCTAGATGACGGTAATCGATGTGAATGATACTGCACAGTGCTTCCCAAAAGTAAAAACTTAGTCCATGACCTTGTTGGCCCACAGACCCAACTTAGCCGCATTTTCTAAAAACTAGTTGGAAGGGTGCTTATGTAACGCCTTCTGATAATTCTGTAATCTGGGGGAAAATTACGGCATTCGATATGGATCGAAATTACACCAGAAATAAAAAAGGAATTTCGATCGATATCGAATGTCGAGATTTGGCCCCTGTTCTGTCCTGTTCCCAAGTAATGGCAAGTATGATAAATTTTTATCTTGAGGAGTATTTGGAGTCAAATAGTTTGCTAAGCGACAGCCAGTATGGTTTTGTAGTGGTGACTTACTAGCATATACCATTTTGGTATATGCTCTAGATATTTTCATGGCGGTACACATAGAGTGTGGCATAATGCAATTCTGTCAAAACTTAATTTATTTGGTGTCGCAGACAACTTTATACGTTTAATAATGAATTTCCACAGGGATCGCACTATATGAGTTGTTGTAGATGGGATTTCATTAAATGAGTTCAAGATTAATTCAGGGATACCGCAAAGCCCCGTTATTTCTCCTATCCTATTAGCCGACACCCCAAAGTCTATTTTGGATCCACTCAACCGCGTGTAGGAGAGAGCGCAAAAATTCATCGGTGACAGTAGGGTACCCAACTCTATTCACTCACTGAAGCTAGGACGCAATGTGAGATGTGTTTCGCTGTTTTACCGTTGCTTCAATCGAAAGTGCTGTAATAAAATCAGGGAAATTGTACCCGATACCCACATACTTTTGCATACAACATGCTTTCCATTAAGAGCTCATCCATTTGTAATGGATTTGCCAGTGAATCGCAATACGCATTATAGGAAAAATTCGTTTTTCGCCCGAACTCCTAGTATGTGGATTAATACATCCGTAGGAAATCTTTCCTGTCAACTTAAATATGAGAAAGATTAAGTGAAATGTCCACAAACACTACTACCTCTATCCTTCTTCCCATAACCAAATTTCCTAGTTCCGGCATTGCATGGGAATGACCCCTACCCTGAGTGTTGGTTAAAAAAAAAATAATAATCGAATTTCGGCATTTTAAAACAAATATCGATATATGGCTTTTCAAAGTATCGATGTTTTAATGGAAAATTATCTATATTTCTTTTAATCGATAGTTTTTTCTCAACCACGATTTGCGCCATTAAAACTGCACTAGTGCTTACACAAGGCATTATAACGATGGAAGATGGCCAGCCACTCTTCCTTTCTGTTAAACCTTTTGGCTTTTAATTGCGTAATAATCAGCAGCCATTAAAAATGGCCAGTAAAATCTCTGTTTATTTTAAGATTACTTCTTTTTATGGCCAATTTTGCCATAATTTAAGTCAAATATATGTTGTAACACTTCTATATTTGATAAAAGTGCTTTTACACGGCGTGTATTTGTCATATGACTTGTCACTTTTCCATGTGTAAATTCTAAACACATCATGTAAACCTTTTGAAACATAACATGTGTGTTTTCCATGTGTACAATACATATGACATTTTTCATTTAGAACGTGTTCTATTTTGATGTGACAAAGCATGTGACATCCTGTAATGCCAACATGATATTTTGCTATTTTAGGTTTTTCGTGGTACCAAAAGCACTAAAAGCGTGGCAAAAGCACTACGTTTCCATCTTTGCATCAGCTGTGGTTGGCAATACAAAACTGTGTGGCGGAAAAAATATATATTATAGGTTATGTCAGATGTTGAATTACACATGTACGTTTGAAAGCAAAAATTATAAACCGCATGTAAAATGTCTATTTTGACAAACACATGAAATTACATATGGATTATCAAACTGACAAGTCATATGACAAACACACGCCGTGTAAAACCATTTTAAAGGGTTTGTTGCATTAAATGAACTTTTTATTAGCCGGTCTTAGTGAGCAAAAACTCGTTAATGTCTTTGGATAAAATAATAGTTTGATATGTGTCGGCGACATTTAAATAAAGAAAGCAATAAAAGTTGTTGTTGTTGTTGGACTTTTTAAAAGTTCGCCAAATAAAAATAGGAAATCAATACATATAGTGTTGAACAAATTTCTGCTATTGTTGTTATCACCGGAAGTTGTTGCCCACATACTGTCCGCATACACAACAACACAAGATCTATGATACTGTGACAATGTCATCGATAACCATGTTGAAACACATTCGATGATGTATGCTGCCAAAGGGAAATGAGGATACAGCAAACAACAATAAAAATGATACAACAAAAACTAAAAGAGAAAGAGATAGAGAAAAAAGCAATCGCATGGCATCATTTATTATACGCCAAGATTAACAACACAACATTAAGGCATTGAAAGGGATAACAAACAATTCATGTTTAGGTATGAGTGGTTCTGAGGCTATTTGACACAAGTTACAAACTTATAGCTTAAAAACTTTTAGCTTTTAAAACCATTAATCACATTGTCATGTGATTAGGTTTATTTTCTACAAAAAAAAAAAAAAAAAAAAACAAAAAACATTAATTTCAACACATTTATGGCAAGACATTAAAAGAGGAGAAATAAAAAGGCTTCGCCATATAAAGTCTGACCATTGTGATAAAAATATACTTTTTAATAAAGTTAACTAATTAATGTTCTTTAAAAAGAATAAATAAAAAAAAAAAAAACAAAGGGGAGAGGTTCACAAACGATTGTTTTTAATAAAATTCTAACATACTACACAGTGGGGGAATTGGGCATAAAATTTAACTACGTCTGTAGTTTCTTTTTTAAAGGTTAATCTGATTTCGTTGCAATTTCGTATGGCTATGAAATTAAATCATATTTAAACTTAAGGGTTTAAGCGTTATAATGCCTTAAAAAAGGGGCCATAATGTGAGAAATTTTGGAGACCATCCAACTCCTGAGTCACTACGTTTACCCCGAGGGAAACTCATAACTAACCGGTCACAGAGAGGGGCGGCTCTCTGTGGAGATGCCGGTTCCCGTGATACAAGTCGTTTAAACACTGTGCGGGCTCGAAAGACCTACGTACATACATATATACAGACGTGTTCTTCCGATAGAGGATCCAGCAACCCCGGGTTTGGTGTCCCATATATCTGGCTATATTACCCCCGGGGGTTCCAATTGTCACTGCAGGAATGGCAAATGCTTTGACGCGGTTCACTCGGGAAAAATAGGGGCACCAGACGCTAGGGTTCCTAGAGCCTAAATCTGGAAGAAAAGGTCTGCGATAAACATTGCGGGTCCTCTTCGAGGCCCTACCAGTGCCCAAAGAACTGGTACCACGGGAATCGGTGGCCTCACAGAGAGCCTATCCTCTCTGTGACCGGTTATTGGTGAGGTCCCCTTCGGGGGTACACGTGGTGGTTGTGGTTTAAGATCGATTTATGTAGGTAAGGTGCAAGGTCGATCAAGTGTGCTGTTGCACTCTCAACAGACGGAGATTGGATAGTCTCCAAACCCCTAAGCAAGAGCTTATAATGTGGATCTAGGCTTGCCTTGGAAAGGCTTGCCATATTATATAAATTGCTACTCATTGTGACTGTATCACACACAAAAAGCGATTGGTGGCAATCGTAAAGTGTTGTTATACTACACAATGGGGGCGCTAGTCTACGCCTAAGTTTCACTCGGTGGTAAGACCACCGTGAGGTTAGGCCGAGTAGGGAGGTACTCACGTTAATCTTGTTCCACAATATCCACAATATATTTCGCCGAGCATAAGTTTTATGTTCTTAGTTTTGATATTCTTCTTTCCAAACACGAAACGATAGGATTACCAGTTATGGTGACAGGAATTGTCCGCCCGTGTTTTGTTTGCTCATGGTACTTAAACGGAAAATGTTGAGAATGGCTTCGCTGTTTTTCGTCTAAACATTTAAAGGGACATTCACATACCATAGGCGTACAAAGGCCTTTCTGGAGGGTACAATGCCCCCTCCAGACTCGCTTTTCTCGCTTTGATTCTCAGTAATGAGCTTCATGCTAGCAATGAGCAGACCGTCCGTCTCGCTAACAAGGGGTAGAAGGCGCATATCTGCGGGATAAGCTAAGAACAAAACTGCTTCATGGGTTGAATTGGAGTTTTCTCGCCATTAGTTAGCTTTGGCGCTACCTTGTGGTACATATACAGAAGGCCCTTAAGTTACTTATGGAATAGCTTAACGGACATTGTGGTCTTAGATAGCATTTATGAGTATTAGGAAAAGCTGAGATAGTATTTGAGTGTTCTGACGGGAAGCATCGTAGAATGGAATTTATAAGAGATAACCAGTTGACTCCGAAGGATGTGTATGGGCTATTGGCGCTAAACATTAACTTAACTAGAAAAAATTGTGCCATATATTAATAATTCCATAACAAGGCAACAATCCTAAAGGGTAGCTAAATTTGTTCTGCGAGTAGCTTAGCCCTTCCTCAACAGGACCTGCAACGCTAATGATATTCAAAAAGATTCTAATTCTAATAAAATATTGATAAATTATAAAAAGAAAGACATTGATTGAATGTAAATACCACAATTCCCAAAAAAAGCATTAACATACCCAAAAATGGGATTTTGCTGCTTTTTACACGAAACGCTGGGCGAATAATTTCAGGCATATTGAGGAAAAAAAATCCCAGGGCCTACTTTGAGGCAATTTTCATTCCTACTCCCTGAAGATTTTAAAGTCCAATTTAAAACCTCATCTATAACCGCTTGAAGCTGCAATGATGTCAGATTAATCTTTAAGAAACTACAGATTTATACAAATTTTCTTTTTTTTGGTTTAAACGCCCACTGTGTTCCATTAAGACATCGGTTATTTACGTTTCTATTTTAGTTGCAGCTGAAGGTGTTTTCTATACAGGAAGTGAGGGTCGTGACTCTACTAATTATTATTAGAGAAAAGGAAAACTACGCAAAGGTAAAAAAATTATGTAAAAAGGGTTTCAAATAGATGAAAGAAAGAAAACAGGGTCTCACTCCCAAAACTACATACTATGCTTAACACACAGTAGCACACAGCACACATCAACGTCCAACGATGACGAGAGAGGTGTGGTTGGCGCATTATTGGCTAAAACTCTTGCATGCAACATTTTTCTATATTCTTCCTCACCAATTGGTCGCCAGGAGCCGCGTCTATAGGGTTTTGGTATTTGGCCGGTCTCAGCATGATTGGATAAATTCATTACCAAATCCTCGAGCATTTGTGAGCGGGTACGTTCCTGCATGCGGGCAAATTTTGGTGCTGAATAGGAAGCACGTTCCCCATTAACAATTTTCGTTAAAAGCCATTCTCTACAAAAAAAAAAAAAAAAAAAAAAAAAACAAAAAGAAAGAAAGAAAGAGAAACAAGAAAAGGAAAATATTTTTTTGTTTTATATGAAAAATTATAAAATAATTTTTATTACCTAAACATGGGTCCTTTCTCGAATACTGATTGTTCCCACAAATAGGGTTTGTAAGCACCCACTTCATCTCTTGTTACCACAGACACTTCATAGCGTGTGGGTTTGTGTTTTATACGAGCAGAGACTCGCACCTTTGTGAAAGTAATGAAACAAAAGAATTAAAGCTTTTTTAAGTTTAAAAAACAGAAGCTTTTTTATATTTTTGAAGTAATATTTTTCGGAAAGCTGTTTATGCAAGCTTTACAGAAATTTAAGCTTTTCCAAAAATGAGTACTTACCAATATAAACGTATGAAGAAAATGACTTTTTATGCAGGCAGGACTAAAGCGAGTATTATCAGCTTCCAGAAACACCACACAAACAATATCATTGCCTATATGACGTTTTCTTTGCAGCTTTTGAGGATCATGACGTTCGTAAGGCAATAGTGTAGAGACATGAAACATTATCTCTATATTACGCCAATTTGTATAGACAGAATACAGACCTGAAAAGAAAATTTTGAAGAAAAACAACAGTTTCATAAAAAAGCTTTTCGTAAATTGCAGGGTTCGGCACTCGAAGTGTTACCAGATTCATGCTGCCTATAACAACAAAACGCCTTATGATCGCGATTTGATTTTTTACAAGCGCCAGTCTGTTATGATTTTAACTAGCCTACGGAAGCGTATCGTTTGATAAAAAAAAACCTTCAGACCATATGCCTCTAGCGTGTAAGGCCTTCGCGAACAGACTATATGTTATTATCCGCAGTCTCGTTGCATCGTACAAAAGCCTATTTTTCTTAATAGCTGAGATTTTTACGATAAATTGCAGTTTGTTAATAATAAAAAACAATAAATATGATTTGGGCTGGTAACACCTGAGGCTGCGTCCCCTGTAAATAACCTACCTGTTAAGTCATGCACTGTATCAAGGCCACCTTTGTATTTATCGAAACCCTTTAATCTAACACGATCACCTAAAAGAGTTAAAAACTCATCGAAGAGCAGAGAATTTTCATTATTGTCTAAAATATGCTCTTCCGTATATTGATCCTCTTTAACAAAAATAACACCAACTTTCAATTCAGATTTAATAAAAACCTGAAAGATAAATTCCAAACGAAAATTAGAATTATAGAAAAAGAAGCTTTGAAATATTTTTGAAAATAAAAAAGAGATCCCATACTTGATCCAATTTCAGCAACTCCTCCGGGGTGTCAGGCAATTGGCCCAAAGTCAAAGGAGGATTTAAATTCACTTCTTTGCCCAAGGATCTAACCACTTCCTCGCGGTTATATCTGTAAATTATATTCGTTATTTGTTTGGCATATAAATTTCGTATGGAAGCAAACAACACTTACCTGTCGGCAAATACACAAGAGGCGGGTATTAGACCATGCACTGTATAGGAACCAGCACGCACTAGTATTCTAAACTGATCTCTGCCATTGAGCGTTTCCTGCTTAATAGACAATATCACCGGTCCCAAATCTTCATCGCTGGTAAAATAATTCCAGTGTTCGCAGCCAAAAAAATATTTTTCATATGTTTCCTGTTCCACTGAGATCAGCTCGAAGGCGCCATTTTGTTCCCATTGCTCCTCGATGGTAGTCTTTTTCCTAGGACTTAAATATTCTCATAAAAATACAACAACAAGGGTACGGCAACACAAATAAAATAACGGGAGTTCAACATAAATAGACCGAGAGCGGGTCAGACTTTTCAGGGAAAATGCAAATAATGTGGTAAAATTTATCTGTGATAATGAAATTCAACTTTAACCAATCTTTGACGTTTTAAAAGAGTTTTTAAGATTTTGACGATTTTTCTTGCAAAATTTGACGATTTTGAACTTATTAATTTTATGTGATATTTTTGAAAGCATACTTTTAGGATTAGAAAAATTTTTAAAAAATTTTATGTGATATTTTTTAAAGCATACTTTTAGGTTCAGAAATATTAATTTTACAAAAAAATTGTATGTGATATTTTTTAAAGCATACTTTTAGGATTAGAAACATTTGTTTTACAAAAAATTTTTATATGATATTTTTTAAGGCACACTTTTAGGCTTAGAAATAATTGATTTAAAACACACATTTTCAAGAGGTTCCCACATTTTTAAACTGTTGTTGTAGCGGTCTTAGCAATACAACGTCTTTAAAATTTCTATGCTCAGAAGATGCAACCGTGTGACAAAGGACACTCCCTTAGGTGACAAAATAACTTAAGATAAAGTGCATTCAAACGAATATAATAGATACATTTAAGCACAATAATTTAGGTGTACAACAACTACATACCTGGGTGTGGCCTCCGAATCCTCATCATCTTCATACAGGTCACTACATTCTCGTTCCAAATAGGCATCACTGCTATTGCCTCCTCGTATATCCTCATGTTCCGAATCGCTTTCATCCCATATTGTATGTGTCGGCGGCATAGTGATTTTTTGTCGTGAACACTCAATCCAATAGCCTGGCGTGGGCATTAAATTGTGAGGATATTCTTCACAAAATTCATCTAAAATGAAAAAAATAAAGAAAAAAAATTAAAAATTGTTCTTAAAACTTTCTTGTCTTTAAATTTATAGTTTGCTTATGTAAGGAGTGTGTTTTTCTTAATTGAAATAAATAAACGAGACTACAAGGTCTAAAATTTAAAATTAGTTTTATAGGCAAATTAACTCTGGCTTGGAGGTAGCTTTTTACTAGAAGTCCAATTTTCGATAGGTTTTTTAAACATTTGTGGCCCTTATCTTAGATATGGATCGCGTGATGTTGCCCTCGAATTTGTTTAAAATTACCGGTTTATTGGCATAAATCAATGATTTCATGTAACTTTGCACAGTGGGGCAGAATGAAAATATTTTGAAAATAACTTAGCACATTTGTAAAGACTAGGCTGATTGAAATTTGGCATGAGCATAGCAAAAGAGTATCGCAACTTAAGTTTTGACGATGGGCATCATCCACTTGCCAGGGGTGGCGCTATGTGGTCTTAATGTTGGGTACCCCGCTTGGTATTTCTACAATTTTAGTTTGATTTTCAAAAATTTTATATAATATCTATGATGGTCCAATCTGTAAAATATGTTTTTAAATATGCGAGTTATAAACAGTTTAAAATTAAAATTTTTAATTCTTCGATAAGCTGGTCCAGTTTTTTTCCAAATATTTTAAACAATTTTCTGCAAATTTTTAAAAATTTTTTTTCACATAGTGAGCGAAATTTAAAATATTGTGGAAAAATTTTATTGGTATTAACTAGACCTTTAAGGCCTTGTATAATTTTTAAAAATCCAACGGAAATTGAAGAAATGTCTAACTCTAAAAGAATTTGCAGGGACGAGGTAGCCAACTTTGAGACCACATATCCCTTGGCAAGTGGATGATGCCCACCGTCAAATTTTGGAGAAATTGGCCTAGTCGCTTACAAATGGCTGAGTTATTTCTAAAAAATTTGGATTCTACCCCACTGTGCATTAGAAAATCTATACATATAATAAAATAGTAACTAATATCCTGTCTGCCTGCTTGTATGTTTGTATTTCTGTTTGTTTTTCTTTTTTTTGTGTTGGATTTTAACAAAACTTTATGAGGAGGTACCTTAGTATCCTGATTCCTTTTTTTCGCAAAAATATTTTATTTCCAGAGAAAGTAAAGAAAAAGCAGTGAAAGATTTTTTTTACCGATTTAAAGGTACTGCATACTTTAAGGCCTGTTTTATTTTTGAAAGCAGTGAATTTTAAAAAATAATGGCCAACAGATGGCGTTGTTTTAAAATAATGAGTAACTCATTTCTCTGTTTTGCAGAGCTTTACAGAAATTTTTAAAAATTTTAGAATTTTATATAAATTTTCGAATTTTATCGAGGGATGGGTACCTTTATATAAATACGTAAATACGTAAGAGTCTTAAAATGTGGTGTGAATTACTTTCGAAGAAAAATCGAACAAAATATTGTCAGGACACACACAACGTTCGTGGGCACAGCTAGTATAATCTAAAGGCATTAAATTGTACGATGTGGGTGGCCAATTGACTGGACCGTTTCATGAAATGAAGCGATTGTTAAATATCTTCTTTAGTAAGTCAATCGTTTGACGCATTGTGGAGTATGTATTTGGAATAGGCGTGTTGAAAAATAGGACTTCAATAAATATTTCATCCAATTGAGGCCCAAATAATGACTCTGTACTGCTCACGCCGTTGAAGGATACTTTCTCCACAGCTTCGTTTTCAAAGAAGTAAGGACCATTTTTTTTTACCAGCCCATAGAGCAGTGCTTTAAGACTCCCTCTCTCTCTCTCTCTCGCTCTCGCTCTCTTGTATTTTTAGAATGTGGTTTTTGTGGAACAAGATTAACGTGAGTACCTGCCTACTCGGCCTAACCTCACGGTGGTCTTACCACCGAGTGAAACTTAGGCGTAGACTAGCGCCCCCATTGTGTAGTATAACAACACTTTACGATTGCCACCAATCGCTTTTTGTGTGTGATACACTCACCATGAGTAGCAATTTATATAATATGGCAAGCCTTTCCAAGGCAAGCCTAGATCCACATTATAAGCTCTTGCTTAGGGGTTTGGAGACTATCCAATCTCCGTCTGTTGAGAGTGCAACAGCACACTTGATCGACCTTGCACCATACCTACTTAATCGATCTTAAGCCACAACCACCACGTGTACCCCCGAAGGGGACCTCACCAATAACCGGTCACAGAGGATAGGCTCTCTGTGGGGCCACCGATTCCCGTGGTACCAGTCCTTTGGGCACTGGTCGGGCCTCGAAGAGAAACCGTGATTTTACTCACAGACCTTTTCTTCCAGATTTAGGCTCTAGGAACCCTAGCGTCTGGTGCCCCTATTTTCCCCGAGTGGACCGCGTCAAAGCATTTGCCATATTCCTGCAGTGACAATTAGAACCCCCGGGGGTTTAGAATGTGGTTAGTATGTTTTTTGATATGTCGATTCAGCTAGAATGATCTTACTCATCGATTAGAATATTACCGTAAAACATTTGTGAAATGAACCGCCATGTTCGAAATAAAATTTAAAACTTTGCCAGCGTTATTCTGGTGAATCGAATCATCTAAAATTCATGTAAAAATAGCAAACTTAATTGAGTACAAATAATAATCACAAAGTTGCCAGATCATAAAATCGTATGAAAGTTTAATACCTGTCGAAAAATGTACGGTGGTTTCAACATTTAACTCAGAAAAAAAAAATCCATTTAAAACTAATTGCCGGTCTTAAATTTAAATATTTATTTAAAATTTCCACAACACAAAAACTATTGCATATTTTTAGACATTAAATTAATAATTATATAAATTATATTTGCACGTTTTTCTGCCTAATGCCTCCATTTTTTTTGTTATTATTTTTTGCTTAATTATTACACAGACAGCAATATTTATTTGTTAATTTATTAGCTGGGTAAATAATCCAAGCACAACGTTCAGCGCTGTCTGTTATTATACGTATGTGAGATTAAAGGCCTGAAATGTGATGATATTAATATTTGCTTGCATAATTTTAGGATTTTCTGGTCATGTGTAAGCTGTTGATATTTGTAATAAAGTGTGAATATTTATCACTTTATTAATATTATTTTTAATAAAATTTTTAAAATTTTTATTTATTTATTATTGTCGATATTTTATGAATATTTAATTAAGTGATATGTTACCATTTTATTTATTACATAAAAAAGAATAATATTTTTTAATGAAAAGTAAATATAAAGACGATTTTTTAAACGTTTAAAAATGATATTTTTAAGGTAATGATTTCTTTCTTCTTTGATTAAAATTTGCCTCAACAAATAAATAGTATAGCATACTTTCAGGCGCATTTATAAACATTTAACATTTGTCTATCTTAAGGCTTATTTTATATGCATTAATAACTGCAATAAATACGTTTAACATCTTGCTGATATTTTCAAATGAGTAATTATGTTAAATAATAATTTAACAAGTGAGGTTTTAGAAAATATGTTTCAAATTATAATCACATGATTGAGTAGACAAGCGACACTTATTATCTATAATATTAAGGGCAATAAAAAAAAAGTAGTGAAGCATATAATTGGGCTCTTTGTTTTGTTTATCAGTAAATAAATGTTGAGTTTATTGTCATTATCATTTGGACATTATTATTATTTTTATTTTTCTGTATAGACAGTAATCAGCATCTAAAAAATATTAGAAAAAATAATAGAAAAATAAAAAGGATGAGCAAAGAAAAATATCTATACATATAATAAAATAGTAACTCATTTCCGTCTGTCTGATTGTCTGCTTTTCATTTGCGTTCGCATCACGTAAAAACTACTGGATGGATTTTAACAAAATTTTGTGAGGAGGTACCTTAGCATCCTGACTCAAATATAGGATACTTTTTTTTTCCGAAAAAATATTTTATTTCCAAGAGATAATAAATAAAAAAAGCAGTAAAAGTACGCCGACTTTTTTTTAACCGATTTAAAGGTATTGCATACTTTAAGGCATCTTTTATTTTTGAAAGTGGCATATTTTAAATACGGTTACGCAACAGATGGCGCTGATTTAAAATAATGTAAAAATATTAATTAGTTAGTGCCAAATAAAAAAATACCCATACAATACAATACAATAATTTTTAAAAATTTTAGAATTTTATCCAGGGATGGGTACCTTTATATAAAGTAAATACATAAAGAAATAAGAGTAAGTGTCTTACAATTGGTGTGGAATACTTACAAAGCAAAATCGAGCAAAATATTGTCAGGACGCCCACGACGTGGCGGGCACAGCTAGTCTTAAATAAATGAACTAAGTGTGAGTGAAGCTCGCATATGGATTTTACATCGGCTGCCTTCAGATTTGAGTTCTGGTTTCCAGTGACTACTTAATATCTGAATTGAACTTTGTTAGCTTTTTCAGGGTATTATTTCTTCAACAAGAGAGTATAACCTGACGTATCAAAGATGATATGTGCTATTGTCTTTGGTTTCATTTAAGGGAAACTTGATTTAAAACTTCTATTTGAAAATAGGAATATTTGTCATTTATATCACTGAGATTATACACAGCCTCTCTAATTTTATAGACCAATAAAGGATGCGTTATGCAGGCTGGGTCGTTAAGCTGAAGTCTCCCTAGGTTAGGTACATGTAGGGTAGGCTCCGCTTTGGATGCGGCGAATAGAATATCGCTCACTATGCAGAGTTAATTAACTAACTAACACAGTTAACTAGTTTAAGGTAGCCAGATTATACCCAAGCACCTTGCTGATCTTCCTGCCAACTTGTAGGGAATAATACCAGAGTGTTTGGTGGGAATCGAACCCACAACCCACGACCCTAAACTGATAAACTAGCACACCCGGATACCCAAGTTTTCTTTATTGCCACAGAGTTAGTATAAAAGTCATTTAAAATTAAAGAAAAACTTCACTATATACAATAATAAGCTAAGGCACCTTTTTGTAGGCTTTGAATTTAAACTAAAAAAAAATCATTGCCTACTTTAAGGCCAACATTGTAATAACCATGAAATATTACTTTCGTTTCCATTTGCACCCAAATTTTTCATTTATTTAGCCAGACAACAAAAACAAAAAAATTATTTGGCAAAAAAAAAAAAAAATAATAATAAATTTATTTGGTCAAATTATACGTTGTGTTTTTCGTTTTCCCATAGAAATGGCTTCTCATTTTAATTCTGTTGCTACAGCGACATAATTAAGTATATATGGACTTTAGTTGGAAAAACTTTAAACACCGACTGACTTTTGAAATAAATACAAATAAACACATTTAACCTAAAATAATAAAAAAAGCTCATTTTAACTGGTTGGCTTAAAAAAAATGCAATTAAACACATTTAACCAAAAATAATAAAAATCTCATTTTCTTGTTTATGGGTCATAAAATGAAATGTAAAACAGCTAAAAACGATATGTTTTATGCCACACAGAAAAATCCTTAAAAATAAAACAAAATAATAATGCCTAAATGTAGGCATCAATTTTTTTTTAATTTAAATTTTAACGTTTTGCTTATTTATTTTCTATTTTTTAAGCAGACTTTTAATTTAGTTTTATTTTGTATTTAATTACAGGCCATAACTTTTCTTATTACGCAAATACCAGAATATATATGTTTTAACTGTTGTGGTTTTTACATTTACATATTTGAAAATTCTCTATTGTGGCTTTAAATGACCGTTAATGTAACACGCATAAATTTTTTTCTGATATACAGTATGTCCTAAAGAAAGCCGCAAATAATAAGCATGACACATTTTAGAATGGGAGAAATTATAAAAAAATTGAAGAAGTAGTAACAACTACTTTTTTGAAAACGAAGAAAAAACTACAAAATTAAAAAAAAAACATTTTGTGAAAAGGTAGTAAAAAACTACTTTTTTTAGGGGATAAAAAAATAAGTTTGGCAGAAGTAGAAAAAGAAACTTATCAAAACAAAAAAAAAAAAAAATGTGAAAGAAGCTTTTTGAAAAGGTAGCAAAAAACTACTTTTTTAAAAAAAGTAGAAAATAAGTTTTGGCAAAAGGAAAAGAAAAAAAAAATATTTGTCAACACTAATGTTGTGAAAATTTAATTTAAGAAAAATTGTAAAAAACACTTTTTGAAAAGATAGTAAAAACTACCTTTTTGAAAAAAGTAGAAATTAAATTTTTTAGAAGAAGAAAGAAAATAAAAACTTATGTCAAAAACTAATTTATAAAAAAAACATGTAAAAATGAGATTTAACAAAAGTAGAAAAAAAAAAACATTTAAAAAGGTAGCAAAAAATATTTTTTTTTAAAGTAGAAAATAAGTTTTGGCAAAAGAAGAAGAAGAAAAATACTTGTCAAAACTAATGTTGTGAAAAATTAATTTAAGAAAAAATTGTAAAAAACACTTTTTGAAAAGTGTTAGTAAAAACTACCTTTTTGAAAAAAGTAGAAATTTAGTTTTTTAAAAGAAGAAAGAAAATAAAAACTTATGTCAAAAACTAATTTATAAACAAAAAAAAAAAACATGTAAAAATGAGATTTAACAAAAGTAGAAAAAAAAAAACAATTTAAAAAGGTAGCAAAAAAATATTTTTTTCTAAAAGTAGAAAATAAGTTTTGGCAAAAGAAGAAGAAGAAAAATACTTGTCAAAACTAATGTTGTAAAAAACTAATTTATAAAAAAATTGTAAAAAACACTTTTTGAAAAGGTAGTAAAAACTACCTTTTTAAAAAAAAGTAGAAATTGAATTTTGTAGAAGAAGAAAACAAAAACTTATGCCAAAAACTAATTTATAAAAAAACATGTAAAAATGGTTTTTAAAAAGGTAGTAAAAACTACGTTTTGAAACGACTAAACATTAAGATTTAACAAAAGTAGAAAAAAAACGACGTGCCACAACTAATGTTGTCAAAAACTACTTTATGAAAAAATTTTAAAAAACTTTTTTAGTAAGTATTAAAAACTTTTCATAAAAGTAGTTTTTACTACTTTTTATTACTTTTTTCATAAAAGTATTTTATAAGGCATGTCAAAAGGAAATATTTCTCAAAAACTACCTTGTAAAAAATAAGTGTAAATTAAAATTGAATAGGAAAAAATACATTTCCGAAATAAATAGTAAAACATACTTTTTGAAAAAAGTGCTTAAAAATCCTTTTTTTATGTTTAAGTTTTTTTTAAATGCCCTTTTGAAAAACTTTTAAAATTTGTATTTGCCTAAAGAAAGCCACAAATAATAAACATGACACATATTATTTCAGAATCGGAAAATTATAAAAAAATGCAGAAATAAACAAAAAAAGGAGTAAGAAACTACTTTTTTTGAAAATGAAGAAAGTAGTTTTTTCTAATAATAACTAATATAATAATTTTTGAAAATGTAGTAAAAAAAACCAATATGAGAAAAGGTAGTAAAAAACTACTTTTTTTAAGAGATAAAAAATACGCTTTAGCAGAAGTATAAAAAATACTTGTCAAAACTAATCTTGCCAAAAAATAATGCATGAAAAATTAGTATAAATTGCTTTTTGAAAAGGTAGTAAAAAACTACTTTTTCAAAAAAGTAAAAAATAAGTTTTGGCAAAAGAAACAAAGAAAAAATCTAATTGTCAAAACTAATGTTGTTAATAAGAAATTTATAAAAAAACTTATAAAAAACACTTTTTGAAAAGGTAGTAAAAACCTACTTTTTAAAAAAAGTGGAAAATAAGTTTTCACAAAAGAAGAACTAATAGTCAAAAATGTTATGAACAACTACTTTATGAAAAAATTAAAAAAAAAAACACTTTTTGAAAAGGTAGTAAAAGTAAAAACTACTTTTTTTTAAAAAGTCAAAATTGAGACTTAAAAAAAAAAGAAGAAAAAAGCACATGTCAAAACTAATGTCAAAAACAGTTGAATCTACGGATTTCTGACGAATGTTTTACTGAGGAGGTAAGTCCATACCGTCCCGTCGATATATCTAACCTGGAGCTTCACAGCTTCAAACTAAGGTTTCGGCAATATAACAATGAATAAATAGGTTAAAGTCTACCTAATGCAATTCTTATTGCCATCCTCACCTCTCCTTTCCGAACCAATACTTATTTACTCCATTTTTTTATAATAATGATAATTTTACTTTTAACTTTGCTTTGCGACAAACTTTGATATCTTTTTTATTGCCTTTCTCTTCACTCTTTTCTTATTTCTGTTACTTTATGATTGTTTGGCAGTTTTCCTTGAAATACTTTTCTTTTTTTTTTCTTGTCTTAATATGAAGTTTTTCTCTGCATTTTTACTTTTAATGGCTCTTTGTTGTAATATAATTTATTTAAAAAAATATAAAGCATATTTTACCTTTCAATAAAACTTGTTTGAAACATAAAAAAGTAGAAAAATGTTTTTGACAGTTGAATAAATATTTATGGAAAAGAAGAAAAAAATTTGCATTCTGATAAAACTAGCTCGTAAACAGTTGCTCGCTATGCAACTCTCAAAGCTAATAAAGAATAAAGAATAAAATTTAAAAAAATACTATAGAATAGAAAAAAATCAAATAATTCAAATATGAATTTAAAATTAAACAAAACAAGTAAGAGTACTACTATATTCGGCCATGCCGAATCACCATTGTACTGCTAGATATTACAATACCCTCTTATGTTTCTTTGAACATTTTTTGTGAAATTATTTGGATTTTTTTTTGTATATTTTGGACATTTTCTGTAAATTGATTGTAATTTTTTTTAACTTTTTAACAAAATTTTTCGGAATTTTTTTGTAATTTGTTTTGAAAATTTTTTGTATTTTATTTTAATTTAAATTTGTTAAAATTTTTAAAAAAATTTAAAAAAAATTTAAAAAAAATTTTAACAAAAAATTTTTTTAAAAGTTTTTTTTTTTAAAATTGTTTGTGGTACCCTCTTATGTTTCTTTGAAAATCATTTATGAAATTTTTTGGATTTTTTTTTTTAATTTGTTGTAATTTTTTTAACTTTTTTAAATTTTTTTAAATTTTTTTGTAAAAATTTTTTGGAATTTTTTTTTGTAAGTTTTTTTGAAGATTTTTTTGTATTTTTTTAATTTTGTATAACAATTTTTTTGATTTTTTTTACATTTTCTGTAAATTGATTGTTGTATTTTTTTTTATCATTTTAACAAAATTTTTTTTGATTTCTTTTTGTAAATTTTTTTTGAAAATTTTTTGTATATTTTTTAGTTTTTTGATTTTATTTTAAATTTTTGTTAAAATTCTTTTTTTTTTATTTTGTATAACAATTTTTTTGATTTTTTTACATTTTCTGTAAACTGATTGTATTTTTTTTATCATTTTAACAAAATTTTTTGGAATTTTTTTTGTAAATTTTTTTGAAAATTTTTTGTATTTTTTTAGTTTTTTGATTTTAATTTAAATTTTTGGTAAAATTTTTTTTTTAAAAATTTTTTGAAAATTTTGTTTAAAAGTTTTTTGAAAATTGTTTGTGTTACCCTCTTATGTTTCTTTGAACTTCTTTTGTGAAATTTTTTCTTTAATTTTTTTAACTTTTTGTGAAATTTTTTTTAAATATTTTTTAATTTTTTTTGTAAAAATTTTTTGGAATTTTTTTGAACATTTTTTATATTTTTTTTAATTTTTTATAATTTTTTTTGAATTTTTTTTTTACATTTTCTTTAAATTGATTGTATTTTTTAACATTTTAGCAAAATTTTTTGGAATTTTTTTGTATTTTTTTAGTTTTTTTATTTTATTTAAAATTTTTGTTAAATTTTTTTTAAAACTTTGTTTAAAACTTTTTAAAAAATTTTATTTAAAAGTTTTTTTGAAAAATTTTTGTGTTACCCTCTTATGTTTCTTTGAAAATCTATTGTGAAATTTTTTGGAAATTTTTTTTTAACTTTTTGTAAAGATTTTTTAAATTTTTTTTGTAAAATTTTGTTGTATTTTTTTAAATTTTTTTTACCAGTTTTTTGTTTTTTTTTAATTTTTCGAAAAAAATTTTTTAAAGTTTTTTTTTGAAGATTGTTTTAAAATTTTGTTTGAAAATTTTTTGTAAAAGTATTTTTGTAAAAATTAGGAACTTCCTGCAATCTATAATCCGTTAGAATGGTCAGATTAAAGCAAAAAAACCTTAACAAAAATTTCTTCATGGGCCTATTGACTGCACCTGCTTACCAGTGGGCACCCTTTAGGTCTATTAACTACCTCTATATGTATTGCGATCTATAAATGGCTATAATACAAATCAAAAGAGAAATACCTTACCAACCTAAAACTAAACACAAAGTCGGCCCTCGCGGGGGGTTATTGATACCCCCCGAGATCTGTTTGCACTCCTTGCGATCTACCTGTCGCGGTATAATATTTACTTAACAAAAAAATCACAAAAGAGATTCATTAAAACCGAAAAAAATTAACAAAAAAAAAAACGTGAAAAACATAGGTGGGCGTGGTTTTTTGCCCGCAGTCTCCATAAGAATGATCTGATGTTGCTGAATTACAATCCCATAATTTTCGAAACTATGCCAGACAAATTGGTGGGCTTAAATCTTCTGTATCATCTAGGGCCTTGGCAAACTACATTACTACCCGAACACGGACAGACGGTCATCGCTTAATCAACTTTTCTCTGTATAAGGATCCAGGTATACATATACTTTATGGGGCCGGAAATTAATATTGTAGAATTACACACGGAATGACAAACTTCTATATATCCTTTCCATCTGTGGTGAAGGGTATAAAAATAAATAAGTAAAAATTATTTTTCAAGCCTTTAAATATGCTATAAATATTATACTAAATTTTTTAATTTAATAAACAAATTGTTGTGTTTGTTAAATTGATTCATAAATGTGATAAAAACAAACTAATTGTTTAAACAAATTTATTAAATAAAAAGTTTCATTACAGGTTTCCAAGTATCCCTTAAAATATGCTGCACATTTTAAGCTTATTCACTATAGAACCCCTCAACTAATGGCTTTTTAATTTTTATAATACTAAAATATTTTTTTCAATTTAATTCCATTATTAAACTTTTTCTACATCCCATTATTTACTTTTTTTTAGTTTCAGCAAGTTACTTTACATGAGTTGGGGTCATCCCCCAAGTACTGGTCCAAGATAAAAAAGTTTTGCTGATTATTAAATTTAAATGTCTGTGCCTGGAGTACTTCAGCTATTACCTTAATTTCCTTAATACAAACTTTATAATCTATTGTTATGAAATAGTTTATAATTTGAAATAATAATGAGCCCTTAAGTATGCTAGAATTTTAGTTTTTAATATGTTTAATTAAAAAGTTTGTTTCGTTTATTAGCTGAATAAAAATAATGCATGTTAAAGGCTTTAATAAATAAATGCTAAACATAATAATGGAAAGCTCAGTATTATTAATTCCTTAAACTAATAAAAAAAAATAATTATTTGAAAGAAATCAGCCTAAATGTATGCCACTATTTTTGTAGAGTTTGTACAGGTCATACCGTTTGACATATCCAAATGAAATTTAGTATATGCCTTTGGTATATGCAGATATAGAGCCGTGTAGTTTTTGGGCATAATCGGGAAGGGGCAAGGGGTAGTTTACTTATCCCCAAATTTTGTGAACGCTCTAAAGGTCATATCGTATGACTTATTAGAACGAAATTTAGTATGTGCCTTTGGTATATGGATGTGAAGAGTTCTGTAAATTCTGGGCATTATCGAGAAGGGGCAAGGGGTAGTTTGCTTACTCCCAAATTTTGTAAATGCTCTGCAGGTCACACCGTATGACATATCAAAATGAAATTCGGTATGAGCCTTTGGTATATGGATATGAAGAGCTGTATTAATTTAGGGCATTAACGGGAAGGGGCAAGGGGTACTTTACTTAACACCCCATACCGAAAATAATTAATTTTCTGATGCGAATATACTCTAAACTTATATTCTTTATGTAAGATATCCATATATCCATAAAAATATCTGTTTCCATTGGGTATGGTAACGTTGAGTGTAGGTCACTCCAGATTTTTTTTGTTTTTAATAAAGTGTTTATTAGTTTAGCCTAAGTGCTTGTTGGCAGAATGTATTTAAAACTAATTTTGTTTATGCCTTAAGCTATGCTCTAAAAAACGAAAATTGCTTAAGTGACATTAATTAAACAAAATATGTAGACTAACATGGAATGTAAATCTAAACTATTTTACAACACTTCTTTCATACTACTATTTTGATATTTCTCAATTTCAGCTACTTTTTTATTTTAACGATTTTCCTAAAAAAAGAAAATTATTTAACAATTAAAGCATACGAATGTCGGAGTGTTAGTTTAAGTATTTTTGTTATCTATAGCATATTTTTAGGCTAAACATTTAACTTAGGTGATTAAGTTTTCACAAAAAAAAAAAAAAAATAAAATAATAAAATACTTGTATTAAAAAGCATCAAGACTAACAGCCTATAACTTAGTATGAAAAAATAAAATTTTTTAATTTAAATTTTAAAAAATTAAATTTTAAAAATTTTATATTAAAATTTTTTTTTTAAATTTTAATTTTACAAATTTTCTTTTATATGCTGAATTTGGAATTGTAATTTTTAGCCACGTTTTTTTTTAACATGCAAACATATTGTTGTTTTTTTTAATTTGCTCAGGAATATATATTTTTTAATGTAAATATAGTTTTCTTTAGTGTATACTTTAAGGCGTTGTCTATTGTTAATGTCTGTTGTTACACATATCAGCAGCTCGTATAAACTTTTTTTAACATTTCCATATGCTCTAGCAGCAAAGAAAAAAAAACACATAAAAACATTTACCTGCTCCCTTTTAAACTCTAGCTCCCACACACACACACACACATAGACATGCTTACATACAATATGTTTGCATTTTTTTATTTATAAATAATTTAAAGCATACTTTCGAGCATACTGGCTGCCAGTAAAGTGAAGTCAAAATTTTATTTATATTTTATTTTATTTACACGCACGCACACATGCATCTGTAGAAGTTGTGCTACTGATGTATAGACACATAAAAATATATGTTGTTGCTGTTGTGTTTTTTTTATTTATTCAATTATTTTTTTTTATTATTATTTATTTTGTTCTATTTTTTTTTTTGAAAAGTTGAATACCTGAGTTTTTGACATTTTGCCTGAAAATATACACACATTTAAAGTTTTTTAGAAATTTTCCTAACATTTTTTTTTATTGTTTTAATTGCAGCAGTAGCTTTTATTCTAATATAAGCCTTAAAGTATGCTTTATTTCTTTTGATAAAAATAGAAATCTTTTGTTTCAGAGTCTTATTTATTACAGCTTTATAACAAAATAATTTTGTTTAATGTAAATTGAAATCAGTATAATTTGAAAAGTCTAATTTACTTTTAAATCAAGTTTGATATTAAATTTTTTCTTTTTAAATTTCAAACTTAGAAAATCAATTGTGGTTAAAAAACAGGATATTAAATTTACATAAAATAATTCTTGGAAATGTATTCTCTAGGAAAATCATTAAAGGTTTAAGGTATTAATAAATGTGATTTAAGATATTTTAAATTCAATAACTTAGTACCGTTAAAACAATAAATTAAATTATTTTGTTTAAAAAGGATAACATTATCCGTCTCCTTGTACTAGTGCAACAAGCCTAAACAATATATAAATTTATTGAAATGGTCCTTCAACTAAAATAGCTGGACCAATAAAAGAAAATGCTGCGCAAAGAGCAGTTCTATCGTCTTTATCACATAAATTTGTTATCCTTATCTTTCAAATTTAGGATATGTGTTTTATAGAAGCTCTTAGACTAGTATTGATGGCCATAAAATCAGTCTATTCAGACAGGAGGTAATAACTATGAAAGGGGATATAAACACCCTTAACGAAAGCTATATATATTGAAGGACAACAAACTGATATTATTTTATGGCAATTTCTCTCTTCCAAAGAATACTGGGATGCTAAGGATTTTCACAGCATTAATGGGAACGACTCCAACAACAGCTAGAGTCGGGATATAAAAACAAGGTTACCTTATTTATAAGCTTCACCAATGTAAAAAATTATACAGGGTGATAAAGATTAAAAAAAAATTAATAAGAAAATGTAAAATAAAACAATAGGCGGTCACCCTTATTTTCCGAGTTATGGACCTCTGAACTTTTTATATGAAACTGTGATTGTGTACTACATTTTTGAACATATTAGGTCAATATGGGTATTTTTTTTTTAATTGGCACTAAGTAATTTATATTTTGTCATTATTTTAAAACAGCGCCATCTGTTGTGCAACCGTGTTTAAAATATGCCACTTTCAAAAATAAAAGATGCCTTAAAGTATGCAATAACTTTAAATCGGATAAAAAAAGTCGGCGTACTTTTACTGCTTTTTCTATTTATTATCTCTTGTTAATAGGATATTTTTGCGGCAAAAAGGTATCCTATATTGGAGTCACAATGCTAAGGTACCTCCTCACAAAATTTTGCTAAAATTCATCAAGTAGTTTTTACGTGATCCGAACACAAACGAAAAGCAGAGAGACAAACAGACAGTCGGAAATGATTTACTATTTTATTATATGTATAGATATGGCACATGATTGCATTTATATGATTATTATCGCTGCTTTCGTAGCAGCTCATCCTGTCAGTTCTATTTTCCAACACTATGTTGTGATGATTTCTGGTTCTGCCCCCCATAATTAGTTCGAACATTATTAGCCCTAAAGATACTAAAAATTGATCTTTAAACACTTACTTTATCTATTGACTTATAATCCTTTTTTTTGTTGTTGCTTAAGGCAACGTTCAGTTGCCATTGAATCAATTGCATACGGTTGATTCTTGTTTAGATCACCGGAATAAAGTGCATTAAACATAAATATAAGAACAATACAAAATAATTTTTTGATGCCTGAAAGTATGCTATATTTATTAAATAAATTTATTATAATTTGAAAAAATTTTATTTTCAAATTTTTAAATTTAAATAAATAGGAGAAACTATTTTAAATAACTTCAGCAAGATTAGCAATATTAACAACAATGGCCTACCACCACTACTGGCTCTAAATAAACATAAGTAGCATACTTTTGGGGGTCAATCAAAAGCCACAATAGCTTACAGCAGCAAATAAACTAAACAGAGCAAGAAATTTATGCAACAAAAAATTGCTTATTAAATTTAAAAAGCTATTTACTGTCTTGCCTACTCAACCAGCCACCCACCCAAAAGTATACAACAGGGTCAGGGAGTTATTGTGGTCTTAAGTTTGGCTCCAATGCTTCCAATGCTTTGTTATAACAGGCCTTAATTAAGATAAACTTGTCTAAACAAAAAAGATTTTGAAGCTATTTTCTAGGATTTATTTACTTGTTTTTAGTCTTCTTCTTTTAGATTTATATTTATATTTGCCTAAAAATATGCAACAACACATTACTAAAAGTTTTATTTCAAAACTTAGACAATAAAAAGGGGATGTGTGTAATCTTACATATTTATTTTGTGTTTGTGGTTTAAAAGATATTCTAGGTTTTTTTTTTTGGCTAAAATCTAAACCTGTCACTTTAACATTTGACAGTTCATTAAGTATCCTTAGATTTAAGTTGTAGTATTTTTTTATAATATTTTGTTTTTGTTGTATGTTAGATGGAGAGAAACCGTATTATAAATGATATGTTGAAGGAATATAAAAAACTTTGAAACTCTTAATAGAAAGTTAAACGTTTTGAAAAGTGTAAATTTTTCTTGCTATAATTCGAACCTGAAAGTAGGCAGTGTTTTTTTTTATAAATATAAAGTAACAGAAATCTCTTTGTTTAAGTTTGTCCATTCATAAAATAAATATGCATTAAAAAATAAAGTGGAAATACTACTCATTAATAATTTTTTTTTTTTAATTTTTAATTTAGTGTGTACGTGTATTAAGAACATAGTAGTATTTCAATACTATTTTTTTAAATGTTTTTTATTTAATATAAATGTTGATTATTAATTTATTTGAAGTAATTTCTATGCAAATTTTTAACAAAATCTAATTTAAAAAAATTTATGCTAGTTTTTACAAAAAGTAGTAAATCTACTCCTTTTTGTAAAACGTACTTTTATTAGCCCACTGTGTATTAGTTGCCATATTTGTTATTATAATTAGACATTTTAGAAATTTCTAATTGTGTTATATGCACTAGTCAAGAAGGTACTGTTCAATGTCATTTTACTAGAAAATAATGTTTCAATTTCTTTTGTTAGAAGGGAGTATTTTATAGCATTATTTTTTTCAAGAAAATTTAAGCTAAACTGTGATTTTCAATTTATTTTAATAAAATTGGTGTCGAAATTTGAAGAAATTATAATTTAATAACGTTTAATAGATTATAATAAAAAGTAGTAGATTTACTACTATTTAAAAAAAATTATTATTTATGTGTATTATTGTTGATTTATCATCAATATAATGCAATATATGTATAAAAATAAAAAAAAAATTCTATTAACTGGTTAAAAAAGTAGTATATCAAAATTATTTGCAAAAAAATTTTTTTTTAAATGTCATCTTGATTGGAATTTTCTATTTGGGTAACGTAATTTGGCGGCAAATTTTTATAGCATTTCAAATTGACAAACTTTAGGTGAGTAGTAGATTTACTACTATTTTCAAAAAAATATTATTTATGTGTATTATTGTTAATTTATCATTAGTATAATGCAATATATGTATAAAAATAAAAAAAATCCTATTCACTGGTTAAAAAAGTAGTATATCAAAATTATTTTCATTTTTTTTTTAAAATGTCATCTTGATTGGAATTTTCTATTTGGGTAACGTAATTTGGCGGCAAATTTTCATAGCAATTCAAATTGACAAACTTTGGGTGAGTAGTAAATTTACTACTATTTTTAAAACGTATTATAATTTATATATTATGGTTCAGTTAATATTATAATAATTATGAATTTCTTATAAAAATTTAACTTAAATTTTAGATTTTTTAAATAATTTGGTTGCAGATTATCAAATAATTTAAAAATACTACTTTTTAGCTATATATAAATAAATAAATAAATATCGCTAGAAAATTTTAGTTTAATTATGAGTTTTAATTTGTTTAAAATAAATTTGAGGCAAACTTATAAAAATTTTAAATTTGTAGATTTTTAAAGAAGTACTAAATTTACTACTATTTATTTTCTAATAGTATATATTTAAAAAATTACAAAAAAAATTTTAAACAAAAAAAAAAAAAAAAAAGATTTTCAACAATTTAGCCAACAAAAATAATATGTAACAGAATTTAAAAAAAGTAGTAAATCTACTACTTTTTTTAAAATCATAAATATACAATGTTAAAGCCTAAAAGTTATTTTATTTCAATTTATTTTAATTATATTATATATGCTTACATTTAAAAGAGTAGAAGATTAAAAAGTAGTAGTAGCAAATTCGGGCTAAATGTTAATTACTTGATTGAAAATAAATATTAAAATTTTGTTTTAAATTTAAAATAATAGATAAAAGAGAACATTATTTTAAAAAAAGGGAGCAATTTAGTAGTATTTTATACCTGGATGATTTTTAAATGAAGTTTATTTCATTTAATTTATTTTATTGCATTTATTTTTTGTTTCCATTTGGCTTCGTAAAAGAAACCCTGAATATTTGATTTCTTTTTTCATTTTCGAAAAATAAAACTGTAATAATAAATATTTTAGTACATAAACAATTTAGGTTTATTTGTTGAAAACTACAATTATAAACTTTCAAATTAAACAGAGAAAGTTTAAATAAGTTTTCGAGAACTACTATACTACTAAATATTACTGGTTAAATTTCTATATAAACATTTATGCAACCAAATCTAAAGAAATTTTTTTCACACAAAATCTAATAAAAATTTTAAGGCAATACTTTATCAATTCTATGACAACAAATATGCATGCACAAACATGTTTCAATATCACGTGTTCAATGTTTCGGTTACTACAACAACAAAGTCGAATGTATAACTTAGACAAAAACACGTTCCCATTGCTTCTGTAGAATTATTTTTCTTTTTCGACCTGAAGTTTAAAAGAGTTTAATCTTAAAATTTGTTATGCGCAGCAGATCAAAAATTCCTTCCGATTTGGGTCTAGCATCTACGAACAACCTAAACTAATTTAAAATCCTATAAAACAAGAAATCTAGGGCTAGTCTGGGTACTCAATCCAGAGAGAAAAACCTTTGTCCACATACGTACCTGTTGTGCTCTAAAATAATGAAACATGATTTCCATTTTTTTCCTATGCAAGTAAGACCACAAGGATTATGGATATTCTCGAACGCCTATTCTTTGACCAAAATTGAAAATATGACTAAGAATATATCGATGGCCCCCATCAATTATTGGCCATTTCTTACTCAACTATTTAGGTGCGTTGTCGTACACACATTGCATCTGTTGTAGCATTTAGCCCGAATTTACTACTACTACTATTACTTTTGAATCAACTACTCTTTTGAATCTGCTCATAAGAGTCAATATAATTAAAATAAAATAATTTTTAGGCTTTCGCATAGTATTTTTATCACTTACAAAAAATAGTAGTAGATTTACTACTTTTTTTAAATTCTGTTTTATATATTATTTCTGTTGGCTAAATTGTTGAAAATCTAGCTTTTTTTGTTTAAAAACAATTTTTTTTAATATTTACTCCTTTTTTTCTATAATTCATGTGTAGTTTACACGAAAGCCTTTCAATTAGCGTAATTAAAACTGTCTAACAATACATATTTTATTATAATATAAAAATTATTAAATTAAAAAGGTGTTTTGTACAATAAAAAAATATTTTTGAATGGTTTCAAAATAGTAGTTAATCTGCTGCTATTTAAAAAGGTAATAAATCTAGTGTTTAAAATATCTGTTAATTTATTACTTAAAATATTATTACATCTTTAACTATAACTAACCCAACCTAAACTAATCTTTAACTACTATTTAAAGAATTTAGTAAATGTGATACTATTTTTAAATGTAAGAAAATCTTCTACGGGTATTAAAAACTATGTACTAGCACATCTATTTGAAAATTGTAGTAAATTCATTACTTTTTAAAAATAGCATTAAATCTGCTACTAAACAATAGCAGCAAACTACTAAGGTTAATGATTTATAATTAAAGACTCTTTGAAATATTAAAATATAATATAGATATAAATAAAAATTAGTAACTAATCTACTACATTTTTAAAAATGTAGTAAATCTGCTGCTATTTTTAACTATAAGAAAATCTACTGCTATTACAAAATATGTTGGAGCAAATTTGTTGCTACTTAAAAATTGTAGTATCTACTATCAAGTATCTTTAGTATATTATAAAAAAAAAATAAAAATAATATATTAAAATAAAATATATTATTATTATTAAAAAAATAATATATAATTATAAAAATATAAAAATTAATAATGTAATTTGCAAATATAATCTAAAGGTTAAATTATAAAAAAAAATGTAGTAGCAAATATACTACCATTTCAAAATTGTAGTTAATCTACTACTTATTAAAAAGTGCATTTAAAAAAATTTAATACTACTAGTTTTAAATATAATTAAATCTACTGCTATTCAAAAATGTAGTAGCAAATATGCTATTTAAAAATTGTAGTAATTCTGATATTAAAAATAAAATATAATTCACTAATATAATGAATAAGTAAAATGATTAAAAAATGTGTAGTAATAAATCTACTACTATTTAAAAAAAAATTAGTAAATCTACTACTATTTAAAAAAAGTAGTAAATCTGCAACTATTTAAGAAAAGTAGCAAGTCTAGTACTATATAAAAAAAGTAGTAAATCTACTACTATTTAAAAATTAGATTTACTCCTACTAATTAAAAAAGTAGTGGATTTACTACTACTATTTAAAAAAGTAGTAGATCTACTACCATTTCAAAATAACAGAAAATAAAATAATTATAATAATAATAATAAAAATAATAATAATAATTTAATAATAATAAAAAATTTTTAGACATTAAATCTATTAATTATTTTTCTTTTAATAAAAGTCGTGACTTGTAAAGAAACTTTTGCATTTTTTATCCAAAACTAAGATTTTATACTCTTACATTTTCTTTTTTATGTAAAACCGAAATAAATGTTACAATACTTGTATTTTATACAATAATTCCCTCCCCCCCCCCCTCCCCCCATGACAAGTGTTTGTTACAATGTATTGGTTACGCATTCATACCCATACAGACGGCAACAAACGAAAATATCAGAATATACCTCTGAGGCTCAATATACACAGTTATTAAAAAAAAAACAAAAAAACAAATTGAAAAATACCCACTAAGAAAACTAAATGCCAATAGCAGCCGTCGCAGCAGTAACAGCCACAAATGTTATCAATATCTCTTTCTGTTATTGAACAAATTTCGAACAAGAAAACCAACAAATGTTTAACAACAACACACACTATTAACAATAATACTTTGCAGTAACAGGGGAATACAACACGACTCAACTATATGAAAACAAACACTCTAACAACGCGTTGATTCAATCGGTTTACTTTTTTTTTTTTTATTAAAAGTACTCGTACTTTTATAGTGGGACATGTCATAGGATCTACCTAAATTCAGCTATAGTGTTTTAAATTTGCAGTTTTTTGTACCCTGAAGTTCTTTGATGACATTAGTTTGATGATCTTTAGTAGTACTAAAACTAATCATTTCTAAATTTACAATTTTTATGGTTTTCAGATTCGGTTACAAATTACCAATTTTGATATAAATTAAAATTTTAATTTAATAATTTTTATTTTTGTATAAATAAATAAATAAATAAACACAATCAATTTGTAGGTAATCATTCCCTAAGTGTTACTTCTACATCATTAAAAGAAAAACTGCCTTGCCCGCTTTTCACTAGTAATGCAATTGACTACATATTCTCCGAACTACAGGGTACTTTGAATTTATATTGACAAAGGCTGCTCAATGTAACGATATCTACTTACGCAACTTCTGTTATTTAAGTAAAAAAACTACGTAAAGTTTAAAATAAATGTTATAGCAGCACATACATATACACACATACGCATGTATAACTTTAGTATGTGTAAAAGTATTTGCTGAAAAAGGAATGGTTTGAAGGGACTTAATAATCTGGCAACTTTGCTTACAGTATAGTGTAAGTAAAAAATACAATCATAAGAGTAAGAGTTCGATGAAGTGTAATGCTAGTTTTTATACCCTTCACCACAGGGTGGAAACGGTATATATAAGTTTGTGTGTAATTTCTACATTATTGATTTCCGACCCCATAAAGTATATATATTTAGGATCCTTATAAATAGAAAAGTTGATTAAATGATATCTATCTGTCTGTCCGTTTTCGGGTTGAAATGTCATTTGCCAAGGCACTAGATGAGGTACAGAGGATTTAAGCCCACCAATCGGCCAGGCATAGTTTCAAAAATTTTAGGATTGCGATTCAGCACCATCAGACGAGACGATTCTATTCGAGGCTGCGGTCAAGAAACCACGTCCACCTATATTTTTCACATTTTTTGCTAAATAAATATTACACCGTGACAAGTAGATCACAATGAGTGCATACAGATGTCGGAGGATCAATAACTCCTTGCGAGGGGCGATTTTTTGTTTGTTTTTAGGTTGGTAAGGTTTTTCTATTTTGAGATGTTTTAAAGGCCTTTATAGAAAGCAATACACATAGAGGTAATTAATAGACCCACTGATAACCAGAAGCAGTCAAAAGGCACATGGGGGAGGCAGTGAATATAAATAATTTTTTTAAGGATTTTTTTTGCTTTAGTCAGATCATTTTAATGCAACATAACTTGCAGGAAAAATATTCAATAAATTTTTTACAAATAAATTTGAAAAAAACTTTTGACAACAAATTAAAAAAAAAAATTTTTCAAAAAATTTTTTTCAACAAATTTTATCAAAAAAACTGTAAAAATTTTATAGAAAAATTTTTGTAAAAATTATATCAAAATTTTTTATAAAAATTTTATCAAAATTTTTTATAAAAATTTTATCAAAATTTTTTATAAAAATTTTATCAAAATTTTTTATAAAAATTTTATCAAAATTTTTTATAAAAATTTTATCAAAATTTTTTGTAAAAATTTTATCAAAATTTTTTGTAAAAATTTTATCAAAATTTTTTGTAAAAATTTTATCAAAATTTTTTGTAAAAATTTTATCAAAATTTTTTGTAAAAATTTTATCAAAATTTTTTGTAAAAATTTTATCAAAATTTTTTGTAAAAATTTTATCAAAATTTTTTGTAAAAATTTTATCAAAATTTTTTGTAAAAATTTTATCAAAATTTTTTGTAAAAATTTTATCAAAACTTTTTGTAAAAATATTTTCGAATATTTTTTGAAAATTGTTGTCAAAATTATTCACTAATATTTTAAAATAAATATTTTTTTTAATTTTTTACTTTTTTTCAGATTTTTTTTGTAAAACTGATGAAAAAATAAAAAAATATTTCTATAAAAAAATAATGACAAAAATTTTCTAAAAAATATTTGAAAATATTTTTATAAAAAATGTTTGATATAATATAAAAAAAAAATTCTATAAAATTTTTACAAGGTTTTTTCGAAAAAATTTTTACAGAAAAATTTGTCTATTATATCTTTAAATTACATTTGTAATAATGAGTTGAAAATCATAAAAGTAAGAACCGAATGTATATATTATTGTGAAGTTGGGAAACATAACAGAGAAAGGAAATAGTTAACATTACTATGGTGAAGGGTATATAAGATTCGGCATGTCCGAATTAGCACTCTTACTTTTGTTATTTCTAATATTGTTATCGTGTTTTATATATATTTTGTGCTTGGAATTTCTTTGTTGTTGCTGCTTTAAATCCTGCTGATATTGATCGCTTTACTAAATGTTACGTATTCGTTAACAACATTTACTGACGTTGTTATTGTCACTCTAAATTATCATGTGGTTTTTGTTGGTTGGTAACTTATCAAAAGGGTTTTTTTCTTCTTATATTTTAAGGAATAGAGAAAAAACGAAAAACTAATAGTAGATATTACTTATTTTGGGTTAACAATTTAATGTCAATCAATCATTTGTAATAAAACTTTTAAACCCAAAACGTTGACAGATAAATTAGTTTGTATGTGTGTCAAACAAGCATATACATACATCATTTTTTATATAACAACATGAGCTAAATAGTGCGTGTGTTTGTGATTATTTTCCTACCACTTAAAGGCAATAGTTTTTTTATGGGATTTTATCAATTTTTTGTCTTTCTTTAATTTTCTAGATCAAAAATAAATTAAATTAAGTTTTTATTTGAAATACAAAAAATAAAAAAAAAAAAAAAAATACCTAAAAAATGCTTTTAAGATGTCAGTATTAATTTAAATTGAAGAAATTAACAAGAAGTGAACAAAAATAAAGTCTCATTCTTGTTTTGAATTTGTAAAGAAAAAAATATAAGTCTGTAAAGTGTAACATTTTAATTTAAAAACATTTTAGAATGTTGTAAGAATTTTTTTTCTTTTAGAAATAAAAAATTTACCAAAAGAAGTAAAATTTAAAAAATAAAAACTTTACAAAAAAAAAAGCTAAATTGAGGGGTTAAAGTTTTTATAAGAAATTTTTTCTTTTAAAAATAAAAAATTTCCCAAAAAAGCAAAATCGAGGGGTATAAGGTTTTCTTTCTTAAATTTTTTGAGTTCGAATGAGTATTTTTTTAATATTATTTTGTATTTTGTTTTATAAAGAAGAAAATATTAGGCTCTGAAATGTAATATTTTAATTTAAAAACATTTTAAAATATTATAAGAAATTTTTTCTTTTAAAAATAAAAAATTTTCCAAAAAAGCAAAATCGAGGTGTACAAGGTTTTCTTTTTAAATTTTTTCTTATATTATTATGAGTTCAATTTTAGCGGTTTTTCAATTTCAGTAAAGAAGTAAAGTAGGAAATATAAGGCTTTAAAATGTAACATTTTAAAATGTTATAAGAAAATTTTTTCTTTAAAAAATTTTTTTTTCCAAAAAAGCAAAATTGAGGGGTATAAGGTTTTTTCTTGTCTGTTTGAGTTCAAGTTTATGGATTTTTTAAATTGAGTATTTTTTAATTTTATTTTGTATTTTCTTTTGTAAAGGAAAAAATTTAGGCTCTGTTGTAAGAAATTTTTTCTTTTAAAAATAAAAAAATACAAAAAAAAGCAAAATTGAGGGGTAGAAGGTATTGTTTACGTTTTTTATATTATTTTGAGTTCAATTTTAAGGATTTCTTAAATTGAGTATTTTTTAAATATTATTTTGTGTTTTGTTTTGTAAAGAAGAAAATATTAGGCTTTGAAATGTAACATTTTAAAATGTTGTAAGAACTTTTTTCTTTTAAAAATAAAAAAATGATCAAAATAAGCAAAATTGAGGGGTAAACGGTTTTCTTTTTTATATTGTTTTGAGTTTAATTTTAGGGCTTTTTTAAATTGGATATTTTTTTTAATATTTTTTTGTGTTTGGTTTGTAAACAAGAAAATATTGGGCTTTTAAATGTAACATTTTAATTTAAAAAAATTTTAAAATGTAAGAAATTTTTTATTTTAAAAATAAAAGATTTTTCCAAAAAAAGCAAAATTGACGGGCATTTTTTCTTTTTTCTATTTATTTTTGAGTTAAATTTTATGGATTTTTAAATTGAGTATTTTTTTTAATATTATTTTGTTTTTGTTTTGTAAAGAAGAAAATATTAGGCTTAAAAATGTAACATTTTAAAATCTTACAACAAACTTTTATCTTTTAAAATTAAAAAACTTTCCAAAAAAGCAAAATTGAGGGGCATAAGGTTTTCTTTCTTAAAATTTTTGGAGTTCAAGTTTAAGTTTTAAGATTTTTTAAATTGGGTAGTTTTTTTAATATAATTTTTTTTTTGCAATAAAGAAAAAATTAGGCTTAGAAAAGTAACATTTTAATTCAAAAACATTTTAAAATGTTATAAACGAATTTTATGTTAAAAAAAAAAAAAATCACAAAAAAAGCAAAATTGAGGGGTAGAAGGTTTTATTTTTTAATTTTCTTGAGTTAAATTTTATGGATTATTTAAATTGAGTATTTTTTTAATATTATTTTGTATTTTTTTTTTGTAAAGAAGAAAATGTTATGCTCTGATTTATAACGTTTTAATTTGAAATCATTTTAAAATGTTTTAGGATTTTTTTAAATTAATAATCTACTAAAAACCAAAATTGAGGGTTTTTTAATTTTTTTTTTAAATTAATAATCTACTAAAAAACCAAAATTGAGGGGTTTTTTAATTTTTTTTATATTATTTTGTTTTTTTAGTTCTAAGGATTTATTAAATTGAAAATTTCTTTAAATATTATTTTGTGTTCAGATTTAAGGTTTCTTAAAATTAAGAAAAATATATTATTTTTATTATTTTGTGTTTAGTTTTAAGGATTTTTTAAATTGAAAATTTCTTTAAATATTATTTTGTGTTCAGGTTTCTTAAAATTAAAAAATAAATAAAAATAAAGAAAAATAATTTATTGAAAAAAAAAATTTCCTAAAAAAAAAAAATTATTATTTTTATATATGTACTTCTCAAAAATAAGATGTTTTACTACATTTTGCATACAAATTTTTTATTAAAGGCTTCAGAAAAGCCTTTAATTTTTTAGTTCTTTTCAGATCTTTCCATAGATTTTATCTGCATTTTGTATACC
This sequence comes from Phasia obesa, assembly GCA_949628195.1. NCBI lineage: Eukaryota > Metazoa > Arthropoda > Insecta > Diptera > Tachinidae > Phasia > Phasia obesa. The sequence continues at coordinate 7,462,009 of OX451218.1, forward strand.
AATTTAATGTATTTAATTACTGCTCACGACAGAATGTTGACGTTGTTATTTAAGTCCCTGGCATTAGAGCTAGACGCTTAACATTACAACGCTTTACGCGTTGATTTAGATTTGGCTGTAAAAGCATATTCACAATTTGTTATGCAGTTGTGTAATTGCCTTACACTTCTTGTTGCTGAAAAAACTAAATTATCATAAAATTTTTAAAAAAATTGCTGCTCCTATTCCCTACCCTACTATTACTGTATTTCTTCTCCTGATCCTTTCAACGTTATTTACATTGAAGTCAATTTTCCTAAAGTTGTATAGAAAAACTAGTTTAGCTGCTAGTTACAGGCAACCTTCACTTCCAATAGTTTATTCTTTCAATTTTAGTTTTGTTGCTTTTACATTTTTAATGCAACAACGACGCATTGCCAGAGCAAAAGGACTCCCCAATGACAATTAATGGAAAGCATAAAAACAATAACAAACAACTAAAGTATAAAGAAGAAAAAAAAAAAAAACAACTTGAAAATTTAATAGCAACCACTGAATTGTCTTCAGTTTGGTTATTTAGACTACACTGAAAGAAAGCAATTTGCATTCAAAAATTGTTCGTTAAAAATGTTTGTTTTTTATTGGCAATATAATAAACTGTATCCCAATCTTTTAAGATTTTACCAAAGTGTGCTGCAACCAAAACTTCCCTAAAAGGGAAATTTTTAAAAATTATCAATTTGTGATATCTTTAAATAAGTGTAATTAAAAATCAAAAATATAAATTTTTATTTAAATTTACCTAAATGAATGAGATTTTTTTTTTTAAATTGGGGAAATTACAAAAAAAAAAATATTTTTCCATAAGTGAAATTTTAAATAAAAGTGAAAAATAAACGATTTCCGATCATAATGTAGGTTTTTAAGAAGTTTTCCAAAAAAAAAAATTAAATTACCCTAAGAGGGATTTATTTGCGTTTGGGATTTTTTTAAATTTTATGTAAATTTTGTTAAGTTATAACGTTTTAAAATAAAAGTTCAAAATGTCTATTCTAGAATACAAAATTTTTAAGAAGTTTCACTTCAAAACTAAAATTCCCTTGTAGGAAAATTTTGTAGAGTTATGTAAATTTAAATTTATTTAAAGTTATTTTCTATTACAAACAACAAAATTTTAGGAACTATTTTCTATAAAACCTATATTTCCCAACCGGTATTTTTTATTAAATAAGGGAAATTTGAAAGAAAATAAATCATTTAAGAGGAAATTCATATAAATGTTTGTTACATATTAGGGTATATTGCAAAATGAAAATTTTGCAGAAATGGTACTTCAAAGGGAAAATTTCTCCAAAATTTAAACCCCCTATATCAAATTTTCAAATTATAATTTTTTATAAATTTTAGCTTTAAAACTAATAATTTCCCTAAGAAGGGAATTTTTTAAAACGTGTAAATTTAAAGATTTCCTTCGTTGTATTACCAGTTATTAAGAAATGATACTTTTTATGAAATTGCAAATAAAAACTAAAATTTCCCCATCGGAAAAAATGCCCTAAGAAGGAAATTTTTTAAAACTTGTAAATTTAAAGATTTCCTTCATTGTATTACCAGTTATTAAGAAGTGATACTTTTTATGAAATTGCAAATAAAAACTAAAATTTCCCCATCGGAAAAAAGGGAAAATTTCCCTAAGAAGAAAATTTTTTAAAACGTGTAAATTTAAAGATATCCGTCGTATTACCAGTTATTAAGAAGTTATACTTTTTATGAATTTGCAAATAAAAACTAAAATTTCCCCATCGGGAAAAAAGGGAAAATTTCCCTAAGAAGGAAATTTTTTAAAACGTGTAAATTTAAAGATATCCGTCGTTGTATTACCAGTTATTAAGAAGTTATACTTTTTATGAATTTGCAAATAAAAACTAAAATTTCCCCATCGGGAAAAAAGGGAAAATTTCCCTAAGAAGGAAATTTTTTAAAACGTGTAAATTTAAAGATATCCTTCGTTGTATTACCAGTTATAAAGAAATGATACTTTTTATGAAATTGCAAATAAAAATTAAAAGGAAATTTTTCTAAAAAGGGAAATTTCAAAAATTTTGTTAAAATTTTTATTTTCAATTAATAAACATTATAAATAGATGATTTTTAAGAATTTTTTACTTTTTTTTGCTTTTAAAATATAATTTCTCTAAGAAGGAATTTTGTTTCGATAAGGTAAAAATCTTTTAAATACATATATTTATATTCACTAACAATTACAAAAATGTTTGATTTTAAGAAATTTATGATTAAACTAAAATTTTCCCAAGAGGGAAATTTTTTTTCAGGTTAATTTTTACTCTTAAAATGAAATAACCCTAAGAGTTATTTTTTTCAAAAAGGAAATTAAAAAAATACATATATTTCTTTATCTTCGCTTACAGCATATTGCAAAAATGTTTAATTTAAAGAATTTTACGATTAAACCAAAATTACCTTAAAAGGGAAATTTTTAACTTACGTGAAATTACAAATATTTTTTTTTTCAATAAAAACACATTACAAAATTGATATTCGTTAAGAAATAAATGCTTCACAACTGAGATATTACTAAAGGGAAATTTTTAATATTAAAGGAATTTATTTTTTTTTTAATATTTAATAGAATTAAGATTGTTTGAATAAAACTAGGAAACTCTTTAAATATTTTTTTAACAATAAACTAAATTTATTATCCCTACCTTTACGCTTTTCTTTTCAATTTGCTTTTATTAAAATTAAAACTTCCACTTCCCGCTTACAAGATGTCCCATTGTTTTATTGAAAATTTCCCTTTTGATTTACAAAAGAAAAGTTATGGTTTTTATTTTTTATTCGCCCTTTTTTTATGAAACAAATATAAAAATCTCCGCACACTTGTGAAATTTTCATTTATATTATTATTTCATGGTGTATTTAAGCATGTTTAATCATGCTTAACAATACATATAAATATCCTGTTACACAACAACAAGACAAGAAGAAATAATAAAGAAATAAATAGAATAAATATCAACGTTACACAACAATGAACTTAAGCTTAAGAGATGTTAAGAGAGCAATGAAACACAAAAGTAATAAAGGAAAAAAATCACACTTTTTCCCCCTTTTTGACAACAAAAAAGCGAAAATTCCCTAAAAAAACAAAACAAAAAATTTTATAACTTTGTTTCATTAAAATCTTCTTTGGAAAGGGATTATTTTGGATTGAAACTAAAAGCAAAACTGCTAAATTTCCTGACTTCAATGTTTAAGACTGAAAAGAAGTGTTGAAATTTACTCTTCCTAACTCTTCAAATGTCTTCTTTTCGATTTTACATCAGGCACGTGCGTTTTTATAGATTGAAGATGGTTTGGTTTACAAGACATTCACACATTCATCTATCATTTATTTCATTTTAATACCGCAAGCAAACTTTTTTGTTGTTTTTTTTTTTCTCGTTACTTTGAGGTTTTATTACTTTAGTTTTATGGCAAATCAAGAAGAAAGTTGTACAACATTTTACACACAAACCTAATGAGAATTAAAGTGTATCAAAGTTTTTCTCAAGAGAAAAAAGTAATTTGGGAAATAAATCAATCTCTTTGTTAACAAAAAACAAAAAAAATTTTTTTATATATTTTTTTTTAAAGAACATGATTTCAATGTTATAGAGAGTAGGCGCTAGCTGTAGCAACCAAACCGCTAAGGTCTGCACGCGGAGTATTTGACAAGCGTCATTCTGTTATGTTATTTACATGCCTAGGGAAGCTAGGCATGATAATACTTGCAGTGTTTTTAATTTAGTTTGGTAATTGGCTGGAAAATCGTATTATTAATGAGCCCTGATTGTGTATCACACCATTACACTTCTTATCAAAACACGGATTAGAAATGGATATTTAGAAACAGCAACCTCACCAATGGTTGATTCGAAAGTGAAGTGTCTTCATAGCTTCGTCCTCGATTTGTGGCACAGAATCACAAACCAGTTTTATTAGAACCGACTAAAGAGAAGTAGTTTAAAAACAAACTGATATTTTATGGGCGTGGCTTTACCTATATTTTTTACTAGAACCATGCATTGTTGAAATAGATATCTACTTAAAAAATAGTAGATATCTGTTGAATATAATATTTAACAAAAAAACTTATTTTGTAGAGGCGTGGTTCCTCCCACTTTTTTAAACAAACCCATGTAATATTAATATTTTAATTAATATTTTATTTTATTATGTGTTCAAAGTTTTAATAGAATCATTTAAAAAGTAATATCTGACAATCTTTTTAGTACTGACTGGGCATGGCTCCACCCATTTCTTATAATAGTAATTTTTAAGTATTGTGTTTAACATACATTTATGCATGCAAAATCTAAGCTTTCTAGAAAATCGGCAAGAGGATCAAGATTTGTTTACAGACAGTTGAAACTAGGAGTAAGCAAAAGTTATTCAAAACGAAGTAAGAGTACTATATTCGGCCGTGCCGAATCTTCTATACCCTCCACCACGGTGATTTTATTTTTACAGATATATGTACGTCTGTAGGTTTGTACCTATTAATTTAATTTAAGATACAAACGCCTTAAAAAAACAACTGCGCTGTTTTTCCACTAATCAGCAAATTTCGGTATATATCGTCACCTGAACTGCCTAACTATGTAAAAATTTATAGAAAATTTTTTTGAAAAACTTTTATAGAAATTTTTTTTAACAAAATTTTTTTTTTGAAAAATATAATAGTCAATTTTTTTTATAAAAATTTTATAGAAAATTTTATAAAAAAAAAATCTTTAAAATTTAAAAAAAAAATTCTGTAAAATTCTTCCAAAAAAAATTTTTCTATAAAATTTTTCCAAAAAATATTTTTTATAAAATTTTTCTAAAAAATATTTTATATATTATTTTTTTCTAAATAATTTTTACACAAAAAAAAAATTATATAATTTTTACCAAACAAAAATTTCTATAAATTTTTCTAAAAAAAAAAAATCTATAAATTTTTCCGAAAAAAAGAAAATATTTTTTCGAAAAATTTTATAGAAAATATTTTTTGAAAAAATTATATAGACAATTTTTTTTGGAATAATTTTACAGAAATTTTTTAGAATTTAAATTTTAGAGAATTTTTGTTTTCGATAAAATTTTATAGAATTTTTTTTTTGGAAAAATTTATAGAAATTTTTGTTTGGTAAAAATTATATAAATTTTTTTTGTGTAAAAATTATTTAGAAAAAAATAATATATAAAATATTTTTTGGAAAAATTTTATAGAAAATATTTTTTGGAAAAATTTTATAGAAATTTTTTTTTTTTGGAAAAATTTTACAGTAATTTTTTTTTAAATTTTAGAATATTTTTTTTCGATAAAATTTTATAGAATTTTTTATATTTGGAAAAATTTATAGAAATTTTTGTTTGGTAAAAATTATATAAATTCTTTTTTGTTAAATTATTTAGAAAATTTGTTTTTGTAAAAATTATATAGACAATTTTTTTGTAAAACTTTGATGGCAATTTTTCAGGAAAAAGCTTATTGAAAATTGTTTTCTAAAAATTATATTGAAAATCTCTTGTAAAAATTTGATTGAAAGTCTTTTGAAAAAATTTTAATCTTTTGTTAAAATTTTGCTAGAATTTTTTTTTTGTAAAAATTATAAAGAAATTTATTTTTGTAAAAATTATATAGATTTTTTTTTGTAAAAATTATAAAAAATTTTTGTTTATAAAAATCATATAGAATTTTTGTTTATAAAAACCATATAGAAATTTTTATTGTAAAAATTTTATGGCAATTTTTCTAGAAAACGCGTATAGAAAATTGTTTTATAAAAATTATATTGAAAATCTTTTGTAAAAATTTAAATAAATTTTTTTTTGTAAGTTTTAGATATTGAAAACTTTTTGTTAACATTTTATTAAAAATGATTTTTAAAAATTTTATGGAAATTAATTTGTAAAAATTTTATAGAATTTTTTGTTTTAATTTTTTGGAATAAGTTTTTGCAAAATGTTTAGAAATTTTTCTTATAAATTATTAGAAAAATTTTGTATAACAAAAATTTACAATTTTTTTTTATTTTTTGTAAAATTGTTATTAAACATTTTTTATTGTAAAATTTTCACTTAAATATTTTTTTGAAATTTTTTTTAAAAAATTTTTGAGAAAATTTTTTTATTAAATATTTTGGAAAATATGTGAAAATTTTTTATAAAAATATTTTGTGAAAATTTTTTGTAAAATTTTTTTTTTAATTTTTTGTCAAAATTAGGAACTTCCCGCCATCTATATTGTATTAGAATGAAATTTTTAGTTTAAAAAAATTACAAAAAATTTTTGTAAAATTGTTTGTAAAATTTTCACTAAAAATTTTTTCGGAATTTTTTTAATGTTTGGTTAAAATTGTTTCTAAAATTTTTTTTAAAAATTTGTTTGAAAATTTTTGGTATAAATATTTTGTTAAAATTTATTGTAAAAATATTTTTTTTTAATTTTTGTAAAAATTAGGAACTTCCCGCCATCTTTATTGCATTACAATGATAAGACGAAAGCAAAAAATCCTTAAAAAAAATTTAGTCACTTTCAAATCCCCCAAAATGTGTCTCTCGACTGCTCCTGGTTGTCAGTGGGCACACTGTGGGTCTATTATATACCTCTATGTGTATTGCTTTCTATAAAGGTCTTTAATAAAAATCAAAGCAGAAAAACCTTACCAGCCTAAAAACAACACAAAAAACCGCCCCCCCCCCCTCGCAGGTGGTTATTGATCCCCCGAGATCTATATGCACTCCTTGCGATCTAATATTTATTTAACAAAAAAAAAAAAAAAAGCAAAAAATTACAATCGAAAAAAAAAATAAAAACAACGTGAAAAATAGAGGTGGGCGTGGTATTTTGCCCCCTGCCTCGAATAAAATCGTCTGATGTTGCTGAATTACAATCCTAAAACTTTCCGAACTATGCCCGGCAGGTTGTTGGGCTTAAATCTTATGTACCTCGTCTGGCGCCTTGGCAAATGACATTTCAACATCAACACGGACAGACGTGTTCTTTTCTATGTATAAGGATCCAGAATGTACATATATACTTTACTGGGTCGGAAATGAATATTGTAGAAATTACACTCGGAATGACAAACTTATATATATACCATTTCCACCTGTGGTGAAGGGTGTAATGACGCTCAAACCTTGGTAAAAATGATGACATTTAGAAGCTTTAAATACAGCTTTCCCGATTTTGTTCGAAACTAATTTCTCCCTTTAAGAGATATAACTTCGTTTTAAGGACACTTTTGTAAAATAAAAAATTATGTTACAAATCTTCTCAAATAGAATTAAAGAAGGGGATTTTTTTTTAGAAAAAATAAAAAATTTATTTATCATTAAGAATAAAATTTACTAAATGGATTTTTTTTACTGCAGTGTTTATGTAAGAGCATGTCTTGGTTCTCCATAATATTTCTAAATTTCTTTGTATTATGTTAAATATTTAACAAAACACTTACTTACTGCAGACTACAAAGGAACGAAGCAGCAAAATCTAAACAGAACAAATTTTGAAAATAAAACACGTTTGTCTTTTAATGGCACGACACGTTTAAAATAAAATCAACTTGTAGCTTCAACACGTCACCACCCACTACCAACCAAAAAAAAAAAAAAAAAAAAAAGAAAGGAAAGGAAAGGAAAGTCAAGTCAAGTTTATAACATTTCCTAATAGAAAGTCTTGAACAGAAAACTCGTTGCATGAGTCATAAAATCAACTTGAAAAAATTACTTCAGTGTCTTGTAATTTTTTTTAAGGGTCTTACGCTTCCTAGCATACATACACACGTATTACGTGTATGACGAGTGTGTGGGTGTTCTCTATACACGGATAAATGCATGAAATTTTATATAACAAAACAACAATAAAATATAATTTATTTACATATAATACATGATAAAACGTATGTATCCCTACTTTACATAAAGATATACATATAAGTGTGTGTGTGTGTTTGTGTATCTTTGCTTGTATGTTTCTAAAGAGAGTGTATACGAGAGTACATTAGTTGTTTAATTTCCGTTAGTTGATACGGAAATCCTTTTTTTGTTGTTGTTATCTTTGCCATTTGGCAAACCTACAATAATCATTCAACAACAGCAAGAAAAAGTTTCCGGAAAAAGTATATATTTCAAATATGTAATCCACTACTTTGACGGGGTGTCAGTCCTAGTCATGCAATAAAACGTTACACCTCCTTAAAAATTGAAAATTTTAAATAATTTAAACCTTTAATTAAGCTGACAAAAAATTTTGTATTAATTATTAATTTTTTATTATTTTTAAAAAAATTTCCCAAGCAAGAGAGTAAATTTTCGTTTTCTGAAAGGATTTCTTTTAATATAACTAATAGCAAACGTTACATGCTATAAAAATATGTATAATAAAAAAAATGCTACATATAGTTATAATTAGATTTTAAGCGGAATCTGTTCGTAATAAATTTTTCCCAAGAGAAATAATTTGTTAAAATATCTCTTAACAAGCATCTTTAAATTCCTATGGAAATTTAAAATCTTTCTAAAAATATTTCCTCACCTTAAAAAATTTACTATAAAAGGTAAATTTTCTTTAAAAGGAAATTTTTTTAAAAAACAATTTTTTAAAAAAATATTTTAAACAAGAATTTAATAATCAATTGAAATTTCGCAATTTTTCTTAAAATACCCTAGCTGTTAAGAATTTCCCTTTGAGGGAAATTTTATTTAACAGAAATTTTTAATATATAAAACTGCGCTATAAAAGGCTATTACTAGAAAAATTTTCCAAATTTCCCTTGCAAATAAAAAATTTCCCTGAAACGGATATTTTTAAAACGGGATAATTTTAAAGAAATTAAAAAAATTATATTTGTCGTTTAACTTTAATTAAATGAGGATTTGAAATTTATAAATATACTTTTAAAATAAAATTTCCCAAAAAGGGATATTTTTTAATTTAATTTTATTTATTTTATAAAAGTTTATAAATTTCCATTGGCTATGAATTTTTTTATTAAAAATTTATTAAAATTTTTAAAATATTCTTGCAAAATAAATTTTCCCTCGATGGGATATTTTGAAAATCAAACTTATTTTACGAAAGTTTAAAAAATTCCATTGGCTATGGATTATTTGATTAAAATTTTTAAAATAAACTTACAAAATAAAATATCCCTCGATGGGAAATTTTTCTCTAATATATTTTTAACAAGAATTTTTGAACCAAGTTAAATTTTTCAAATTATCTTAATCCACCCTAGCTGTTAAGAATTTCCCTTTGAGGGAAATTTTATTTAAAAAAAATTTATAAATATATAAAATTGCGCTATAAAGGACACTAATTATTTAAGCTATTTATTATATTTTTTTAATTGCCCCAGCAAATAAAAATTTCCCTGTAAGGGATATTTTTAAAACGGCATGATTTTAAAGAAATTAAAAAATTAATATTTGGCGTTTAATTTTAATTAAATAAAAATTTAAAATTTTTAAATATACTTCCAAAATTTAATTTCCCAAAAAGGGATATTTTTTTTTAATTTAAGCTTATTTTACAAAAGTTTTTAAATTTCCATTGGCTATGGATTTTTTTATTAAAAGTTTTTAAAATATTCTTACAAAATAAAATTTCCTTTAATAGGAAATTTTGAAAAGAGAAATTTTCTTTAAAAGGAATTTTTTTAGGAAAAATTTCGTTCTGTAATATATTTTTAACATGAATTTTTTTAACCAAGTGAAATTTTTCAATAACTTTTCTTAACCTACCCTAGCTGTTAAGAATTTCCCTTTGGGGGAAATTTTATTTAAGAGAAATTTTTAAATATATAAGATTGCGCTTTAAAGGACACTAACTATTTAAGCTATTTATTATTATTTTTCTAAATTTCCTTTGCAAATAAAAATTTCCCTGAAAGGGATATTTTTAAAACGGGTAATTTTAAAGAAATTAAAAAACTTATATTTGGCGTTAAATTTTATTAAAATAAAAATTTAAAATTTTAATATATACTTGCAAAATAAAATTTCCCAAAAAGGGATATTTTATTAATTTAAGGTTATTTTACAAAAGTTTTTAAATTTCCATTGACTATGGATTTTTTTTTATTAAAACTTTGTTAAAATTTTTAAAATATCTTTACAAAATAAAATTTCCCTCGATGGGAAATTTTGCAAACCAAGGGCATTTTACGAGAGTTTTAAAAATTCCATGGGCTATGGATTTTTTTATAAAAAATTTATTGAAATTTTGAAACTATCTCTACGAAATAAAATTTCCCTCGATGGGAAATTTTAAAAACCTAGCGTAGTTTGATAAAAATTATTATATTTTTATTGAACATCCAGTTTTTATTTAAAATATAATAAAAATTCTGAAATATCCTTGCTTTATAAAATTTCCCTGAAATTTAAAAATGAATACAGTTAAGTTCTAACCTTAATTCGCACATTCACAAGTGTACAAGTGTACGTATCCCGTTTTTTCTGCATATTTTGTTTCAACTAATCGGATTAGTTTCATAACTTGCCAATCATGTTTTTTGACTTGATATTTTTTCCGAAACCTGCTTTGTTTTGATTTTTTATTGTTGCTTATATAATTTTATAAAGTCTTAATGCCTCTTCCCTTCATACTTTCATTTTGTAACATGTCCATTTTAAGATCATTTTGTTGTTTTGCTTTACAACAGTTCAACAGATTAAAATGACAGAACAAATTTCCGACGAAGCGTTAAACATTGTTTTATAAGTATAACAACAATATTTAATACTGTATTGCGTCTGTCAGGTTGACAGGCTTATTTGTTTTAACTTGAATTTTACATTCAAGTTCGCGTTTGATTTTTTTTGTATATTTATTTCATGATTGAGGTAGTTTTTAAGTTGTATAAGTATTTCCGTTGGCAACAGCTATTTTTTCTCATTTATATTTAATTTCCATTCGTTGTCTATTTGTTCTTCTTTTTGTTGGTGTTTTTATTATTTTTTTTTTGGCAATAATCACACTTTGTTGTTGTTGTTGCAGTTTCTGTAATTGTAACGATTTAATGAGTAGTTTATAATGTCAACATTATTTTCTAATTTTCATCCTTTTATTCAATTAGTTGCTGTCTGTATATTTGTACCTCTGTTGCTCCAGCTACCCGCCTGAGTTCCATTACATTTTGTTTTTAATTTTCATTTTCGAAAAGATGCTTGTTGATGACAGTGACGATGAAAAGGATGACAACGATTGCGATGCGCGTATAAGAAGGGTTGTGTTGTCTGTGTTACTCTTTTCAAAATGTCAATTATGTTTTATTATCCGCATAAAATGTTTCAAGAAATTAATTTAACAAGATTAACAAAAAATAAAAAAGAAATTAAAAAACTTTTTTAATAAATAAAATAGTAACGTTTTTTTTGTTGTAATTAACATTCAGATCTCATAATTTAAAAAGGTATTAGTTTAGTAATTTAAAACTGTATTACAATATTGCTTTAATTTTTTCAAAAATAAACATTTTTTATTATTTTTTACATTACATTACATTTTACATTTTTTACATTACAATTTAAAGATGTTTAAATTATGTAAACAATTGCAGTTTTTATACTATGGGGAGTTAAAAGCTCTTATAAGGTTTTAAGAGAGTTGAAATTAAATTTTTGTGTAATAATTTTTTTATTTACCTCGTGTAAATAAAGTTATTAAATTATTTACATTAATTAAAATTTAGACCTCATAAATTCAAAAACGTATTTGTTTAATAACTTAAGACTGTATTATAACTTTTGCTTTAATTTTATTAAAAAAAATTGTTTTCTTTTTTTTACATTATGTAAAATTTGCAATTTTTGCACTACCGGGTGTTAAAAGCGCTTATTTGGTTTTCATAGTGTTTAAATAAAATTTGTATGGAAATTTTCTTATTTACCTCATGTAAATTATGACTTGTGGTTTTAATAGTGTTTAAATAAAATTTGTACGGAAATTTTTTTTATTTACCTTATGTAGATAAAGTAATTTGAATTATTTATACTGTTGACGTTATGTAAAAAGCCAATTTTTTATAGCTATTAAATCTTTATACAATTATCTGGCTTTAAAAATGTTTTGTTATATTTTTTATACAAAATATGTTTAATTTACATAATGTAAATAATGCAGTATTTATTATTTGTACAGACTTTTTTTACGTATCTCATGTAAATAAAGTAATATGAAGTATTTACATTGTTGACGCCATGTAAAAAACTAAATTTTTTTATAGCAATGAAATATTAAGAAAATTTGTGTCTTAAAAAAAGTTTTGTTATATTTTTACATTAAATATGTTTAATTTACATTATGTAAATAATGTACTATTTAATATTTACATTGTTTTGATGAAGAAAAAACTAATATTTTATTGTTACTGAGATCGAAAAGAGGGTATTTTGAAATTTAAAAATCTTTCATAAACATTATTTTTCATCTGATTTTTACCTTATGTAGAGAGTGTAATTTAATATTTACATATAATGTTAGTATGTACTGTGAAAACAGCTTTACCTACTACAAATTTTAAGATATTTAACAATTTAATACTGTAAATGTATTTTGTAATAATTTTTATATTTATTTCAAATATCTACCCTATGTAAAAAAATTGTAAATTTTCAACAAATGTTCAAAAATTTTTATTTTTTTTCATAATTTTTCTACGACTTTTCGGCGGTAGTTTAAAACTTTTATGTGGTTTTAATAGTGTTTAAATAATATTTTTACTCAATTTCTTTATTTACCTTATGTATATAAAGTAATTTGAATTATTTACAATTTGACGCCATGTAAAAAATTAAATATCTTATAGCAATGAAATTTTAAGATAATTTTGTGACCTATACAGTGTCTTGTTATAACTTTTACCTCATGTAAACAAATTAATTTGAATTATTTACATTGTTGACGCCATGTAAAAATTAAATTTTTTATAGCAATGAAATCTTAAAACGATTTGTATGTTTTGTTATAATTTTTATATAAAATATGTTTTATTTACGTTATGTAAATAATGTAATATTGACTATTTATATTGGATATTTCTTACAAATTATTTTTAAATTAAATTTTTTAGAAAATGCATTACATTCTGCTGGTGTGTAAAATAACATTTTCATATTTTTTTATTAAAATTTATCACGTAATTTGTAAGAAATATTTTTTCTACTTAGAAAGAATTAAAAACGAACTTAAGCTTAACTTCAAAAATTTGTATGGTAATAAAATATTTCGACTAACTATTTAAATAGTCTTAATATTTTTAGTTTCTTTCATAACTTTTCTTCAAGCATTTGAAAAAAAAAATTTGTAGTTCAGTTATTACAGAATGAAAGGGTCTTTTTATAATCAAATTTTTTAGAAGATCCTAAAGAAGTTTTTTATTTAAAATTATATTTTGAAATTATATTTTAAAATTATATATTAAGTAATATTTTAAGTAAAGTAATTCACACCAAATTGTAAGACTCTTAAGTATTTATTTTATATAAAGGATTAAATTTGTAGATTTATATAAAATTCTAAAAATTATTGCATAATAAAATAAATAATAAATTATAAAATAATAAATAATAAAACATTGCATTTAAATTATTGCGTATTTGCTTTATATTAAGGTACCCAACCCTGGATAAAATTTGAAGATTTATATAAAATTCTAAAAATTATTGCATAATAAAATAAATAATAAATAATACAACATTGTATTTAAATTATTGCGTATTTGCTTTAAAGGTACCCATCCCTGGATAAAATTTGAAGATTTATATAAAATTCTAAAAATGATTGCATAATAAAATAAATAATAAATTATAAAATAATAAATAATAAAACATTGCATTTAAATTATTGCGTATTTGCTTTATATAAAGGTACCCATCCCTGGATAAAATTTGAAGATTTATATAAAATTCTAAAAATTATTGTAAAGCTCTGTAAAAGACAGACAGACAGGAAATAAGTTACTCATTATTTTAAAACATCGCCATCTGTTGCGCAACATGACCTTAATTATACTGCTTTCAAAAATAAACGATGCCTTAAAGTATGCAGTACTTTAAACGCGTTAAAAAAAAACCGGCGTACTTTCACTGCTATTTTTCACTTTCTCTTAGAAATAAGATATTTTTGCGGAAAAAAATATTCTATATTGGAATCAGGATACTAAGGTACCCCCTCAGAAAATTTTTTTAAAATCTATTTAGTAGTTTGACGTCGTGCGAACACAGACAGAAAGGCAGACAGATGGAAATGAGTTACTATTTTATTATATGTATAGATTACGTAATCTACATATAAAAATTTCAACATTTTTATAATAAAAATAGCACTATTTTTTAATTATAAAAATTAACAAAGATTTTTTCATGAAATCTAAATAAATTTTTTGCAAATATTTTTATCTTTTTGTTTATTTTCGAAACCTCTATATATGTTGCATTTTATTTAATTATAATTTTTTATATTTCTAAAAGGAAGAAGGCCGCTATTACCAGTTCCTCTCATTTCAGTTATTAATTTGTAAATTTATTTAATTTTAATAATTAAAAATAAATAAATATTTCTAAAATTTTCTCCTTAAAGTATGCTGCATTTTCTTAAGTAACTTGCAATAGTATATCGTTTAATATACCTTTAATATTAATGATTAAATATTTTCATACTAATGAAGTTATTGAATTGTTATTTCATAAAATTATTATTTAATTGGTTGCACAAGATTTCAAGCCACAAACTTAAATATTGTTTTCCTTCTTCGATTTTCTCACACATTTAACATTAAATTATTTCTGGGTTCTTCTAAAAATATTTGGGTTAAATATTCCTTTTTCTCAAAGAATTTTTCTTAACATTAAAACATCATTTCCCAACACATTAGTATTCAGTGTGAATAGTAAATTCTTTTCAAGTGGAATGTTAGTAAGATGATTATGATGACGATGACGTATAACATAAATACTCGTACATGATAATGATTTTTTTTCATTTACTGCATAAACTTAAGCTGGTGTGTGAAATGTAATGCAGTGGCAACAACCTTACATGCATCCTTAGCCAAATACAAAACCATGTGTAAACCAAAGAAGTAACAGCAGCAGCAGCCGCAGCTAAAAAATGCAAACTACAAACTACAATAAAACAAATTCAATTTAACCTAAAAAATTGCAAAAAAATAAAGCATAACCTTAGGCTGTTTCGATGGGTTTATTTAAAGTCGGCATAAATTATTTAAAGGTGTGAAAGAAGGCTTCAAGTAGATTATGAAGGAATTTTAGGGCATATTTTGAGGGATTTTTATCTTAAATACAAACAAATGGAAATTCTATTTTTAAATTAATTTTCTACCTATTAGCCAAGCTATTGTTTACCTCGTGTAAACAATATAATTATTCTAATTTTCCTTTATATTTTTTGTGGTGAATTTCTTCGGTAGTTTCCCTGCTTTACCAATTTTTTCCTAATGATTTTTATACCCTTCACCACAGGTGGAAAGGGTATATATAAGTTTGTCATTCCGTCTATAATTTCTACAATATTCATTTCCGACTCCATAAAGTATTTATATTCTTATACATAGACAAGTTGATTAAGCGATGTCCTTCTGTCCGTGTTCGGGTAGTAATGTCATTTGCCAAGGCACCAGAGGAGATACAAGAGATCTAAGCCCACCAATCTGTCAGGCATAGTTTCGAAAATTTTGGGATTGCAATTCAGCAACATCGCATCATTCATTTGGAGGCTGCGGGCCAAAAACCACGCCCACCTATATTTTTTTCACGTTTTTCTTAATTTTTTTAGGCTTTAATGATTCTCTTTTTCTTTTTTTTGTCAAATAAATATTAAGGCGCCCATACACGTCGTACTTTTTTTATCCGTGCAGTTAAAACTTACAAAAAAGAACGACGTGTATGGACGCCTTTAGACCGCGACAGGTAGATCGCAAGGAGTGCATACAGATTTCGGGTGATCAATAAACCCCTGCGAGGGGCGAATTTTTATTTGTTTTTAGGTTGGTAGGATTTTTCTGCTTTGATTTTTATTAAAGACCTTTTTAGAAAGCAATACAAATAGGGGTAGCCAATAGACCCAAAGGGTACCCACTGGTAAATAGGAGCAGTTAAAGGTCACATGAGGTCAATAGGTCAATATGAGGAATTTTTTTTTAAAGATTTTTGTTGATTTAGTCTGGCCATTCTTACTGAATAAATTTTTAAATAAAAATAAAATTTTTTTGTAATATTTACAAAAAAAAAAAAATTTCAAAAAACTTCTTTTACAAAAAAATTTCCGAAAAAAAAAATTAAAAAAAAAATTTTCGAATAAAATTTTGTAAAAAATATTTTCAAAAAAATTTTTAACAAAAAAAATTTACAGTTTTCGAAAAATTAAATAAAAAATTTCAATATTTCTATGAAAATGAAAATCATGACTGTAACTAACTTATTTTTAATATCAAGAATATGTATATGTATGTTCTCTGTTTTAAAACCTAGATGCAGTAAACACACAGACATCATCTGGATACCGACTACAAACTGTCAAAAATAAAATACACACGTTTATAGGTAAACGAGTATTTGAAAGCCCGCAATTGCATGGCTACAAGACCACCATTGTGGCTGTAGTCAACTTAGGCTAATTTCTACTTTTGTATGCGAAAATTTTATCTTATTCAAGCAAAGAAAATGTCACAAAATTATAAATTACAAATTCATATACAAACAAAAAGTTTTGCAGGAAATATTTATTATTTTTTGAAAAAGTTATTTAATTTTATAAAAGCAAAATACGCAGTTCTACAAAAATGTCAGAGTTTACGATGTAGCTGTCGTCTTCAATATCATTAAGTAGCTGACTACACGGTGACAATTGTAGCCAACGGAATTTGTTTTCATTTACCAGCGTCGCCGCTGTCTTGTATTTCTTTAAAGCATGAATAATGAGTTTTTTTTTTCAAACGACTTCTTATATTTTATGTAAAGAGTCAATTAAATGGATAAAGCTGTACATGTCTGTATAAATAAAATCACCGTGGTGAAGGGTATAGAAGGCACGGCCGAATATATGACTTTTACTTGTTAACCTTCCATTTGAAAGCACACGTTAGAGACTTAAGTTCCTTTATTTCCACTGATGATGCTGTGTAGTCAGTATGTGTGGCAAAAGGTGTTGCATTAAACAAATTAACTTCATTTTTTACAATTGCTTTGTTTCCATGACCTTTTGCTTAGCGATTGTTCAGATTAAGAGGGAACTAATTTAAACAAAAATTCACCCTTTTTTTTAAACTTATTTTGTATATCACTTCGTGGTCGGTTTATTGGGGTAAAATTTGGGTCATATTGTAAAATAGTAGAATAAGTTCGAGTATATCCTTTTAAGCAAGCGAAACTTTGCTCAACTACTTTATAATTATCATCATTCATTTCCCTACAACATACAATCTAAATCTATGCTCCAAGTTGAAACCAAAAATTTCAATCTGCGGATGCTACGATTACTTTTAGCATCAAAAACCAAACCACATACAACAGCAACTGCTACAAGGAAAAGGATAATTCCTTGTATTCTAAATTCTCTAACGTATGCAAAGTAAATTTTAAAACAACAATCATGTAGCAAAAATTAAAAATGCAAACGAAGCAAAACTATTTTTCACCATCAGAGTATAATGAGTGCGGAGTATGAGACATGAGAAATGTAATACAAAAAATAAAAAAACTAAAATAGATTAAATAGCGCGTGTTTGCTCTCATGCAAGTTAGTTTCATTTCACTTAAAGGATCTTTTTTTTTTTGTGAAGAGAAGAAAAAAATAAATAAACTGCAAAATGTAATAATGAATACTCTGCTTAATGAAATTGTCTCTAGTTGGTCACCAGGAGGAATTTTTAGTTTGTCTGTTTAAGTACTTACACGAGCATTTGCGTGTCTTTTACACAATGCCTGCTTCCTTTTCTTGTCCGAGGTATTTTCTGCATGTTTTCACAATTCAAGTATCACAAAATGCTCGTTTTGTTTTATGAAATTCCTTTCTTTCTTGCAATAATTAAAAATTTAAATACAGAAAATCAAGGTTTAAAATTTAATGCCATTGAAGACTGATTTTTTTTTGTAGGAATAAAGATATAAAAATTCTAGGTAGAATTATAAATTTAAAGTTTTATTAGTCGAGTTATTTAACACAAATAAATGAATTCTTTTGAAATAGGCTCCAGTTGGGTTTTTCTCTCTATCAACTTAATATAAGGAATATTCTTTTAGTTATATTCTATTATATGAATATTTGGTTGGTGGAATTAATAGATGATGTTCACACTACCCAAAATGTAGAAAGAATGCTGAAAAAGAATGTAGCGATCCGGAAAATGCAGTAAAGAGTAGGGGGATACAAAAGCAGAAAATTAACTTCATGGGTCTCTTTTCGAACCCCTTCGTTCCTTAATGATTTCCTGTATCCGACGGGTATTTCCACTGTAGTGATTTCAGAATGGCGACTCATATTTGTCGACATTCTTCCTCATCCCTCAGTCTATGATAATTGTTAATATTTGCTTAAGGCTAAGCAAATGCATTTAATATGTGTCTGCCGGGGGTCCATAGCCTTTTTAAGTTATCCTCTTTCCAGACATACCCCCATATTTATAAAAAATAAAATATATTTGAAATCTATTTTAGAACTAATTTTTATACAAAAATTATTCGAAAATACATTTCAAATAAGTTTATGGGGGACAGTCTGCAAGAATCGTGTTACTTCGATTTTTAACTTGGCCAGATAATACTTGACAGTCCGTGACCTGTCACTAACACAGTTTACCATTTGTATGCACCCAGATTATATCCAAGCTCCTTCTTGGTCTTCCTGCCAAATTGTAGTAAAAAACCACCCAGTGTCTTTGGTGAGAATCGAAAACACAAACCCCGGAAAGATAAACTCGCACACTACCTACTAGTCCACCGAGAAGCCCCTGCTAGAGTCTAAATAAATTTTCTATAAAAATTAATCACATAATTTTTAAAAAAAATTTTCCTTTAGCTCCTATTGAGTTGTTAGAGAGAAGAAATGAACTTGAGCCTACTTAAAAATAAAAAAAAATTTTGTTTTTTTTTATTGAGTTGGAAAGAACATTATCGTACTACTGACTGATTATTTTGTAGATTATTGTGGGAATCGAACCGACACGAACCCCGGACTGATAAACTAGTTCACTACCTACTAGCCCACTGAGGCACCGCAGAAAGGGTGTAAATAAATTTTCTTTAAAAATTAACCACTTAATTGGAAAAAAAATTTTAACGCCTATTGAGTTGTTAAAGAGAATAAATGAACTTGAGCCTACTTAAAAATAAAAAAAAATTTTGTTTTTTTTTATGGAGTTGGAAAGAACATTATCGTACTACTGACTGATTATTTTATAGATTATTTATTCTCTAAGATTTCGTTTCTATAAAAAAGTTATCGAAAATTTGTCATTATACAGTAGACCCCCTTATAAGACGGTACTCTTACAACGCATTTTCATATTATGCGATTTCAGTTCCTCTTACAACGCGGGTATTTCCCCATATAACGCGGGGATTTTCACATTATATTTCTATACTATAAAATCTAGAATGTTAAGTAATTTCCACATTGTGTTAATTGTGTTGCTATAAAATTAAATTATTTTATTAAATTTGTGTTCCCAGTTTTTGTATAGTAAAAAAACTAGTTATACGAGAATACTCGTATAACGCGCGTTTCTTTAACGCGGAACCAATCCTCCGTGTTATAAGGGGGATTACTGTATTGCCAATTGATTGAAACAGGGCAACACAAATTCTACTAAACTCAAAATTTGATACGTACATATGTTGAGTTAGCTCTTAGGCTTTAAGTAACATTTTATAAATTGGTTCTGGTTGTCGGGATATACCGTTATGGAAGAGGTTGCACCACATATATATAAGATTAACACGAATACACTTTCATCGATATGGTTATTAAAAAAATCGATATTGTCATATTGTATCGAAAGCTATTTTATTGCATAAAATAGTTATCGATTACTATATGCATAGTTTTGTGGAAAAGTTAACAGTAATTTTCTTATTCTATTATAAAAAACTAATCGATAACTTTTTTCTACTTGTTTTATTATTTAATACTTATCGATTACTTTTTTGTTTCGTGTAGAGAAATTTTCGATTGTTGGTTTATTTTAAATACAGGAGTTTTTGAAAACAGAAAAGTTATCGATAACGATTTTTATTCTATATAGAAAATTTATAATGATCTTTTTTTAT
This sequence comes from Phasia obesa, assembly GCA_949628195.1. NCBI lineage: Eukaryota > Metazoa > Arthropoda > Insecta > Diptera > Tachinidae > Phasia > Phasia obesa. Next base: position 7,482,331 of record OX451218.1, read on the forward strand.
TCAATACCAAAGTTATCGGGTACTTTCTTTTATTATAATGAAAAATTTGTCTTTAAAAGTTACTTACGTCATTTTTTTTCTATTTAAAAAATATATCTATAACTTTAGTATTTTATATAAAAAAAATATATAATTTTTGCACGTTGAAAGGTGATTGAATATTAGTTTCATTTTTTATTCTACACAAGAAAGTATTAATTTTTAATTTGACCTTTTTATGCTACGTATAGGAGTTTGTAATTTTCCTTTTATTCAGGCGATAAAACACTGATAATTTTTTATTGTATTGTAAAATTATCGATAACTATTTTAGTGTACAGAAAAGATTTTAGTAGCATTTTCATTCTATAGAAAAGTTAGTTCTTACCTTTTCATTGTATAGAAAACCAAGCAAAAAATTTTTATGGAATAAAAATATTTTTATAGATTAAAAATTTTTTTTAGAAAATTTTTATTCCATAGAATTTTTTTTTATTCCATAAAAATAAAAATAAAAAATTTTTTTTATTCTATAAAAATTTTTTATTCTATAAACATTTTTTTATTCTATAAAAATTTTTTTAAAAATTTTTTTTTTATTCTATAAATTTTATTCTATAAAAAACAACAGATGTTGTTTTTTTTATAGAAAAATCAACGACATCTTTTTGGTATTAAACATATGCAGTTAATAACTTGTTTAATGTGTTGTTAAGCTGTCTATAATTTTGTTTTTGGTTAGTTAGTTTTTTTGCCCAACTTCTTTTTTTAATGATGAAAAAGTACCCATTTTATGTAAAAAATTGCCTTATTATTTGTTTTGCTTTCTGTAATCTTCTTTTTCTTTGCTTGTAATAAAAATTGTTGCCTACTTAAAGGCTTCTCTTTCATCTTAGCACAAACTGTGACCACATTATCGCTTTTTAAGTGTCACTATTAAATGTTATGATTTTGATATTTTTGACAGCAGCACTTAATTTTAAACATTTCATCTTTTTTACTTTTTTCTTTTTGTTCTTTGTTTTGGTTGTTTATTATTTTTTTAACGCTGGACTGTATTCGCTCCAGCAGTCACTGTAAGAAGTAACACCAAGCAATAGTCAAAATTGGACATAAAGAAACAAGTCACAGCTTTGTTGCTACAATCTTACAGCGACTGACAGAGTTATTTAAGACAATTTGCAAACATAAACATTTTTTAGTTTAATATTTTACACAAATATTAGCACTTTATTCACTTTTTGTAAAATTTGTTTAATATTTTTGTTACTTTTTGGTTAGAGGTATTCTAACTACCATTGTTCAAATTAATTAAAAATTGTGCGTTTTGCTTGAAATTAATTAAAGAAAATTATGTACTGAGATTCACTTTAGTTTTCACATTTGTTTGCTTTGTAAAATTTTATTTGATGTCATTTGTCTGCATAAATTTAACTGATTAAAAGAATTTCTTCTCTCTCATAACCCATATTTTTTTAAGGGAAATTAGAATTTCTTGTCAAGTAAAAACAGCCTACTTGGCAGGTTAAATGTAAGATTTTTCCTTTAGTAAGGACAACCGCTTTGTAATGTACATATCTGCTATTTATCTGGCTAATTAAATTTTTTTGGGTTTGACTAAAGTAAACGTTTTTTTTTTTTGCCAACAGAAAAGTACACAGGAAAAAATTTCTTTACCACTTAAAGCGTTAAATTAGTTTCTATCTATTAATAATAGATAGAATTGATAAAAAGAAAATTTTTATTTTTTATATGAAGCTTTTTCTTTACAGTTTAAAGGTTGTTTTGAATCCTAAAGATATGCTATAAAAATAAATTAAACCAATTTTATATTTTCCTCAAATAAACTAATTATTTCAAAAGTTAAAAGCAAGTTCACTTCCTAAAGGAAAATCGGATGACTTTTTTTGCTTTATTTTAGTTTCACAGTAGTAAAAAATACGAAAAATTTTATCAAATTTATTTTCTTCTTTAAAAATACAAGTAAGTGCTATATTCGGCCATGCCGAATCTTACATACCCTTAACTATAGTAATGTTAAATATACCCTTACTCTGTTATGTTATTTCCCAATTTCATAGTAATATATAATCGGTTTTTACTTTTGCGATTTTGAACTTCATTATTACAAATATAATATAAAAATTTTATAGAAAATATTTTTTAAAAATTATCGAAAAAATTTTATCGAAAATTTTATGTAAAAATTTTATCGAAAGTTTTTTTATGAATAATTTTTTGTAAAAGTTTTATCGAAAACTGTTTGTAAAAATTGTATTAAAATTATTTATAAAAAGTTTTTTGAAAATTTTTCGTTAACATCTTATCCAAAATATTTTTGTAAAAATTTTATCGAAATTTTTTGCTAAAATTTTATAGAAAATGTTTAAAAAATTATAAGAAAATATTTTTTAAAATTTTATAGAAAATATTTTGTAAAATTTTTATCGAAAATTTTTTTGTAAAAATTTTATTAAAAGTTTTTTTTTAATTTTACAGAAAATATTTGGAAAAGTTTAGACCTTCCTGCAATCTATATTGCGTTATAATGGTCAAACTAAAGCACATTGGCGGCTCATATTGACCCCCCAATGTGCCTATTGCCTGCTCCTGGTTCTAAGTAGGCACCCTGTGGGTCTGTCGGTTACCACTATGTGTATTGCTTTCTGTTAAGGCTATTAATGCAAATGAAAGGAAAAACCCCTACCAACCTAAAAACAAACAAAAATCGCTCCTCGCAGGAGGTTATTGATTCCCCAAGATCTGTGTGCACTACATTCGACCTAATGCAAAAGAGAATCATTTCAACCAAAAAAATAAAAACAATGTGAAAAAATATAGGTGGGCGTGGTTTTTTGCCCACAGCTTCGAATAGAATGGTCTGATGTTGCTGAATTGAATTAGCGATATTTTCGAAACTATGCTTGGCAGAATGGTGGGCTTAAATTTTCTGTATATGTTCTGGTGCCGTTGATTTCAACCCGAACACGGATATATGGAATATTAATACTTTATGGGGTCGGAAATAAATATTATAGAAATAACATACGGAATGACAAACTTATATATACCCTTTTCCACCTGTGGTGTAGGGTATAATTAAAGGCAATAAATTTTTTTTTTATTTTATACAGAAACACATACCCAAGCGATAAAAATCATAGGCAGTAAAAGGATTCTTTACAGGTGAATTTTACCTTGTTTTTTTAAATCCCACAATGTATGCTATGACTTTAAAGTTTTTTTTTTATTTTTCAGACTGATTTCATTAATCTTGTATTTTTTCACATGCTTTTTTATTTTCACCATTCCTCAGTTCACTTGCCATTTACGCATATTTTTATTTTGCCAATTCACGTGCTCGGTAAACCTTTAATACACTGAAATCCACAAACAACCACAACATTAAACGCCGTTGCAAATAACACTATGGTCCTCAAAACAGTGAAAAAAGCAGCTGGTAATTTGTTTGTATTTAATTAATTACGCGGTTACACTGTTTTAAATACAAACCAAAAACAAAAGGCCTGTAAATATTTTTCACAACACACACAAACATAAAAGTAGGAAAGCATAGGCGTAAAATGAAATAATATACTAATGTATGTATGTGATTTTTGTATGTGGGTGATTTTTTTGAGGTTAGGATTTTCATGCATTAGTATTTGACAGATCACGTGAGATTTCAGACATGGTGCCAAAGAGAAAGATGCTCAGTATGCTTTGACATTTCATCATGAATAGACTTACTAACGAGCAACGCTTGCAAATCATTGAATTTTATTACCAAAATCAGTGTTCGGTTCGAAATGTTCAAATGTGACAAATTTTGTTCAGCGATGAGGCTCATTTCTGGTTGAATGGCTACGTAAATAAGCAAAATTGCCGCATTTGGAGTGAAGAGCAACCAGAAGCCGTTCAAGAACTGGCCATGCATCCCGAAAAATGCACTGTTTGGTGTGGTTTGTACGCTGGTGGAATCATTGGACCGTATTTTTTCAAAGATGCTGTTGGACGCAACGTTACGGTGAATGGCGATCGCTATCGTTCGATGCTAACAAACTTTTTGTTGCCAAAAATGGAACAACTGAACTTGGTTGACATGTGGTTTCAACAAGATGGCGCTACATGCCACACAGCTCGCGATTCTATGGCCATTTTGAGGGAAAACTTCGGAGAACAATTCATCTCAAGAAATGGACCGGTAAGTTGGCCACCAAGATCATGCGATTTGACGCCTTTAGACTATTTTTTGTGGGGCTACGTCAAGTCTAAAGTCTACAGAAATAAGCCAGCAACTATTCCAGCTTTGGAAGACAACATTTCCGAAGAAATTCGGGCTATTCCGGCCGAAATGCTCGAAAAAGTTGCCCAAAATTGCACTATCCGAATGGACCACCTAAGACGCAGCCGCGGTCAACATTTAAATGAAATTATCTTCAAAAAGTAAATGTCATGGACCAATCTAACGTTTCAAATAAAGAACCGATGAGATTTTGCAAATTTTATGCGTTTTTTAAAAAAAAAAAGTTCTCAAGCTCTTAAAAAATCACTCGTTATGTATGTATGTATGTATGTATGTATGTATGTATGTATGTATGTATGTATGTATGTATGTATGTATGTATGTATGTATGTATGTATGTATGTATGTATGTACGAGTTGAGTACAGAAAATTTTACTATTCTTATGTTGAACAGTAAAACATTTTACTCTTCCGCTAAATTAAATTTGTTGACAGCAGTCAAACTATTAGAAATTAAACACAGCCTAAAACAGTGCAAAGGAAATTATATAATGTTGGGTTTGTTTAAAGCGGAAACACATATAATTAGGTGTGAAATATTCTTGGGGAAGGTTTAATTTTATGTCAGCTGGTATGTATTAAATAAAAAGTGAAACATAATTATAAAGAAGAGACTTTGACAAAATAATATAACAATTTTGGGGTAGAAAATAATTAAAATCCTAAAAATTATTGAATACTTTAAGGGCAAAGAGTAAAAATTGAATAAGGAACAAATAGAAAAAAATAAAAGTATGAAAATACAAAGTAAAAGGGTTGCATAATTTTAGGTATAAAAACCTACATATTTTAAAGCATACTTCAAGGCTTAAGAACCTTTAACCATAATGAATTTATTTTAACTACTCATTAAATTTATCAATAATTTGCACCATTTTTATTATAAAATATAATAAAATGTATGCATAAAAAAGCACTTAAAGAAAATTTTTTACTTCTGCATAAGTACAGAAGGAACAAGTCAAGTAAAGTTCAGATATTAAGCGAAACTAGAGCTAGTCTGAAGCGTACATATTCCCTAAATAAGAAGAAAAATGGCAGGTTGAATTGAACTTAATATTTTTAATTCTGTGTTGCATTGTGTATGTGTATTATGTGTATTATTTGTATGTGTATTATGTTTTCAGTTTGGGGTGTTAAGTAAACTACCCCTGGCCCCTTCCCGATTATGCCCAAAATTTATACAGCTCTTCATCTCCATAAATCAAAGGCACATACTGAATTTCATTTTGATTTGTCATACGGTATAACCTGTAGGGCATTTACAAAATTTGGCAGTAAGTAAACTATCCTTTGCCCCTTCTCGATTACGCCTAAAATTTACACAATGCTTCATCTCCATATACCAAAGGCACATACTGAATTTTATTTTGATATGTCATACGGTATGACCTGTAGAGCGTTTTTAAAATTTGAGAGTATGTAAACTACCCCTTGCCCCCTTCCGATTATGCCCAAAATTTACACAACTCTGCATCTCCATATACCAAAGGCACATAGTAGATTTCGTTTTAATATGTCATACGGAATGACATGTAGAGCGTTTACAAACTTTGGTGGTTAACTACCCCTTGCCCCCTTTAGATTATGCCCAAAAACTATACAGCTCTACATCTCCGTATACCAAAGGCACATACTAAATTTCATTTTGATATGTAAAACGGTATGATCTGTACAAACTCCACAAAATTAGAACCACCCTCCACATTATCGCGAAAGTAGCAAAAATGGATTCAAAAGACCTCAAAACGTATAAATCCTTCAAAATATCGATAACGATTTTTTTTCATGATTACTATAGTTTACCTTATACTATGTATGGTAAAGTAAAAAATATAATGCCTGCCAAAATTTTATATTATACAAAAATCAAGTAAAAATATTTTAGTATTAAAAAGGTTTGCCTACTTTCAGGTGAATATTAATACAACATTTGTATAAAACTAAATAAATTATTTTAAAACGAGAGGAGCTTTGAAAAATTTGATTTTATTACACAAAATATTTGTTTTAATGTTTGTTTGTTAGTTACAGTTCCGAGTTTTCCACCCCAAAGTGTTGCCTACAGTAAGGAGTTTTTTAGTTTAAAAATAAAGCATACTTTTGGTTGTAAAAAAAATATGTTTCATATTCTTGATATAAAAACTTAGTTTTTTTAATAAATCTTAGTGTTACTTGTAGACAAAAAAAAATGTAATGCCTGCCAAATTTTTTTATATATAAAAATCAAGTGAAAATTTCTTTATTCTTAAAAAGTTTTGCCTACTTTCAGGTGAATATTAATACAACATTTTGATAAAACTAAATAAATTATTAAAAAAAACACTGCTTGTAGTATTAAACTATTTAATTTTTAATGAAATTGTTGGGCATGCCGGAAATGTTTTAATAAAGAAATTTAATGTTATAGCCTTTTTTGCTAGCACAATCTAATGTCTTTTATGAAACTTTTTTTCTTATTAAAAGACGCTTTAAAAAGTTTGATTTTATTACACAAAATATATTTTTTTAATGTTCGATTGATAGTTAGAGTTCCGAGATTTGCCTACATTAAGGCGTCTTTTATTTTAAAATATAAAGCATACTTTTGGGAGTAAAAAAAAATATGTTTCATATTCTTGATATAAACTTAGTTTTTTTTATAATAAAACTTAGTGTTACTTGTAGTTTTTTTATCAAAACAAATATTGCTTTTCAACTATTTTCATTATACATTAATTTATCTGCAGCCTTGACATGTACCCTATATGAGCCATTAACAAAAATAAAGTAAAAATTCTTTACTATTAAAAAGTTTTGCCTACTTTCAGGTGAATATTAATACACCATTTTTATAAAACTAAATAAATTATTTTAAAACAAAAAAAACTGTTTATAAATTATTTAATTTGTAATAAATTGTTTGGGCAATCTGGAAACGGGTTATGAAAGAAATTTAATTTAATAATGCCTATTTTGCTAACCATAATCTTATGTCTTTAATGAAACAATTTTTCTTATTAAGAGACGTTTTGAAAAATTTGATTTTGATTATTAGTTACAGTTCCGAGTTTTTACCCTAAAGTGTTGCCTATATGAAGGCGTCTTTTATTTTAAAATATAAAGCATACTTTTGGGAGTAAAAAAAAAATATGTTTCATATTCTTCATATAAAAGCTTAGTTTTTTTTTATAATAAAACTTAGTGTTACTTGTAGTTTTTTTTTTTATCAAAACAAATATTGCTTTTCAACTATTTCCATTATACATCAAGTTATCTGCAGCCTTGACATGTACCCTATGTGAGCCATCAACCATTTTCTATTTATTCTTGTTTTATATTTAATTTTTATTAAAAACTCTCTTCACGTAACTTGTTTAGTACTTGTTACCCTAAAGTTTGTCATATTATTATTATCAATTTTTATCTTTATGTGTGTCTGTTTATTGAGTTATGTGGCATAAGTATTCATAAACTTGTTAAACAAGCCTGTCGAGTGTCTTTATAAACGAGTCTTTAATTTGCATTTGTCTCCCCCCCCCCCCGGCGCTCATATAAAATACTAGTTTTTTATTTGTAACTGATGGTTTGTTATGTTTTTTTTTTTTTGGTTTTCCATCAGCTGTTGACTGTTTTATGTATATTGAAGAAGAGCAAACATAGAATGTTGGTAAATATCTAATATATGATTAATTTTAACACACTCACGCATACATAGAAAATATCTATAGTTATGACTTGTTTAAGTAATAAAGTGTACACACAACAACATACATATCACTTTCTCAGTTTCTGATTATACCACTAAAGCATTTTTTCACGTTTGAGTTTTATTTTTTATTACTTTAGATTGCAAGGAGACCATAATGTTTGCCATGATTCATAATGTTATTGCAAAATAAATAAATTTGCAGCAGATGAGTTAAGCTTTGTTACTTTTAGTTTAGAGTTTCTTTAATGTTTATACCAAAATGCTGCAAGAAATTGAAAGCCATACCTAAGCATCAGCAGCTGCAAATAAGAAATTTTCTAAATGGTGTTTGAAAATCTACTAAATATTTTAATACTATATAAAGTTTTAATTTAGCATAAGCTATATAAGAGTTTATTCAAATGGCTAGCAAAGTTAGCAAAATAATCAGATTTAAAATTTATTAAAAGCCTTAAAGTATACTTTGAATTTTAAGTAGTAGAAATTTAACAAAAAATATATAAAAATTTAACACTTTGTATTCTCTAAACTACCGGGGAAGTTTAGAGAGTAGTGTGCCATTCAATTAGACCTACTGTTATGGTTTGAAGCCCCACCAAAGACTCTGTGAGCATGGCGCTGAAAGGTATCCGTTACTAAGGTCTGTTAATTAAGTAAACATTTAGTAAATAAATAAATAAATAAATAAATAAATAAATAAATAACTAAAGAACTAAATAAATAAATATATAACTAAAAAAAATAAATAAATAATCATATAAATAAGCAAAGAAAAACTACAAAATGTTCAATATTTTAAAATTTTAGAAGCATACCTCTAGGCACCTTAACAAAAAATTCGAAAGAAAGCACAATCATATTATTAAAGCTTTCGATAACATATTCGAATTAGCAGGAAATACTTAATTTTAGCAAAAACTAAAAAAAAAATTATCAATTGTTTAAAAATAATTTCAAAATTTTAGAGCATACTTCTAGGCACTGTAACAAAAATTTGCAAAGAAAGCACAAAATTGTTATTAAATCTTTCTATAATATATTCGAATTAGTATGGAATAGTTAATTTTAGCAAAAACTAATAAAAATTATCAATATTTTAAAAAATAATTTTAAAATTTTAGAGGCATACTTCTAGGCACCGTAACAAGAAATTAGAAAGAAAGCGCAAAAATGTTAAAGCTTTCAATAAAATATTCGAATTAGTATGAAATAGTTAATTTTAGCAAAAACTAAAAAAAATTATCAATATTTTAAATATAATTTTAAAATTTTAGAGGCATACTTCTAAGCACCGTAACAAAAAATTGGATAAAAAGCACAAAAATGTTATTAACACATATTAGAATTAGTACGTAATAGTTAATTTTAGCAAAAACTAAATAAAATAAAATTAAAAAAAAATTTTAATTTAAGAAGCTTATTTCTAGGCAACGTAACAAAAAATTCGAAAGAAAGCACAAAAATATTATTAAAGCTTTTAATAACATAGTCGAATTAGTACGAAATAGTTAATTTTAGCAAAAACTAAAAAAAATCAAATTCTTAAAAATTATTTAAAAATTTACGAAGCATACTTCTAGGCAACGTAACTAGAAATTACAAAGAAAGCACAAAAATGTTATTAAAGCTTTTAATAACATATAATAATTAAAATGAAAAGTTTTATAAGTCGTCCTGAAAAGAAAATCAAATCAAGTGCATATTTTTGGGCGCTAAAAAGTTTTTACTTTTTTTTTAAATTTAAATAAACTATCAAGTTTCAACTGTAGTGAAATTTTGCTAATTGGTTATCAGAATTATATTTTTTTTGGATAGATTTATTAATAGGTCAGGATATTTTTTTCAATATTTGTAGCATAGTTTTAGGCAAAAAGCTTGATTTTCAAAATAGCTGTTTTTAACAAAATAAAAAAACAAATAGCACGCTCTTAATAAAAAATAAAATTGGTGCCCCGGTAGGCTAGTAGGTAGTGTGCTAGTCTATCAGTCTAGGGGTTGTGGGTTCGATTCCCACTACACACTCTGGGTGTTTCACTACAACGAGTGAGAAGGTCTTCGTTACCACACAGAAAAAATTTTTTTTTCCAATGAGAGGTTTTAATTAGTTGTAGACACAAATTTAATTTAATGTTTTATTGATTCAACCATTTATTTAATTAGAAATTTATTTTGTTCTTTCTTAATTAAGAATATAATTGAATCAATTAAAAAATTAATTAATATTGTTTCTGAAAATAATTAAAACCTTTAGTTGGAGCAAAAATTTTTTTCTGTGCATGCTCGGTAAATTATGTTAGAATATAATTTGTAATTGTATTGTAACATTTAATAAATAAAAAAATAAAATTATCTGGAAAGTTCATTAGGTCTTGCTGTTTGGTACTCTGTATAGATTATTTAATAGTATCCTTGGAAATAAAATATTAATCCTTTCCGAACTATGTTTGTTTTAATTTCGCAGGTTTAAGTACTTAAAGTTTAAGCAATCTATTGCAGATTCTACCACTTTTTGTTTTAACTTCTTGTTTTAAAAAACCTAACCTTTACTACAAACTATGGAGTTTTTAAAATATGTAGCATGCTTTAAGGCGTTTGCAAAATATAAGTTACTGTAAATTTCTGCTTTTTTAAAACATTTGAATATAAAAATGTCATTCAAAAATAATTTACGATAAAAATATTATTTATTAAAAATCGTTGCATACTTTTAGGCATACATTTTTTAATAAACACTTTTTAAATAAGCAAGAAAGTAACTAAGTAGAATATATTGTTATAAAAATAAAACCATTTAAAAATGAAAGGCGTTAAAAAAATAAAGTTTTCTCATTTTAATTTTTCAAAAGTTAACTCTTTTAACAAACTTTTCTTTCCAAATTGAATAGCTTCAAAATTATGTGCCTTGTTTTTTCCATCTCTGATTACCATACTCTATCAATTTCTCAACAAAGTAAAAAAAGCAAAACTTTTTTTATTTTCAAATTATGAAGAGTTTATAAGTTTACTTTACGAATATTTAAAAATATTCAAAATGTGAAATTGGGACATTTTGTCCAACCTATGATAGACTAAGTTTTTTTTTTTTGTAACACAACATAAAAAAAACTTGGAAGTGTGTGAAGAGCTAACAAAAGAAAATACAATTTTTAGACTATTTTCTAGCTTTTTAATAGAATAAACTTTTTTTTATTATAACTGTAGCATATTTTAGGGGTTCACTAGAAAATACAACAACAACTAAAACAATAACAAAAAACTTGTATAAATATACTTTTATTAAAAGCAAAAGAGTATGAAACTTTACAATAAACGAAACTTTTCCGTTGTACACTTAACACTCCATAAATATCAGCTTACCAGACAGGTCGATATAAATATAAGTAAAAGAAGAAGAAGCTATAGGTAAATATAAACATATCTGGTTATATTTTTGAAAAAAAAAGTCATTTCAATAAATCTATTAAAACTTTAGACTCTTAAAAAAAAAACTGTGGGTGGGGGAAGTTTGTAACAGAATTTTTAATGAATTTATTCTTTTACATTCAGGAAGCAAAATTTTAATGAATTCCTATTATATAATTAAAAAGTAGTAAATTATTAGGAATTATATTTTGAATTGTTTGGAAACCTTTCAATTTAGCCTTTGGTACAAATCTTTAACCTTTTTCTCTTGTTTGTTTTTTTGTTGCTAAATGACAAGCATACTTTTAGGCGAAGATTATTTATAATATATTTTTATATAATAAATTTGTAAAATTTTTATTTGGCACGGGCCAGAAAAAAGATAAAAACATACAAATTTATTAAAACCAGACACTTTCTTAAAGTCAAAAAACTCTTATTACTTACACTTTGGTGGCCTTTTAAATAAACTTCTTAAAAAAGCATAAATTAACTTGTAATTTTTGGGGCTTTATATGCATATTTTATATAACAATTGGCAACTTAATGGCATATCTTTAGTAGATGTGAAATGGGAATTGAATGAAAGAAAAATAAATATTATAACAAAGGTTTAATTACATTTTTAGAAATTGATAAAAATTTAGAATTGATTGCATACTTTTAGGCAATCAATTCACTTACACGTTTTAAATATTTTTTTTTATATAAAAACATATTTTTAGGAATAATTTATACAAACAGTAGTGTATACCTTAGGGCACATTAAGACTCTACAATATTCATTTCCGACCCCGTAAAGTAAATGTATATATTCTGACTCCTTTTACATAGAGAAGTTGATAAAGCGATGTCCGTCTGTGTTCGGGTTGAAAGTAACTTTGCCAAGGCACCAGAAAAGATAATTTAAGCCCACCGATCTGCATAGTTTCGAAAATTTCTCTAATAAAAAAATGTACAAAAAACCACGCCTACCTAAATTTTTTCACGTTGTTTTTATTTTTTTTTTGGTTCTAATGATTCTCTTTTTTTTTTTTTGTTCAATAAATATTAAAACACGGCCAGTAGATCGTATAGAGTGCATATAGATCTTGGGGAATCAATAACCCCCAGATTTTTCTGCTTTGATTTGTGTTAAAGGCCTTTATAGAAATCATTACACAGAGAGGTAGACCCACAGGGTGCCCACTGGTCAAGAGGGAACAGTCGATAGAGACAATGCAGGAGGGTCCTATTTTTACAAAAAATTTTCATAAAAATAAAAAGAAAATGTATACAAAAAACTATTCAAAAAATTGTACAAAAAATTTTAAACAAACATTTTCCCAAAAAATGTACAAAAATTTTCAAAAAAAAAAAAAAAAATTAAAAAATAATTATCAAAAAAATTTTAAAAAGTTTTTAAAAAAATTTTCTATAAAATTTTTACAAAAAATTTTCTATAAAATTTTTACAAAAAATTTTCTATAAAATTTTTACAAAAAATTTTCTATAAAATTTTTACAAAAAATTTTCTATAAAATTTTTACAAAAAATTTTCTATAAAATTTTTACAAAAAATTTTCTATAAAATTTTTACAAAAAATTTTCTATAAAATTTTTACAAAAAATTTTCTATAAAATTTTTACAAAAAATTTTCTATAAAATTTTTACAAAAAATTTTCTATAAAATTTTTACAAAAAATTTTCTATAAAATTTTTACAAAAAATTTTCTATAAAATTTTTACAAAAAATTTTCTATAAAATTTTTACAAAAAATTTTCTATAAAATTTTTACAAAAAATTTTCTATAAAATTTTTACAAAAAATTTTCTATAAAATTTTTAAAAAAAATTTTCTATAAAATTTTTAAAAAAAAATTTTCTAAAAAATTTTTACAAAAAATTTTCTATAAAATTTTTACAAAAAATTTTCTATAAAATTTTTAAAAAAAATTTTCTATAAAATTTTTACAAAAAATTATCTATAAAATTTTTACAAAAAATTATCTATAAAATTTTTACAAAAAATTTTCTATAAAATTTTTACAAAAAATTTTCTATAAAATTTTTACAAAAAATTTTCTATAAAATTTTTACAAAAAATTTTCTATAAAATTTTTACAAAAAATTTTCTATAAAATTTTTACAAAAAATTTTCTATAAAATTTTTACAAAAAATTTTCTATAAAATTTTTACAAAAAATTTTCTATAAAATTTTTACAAAAAATTTTCTATAAAATTTTTACAAAAAATTTTCTATAAAATTTTTACAAAAAATTTTCTATAAAATTTTTACAAAAAATTTTCTATAAAATTTTTACAAAAAATTTTCTATAAAATTTTTACAAAAAATTTTCTATAAAATTTTTACAAAAAATTTTCTATAAAATTTTTACAAAAAATTTTCTATAAAATTTTTACAAAAAATTTTCTATAAAATTTTTACAAAAAATTTTCTATAAAATTTTTACAAAAAATTTTCTATAAAATTTTTACAAAAAATTTTCTATAAAATTTTTACAAAAAATTTTCTATAAAATTTTTACAAAAAATTTTCTATAAAATTTTTACAAAAAATTTTCTATAAAATTTTTACAAAAAATTTTCTATAAAATTTTTACAAAAAATTTTCTATAAAATTTTTACAAAAAATTTTCTATAAAATTTTTACAAAAAATTTTCTATAAAATTTTTACAAAAAATTTTCTATAAAATTTTTACAAAAAATTTTCTATAAAATTTTTACAAAAAATTTTCTATAAAATTTTTACAAAAAATTTTCTATAAAATTTTTACAAAAAATTTTCTATAAAATTTTTACAAAAAATTTTCTATAAAATTTTTACAAAATATTTTCTGTACAATTTTTACAAAATATTTTCTATAAAATTTTTAAATTTAATCTTCAATAAAACTTGCAATAAATTGTTAATACAATTTTTTCAAGAATTATAAGAACTATAAGAATTACTAAAAATGATTTATAGATAGAGACATTGCAGGAGGGTCCAATTTTTACAAAAAATTTTTTAAAAAAATTTTCATTAAAATTAAAAAAAAAAATTATACAAAGCACTATTCAAAAAATTTTAGGAAAAATTTTAAGCAAACATTTTTCCAAAAAAAAGTACAAAAATATAAAAAAAAAAATTAAAAAAAATTATCGAACAAATTTGAAAAATTTTAAAAAAAAATAAATACAAAGAAGTTTGTTAAAAATTTTTTTCCAAAAATGGTCAAAAAAAATTTACAAAAAATTTTCTATAACATTTTTACAAAATAATTTTTATAAAATTTTTACATATAATATCGAATATAACTTACAAAAAATTTTGAATACAATTTTTTCAAGAATGATAAGAATTACTTAAAATGAAAGGGTGTTCCCTAGATGTCGCGATTTTAACGATTTTGGCAAACATTATAGGTAAAAATTTGAAATTTAGACCGGTTATATGTACTAGGCTCGCTATAATAAAAAGTAAGAAAATACTTAAAAGTTAAAGGGTGTCCCATAGTAGCCCTGATTAACAATAATACAATTAAAATTTTTAAAAACAGGTATATTTAAATTCTAGATTTAATTTAATTGCTGCCTGCTAAAAAATTTAAATTAATGTAGCAGCATTTTTTTGCAAGTAAATTTTATTTAGCTGAATGTTTGGCAATCTCTTGAAGATTCCCAGAATATTTTAAAAAATTTTAAAATGTTAAAACTTAATTAAAAATATTAAACTTATTAACTGAATATTTTTTTTTCAAATTTTCATTTAAGAGGGCTTGGCTGTGTTTCATAAATTTTAAAAAAATATTTCATGAACAAAAATGGTCCTTTTTATTACATGTAAAGATTTCTGATATCCTGGACAACAACCCAAAAATCCTATAGTTAGAGTAAAGGATAAGTTTAATAATTTTCTTTATTTTTTAACTTCAAAAGATTGAAAAATTATTTAAATATTAAATTTATTTTATTTTCCTTTGAAAGTAGCATCATTTTCCATTTCCCTAAAATACAGAAAAGAAACATCTTAAAGCCAATAAATTTTTCTTCAACCTGAGCAATTTTTTTTTCATTGGTATTTTTCCACTTGTCTCAATAAATAATATTTTATAACTTGTTAGGAAAATCTTTCCATAACAAAGGAAAATTTTTGCTGGTTTTAATAACAAGAATTATTATTATTATTGTAAGGGTGGTCTCTATTTGTAAAGATATTAGTCGGCCATCAAATAAAAGGACCTCATAACGCATAAATAAAAAACAACAGCAACCTTCTAGCTCTTGTATAATAAAAAATTCCTTATAAAATATTTTCAAGCAATGTAAATATATGTATAAATAATATTTATTAAATAAAAGAAAAACTAAAATTCAAAATAATTTTTTTTTATAAAAAAAAACTCACAAAAGGCACAATTTATTATGAGTAATTATAAAAGGTTCTCTTTGTTCATGTGTAACACAAGTGAACGACTTTAAATGTGGCAAATGTTAAACAAGTAACATCTACCAATACATTTTGTAGCTTTTAGACTTTGTTTTCATAAAGCTAAGAACACTAAATAGCTTAAAAAACCCTAAAAGTAAACAACTTTTTATTTTGATTAAAAAAAACACAGACTGGCAACCATATTAGTTGACAAGGTCCACCCCCCTCCCCCCCTCATCAGTTTCAACAAAAAAGGAATATTAATGCTAAAAGAGTGATCCAAAATATTAAAAAAAAACACAAAATAAATAAAAAAAATTGTTTTTTTTTTCAAATTTTGACGATTTGGTACTAATTTTATCTGGCAACTCTTCAATTAAAATTTGTTGTTAATTAAAGCACATTATCAATAGCATACTTTTAGGATTTTTATTTTTAAGTGTGGATGTCGGGGCCTACTTTTGGGGATATTTTATTTCTAAAAGGGAATGTCGGAGCAGACTCTGAACTCTATGGGTCCCTTTGCAATCCCCTACGTTTCTCAATGATTTCTGGTAATAAGTACCTAACCTTCTTTGAGTTGTGAGAGAGGAGATATTATAGTGGGAATCGAATCCACAACCCCACATTGATAGATTGGAACCCTCTGGTTGTTACCGCTACATAAACCAAAACTGAAGCTCTATAAAAGTAAGAGTCTTAAAATTTAGTGTGGATTACTTGCAAGGCGAAATTGTGCAAAATATTGTCTGGACGCTGACGAAAAGGGGGACACTGCTAGTAAATAATAAAAGTGTAATAAATTTAAAAATTTAAGGCTGTCCCCATATACACATACATACATACATACATACATACATACATACATACATACATACATACATACATACATACATACATACATACTTACATACATACATACATACATACATACATACATACATACATACATACATACATACATACATACATACATACATACATACATACATACATACATATATACATACATACATACATACATATATACATACATACATACATACATACATACATACATACATACATACATACATACATACATACATACATACATACATACATACATACATACATACATACATACATACATGCATATATACATACATATGTATATCAATATAAATTTCAATAAATCCTAAAAATATGCTATAAATAATATGATTAAAATGAAACAAAATTTTCTAGGCGCAAATAATAAAAATATAACAAATTTTAACAGTAAAGGGTGTTCCCTTACAAAAAAAACCTTTTTTTTAAATTTTATCAAATCCTGAAAGTATGTTATTGATAATAAAATTCGGAAAAATAAAATTAATTATTATATTTATTTTCTTTATATTTATTATATATTTTTATTGTTATTAGCAAAAATTAATAAAAGTATACAAAATTATAAAATTTAAAAAGTTAAAGGGTGTCCCCATACAAGAAAATTCCTTTTTTAAATAAACAAATCCTAAAAGTATGCTATTAATATTATGATTTAAATAAATAAATTTAAAAGCTAAAGGAATTCCCGAGAAAAGAGTGTTTTTTTTAATTATAAATTTTAGCAAATCCTAAAAGTATGCTATTAGTATTATGATTAAACTTTATTTAGCTACAAATAATAAAAATATAATAAATAATAAAATTAAAGTGTGTCCCTATACAAGAATTTTTTGTTTTAACAAATCCTAAAAGTATGCTAATAATATTATGATTTAAATAAAATAAATTTCTTTAGCAACAAATAATAATATAATAAATTAAAATAAAAAAACTAAAAGGTGTCCGCATAAAAAAAGTTTTTTTTTTTTAAACAAATTTAACAAACCCTAGAAAATGCTATTAAAATTATAATTTAAATAAAATAAATTTATTTATCAAAAAATAATAAAAATATTAAAAATTTAAAAACTTAAGGGTGTTCGCATACAAGAAAACTCTTTTTTAAATAAAATTTAATAAATCCTATAGGTATGCAATTAATATTAATATTATTATTTAAATAAAATATATTTATTCAGCAACAAATAATAATATAAAAAAATTAGAAGCCTAAAAGTTGTTCCCATAAAAAAAAATTTTTATAAATTTTAACAAACCCTAAAAGTATCCTATTAAAATTATAATTTTAATAAATTTATTTAGCAAAATTTAATAAAAAAACCAGAAATTTAAAAACTTAACAAGAAAACTCTTTTAAAAATAAAATTTAATAAATCCTAAAGATATGCTATTAATATTAATGTTATGTTTTAAATAAAATACATTGATTTAGCAACAAATAATAATATAATAAATTTAAAAAAATTAAAGTAATAGTATAATAAATTTACAAGCTAAAAGGTGTCCCAATACAAGAAAATTCTTGTTTTCACTTTTCATAAATCCTAAAAGTATGCTATTAAAATTATGTTTTAAATAAATTATATTTAGAAAATTTAAATTTTATTTCATGACTACAAATTGCATGCATATGCAAATTGCATGCATATGCAATTTGTAGCCAAGCTTAAGTTCGTTTTATTCTCTCTAAGAAAGAATATTTTAAATCACAAATTTATTTAAATTAAAATTACAAAATGCTGGTGTCTAAAAAAATTTAATTTTCCCAATTTTTCTTTAATATTATCAGCTAATTTGTAACTTAAATTATTCTTTCTTAGAGAGAATAAAACGAACTTAAGCTTGAATAAAAAAATTTTTTTTAGAAACATATAATAAAATCTAAAAAATTTAGAAACTAAAGGGTGTCCCCACATATAAGAAAAAATTATGCTATTAATTTTATAATTTAAATAAAATAAAAATAAATTGAAATATTTTTATAAAAAAAAAACCTAGAGCGTAAAAACTTAATTATTAAATAAAATAAATTTATTTAACAACAAATAATAAAATATAATAAATTTAAAAAACTAAAGGGCACCTCATATAAGAAGGTTATTTTTTAACAAATCCTAAAAGTATGCTATTAATAAAAAGAATAACATTCTAAGTTCTCATATATGTAAATTTACTACAAATTGTCACAAAAAATCCTTAAATTTTTAAATCTTGGTTAATTGTCAAAAACTCCTCTGCATTATATTTTATTGTTTTTAAAAAATTAAAAAAAAACATTTTAGGGTTTTTTTTTGGAAAGTTTGGACAGTTGGCACGGTATCCTGAAAGTGTAAGTCTAACTCGCTGTTGCTTATTTATGCCTTTATCTCTTTTCAACCCCCTTTTCATATAAAATAGTAAAATAGATTGTTAGAAAAATAAGGATATTCATTATTTTAAAACAACGCCATCTGTTGCACAACATTCCTTAAAATATATTGTTTTAAAAAATAAAAGATGCCTAAAAGTATGCAGCACCTTTAAGTCGGTAAAAAAATCGGCGTACTTTCACTGCAATAAGATATTTTTGCGGAAAGAAGTATCCTATATTGGAGTCAGAATACTAAGGTACCTCCTCATAAAATTTTGGTAAAATCCAAAATCTTACAGCGAAAACGCTTACCAAAATCAACCAACAAACAGCCAGTGACGACTGTTTTCACCGAAATGTATGACAAGAGTATTTCATTTACTGGCGGCTGAACTTAATATCACAAGTAGTTGACTTGGCGCTACATTTTCTTTAAAAATATGAATTTAAAAATAATTTTTGTAACCAAAAATTTTAAGAATTTATGACCAGGTTTTTTGTTTCTACAAAAAAAAAAAGAATCATAAAATATGGCGTCATTATGGTTAGTATGAAAATGAAGAGATAATGGTAAACAAAGCACAACATAATAAACAGTACATCACTCACACATACACATAATATACTCTCGTACACACTCACACTTACGCTCAGTAAACTCCCATGCATAACAACATTAATACTGAACTGCTCAATGAGCCCTCAATTTTTTTTTTTTAATTTTTGGACATGAATCAAAGAGACATGAGCGGTTTTTTATTAAAATTATATAGTATCTGTAGTTGTTGTGTATCCATAGTTTGTGGAATGTTCCAAAAGCAATACCAAGGCGTTTTTTTTTCAAACGCAGCTCAAATATAATTAAATCGTTTCTGCATACTTGTATTCAAGACCTTAGAAAAAAGTTTCTTTACGTTAGAAATTGATTGGATTTTCCACAGCTGACTATAAAATTTATAGAAACAAAAAAACGAAGCCACTTTGAAATATAGGCTTTTGGGACAAAGATGTGATGAAATGCTAAACTATAGTAAGGAAACAAACAGAAAATGCAATAAGTTTCACTACTGTTTGATCTGTACAAAGACTCTCCTCTTAGAAAAAATTTAAATAAAAATTTTTAAATAAAAGAAATCTTCCTTTTTTAATTTTGGTATTTCTTGGAATACAAAATACATCAAAAAAACTTTATTGAAAAATGCTGTTAATAAATAAAGTACAGCTATCAAAGGAGGTTCTTTACCAAAACAGCAAGTTTTTTGACTTGTTGGAACTGAAATATTTTTTATTATACTGGGGTCTCTAGTTTCTAGTTTAGTCTCTAGTCTAGTCTCTAGTCGAGTCTCTAGTCTAGCCTCTAGTCGAGTTTTATTATTCTGGGGTCTCTAGTCAAGTCTCTAGTCTAGTGACTAGTCGAGTTTTAGTCTAGTCATCACTTTATTCTATAGTCTGTTTTCTAGTCTAGTCTCTAGAGAGTAGACTAGAGACTAGACTAGAGACAAGACTAGAGACTAGATTAGAGACTAGAGTAGAGAATAGACTAGAGACTATGCGAGTTATTAGACTAGAGACTAGACTAGAGAGTAGACTAGACTAGAGAGTAGACTAGAGACTAGACTTGCGACTAGACTAAAGACTAGACTAGAGACTAGACTAGAGACTAGACTAGAGACTAGACTAGAGACTAGACTAGAGACTAGACTAGAGACTAGACTAGAGACTAGACTAGAGACTAGACTAGAGACTAGACTAGAGACTAGACTAGAGACTAGACTAGAGACTAGACTAGAGATTAGACTAGAGACTAGACTAGAGTATAGCTTTGACTACAGACTATAACAAAACTAGTCCAAAAACCAATACAAAGACTACACTAAAACTTGGACTAAAGACCAAAATATAGAATAGAATAAGTCTGGTATTTATTTATTCATTAATCGGTTTTAAGGCATTGTATCCAAAACTAGGACATTTCTTGCTTGACAGTGCAGTATATGTATCTAACAGAAACGCGATTACCAAAAGAGAGCATAGCATGTTTAAATGCATTTCAAGCTTCTTTGAAGGAACGAATTTTATATCAGTTCTTTTTCTGTTAGTTCTTGGAAATTTTTAAATAAAAATTTTACTTTTAGCGTATCAGTAAAGTAAAATAAATAATTAATTAGTAATATTTAAAGGCAGATTGTATATCAGCAGCAGATTAAATCTTTAAAGTTGTGGTTTTCATTTCTTTTCTTCTGGCCATTAGTTTTTAATAAGAAATTATAATAATGATTTAAATTTTGTCACGTTTACTTTGAAATTTTTTTATTTCCTCTTTTTCTTTTTCTCTTTAAAGTTTTTGCCAAAATCAAATAAAATTTTTTTCACATTAATGTAGAAAATGGCCACGTCTCAATTACTTTTACATTTTATAGCTTATCGTCATAATTTTGTTTTATTGTTAAACATTTTTGTTTAGTTTTTTTTATTTAATTTCAATTTATTTAATGTAAAAATTTTTTGTTCTTGGTAAGAAAAAAAAAAAAAAAAGAAAATTTAGTTTTTTTTCTTTTTCATTCTTAAAACGTGTCAGTCATGTCAGCAGAAAATTAAAATGTAGCACCTGTTTTGACAATAAATATTTATTAGGTAAAAGGAAAAACAATATTGATTTTTAATGCTAGCGAGTATTAGCAAGAAATCTAAATTTATATTTTTAAGATTAAGCAGTTTCTGGTTGTTAATAAATATTAATGATTTTTAGTTTTTTTTTTAATAGTTAAAGCTTAAGAAAAAAAGAAAAAATAAACTCTTTATACAGTCGTGCTATCAATTACACAAAAACATAAAATATATTGCAAAAATATTGTTTTGTATTAAAATAATTTAAAAAAAGTTTAATTAATATTTCTCATACGCCATCGAGTCCGTAAAATTAAAAAGCTTTAAAAGTAAAATAATTGAGATATTATTTCCCTAATAGCTATAAAGTGACAAAGTTTATGCAATATTTAATATATTTTTAAAACAATTGGAAGTAGCAATTAAGTTAAAGTTTATAAAAAGGCCTTCGACTTTTAAGATGAAAATATTTATAGGTTTGGAAAAATATCTATTTATATAAATATTATTTTCATATTATTTTAAAGTTGTTTTAAAATTTTTTTATCTAACGAAGGTTATAAGAAAGCTTGACAAGAAGCCTTTTTTTAAATAATATATTATTAAATAAAATAATATTGATCATACTCAAAATGACTTAAATATTAAAAACATCTTTTAAAACTCAAAACAGCAGAATTGTGTATTGTATTAGAAACAATAAATACATTTTCAAATAATTGTAATTAAATTCATACTTGGAGACTGAACAATTGTAAAAAAAAACTTGAAATCTTAATTTTTATCAATCATACGCCCACATGTCCTCAGTTTTATTAATTGTTCTAATACACATACACATGACAAAAACGGCATGCGCTAAGGACAACTATAAGCTTGTTATGTTATTTGGAAGCCTGTGAAGGCTTATCGTGAAAAATATTTTAATGATGCTTTCTTAAGTTGAGCACATGGACGTTTTAACAAGACTCAGCATTGTCCCATAAAGCTCATGAAAACCATTTTACAATAAAATTTGCGAGATTTTTTTCTACACAACATGTTGTCATAAACTGTTCCATATGTTCCATTTCGAAGGCCAAAGTATTAGTTAAAAAATTTTAGACAGATAGATTCGATTCGAATAGATGCGATGCGATGCTAAAATTGTCTATTCAAAAGAGTTAGTCAGCGCGTTGCTGTTTCGACGGTCACTATTAATACTGTTCGAAAATTTAGACCAGCAAATTGGTTTGCGCAAGTGCCTGTGTCAGTGTTGGGTGAACTGATCGTTAGAAATATACTCCAGTCAGAATATTGGCCGCACTTGAACATAATTGATTTTTTCGTTTTGGTCTGTTTTACAATAGAATAATAAGGCTGAGAAACAGGACATTGCGACCAAGAGGATCTATTTTACTTGGTGTTAGAACTACTCTTCTGAGGAATCTAAGTATTTCTTTTTATTTTACTGCTTTATAGGAAATTTTTAAAATAATAAAACTCATACGCCATCCTGCTGTTTTTTTTTAATTAATTATTATTATAATTTGCTTTATTTTGTAAATCTCTCTAAAATTTTATATATTTCTAAATGGTCTCTTAGCCGTTTTAATTTAGTAAATGTGTAAATAATTGTTTCTCAGATATTAATCATACGTCTTTTTGTGATCAAAAACACTACCGATCGTATACGTTTTATTAATTTTAATAAATAGTTTTACAATAGATTAATAATCCTGAGAAACAGGACATTGCGACCAAGACGTTCTTGGTGCTTGGTGCTAGATCTGCTCTTCTGAAGAATCTCAGTATTTCTTTTTATTTTACTGCTTTATAGGCAGTTGTTAAATAATAAAAATCATACGCCACCCTGCTGTTTTTTTAAATTAATAATTTATATATAATTTAGAAAACTAATATAATAATTAATATAATATTAGTTTGCTTTATTTTCTACATCTCTCTAAAATTTTAAATATTTCTAAATCTTCTCTTAGACAGTTTAATTTAGTAAATGTGTGTTTAATGTTTACTCAGTTATTAATCATACGCGTTGATGTGCTCAACTACTAACATATACTTTTTTTTATTAATTATAACAAATAGTTTTGCAATAGAATAATAAGGCTGAGGCGACCAAGAAGATCTATTGTGCTTGGCGCTAGAACTGCTCTTCTAAGGAATCTCAGTATTTTCTTTTATTTTACTGCTGTATAGGAAGTTTTTAAAATAATAATACTCATACGCCACCCTGCTGGTTTTTACAATTAATTATTATATTAATTTGATTATTTTTTAAATCTCTCTAAAATTTTAAATATTTCTAAATGGTCTCTTAGACAGTTTAATTTAGTAAATATGTGATTAATTTTTACTCAGTTATTAATCATACGCCTTGATGTGCTCAAAAACTCCTACTGAACGTATACGTTTTATTAATTATAACAATTTTGTAATTCATTTAACTTAAAGTTGCTTTAATTATAAAACTATTTACTTAAAAAAAATCTAGTTCAATTTCTTTTTTTTTTTCTTTATTTACCCAGCATTTGTTTGCATTGCAGTTATTATCCTTTGTCCTATAATTTTAAGAAAATAAGCGTTTTTGTCAACATTATAATTTTTTATTATCCATATCCAGATTATAATGATGACTATAATAATAACTCCATATGGCAGCAGTATAATGAAGAGCAGCTTTATGCCAATGTGTAACTAAGAGTTGTTTTGTTTGTGTATAAGTTTGTAATTAAGTTGGTCGGAAAGTAAGTGAAAAAATACTTTATCTCTCTATCTTTCTTTCCCTGTCTCTCATTCGCTTGCTGTAGCTAGCTCTTTTGTTTTACATAAATTTGTTTGCTTGTTAAATTATCCTTGAAACATGAAACTGGGTAAAACTCATTTAGCAGTACCATAGTGAAAGCACATGTTTGAATATATGTGTATTTATACAAGTTTTAATTATAATTATTTTACTTACATCTAGGGGGTTAAGCAAAAAAGGAAACTATACTTTTGATATGCTCTACTCTTTAAACTGTTTATAGTCACATATTTTTCTAGCAATTAAATATTTTAATTTTTCTTTTATTTAGTTTAAAAAAATATGTTCTTTCAAAGCAGCAGGACATGCATTTTACACTTTTTTAAAAGGATTAATTTAAGTTTTATATCCAGAAGTTTTTTTTTTGTTAGCAAATTTAATTTTGTCTTAAAATATTTTTAGTTTATTTTTAAAACTCACCTGAACATGCCTGTGGTGGCAGTGGAAATATTAATGTTGTTGAACTTTTCCGACGGGCTACAGCACAACCTAATGATTGAGGTTTAAAGCTTCTCAGCTGTTGCATAAAATCGGAGCACTCCATTAGGGCCACGTCTGCAAAATGCAGGTCGCAAAGTATTTGGTTCTGAAAGTTAAAAGAAAAAAAAAAAAATATATATAAAAAACTTTTTCATATCCTTTTGCGTAGAGTAGGAATAAAGGAAAACCATTAAGTGATATCCTCAGATATTATAAAGCAGCATCTGATGCCGTTTTTATCATTTGAACATTATTTACATTTATTTGAACACTCCATCCAACTCATTTCAGGTGACCTGAACACTCTAAAGAAAGTGATATACATACATTTCTTAGATACTTCCCATTATTGCCTAGTCTAAAGGCAAATGGGCGATTGAAATGCCCTCCCCATCATCCTGTAGTAGTTTGTGATACATTTAAAGCAGTTCTAGCACATTGGTTGCCTATCTAATAAACGAAATTCTTGTTTAAAGGTTGGAGTCCCTTTAAACTCACCCAATCCATTAATGACTTCTGCAGATTATGTTTAAATTTTATCAACCATGCTGCTCCTCTGGAAAAGTATCACCAATGACCGTCTTATTTTTGGTGCTAACGGTTCTTATGGTGCCAGTGCGTTAAGTGTCTAAATGCTATTCTTTAAGATGCAGATATTGGAGTACCATCAAAACTCAACACTCTCCTACTGGCCAATAGGGGAGAGTTGGCCAATTTTATGGCAATATTTGGCATATTTTTTGAGACTCGTGCTAATTGCTATGCAGTAGTGTCAGTTATGGAAAATTTTTTATAATACTTTATTCCGTAATTTTAGTTCTTTATACTAAAATTATCTGAAATAAAAATTTAGTTATTGAATGCTAAAATTTCGGAATAAAATTTTCCAGAATTTTCTTCAGCGAATTGTAGCCCACTGTAAACATAATTTGTTTTCCTCAATGCAATCAATTACAATTCAACCTGACGTAGGGTTTACTTTTGATATCACCAATTTTTGTGTCTTAGTTATAAGAGGATCACAAGTTTTTTCTCGCTTTCTTTTAATTGTACAATTTTTTTGTAAAAATCCTACTTACTTTGAACCTCCTGGCCCGCTTTTGATTTCGTCCAGTCAAATTCAAGCCACAGGAATTGCAGCGTAAACATTCCTCATGATAATGATTGTTATCGTAGAGTGGTGACGGTTCTAAAATTGAATGAAAGAAAATAAATTAATAAACGTATAAGAGTGTATAAGAGTTTAAGTTCGATATACATAATCTTGCCGAATATAAGAAAAGTTTAAGAGAAATAGAACATAACCGAATGAAAAGCATTTTCTGTACCGCTACTTTTAGAATAGTAGTTAGTTCCTAATGTTACGGTTGGCTTACACTAGTGTAACATTCAAAGTATTCGGTGGTAGGAGACAGACTAGCCCAATATTAACTTGTCTATCGAGACATTCTCGTGTAACCCAAAGGGACCAATGTAAAGGTGTCTCTAGAACTAGTTTGTACAAAAGTTGTGCTTGTTAGTTTATTAAGTTCAGATAACTTGACTAAACAAGTTCGTTCTTTTAGTTCAATTGTTCAGTAGGTCAGTTATAGTAGTAATTGCTGACTAAACGAATAAGCTGTGTAATCTAGTGAACTAGTTAGCTTAACTAAACTAAGGAGCTGACTGAACTAGTGAGCTGATTGAATTAGTTAGCTGACTGAACTAGTGAGCTGAAGTGAGCTAATGAGCTGAACTCATCTAAACAGCTGACTTAACTAAGCAGCTGACTGAACTAGTGAGCTTAAGTGAACTAATGACCTAAACTTCACTAAGGAGCTAAACTAAACTAAGGAGCTGCTGAACTAGGGAGCTGATTGAATTAGTGAGCTGACTGAACTAGTGAGCTGAAATGAGCTAATGAGCTAAACTCATCTAAACAGCTGACTGAACTAAGCAGCTGACTGAACAAGTGAGCTTAAGTGAACTAATGACCTAAAGTTCACTAATGGGCTAAACTAAACTAAGGAGCTGACTGTTCAGTTGATTGAGCTGATTGAATTAGTGAGCTGACTGAACTAGTGAGCTGAAGTGAGCTAAGGAGTTGAACTCCACTAAACAGCTGACTGAACTAAGCAGCTGACTGAACATGTGAGCTTAAGTGAACTGATGAGGTAAAGTGAACTAAGGAGCTAAACTGAACTAAGGAGCTGACTGAATTAGTGAGCTGACTGAACTAGTGAGCTGAAGTGAGCTAATGAGCTAAACTGAACTAAGCAGCTGACTGAACTAGTGAGCTGACTGAACTAGTGAGCTGACTGAACTAGTGAGCTGACTGAACTAGTGAGCTGACTGGACTACTGAGCAGACTGAACTAGTGAGCTGACTGAATTCGTGAGCTAAAGGAAACTAATGAGTTAACTGAACTAAGGAGCTGATGTGAGTTCAGTGCGGTGATCAGCTCACTTATGCCAGTTGAGTGAACTAGGTCGTTCATAAATTATACAACTTTTAGTTTGTACTACGGGTTTATACTACTGCTTGTAATTGAAATGTCTGCAGTAATTGAAATGTCGGCATGTGTTTTAAGACACATCTGTACAAATAATAAAATAGTAACTCACATCCTGTCTGTCTATCTGTCTGTCTGTGTTCGCATCACGCATAACTGGATGGATTTTAACAACATTTTGTGAGGAGTTAGCTTAGTATCCTGATTCCAATATAGGATGCTTTTTGCTGCGCAAAAATTTTTAGATGAGCAAAAATGTCTTATTTTCAAGAGAAAGAAAAGAAAAAGCAGTGAAAGTAGGCAGTTATTTTAGCAAGGATGAGACCCTTTATATATAAAGTAAAGAAAGGATCTTTGGTGTGGATTGCTTTCAAAGCAAAATCGATGAAGATATTTCAAGGACGCTGACGAAGTGGCGGACACAGCTAGTCTTAGATAAACAGAATTCTAAAAATGACTGTCATGTCATGTCAAGATATTTTTTACTTTATTTTTTTTTACAAATTTTCATCGCCGTGCAAAGGCTGGTTGGTAAGGGTTGGATTTAAAGTTACGTGAGCGATTTATAGAGAATATACGAGTACTTTTTTAAGACATGAACCGCTATACACTTAGGAGTTGCTGTATATTATTGGGAATATTTAAAAAATTCTTTTTTTTAAATTTACTGGATGCTTATCCTTGAAGGAGTTCTAGCTTGCATCAAAAGCAAGCATTCTTGCATATTGTGGGAAAGACATTAAGTAGTCTGATACTGGCCTACTGCCCTTAAAACTACTACTCGTTATTGTCCTTTTGTAAACACTTTTCAATCTGTTTATTTTCATTTATATATTTATAACAAATTAATTGTGTCAGTGTACATAATAATTCACAAAGACGCCCGTATTGCTGGTAGTAACCCCAGTTTGTATAAACATATAAATTTATAAAATACACAATTATCCTTTACTCTACACAGCATATTAAGATCTCGTGTCCTTTTAAGTTAACCATGATTTTTTGTAAATATTTTCTTAACACAGCTTTATTTATTCTTTATTTATTCTCTATTTATTAGTTGGTATGTGATGAGAGTGTTTTTGTTCTCTGTGTGTGATTTTATTATCGTTTTATTTGTATCATCTAATTTACAGTGAGTAAAATCAAATGTAGTCCTGCAGCTTTTATTAACTACAACATACTGGCTTTAAACAACGTCTGTTGGTTTTTGTTGAAAAAAAGAATTTTCGTTTATAAAATAAAATCAAATCAAGTTTATGTTTTTTAGTGTTCGTTTCTTTTATGGTTGTGTTTATGACGGGTTAAAAATTATCCAGGGTTCTATTTTATAGTTTTATATACAATTAGCAGTGCCTAAACACGTTGAGTGCTTCCTGGCAATATTTTGTTCGCTTATGCTTTATACATTTTCTTTATATAAAGGTACCCATCTAAAATTCTAAAATTTATATAAAATTTTAAAAATTATTGTAAAGCTCTGTAGAAGACAGACAGGAAATGAGTTACTGATTATATTAAAACAGCGCCATCTGCTGCACAACAGTGCTTAAAATATGCCGATGCCTTAAAGTATGCAGTACTTTTAAATAGGCAAAAAAATTGCCGCACTATCACTGCTTTTTCTCCACCTTCTCTTGGAAATAAGATATTTTTGCGGAAGAAAAGTATCCTATACTTGATCCAGGATACAATGGTACCTCCTCACAAAATTTTGTTAAAATCCATCCAGTTGTCTTTATGTGATGCGAACACAAAAAAGAAGGAAAACCAGACAGACAGCCAGATATGTGACCCGGTCTGTGAAAAGGTGGCTTATGCGTCAAAAACAAAATTTCGAAAAATTAGCTGTTAAAAATAAACAATGCATTTCGTCAGTTTCTTAGTAGTTTTTTTTTTTGCATTATGAACAGTCATGCCCAAAAGGCAACCAAAAAATGCAAAGGAGCATAAATGAGATAAGTAGGTGTGTGTATATAAAGAGCGATGTTTTCTTCAATGCAAAGCACAAACCAGTTTGTGACCCAGCGTTGTTAGGTTTTTGGGGATTTTGCCCCAAAAAAATCCCCAAATCGACTTTGACTTACCACAACTTCTAAGCAAGTTAGGACTTTCTAGTTTTCACCACGTGAAAGAGCGTCTCAAAAACTATCGACACCAAAAAAAAAGTGGAAAAAATTTTGTTTGAGTCATAAGCCACCTTTTCGTAGGCCGGGTCACATATAGAGACAAGAAATGAGTTACAATTTAACATAAATTAGTATAAATTTTAATGACTATATTTGGACATATTTAAAAGTGTCTTTCATTGGA
Organism: Phasia obesa; assembly: GCA_949628195.1. Lineage (NCBI taxonomy): Eukaryota > Metazoa > Arthropoda > Insecta > Diptera > Tachinidae > Phasia > Phasia obesa. The sequence goes on from OX451218.1 coordinate 7,512,047, forward strand.
TTTGGTTGCTTTGAAGCTTCTTGCAGGCAAATTTTATAAAGGATTCTTCATTAGGCGCCTCTTATCTTAAAATTTTAATTGTAATTGAACAAAGTGTGTGTGAGATTTCATATATTTTTTATTCGTTTGAAAGGCCTATGTATCAAATATAACATCGTGAAAATTTTCAGACACAGCGTAGCCAAATTAGTAAAAATCAATTTTCCTTGACTTTGTTTTATAAATCTGGTTGAATTTAATCAATTGCTTGGCTTATGTTGATTTTAAGGGCTGCTGTGAAATGAGTTTTTTTTTGTATAGATCTGTGACCCCACATAAAAAGTCTAAACGCACTATACCAGTGGCTCGGTCATATAACCGCGACGTAAGATTAACATGCACTGGAATGGCTTGCTAATGTCCTTTGTCCCTTGTTACTGTATCCTGTCCCTTGCAGCTGTATCCCACATGACAGTGTCCATATCATACGATCCAGGCCAACATAAGTTAGTAATCAGCGGCTTATATCGATCGCCATGACATAAGCTCTGTCCCACATAGCCTTTGTGTGCATATCATCCAATTAGGCCGAAAGAGATTGGTTATCAGCGAACTTTTGCGATCGGCGTTCGATCTGGCCAATGGCGTTTGGCAATGAATTATGAAGTGATGACACCGCGAGCCCAAAATCTATATCAAACAGTAACCTTTTTGGGGTTAGATTGGATGCTCCTAAATCATGTGTATGTGGATGGGTATAGTCTCAAATTTAACCAGCCAGAAATGGCCTTAATCATTGAAGATTTTTTCTTGTTAAAAAACGGTTTCTTGAACAGAACAACCATTTTGACAATATAATTTTATATTTATATGTGTTGTTGAACGCTATATACTACAGGAAAAAATTATGCGAAGAGATAAAGAACGTGATATAAACAAAAAAGTTTTATTTAGCAAACACCGTTTTCCCTTAAAACATCATGATTAAATTTAATAAAAAGACAGAAGAATTGTTATATTCCTGTTCAGCTACTCAGTAAGTTGTTCAGAATTGTGACTCTGATTCTAAAACTATGGCATAGATAACGCTAACCAAGTCTTAGAAAATGTAAAACTTTTCGCTCTTTTTAAAACCCGAACTTAGAGTTAAACTGTTTACCTTGACCTAGCTTTCGATGTTCCAAGATTTCTTATATAAAACAACAAAATGTACCATAGCCATTTTTAATTACTTTCTACCCCTTCTTGTTCTTCGAAACTAAATATATTTGCAATTAATTGTGTACAAATTTTCATGAAAGACACAGCAAAAAAGCTAAATGCAAATTAACTTTTTTTATATTTATGTGCAACATAAAAAAGATGAAAAAAGTTAATTATACTAAATACAAAGTTTCTTTCACTTTGATTTTGTTTTTTTCTCTCTCACTCTCTCTTTTCAACAAAAGCAATTAATGTTTCTTAAAGACTTCAGTCACTTGCACACACAACCTTAAAATACTGGAAACAAAAACTGCTGCAAAAATTTCTAGAGCATAAAAACAAAAGAATTTATTTTTCTTTTTAACTAAAAGATTTGTTGTTTAAATGTAATAAAATAATTAGAACAAATCATACAAATACTAGCACACATACATATGTACATGAGCATCTGTTGATAACAACTTGTTGTTTATTATATGCAACTGGACGTATGAGTGATATTTAATTGAATTGCAGATTAAGTATACGTTCGAGAGTTTTAAGTGGGTTTTTTGAAAAAAAAAAGAATAAAAAATTAGCAAAATAATTAATTAAAGGTTTTTAGTATTTTCTAATCTTTAAATTTTCAGCATAAACATCTAAATGAAGTTTTAGTTGCTGGTGAAAAAATAGTCTCAGTTTAGGCTCCATCTTGGTTTACATTGTGCCTTGATGGAGCCTTGATGGTTTGCTGCAGTTAAAACTATTGATTTTAAACTGGATTTAAAGCTAGATTATAGATTAGATTATAACTTCAGTATAAATTACTAAGTTATAATCTATACATTTATTTCACCAGCAACTAAAACTTCATTTGTATATTTATTCTGAAAATTTTAAGATTAAAAAATATTAAAATTCTTTATTCAATATTTTGACAATTTCTTTCTTCTTTCGATAAAATTTTAAAAACAATTTTTGATGAAATTAAAAAAAATAATTCTATAAAATTTTACAAAAAATTTTCGGTAAAATTTTTACAAAAAATTTTCAATACAATTTTTACAAAAAATTTTCGATAAAATTTTTAAAAAAAAATTTTAAATTTTTTATTTAAAATTTTTACAAAACATTTTTCATAAAAGTTTTCGATAAAATTTGAACAAAAAATTTTTGATAAAATTTTACAAAAAATTTTCAATACAATTTTTACAAAAAATTGTCAATAAAATTTCGATATAGATTGCAGGGAGGTCCTAACTATTTAAAAAAATTTTCTAAAAAATTTTTACAAAAAATTTCGATAAAACTTCTACAAAAAAAATTCAAATAATTTTTACAAAACATTTTCATAAAAATTTTCGATAAAATTTGAACTAAAAATTTTTGATAAAATTTGCGATAAATTTTCAATATAGATTGCAGGGAAGTCCTAACTTTTACGAAAAATTTTCTTTAAAATTTTTTCAAAAAATTTGCATAAAACTTTACAAAAAAAATTAAAAAATTTTACAAAACATTTTTCATAAAAATTTCCATAAATTTTTTACAAAGATATGAGTAATTATTGATAGTTCATATATGTACATACATATATACATATATTGAAGATACTATAAATAAAAAAATGCCAAAAAAATTTTTACAAAAAATTTTCGAAGTTTTAAAAAAATTTTCAATAAAATTTTTATTAAAAAAATTTTCTATAAAATTTTACAAATTATTTTCGATGAAATTTTAGCAAAAAAAAAAATTTCGATAAAATTTTTACCAAAAATTTTCAAAAAGATTTTTACAAAAATTTTCAATAAAATTTTTTCCAACAAATTTTGATAAAATGTTTACAAAAAAATTTATAAAGGTATTTTGTACTAATGAACATTAAAATCATAAAAGTAAAAATCAAACATATATTATTGTGAAATTGGGAAACATAACAGAGTAAGGGAATGTTTAACGTAACTATGTTCAAGGATATATAAGATTCGGTATAGCCGAATATAGCACTGCTACTACTTTCGCAAAGAATGTAACACATAATTGATAGGTATAACAGCCTTAGTGTTACTTCTATTAAAAAAAAAAATATTTTTTACCTTCATATTTTGTGGAGTCCTTTGGCATTTTTTACCAATTTGAATATGCATGTTGTGGTTTATATAACACACACCTATTAAAAGTGTAAGCTTTCTTTGCATGCAAATTAATAGAACAAAAAATATAAACCCGTATACAAACTATAATTACAAATAAAAACTCAGAAAAATATTTTTTTTTGTAAAATTGCATGCCTGTTAAGTTTTGTTTAATGTTATGGTCGCGAGTCAGTTTTAATTGCAATTGCATATAACCGTAAAAATGTAACAAAACAATACAAAAATAACTACAATAAAATATGTATTTGTTAAACAAATTGCCAGACATGTCGAATGACACTTTGAAATTGACATTTATTACACATGACTTCACTGGGTCAAAATAATTAAATATAAAGTGGAATATAAAAGCTTAAAAATAAAAATGCTTTAAGCCTAAAAAATTTATAAAAATTCATTAATTCCTTTAGACAGAGTGGAATTTTTAAAAGTTGATGTTTTGCGAATGTGTGCTTATTTTAACTTTTCCTTATAAGCCTAAAAGTATGCTTTAATAATTTGATGAAAAAAAATATATATATTTTTTAATTGTAGAAAAGAAGAAATATTTTTGGTAGAAATAAAAGAATAATAAATTAAGAATTTCAATTAAATTAACTAAAAATTTTATAAAAAATTTAAATTTTTAAATTTTACTTTAATTTTTATAAAATATTTTTTATTTAAGCTGCTTTAAAAAGGACAACTTCGTCGTTTATAAACCAATATGAGCAATTTAATGAAATAATTTCATAAAAAATCCTTAATCATTAGTATCCTGTTGAATCAAGTGTAACCAACATAGAATTCACTTCATGTTTATTTAACGTTCAAAAAGATTTATACAATTTAAAGCTTTTTTTGCAAAACTAATTGCCAATACTCCTCAATAGTAAGTAGTTTGCCTAAATTTCCTTTTTGCACATAAAAATTCTTTACATTTTATTGACTTTGACAAATTGCTTCTTCGTTAATGATTCTTAATATGACTTCTAGTTTTCATTCATTAATACAAATGTTTTTGCTTTGGTGAATGTCCTAATAAGTATTTATTGATTTGCTGCTGCTAACTAAATTGGTAGCCACAATATAAATTTTCTTTAGTGTCTAAAGCATACTTTACGGCTGTTGATATAATTTATCATGATGAATTGCAGAACTTCAGAACAAAAAATGCAAATCAGTTTTGTTTGCTGGTTGGCTTAATTTGAATGTGAAGAATCATTTAATGTTTTCTTGATATAAATTTAATGGATTTGTTGGGAGTTAATAAAGCTCAATTTATGCCGGGGATACTAAAAATAAGTACAAAAAAAGATATCTGTGAATAAAAGACATCTGTAAAGGCTGTAAACTTAAGCAAGTAGTAGGAAACACATTGACCTTTATTTAGACCAAGTAGAATGAGTAAGAGAAGAATCTTATATACTCTTCACCATAGTAATGTTAAATATACCCTTACTCTATTATGTTATTTCCCAATTTCACAATAATATAGTTTTGGATTTTACTTTTAGGCTTTTCAACTTCACTCATTAGTGCAAATATAATATAAAGATAGAGAAATTTTTTTTATAAAATTTTTATTATCAAAAATGTTTTTAAAATATTTTTTGTAAGTTTTGTAGAAAATTGTTTGTAAAAATTTTATATTTTCTGTCAAAATTTTAGAATTTTTTTTGTAAGACTTTAAAGGAAAATGTTTTGTAAAAGTTTTATTATTATTATTTATTTAAAAACTATTTGTAAAAATTATATAAAAAATTTTCTGTAAAAATTTTATACAAAATTTTTTGTAAAAATTATATAAAAAATTTTTTGTAAAAATTATATAAAAAATATTTTGTAAAAATTAATAAAAAATTTAAATTTATATCGAAAATTTTTTATAAAAATTTTATCGAAAATTGTATGCAAAAATTTTATCGAAAATAAATTTTATGTAAAAATTTTATCAAAAATTTTATGTAAAAATTCTATGTAAAAATTGTATCGAAAATTTTATGTAAACATTTTATCGAAAATTTTATGTAAAAATTTTATGTAAAAATTTTATCGAAAATTTGCTGTAAAAATTTTATCGAAAATTTTCTGTAAAAATTTTATCGAAAATTTTCTGTAAAAATTTTATCGAAAATTTTCTGTAAAAATTTTATCGAAAATTTTCTGTAAAAATTTTATCGAAAATTTTCTGTAAAAATTTTATCGAAAATATTCTATAAAAATTTTATCGAAAATATTCTATAAAAATTTTATCGAAAATATTCTATAAAAATTTTATCGAAAATATTCTATAAAAATTTTCTGTAAAAATTTTATCGAAAATTTTCTGTAAAAATTTTATCGAAAATTTTCTGTAAAAATTTTATCGAAAATTTTCTGTAAAAATTTTATCGAAAATTTTCTGTAAAAATTTTATCGAAAATTTTCTGTAAAAATTTTATCGAAAATTTTCTGTAAAAATTTTATCGAAAATTTTCTGTAAAAATTTTATCGAAAATTTTCTGTAAAAATTTTATCGAAAATTTTCTGTAAAAATTTTACCGAAAATTTTCTGTAAAAATTTTATCGAAAATTTTCTGTAAAAATTTTATCGAAAATTTTCTGTAAAAATTTTATCGAAAATTTTCTGTAAAAATGTTATCGAAAATTTTTTGTAAAAATGTTATCGAAAAATTTCTATAAAAATTTTATCGAAAAATTTTCTGTAGAAATTTTATCGAAAATTTTCTGTAAAAAATTTATCGAAAATTTTCTGTAAAAATTTTATCGAAAATTTTCTGTAAAAATTTTATCGAAAATTTTCTGTAAAAAATTTATCGAAAATTTTCTGTAAAAATTTTATCGAAAATTTTCTGTAAAAATTTTATCGAAAATTTTCTGTAAAAATTTTATCGAAAATTTTCTGTACAAATTTTATCGAAAATTTTCTGTACAAATTTTATCGAAAATTTTCTGTAAAAATTTTATCGAAAATTTTCTGTAAAAATTTTATCGAAAATTTTCTGTAAAAATTTTATCGAAAATTTTCTGTAAAAATTTTATCGAAAATTTTCTGTAAAAATTTTATAAAAAATTTTCTGTAAAATTTTATAAAAAATTTTCTGTAAAAATTTTATCGAAAATTTTCTGTAAAAATTTTATAAAAAATTTGCTGTAAAAATTTTGTAAAAAATTTTAGAAAAAGTTTTCTCCAAAAATTTTATAAAAAATTTTATTAAAAATTTTTGGTAAAAATTTTATCGAAAATTTTTTGTAAAAATTTGGAAAAATGTGGCAATTGTCAGCTTCTCATGTCTTAATACTGTGAGGTTAACTCAGTGGTGATCTATGATGTGCTTGATCTTGATTTGGTCCAGAACCGACGTTAGCTTGATACTCTTCTGGCCAGACTGAAGGTAGACAGTTTCATATTTTCCACTACCCCAACGTGTTCAGAAACATGCAGCAGGGAGTAACGTTGTTGGTGCTACCTAACTGATGCAGTATTATTTATTAGGATATTTAGCATACTTTGATTAATAAGTGCGACTATGGATAACATTATGGGCTAGATAAAGGCGGTGAAGCAGTCTAGTCGTTAAGCTGGCAATATTGATAGACTAAATATTTTAATAGACACAAGATCTAAACACCAGATCGCAGTTCATCTCTTTCCGCACTCTAAGTACTGCAATGTAGAAACTGTATCAGAAATAAAATTTTTTTCATAAATTCCTTTTTCGAACCATGAGCTGCTTATTGTTATTTGAAGAAAATAATTTGTCAACAGTCACTGCACACCTTCACAACTAACCGCAATTATTTATATTCTTATCGTTCATATTCTCATACCTAAACGTTCACACTCTCGCTCTCTCTTTCTAACACCGCAAAGTCGCTACGTATAAGTATTTTTTCAATTTCTTCATAAAAATATTGCTCATACGTTTATGTGGCATTTGAAAAGAAAAAAATGTAAAATAAAATTCCTGCAAAGAAAAATGTTCTTATAATTTGCCATCTATTAGATTTTTAGCATATTTTTCATGTTTTTAAATATGAATATATTATAGAATTTTTTAAAATATATTTCAAGGGGGTTGGGAAGAAAAGTTTTCATTGCATTTGAATACAGGATAAAGTTGAAAGAATGAGTCATAAATATTCATTAATCTATTTACAAAACAATCAGAAAGGGAGGAATTGAGAGAAAAAAAAGAAAACACAACAACAATTTGTTTAAATTATAATGATTTTAAATTAAGTTGAGAGAAATATTAAAGAAAATCTTTTGGATTTAAAACAAGTTACTGACAGTGAAGGTTTCCAACGCTACATTAAATACAGACAAACTAACAACTAACCCTCAAGACTGTCAAAAAGTACAACAAATTCAGAATTATGAATTTTCCTCATTGTATTTATTCCTTTTCTTTATTTTTGCCACAGAAAGGTTGCTGGCGCAAAACAGAAATTCAAGTGTGAGGATTTTTGGTTATTTAGCGACACATAAAAGTTAGCGTGCAATTGTTCGTGCTTTTGTCTATAGCTGTAATAATTTTAAAAATTTTTTTATTGTTGTTTTTTTTTTGTTTTCATCAAACAATTTATTGTCTTGTCGCTTAGGTGTAAGAACTATTATTTCAAAATGTTCAAGTGAAAGAAAGAAATTGTTTGCATTTAAGATTCAAAGTAGTTAAAGCTGATGATTGATTACAATTGCAAATGAGTTTTGAAAGAACGTGTTAGCAGATGTAAGAGTAAAACAAACATTAAAGTCAAAATTATATTCAGATTTAAGGATTATAGCAATTTGTAAAAATAAAATTGAATAACCTACGTGCTGCTATTAAGATTAAAATAAAATTCTCACATAGAATATATTCTATTACCGACTAGTTTATAGTCTAGTCTTTTCTTGTCTATAGTATTTTTTACAATCATCTATAGTCCAATCTATCTTCAAATCTGTAGTCGACTCCAAAAATAAGTTTTGTCTGTATTTAAGTCTATATTCAGGTCTATAGTCAGTTTATAGTCTTGTCTATATTCAGGCCTATTGTCAGTTTACAGTCCTGTCTATATTCAAGTGTCTATACTATAGTCAAGTAAATATTCTTGTCTATAGTAAAGTCAATAGTATTGTCTCTAGTCAAGTCAATAGTCTTTTCTATATTCAAGTCAATAGTCTTGTCTATAGTCAAGGCAAAAGTCTTGTCTATAGTCAAGTCAATAGTCATGTCTATAGTCAAGTCGTAGCCTTTTCTCTAGGCAAGTCAATTGTTTTGTCTATAGTCAAGTGAATAGTCTTGTTATTGCCAAATCAATAGTCTTGTCTATAGTCAAGTCAATAGTCTTGTCTATAATCAAGGCAATGGTCTTCTCTATAGTCAAGGCAATAGTCTTCTCTATAGTCAAGCCAATAGTCTAGCCTATAGTCTTGCCTATAGTCAAGTCTATAGTCTTGCTTATAATCAAGTATATAGTCTTGCCTATAGTCTTGCCTATAGTCTTGCCTATAGTCTTGCCTATAGTCAAGTCTATAGTCTTGCCTATAGTCTTGCCTATAGTCTTGCCTATAGTCTTGCCTATAGTCTTGCCTATAGTCAAGTCTATAGTCTTGCCTATAGTCAAGTCTATAGTCTTGCCTATAGTCTTGCCTATAGTCTTGCCTATAGTCAAGTCTATAGTCTTGCCTATAGTCTTGCCGATAGTCTTGCCTATAGTCAAGTCTATAGTCTTGCCTATAGTCTTGCCTATAGTCTTGCCTATAGTCTTGCCTATAGTCTTGCCTATAGTCTTGCCTATAGTCTTGCCTATAGTCTTGCCTATAGTCTTGCCTATAGTCTTGCCTATAGTCTTGCCTATAGTCAAGTCTATAGTCTTGCCTATAGTCTTGCCTATAGTCTTGCCTATAGTCCTGCCTATAGTCTTGCCTATAGTCTTGCCTATAATCAAGTCTATAGTCTGGCCTATAGTCAAAGCTATAGTGTGGCCTATAGTCAAGTCTATAGTCTGGCCTATAGTCAAGTCTATAGCCTGGCCTATAGTCAAGTCTATAGTCTGGCCTATACTCCAGTCTATAGTCTTGCCTATAGTCTTGCTTGTAGTCTTGTCTATAGTCAAGTCAATAGTCTTGTCTATAGTCAAGTCAATAGTCTTGTCTATAGTCAAGTCTATAGCCTGGCCTATAGTCAAGTCTATAGTCTGGCCTATAGTCCAGTCTATAGTCTTGCCTATAGTCTTGCCTGTAGTCTTGTCTATAGTCTTGCCTGTAGTCTTGTCTATAGTCAAGTCAATAGTCTTGTCTATAGTCAAGTCAATAGTCTTGTCTATAGTCAAGTCAATAGTCTTGTCTATAGTCAAGTCAATAGTCTTGTCTATAGTCAAGTCAATAGTCTTGTCTATAGTCAAGTCAATAGTCTTGTCTATAGTCAAGTCAATAGTCTTGTCTATAGTCAAGTCAATAGTCTTGTCTATAGTCAAGTCAATAGTCTTGTCTATAGTCAAGTCAATAGTCTTGTCTATAGTAAAGTCAATAGTCTTGTCTATAGTCTTGCCTATAGTTAAGTCTATAGTCTTGCTAGTAGTCAAGTCAATAATCTTGTCTAGAGTCAAGTCATTAGTTTTGTCTATAGTCAAGTCAATAGTCCTGTCTATATTCAAGTCCATAATTTTGTATATAGTCAAGTATAAAATCCTGTCAGTAGTTAGGTCAGTAGTCTTGTCTATAGCCCGACACATCCCAGTCTACAGGGCAGTCTGCCGTAATAGAGTTCATTAACCCTCTATATCTCCCTCTCTCCTGTTTTTTTTTGTCTAGAATCAAAGCCTTCGTGTTATGCTCAGCAAGGATTTCCCTTAATGAGATCCAAATGTTTCCAAATTTCTCAATTCAATCTGGTCTATAGCCTCTTTTGTAAATTATTCTGTTTTTTAGTAGTCTTCACTATTTCATAAATTATTTTATATTGCAGTAGAATTCAGCTCAAGTAACCTCTTTCCTTGTGCTTATTTTCCCTTTGACAAAGTTAACTAAAAATTCTTTTAGCAAATAATAATTTAACATTTTCCTCTTAACATTCTCGTCTTCCAGCTTTGGCTGTAATCTAGTGTATATTTTTTGCTCTCGGTTTATTTTAATGGTATTCATGAGAAGAAATGTTGTACAAATTTGTGTAGGAACAATGGTAGAGCATAAGTAATATATATCCTTTTTTTCTTTGCTTGCCATTTGGAATGTAATATAATTGTCACTGGGACAAATTCTAGCAAGACTACGACAACTTAATTTGTGTGAAATGAAAATGAAACTAAAAACAAAAATGCTATTGAAGTAAATGAAATTCTAAGAGATGAGTTAAAGAGCTGCATTAACAGAAAACGACTGTTTATAGAAAAATAACAAAGGACGTTGGATAATTGAATTGCTGGCAAATTGTTGCTGCAAAAGCGGCTTTGAATCTGAAGTGATCTCGTTTCTTTTAAGTAAAAGAATTGTGGTTAGTTGGGTTTTAAGGATAGATTTACGATTTTAGACAATATTTAATGAATTACATTGTTTTGGGAAGTCCTTAATAAAGAACATGTTTTGGGTTAGTTTTAGTTAGATATTTTTGCTTCTATTCATTATTTTTTTAAATTAATTTTGCTACTCCATCTGCTATATAATCTGGAAAACTTTTCTGACAAAAGTCGCAAGTAGTTTTTCCAAAGCTATAAATTTAGCTCCTCAGGAAGAGACTTAGATCGGATGATGACACAAATGAGTACCTCGAGGAAGTTCTATTGCTTGTCGAAAGAGGTTAAAAATATAAAGAAAATGTTGAACATAGAGTGTGGAGAAAAAAAGTTTTATTTGGTTCAAAATTATTATTTTTATAAATTTTTGCGTGGAAATTTTATTTTCATAAAAGTTAAAATTTTGATATGTTCTCTAAAATTAGGCATAGTATTTACTTATATCTATACATATTATAAAACAGTAGCTCATTTCCGCCGGTCTGTCTGTCTGCTTTTCTGTTGCGTTCGCATTACGTAAAAACTACCGGATGGATTTTAACAAAATGTTATGAGGAGGTACCTTAGGAATCTAATATAGTATACTTTTTTTCCGCAAAAATATCTCATTTTTTTGTTATAATTTTATAGAATTTTTTTTTATATTTTATAGATTTTTTTAAATTTGAAGAAATTTTTTTTCTAAAAATTTGATAGAATTTTTTTTCTAAAAATTTTATAGAAATTTTTTTCTAAAAATTTTATTGAAATTTTTTACTAAATTTTTTTTTGTAAAACTTCAAGAAAATATTTTGTACCTTAGGAACCTAAATAGTATTCTTTTTTTCCGCAAAAATATCTAATTTTTTGTAAAAATTTTATAGAATTTTTTTTTTAATTTTATAGATTTTTTTTTGTAAAATTTTGATAGAAATTTTTTTCTAAAAATTTTATTGAAATTTTTTTCTAAATTTTTTTTTGTTAAACTTTAAGAAAATATTTTGTAAAAAATTTGTAAAAATTTTTTAAGCAAAATTTACAAATTCATTAAAAAAATAAAAAAAGCCTGGGTTTAAAATTAAACATTTTAAATAAGCCTTCAAATTAGGCAACTGTTTTTTGATAAAGAAAATTTTACATTTGTTTCGTGTTATAAAAGGTTCAAAAATATCATAAAAATTTTAAATTATTATTTAAATGAATTTAATTATAAAAAAAATTAAAATGGACTACTTAAACAAAAATGTTTTAATGTCAAACTGAAAATTTAATAGAAAAGGATATTGTGCCTGAGTAATATATGTTTTTTTGCTCTTAATGTCCATGTTATTTTCTTACGTGTAGTAATAAATGTAAATATTTAAATGTAAAAATTTAAAATTTAAATTTTACTCCTAAGAAAAGGCAACATTGTTTTTTTTTTCTTTTTATAAACACAAACTTTATATTTGTTTAGTGTTAGAAAAAAGTCTCAACAATAAATAGAAAATGACAACTTCAAAGCAAAGTTTTAAATATTTAATTTAAGAACTAAAAATATACTTGAGTTGGTTGGGATTTAAATTTAACAGAGGATTAAAATTTAAAATTTAGCCTTAAAATAGGCACAATATTTAGTTTAATAAAAATATTTTTAATTAATTGATTGTTTTGCGTTAGCAAATGCTCAACAACTTTATATAAAAAATAAAATCGCAATGGCAATTAGAAAGAAAATTTTTAAATATTAAAATTATTTCTTTTTTATATAATGCTCTGAAGTAGGCAATATTTCAAAGCTATTTTTAAGGCCACAATTTCTTTGTGTTAAATTTTTGGCAGCTTTTAAAAATAATTCCATACTTGATTTTTAAAATATTTTTTTTTAATTATATAATATAATTTCAAAAATTTCTCCTAAAAGTAGGCAATATTTTTTTAAAATTTTCAGATATCGTTTTTTCGTTTTGCAGATGGAGAGTTTTACTAGCTTCATAAAAATAAACATGTTTTTTATAACAATTTATAATTTACTTTTAGCGCCTAAAACTATGCAGCATTAAAAAAAAATTAATTTGAATAATTTGTTTAGTCTATTATTAGGTTTTATGCTAAATATTGCTAATTTTATTTTGAAACAAAGTTCGAAAACTGAACAAATGTGACATTTAAAAACCCTTAATTTATGCTACATTTTTTTTAACAATAAAATTTTTTTAATTTGTCTTCAAATTCTATTAAAAAATTTTAAGGACAATAAATTTAAGAAAATTTAATAAAAGTAGGCAATATTTGTTATTATTTTTTACAAATTTTGAACCGTTTTGCATGTGTTGAGTAAAGCGCCAAAAACTATGCAACAGTTAGAATATTTTCAACCTTTATAATATTATGCATTATATTATTAAGTTTTATGCTAAGCATTGCAATTTTTTTTTCAAAACACAGTTGAAACAAATGTAAAAAAAAATAATATTTAATTTCCTTAATATATGCTACATTTTTGTACTAACAAATTTGTTAAATTTTATTTAAAATTCTTTTTAAAATTTTTAGCACAATTAATTTTCTTAATTAATATTTGTTTGTAATTTTTATTTAAAAAAAAATAATGATGGAAATTAAATGTTTAATGTTCAGGTAGTTTGTAAAAGCAATACCCTTAAAGTTGGCAATGTTTTTTGAAAGATTAAATTTGTTTTTAATGTGTTTAATGTATTTTTATTAATGATATGAAAGTTAGTATTATTGTTTATTTTATAAGCCTCCCTATATGATTAATAGTGCTTGTTTTTAAGGCTATTAAAAAGTCAATAAATAATTAAATATTTTTAAGCTTCTTAAAAAACGTCATCAATGTTTTTTTAATGGCCTTAAAATATGCACGTTTTTTTTTTAATTTAAATAATGCAGACACTGTAGTGTTTGTTATTAATTTTTTTTGTTTGTTTCTCCTGTTTTGAGTATGATTTCAAATTGTATTTCATTTACGAAAAGCATGTTGATGCATATCAAATGCATTTAATTAAACAAATGATATTTAAAATACATATCATTACTTATACACATACCAACTTGTGAGCGTGTGTGTGCGTGTGACAGAAGAGAGACACACACATATACAAAAACAAACATACATATGTGTGGTTGGAAGTGTAGATAATAACAATAACAACAATTTTGGCTTAAATATATAAGCAAACATACAGCGTGTACAGTTATAAACCGTAAAATAGTGAACATATACCTACATTTAATAATGCTTCCATTTCGCCATTGTATTTCCATCTCTTTTTCTCTTCTCCTATTTCCTGTTAGCTTGCTATCAATTTATTTAGCAGAACGCTTAAAACAAATATTTAATATTTTAAAAGCCTGTAATTTATTAAAACAGTGGCAAGGCACGTGCTAACAGCAAAATAGAGAAAGACAAAAAAATAATAATAAAAAATGTTGAATGATAAAAACTAAACAAGGAAAAACGAGTTTGGTTCAAAAAAATAACAAAAACGTGCCGAATCTTATAATACCCTTCACGACAATGATTTTATAATTACAGATATAGATACAAAATTGGTTTAATTTAAGAGACCAAAGCATTAAAAAAACTGCGGTTTTTTTACTAATTACTAAAATATCGTATACGGTATATACCGTCACCTAAAATGCCTAACCATAAAAAATTTTATAGGAAATTTTTTTGTAAAAATTTTATAGAATTTTTTTAAGTATTATAGAATTTTTTTTTAATTTTATGGATTTTTTTTGTAAAAATTAGATAGAAAATTTTTTTCTAAAAATTTGATTGAAAATTTTTTTGTAAAAATTTAAAGAAAATGTTATAAAATATTATGCCAACTATAAGAAATTTTATAGGAAGTTTTTTTTTTTGTAAAAATTTTATAGAATTTTCTTTTTTATATTTTATAGAATTTTCTTTTGTAAAAATTTGATAGAATATTTTTTTCTAAAAATTTTATTGATTTTTTTTTGTAAATTTTATAGATTTTTTTTAAATTTTATAGAATTTTTTTTAAATTTTACTAAAATTTTTTTGTAAATATTTAAAGAAAATATTATGCCTAATTATAAAAAATTTTATAGGAATTTTTTTTGTAAAAGATAGATTTTTTTTAAATTTTATAGTTTTTTTTTGTAAAAATTTGATAGAAAATTTTTTCAAAAAATTTTATCGAAATTTTTTTCTAAAAATTTTACTAAAAATTTTTTGTAAATATTTAAAGAAAATATTGTGTCTAATTATAAAAAATTTTATAGGAAATTTTTTTGTAAAAGATAGATTTTTTTTTTAAATTTTATAGATTTTTTTTTTGTAAAAATTTGATAGAAAATTTTTTTCTAAAAATTTTATTGATTTTTTTAAATTGTATAGATTTTTAAAATTTTATAAATTTTTTATTGTAAAAATATTATGGATTTTTTTTCTAAAAATTTTATTGAAATTTTTTCTAAATATTTTTTGAAATTTTTTCTAAAAATTTTATTGAATTTTTTTTTAACTATGAAAAATTTTATAGAAAATTTTTTTGTAGAATTTGTTAGATTTTTTTTCTAAATTTATAGAATTATTTATTAAATTTTGTATATTTTTTTTTGTAAAAATTTTAAAGATTTTTTTTGTAAAAATATGATAGAAAATTTTTTGTAAAAATTTTATTGAAATTTTTTGTGAAAATTTAAAGAAAATATTATGCCTAACTATAAAAAATTTTCTAGGGATTTTTTTTTAATTTTATATATGTTTTTTTTTTTAATTTTATAGAATTGTTTTTTTGTAAGAATTTGACGAAAAAATTTTTCTAAAAATTTTATTGAATTTTTTCTTAAAATATTATTGAAATTTTTCTGTAAAAATTTAAAGAAAATATTATAAAATATTATGCCTAACTATATATAAACAATGTTATATTAAATATTTTTGGTAAACATTTTATAGATTTTTTTATATTTTATAGAATTTTCTTTTGTTAAAATTTGATGTTCAGATGTTTTTCTAATTTTATAGAATTTTTTTTAAATATAGAATTTGTTTGTACAAATTTTTTCCTAAAATTTTTTTTGAAATTTAAAAACTTGATTTAAAATTTGTTGTAAAAATTATATAATATAATGCCTAACTATATATACACAAATTTATAGGAAATTGGTTTGTAAACATTTTATAGATTTTTTTTTTAATTTTATAGAATTTTTTTTTATTAGAAATATTTTTTGTAAAAAGTGGATAGAATTTTTTTTTTCTAAAAATTTTATTAAAATTTTATAGAATTTTTTTTTTATTATATAGAATTTTTGTTTTCGTAAAAATTTTATAGAATTTTTTTATGCCTAATTATGTATAAAAAATTTTATCGAACTTTTTTTTGTAAAAATTTTATCGATTTTTTTTAAATTTTATAGAATTTTTTTGTAAATTTTTATAGAATATTTTTTTTAAAAATTCGACAGAAATTTTTTTTCTGAAAATTTTATTGAAATTTTATAGAAATTTTTTAATTATATAGAATTTTTTTTTCGTAAAAATTTTATAGAATTTTTTTTGCAAAAATTTTATAGAAATTTTTTTTTTCTAAAAATTTTATTGAAATTTTGTTCTAAAAATTTTGTAAAAATTTAAAGAAAATATTTTTTGTTAAAATTCTTTTAATTTATTGTAATTTTTTTTTTAAATTTTGATTTTAATTGTGAAATTAATTATTAATGAAATTAATTTTTTTAAATTTAGTTGAAAATTTTTTGTAGAAATTTATTAATTTTTTATTTAATTTTTTCTAAAAATTAGAAATTTCCTGCACACTATATATTTCATTGGAATGGTAAAAAAAAACAAGTTTTTTGGTTAAAATATTGTGTAAAAATTTTTGGTAAATTTTTTTTTGAATTTTTTTTTATTTTTTATTGAAAAATTTTTGTAAATTTTTTTAAATTTTTTTTAATTTTTTGTACAAATTAGAAATTTCCTGCAATCTATATGGTATTGGAATGGTCAGAGAAAAGCAAAAAAGTACTTAAAAAAAGTTAATCATATTCACCACCTCCCCCAAAGTGTCGTTTGACAGCTTCTGGTTATAAGAAGGTGGTAGCCTGTGACTACCTCTATGTGTACTGCTTTCTATAAAGGCCTTTAATAAAATTCAAAGCAGAAAAACCTTACCAGCTTAACAATAAACAAAAAATCCCCCCTTGCAGGGGGTAATTGATCCCCCGAGATCTGTATGCACTCCTTCCTATTTACTTGTCGCGCTACAATATTTAATTAACAAAAACAAATCAAATCGTATGTTGTTGCTGAATTGCAATCCTAAAATTTTCGAAACCACTGGAGGGCTCAAATATTCTGTACTTCGTCTGGTAGCTTGGCAAATGACATTTCCATCCTAACACGGACAGACGGACATCGCTTAATCATCTTTATCTCTATCTAGAAGGATCCAGAATATATATACTTTATGGGGTCGGAAATGAATATTGTCGAGATTGCGCACGGAATGACAAATTTATACCCCCCTGTGATGAAGGGAGTAATAATATAAAATAAAGAATATTTTGTGGTAAATGTCAGTTTTTGTTAGTGATTCGTTGTGAGAAAGTCTTATGATTATTAAAACTGAGTTTATCATTTGGTTATATTAAATATTTAGTTGAGTATTTAAGGGAGCAAATTCAATTTTGAAATATATATTTTTTTTTATATATAAGACATAAACCAGGAAAAGACCTGAATTCTACAGAATATAGGAGGATGAAAAAAAAAATATTTTATTAATTTTAAACCTAAACGTTTAATTAAAGTTTTTATAACTTTTTTTTTCTGGATTTGTTCTCTTTAATCATTGCTAATAATTAAATGAAGTTTTAGTGCCCTTCTCACCATATATATTATTAAGCCTTAACTAAACCCTATATTTTTGTCTCTAGAAACTAATAATATTTTATTATCTTTTGATTTAATTTTGTATACCTTTTGCTTTCGCTCATCCTGTCTCCCTGTTGCCAAGTTAATATCAATTCCTAAAAGTATACTACACCATTCCATTGAATTATTTACTAATCCATTGTCCACACTATCACTACTAATTTTATTAGTGTTCTTGAAAAAAAAAAAAAAAATAATAAGAAAAGAAAACCTTAATACGTTTTTCTAAACACATACATAAACACAGCCAGCCACACAGTGACATATAAAATGCGTGGAAAACTACACACATACTATAACATTAATATATTTAATATAAAACTTTTGCATTAAATGCATGTGTTTTAAATGAATACAAATAATTTTCAATTACTTTGGTTTTGTTTAAGTTGTTGTTTTTGTAATAAAATAATCAAACATACGAGAATAGGTACGAGGGAGGTCTAAGTATTTGTTTGCTAACAAAAAAATAACATCTTAAAGGTGGTGGAATTCGTGTTACCTAGCTATCAGCTGAGAGCAATAGAGCAATCGTAGCAGTGGACTTATAGAGAAAGCATTGGCTATCAAGAAAGATGAAGATAATTTCAATGCTGAATATAACTGAGCACAATATAAAAGCCATTATTTCGCTATAAAAATTTGTCGATTAAAGGACTATAGGTTGGACTTATATTTAGGAGCTCGTTAGTACTCCCTATAATGGGCCTGTAGCGCAAAAAATATTATCACCATTAACGCCTTCATATAAACGTAATTCCTATTAGTTTTATTGTTTCAGTTTTGTTTGTTATTATTCTACATAAAGAGTGTTATGTATAAATAATAATCGAATAGCATAAATTGTAATAAATGCTAAAATTCTCATTTAGTTAATAATTAGTATTGATTAGTATTGATTATTGCTTCTCTTATAAATGTCATTTTGGTTTCTTTTAGTACCCTCCTCGTATGTGTATTTTTACGTACAGTAAACGTACATTTTTCTCCATTTTTATAAGATTATAAGGTCAGCCATTTTTCCATTGTTTTACTTACCACTATCCCACTCATCATAAAGTGATTGTATGTTTTTACTTGTAACTTTTGCGTCTTATGGGGGAACCATTTCATATAATGGTTTCAAATAAATGCTTACATGAGGTTTACTCGTAAGTATATTTATTTATTTTTTTATTTTTTACCTTGAGACTTCATCAATGACTTTATAAACTTTTATGATTATAAACATGAAACAACACAAACCACACGAAGCTCTAATACCTTGGCTTCATCAGTACACAAAATACGTACAATAAACTAAATGTGAAGACACGACAATTGTTCACATATATCATCATTAATAAAAAAAGAGCAACAATAAGCAATAAAGGTATTAAAAAAAAAAAAAAAAATAAGAGACATCAAGGAATAAATAGCAGCTACGAAGTGAATGGGGAGTAACAAAACCAAACTAAAAAAAAAAAAAAAACTATTCTATCATTTGTGAGACATGTGAGAAGATTAGAATAAAATCGAGAGAAAAAAAAATAAATATAAATGGAAACCAGAGACACTGAGGGAATAGGTATTGCTATTTTTAATATTAATTATTTTTTTAATTAATTTTATATTTAATATTTATTTTTTTTTTTCATTTATTAAATGTTACAATACACTTACGAATTATGTTCCAAATTAATTATCGAGCATAGTAACGAAGACCTTTAAATCACCCAGAACATTTGGTGGGAATCGAACCTACAACCCCTAGACTGATAGATTAGAACACTAACTACTAGGGGGCACCCTGTATTATTACAAAAAAATCTAGAGTAGCCTATACTCAACTTTACCATACCCAATGAAAACAGATATTTTTATGAATATATTAGAACAAAGAATATAAGTTCAAAGTATATTCGAATCGAAAAATTAATTATTTTTGGTTTAGGGTGTTAAGGTAACTACCCCTTGCCCCTTCCCGATTATGCGCAAAATTTATACAGCTCTTCATCTTCATAAACCAAAGGCACATACTGAATTTCATTTTAATATGTCATACGGTATGACCTGTAGAGCGCTCACAATATTTGGGGGTAAGAAAACTACCCCTTGAGCCTACCCGATTATGACCAAAATTTACACAACTCTTTACCTCCATATACCAAAGGCACATAGTAAATTTCAATTTAATATGTCATACGGTGTGACCTGTAGAGCGCTTACAAAATTTGAGGGTAAGGAAACTACCCCTTGCCCCTTCCCGATTATGCGCAAAATTTATACAGCTCTTCATCTTCATAAACCAAAGGCACATACTGAATTTCATTTTAATATGTCATACGGTATGACCTGTAGAGCGCTCACAATATTTGGGGGTAAGAAAACTACCCCTTGAGCCTACCCGATTATGACCAAAATTTACACAACTCTTTACCTCCATATACCAAAGGCACATAGTAAATTTCAATTTAATATGTCATACGGTGTGACCTGTAGAGCGCTTACAAAATTTGAGGGTAAGGAAACTACCCCTTGCCCCTTCCCGATTATGCGCAAAATTTATACAGCTCTTCATCTTCATAAACCAAAGGCACATACTGAATTTCATTTTAATATGTCATACGGTATGACCTGTAGAGCGTTCACAAAATTTGGGGGTAACGAAACTACCCCTTGCCCCTTCCCGATTATGCGCAAAATTTATACAGCTTTTCATCTCTATAAACCAAAGCCACGTACTGAATTTCATTTTAATATGTCATACGGTATGACCTGTAGAGCGCTCACAAAATTTGGGGGTAAGAAAACTACCCCTTGAGCCTACCCGATTATGACCAAAATTTACACAACTCTTTACCTCCATATACCAAAGGCACATAGTAAATTTCAATTTAATATGTCATACGGTGTGACCTGTAGAGCGCTTACAAAATTTGAGGGTAAGGAAACTACCCCTTGCCCCTTCCCGATTATGCCCAAAATTTACACAACTCTTTATCTCCATATACTAAAGGCACGTAGTAAATTTCAATTTAATATGTCATACGGTATGACCTGTAAAGCGCTCACAAAATTTGAGGGTAAGGAAACTACCCCTTGCCCCCTCCCGATTATGCCCAAAAACTATACAGCTAAATTTCATTTTGATATGTCAAACGGTATGACCTGTACAAACTCCACAAAAATAGTGGCATACACACCCACCCACAGACACCATCGCGAAAATAGCCAAACTGAACTGGACTCAGGAGACCTCAAAACATATAAATCCGTGGAAATTCCGACCTCGTTTTTTTTAATGATTACTATACCTTATACTAAGTATGGTAAAGTAAAAATCCTAATATTAGGCACATTATAAATAACATAAAATGTGTAAAATATTGCGCCTAAAAACAGGCAAATACTTAAAACAAATTATAAAGAAGAGAAGAAGCCTACTTTGCGGCTGTTTTTATTTAAAATATTATTTTCCCTATTGATATTATAATAAATATTATCCTATTACTACATTTAATTGTTGTTGAAAGTAGACATAAGCACATCAAACCAACTAGCAAAAAGGGGAACCTTCTGCGAATTTCTGCAGAGCAGAAGTAGCACTGGGAATGTGAGCGAGGGTCCCACAATGAGTGAACTGATTAAACGTGAAAATCTGAAGAAAATCTACTTCATGTAGATTGGTTTGAATGGTGCTCAAAGAGCCCCTTGGCAAAAAGGCCAGTAAGGTGCTTAGAGGTAATAAATGTACCTTAAGCTAACGATAACTGCGTTGGTGGCAGCTAATGGAAACTTCAAGTATTATCTAGGAAACATGAAAATCTAAGAAGATTATACTAGGTGCAGACTGTGGCTGGAGGAGGCCTAGACGGCAGCACACATTGTGTGTAAATGTCCAGGACTGGCTATCATAAGGCTAAGGACCACGGGCAGAAACTTGTTAAATGTGAATGCCATGGAGAATCTAAGCCTTAGGCAAATGCTAACAATTAATAGATACGCCGTGATTAGAAAGAAGGCCGTCAGTTACCAGGCGACAGACTGAAATCACTAAAGTCAAAAGTAAAGGCAGGAGGTAACACGTGACTCACGTGAAAGTAAGGTTGTCGCAAATTGCAAGTCAGTTGCCTATAACCATTAAGGATGGAAGGGATTCGAAAAGGGACTTATTAAGGTAGCGACCCCTACATTAATAATCTATTCATTTCCTACATTAATAATATATTCTTTCTCCTACCCTGTTTCTTATGTTTCTAAATGACCTTCTCTGTCAAACTTCCAACGCTATCTACTCTTTTGCAGATGATAGCAGCATTTGCCATTCGTATACATTTTGCAGATGGTCGAGCCTTTTAGAGATTGGGGCCAAGCGGCAAAACATGAATGATACGCTCAATCACGATCTCGTAACAATATCTAATTGGGGCCGGGCAAATAGAGTCGACTTTAACGCTCGTAAGACTCAATGTTGTATGCTAACGCACCGGTGGCGTTCGGCCGAAAATGGTGCTACATCTGTAATTATGGGTGGTATAAGTAATAAGGAATCAGAAGCTCTTGATGTTCTTGGCATGAAAATCCAGTGTGACGTTCGATGGACTAACCACACTTTTCAAGTCTCAAAAGAAGCTTTAAAGTGTCTCGGTTTTCTCAAACGGTGTAAAATATATTTCACCTCATCTGATCTCCTTACTATTTATACCACTTACATCCGGTCAAAAATGGAATACAACTCTCATGTATGGGCCGGTGCTCCAAAGTCTGTGTTGGAACTACTCGACCGCGTACAGGAGAGGGCGAAGAAGCTCATAGGTGACAGTAGGGTATCCAACTCTATTGACTCTCTTGAACATCGACGCAGTGTGGGTTGTGTTTCGTTGTTTTATCGTTACTACAATGAAATGTGCTCTGATGAGATTAGGGAACTAGTTCCCGATATCCGCACGTTTTCGCGCACAACACACTTTTCATTCAGAGCTCATCCATTTGTGGTCGATTAGCCAGTGAATCGCACATTGCATTACAGAGAAAATTCGTTTTTTAGCCGTACAGTTCGCTTGTGGAATCATCTTCCTACAGAGGTCTTTCCTGTCAGCTACAATATTGAAAAATTCAAATCGAATGTCCACAAACATTACGCCCTCTATCCTCCTTCCCATAACCTAATTTCCTAGTTCTGGCACAATGCTTTGCATAAGTAGGGGTCATCCCCTGAGTGCTGGTCCGAAATAAAAAAAATATATATCTTTCTCTTTCTCTCTCAATAATTATTTTTTTTAAATTGCATTTTTAAACATTATTTTTTTCAGATAATTTTTACACGGAAATAATTTTGCTGGAATTGTTTGTATAAAATCGCTTAAAAATTTATAATAAGAGTTTTTTAGATTTTTTAGGTAAAGCAAGCTGAAAAAGTTCTCTTTAAATAATGTTAGGCCCTTGCTGAGTAGCAGCAGTCTATTCAGTGACAGAGTATTCCCTTTTACTTAGAAATATATTGTCTAGTAATGCGCCTAAAAATATGTTGTAGTTTTAATGAATACTTCATAATTTTTTATTATTGCCATTTGTTGTCTTAGGAGTTTAATTTCGTTGCCTACTTTTAGGTACTTGATTTTTTGTATAAATATGTCATAATGTGTTGCCTATTGGTAGGAGATTTACATTTTAAAAATTTTAAAACAAAATATTTACTTGAGAATAAGTTTAAAAAGTAAAAAAAATTAAATTAAAAAAAAATTATAAAAAACAATTCATAAAAATTTATTTAATTCATAAAATTAATTTTAAAATTTTTAGTCTAAGAAAAAATCTATTGTAACCCTTTAACGAAACAGCTTACTTTTAGAAATTTTAAATAGACATTCTAATGTAATATGGCTTTCCTTAAGTGATTTCAAAATGTTTATAATTTTGACAAAAAGAAACTATTTTCAACAAAAAAGTGGCTATTTTTAGGCGTTTTTCAGAAATTGTTAAAAAAAATGTTGCCTACTTTTAGGCGTTTACCTTATTATTTTTTTTGTTAAATACCGACTACTATTGCACTGATTAAATTAAGTAACCAAATATATGTATCTAACTATTCATTCTAATTTTTTCTATTTTATATAGAAAATTACTTTTAATTTCCACTTTGTTTTTTTTTTATTGACGCTTCCCTGTTTTTATGTGGAATTTATTGTTTAAGCAATTTGTTAAAAGCATACAACTTAATTAAATCTAGCCAATATTGCTATCATTGTTAATACCATTGTTCTTGCTTACGAAGAGGAAAGTTTACTTAACTATTTGTGTGCACAGATGCATGTGTTAACTGTCATTGGGTGATAAATCCATCACTTGAATGAAAAAAAAAAAAAAAACTATACATCTAAACATATAATAAAACAGTAACTTATTTCCTATCTGCCTGTCTGTCTGCGTTTGCATCACATAAAAACTATTGGATGGATTTTAATAAAATTTTGTAAGGAGGTACCTTAGTATCCTGATTCCAACATACGATTTGTTCCACAAAAATATCTTATTTCCAAGAAAAAGTTGAGAGAAAGCAGTGAAAGTACGCAATTTTCCCGATTTAAAGGTGCTGCCTACTTTGAGGCACCTTTTATTTTTGACACGGTTTTTTTAGACACGATTGAGCAACAGATGGCGCTGTTTAATTAATAAATTAATTGAAAAATGATATTTTAAACAAGGCTGAGCAAAAGATGGCGCTGCTTAAAAATAATGGCAGAAAAGCGGGATACTTTAAACACGGTTGTGCAACAGATGGCGCTGTTTTAAAATATTAACAAATTATGAATTGAAAGCGGGATATTTTAAACACGATTGTACAACAGATGGCGCTTTATTGAAATAATGACAAAATTAATTGACAAAAATGATATTTTAAACATGGCTGAGCAAAAGATGGCGCTGCTTAAAAATAATGTGCAAAAAAAAGCGAAATACTTTAAACACGGTTGTGCAACAGATGGCGATGTTTTAAAATAATAACAAAATATGAAGTGAAAGCGGGATATTTTAAACACGGTTGTGCAACAGATGGCTCTGTTTTAAAATAATGATAAAATATGAATTGAGTGGGATATTTTAAACACGATTGCGCAGCAGATGGCGTTGTTTTAAAATGATGATAAAATATGAATTGAAAACGGGATATTTTAAACATGATAGCACAACAGATGGCGCTGTTTTAAAATAATAATAAAATATGAATTGAAAGCGGGATACTTTAAACACGGTTGCGCAACAGATGGCGCTGTTTTAAAATGATTAGAAAATATAAATTACTTACTGCCAAATAGCCAATTGAATAAAATTTGTATAAGATTTGTATTTTTTTTTGTGGCATTACATTGTTATTAAAATATTTAAAACACCTTTTACAATAATCTTTAGAATTTTAGAATTCTTTATGAAAATTTTAGAATTTTATCCAGGGTTGGATACCTTTATTAACCGACTTCAAAAAAAGAAGGAGGTTATCAATTCGTCTGTGTGTTGCTTTTTTTTTCCTTCAGAACTCGGTCATTTCTAAACCGATTTTAATTTTTGCACTCTTCGAAAGGTTGTGGCTACAGATTGGTCCCATTTTAAAAAAAGTTCACACTTTAAAAAATTAAAGGGTGTCCCCATACAACATACATGTTTTTACGTGTATTATGAACTTTATAGGTCACCAATTTAAAATAAAAAAAGTGCGTATCACTGTAGTTCCCAATAACAAAAAGTTATTCAAAAATAAAATTAAAAATTAAAGGGTGACCCCATAGGTGACTTAATTTCACCTTTATTCTCCTATCTTTTGAACCGTTATAGACAAACACTTGAAAGTTGCACATAATGTGCGTTACTATGTCTGTTATAATAAGTATAAATATTTAAAATTATAAATTAAAGGGTGTCCCATTAGTTGGTTTATTTGATATATATATGGCCAAACTTTTGAACCGTTATAGACAGACAGGTGAAATTTACAAAGAACTTGTATTGCTAAGTCCGCTAAAATAACAAGTGTAAAATATGAATTTGGAAATTAAAGGGTGTCCCAATAGTTAATGTAAAAGTAATATATATGGCCAAACTTTTCAACTCTTATAGATAGACAGTTGAAATTTACAAAGAACCTATATTGCTTAGTCCGCTGTTACAACAAGTATAAAATTTGGATCAATATATTAAAGGGTGTCCCCATTATTGATGTAATTTGACCATTATGTCCTCATCTTTGGAACCGTTATAGACAAACACTTGAAAAATAGACAGAATGTTCACTACTATGTCTGGTATAACAACAAGTATAAATATTTAAAATTGGAAATTAAAGGGTGTCCCAATAGTTGATGTAATTTGATGTATATGGACACAAAGTTAAAATTTAAAAAGAATCTGTATGACATAGTTCTCTTTAACAAGTATTTATATTAAAATTTGAATTTAAAGGGTATCCCAATAGGTGACGTCACTTGATACATATGACCCTATATTTTAAACAGTTATTGATAAACACTTAACAATTAGACTTAATTAATTAGACATTACTATATCTGTTATAATAAGTATAAATATTTAAAATTATAAATTACAGGGTGTCGCAATAGTTTATGTAATTTGATGTATATGACAAAACTTTTAAACCGTTACAGACAGACGGTTAAAATTTACAATAAACCTGTATTGCTATGACCGCTATAACTAGTATAAAATTTGAATTCGGAAATTACAGGGTGTCGCAATAGTTACCGTCTTAAAGAAACATGATTTTAAGTTTGTCTGTTTTGAAGTCGGTTTTTTTTTTGCAAGAATTATATATTCTTGAAAAACTATAAAAGTAAGAGTTTTAGAATTTGGTGTGGATTACTTTTAAAGCAAAACCGAACGAAATATTGTCAGGACGCACATAGCGTGTGTGGGTACAGGTAGTACATTAAATTTTTTATATATTTTTTTAATTTCTAATAATGACAACTTTTCTTTTCAGACCTCGTTCATTACCATGAATACCATACAACACCTTTAAATATAAAATATTTTATTGTCGTCTATTCAAAGTATAAAATCGGATGGGATAGAAAAGAAAAGAACAGCACGTATTTTTTTTTTATTTATTTATTCAAATTGTTTAATTAAATTTAATGAAAGACTTTAATAATCTCAGCGTAATTTAGAGAGGTGTGTCCTACACCTAAAATATATAGGTAAAAGAAATGCTCTAGAAAATATTCATTACTTTAATGAAAGTGAATGTGTGTGTGTGGAAATGTTGTAGAATTTCATTGTGCTTTACCTTTTTGTATGCCTTGTTTTGTTGGCCTTAGTTTCGTTTTCTTATGGTTTTTGTTTCATTTTCCTTTCGTTCTTTTTAGGTCTCTATTCCTTTACAACATTTGTAGGGGTAAGGGTGTCGGAGAATATATTTGATTTTATTGTATTTGTTATTGCTTTTAGCAATTTTGTTTTGTTTTCTTCTAAATCACAAAAACTAAGGAAATAAAAATTTTCCTTATTTAACACCAGTCAGTTGATTTTAACAAAATGATCATTAAGGACTTATTGGTTTTTGATTGCATTTCTGATTATACGTACGCTAACGAACGCGTTATGGCAATGTTAACCAAATCAGCCCCAGGTTAAATATACTTTAGGGTAATGGTATGTTTAAATAAAAGCACAACTTCTTTGATATTGGAATTTGAATGGACGTCCATAAGGCTTTAGAAAAATATAGACACATATATTTTTAATTAGAAAATTTTAATCGACATAAACTTCATCCTGTAATATTCCAGCTTATTTTAAGCCTTTTGGAAAGTAAAACTTCTCTGCTCTCCTTGTTAAATTATCTGGAGTTGGCGAAGAGTGATATCATCACCTTAGCTCCCTCCAATTGCTTAATGTGTCGTAATTATTTTTAAACATATAATTAATTAATAATTAAAGGTTTATGACGCCC
The DNA here is from genome assembly GCA_949628195.1 of Phasia obesa. Lineage (NCBI taxonomy): Eukaryota > Metazoa > Arthropoda > Insecta > Diptera > Tachinidae > Phasia > Phasia obesa. The sequence continues at coordinate 7,539,687 of OX451218.1, forward strand.
ACCATGCATACAATTTATTTCAATGCTTCTACCACATCATTAAAATATGCTTTAAATAACAATATATAGCATACTTGCCGGCTGCCAACTTGTCTGGTTATTCTTTTATTAATTCTGCTGTTAATTTTAGTTCATGATTTTATTTTTATTGAATAACACTAAAGAAATCCATATAAAATTATTGTACTCGTATATATATTTAGAGTGCACATAAAAACCATCAAAAATAATGCTTAATAAAATTTTACGTCTGAAAGCAGCCACCGAAAAGTATGCAACATAAATGGAGACGTATGTATGTATGTTTTACAATAAATATACAATTTGTTCGAAATTGTCCATGTTAATATATGCAATTTTAGAAAGTTATTAAATAATAAATGTTTTTTTTTTTGATTATTGCAAGAAAAAAAATTTAAAAAAAATTGTCCCATTGTGCAACAATTTTTTTTAAATACAAGATAAAAGTCTAATTTATTTTGATACTAAAAATAAATAAATTTTCTAATGAAATTTTTGCATACATATGTACTTCAAATTTTTATCTATGCAATTGCACAATGGGTCGAATATTTTAGGTGTTTAAAGGCACATAATAATATAAAAAATTATATTTTATAATGATATAAAACTTTGTATTTTTTATAAAAAAATTGTTCATATATACTTCAAATTTTTATTTATGCAATTGCACAATGGGACGAAGACTTTAAGTGTTTAAAAGACACATAATGAAAAAAAAAATTACATTTTTTACAAAAAATTTTTTTTAATTACATATGTATATGTAAAAAATTTCTTTAAGTAAGGACCTAGTTCAGGTTTATAAACCTTTTTAAAACTTTAATAAACATATGGCCCACTGTGCAAGATTTTTTTTATAAAAATTTTTTTTTGCTATATAAAATAAGCAAGTTTTATTATTTAAATAATTTTAGCTTAAATTTATTAGCTTTAGTAAATGTTGTTTGCACATTGGGTTAACGAATTGTTATCGTGAGTCTGTAGTAAGTCTGTCAAATATTTAAAGTATTTAAAAGAAACACAATGAAAGAAATATTTATATTACAAATTATTTTTAAGGTAAGTCTTAAGTTCGTTTGGTACTCTCTAACTTAAAGTAATATTTTTTTTATTATAATTTTTAAATTGTGTAAGATTTATTTTTTTTAATAAAAACCTTATTTTGATGAAATAAATATTTATAGTTTTTATAACAAAATTTTTCAATCAACATACAAATAATTTTTAAGGTAAGGCTTAAGTTCGTTTTATACTCTCTAAGTTAAAATAATATTTTTTTAATTATAATTTTTTATTTAACAAAAAAAATATGCCCCATTGTGCAAGATTTTATTATAAAAAACTTATTTTTTTTTTGCTATATAAAATAACTAAGTTTTACTATTCAACTAATTTTAACTTAAATTTATTATTTTTAGCAACTGTTGTTTGCACATTGGGTCAAAAAAACTTTTTCGTTAAGTATGTAGCATTTAAAACGAAAATTTGTATTTTGAAAATTGTTTTTAAAATACGTGGGTAAACTAATAGAATAATAATGCACTATGTGGCGAAAATTGTTTAGCTTCTTTTTAAACATTGTTGCTGATCTTTTTTTTACTTTTTTGTATCGTATAAATAAAAAGGGAAAATTAAGTTAAATATCTCTTTTAGCAAATAATAAATGTTCTATGCTTGAAAATATTGGGCAATAAAACTAAAAACTCTAGCACAATGGGTCAAAGTGTTCAAAGTTTTTAACTGTAAAAGAGATTTTATAATTTTTTTTTTCTAAGATAACACTACCTGTGAAGCTTTTCAGTTGTTAGCAGAAAACACCCAGAGTCTTTTTCAGAATCGAACCCGCAACTCAGAGTTTGACTGTCAAGCCCACTACCAATCATTTTATCCAGGCTCTCATATTATTAAATTACCTACAGGAATTTTAATAATGAAAATTTTTAATTAATTATTTTTATTTTCAAGCTTTAGGTCGTTAATTATTTTTATTCTCTAAAGCTTGAAAATAAAAATAATTAAATACAAATTATTAAAAAGGTCAAATAAACTATATTAAAACTTTAAAAAGGTTCCATATTTTTCATTTACAAAAATATTATCTTGGCTCAAACATTGCTCGTTATTGCTAAATTTTACATATGTATGTATGTAGGTACTTTAACTATAGATTGTTCACACAAAAACAAACTCTATACGATATCTAAAAAAATAAAGCTTATTTTGTCCCATTTTCACACCAGAAAAACAAACTCCAGCAAACTGTTGCATATTTTTACATGTTTACATGTGTTGTTATATGAAAGTATACATTAAGGCGCCTTCATTATTCTACTTTTGAAAATGTTATTAGGGCAAGTTTTTAACTCTTACAGAGAAAAAAAAAATAAATAAATAATAAATAACAATCTAACAAAGACTTTCCTCCATAATTATATAAATGCTGCGCCTAAAAGCATGCCACTAAAATGATTGAACAATAAAATACTTGTATACATTCCATTCATATTAAACTAAAATAGAAATTTATAGTATTTGAAAACCTACACATTTGCAAACAACTTACAATTCATACAAACAAATTCATTCATGAAAAACAGAAAATTCATTAAGAACTACGATCAAACTACTCAAGAAAACGTTTGGGGGTCAAATACAAGACTTTGAAAGAAGTAGAGATTTTTGGTTTTAAATGTTTTTACATTGAGAAAATCAGCTTCTTTGGTCAATATTTGTTGTTTGTAAGGTGTTTTGTTTTAAATTAAAAAAAAAAATAAAAAAATTATGTATAAAAATTGGAATACGTACTAATTTTAAACGGCGCATGCTTTGTAAAATCCGCAATTTTGATGGTTTCGTAATTTAGAGAAATTTTGTTAAAATTCTTGTTTATCTTTTAGTTAAAATGTTTAGTGTGTTTTTATCTATTTAAATAAAAATGTGTCCAAAGATTTTGTTTTTAATTAAGATTTTTGGTTAAGATTTTAATAAATTTTTGCCTAAAAATATGCTGTGAAAAATAAAATTTTGTTTTATTTCAAAGTTTTTAATTTTAGTTAAAAATTGCCATAAATATTTATATCACTTGTTAACATCACTTTTTTTTTAATTACACACACACACTTATACATGTACACAAACATACAATTACACTAACACTACACGTTTTCTAAGCAAACAAACGTCAAATGAATTACTGAAGCATACTCTAGGGAGTTATTTTTTTTTATTTTCAATTTTAATATTAAAAGTAAACGGTTTGTTTGTTTCTGGTTTATGTTTTAAATTTAAATTTTGATAAGTAATTTTAGTATATTAAATTTTATTTTAATAAATTTTTATATTTTTTTTATTATTATTATTTTTTTTTTAATATTATGCTGCTCAAGGTAAGTGTTTAGCATATGCGTTTTGTTTTACAACTAAATGCTTTTAAGCTGTAGCAAAAATCCTTTTTGTGCGTATTTTTACTTCTTTATATGAGTATTTTTTTAAACCTTAGAGAATAAAATTGAGAGTAAGAATCTCCTTCGTGAGAGAGAGAGAGAGAAAGAGAGAAAGAGTATTCACTACAAAACAACTGTCAAAGTCTAGCAAGATTTTATTTATTTTTTAGTTCCTTTTCTTCACAGGTTGTTTCACATGTTTATGTGTCAAATTATTATATTCTTTCTTTTTGCTTTCCTTACTTGCTTTTTATTTTTTTATTATATTTTCCGCCTAATGCGCGCGCAATGTTTTCTCTTTCTTTTTGCTTTCCTTACTTGCTTTTTATTTTTTTATTATATTTTCCGCCTAATGCGCGCGCAATGTTTTCGTAAGCCTTTTATGTTTAACCTATTTATTTTTTCCACTTTTATACTTTAGTCCTGTTTTGTTTGTTTTTTGCTTGTGTATGCATAGAAATTTGAAATGTGTCAGTAGTATCATGTGTTACGGTTTGCAGAGACCACGGTGCGTGTGTGTGTGTGTGTTGTATGTGTCTGCGTGAGAAGATAGAGAGAAAGCAAAAATTAAATTAAAAAATATGTCAAATAACTTGGTCAAATGTCAAAGCCAGAAAAGTCAGCCAAAAAGGATTATGAAGTTTAAATTACAGGGTGTTTCTGTCAAACTTTAAGGACCTTAAGTGTACAGCAAGTTGATCAAATGTCAAACAGAGCTTTTTATTTGTAAGAAAATTCAGCGGAAAAAAAGTAAAACAAATTTTGAGTTCCCAAAGTGTTTGTAGTACAAAACTCTTTCTAGATTTACAAAGTAAAAAAGGTTACCAAAAACAAACGACTTCAAGACACACAGACGGGCTTTCAATATAAAATACAAATTTAAAAGGAAGTAATCTTTAAGCAATAGTTATCAAAAAAATAAAAAGATATAAATAAGTATAGTATGGGGACACCCTTTAACTTTCAACATTCCTTTTGTCACTATAGCGGCCAAGGTAATATGCACTCGGTGCTAATATCAAGACTCTGCCTGCTACGTTGGTAAAGTCCATATCTGCTTAAATATCCGCTAAGGTATGGTCCACCCTTTAGTTTTTAATTTTATGTTTTTTATTTTTTGTTGTTGCGGGCATGGAAATACACATTCTGGAGAAATTTTAAGCGTCTGCCGTTTTTTGGTTTACAAGGCAAACTAATGGGTGATTTTTTTGAGGTTAGGATTTTCATGCATTAGTATTTGACAGATCACGTGAGATTTCAGACATGGTGCCAAAGAGAAAGATGCTCAGTATGCTTTGACATTTCATCATGAATAGACTTACTAACGAGCAACGCTTGCAAATCATTGAATTTTATTACCAAAATCAGTGTTCGGTTCGAAATGTTCAAATGTGACAAATTTTGTTCAGCGATGAGGCTCATTTCTGGTTGAATGGCTACGTAAATAAGCAAAATTGCCGCATTTGGAGTGAAGAGCAACCAGAAGCCGTTCATGAACTGCCCATGCATCCCGAAAAATGCACTGTTTGGTGTGGTTTGTACGCTGGTGGAATCATTGGACCGTATTTTTTCAAAGATGCTGTTGGACGCAACGTTACGGTGAATGGCGATCGCTATCGTTCGATGCTAACAAACTTTTTGTTGCCAAAAATGGAACAACTGAACTTGGTTGACATGTGGTTTCAACAAGATGGCGCTACATGCCACACAGCTCGCGATTCTATGGCCATTTTGAGGGAAAACTTCGGAGAACAATTCATCTCAAGAAATGGACCGGTAAGTTGGCCACCAAGATCATGCGATTTGACGCCTTTAGACTATTTTTTGTGGGGCTACGTCAAGTCTAAAGTCTACAGAAATAAGCCAGCAACTATTCCAGCTTTGGAAGACAACATTTCCGAAGAAATTCGGGCTATTCCGGCCGAAATGCTCGAAAAAGTTACCCAAAATTGGACTTTCCGAATGGACCACCTAAGACGCAGCCGCGGTCAACATTTAAATGAAATTATCTTCAAAAAGTAAATGTCATGGACCAATCTAACGTTTCAAATAAAGAACCGATGAGATTTTGCAAATTTTATGCGTTTTTTAAAAAAAAAAAGTTCTCAAGCTCTTAAAAAATCACTCGTTATATGCGCCATGATTTTAGTGCATGGGGACCAGTGTTACCGTATTTTTTTTCAAATTTTTTTTTGTCTTTATCTATAGCAAGTAATAATATCTCATTTTTTACAATCTTTTTTTCAGCTATACAATTTTTTCTAATATTTTTGGCATCTTAAAAATTTAAAAATAAGATAAATCTTTACAAATGGTAACACTGATGGGGACACCCTTTAATTTTAATATCTGTGAAAATAACAATATATAACTTTATGACTATACTGCATTACCACAAATTGCATTAGTTCTAAAATTTTGTATATTATACTTGTGGTCACGGATGCCAGATTTAACGATTTATCGTCATTTTGACGATTTTTGTCCGAAAAATTTAAAAATTCTGGTTTTCAATTTATTGGTAAAAATTTAATTAAATATAATTAAATTTAATTATAGTTAATATTAAATTTAATTTTGACGGTTTTTGTCTGAAAAAATTAAAAATTCCGGTTTTATGATTTATTGGTAAAAATTTAATTAAATATAATTAAATAAATACAATTAAATATAATTAAATTTAATTAAATTAAATTTAATTAAATTAAATTTTAATCTGAACCCAATTAAAACCTTTAATTGGTAAAAATATTTTTTTCTGTGAAATGGCTTACGGGACATTGTGGTCTTCGATACCGTCAATACATATTAGGAAATACAGCGATTGGAATTTAAAGGTACTGTAAGCTGCACGAGAAGGCTTCGAAACAATACCTTGTGCATTTCCAGCACTTAGATCTTGTTAAATAAACATCCTAGAAGACTCTTTGTAATCGTCAGGGGATATATATATATACTGTGTAGGATTATTGGCTTTAGCCGCAGCCTAAATTTTGTTCGTTGAACACAAAGGCTTAGGTGCGGGTACTTATGGTGTATGACCTAAAAAAAATCTTGTAACTTATTTTATCGAAACCACGGACTTTTCTGGAGTTTAGACCAGCAATTGCTCTTTTAATAACTCGTATATTTTTTTTTTACTTTTAAACATTATTACAAGTTCAAGAAGAGCATTCGAAAATTCTTTAAATACTTTATGAAGTTTTTCTTTAACTTGTTTGAAAATCGTCTTCAAAAAGCTTAATGTCTTGTAAAAAACATAATTATTCCAAAAAAAATTTCTTATTTCATAATTTCTTTGTTGGCAACATTTGGCAAAAAACAAACGGAAACAAACTTTTATATTAACTTTTTTTTTTCTTCTTAATCGTACTTACTTTACACAGCAAGTGTGTAGCAAAAGTTAATGCAACATTTACTGCCAATGTAGTTGTAAATTGCAAACTTTTTATAATGAAAAAATAATAAAAAATACAGTGAACAAACCAAAAAAAATCCTTACATTTATGAAATATCTTTAAGCGTGAACAAAATTATTGTTCAAATGAACTCAATATGTATTCTTCCGACAAAGCTTTTTTTTAATAAAAGTTTATTAAGTTTCGAAAGTTTTTTGTATAAAAAAACAAAAATAATAATACTTATGAAAGGAAAAATCTTTGATTATTGGGTATATTGATTTTCTATAAAAAATTTTTGTAAAAATTTTCATAAAATTTTTATGTAAAAATTTTCATAAAATTTTTTTGTAAAAATTTCCATAAAATTTTTTTGTAATAATTTTCATAAAATTTTTTTATAAAAATTTTCATAAAATTTTTTCTACAGTTTTTTTCTAAATTTTTTTTTTTAAATTTTCATAAAATTTTTTTTCTAATTTTTAATAAAATTTTTTTGTAGAAATTTTCATAAAATTTTTTGGTAAAAATATTTTTTTTTTGTAAAACATTTTTGGAAATTTTTTAGAAAACTTTTTTTTTAAAGAACTGCCCTCCTCTTCTAATCAGAAAAATTTCGTATACGGTATATAAATAAATTTCAAAAAAAAAAATTACAGTAATTTTCTATAAAAAATTTACAAAAGTTTTCTAAAAAAGTTTACAAAAATTTTCTATAAAAAAGTTTACAAAAATTTTCTATAAAAAAGTTTACAAAAATTTTCTATAAAAAATTTACAGAGATTTTCTATAAAAAATTTACAAAAATTTTCTGTAAAAAATTTACAAAAAATTTTCTATAAAAAATTTACAAAAAATTTTCTATAAAAAATTTACAAAAAATTTTCTATAAAAAATTTACAAAAAATTTTCTATAAAAAATTTACAAAAAATTTTCTATAAAAAATTTACAAAAAATTTTCTATAAAAAATTTACAAAAAATTTTCTATAAAAAATTTACAAAAAATTTTCTATAAAAAATTTACAAAAAATTTTCTATAAAAAATTTACAAAAAATTTTCTATAAAAAATTTACAAAAAATTTTCTATAAAAAATTTACAAAAAATTTTCTATAAAAAATTTACAAAAAATTTTCTATAAAAAAATTACAAAAAATTTTCTATAAAAAATTTACAAAAAATTTTCTATAAAAAATTTACAAAAAATTTTCTATAAAAAATTTACAAAAAATTTTCTATAAAAAATTTACAAAAAATTTTCTATAAAAAATTTACAAAAAATTTTCTATAAAAAATTTACAAAAAATTTTCTATAAAAAATTTACAAAAAATTTTCTATAAAAAATTTACAAAAAATTTTCTATAAAAAATTTACAAAAAATTTTCTACAAATAATTTACAAAAAATTTTCTATAAAAAATTTACAAAAAATTTTCTATAAAAAATTTACAAAAAATTTTCTATAAAAAATTTACAAAAAATTTTCTATAAAAAATTTACAAAAAATTTTCTATAAAAAATTTACAAAAAATTTTCTATAAAAAATTTACAAAAAATTTTCTATAAAAAATTTACAAAAAATTTTCTATAAAAAATTTACAAAAAATTTTCTATAAAAAATTTACAAAAAATTTTCTATAAAAAATTCACAAAAAATTTTCTATAAAAAATTTACAAAAAATTTTCTATAAAAAATTTACAAAAAATTTTCTATAAAAAATTTACAAAAAATTTTCTATAAAAAATTTACAAAAAATTTTCTATAAAAAATTTACAAAAAATTTTCTATAAAAAATTTACAAAAAATTTTCTATAAAAAATTTACAAAAAATTTACAAAAAATTTTCTATAAAAAATTTACAAAAAATTTTCTATAAAAAATTTACAAAAAATTTTCTATAAAAAATTTACAAAAAATTTTCTATAAAAAATTTACAAAAAATTTTCTATAAAAAATTTACAAAAAATTTTCTATAAAAAATTTTCTATAAAAAATTTACAAAAAATTTTCTATAAAAAATTTACAAAAAATTTTCTATAAAAAATTTACAAAAAATTTTCTATAAAAAATTTACAAAAAATTTTCTATAAAAAATTTACAAAAAATTTTCTATAAAAAATTTACAAAAAATTTTCTATAAAAAATTTACAAAAAATTTTCTATAAAAAATTTACAAAAAATTTTCTATAAAAAATTTACAAAAAATTTTCTATAAAAAATTTACAAAAAATTTTCCATAAAAAATTTACAAAAATTTTCCATAAAAAATTTACAAAAATTTTCCATAAAAAATTTACAAAAATTTTCCATAAAAAATTTACAAAAATTTTCCATAAAAAATTTACAAAAATTTTCCATAAAAAATTTACAAAAATTTTCCATAAAAAATTTACAAAAATTTTCCATAAAAAATTTACAAAAATTTTCCATAAAAAATTTACAAAAATTTTCCATAAAAAATTTACAAAAATTTTCCATAAAAAATTTACAAAAATTTTCCATAAAAAATTTACAAAAAATTTCTATAAAAAATTTTTGTTAATTTGTTAAATTTTCTATAAAAAATTTTTGTTAATTTGTTAAATTTTCTATAAAAAATTTTTGTTAATTTGTTAAATTTTCTATAAAAAATTTTTGTTAAAATTTTCTATAAAAAATTTTTGTTAAAATTTTCTATAAAAAATTTTTGTTAAAATTTTCTATAAAAAATTTTTGTTAAAATTTTCTATAAAAAATTTTTGTTAAAATTTTCTATAAAAAATTTTTGTTAAAATTTTCTATAAAAAATTTTTGTTAAAATTTTCTATAAAAAATTTTTGTTAAAATTTTCTATAAAAAATTTTTGTTAAAATTTTCTATAAAAAATTTTTGTTAAAATTTTCTATAAAAAATTTTTGTTAAAATTTTCTATAAAAAATTTTTGTTAAAATTTTCTATAAAAAATTTTTGTTAAAATTTTCATAAAATTTTTTTGTTAAAATTTTCATAAATTTTTTTTGTTAAAATTTTTATAAAATATTTATTTTATATAGTTTATTTGACCTTTTTATTAATATAAATTTAAGTATTTTCTTTTAAGCTTTAGGTCTTTAAATAATTTTATTTTTATTTTTTCGATATTTCGCTACTCCTTTGTGTAGCATCATCAGGAAAAATTAACAAATTAACGTTATGAAAATTACAATTAAGTATTGAAAAAATTTTCTTCAAAGTAACATATTTCAAAAAAATTTTTGTCATAAAATTATTAAAAAAGTTTTTAAACAAGTACAAACAATAATTAAATTATTTCTTATTTACTAAATGTCTGTAAATTTGAGCTACATTATCTGTGTCTGCCTTAAAATTAATTCTCTGTGTGTTTGGTGTATTAATAATTTGTAACATTTCTAATATGTAACGACGTTTATAATTGTTTTCTGAATTTAGTACTGAAACATTATCAAAATTGGGATAGTGATTTAATTCAGCACAATGAGAAGATAATGCTGTTTTTTGCGAATTAATATTCCTATATTTTTGGTCTGATTTATGTCCTGCTATTCTAGTTTTAAGTTTATTTTTCGTTGTGCCTACATATACTTTATTACAATTTTCATTTTCATTTCCGTTACAAGGTATTTTATATACTATATTTGACAATTCTAATTTTTGGATTCTATCTTTAGTTTTACTGAATAATTTGTTTAGAGTATTTTGAGTCTTAAAAGCCATTTTATATTTAGTATTATCAAAGATTTTAGATTTTTCTAAACGTTCAGATATTTCTGGTACATATATTAAAGATTTATAAATTTTTTGTTCTGTAATATCTCTTGTATTTTGATTACTTCTTCTCCCATATTGATTTATTAATCTATTTGTTAATTGTTTTGGAAAATTATTATCATTTAAAATATTTCTTATTTTTTCCTTATTATTTTTATGGAATTCTTTATTACTAATTGTCAGAACCCTGTCTATTAAATTTTTAGCTGCGTTAACTATTATTCGTTTACAATGTTTCGAATAATAGTTAATAATTCTTCCGGAAGACGTTGGTTTTTGATACCAATCTATTAATATGTCATTGCCTCTCCTTATGAGTAATGTATCTAAATACGGAAGTCTAAAATCAGACTCTATCTCAACTGTAAATTTAATGTTAGGATTAAATTTATTAAATGTCGTTAGTAAATTGTCAATTGCCCTATCGGATATTATACAAAATAAATCATCTACATATTTTGTCAATATTATTGGTTTAATACTTAACTTTTCAATACTTGTGTCTAGTAATTTTTCCATAACAATATCTGCTACAATTGGGGAAGCAGGAGATCCCATAGGTAGTCCTTTCTCTTGTTTATAAATTTTATTATCGTATTTAAAATACCTGTTATCTTCAATACAAAATTTTAAGATACGTAAAAACAAACTTTTTTCTATATTTGTGTGTCTTTCTATGATATCCCACTTTTCTTCAATAGTACTAATTCCTAAATCAACAGGTATACTAGGAAATAATGAAACTACATCTAACGATATCAACCTTTCGTCATCTTTTATTTTTTGATTTACTATTTTATCTTTAAATTCTAGAGAGTTTTTTATGTTATATTTTGAATGTTCCGTTATCTTTTTTAAAATGTTTGTAATATATTTACATAATTCGTAAGAAGGAGTATTGACACATGAGCAAATAGGTCTTAAAGGAAATCCTTCTTTATGAATTTTTGGTAGTCCATACAATCTAGGTGCATTAGATACATTTGTTTTCAATTTATTTTTGTCTAAAGTTGAAATAATTTTTAATTTGAAGAGTTCTTCAACAAAACCGTTATTTATATTTTGTAATTTGTTAGTGGGATCTCTATTTAATATTTGATAATTTGTTCTATCTTCTAAAATATTATTATTAATTTTAAGGCAGACACAGATAATGTAGCTCAAATTTACAGACATTTAGTAAATAAGAAATAATTTAATTATTGTTTGTACTTGTTTAAAAACTTTTTTAATAATTTTATGACAAATTTTTTTTTGAAATATGTTACTTTGAAGAAAATTTTTTCAATACTTAATTGTAATTTTCATAACGTTAATTTGTTAATTTTTCCAGATGATGCTACACAAAGGAGTAGCGAAATATCGAAAAAATAAAAATAAAATTATTTAAAGACCTAAAGCTTAAAAGAAAATACTTAAATTTATATTTTTATAAAATTTTTTTGTTAAAATTTTCATAAAATTTTTTTGTAAAAATTTTATAGAAATTATTTTTTTGTAAAAAGTTTATAGAACATTTTTAAAAACTTTTTTTTTTTAAATATTTATTTTAAAATATTTTTGTAAAATTTGAAAAAAATTTATCGTCAAATTTTTTTTTGGAAAATATTTCGATTTTTTTTTAATTTTTAGTAAAAGTATTTTTAAAAATTTTTTGTATAATTTTTTGTAAAAATTTTATTGATAATTTTTTGTAGTTTTTTTTTAATTTTTTTGTAAACCTTTTTTCTTAAATTTGTTTTTGATAATTGTTTGAACATTTTTTGTAAAAATATTTAGTTTTTAATTTTGAAAATTTAAAATTTTCTCTCTAAGACGGAATAATTAAATGTTTCACCTAATTTGTAATGTAAAAATTTTTGGTAAATTTTTTTTGGAAAAATTGATGTTAATTTTTTTAAATTTTAAATAATTTTTTTCTTTTGAAAATTTTTCGTAAGATTTTTTTTGTAATTTTTTTTTATTTTTTTTTTTTTTTGTAAAAATTAGGACCTTTCTGCAATCTAAATTGCGTTAGAATGATCAGACAAAATTAAAAAAATGCTTAAAAAATTTCATTATATACGAGAATTACAGAATATAGCACCTGATTACAGGGTGCCCTGTGGGTCTATTGGCTACCTCTTTGTGTATTGCTAAGCAGACAAATCCTACTAACCTAAAAACACACAAAAATCGCGCCTCGTAGGGAGTTATTGATCCCCGAGATCTATATGCACTCCATGCGATATATCGGTCGTGGTTTAATATTTATTTAACAAAAAAATAGCAACAGAGAATTATTAGAACCAGAACAAAATAAAAACAACGAAAAAAAACATTGGTAGGCGTGGTTTTTTTGCCCCACAGACTCGAATGGAAGGCTCTGATGTTGGTGAATTCCATTAGTGAATTTTTTTTCTCTTAATTTTATTCACTGGGGCCACTTAATGCCCCCCTGCCACAGTTTACGTTATTAACTACGAATAACGAAGTTATTAGTTATAATAATGCTTAATAATACATACATCAAACTTTAACTTTATAACAAATTATTAAGTTTGTTTAAAGCAAGTTATAGCGCTGCATGAATAAAAGAAATAAAAAAAAAACTTCAAAAAGTTTTCTTTTGCAAACAACACCTGCAGTTGATTAACTAGTGTTTATGGCATAAGCTCCGTACAAGACAGCTACTGTTGGTGACATTTATTTTAAAACATTAGTTTATGAAACCTTAATTACACATAAGTGTCGTTAAGCAAAAGTTTACGCAGCATTTAGTGGCAAGAAACGTTAAATTGAAGTATTAATTGGTGCCTTAAACGAACGCTTTTCTTAATGGCAATTAAAGTGACTCACCTGTTTGTGTACTGGAATCAAAAAATGTGCTAGTAGTCTCCACGGTCATGGTGCCTATGGTGCCATCAATTATTTGAGCACTGGAGTCACGCCGGCCGCGATAACTGAAAGCAGATATGGTTGTGTTTAAGTTTTTTTTGTAAATTTTTTCCTTGTGGTCTTTTTTTCAACTCACCGACACACATCATCACTTTGAGAACTTTGACGCCTAAAATTGCGACATCTTATCATTTCCTCGGTGGTAGATTGCCTTCGAAAACCTCTTGCTATAAGAATCTCTTCCGTTGTCGATTGTCTTCGTATGGCGGGTCTACTACTACCCTGCTCCACAACTGGCAGTGGTGGTGCCCTACCACAGGGACTGGCATCACGTGAGGAACAAATGCTAGTAGAATCGGGCGATCTAGAGGTACGGGCAGCCGAAGAACTTTGCCTTCTTAAGGTGTGACGGCGATGAGGACTGCCTTCACGCTCATGACTACGATCGGGTGATAAATGAGTACGTGAATCACGTCTGCCACCTCTTGAGGCACTATCGGGACTTAAAGAGTCCCGGCGTGAACTACGCCTGTTCCCCTCTTCAGGGGGATCTGGGCTAAGAGCTGGTTGTGAACCTCTTCTACCACCGCCTGGCAAACAACCTTCATCAAAAGCTGTGGCCTGTCTTTGCAAACGCTGCAGTCTGGGTGCTCTTTCCGGACTTATGCCAGCCTTAGAATCTCGGCGATTGACACGACCACACTGAGTAGTTGAATCACGTCGACCTTTAGGAGCGGTGGGGCTAGTAGCTGGTGGTGTTACTGAGCTGGTTATAATGGTGGGTGGTGGTAGAGCTTGGCATGATGAGTCGACCTGGTTGTGAGAAGAATAGGAGTTAAGTGGCATAGAATCTGAGCCAGCCGAGCTGGTGGAAGGACGTTGTTCATAACGAAAGTTGGGAAATTCAGGAGCAGCCAGAGAATCTCTCTTCACTGGACTGACACCAATACGTGGTGGTGGTGGCGGTGTTGTCGCTGGTGTATAAGTACGACCAATAGAACTATCACGACGACTTGAGTGATTACTGTCACCCGAATCGCAACGAGAACACTGTTGCTATTTTGCCAATAATATTTACAAAAACAAAGGAGGTGTTATTTACAAAGGAAATTTGAAAAGAATTAAAGGACATTTTATGTACACGAACAAATCTAGCTAAACAATAAAAATTTTGTTATTAAGCACAACCTACCTCCTTAGCTGGCTCTACAACCACATTTACAGCCAGCATATTGGTGGGTTCATCTACTGAACTTTCTCTGCGATTCCAGTGTTTCACAAACTCTGCAGTGTTAGAATCACGTCTTGAGCGAGTACTACGCAAGCCAGATTCGGCACTAGATTCTCGCCTTTTGCGTGGTGCCACATAAGTGGTGCCAACACTGGTGGAAGCATCTGATACAGAGGTGCGCCAAGGTAAACTACGTGCCAAATCAGCCAAAGTTTCTCGCCTATTTAGTGGCGCCTTGGCACTTCTTTGGGACTGAGAACTTTGATGTTTAACACCGCCACTCCATTCTCTTAAGAGATCGGTAAGTTGGGCCAAAGAACTTCGACGACGTCGTGGCAATCCTAATTAAATCGAAATTAAGGTTGTGAGTAAAAAAACCTAAAAGCAAGAAAACTTACCTGGTGGCGGTGATGTGCTAGGAGGTGTATTGATTTGTGCTGCTGAATCTCTTCGGCCACCCAGCCTTTGTCTGATCGTAGACTCCTCCAGCTGTTGTAGAAAATAAAATTACAAGATATTTTAAATGAAATGAATTTTTTTAGATACTCTTGGGCGTCTCTAATACCTGTTCCCTTACTAGATCATCCCAACCATTGCCACCAGACCACACAAGTCCCACTTGATGTGACAATATTGGCAGGTTGCAGACGAAACATATTGCAGACATCGTCCTAAAAATTATAATTTTTGCGTTTCATACGTATGGAAAAGAAGAAGAAGAAAACAAAAAAGAGACATGCCACAAAAATTTGTATTAATTTTTTTTTTAGTTTCTTAAATTTTAATCGATTTAAAGGGATTAGTATTTACGTTTAAAAAGAAAGAAACAAACATTATAATAAAATATACAGAAACTCTTACATACTTTCAAGTGACTATTTAAGGTGTGTTTTAAATTCAGTCGTTTGACTATACTCACACATACATACATACGCAAAAGCCAACAAACATGCATGAATAAATTATATGTAAATTGAGCAAGAAAGTTGTTAGGAAGGAAATTACTTACTGAAAAAGAATATTAGTACAAACTACTTTTCTTTAAACGATAATAATTGTTTTAATTTTTAGATTATTTAAATGTTCAAAATCTACAGTTTTAGGTAATAAAATATTTTTTAGTACAACAATTTTTTTGGTTCTAAAAAATTTTTGTAGTTTTCGGTTTAAATGTTTAAAATCTAAAATTTTAGGTAAAAAATTATTTTTTAGTACAAAAATTTGTTGGTCCTAAAAAAATTTTTAGTTTTTAGTACTAAAAAAATTTATTATGTTTATTTGCAATACTAATAATTAAAGTTGTTCAAATAGTTTCGTATTAAAATGTCTTAGTTCTAAAATTTTTTTAGTACATTTAATTTATAATTTTTTTAAAATATATAAAATTAATTCTACAATTGTTTGTTATGTATTTTTTATATATAACTACTTACAGGTTTTACATCTCATTTATACATTTGTACCAAATTATGTAAGAATTTGAAATTTTTTAGAAATAATATTTTTAAAACTGGTATTTATTTATGAGTTTAGCACTAATGTGTTTTGAGCATTTCAAATCTCAAAGTTTATTTTTAAAATATTGTACCAACTTTTTTAGTACATACTTTTAGGTAATAAAATTCTAGGCGAGAAACAATTTTAGTACTTTAATTTTTTATGTCTCTATTCATAATGAATATAGTATATTTTAGAACAACTTTTGCATAAAAGAATATATACTCGTACATATTAGAACCACTTTTTTTAAGTAAAGATTTTTAGAAAATGATTAATTTAATTTTTTTACCATAAAAATTTTAGTACTATATTTTTAAGTACTACAATTTGTTTAGGTATTAAAATTTTTTTATGCTTGATTTTTCTGTTATATTTATAAAAAATAAAATATATTTGAAATCTATTTTAGAACAAATTTTTAAAACAAAAATTGTAAAATTGTAAGATTTTTTTTTATTAAATGAATGAAAAAAAAGAAATATTGGGGAATTATTTTACACCAAAAATCTTACAATTTTACAATTTTTGTTTGAAAAATTTGTTCTAAAATAGATTTCAAATATATTTTATTTTTTATAAATATGGGGGGGGGGGTTAGTACAAAAATATTTTTAAAGGAATATTTATAAAAATTTGTGAAAACGGAAAATTCGGAAAAATAAAATATATCGGTACTAAAATTTTAAATTACAAAATTTTTAACTAATTTTGAATTGGTAATTTTTTTTTAAATATAAAACTTTAATTTTTGTTTCATTTGATTAATTAAATAAAAAAATAAAAATTATTTAAAATATTTTTTTAATTGTGAATAAAACATTGAAATATTTTAGAACAAATTTTGCTTAAAAGCTTGTCTAAAATACATTTTCTTATGATTTTGGAAAATGAAACTTTCGAAAAATATATAATTTATATCGGTACTAAAATTTTAGATTAAAAATTTTTTAACTAATTTTGAATTGTGAAAATTTATTTTAAAATATAAAAAATTATTAAAGTTTTCAGTTTTGATTGTGTTAATTAAAAAAACAAGTAAAAATGATTTAAAATATTTGGTTTTTTAAATTGTAAATAAAACATGAAAGTATTTTAGAATAAATTTTGCAAGCAAATTTATTTCAAAGTACATTTTATAAAGATTTTTGGAAATTGCAAATTTCAAAAAAAAAAGAAAATATATATCGGTACTAAAATTTTAGACAAAATTTTTTTTAACTAATTTTGAATTGGTTTAAAGTTTATTTTAAAATTAATTAAATGTTCAGTTTTGATTTTACTAATTAAATAAAAAAAACAAAAATAATTTAAAATATTTTTTTTTTTAATTCTAAATAAAAAATTCAAATATTTTAGAATAAATGTTGGCTAAAATACATTCTATTATTTGTTTTTATATTTTGTTTATTTATATTTTTGGAAACTGTAAATTTCAAAAAATAAAATATATCGCATTTTGCACTAATAATTTTTTAACTATGACTTCGTTTCGTTTTAATATATAAAAAGTTAAATAAATTTTCAGCTTTGATTTTATTAAATAAATATAATAGTGATTTAACATTGTAAATAAAACATTAAAATATTTTACAACAAATTTATCTTGCAAAATTGTACTAAAATACAAATTTCAAAAAATAATTTATATGGGTACTACAATTTTCGTTTAATTTTTTTTTAACTAATTTAAACTAAAAAATTAATTAAATTTTCAATTGTGAATTTCGAAAAATAAAATATATCGGTAATAAAAATTTTGATTAAAATTTTTTTAACTAAATTTAATTGCAAAAAAAAATTTTTAAAAGAATTATTTAAATGCAAAAAATAAATAAATTTTTTTTATATAAAAATTTATAGCTTTAAGTTTATTAATTAAAATATAAAAAATTAATTATATTTTGAACTGTGATTTTCGATAAATAAAATATATCAGTAATAAAATTTTAGATAAAAAATGTTGTAATTAAATTTCTATGCAAAAAAAAATATTTAAAAAATTGCGGTACTAAAATTTTAGATTAAAATTTTTTTAACTAAATTTCATTGCACAAAATTATTTAAAAGAATTATTTAATTGCAAAAAATAAATTAATTTTTTAATATAAAAATTTGTAGCTTTGAGTTCATTAATTAAAATATAAAAATTTAATTAAATTTTGAACTGTGATTTTCGACAAATAAAATATATCAGTAATAAAATTTTATATTGAAAATGTATTAACTAAATTTCATTAAAAAAAAATATTTTAAAAATTGCGGTACCAAAATTTTAGATTAAAAATTTTTTAACTAAATTTCATTGGAAAAAAATATTTAAAAAATTGCAAAAAATTAATTTAATTTTAAATATGAAAATTTGTATCTATAAGTTCATTAATTAAACTAAAGAAAACATTAATTTAATTTAAAATAAATTTTTCAAATTTTAAATAAAAAAAATTTTTGTATTTTAGTACAAATTTTTCATGCAATTTTATTCCAATATATATTTTATTAAGATTTGTAAAAACTGCAAGTTTTGAAAAGTAAAAAATTTCCAATTTTAGATTAAAAATTATTACTCATTTTAGTTGCTAAAAATTATATCAAAATATGTATATAAAAATTTTCAGCTTTGATTTTATTAATTATTTTTCAGAAAATTAATTAAATTGCATTTTGTTATAAAATACATTTAAAAGTTAATTTAAATTCCTTTGCACAATTTAATTAAAATTTAGTTATGCTCATATTCTTAAAAAATTAAAACTTATTCAAATGTATTTTAGAACAACTTTTATATTAAAAATTATAATATAAAAAATATATTTTCTTAGGTAACCCCCATATTTATAAAAAAATATTATTTATTTGAAATGTATTTTAGAACAACTTTTGTATGAAAAATTTGTACTAAAATAGATTTCAAATATACTATCTTTTTTTATAAATATGGGGGTATATATGTATGGGTATTATACTTTATTGCCATATGCCTAATAAATAAAACTTACTTAAAATGTATTTTAGAACATATTTTGTATGTTATTCGGTTTTAGTACAAATAATAATTCCTAAAATATTATATTAAAATATAGTACCTACCTTTTGTTTTATCTATATGTTGGTTTAAGTTAAGGATAAAAGTCTATATCATGTGTAAAAATAGTGGAAAAGTTCAAAAAGCTTACGTGTTTGCGTACAGAAATATGAGAAAATGTTAGAATATAGAACAGAAAACAGCTTTAAGGAAGTATTACTTAAAAGCTTCATTCATAGGACTATGAAGTAGACAGGGAAAGAGAATAAGTGGGTTAAGGACTACGAAATAGACAGAGAAAGAGAAGAAGTGATTTAAAAAGAGCTTTTAGCTTATTAAAAAGCTTTTACTCTTAAAGTGTAAATGTTATAAAGAAAAACAGCTTTAATATTAACAGAGTTAAGGAAAGAATCATTAGATTTAAAATACTGATAATAAGTAAAAAAATGCATATAAAATGAAGAATAGTAAAGTTAGGTTAAGTATAGTAAAAAAAAAGTAAAAAGTATATGAATGGTATAATACATAAGAATTAAAAGTTCAGAAAGATATAAAAATAATGAGGGCATTAAACTTAAGTTATATTGAAAAAAGGCTTCTTTACATTATAAAGATGTGTATGTAAGAATTCAAAATGTATGTAAAGTAAAAAAAGCTTTAAGTTAGAGCTTTCTTTTTGAGGTACAAATGTTGTTAGTAAATTTATATTGAAAAAATATAAAGCAATATAATTAAAAAAAAAACATGTTCTACATAAAAGCTTAACATGTTAAGAGTGTTTAGGAGAAAAGCTTTAGTTGACTACATATACATTGATTTAGGGATATTTAATGTACAGGCAGGCAACATATTTCCAGAATTAAAACAAACAGTTCAAATAACATTTATATTTTTTTTTTTTCAAATAAATACATGCTTAATAAACATTTTATTAACTTTTTTCTTATCGCCGTCGAGGAGGGTTGATCCATGGACATATATTGCCTCAGTTTTGGCATGGCGCATAATTGTTGTTTATAACGGCAGCTGCTAATTAAATAAAGGTTTCTTCACTTTGACCGCCTTAAGTAGGCAGCCAGCCGTAAATAGTTTTTCTTGTTTGTTTTGAAGTTTTCAAAACAATAAAAGCTCTCCTCTTAACCAACCTGTTGTAATTTGTTTTAATGTTTTAAAGATGCTTTTTTTTGTTTCTTTTACCTGATGTTGTTGTTGCCTGTATAAGCTTCACATTTATACTAACACACAAACACATTGAGCTTTAATTAAAAAACTACTTAGTATTTTTTTTTTGGGAATTTCTTTAATTATTTATTTTTCTTGAGGGGGAAACAAATTTATTTTTATCTTTTTTTGCTACACATTTAGACACACTGAAAAAAAAGAAGTTGAAAATATAAACATGTAAAAATTTTTCAAAAACAAAATATTTTTTTTTTTGAAACATTGTTTTTATAAAAAAAAAATTGGAGAAATAAAAAATTTTACAAAAAAATTAAACACTATAAAGTTTTAATGAAGTCAAAATTCTTAAGAGCTTTTTTTAATTTATTATAATCTCTCTACAGCATGCCAGAAGTTTAGAAAATGTGCTTAAGTCTATTTTGTTTGTTGTTGTTGTTGCAAAAATCCAGATATTCATAATGTGCATTAAAAGCTTTGGTTTCATTTTTTTATTATATTCCAAAAGTTCTTTAACAAGAGAATTTGCTGAGTTAAAATTTAAGTTCGTAGAAATATATTTGGCTTATTTGAATGCCAGAAACAGTTAACTGAAAATTTAGAAAATTATTTCTTTCCTTTCCCCATCGGATAAACAAAAATAAAATTATTTAGAAATTGTTTTAAAGCTTTTAATATTTACTAATAATATTTTTTAGCATAATTAGCCAAATATTGGTAAAACACCAACTAGTATATTAAAGAGAGATAAACTATTGTTTTGTGAAAAATTAATTTTTTTATTAGAAAAATAAAAAATTACAACTAATGACACAGAAAAAAATATTTTCACCAATTAAGGTTTTAATTGGTGAAAAATTAATTTTTAATTTTTTTAAATTAATTTAATTAAATAACTAATTGATTTAATTATTTGTTTAATTAGAAAATATTTTTGTTCTGTTTTAAACAAATATATATTTGAATCAATAAAAAAAAGTAATTAATTAAAAAAAAAAAAAATAAAATTAATTGGACTTTAATTGGTGCATAAATTTTTTTCTGTTAAAAAAATATGAAAAGCTATTTTTTTCAAAAGCTTTTTTCGTCATAAATGAATAAATTTTTTTTTTCTTTTTCTTTTTAAACATATTTTATTTATAACGAGATTTGTTCAAAGTTTCTCCACCTGGTTATTTAAAAAAATTTTTAAACATTTTTCTTGAAAAATGCTTTTTTATATTTATATTTATCTTTATTTAATAAGTGTTACATCAAAAGCTTAAAAAATAGCTTTTTAATCTTTTTGTATACAAGTATGCAAAAAAGCTTTTCAAATTAAAAAGTTATTTTAAAAGCTTTATTTATATTTATTTTAATTTAATAAGTGTTATATAAAAAGCGTAAAAAACAGCTTTTTAATCTTTTTGTATACAAGTATGCAAAAAAGCTTTTCAAATTAAAAAGTTATTATAAAAGTTTTTTTATATCTTAAAGCCGTAATTTGTCACCTGGGTTATTTATGAAGCTTTTAAAAGCTTTTTAAAGGGGTTTCTGGTAAAAAGCTTTTTATATTTAAGCTGGATTTAAGAACTGTTAAATAAAGCTTGATTTAAGAACTTTTATATTAAAAGCTTAAAAGGCTTGTATATAAGCTTTTCAAATTAAAAAGCCCTTTTAAAATTTTTTTTATTTAATATTGAATATTTGAAATTTTATTAGTCGAACTATATATTTTACATACTGATGATATTTGAAGTCAAGCTTAAGTTCGTTTTATGCTCTCTAAGAAAGAATAAATTAAATTACAAATTTATATTTTTTTTTAAACTTAAATAGAAAGCTTTTAATATACATGATAAGCTTTTTCATATTTTTCTTGCGTTAGTTAATATTGCAACATGTGAAACATATGCGAATGATTTTAAAAAGCTGTTTTCATTAAACTTCTTTTAGCTCTACGTTTAACAGTTTCTTAATCTTAAACGGAAAGCTCTACGTTTAACAGTTTCGTAGGTTTTTTGTTAAAGCTTTTTTGTAGCTGCCGCATAAAATATAATTTTTTATTAAGAAATAAATATTCTTAGTTTTTGAAACAACTTTTTTATTAGCACCGATAGTGACCAATAACAAGGACTAAAGGGAAAAATTTATTCAAATAAATTCAAATAAATTCTATTTAGTTGTAAAAAATAATTCCTTAAGAAGAGGCAACCATAAAAAAATACTTAAAAGACTTCAAAAAGCTTTAATAGGTTTATTAACTTTCTAAAAAACTTAATGGTATTTCGAGAGGTGAATTGTTAAAGAAGGTAAGACAAGTGGGTAGTTGGCCAAGGAAAGCTCAAATATCAAATGCTCCTAAAAAAAAACAAAATAAACATAGAAAGTTAAAAATCTCATTAAAAAAGGATTGTCAGCACAATTATTTAATCTTCACCTCCCTGACTCCATAAACTCCTTTACAAAAAGAGACTAATTTTCCAAAGAGCAAGACATTAATGAAAATGAGGCAAAGAAAACATTTGAAAAAACAAAAAATGTTTTTTCAGAGTCACGAAAAGGTCAAAGAACGTTCTAAGCAGGTATTCAAATTACAATTAAATTTGCATAATTAATTTTAACAAACTTAAGGCATTAAACTTTTCTTTTGCCACAGTAAATATTGTGCATTTTAAGTCGTTACAAAAATGTAGGAGTTTAAAAAGCTGAGCCCATAGTATTGTTTCTTTTTAGAGAATATAAAAAATATATACATACACACATACATATGTATTTGAATATAAGCTTGACAACGTTGTCAGCCTGCGGAAATTATTGTGCTGTTAAGAATGATTTTTCAAAACCATGAAATGTCCATTTAAATACATATTTTCTTTTTCTATTTTATTTAACACTTGCAAACCCCCTCCAATATCACTTGATTGTTCAGGCCATCTTTTGTTTGCATTCTCTACGTCCCATGAACATCAACAGTAAATTTTTGACACTACTGTGTCAACTGTTTTCTTCATTTTTTCTTTTTCTTTTTCCTTTTCCCTTTTTCCACTTTGCACATTTATAGCAGCAGTTTATCTTTAAGTCCTTTCCAACTTCAAGTCTGTAGGTCCCTCAGCATTTGCCTTAAAGTCTTTTAGATTGTTAAACTTAAATGGTGGTGGTGCGTTGAAAGAGTGTGTGACTGAAAGTTTGTGCATGAGATGCGATATCAGCAGCAATAACAACTTGGAAAATCGTGAAATATAAAACGTGCTTAGCATGTAAAATTTCTTCTTAAATTTCTTCAACCGTCTGAAGTGTCACACTGAAAGTGAAATTACATGTTGATACAGTTGAAGACAGATAGAAAAAAAATACATTCTGTTATTTAAAGAAATAATCTAATGGAAATATTCAAAAGTCTATATACAGAAAATCAATAAAGAGAAATAATCAACAGAAATCAGTTTGATATTTTAAAGATTAAAAACAAAGTGATTAAATTACATAAAGTTCCAAATCAATGCTATTTTGCCATCAACTGGAATTTGTTTAAATAAATAAAAATTGAAAAATACTAAACTGTAATAGATAAAAGTAAAACTGGAGTGCCCTACACTCACCTACCTTTACCATACCCAATGGAAACAGATATTTTTATGAATATATTACATAAAGAATATAAGTTCAAATCGTATTCGAATCGAAAAATTAATTATTTTCGGTTTGGCTGTTAGGTAAACTACCCCTTGCCCCTTTCTGATTATGCCCAAAATTTATATACCTCTTCATCTCCGTAAATCAAAGGCACATACAGATATTCATTTTGATATGAAATACGGTATGACCTGTAGAGCGTTTACATTCTATTCTAAAGACTAGTCTTTATTCTAGTCTAAAGACTAGTCTTTATTCTAGTCTAAAGACTAGTCTTTATTCTAGTCTAAAGACTAGTTTTTATTCTAGTCTAAAGACTAGTTTTTATTCTAGTCTAAAGACTAGTTTTTATTCTAGTCTAGACTTTAGACTAGTTTAAAGACTAGTCTTTATTCTAGTCTAAAGACTAGTCTTTATTCTAGTCTAAAGACTAGTCTTTATTCTAGTCTAAAGACAAGTCTTTATTCTAGTCTAAAGACTAGTCTTTACTCTGCTCTAAACTCTAAAGACTAGATTAGATTAGACTAGACTAAAGATTAGTTTTTATTCTAGTCTAAAGACTAGTCTTTATTCTAGTCTAAAGACTAGTCGTTATTCTAGTCTAAAGTATAGTATAAAGTCTAGTCTAAAGTGTAGTATAAAGTCTAGTCTTTATCCTAGTCTAAAGCTTAGTATACTATCTAGTCTAAAGTCTAATCTTAAGTCTAGCCTAAAGTCTAGTATAAAGTATAGTCTTTAGTATAGTATAAAGTCTAGGCTTTAGTCTAGTCTAAAGTGTAATATAAAGTCTAGTCTAAAGTCTAATATAAAGTCTAGTCTCAAGTCTACTCTTAAGTTTAGTCTAAAGTATAGTCTGCGCTTAGTCTAACGCCTAGGCTAATGTTTACTCCAAAATCTAGTTTAAAGCCTATTCTAAATGCTATCCTTTATTCTAGTCTAAAGACTAGTCTTTATTCTAGCCTAAAGGGTAGTCTTTATTTTAGTCTAACGTTTAGTTTAAAGCCTATTCTTTATTCTACTCTTAAGTCTAGTATACGGTCTAGTCTAAAGTCTAATATTAAGTCAATTCTAAAGTCTAGTCTTTATTCTATTCTAAAGTCTAGCATAAATTCTAGTCTAAATTCTAGTCTAAAATCTAGTCTAAATTCTATTCTAAAGTCTAATCCAAAATCTAATCTTAAGTATATTCCAAAGTCTATTATGTAGTCTAAAGTCAAATCTAGTCTAAAATCTAATCTAAAGTTAATTATAAAATATAGTATAAATTCCACTTTAAAGTCTAGTCTATAGTCAAAAAGTCGAGTCTACATTTTAGTTTGAATCTTTGTCTAAAGTCTAGTCTAAAGTCTAATCTTAAGACATCTTTATTTTAGCCTGAAGTATACCTTATATTATACTCGAAAGTGTAGTGTAAAGTCCAGTTAAAAGCCTGATCTATGGTCTAGTTTAATCTCAAGATAGTAGATTAAAGTCCTACATACAATTTGGTCTAGGTTCTAATGTAAAGTCTAGTCGCAAGTTTACTTCAAAATTTATTAATAAATCCGGTCTAAAAGTTAGTCAAAAAGTTAAGTATAGTATATAAACTAGTCGAAACCCTAGAATAAAGTCTAAAGTCTAGTCGAAACTCTAACCTTAAGTCTAGTTTATAGTCCAGCCTAAAATTTGGTGTAGGTGATAGTGTAAAGTCTAGTCTCAAGTTTACTCCAAAATTTATTATTAAGTCCGGCCTAAAGGTTAGTCAAAAAGTTAAGTATAGTATATAAACTAGTCGAAAGCCTAGAATAAAGTCTAAAGTCTAGTCGAAACTCTAACCTAAAGTCTTGTTTATAGTCCAGCCTAAAATTTGCTGTAGGTGATAGTGTAAAGTCTAGTCTTAAGTCTACTTCAAAGTTTATACTTAAATACAGTCTCTAAGATTAGTCTAAAGTAAAACCTTAAATCTGTCTTTAGTGTCCTATTGCATATAGTGGAGATTCAGAGCTATACTTCAACTTGAGTCTAACCTAAAGATTATTTATTTGTTTAACTGATGGTTGCTTTTCATCTGGCAACCTTTTCTTTATACTTTACTCTTTCTTGTCCGAGGCAACAACAGCTGTCATGATTAAACAGCTGTCATGATTAAATTACAATTTCCAGGAACTGATTTAGATTTCCTGGTATCTGGACATTAACTTAAACACTAAACTATATAATAAAGAGTTTAACTAGAAAAGTCTGCTTTTCCAATAAATCCAAGTTATAAAACAAGAAACAGACAAGAAAAAATCGAAAGCAACTGTCACTTTAAAAATAAACACCCCACAGTTAAGTAATCAGTGTTTTTATTATTTTTTTTTTGTTTTTCATTTCCTTGTTGCAACAAATCCTTTTAAATTAAAACAAACTACCGCAATGAGCTAAATAAACTCCCCTATAAAGGGAGGGATACACAAATACAATTTTTTTATTGCTGTTTGTTAAAATCTAATTCAATATTTTCCTGTTGGCGCACTTTCTCTTTTAATGTAAGTTGATTATTTAAACTTTTAGTGAAGATGTGTGTGTGTGTGTGTGAGTGCCTTAACATCAGTATTTATGTTAAGTATAAATAAATGTTCTCGAGTTTTATCTCGCTCTTTTTATTATTAAATGGAGGATGTCTGTACTTGGCAGCATGTGTGTCTGTGTGTGAGAGAGAGAGTGATTTAGCAGGATTTACAATGTTTGGTTGCTTTTTAAATGTAACTTCCGTTTTGTGTTTATTGGTTTTGTCTATGAATGTTCTTGTTCATGATACTTCCGGTACAATAAATTTTAATTTGTTGTTATTGCTACTACAACAGCAGCTGTTGCTGTTGTTGTTAGTAAGGATGTAGTTTAAATACAAGCAATTCTGCTGACTTGTTATCCTTGTTTTATTTATTTTTTTTTTGGTGGAAGCGTGAGACCGTGTGACATTTTATGTTTAGCCGCACAACGCCTTAAGCCAAGCTACATGACAAAAAACAAGCGCTCTCCTAATTGAAATTGATTTATGAGTGTAAACAAATAGAAATAATTTTTATTTTTTTTACTTAATAAAATTTCCTTGTTTCTACAAAAGTTTTTGTGCACAAGAAACCGGAAAACCACCACTACACCATACACTATTCATAAAATAAAATTGTAATCAAGAAAGTGAAAGGAATTGTAAGAAAAGTTTAATTTTTTGTTTCAATACAAAGGCAAAGCAACAATTGCTTGGTTAAATGGGAATTAATGCGGCAGGAAGAGTATAATAAGCTGTAATTTTCTGTGAAAGGCTTTTGTTTGACAAGACAACAAAAAAAAAAAAAAAAAAAAATAGAAAGAATAAAACAATCCAGGTATTTTGAGTTGTTTAAAGAATTTAATTATGCAAAAACCATGGCATACTTAAAGGATTAAAAAAATATATAAAAAGTGAAGCAGACTTTAGGGGATTTTAAATGCTTTTAAAAATTGATTGAAGTATTTCTTGAATAACAGGTGCTTAACTTAAGTTGCGTTTCGCTACAGGCTACAGGTTGTTCTTGATCTGGCAACTCTATTATCATTTGTATTCGGTTTTTATCATCAACTAGCTGTGCCCACCACGTCATGGGCGTCCTGACAATATTTTGCTCGGTTTTGCTTTGAAAGTATTCCACACCAGTTGAAAGACTCTTATTTTTATAGTGCTTCAGTTATGGTTTATGTATTTAATTTTGATAAAGGTAACCATCCCTCGATAAAATTCTAAATTTTATAAAAAATTCTAAAAATTATTGTAACCTCTGTAAGTGGTGTTTCAAATATTTTAATAACAATGTAATTCCACAGTTATGGTTTATGTATTTAATTTTGATAAAGGTACCCATCCCTCGATAAAATTCTAAATTTTATAAAAAATTCTAAAAATTATTGTAACCTCTGTAAGTGGTGTTTCAAATATTTTAATAACAATGTAATTCCACAGTTATGGTTTATGTATTTAATTTTGATAAAGGTACCCATCCCTCGATAAAATTCTAAATTTTATAAAAAATTCTAAAAATTATTGTAACCTCTGTAAGTGGTGTTTCAAATATTTTAATAACAATGTAATTCCACAAAGCAAAAATGCAAGTCTTAATCAATCTGTTGCGTAATAGTTTTCAAAATATCCCACTTTTAAAAATAAAAAGGTGTGTGGTGAAAATGTAACCGTGTTGAAAAAAACGTGTTAAAAAAATATCCCAGTTTTAAACCGAAAATGTCAGCACCTTTAAACCGGAAGAGCCTTTTCTCCACTTTCTCTTGGGAATAAAATATTTTTGTGGAAAAAAAGTATCCTTTATTGGGATCAGCATACTAAGGTACCTCCTCACAAAATTTTGTTAAAATCCATCCAGTAGCTTTTACGTGATGGGACCACAAGCAATGAAGGACAGGCAGACAGACAGGCAACAATTACCATATTAAATGCATGGAACTTTAATACAGATGGTATCAAGAGGCACAAGGTTAATTTTAATTATTTTAAAACTTATTGTTATTTTTTGGATGTCAGGGACTACTGTAACAACTGGGGGTTATGAGTTCGATTCCCACAGGTCTGGTTATTCTAGGTGTGATATAGGTATGAAGAGTAGATAAGATTTATGTAGGATATGCCCATTATTTGTCACTGCGCGCTATTTTGAAACCACATGCTTTGATTTTTGGGCGAATGATTTCACTATGGGCTAAGTGTCATCTTTACTCTCAAAGATCATCAGGGCAATCGGGTGGCTTAGTGGTGGTTAACAGGAAGCAAATGGAGCGACTTAGGATTAGAAATGTAAAAAAAATCCCAGTGGACCTGGTTTTTCAAGTAGAAATTATATTTTACCAGCACAACCCTTCCCCACCACGTCACGTTCTGCAATTTCCATTAGCTCTCCCACCTTTATTGAATTTTATAAAAATTCTAATATTTTTGCAATTTTAATTTGCCAACCATCAGTTGAGCATATTTCATTTGTCATTAATGATAATCATTTTCATTTATTATTATCATTATGAATATTTACCAGAGATACGAAATGATTATTCGGCAGGGAAACTGATTTCCATTGAAATTATTAGTATGATGCTCAATAAAAACAAACGCATAATGAGAGCAGCTCCAGCAGCTGGTGCCATTTCGATAATTTTTTTTTATCCACTTTTGTTGTTGTTTATTTCTTATATTTTTTAGCGGTTTGGTTTAACAGCTGGTGGTTTTTCTTGACGCAAATGCCCTTGGCAATTTTTATAGCTGTGCAGCTGAAATAAAATGAATAGATGATGATGATGATGACGATGATGTTGTGCTATTTATTTATTTACAAAATTTCTGTTTTCTGCTGTGTTGGGTTAAAAAATATAGCATACTCTTAGGCTGCTTTTTATGAGACACGACACACACACACATAAACAGTTTTTGCAATTACAAACAATTTGTTTTCTAAGAAACTTTTTGTAGTTGGGCCAGCAGGCAGCTTATTTTTTGTTTAAGTAGTTAATGGCTAAAAAAAGGTGGAGGATTTATTTTTCAGATTTGTACTTAATTATTGCTTTTAATGTTTTTGATTACCTGTCTTATACGGTCTATGCCTAAGAGATAAACACAGGTTAATATTTGTTTTTGAAGTTTTGGTTAAAAAAAAAAAAAAAAACAAAAAAACTTTAATTTTATAAGTTTGAAATCTTTTTTGTTTTAGGCCCAAAGTATTTTTGTATTTTTAAGCTGTAGAAAGCCTCTAGCGGTTTAGGCTTTTATATCCTTTAAAAACCTTTTTACAATTTATTTTTTTTTTGTTAAACCTAAACACCCTTTTTCTTTGCCTTAAAGAAAAAAAAATATTTTTTTTCTATATTTCAGCAACTTTTGTTTTATTTTTATATTTAAGTATAAAAAAGGAAGTTACAATTTTTTTTGTCATAAACTATTTTTTTACTTTTTCATTTAAATTTTTTTTAAAGCTTGTTAAACATATTTCAGTTTTATTTATGGCAGAGTTGGACATAAATATGTATATTTATTGTGCCCCCTTAAATTTGTCAAGTTTGGTTATTGATTTTGATATCGAAGAAAAAAGACAAAAATTTTTTTTAAACCTAAAAGAGGAATCTAACAATTTAACTATAGCAGAAATTAGCTTGTTGAAATATTTTTATAATTTATATAACCGCAAGAGGAAGAATAAAATTAAATGAGCCCTAAAAGTATGCTACAAAATTTTATTTAAACGGAAGCCTAAAAGTATGCTGTTATTATTTGTTGTGGTAAAAATTGGGGAAACAATTTTGTTGTAAAAATAATAAACAACAAATTATTTCTTCAGGTAATTTTTGTATTATTTATTGACTATTGAAAATTTTTTATGGTATAACTAATGTGACCAGACTGTTTTTTTATCATTGTTATTTATAAAAAATGTGAAATAGGCTATTTAAAATCTAAAGGTATTCGAGTTCCTTTGCTTTCTGTTGACCAGCCACAAGCTTCTCATTTAGTTTTAAAGTAACATTTAAGGGAACACAATTTCCAGACTACTGTCCGAGCTAGCTGTGTCTATTGGGTGGTTTTTGACAGCCATTAAACACAGACAAGGTCATTGTAATATTTTAATTAAAAAAGTCATCGCCGATACTAAAGAAAAATAATAAAAAATTGGTTAACTGAGTTTCGCTGAGGCCGAAAAAAGGGCTGTCAATACAGAAATAATCGATAAAATCCATAGAATGATATTAGAAGATCAGGCATCAGGCCGCAATTAAGAGAATACGCATGTGTGTTGCTACTACAACAAAAATCCTTAAATTGGGCTAAACTGCCCAGATTTAGAAATAAATGCCTTGTTGAGGCCCCTGAGAAATCCTATATGGAACTAATAAAAAAAGAGAATATAAATGAGAAATAAAAATAAAAGAATCTTAGAAGTAGGCTCCAATTTGTTATTTAATCTGAAGCCTGAAAATATGCTTATATAATAATTTGTTTAGATAAAAATTATACAAAAATGTGCTGATGCTTTTGAGAAATCTTATTTAGAACTAATAAAAAACTATAATGAGAAATAAAACTAAAAAACTCCTAAAAGTAGGCTCCAATTTATTATTTAATCTGAAGCCTGAAATTATGCTAATATAATTATTTGTTTTGATAAAAATTATACAAAAATTTATTGAGGCTATTCAGACATCCTATTTGGAACTAATAAAAAACTATATTGAGAAATAAAACTACAAAAATCGTAAAAGTAGGCTCCAAGTTATAATTTAATCATCAGCCTGGAAGCATGCTAATATAATAATTTGTTTTTATAAAAAAAATAATTTTTTGAGGCTCTTGAAAAATCTTATTTGGAATTGAAACTAATAAAAAACAATATTGACGCTGGTTCAAATTTATCGAACTTGGGGAAAAAAAATTAAAAAATCCTAAAAGTAGGCTGCAAGTTATTATTTAATCATCAGCCTGAAAGTTCGCGTAAATAATTATTTGTTTTGATAAAAATTATACAAAAATTTATTGAGACTCTCGAGAAATTCTACTCTCAACTAATAAAAAAACTATATTGAGGCTGGTTCAAATTTATGGAACTTGGGAAATAAAACTAAAAAATCCTTAAAGTATGCTCCAATTTTTTTTAATCGGAAGCCTGAAATTATGCTAATATAATTATAGTTATTTATAAGAATTATACAAAAATTTATTGAGGATCTTGAGAAATCCTATTTGGAATTGGAACTAATAAAAAAACATTATTGACGCCCTTTCAAATTTATCGAACTTGAGAAATAAAACTAAAAACTTCTAAAAGTAGGCTCCAAGTTATTATTTAATCGTCAGCCTGGAAGTATACTAATATAATTATTTGTTTTTATAAAAAAAATAATTTATTGAGGCTCTTGAAAAATACTATTTGGAATTGGAACTAATAAAAAACAATATTGACGCTGGTTCAGATTTATCGAACTTGGGAAATAAAATTTAAAAAATCCTAAAACTAGGCTTTAAGTTATTATATAATCAGCAGCCTGAAAGTTCGCTTAAATAGTTATTTGTTTTGATAAAAATTATACAAAAATTTATTGAGGCTCACGAGAAATTCTACTTTCAACTAATAAAAAAACTATATTGAGGCTGGTTCAAATTTATGGAACTTGGGAAATAAAACTAAAAAAATCCCTAAAGTATGCTCCAATTTATTATTTAATCAGAAGCCTGAAAGTATGCTAAAATAATTATCGTTTTTTATAAAAATTATACAAAAAATTAGTGAGGCTTTTGAGAAATCCTTTTTGGAATTGGAACTAATATAAAACTATATTGGCGGGTTAAAATTTTTCGTACTTGAGACATTAAACTAAATAATCCTAAAAGTAGGATTTAAGTTATTATATAATCAGCATCCTGAAAGTTCGCTTAATAAAAAAACTGTATTGAGGCTGGTTCAAATTTATCGAACTTGGAAAATAACACTAAAAAAAATCCTAAAAGTACGCTCCAATTTATTTTTTAATCTGAAGCCTGAAAGTATGCTCTTATAATTATCGTTTTTTATAAAAATTATACAAAAATTTATTGAGGCTTTTGAGAAATCCTATTTGGAATTGGAACTAATAAAAAACTATATTGAAGCTGGTTTTTCGAACTTGAAAAATAAAACTAAAAAAATCCTAAAAGTAGGCACCAATTTATTATTTAATCATCAGCCTAAAAGTATGCTAATATAACTATTTGTTTTGATGAAATTATAAAGTAAAGTATTAAAAAATATTTGTTTTCATCTAACTTAGGTGGTATTAAACTCCAAAGTTTTTTATTAAAAATGAAAGGCTTCTGCTGCATATTTTAGACTCAAGGACGATGTTTTCAGCAGAACAAGCGCTTTTGTCACGGCGTCGACGTATCGAACTTGGTCAGCAAACATGAAAGAGCACACAATTAAATTTAGACCAAGGCGAGCATCGTTGCCATCGTTGATTTTAAGAATAAAGTCGTATTATAATTGTGGTAAACAAAGAATATAATTCCCCTGCAACTGAAACTACTCCGATTAGAAAATTATCTTTTCATACAAAACTACCTTAAGTTTTCGGGGACTTATATAATACAACTTATTTTAAGACTAAACGAAAAGCTTAGATTAAGGCATTTGATTGAGTGCTTGTTGCCAAACGTAATTGATAAAAGTTTTTATTCCTTTTCAGAATTTCATAGAATTTTAATTACAAATTTTTAATACCGAAATGAGTTGGGTAAATATTTTATTGAATAAATAAACATTTTACAGAGTTAAAATTTTATATTTATTATTTTTAATTAAAACGACACTTAAGGAATTTATTCACAATTTTATTATTTATACTTAATAGCTGTAAATGCTTATTATACCCTACACCACAGTTGGAAGGGGAATATATTTAAGTTTGTTATACGGTTTGTAATTGCTACAATATCAATTTACGACTCTATAAAGTATATGTATGTATATATATACACACCATTCAAGCCTCTATGTATAGCGGTTTCAAAGATAGGTTCACATAGAACAAATGACATCTTATATTGGGACACCCTTTAATTTACAATTTTAAATTAAAGACCTGTTGTTATAAAGGACTTGGTCACAAAGATTCTTTGTAAATTTCACCCGTCTGTCTAG
The DNA here is from genome assembly GCA_949628195.1 of Phasia obesa. NCBI lineage: Eukaryota > Metazoa > Arthropoda > Insecta > Diptera > Tachinidae > Phasia > Phasia obesa. Next base: position 7,573,408 of record OX451218.1, read on the forward strand.
AACGGTTCAAAAGTTTGGCCATATATATCAAATTACATAAACTATTGGGACACCCTTTACATTATAATTCTAAATATTTATACTTGTTATTATACCAGAGAAAGTAGTGGACATTCTGCCTAATTTTCAAGTGTTTGTGTTTTACGGTTCAAGAGATAGGGTCATATAGATCAAATTACGTAATTTATGGGGACACCCTTTAATTTCTAAATTCTAAGGCATATATAGGTCAAATTGCGGCACCTATGGGGACACCCTTTAAATTTTAAATTTATTTTTTTTATTAATTTCTACCGTTTGGAGCTATAGCGACACGCAATTTTTTAGAATTTTAATTTGGTGCCCTTTACGGTTCTTAATACACGTAAAAAACATGTATGTTGTATGGGGACACCCTTTAATTTTTAATATAATTTTTAAAACCGGACCAACCTAAAAGCATAACCTTTCAAATAAAGAAAAATAGTTTAAAATCGGTTCAGAAATGGCTGAGTTCTGCGGTTACATACATAAAAAAAGCAACATTCAGACGAATTGATAACCTCCTTCTTTTTTGAAGTCGGTTAAAAATACATTTTTACTCAAATATTATCAAAAAATTAAATATTAAAAAAATTCTATTTAAACAAGGAATTGGCTCGAGTTCAACTTCAAAGCAACAGCAATAGGAAAACACAACAGTATTAGCTGAAGGCTATACAAGATTCCCTACAGCCGAATATAAAAATCTTAATTGTTACTCTTTCAATTCTATTTGGAAAAATAATTCATTATACAAAAAAAAAAATAAAAAAATAAATTTATATTATTTTATGTTACAAATCTTTTTCTCAATAAATATTTTGTTCATCAAAATCTTTTCTTAGGAAAATCATAAAAACTTTTCCTTTTCCTTTCAAATATGCCATTGGAAATTCAAATTTATTTCTAATAATTTTATGTCTATAGAGACAAGTACAAAGAGCTTTTTAAATGATTTATCATGTTTATTATTATTATACACAACTGATATATACTCGCACGCATACACACACATAAATCAATACTCTCATACAAAAACTTTATTCAACACAAAAATCCTAAAATACAACCCAGTTGGCCAATCTTTGCTAATTGTCTCGCGGACAAAAATAACTTCAAGACAACAGAACATCCCTGGCATCACATAATGTACAGCTAGACTAAATGATAGATTGTAATAATGTTGGTCTTGTGACACCACAACGAAGAAGAATTAGTCACTCGCCTTGTTAGAGGTTAGAGGTTTAGTAAGCGGCGATCTTTAACACAATATTGCAAAGGAGTGATCATAAGAACGTGTTTAAATAGCAGCTTGCTATATAAAGAGTGTTTTTTATAGAGGTATAGAACTTTAAGTTGGCAGTACTTTTCAAGATGGCGACCGATTTAACAGCTGTCAAGTGATTTATTCTCAGTTTGGTTTGGCAATTCATCACGAATAGACTCACCCCTGAACAACGCTTGCAAATAGTGCCCATAACGAGATTACCGTTGTTCCCGATATTCATAAGCGAATTTTGTTAGTGAATGCTTGAATGGCTACGTCAACAAACAAAACTGCCGCATTTGGAGTGAAGGTAATCCTCAAGTGTATGTCAAAACACCGTTACATCCAGAAAAACTGACTGTTTGATGCGCTTTATGGGCTGGTGGAATCATTGGTCCGTACTTTTTCAAAAACGATGGTGGCCAGAACGTTACAGTCAGTGGTGGTGATCGGTATAGAGCCATGATTACTAACTTTTTCATTCCTGAATTATATAAACATGATGTCCAGGAGATGTGGTTTCAACAAGACGGCGCAACATGCAACGCAACACACACAGCTCGTGCCACAATAGATTTATTGAAAGAATTGGCTCCAAGATCTTGTGATTTAACACCGCTAGACTACTTTCTGTGGGGTATGTAAAGTCATTGGTCTATGCGGATAAGCCACAAACGCTTGACCATTTGGAAGACAACATTCGCCGTGTTATTGCCGATATACGGCCACAAATGTTGGAAAAAGTCATCGAAAATTGAACGTTCAGATTGGACTACATCCGCGCCAGCCGTGGCGGTCATATGCCAGAAATCATATTTAAAATGTAATGCCACAAGATTATCTTTCGGATAAATAAAATTCATGTCAATCGAATAATCCATCGTTGTTTTATTGCAACTTAAAGTTCTATATGGGTTAAGGAATACATAGGGACAGCTGGGAATGAAGCAGCAGACCTACTTGCAAAAAGAAAATTCGCTGTGAGTTTCAGTGGACCAGAATTCAGAATAGCACTGGGTATTGATTCACTAACTTCAACCTGAAAAGGTGACAGGAGGCTACTAAATAGACAGCCTCAAAGAGCCCCAGGACGGCCACTACGGTGTTTCGATACAATCGAATAACCTTGAGATGGATAACTTCGTTAGTGACATTTAGCCAAGATAAAAATAAAAACAGGATGTTACTTGTAGACTGTATCTGGAAGCGGCTGAGACAGCAGAATACATTATGTGTGAATGTCCAGCACTCGCTAGCATAAGACTTATAACATCAGAAATCATATTGAAAAAATAAATGTTATTATTTAAACAGTATTTGAAATTTGATTGAATGTTGTAATAAGTAAATACGAAATTCTCGTAGATAGAATAATAAACGTAAATAAATTTTTATCAAATATTGTCAAGTCTTATTTCAGTTTAGTAAATACGCAAGTTTGATATCTAATTGAGAACGCTATGAATTCAAGCTTTTTCTCAAATTATAATCTAATTTGAAAAAAAAAATAAGTTTAAAAACGTTCTTAACAAACAAAGAAACTTTTTTTTTAAATTTGAGAAATTTATTTATTATCAAAATATTCTCAAACATTTTTCTCAAATGTTTTTCAAATATACATACATTGCAATTAAACCTGGAATTGTTTATATATTTATTTGCGGCGAGTTTTAGTAAAATTAAGACATAATTTTCAAATAAAATTTGATAACGATTTGAGAAAATGCAATTATTTATATACCATGGCAATTTTTTTATTCCGCGGATTTTTGGCTAAAGACATTTTTTTCGGCAAAAAAAAATATTTCTCAACATAAGTTTCTCGATACGTTTAGCAAAATGTCGTATTAGTTTTTTTTTGCATTTTCTCCAAATAAAAGGATATGAAGAGTTAGTTGTGTTCTACATTAACTTGTGATTTACCTTTGAGACACATTTGAGAACAAGATTAGAGAACATTCTCTTTTCTCCAAAAGCAACAACACATTTCTACATATGTGATTTTTATATTCTCCAAATAATAAGATTTCAAGAGTCATGTTCTACATTACCATGAGAAATATTTGAGAAAAAAATTAGTGAACATTTCTCAATATATTTCTCAATTTGAGAAAAAATTTTCCCTTTATAAAAAGATAGATATTATTATTATATTACTTTCAAATAATTTTTTAATTGTTTTACCATTGAGAAAAAAGTTTTTTCACTATAATTTTGATTTTTATTGTTGTTCAAAACAAAATTTACAAATCACCTCTAGACTATTACGTGTAGCGAAGCATGACCAACTGGGAAATGAAAAAGACATACAAAGCAAAAGTAAACTCAAATAAAACCTAAATCATACTTATTTTGTTATACAAGTTATAACATAAACAGTTATTAAATTTGTTTTTAATATCCTTCTCAATCAAATAAGCCCTGCTACTTTTTTACTTACACCATCTCATCTCTCTGACTCACATTATGTATTGCTGGTTAAATGAGAAGGTGTATAAATGTTTTTTTTTTGTTTGTTGACAACACTGTTGTCACATTTGAAAATTATGGCCTAAAATTTGACAATTTTTCAATATCTAAATTTAATATTAATGTTTAACATATTTTTCTATTTGAATGTTGAGAGGAACTTTTCTTTTCAATTTTTAAAAGATTAAAACATGATTGTGGCAAGTCCACGGCAACTATATTATATTTATTATCTGGACCAGTATATGATTATGATAAACAAATTACGGTTGATTGATATATTTTTTTAAATAATTTGGAATATAAAAAAGGCAATGGCTTTGATTTTTTTCATACATTCGGAATGTCAAGTGTTTAAGACGAGGGTCGCTTTACAAATTCGAATATATTTTAACAGCAGGCGGTATTAATTAAAATTTATAAACTATAATGTCTTTGCTTTAAATATTTGTGCCTTTTCTTATAGGATTTTTTTTAATAAATTGCTCTTCATGTTCTGTTCTGTTTTTTTTATAATGTCCTTTTAACATTAAAAGCATAGAAAAAGTAACTGAATTACGAGTAGATTCATCTTTAATTCTCTTGAAGTGAATATTTAAATATTTATTTTATTGACCTTGCCTGCTTTGATGTAACAGAGTAAATATGTTTTAAAATTATATATATATATTTCAAAGTGCATACCAGTACATGCTTACATTTACATATAACCCAGCTAACACACACGTTTGATTTTATATTGAGAATGATTTGAATTAAAACTCTTTTCTCAATGGTAAAACAATTGAAAAACTGAATTAAAATAAACAAATAAAAACTTTCTCTTCATAAAGGGAACACTTTTACTCAAATTGAAAAATATGTGAGAAAAGAGTTTTTTCTCGAATCTTTTTCTCAAATATTTCTCAAATGTATATTTCAGGTTATTTCCTGAAATCCTTTATTTGAAGGAAATAAAAAAACTATATTAAAAAATATGTTTGTTCTCCAACCTTTTTCTCAAATGTTTCTCATAGGTTAATCACAAGTTAATGTAGAACATGACTCTTGAAATCTTATTATTTGGAGGATATAAAAAAACCAATTTGAGAAATGTGTTGTTGATTTTGGAGAAAAGAGTTTGTTCTCTAATCTTTTTCTCAAATTACCAAATTATATGAAAATAATATTATAACTATAACTATCTTTTTATAAAGGGAAAATTTTTTCTCAAATTGAGAAATATATTGAAAAATATATTTGTGCTCTAATATTTTTCTGAAATATTTCTCATATTAGAACATGACTCTTGAAATCTTATTATTTAAAGGATATAAAAAAAAACATATGGAGAAATGTGTTTGTATTTGGAAAAAAGAGTTTGTTCTCTAATGTTTTTCTCAAAGGTAAATCACAAGTTAATGTAGAACACAACTAACTCTTCATATCCTTTTATTTGGAGAAAATGCACAAAAAAAATTAATACGACGTTTTACTAAACGTATCGAGCTTACAGAAATTTATGTTGAGAAATAATTTTTTTTTGCCAAAAAAATTTGCTTTAGCCAAAAATCCAGGGAATTATAAAATTGCCATCGTATTTGAATAATGGCATTTTCTCAAATCGATATCAAATTTTATTTAAAAATTATGTCTTAATTATACTAAAACTCGTCGCAATTAAATATATAAACAATTCCAGGTTTAATTGCAATGTTTGTATATTTGAAAAACATTTGAGAAAAATGTTTGAGAATATTTTGATAATAAATAAATTTCTCAAATTTTAATAAAAGTTTCTTTTTTTATTAAGAACGTTTTTAAACTTATTTTTTTTTCAAATTAGATAATAATTTGAGAAAAAGCTTGAATTCATAGCGTTCTCAATTAGATATCAAATTTGTGTATTTGCTAGACTGAAATAAGACTTGACAATATTCGATAACAATTTATTTATATTTATTATTCTATCTACTAGAATTTCTTATTTACTTATTACAACATTCAATCAAATTTCAAATACTGATCAAATAATTATATTTACTTTTTCAATATGATTTCTGAGGTTATAAAAGTTAGTTCATATACGGGTATATGTATGCATTGTGATTCATTTTCATTATTGTAAGAAGATTTTATGAAAACACATATACATACATAAATACATACCATCTCCACTTGTGCGAAGAGCAAACTAAACAAATTTAATTAAAACAATAGCACTTGTACGCAAAAAACTCACAAACTGTAACTGACAACAAATTATAATTGAAATTAATAAAGTTTTAACATTATTACAAATACTATTAAAATTTTATTACAAACAAATACCCTTCATTTGCAATGTGTACTTGTAAGACACAAACAAGTAAAGTTATTGTTATTGTGGTTGTGGTTGTATGTGCCTCACTCATACATATGCATTACGTGTCGGTTATAGCCCAGTAGTTCAATTTTACTCTGCCTTGTTATTTGATTGTTTCATCTTGGTTTTTTCTTTAGGTAGATTTTTAAAAGCAAGGAGAGTCATTTTTCTCATGCCAACATATGCTAAGAATAAAGTGCGCTATGGAATTCGTCTTAAGATTATGGAGGGTCTAAGTATTATAGTTTTTTCAGATATATAGTAATTAATAATTACTTCATGTGTGGAGTACCCAGCTACTCATCATCTGCTGCCAAGCTCGAGGACACATGTCGTTAACACAGTAGCCCATGTCAAATAAAGATGCTATTGCAGTCAATTAGATCTTTTGAATTATACTGAAACTTTTCATTTCCAATTTTTTTTTTAGTCTAAATTCACTTTTTTTATTCAGCTCTGCATAACTATTATTGGCCACTCTGTTTATAAGTATATACGCTTTAACACTTCTAAACTATATGAACTAACTGTTTACGTACGTCCCTATATACAGTATTTTCTAAGTGTAGATAACCATAACAGTGACTAAGATTTCAATAGGGTGCTCAGAGAATAAGGCATGTTTCCATTTAAAGCTTAGTGGTGTAGGATGGAGAAACGGCTACTCTTCATATAAAATTAATATTAATTATTTTATATCTAGAAAACTACATTATCTTTATTTGGCAAAGGCTACTCTGGCAACAATGAGTATTTTCGAGCTTAGCGTTATATGACGAGCAGACGGGTACTCCGCAAAGAAAGCAATTCTTAATTATCTTAAATCTAGAGAACTAAAATAGTGATACACGCAGAAAAACTAAATAAAAATCTTTTAATACAAGTAACTCTTAGACTATTTTGTCTGTTCTTATATTAATGTTGTTAGTATAGGACGGGAGGAATGGGTACTCCCTATAGATAGTAATTCTTAAGTATCCTCTATCTTGAAAACTGGAAAAGGTGACACTTGCTAGAGAACTAAAATATTACATTTGATACAAGTTATTGTAAGACTATCTTGCGTTTTCGATTAAAAGTTGGAGTAAAGGGTACTCCACATGCAAGGTAATTTCTAATTAGCCTCTTTATTGGAAACTAAAATAGAGAAACTCGCTAGGGAACTAAAATAGTTAATCGTCTAAAAGTTACTCTAAGACTATTTTGCATTTTCGATTAGAAGTTGGAGTAGAGGGTTCTCCACACGCAACTAATTATTAATAAGCCTCTGTCTTAGCAACCAAAAACAAAGAAACTCGCTAGGAAACTAAAATAGTAAATTTAATACTAGTTACTCTAAGACTATCTTGTGTTTTTGCAAAAAAAAGTCGCTGATGTAGGATGAGAGGAATGGGGGTACTGTCTCCTTTGAAAGCAATTCTTAATTATCCTCTATCTTGAAAACTAAAAAAGGTGACACTCGCTAGAGAACTAAAATATTAAATTTAATACAAGTTACGCTAAGACTATCTTGCAATTTCGATTAAAAGTTCGAGTAAAGGGTACTCCACATGCAAGAAAATATTAATGAGCCTCTGTCTTGGAAACTAAAATAGAGACAGTCGTTAAAGAAATAAACAGGTAATTTTGATACAAGTTACTTTAAGAATAACTGGCAGTTTCCAGCTAAAGGCTGACTGTATAGTATAGGGGACGGGTACTCCTCATCGTCAGTATTTATTTTTATGTGTGTGTAGGGAACTATATAAATGACATTTGCTAAACTTGTCGCAAAATAACTTGGGGTAAATCTTGGTGATATAAAACGAGTGGACGGGTGGTCTCCATACAAAGTAGTTATTAATTATCTTGAGAACTTTCCAGCAACATGAAGTGAGTAGCCAGACAGAAAACAGGACAAGAGAGGAGAGGTAGCTTCTTAAAGTAAAATTTTTCAAATTTAAAGATAAAAGGTGGGCATTAAATAAAGACCTGTTGGGACAGGTGCATTCAGAGCTACTGTAAAAACTAATATAGATATAACCTTAACACTTAGTGTTTATTTTTATTTTTCCTTAAGGGGGGTAGCGAGGCATAACGGATATGACTAGTAGAACTGCCGTTTAAAAATAACGATTATTTGAAGAAATTTTAGTAAATGGATTTTTATGATTTTCCTTTTGTTTCCCAAAAGAGTGTCCCTAAAATCAAATGTCTTTTTTTTAAGACTGACTACTAGACTCACTTCTTGTAATAGGTCTAGTAGTCAGTTCGAATTTTTATGTTATCATGTAGTTCGTTAGTAGTTAGTGGTTCTAGAAGTTATATTAAAGACAGCTATTTGATAAACTGTTACTGCTCTTAATCGCAGATTTATTTAGTCTGCGGTCCTGCTGAAGTGTAAGCGTATTCGTATCTTAACAAATGTAAAGATATTTGTTAAGATGAGTATAATGTTATTTAAATTTTGATGCTGCTGGCAAATTGAATTCAATACATTTCATTCCCATAATTTGTTTGCTTTATGCGAGCATAAACCATAAATGCTTTACGTAAATTTTATTTATTAAACTATTAAAAATAAAAGTTCCTAAAAAAGTTTTTTTCTCAAAACTTCAAGAAATTTTTGTACAGTCAGAAATTTAAATCAATAATTCTTGCAAAAAAAAAAACCGACTTCAAAACAGATAGTTGGGTACCAGTTCTAAACTGAAAATGTAATAAGTAATCCATAAGAACTATATATAAACCAAATAAAATATAAACAAAATGCGCTAAAATTAGCAAGAAAAGAAGAAAAGTCTATGTGAAAGCAACTCCTTATAACTGTTCAAAAGTTAAGCTATTTTCACCAACATCCGTCTTTTATGGGGACACTATTTAATTTTATAATTTTATATCTGTAATAGCGACCATTGTAGTACACATTATGTGTAAATTGCTCAAATGATAAGGGATACATCAAATTTCATTAACTATAGGGACACCCTTTCATTTCCAATTTTATAATTCTTTTAGCGGACATAATAATACACGCTCTGTGTAAATATCAAGTCTCTATCTACAATGGTTTCAAAGATAGGGCAACATAAATCAAATAACATCACCTATTGGGACACCCTTTAATTTAAAATTTTAAATTAAAGACCTATTGTTATAGAGAACTTGGCCACAAAGATTTTTTGTAAATTTCAAAGGTTTAGTCATATACAGCAAATTACAGAACTATTGGGCCACCCTTTAATTCATAATTCTAAATATTTATACTTGCTAGTATACCAGACAAAGTAGTGGAAATTCTGTCTGATTTTCAAGTGTTCAAAATATAGGGCAATATAGGTCAAAGTATATCAATTATGGGGACACCCTTTAAATTCTAAATTCAAATTATATACCTATTATAGCGTACTTAGTAATACAGGTTCTTTGTAAATTTAACGGTCGGTGTACAACTGTTCAAAAGTATGGGCATATACATCAAATTTAATGAACTATTGGAGCATCCTTTAATTTATAATTTTAAATATTTATCCTTTTTATTATAAAGGTCATAGTAATCGACATTCTGTAAAACTTGCAAGGTTTTGTCTTTAAAGGTTCAAAAGATAGGCTCATAAAAGTCAAATTACGTCACCTATGGGGACACCCTTTAAATTTTAAGTTTATTTTTTTTTTTTAATTTTTGTTGGTGGGAGCTATAGAGATACGCAATTTTTTAAAATTTTAAATTGGTGCCCTTTAGGGTTCTTAATACTCGAAAAAAACATGTAAGTTGTTTGGGGACACCCTTTAATTTTTAAGGAACGAACTGTTTTTAAAACGGGACCAATCTGTAAGCATAACCGTTATAATAAAGAAAAAAATTTTAAAATCGGTTCAGAAATGGCTGAGTTCTGCGGGCACAAAAATAAAAAAGCAAAAAAGCAACATTCAGACGAATTGATAACCTCTTTCTTTCTTGAAGTCGGTTAAAAAAACAAGTGAAATTAATCGAAACAAATTCAATTCATTTTCAATAAATATTCATATTTGCCACAAAAATAAGAAAATATGTTTTTTAATACTATTTTATAAGGGGAATATGAATGAAGTAAGGCATTGTGAAGTAAAAGCGATGGGAGACATTTTTAAAGATTCTTAATTCTCACAAAACAAAGGACGATAACGATGCTGTATAACTTAAAATTTTAATTGTAAAATTTCTCTAAAATTTCTCAATATAAATGCAAAAAAATTTCCAGCAGCAAAACAAAAAAATCCATTTAATTTAATTTTCTTTTCTTGTAGTTTTCTTTTTATAAAAAAAAACTAAAATAAATAAAAGCATAAATGACATACGACAGCTAATGAAAGAAGCAGGAAAATACACCAAAACCCTGTTAGTGTCCGGTAAGAAATCTCATGGCAGGTTTACCTTGAAAATTTGCCGGTTTAAGCTGAGTGCTTTTAAACAGGAATTGGCATACTATAGCACGACAAAACAACTTTCAATAAAAAATTATTATTTCTGAATTTATAGCAGGCTGCAATAACTTTTCTCAGCTTTCATTTCTTTTTTTATATTTCCTTTTTGAAAAACAAAATTAATGAGAATGTTGAAAAGTTGAAGAATGTGCGTACATATGTACATATGTACGTGTGACAGTTTGTAAGGACTTATGTAGCAAACGAAATTGTCATGTAATATAAGAAGGATGTCAAGGATTTTTATGCAGAAAAAATAACACTAATTGATGAAGCAATTTGAAGGCTGGTTAAATTACCAATAATTAAATCAAAAATCATATAAAATAATTCATTTATAATTTGCACTACAACAAACTGTTATACTCCTTAATTTAAATAGAAAAAAAAAACTCTTAAAATATAAAAAGAATTTTAGAGCCTATAAATTATGCACAAAATTGAGAGAAAAGTTGTGTTCACCAATTTCTAAGATAAAAGTGTTATACTTTTTTAAGTGGTATACACAATATATTCTTTAAAGGTTTTTTTTAACATTTTTCAAAGTAAGCAAAATTATTAATTTTATTTATTTATTAATTATAAAATATTGTTAATTATTATTAGATATCAACAACATTTTTTATAAAAATCTGTTATACCCCCTTTTTTTTGAGAAAATATATTATTTTTCCTTAGAATATGTTTGTTGTTATAATATTATACTTTTTATAAAAAAGTGTTATACTCAACATATAATATGTGCTAAAAAGTTATTGCACTAAATATTAAAAAAAAAAAAAATCAAGAGTGGCCTACACTCAACTTTAACCATACTCAATGGAAACAGATTTTTTTATGGATATATTACATAAAGAATATAACATCAAAGTATATTGGAATCGAAATATTAATTATTTTCGGTTTAGGGTGTTAAATAAACTTCCCCTTGCCCCTTCCCGATTATGCCCAAAATTTATACAGCTCTTCATCTCCATAAAACAAAGGCAAATACTAAATTTCGTTTTAATATGTCATACGGTATGACCAGTAGAGCGTTCACAAAATTTTCGGGGTAAGGAAACTACCCCTTGCCCCCTCTCGATTATGCCCAAAAACAATATAGCTCCTTATCTTCATATACCAAAGGCCCGTACTAATTTTCATAATGATATGTCAAACGGTATGACCGCAAAAATACTCCGCAAAAATAGTGGCATACACTAAATACACTTATAGGGTATTCCGAAAGTAACGTGTTATTTGCGCTAATTCCTTTTTTCATTATTTGAGCTGTAGTGGGCAACCACTTAAAATTTGCAGACAGTAATTAAAACTATATTCGTTTTATAAACAAGTATACAAAATTAAGCATAAAAATTAAAGGGTGTTCCGATAGTGACGTGATTTGCATTAATATGGTCTAATTTTTTAACCATAAAAGGTAGGCTCTTGAAATTTTCACAGATGGCGTATAACTATGAGCCCTATAAAAACCAGTACAAATTAAAGGGTATTCCGATAGTAACGTAATGTCGATGTATAATGCCTTTTTTTTTTGAAAAGTAATTGGTAGACTCTTGAATTTTGTACTGAAGATGTGTCGCTATGACAATTACGTCAGTTACATGTTTTTCATGTATATAACCTTATTTTTGAACTGCAATAGGTAGGTTCCTGATATTTTTATAACGAGTGTATTGCCATGACCGCTAAAACAACAATTACTAAAATTTAAAGGGTGTGCCGATAGCGATGCAATTTTCGCGAAAATTACTTTAATTTTTTTAACCTGAATTTATACAGAGTGTGTAAATTTATGTCCGCCAATTAAAAAAAAATTAAACGGTTTTGCGAAAGTGACAAATAGCTACGTTTGTATGTATGTAGCCTAATTTTTGAGCTAGAACGGGTAGAAACATAAAATATACGCAGATAAATTTAAATGTATAAATTTTTCATTTATACCAAGAACATATAATAAAACCAAAAATTATAGGGTGTTTCGATAATGACACGAATATCCTTCTATTTGAGCAGTGATATAACTACTGTAATAACAAGTAATGAAAAAAAATTATTAAATACAAAAGGGTGTTCCCTAGAGTAATTTGGCCTTCTCTTCTAAATGATATAGGCAGACACTTGCTATGTATACAGGATATTTAATCCTAAATAGTATAAAAAAATTATTAAAAATTACACAGTGGTCCATAAGACATAAAAAAAATTAACAGCTTGAGTTTTTAAAGTTTTACTGAACATAAAACGAAACCCTACATATGTGAGTCGCAACTGACTTAATTTTTTTTATACTTAATACTTGCAGCCATCACAACATTACACACTCTGTATTATTTTCAAGTGTCTGTTTATAACGGTTTAAAAGAAAGGTCCACTTATGGGGCCACCCTTTATCTTTAGGTTTACAAGTACTTTTCACTTAAGAAGAAAGAAAAAAAAGTTTTCAAAATCGATTTGAAAATTATGAAATTCTGAAGGCACAAATATATAGCAGATACAGATTTATTGATAACCTGCCTACTTTCTTGAAGCCCTTTAAAAAGTGTTATATTTATTAATTTTTCTTTTAAAGATTTACAAATTCTTTCCGAAAACCTGTATGTAGTACATAAGATTTATATGAAAATCGGTTTTGAAACAAAAATCTTCAACGAGATTTTAGGCAGATAAATTTCTACGAAAAACAAACTGTTATATTCTACTATATTGTGTGCCAAAAAACTGTTATACTCAATTTTTTTTTTTGAGAAAAATATAATATCGCTATTTGAATTAAGATTAAAAAAAATCTAGTTTGACTTGTTTTGATTTCCATCTGTTTTTTTAAACATCGATAAATTTTATTTATTTTTATATTAAAATCAGAAAAAAATGTTCTCTATTGAAGTTTATTTATATATAATTCTCGTTACAATTTCCTTTAATCATCTTAAATAATTAATGTGTTACAAATATAACTTTAATGTTTTCTTTGAAAGTAAAATGTTTAATGTTTCACAGCTGGAGCAGAAGATGCATAAGCACTCCACCTACTCCGCCCAGCAATATTTCCTTTCACATTAATAAAGAAACGTATATATTTTCCATTACTTTATATTAACAAACAGTCGTGTAATGTAAATGTAAAGAATATATTAAAAGGAATTTCATTAATATCTTTGTTGATTTTTAATATCTGACAAATATTTGACGTTATGGGTGTAGGTGTCTTTGGAGCTTAATGTGGGCGGGGTGTGAGTAAATTAGTGCCGTATTAAGAAAGTGTGTCTTAACGCAACTAATGTAAATTATAACAAAAATAAATTTTGTTTTGCTTTGATTTCTTTTATAGAGATTGGAAAATCTTTTTCTTATTTAATTTTTCAGTAGATTATTGTGGATTTATTATTGCTTGAGCTTATTTAAGGTTAGAGAACACAAATAATAATTAACAATTAAATAACAGTTTCTTGTAGAACTTTTATGTAAATTAAGATTTATATATAAAGCGGCTTTATAGTTTATTTTCCGTTCGTAAAATTCGATTGAGCTATTTTTAGTAGTGAATTTACTACTTTTTGAAAAAAAGGGTAACTAATTTATTGGTAATATGAAAATCTCTGTAAAAAGCTCTTATTCATGTTAAATTAAGACAGAAATTAAAAAGTGTAGGATAAAAATCTAACTTTCATAAAGGTAGTAAATATACTACTATTTGAAAAAGTGCTAAAATGATTAAATTTATTATTATTAAAAAAAAAAATAAAATACAGAAAACTTTTTCACAGAAAAAGTTATAAGTATACTACGATTTTAAAAAGGTGCTCAAATTATAAAATTTAGTACTAGTTTAAGGAAAAAATAAAATACTGAAATTCTTGTAGAACTTTTATTAAAGTAAGATTTATTTATAAAGACGCTTTATAGTTTATTTTCCCTTCGTAAAATTCGAATGTGCTATTTTTAGTAGTGAATTTACTACCTTTTGAAAAAAAAGTGTAACTAATTTAGTACTAATACGTAATTCTCTTTAAAAAGCCCTAATCTATGTTATTAAGACAGCAATTAAAACGTGTAGTATAAAAATCTGACTTTAATAAAGGTAGTAAATATACTACTATTTATAAAAGAGCTAAAATGATTAAAATTATTATTATTAAAAAAGAAAAAAATTAAATACAGAAAAATTTTTCACAGAAAAATTAATAAATGTACTACTATTTTAAAAAGGGTGTTAAAATTATAAAATTTCGTATTAGTTTAAGAAAAAAATACTGAAATTCTTGTAGAATTTTTATATAAAGTAAGATTTATTTATATATTTATTTGTTTATTTATTCGTAAAATTCGAATGTGCTATTTTTAGTAGTGAATTTACTACCTTTTGAAAAAAAAGTGTAACTCATTTAGTACTAGTATGTAATTCTCTTTAAAAAGCCCTAATTGCTGTTAAATTAAGACAGAAATTAAAAAGTGTAGTATAAAAATCTGACTTTCATAAAGGTAGTAAAAATACTACTATTTGAAAAAAGTGATAAAATGATTAAATTTATTATTATTACAAAAAAATAAATAAATAAATAAAATACAGAAAACTTTTTCACAGAAAAAGTTATAAATATACTACTATTTTAAAAAGGTGTTCAAATTATAAAATTTAGTACTAGTTTGAGGAAAAAATAAAATACCAAAATTCTTTTAGAACTTTCATATAAAGTAAGATTTATTTATAATGTCCTACTTTTAGTAGTGAATTTACTACCTTTTGAAAAAAGTGTAACTAATTTAGTACGAATATGTAATTCTCTTTAAAAAGCCCTAATCTATGTTAAATTAAGACTGAAATTAAAACGTATAGTATAAAAATCTGACTTTAATAAAGGTAGTAAATATACTACTATTTAAAAAATAGCTAAAATGATTAAATTTAGCATTATTAAAAAAAAAAACAAAAACAGAAAACTTTTTCACAGAAAAAGTAATAAATACACTACTATTTTAAAAAGGCGTTGAAATTATATAAATTAGTACTAGTTTATCTTGGTATTCTGATTCCAATATAGGATACTTTTTTTTCACAAAAATGTCTTATTTCCAAGAGAAGGAAAAGTGAAGGAAAAGCAGTGAAAGTACGCCTATTGTTTTACCGAGTTAAAGTTACTACATACTCTAAGGCATCTTTTATTTTTGAAAGTAGTATAATTAAAAAAATATGGCGAAACAGATGGCGGTGGTTTTTTTTTTCAAATAATGAGTAATTAATTCCTGTCTGTCTTTTACAGAGCTTTACAATAATTTTTAGAATTTTGTAAAGGGTAAATACCTAAGATTCTGAAAATTTGGTGTGATTTACTTTCAAAGCAAAATCGAACAAAATATTGTTAGGAGTTTAAGGGCACAGATAGTATGAAATAAAGAAATTAGGATCTTTTTTTCCAAAATGTAGCAAATATTACAAAACAGACTAAAGACTAATATTTAAACTTTTAACGAGTTTAAGTAACATATTGAAACAACAGATAAAAAAAAAGTAGTAAAAATATATACAACTTTAAAAAAAGTAGTAAATGATTTTTTTTTTAATTATTGTATTTAAAATAAAATTTTTTAGGTCTTAATTTCAAGGAAAAAAATTGTCATTATTTTATTTTTATTTAAAAAAGTTGTTAAAATATTAATTTCTTCAAGAAAAGTAATAAACATACTATTAAAAAAAAATATATTACGAAATTTATTCGCCAGTGAATTTTAAGTTTAAAAATTTTAAATTTTTGGTCTAGTAGATAGTAGTAGATTTGGTAGTGGACTTACTACTTTTTATTAAAAAGGTTAAATTTTAATAAAAAGTAGTAAATCTACTACTTTTTGAAAAAAATGTTAAGATTTCGTTTTCTGTTGCCCTTAATAATTAATTCTCTACTTCGACTTATTATTTAAAACTTAATATAATTAAAGTAAAAAAAAAATATTTTTATATTTCAACTAAAAAGTCAAGGTTTTTATTTTACTCCCTTTAACAAATTTAGAAAGGCTAATTGCTTAACTTAAGAAGAATTTTTCAAATTGCAAACATTGAACTTTCTTTAATAAACAACCTAAATACAAAAGTCTGGAGCAAAAGCAAGTAATTTAAAAAAAGTAATAGTAGTAGTAGTAGTAGTAGTAGTAGTAGTAGTAGTAGTAGTAGTAGTAGTAGTAGTAGTAGTAGTAGAATGTAAAAAAATGTAGTAGTAGTAATAGTAATTTACTTTTTTTATACATTATACATATATGTAGATTAAGTTTAATATGAAACCAAATAATAGAATGAATTGGAATTTACTACTAGTAGTAAATCTACTACTATTATAGAGCGCTTATGGCTTTACATTTAGATTTAATTTGAAATAAAACATGGTAATTATGGCGTACTTGATTTTCATAAAATTAGCAAATTAATACTTTTTTCAAAAATAGTACTAAAATATAATTTTTTTGTGAGTAAAAATTAAGAGGATAAAAAATTTTCAAAAATTATTTAAATTAAAAATTTCAAAAAATTTAGCTATATATTTACGACTGACTACATTATCTAAAAATTAGTAAAAGGCAAAAATAATTCATATTTCAAAATAGTAAATGATAAGATTTCCTTTTCTTTAACACTTTTGCAAACTTTTTTTCGCTATTTGTCAGTGTTTGAAGCTTTAGCTGAATAAGTTCCATTCATGCCCAATAAATCATACCTTCAAAAGAAATACGAAGGGAAATAAACAAAAATCATAAATAAATTACAGTAAATCCTGGGAGAAAAGTTTCTATCCCTAAAAGCTGCCAGAAAAAAATTTTATATTGTTGTTGTATTTTTTTCCTGCTGGCTTGTTTGTTTTTAATAAATAAACAAATAAAAGTAATTTTATTTTAATATATTAAAACTAAACAGCGATAAATGCAAAAAAAAAATAACTGACCGAGGGTCATAGAGAAAAATAAAAGAAAACAGAAGGAAAAATCAACTGTGTATTTATTTTTTTTTTTCAAAGTTAAAAAAAACCTCTAAGGAAAAAGAAAAATAAACATAATTTACTGATTTATTAAAAAGAAACATAAAAAGTATTTTTTTTTTGTTTTAAAATCCAATTAAAGGTAAAAAAGGTTTCTTTACCCCTCCCCCCCTCACACAAAAAAAAAATGAAGCAAATTATGTAGAAAAACTTAACTACGAATGCAAAACAACTTTGTAAGTTTCTTGTTTTTTATGGGCATATTATCCTTTCATTGTTTTGTTGTTATTTTAAAAGTTTATTTTCCCAAAAGAGTTTCTTTATAGCTGTAGCTATACAACGTAGTCAGTAGTTTCTAAAAGTCTATAATTTATTTCAAACTTAAAGGCATATTTTTGTAAATGCAACCCACAGAGCAATTACTCCTTTTCTTTCACTAAAATCAGTGTTGCTTTAAGAAATCTTGAACAAAAAATTTGAAACAATAAACAAGAACAGCAAACATTATAATTCAGTAGCACAAGTGTGTACAAAAAAAAAAATTTGTAAATAGTAGTAAATATACTACTTTTTTGAAAAAAAAAAACTTTACTACACTTTATAAGAATTGAAAAATACGATAAAAAATAATAGAGTCCATTGATGACTTCATTTCTAAATCTGTTTTTGCTGAAAGTAATTATTTTTTACTACTATTTTTCTATAAAGCATAAAAAAATATAATTGGTTTACTATATATGTATATGGCTTAAAAATATTACCTACACAAGTTTTTTTTTTTAAAGAAAACACAAATTTTAAAAAAGTAGTAAATTTTTGCCTAAACACTTCATACAACCTAAAAATCACAGTTAAGAAATAAAGGATTTAAAATGCTCACTGCTACTCTTATTTAAGAAGTATTGAAATGCCTACTTTTCTGTAAAATTTTAGCAACTTTTTTTACGTCTTAAAAAGTTTTAAAAAGTAATGTTTTCAAAATTCAGTTTATTTTAAAATGTTTTTAAAAAGTACTAAATTTGCTACTTTTTTTAAGAGCAGTAGTAAATTTTTATTTCTTGTACAAAATTTCTTTAATAATTAAAATAATGTTCAAACCAAAGTAAAATATGTAAAGAGTTACCAAATATAAAAACTTATTCCTTAAAAAGCAATTTACTACTTTTTTCAATAACTGTTATGACGTGATTTTTTATTAAATTTAAAACTAGCTGCTCAGAAATATCGAAAACTTTCTCTTTTTACAATAAAAAATATATAAAATACATATTGAAAAAAGTATTAAATTTACTACCTTTATCAAAGATTTAATTTATTTGCTACTTTTTTGTTATTCATTTTAAAATTTTCCTTTTTAGCTTAAAGTAATATTTATTATAAGAAATATTTGATATATGGTTTTAATATAATTAATAGATATAGATTAAAAATTTTAAATAGTAGTAGATTTGCTATTTTTTTCTAAAACCCAATTTATTTGCCACTGTTTTTAAAAATAATTATTTATTTGGGTTGAATACATTGTATGAACCATTAAAAACATACTTTGTAAAATATTCCTAAATTTACTACATTTAGGCCCACTAATATAACTTGCCAATAGCTAAAATTAGGATTTTATCGTAGAGATTTTATCGTAGAGATTTTATCGTAGAGATATTCATAGTAATTACGAGGATAAGGCTAGTTAGTATAACTTGCCTTTGGAGTACCCGATAGTTAGGGATCATTTTTAGCTGATTTATAATAATGAAAAGCCACTTATCGCTCCGACAAAATCCTAACTTTAGCTATTGGCAAATTAAAATAATGGGCCTTAAAAAGTATTAAAAATTACGCCTTTGCAAATTTGTTTCTTTTTTTACTGAAGCTTTCCTTATAAATTAATTTTTGATTATTATTTATTAAGTTCGAAAGCAAGCAAAAAATTATGTAAATAAATTTCAAATATGTACTATTTTTAAAAAGTACTAACTTTTACAAATTCTGTTTAAGTTTTAATAAGATAAACTGCTCCAGATAACTAAAATCATATTTCTATTAATAGTTCTTAAAATGTAGTAAAAACACTACTTTAAAAAAGTAGTAAAAATATTACTTTAAAAAAGTAGTAAAAATATTACTTTAAAAAAAGTAGTAAAAATATTACTTTAAAAAGTAGTAAAAATACTACTTTAAAAAGTACTAAAAATATTACTTTAAAAAAGTAGTAAAACTATTACTTTAGAAAAGTAGTAAAAATACTACTTTAAAAAAATTCCTAATATTTTAATATATAAATATTTTTAATTACAAGGAATAATTAAAATTAGATAAATAAAACATTTAGAAAAAAATTGTTACATACTATTTAAAAAAAATACGTTTTACTACTTTTTAAGAAGAAGTAGTAAAATTTTAAAATTTTGTTTATTTATTCAATGAATTTTTAAAAACGTGAAGAAAAAGGTATTTGTACTTTTTTCAGTACGTTTTTCATACGAAGCGAATCTAATGCTCTTTTTTAGTATTTATTTTAAAAATTACACTTTTGCTAATTTGCTTGTGTTTTTTACTGAAGTTTCTCTTAAAAATTAATTGTTGCTATTAAGTTCGTTTTTTATTAAGTTCGAAAGCAAGAAAAAAATATATATATAAATTTCAAGTATGTTCTAAATTTAAAAAGTACTATTGTTGCTAACTTTTACTAATATTGTTTTAGTTTTAAGAAAAACTGCTCTAGATAACTAAAATCACATAAATAGTTTATAAAAATAGTTTATAAAAAGTAGTAAAAATACTACTTTAAAAAAGTAGTATTAATACTACTTTAAAAAAGTAGTACTAATACTATTTAAAAAAAAAAAAATAGTTAAATACTACATAAAAATACAATTAAAAAAAATCCAAAAATTTTAATATATAAATATTTTTAATTACAAGGAATAATTAAAATTTAATAATATTAAAATTTTCAAAAAAGTATAATATATATTAATTTTTAAAAAATACCTTTTACTACTTTTTACGAAAAAGTAGTAAAATTTTTTAATATTTTTTATGTTTTTCATACGAAGCGACTTTAATACTCTTTTGTAGTATTTGTTTTTTTTTAATCTTTAAATATTATAATTTAATATGTTCTTACGCTAAATGAAATTTTATTAAATTTTTGTGCATTTAAATTTCTGTATTTATGTATTTCTGCAAAAATTTTAACATTGTATTATATTACTTTGCTTTTTATGCTAGAAAAAAAAAACATAAACTTTAGTTTTACTCATTAGTAGTAATTAAATCTTTGTTCTTAATTTTATTATAATGAATTACAACAATAGACAACAGTAGCAAGGATATCTTTGTCAGCAGTAGCATCATTATCATTATCATCATCATTAGTGTTCTGTATAAATGACTGGAGAAAGTATAATCATGTCATGTAAGTTAAGCATGACATGGCGTGTTTGTTTATATTAAAACACACACAAAATGGCAAACATGCACAAGTAAATAATAAATGTTATACAACAGAGCATAAAAGGATGCAAATAAAAATATTTAAATATAATAAATACAATTGCATTTAAATTAATTTCAATCGCATTAACCTTTACTTGCAAATTTCTATTTATTTTTACAAAAATAAAACAGAGTTCAACACAAAAACAGACAGCGAAATTAATAACAATCGGACTATATTTACTACTTCTTGAAATAATTAAATTTATCTTTTTGTTTTAACTTAGGAATAAATGTTTTACAATGTAAAAGTTAAAAAAAAGTATTAATATTGCAGTATAAACTGCAAAAGTTTTCATTTGTAAGAAAATATAGCTTTAAATAGGACAAAACGCCTCTTTTTCCAAACCATAGTAAAAACTCCCTGTTTCAAAAAGTAAAAAAATATTTTTAAATTTTGCTTACTAAAACAACTATTCATGTATACTTAAACTATTAATTTTTGATGTTTTATTAGTCTAATGGTTACAAATATATAAAAAACTACTCCCAAAAAAGGTAGTAAATTTACTACTTTTTTTCAAAAAAGTAAAAAAAAGAAATATTTAGTATACTTTAACAATAAGGCAAACGCTGGTTTGTAAGTATAATTTTTAATATAAAAAACTTACTCCTAAAGAAGATAGTTAATTTACTACTTTTTTCAAAATAGTACTAAATTATAAGTTTTAAGAGAAGTGACATATTAATAGATTATAAATATATCTCTAATGGTCACAAATTCATAAAAAATTACTCCTAAAAATGGTAGTAAAATTACTACTTTTTACAAAAAGTCTATTAACACTAAATACTTTTAAAATAATTAATTAATTAGAAATGAAAAAGTCAAATTAAAATAATTTAAAAGTTATTACTACTACTACTTTTTTAAAAAGTACTACTACTACTACTTTTTTAAAAAGATAGTATTTCTTAAAATAATATGTTCTTTTGTCAAATTAAATTGAAATTTTTGGCAATGAAAAAGTCACATTAAAAAAATTTAAAGGACATTACTACTCCTTTTTTTAAAAAGTACTACTACTACTACTTTTTGAAAAAGATAGTATTTCTTAAAATAACATTTACCCCTTTGTCCAATTAATTTAAAATGTTTCTAAATGAAAAAGTCAATTTAATAAATATGCTTAAAAGTAGTAAATCTACTACTTTTTGTAATTGGTCTAAAGGAGTCTACACTTTTTTCTGCTTGAAATTAATACATCAAAATGTTTTATATTTTTATGTTAACAAAAACTTGAGAAAAGTAGTTTAAACTACTTTTTTTGTATGATAAATGTATTAAATTTTCTTTAAGTTAAAAAAAAATGGTTCAGCAGTTTAAAAGAAAGTATTATATTATATGGTGTTTTATCGAGTTTTAGTTAATAATAAATATCAAAAAATATTTTGAATTAACTTTATAAAAAAAGGAGTAAATAAAAACTACTTTTTTAAAAAAGGGCCTAATTGCTTATATTTTTATACAATTTAAAGTGGAAACTTATAGAATGAAAAAATCAAGTTTATCAAGTGAGAGTGATATACACGGTCATGCCGAATCTTATATATCCGTCCCAATATTAATGCTAGATATTGTGTTACCCTCTTATGTTTCTTTGAAAATTGTTTTTGAGAATTGAAATTTTTTTTTTAAATTTTTTGTATTTTTTTCTTAATTTTTTGCAAATATTTTTCAGAAAATTTTTTTAAACATTCGTTTGTAAAGTCTTTAAATTAAAAATATAAAAAAAAATTTTTTTTTTTTAATTTTCTGTAAAAATTAGGAACCGTATTACGTTAAAATGGTCAGACTAAAGCAAAAAATTAATAAAAAAAATTTCCTCATTTTGACCAGCCGTAATGGGCCTGCCTATTGACTGCTCCTGTTTACCACTCCTTGCGATCTAACTGTCGCTGTCCTATATTTATTTAACAAAAACAAAAAGCAAACGAGAATCATTAAAACCGAAAAAACGTGGAAAATATAGGTGGTCGTGTTTTTTTTGCCCGCAGCCTCCAAAGGAATGATCTAATGTTACTGAATTGCAATCCCAAAATTTTCGAAACTATGCCTGGCAGATTGGTGGTCTTAAATTCTTTGTATCTCGCCTGGGAAAATGGCATTACTATTCGAACACTGACAGTCAGACAGATGGACATCGCTTTATTAACTTTTCTATGTATAAGGATCCAGAATATATATACTTTATGGGGTTGGAAATCAATATTGTAGAAATTACACACGAAATGACAAACTTATATGTATCCTTTCCACCTGTGGTGAAGGGTATAAAAAATTTAATTTTAAAAGAGGAGTTAATTGGTTTTATTTCTAAGTACTTTTTTAAAATAGTAGTAAAATACGTGGTTTCGATAATTCTAAAATAAAAATATTAAAAATTAATTCTTTAAAATAAGCATACTTTAAAATATGTAACTACTACACATTTTCTAAAAAGTAGTAAATTTACTCCTATTTTTTTTAAACAATTTTAAACGCCTATATTTTCGCCTTGTTAAATACAACATTTAAAAGCACTTTTAAAAAGAGATATAAAATATATATATTTACTACTTTTTTGACAATTCTAGGGGTTTTTTATTTATAAAAATTTATTTATTAAAATTTAAAAAATTTTAATTTTGGTTTTGTGTCACAAAAATGTAGTTGTAGTACTTCTTATAAAAAATATATAATATAATTTACTATTTTTTTTAAGATATCACTAAGGTAATTTTTAAACAGTTTAAACATTTAAATATTAAAAATCAATTAAAAAAATTAATTTTAAAAAAGTACTTTTTACAATATTTGTTTAACGTATAATTTACTATTTTTGTTTAAATAGAAATGTTTATATATTAAAAACCAGTTTTTAAAAAATTACTTCAGTTAAAAAAGTACTAGCAATATTTCTTTTTAGTATAATTTACTACTTTTTTTTTAAAAAATAACTATAACGATAAAAATAACCTAAGTGATTTACTATAGTAATTTTAAAACAGAAACGTTCAAAAACTAAAAAACAGAATTTAAAAAAAGTAGCAAATATACTACTATTTTTAGTAAAGCTATTTCTATATTTTTTTGTTTATTTTATTAAAATTTTAAAAAGTGAATTTTCACTTTATGCCATAAAAATATAATTTTAGTACTTCTTATAGAAAAGTTCTAACATTATTTATTTTTCATATAATTTACTACTTTTTTTTTAGATATTACTAATGTTTTTTTTAAACTTTTTTTAAAATAATATTAATTAAATAATTTTTAAATAGACACGTTTAAATATTAAAAATTAATTAAAAATTGAGTTTAAAAAAATATCTCC
The DNA here is from genome assembly GCA_949628195.1 of Phasia obesa. Classification (NCBI taxonomy): domain Eukaryota; kingdom Metazoa; phylum Arthropoda; class Insecta; order Diptera; family Tachinidae; genus Phasia; species Phasia obesa. Next base: position 7,597,732 of record OX451218.1, read on the forward strand.
TTTAAAAAAGTACTTACTATATTTGTTATTCGTATAATTTACTACTTTTTTTTAATATATTTAGTGATTCTCAAATATTTGCTAAAGTAATTTTCAAACAGAAACGTTTTAAAATTAGAAATCAGCCAAAAAAATTAATTTAAAAAAAGTAGCAAATATACTACTATTTTTAGTAAAGTAATTTTTTATTTGTTTACTTTTACCTTATTAAAAATTAAATCATATTACAACTTAATTTATGACCCGAATTTAAGATTTAATTTTTCTGAAAATAATGCTCATAAACAACATAATAATGTAATTGAGTTAATAATAATGAAATCGTTAAAAACAAATTAAAAATAATCACAAAATATTTTTTTTTTCATTCATCTTTGATGTTTCTTTGTTACTACGTTTTTTTAAGTTTTCCTTTTGCTGACAAAAAAGAAAAACAAAAACACTTTGAGAACGACACGAGTAAATTAAAGAAAGTGCTAATAAACAGTAAAACTTGTATTTCATGGTAAAAAGAAATGCGTTAAGCTGGTGTAACAACAAAGTAAATGACTTTTCTCGTTTTTTACTTTGATCATTTACACTTCAGCAAATGAGTAATAATGTTGATGGCTGGGGTAATAATGTAATAATAATTTCGTGTGTGCATTTTTTTTTGTTTTTGCAGGATTACTAATACAAAACGAGCAAAGGAGTGCTAGTAAAGATACAAAGCCTGCACTATGGGCAGTATGTTAACCAGTTTTCGATTTTTTCACAAACAAAATCATAAAACTATTGCTTTAATATTACTTTTTAAAATAGTTAGTTCTTGTAAAACATATGCTTGTATTAAAAAACAAAAGTATAGAATAGTAGTTTACTACTTTTTTAAAATGAAAATAAAATCTTATAAACATAAAAAATACTACCTTTTTTAGTGAAGTTAAACTGCTACTTTTGTTAGAATGTGCTAATATTTTTGTTTAGCTAAAAACAGAAAATTGTCTAGAGGCATTGAAAACATTATTTTTAAAAGTGGTAAATCTTTTCCATAAAAAAGTATTAAAAAATTTAACATATTTCTTTACTTCAAGAAAAGTGCGCAACGCGTTAGTTAAGTAGTAAACTTCTTATTTTTTTTTAAGGTTTTAAATATTAAGACGTTGACTTTACTTAAATAAAAAAAACATTTAAAAGCAAAAACCAAAAAAAAATATTATTTTTAGAAAAGTAGTAAATTTACTACTTAAAAAAAGTACTGAAATATGTAAGTTAGTTTTGTTAGATAATTTTAAAAAAAATTTACTACCTTAACAAAATGAACTTTTAATTTTTAATCTTGTAGACGAATAAAATTCAATAGTATTGAAAATACTACTATTTAGAAGAAAGGTAAAAGCTATAATAATTTGTCAACAAAATTTCTTAGATAACTCAATGCCAATATAATTGAATTTTCCCAATGTTTAAAAGCATGTAATACTAATTTCTAGAAGACTCATAAATTTACTACACTTTTAAAATTTACTGCTTAATTAAAACTCCTTTTTAGAAAAATACTAAACTATACTTTTCACATATTATGAAATGTTGGTGATTTAAAAATGTAAAGAGAAAACATTTTTATAAAATAGTAGCAGAAAACTACTTTTTTAAGTTTTAAAACAATTAACTTGTTCTTTATGTAAAGAATTTTAAATTTATTTAGTCAATAAATTTGTTATTTATGACTTCCAAAATATTAAAATTACTACTTCATATATTTTATAATTATAATTAATTTATTAATTAATTAAAAAACGTTAGGGGTTCAAAAACATAAAATTAGTACTTTCTCATATAAGGTAAAGGAATTACCTACTGTTTTGAAAAGTTTAAAGGACAAATTTTTTAGTGTATTTACCCATTTAGGTTTTTGAAGTCCTATGTTTAAAAGACAATAAAAAAACTACTTTTTAGAAAAGTAGTAAATAATAACTTTTTAAAATAATCCTAAAAATTAAAACTATTTTCCAGAAAAGTAGTTTTTTTTTAATATACATATTTTTAATATACATTATAGCTTTGAGAGTCTTAAAGCTCTAAAGTACTGCGTTTTTAAAATACTACTACTTTCAAAAGGTATTTAAAGTATACAAAATTTGACCTTTACAAGAAAATTTTATTTACTTAAAAATTAGTGTAATTGCTGGTTTATAGGTTTTCGTTTTTTAATTATAAGAAAAGTACTAAAATTACTACGTTTTTTGAAAGTACTGAACTGTAACATTTTTAGTTCAAGACATATTTTTTTTAACCATTTCAGCTTTGTCGTCTTTAAATTCCATTTTTAAAAAGAAAAAACATGCTTTTTAAAAAAGTAGTAAAAACTTTTTAAAATTTTCTAAATATTTACACTTTGTTCCGGAAAATGTATAATAATTAAATTTGATTTCATTATTACACATATTCATATATTACAGCTAAGAAGTCTTAGAAGATCTAAAAAACTAAGTTTTAAAAATAGTAGTACAAATACTTTCTCAAAAGATTTTAAGATGCTGGCTGGTTTGTAAATATAATTTTTAAAAACAAAAATATTTCTTTTAAAAATGTATTAAAATTGCTAGGTTTTTTTGGAGTATAAACTCTAAAAGTTTTTATTTGTAAGAAAATATAGCTTTAAATAGGACACCCGCCTTTTTTTCCAAACCGTAGTAAAAAACTCCCTTTTTCAAAAAGTAATAAAATATTTTTAAACTTTCGTTTACTAAAACAACTATTCCTGTATACTTAAACTATAAATTTTTGATGTTTTATTAGTCTAATGGTTACAAATATATAAAAAACTACTCCCAAAAAAGGTAGTAAATTTACCACTTTTTTCAAAAAAGTAAAAAAAAGAAATATTTAGTATACTTTAACAATAAGGCAAACGCTGCAGCGCGCTGATTTGAAAGTATAATTTTTAATATAAAAAACTTAATCCTAAAGAAGATAGTTAATTTACTACTTTTTTCAAAATAGTACTAAATTATAAGTTTTAAGAGACGTGACAAATTTTAATAGATTATAAATATATCTCTAATGGTCACAAATTTATAAAAAATTACTCCTAAAAATGGTAGTAAAAATACTACTTTTTACAAAAAAAGTATTAAATTCTAACCTTTTTAGTTTTAAGAGAAATGACATACTTTAATAGATTATTATATCTCTAATAGTTACATATATATAAAAATTACTCCTAAAAAAGCTAGTGAAATTACTACTTTTGTTTCAAAAGATTGTAACTTTTTTAGTTTTAAAATAAGTGACATACTTTAATATTTTATAAATATATCTCTAATGTCTACAAATTAAAAAAAAAATACTCCTAAAAAAAAGGTAGTAAATTTATTACTTTTTTTAAAAGAGTTCTAAATTGTAACTTTTTTAGTTTTAAAATAAGTGACATAATTTATTATTTTATAAATATATCTGTAATGGTTAAAAACTGATAAAAAATTACTCCTTAAAAAGGTTTTAATTTGACTACTATTTTTTTATAAAGTACTAAATTAAAATTTCTTAGTTTTAAAAGAAGTGACATGCTTTAATAGTTTTTAAATATATCTCTAATGGTTACAATTTATAAAAAATTACTTCTAAAAAAGGTAGTAAATTTACTACTTTTTTCAAAAGAGTTCTAAATTGTAACTTTTTTACTTTTAAAATAAGTGACATACATTAATAGATTATAAATATATCTCTTGTAAAATAGTGATAACTATACTGCTCTTTTCAAAAAGAAATTAAAATATTAATATTTAACATAAAATAGAATTTGAAGAAAAAGCTAGATAAAGCGATTTAATAGACTTTTTTCTTCCCCCAAAAAAACCTATTTTTACGGTTTAAAAGAAAAGTAAATAGTAAAAAATATGTTACTGTTTTTAAAATTTACGTAAACTAAAAAATTACTTATAAAAAAGGTAGTAATGTTACTACCTTTTTCAAAAGAGTTCTAAATTGAAACTTTTTTAATTTTAAATGAAGTGACATACTTTATTATTTTATAAATATATAAAAAATTTCTTTTAAAAAAGTAAGTAAATTTACTACTTTTTTCAGTAAAGTACTAAATTCACATTTTTTAGTTTTAAAAGAATTGACATTCTATAATAGTTTATAAAAATATCTCTAATGGTTACAAACTTATAAAAAATGTCTTCTAAAAAAGTAAGTACATTTACTACTTTTTTCAGTAAAGCATTTTTCTTAGTTTTAAAAGAATTGAAATTCTTTAATAGTTTATAAAAATATCTCTAATGGTTACAAATTTCTAAAAAATTTCTCCTAAAAAAGGCAGCAAATTTACTACTTTTTTTAAAAGGTGTTCTAAATTGTAATTTTTTTAGTTTTAAAAAGTACTTAAACTATAAATATTAAAAAAATATTACTTAATGTTATCATGTAATAGTAACACACTTTTTTTAGGGTTTTAAAAAGATAACAAAAGCGGTTTTGTTTTAAAAGTAAAAAGAACAAAATTAAAGCTTAAATTAGTTTTTTTGTTGTTTTATTTTAAGCCACCTTTACTTATTCATATTTTTATTTATTCTTACAGCAGCATATAATCGCATGTAAGCATGTATGCTATGGAATATAAAATAAGCATATTGTTGCTACTCGTTGAGTGATTTATAAGCGAATAACAAAGAAATACATAAACATTAAGTGAAAACGCAAGAAAACATGACATTAATACCATAAGCACTCACACAAATACATACTAGTCATATGTTTATTTCTACCTCCAGTTTAATACACCTTTCAGAGTGTTTGTAAAGCAAATTTAAAGGCACACGGAAGTTTTCAAAGAAATTATATTTTTTTTTTTTGGGAGGGGAAAAAGTGATTTTCTTAATTTAAATAAAAATGTATTTTGTTATATTTTTGTTTAATATGGTGTATGCAAATTTCGGGAAGATTTGAGTAAAATATAAATAAAATATTCGATTGGATTTTGATTGAAATAAAGTACAAGTAAATTTTAGGGTGAAAGTCCCTTTGCTGATACCTACGTATTTTTTTTCTTAAACATTTTCCATGCCTATTCAGCCGTGCTGCCCTAGCGTAACTAAACCTTAAAAAAATAACAATGTCATTAAATGCTTCACATGATATAGGGAGCCCATCTGATCTTAGTTAGGAGGAACTATAAAGGAAGAAAGTGTATTTTACATTAAGTAAATGCTTTCTCTAGTTGTGTAGACTTTTTTGGCACCATATGTTGTTCATAATTAGGCCTTTAAGGCTTTAAATTAAAAGAAAATAAATAAATAAATATTAATTTCTTTCAATTTAGGCCGAAGGAATGTTGGTATATCGTGCATCATATTTTAAGCAGCCTCAATTTAAGGGCAGTATAATCGCCTGCAGCTCAAAATCTAAACCATTCCACAATACCTTGTAAGTGAATGCTAAATAAAGAAGCCTTTATTTATAGTTTTTATGCCTTTAGAGCGTATTCCTCTACCTAGTATTACTCCAACTTAAGCGCCATCTGATTTCTTAGAAGCTTAACCGGAAACTACGAGTTAACCCGGAAACCAATGCATGATAACAAAAAGAGTTTTTTTTCCACTTAAACTGCCTAGTTAAACTGCGTAAACAATTCCTCCGTGAAGTAATCAAATTCTGTGCATAAATTCAAAAACTTTTTATTGAGATTCCCTGCCAAACAACATGAAGCCAACCGAAAAAAAACTTTTTCATTTATTTACGTTAAAGCTTTTTAAAATATTTATTCTTTATCTCTCTCCGCTCCAGCCATAATATTTTTGTGCGAAAAAGAGCCTCAAAAAACATATTGTACATTTTTTTTAATATTAATAAAAAAGAAATATTTATTTTATTTTAATATATAGACTTCGTGTCAACATTAATGGGTATATTTGTATACCCACACACTCGCACAGCTTGTGCCTTTTTTTATTGTAAATGTATTTGTTTTACTCGCAATTTTTTTCATAATTTTTTGTGTAAATGTACAGAAGGGAGTATAAGAGTGTGAGTAATAAATTATGTAATATTACAAAACACATTTGTAAATACACTGTTGTACGAGGGTGGGTCAAAAAGTCAGCAAAACTTAAACTTTTTTTTTCGAATGACTTTTATTACACAGTGCAACGGTGAAAAAAAAATACAAGGTCTTAACAGTATAGTTCCGAACCTACTAACAAAGTTAACATCTTTTCCAACGACTTCAATTACACACTGCAACCGTGAAAAAATACACTACCAAAGGGTAGTAAAACCCTATACCAGATTTGGCGAAATTGGTGACAAGTTTTTATTTAGGGGCTTCGAAAGATTGTGAAAATCAGTGGGCCTTTCAAAAAAATTTGTCATCATCTAATATATCATTCAAAATTAATGCTAGCGCTTAACTTTGTTTGGCAATAATGTAACTGAGGACTTGCTAATTAAATGTTTTTATCATTTCCTAAAAAAAAATAAATTATTCCTGCACTTTTTTTTTAAGAAAATTAAAAAATATATATTTTGTAGCATAACTTACAGGGACTCTTAAATTTTCTTTAATAATATATAGAAAAATTGTAGCCACTGTAAAACTAAACAACTTTTGTGAACTTACTAATACAATCTGAAGGTATGTAGGCACCCTAAATAGATCATCAAGATCACTTTGTACCTTAAAACATAAATTTACTAAGAATTTTTTTTTAAGTCACTATTTTTGTGGAGTTTATACAGGTCATACCGTTTGACATATAGAAATTAAATTCAGTATGTGCCTTTGGTATATGGAGATGAAGAGCTATATAAATTTTGGGTATAATCGGGATGGGGCAAGGGGTAGTTTGCTTAAGACCACAAACTGAAAATAATTAATTTTTCGATTCGAATATACTTTAAACTTATATCCTTTATGTAATATATCCATTAAAATATATGTTTCTGCAACATTATTTAACTTAAATCTATTTCCGTTACAACCATTTTGTTAAATTGAAAACATAAAAAACAAGTGCCAGTGCTATACTCGGCCATAGTAATATTGTATTACCTCGAATGTTTCTTTGAAAATTGGTTAAACATTTTTTTTGGGTTCTTTTCTAGAATTTTTTTGAAAATTTTTAGGAAAACTTTTTTTGATAATTTTCTGTAATTTTTTTTTGATTTGTAAAAATTTGTAATAAAATTTTTTGTTAAAAATTATTTGAACATTTTTAATAAAACATTTTTTTTTTAATTTTTATTTGAAATTTTGTTAAAATTTTTTGAATTTTTTTTTCAGTTTTTTTGAAAATTATTTCCAAAAATTTTTAATAAAGTTTTTTGTTAAAAATTCTTTCTTCAGTTTTTTTGTGAAAATTTTTTTAGAAAATTTTTTTGAAAATTATTTTGAAAAATTTTTCTTAAATTATTTGTAAAAATTTGTTGTTAAAAATTATTTAAAAAAAATTTTGGAATTTTTTTTTTATTTTCGTAAAAATTTTTTGCAAACATTTTTTTTTGAGTTTTTTTTTGTAAAACTTTTTTTGAAACGTTTTGTGTACATTTTTATTAAAATTTTTTGTTAAAAATTGTTTGAAAATTTTTAGTACAACTGGTTTTTAAATTTTTGTAAAAATTTTTGAAATGTTTTCTTCAGTTTTTTGTAAACTTTTTTAGAAAAATTATTTGAAAATTATTTGTAAAAAGTTATTTTTAAAATTTTTTGTAAATTTTGTCTTAAATTATTTGTAAACATTTTTATTAAAATTTGTTGTTAAAAATATTTTTGGTTTTTTTTTAATTTTTCGTTAAAATTTTTTGCAAACATTTTTTTTGAGTTTTTTCTGTAAAACTTTTTATGAAACTTTTTTGTGTTAATTTTTTGTCAAAATTTTTGTTAAAAATTTTTTGAAAATTTTTAGTAAAACTTTTTTAAATTTTTGTAAAATTTTTTTTTAAATGTTTTTTTCAGTTGTTTTGTAAAACTTTTTTTAGAAAATTTTTTTGAAAATTATTTGTAAAAAGCTATTTTGAAAATTTTTTGTAAACTTTTTCTTAAATTATTTGTAAAAATTTTTATTAAAATTTGTTGTTAAAAATTGTTTAAAAAATTTTTGGATTTTTTTTTTTAATTTTTCGTAAAAATTTTCTGCAAACATTTTTTTTAGGTTTTTTTTTTTGTAAAACTTTTTTTGAAACTTTTTTGTGTAAATTTTTATTGAAATTTTTTGTTAAAAATTTTTTGAAAATTTTAGTAACTGTTTTTTAAAATTTTGTAAAAATTTTTTGAAATGTTTTCTTCAGTTTTTTTGTAAAACTTTTTTTTAGAAAATTTTTTTGAAAATTATTTGTAAAAAGTTATTTTGAAAACTTTTTAAAATTTTTTCTTAAATTATTTGTAAAAATTTTTATTAAAAATTATTTAAAAAATTTTGGATTTTTTTTTAATTTTTCAAAAAATTTTTTGCAAACATTTTTTTTAGTTTTTTTTTGTAAAACTTTTTCTGAAACGTTTTTGTGTAATTTTTTTGTATAAATTTATTGTTAAAAATTGTTTGAAAATTTTTAGTAAAACTGTTTTTTAAATTTTTGTAAAAATTTTTTGAAATGTTTTCTTCAGTTTTTTTGTAAAACTTTTTTTTAGAAAATTTTTTTGAAAATTATTTGTAAAAAGTAATTTTGAAAATTTTTTATAAATTTTTTCTTAAAGTATTTGTAAAAAGTTTTATTAAGAATTATTTAAAAAATTTTGGAATTTTTTTTTAATTTTTCGAAAAATTTTTTGCAAACATTTTTTTTAGTTTTTTTTTTCTGAAACGTTTTTGTGTAAATTTTTGGTATAAATTAACTTTGGTATAATAAACTTTTTGTATAAATTTTTTGTTAAAAATTGTTTAAAATTTTTTAGTAAAACTGGTTTTAAAAATTTTAGTAAATTTTTTTTTAAATTTGTGGTAATTTTTTTTTTTAATATTTTTGTAAAATTTTTTTTTAAATTTTTTGTAAAAATTTCGTTATAAAGTTATTTGTAAAAACTTTTTTTGAAATTTTTTTAAAAAATGTTTGGTAAAATTTTAGAAAATATTTCGTAAAAATTGTAGTGAAATTTTTTTTTAAATATTTTTTAATTTTTTTTTTGTAATTTTATTTTTTTATTAGGCAAACAAATTTCTTAATATAAAAATCACCTTAAAAAATATAGTTGGGTGTGGTTTTTCGCCCGCAGCCTTCAATGGGATAGTCTGATGATACTTAATTGCAATCCTAAAATTTTCGAAACTATGCCTGGCAGATTGTGGGCTTAAATTTTCTATATCTCGTCTGATGCCTTGGCATTTCAATACCAACACACACAGGCGGACTGATGGATAGACGGACAGACTAACATCGCTTAGTAAATTTCTCTATTTATAAGCATCTAGAATCTATATACTTTATGGGGTCGGAAATGAATATTATAGAAAATACACACGGAATGACAATATATACCCTATTCCAACAGTGGTGAAGGCTTTAATAAAACTTAAATAGTGTTGAAGTCCGGGTTTTTTTGCAATAATTATTAGAAACGCTAAGTGTGTTATATATAAAAATATGCCAATCACCTTTTGAAACTCGTCATTTCTATCAAACAAATTGTGTCCTTTGTAAGGACATATTGCTGCATCCTCGCAGTTTAGTAATATTAATAATTTTGTATGTCTTCTTTTTGTTATTTTTTCCAAGAAAAATTTCAAATTTAACATAAAGAGAAAAAGTATGTAAAAATAAAATTAAATCTACAAATTACACAAATAACAATTGACAGTGATAAAGGATGATGGATGGCTTTTGGAGTGAATAAAATATTAAACAAATTATTTTTACATGTAATAAAATATGTATAAAGTATTTTATATGTTGGCGTATAAAAACTTACTATAACGGGTGATTTTTTGTGAGTTATGGTTTTTATACCCACCCAAATAAAGTAGAAGAAATTTCTCAAAGTGTATGAAATTCTAAGCACGATTATGCCGTAAAAAGTTATTTTTAATACGGATGGCAACGTTAGTTGTGTCTTTCTTCTCTATATTGCCTTTAGGCATACGATTATAACTTATAACTTTAGAAAATTTTTTTATGGCAATCGTACAGGTTAAGTTGCTGATACAGAAAGCAGGCTATAAAATGGTCGAAATGAATAAAAAAATTTTTTTTATAGCACATGAATTCTGATAATAAAATTAAATAATTTGTGAGTGTTGCTGCGGTGTATAACAAATTGTGTATTTGTATGATAATAAGACAATAATAACTGAGTATGCCTGAGTTTGACACATGTCACGAAGCACAAAGAAGCTGTCAAGAATTTCACTTCTTTCTTTTTTGCCAGCACGCAACAAAAAACATTAGTCTTTACAAATTTATATTTTTGCTATGAAAACATTAGTCCATAGTCCTTAGTTTTTCGTATTGTTGAGGATGAGACAAAGACAAAATTGAAATATTTCTTGCTTCGTTTTGCTTAATAAATCTTTCAAATATTTCATTTTCCTTAATCTCCACTATATTTAAGCTCGCTTTATAATTATCACAGAAAGTCTTTTGTTTTATCTAGAATTTATTAAAATTAAGTTTATTGTGAACTTGAAATTGCACATTTACACATCCTTAATACAAAAACACAACAAGAATCCATTGAAATATGAGATTGAATGGATTTAGATATGAGTGTGTATGTTTCTTAATATCCATACATATGTATATGTGTGTTAGTTAATTTTAATCCCTGGCATACTAAACAGCGAACTTTCTTGTTTGCACTTGTGTTTTATCAGGACATAGGACATCGAATGCTCATAAAAGACTTCATATTTTAGAATTATGGCATAACGGTTGGGGGAAGGGGCATGGCAGTTTCCTATCTCGATTTGCAATTTCATTGTATCAGCTCATTGCATTAATACCTCGCTTATTCTATTATGTGTGTGCATAATAAAATGTGTACGGTATTTCATTTGCATTAAAAGGACTTCTGATGTTTCATTGAAAACAACATAATCATTTGAGGCTTCTTAAACTTAAACTATAGCTTAAGTATTATTAATTTGTAAGAAAATTATTAAATCTTTTAAAATATTAAATTAAAAATAAAACATAGAAGAAAAAACTGTTTATGATAAAACGGAAATTTTAGAAAACTTCTTAAAAGGAAGTAAATTATGCCATACCTTTAAAAATGATTATTTTTTATTATAAATATTAAATTCTACTACTTTTTAAAGGATAGTAAATTTTACCTTTTTAAAAAGTAGTTAATTTTACAACTTTTTAAAAAGTGTTTAATTCTACTACTATATAAAAAGTAGTTAATTCTATTACTTTTTTAAAAGTTGTGAATACTACTACTTTTTAAAAGGTAGTCAATTTTACTACTTTTGAAAAAGTAGTTAATTCTACTACGTTTTAAAAAGTATTTAATTCTACTAATATTTAAAAAGTAGTTAATTCGACTAATTTTTAAAAAGTTGCAAATTCTTTTACTTTTTAAAAAGTAGTAAAATTTACACCTTTTAAAAAGTAGTAAAAAAAATTTTTTTTAAATTTTTAGTTCTACTACTTTTTAAAAGGTAGTCAATTTTACTACTTTTGAAAAGGTTGTTAATTCTACTACCTTAAAAAAAGAAGTCAATTTTACTACTTTTTAAAAGATGTAAATTTTACTACTTTTAAAAAAGTAGTTAATTCTACTTCTTTTTAAAAAGTTGTAAATTCCACTACTTTTTAAAAGGTAGTCAATTTTACTACTTTTGAAAAAGTAGTTAATTCTACTACTTTTTAAAAAGTATTTAATTCTACTAATTTTGAAAAAGTATTTAATTCTACTAATTTTTAAAAAGTAGTAAGTTCGAATAATTTTTAAAAAGTAGTAAATTCGAATAATTTTTACTAAGTAGTAAATTCTACTACTTTTGTAAAAAAAATGCTGAAATTTCTTCCAAAAAAGCCAAAAGTTATTTACTTTATATTATTTTATATAAAAGAACAAGAACTAAAAAAAATTTAAGTAAAAAAGTAGTCATAGTTCATTAATTGTTTAACATGCTAATATAAGAATTTCCTTAAAAAGGATTTAGACATTAATTAAGGAGTTTTAAAACTTTAAAGAAAATAATAATTTATTAAAATTTGATCTGCAAAATATAAATAAGTAGAAAAAATATATTAAACGTAAAATTAGCATTTGGTAGTAGAAAATCTTTATCCTAAAAAATTATTTAAGTTTTTATTTAAGCGAAATAAAAAAACACTCAAACAAAATTTCAAATTATTACTTTTTAAAAAAGTAGTAAATTCTACTACTTTTTCGGAAAGTGTTAAAATGGAAAAATGTCGAAAAATGAAAACTGAAATATTATTTAAAGTAAAATAGTAGAAATGTTTAAATAGTAGTATAAAATAGTAAAAAGTAGTATATTTACTACTTATTTTAAATCGCTGATAAGTTGAAAAATCATGAAAGTTATACAAAACCGACACTATAGAGCCTACAAACTTTTTAGAATACCACAGACTAATTTAAAATTTTAATAAATTCCAGGTGGAACAACAAATAATTTAGTACTTTTCTGAAACGTAATAGATTTACTACTTATCTGCTTATAGCTCGCTATACAAAATTCTTCCAAAGTTTCGACAAACTTTTTAAATTAACACTTTTGAAAAAGTAGTAATATCTACTACTTTTTTCAAAAAGTGTAAAGGTTGCTTTGAAAAATGTCGAAATATTAAAACTGCAACTTTATTTAGAGTAAAATGTTAAAAATGTTTAAATAGTAGTTTAAAAATTTGTAAAAAGTATTTTAAATCGCTCATAAGTTGAAAAATTATGGAGTTATACAAAAACTACAATATAGACCCGACAAACTTTTATTAAATACCACACATAGATTTAAGATTTTTCTAAATTCAAAAATAGTACTTTTCTGAAACGTAGTAGATTAACTACTTTTCTGCTTAATGCTCTCTATACGAAATTCTTCCGAAATTGCCGACAAACTTTTTAAAAAACGCAGACTATTTAGTAAATTCTAGGTAAAATATGAAAAATTAGTACTTTTTTTCGAACATACATATGTATATAGTTGATTAACTATTTACCTTCCAAAAGTTCTTGTGCAAAAGAGCTCAACAATATTTAGAAATTAAGTTTTATTCAATTTAAACTCTTAGATTCCCTTTGATGCAAGATTTTAAAAAAAGTAGTAGATTTACTACCTTTTCCGAAAGAGCTTTAAATTGATAGAAAATAACCTTAGGTGTTCACAAAAGAATTTACATGTTATATTATTTCTTGGAAACGTAGTAGATTTAGTACTTTTTTACAAAAGGGTCGTATATTTTTTTTTTGTTACAAAACTGCTGTAAAATTTTTTTGAATAGCAGTCAATGTACTACTTTTTTTCAAGATTATTTTTACATCTTGTTAGACTTAAAAAATGGTATTTAATTATACTATTGAAAGTATATAGCTACTGGATTATTTAAAAAAAAATTTAGCTTTATATATAGTCTTTTTAAGAATTTCACTTCATTAACAATCAATCAAATTAACTCGATAATCGATCAGGCCACTAGGCTTTCGATTATATAAATTGTTGGCAACTTAAAGATACATATTTAAATTTTTTTTTTAAATAGTAGTAGATTTTTTACTTTTTTTCTTAATGTGTATGGTGTAAAAACTAATTAACCTAGGGTAAGTTGATAAAAACCTTGAAAAATAGTGTTTTGCTAGTGTTTGCTAGCATAGCAGATTTACTACTTTTCAGATAGTAGCATTAACTGAATTTTAAAAAGAATCACATATTTTATATTTGCAAACATCACAAAATGTTCTTATGTTGCTTAAAGTGATTTAATAAAAATATTAAAATTAATAGAAATATTAAAACTACAACAGTTAGTAGTTTAACTACTTTTTTTTAATTTATTTAGTAGCAAAAATATATATGGGTATAAAAAGTTTTGTTTTTTCTAAATTTTTAAATTTTCGGTTAGTTAAAAAAAAAAAACTTTTAATATTTTAGAAACGAATGTAGTAGATTAAATACGTTATTTATAAAAAATACTACTTTTTTTATACTACTATTTTTTTAAGTTTGATTTTTACGGGTTTTTCTAAGGTTTGCTTGTATAGTATTTTCTAAAAAAAATTGGAAAATACCATACAACTTTTATAGGTTACAAATGTAGTAGATATACTACTTTTTACAAAATAAACAAAACGTTGTGTATAAAAGTGTATTCCTATAGAGATAGGAAGAAATTATTTTTTTTTTTTAATTCTAAAATGTTTAAAATATTGTTTAACTTAAAATAAACATTTTAAGTAGTTTTAAAATGTTTACTTTAATTCTCGTTCTTTATACAAATAAAAATGTTTTACATACTACATATTAATTTTCTATTTAAATCTCAAACCACTAGGGCGTATAAGTCATTTTCGCCACAATTCTCTACTAATTAAGTATACGTGATGTTGGTCTTAAGAATTTCATACGACACTGCTTTAAATGACCTTAATGATTGCTTGCTTGCTGGCTAGTAATTTTAATCCATAATTGTATAACATGAACCATAGGAAATCAAATCGACGAAGGACGATTTAAATCATAAACTTAATATTATTATCGCAACAACAAAACAAAAAAAAAAAAACATACACACGTTGTCATACAATTCAAAGCCATCAATCAAATTATAAAAGTGTTTTTTATGTTTAGTCTTTAATTACATTTTATTACATTTTAATTAAACTGTTGCTGTGTGGCTTTTTAATACCAAAAAACTACATGGTTGTAAGTAAGAAAATTTATACAGAGATTAAATTTGCTGTAAAAAGCAATATGTTCAATATATTTTTATAATAAAATAAAAGGGCATTAAAAACAAAACATAAAAATTAAGCTGTCATATATTATATTATATAATGCGTTTTTAAATACAAATATTTATTATAAATCGGAAATTATGTAAGTATGTGTGTGTGTGTAAACAAACACTGAATTTAAAAATTTAATACTTTTTTAAATCATATTTAAAAAATAAAAAGAATTGTTTGGTTTGGAGCTTATCTAAATGGGAAATAAAGTAGATTTACTACTATTTGTAAAAAAATTAATTTTGTTTGCGAAAATTTAAACATTTTAAACTTTTGTAGTAGAAATAAACTGAAAGAAATATAAAAAAGCTATTCTATGTATCCTTCTAACTTATAATTAAGTTATTCAAATAAGAAAAACTGAATTATTTTAAATAGTAGTAGATTTACTACTACTTTTTGAGAACGGGCATACACCTAATTTTTATATCAAAAAACCTCATTTAATAAAAACTAAATTTTATATAAAAAAATATCCTTAAATACAAACAAATCGCTTAAATTGCTAAACTTAAGAAAAGGTAGCAGGTCTGCTACTTTTCTTTGAATGCTGAAAAATTATGGAAACGAATAAAATAATTGAAATCCAGGTTAATTTGTATTTAATAGGAACAACAACTTAACTTACTACACTTTAAAAGTAGTAGATTTGATACTATTTAAAAAGAGTAGTAAAAATTTAATTTTCATAAAACATAAAACTAGACAATAAAATATAATGCGAGATTACAAAATATAAAAGACAGAGTAGAAAAAATAATAATAATAATAATAAATATAATAATGAATATAATAATAATAAATAATAATAATAATAATAATAATAATAATAATAATAATAATAATAATAATAAAATAGCTTAAGACCCCAGTAGTCATAGCTTTCTCTTAGTTATCTTAAAATTATTTTATAACTTTATGATAGCAAATAAATAAATAAATAAATAAATAATAATAATAATAATAATATTGAAAAAGAGTAGTAAACAATTAATTTTTCGTTAAATGTTAAACTTGACAATAAAATGTAACACTATATAACAAAATATAAAAGACAGCGCTTAATTCGTTATATATAAAAATGTAGTAGAAATACTACATTTTTATATTTAAAAAAGTAGTAGAAATACCACTTTTTATTCTAAAAAAGTAGCAGAAATACTACTTTTTTAAATGCCAAATTATCTTAATTTTATTTAAAAAAATAATATAAAATTAGGAAAAACGTCAAACTTTCAACAATCAAAAAAAGTAGTAGATCTACTACTTTTACACTAAGAGAAGTTTTTTAACGTTTTCCTTATTTTAGTTAGTTAAAAGTAAACAAAAATTTATATATAGATTTTGACTAACACAGTGCAACACGGAAAAAAATAACCATATACGGACACCACTACGTGATAAAAGACCAAAAAAGACCCCTGTCTCCCAGTTTTGCCCAAAGTCCTCCAGGTTTTTTTTATGGGCCCTCAACGATGTGGGGCCTCGATGTCATTTTTGCCAAAAAAAAATGATCATTTACTCAAGCTCATATTTTGCAAACCGTTTGGAATTTTGATATACTCTCTGAGGCAAAGTTGTAGCTCTTGTCATAAAGAAGAAAAATTATGAACATATAAAATCGAAAAACTTCATCTTCAAGGTCAAAATCGCAGAAAACTTTAAAAAATTTAATTATTTTTATCTTTTTCCCTGTTCAGGTCCATAGGTAGCAAACCGTTCAAAACTCAAGGAAACAATCAACTACAAAAATGAACCCAAGATCTCAGTAAACAAGTTTCTAGAACATATGAACTTCCTAGGAATGATTCTTAATACCGTTTAGGGAGCGCTTAGGTAGCTAAAAAATTTTCGGGAAATTTTTCACTTTTTTTTTGGTCTTTTATCACGTAGTGGTGTCCGTATATGGTTATTTTGCCATGACTTAAAAAATTACACAGTGTGTAATTGATTATTAGATATAAAAAAGGTAGTAAATTTACTACTTTTTGCAAAATTGTATTAGTTTTTGCATTTATTTTTTTTTTTGACTTTTTAGCAGAAATTTTTTTAGAGAGCAGATAAGGGATGTACTACTTTTTTCAAAAATTATTTTTAGTCATGATAAAACTTTTAATTGGTCATAATTGGCTCTCAGTTTTAATATTAATAAAGCTGTATTGATTTTATTAAGTTAGACTGGCTTTTAAGGAATTTATTGTATCTGTTGGTGGGAGCACTTTATGCGCTTAACAAAAAATTAAATAAACGACATAAAATACAAATTAAAAAAAAAAAAACATACATATCACACACACATACACACATACAGTGTATGACAATTCAATGAAATCTTTTTTTTGGAAAATCTATTGCTAAAATCTTGATTTTCATAAGATTTTTTTTTGTTATTTGAAAAAATAAATAAATTAAGTATCAAAACTAATGATTAGAATTTTCAAAAACAGTGTTTATTTCACGCACTGTACATATGTATGTGTATGTATTTTTACAGTTATATTTATTTTACTTTTTTTCGCAAACAAAACTGTAAAGTGCAAATAATTTAAATAAGCTTTAATTATGCGTTGTGTTTTTTTTTTGTAATTTAATCAAGCGGAAAACGAAAAAAAAAAATAAAAATATATATATTTTTTTAATTTTAATTCTAGCATAATTTTAATACATACTATTTAGTTGTTATGTCACAGTCATTATAAAATTAATTTTCATTTAATTTTATAGTGACCGCTATCAAAAGGTGTTTGAAAAAAAAGCAATTCATAAAATATTTACGGCAATAAAAGCTTTTAATAAATATAAATGATTTTTTTTTAATAATTAATCAATATGTACATACGTAAGTGATTGATTTAAATCAGTATGTAGTTTAATATTAAAATATTTAATTGTTTGTATGGTAAAATTTAAAATAAAAATTATAGTTAACAATATTTAGTTATTTTCTTCTCAAGTTTTCAGTTAACATAGATATAAATAGCTTTATATAATGCTTTCTGTGTCTCCCAGCCCGCTGACTTGTAGTCATAAATCATCTTAATGCAATTTATATACTTACAGCTGACACTCTTATGTATACAGCTCTCTCTAATGATCTATTTGCCAACAAGTAAAAATGTTCCAAATAGCCCTAAGTTTTCGTGATATTTTCAGCTAGCACTTCCTCCTCAAAGTTAGAGCATACATGGTTCAGTTTGACAAAATATAGCTAGGGATCGTTGCTTAATATAACCACCCTATATTTTTTTTTTTTTTGCAAAGAACGAAGCATACTTTTATCTATTTAAGTAGAACTAACACTTCGATTTTTTGCGAAACAATTGTGAACGGATAAGTAATTTTTATTAAATTATTATTAATCATACGTCCCCTAAAAGTTTTTTAAACTGTTAACATCAACTGTTAACATCTGGTGGTGATCAATTCAAAGTGGAATTTTTAAAATTTCTAACTTAAGATTAGCCTTCACGACCATTTCTCTAAACTTAATTTTTGTCTTTTTTTCCTATCAACAGTTGTAAATATGATCATACCACATATTATTTGTGTCAAGTGCACAAAAAGTTAAGAAATATTAATTGCATAAATCCCAAATGTTTTTAACAAAAAATGATTTGATATATTATTTTAGTTTGCATTATACTTAAAATGAATTTTATTTTGTGAAAAGAAACTTTAACGTATGAGTGATATTTACATAATATTTATTAATCATACGCTAATGACATAGTGAAACAAATAAAAACTTTTTGAAAAATATCCACACAAACTTGACAAAATAGGTTCGATTATACTATCAAAGGGTATTAAAACCCTAGACTCAGTATGGCTAAATTGGTGAAATTGGGCCTCGAAAGATTCGGAAAATTACCGGGCCCTTACAAAAAGGTGTCATCAGTATTTGTCTAATATCTCATTCAAACTAGCTGCTAGAGCTTAACGTTGTTCGGCAATAATGTAGCCGAGGATTTTTTTTTAATAAATTCTGTATACATCTTATGTCCAAAAAAATATATTATTCCTGCACTTTTTTTGAATAAGAAAATTAAAAAAATAGCTTTTTTCTACTTTCTTCAAAAAAAACTTACAGGGACTCTAAAATTAACACTAACAATATATTGGAAAATAGTAGCCACGGTTAAGGTGAACAACTTTTGTAAACATACCAATAAGGGTCCATTGATTTTTCGAATCTTTCGAGGCCCCTAAAGAAAAATTGGTCACCAGTTTCGGCAATCTGAGTATAGGGTCTTAATAGCCTTTGATAATAGAATAGAAACTATCCGATATCAGATTACATTTTCAAATCTGAAAAATCGAATTAAAGAATACTGAGAAATTTTGTCTAAAACATATAAAGGCAACACAGTTTCGAAAGTAAGCTTAAAATTTTTATCATTATTAATACCAAATATTAAAAGTTGGCAAATTTTTTTTTTTAAATGAAATATTTTTGAAAAGTAATTTAAAAATATAAAAGCTTACGATAACGTAGATTTTATTGCTATCAAGAAATATTAAAAAAGGTAAATTGTTATTAGTCGAACTGTTTTATGTATTACATACAATGAAATTTATAATCAAGCTTAAGTTCGTTTTTATTCTCTCTAAGAAAGAATTAATTAAATTACAAATTAGGTGATAATATTAAAGAAAAATTGGGAAAATTTAATTTTTTTTTTTTTTTTTTAGACACCAGCAACGAGTGGAATGCACATTTTCTAGACAGCCACGTCCGTCATCAGCACTACTTGTATCTAATCTACTTAGGGTAGTATTTTAGTTGTAAGCATCATCTATTTAACCAACCAAACTCAGATAAAGGAATACGAGAAAACTTGTATTCAATTATCAATCGTCAATTGGTGAGAACGAAGTCTACCACTACCTTAAGCTTCCCTCTTGTTGAATATTTTTACTTTAATGTTTACCACCTATAACACTACCCTAAGTAGATTAGATACAAGTAGTGCTGATGACGGACGTGGCTGTCTAGAAAATGTGCATTCCACTCGTGCTGGTGTCTAAAAATTAAATTTTCCCAATTTTTCTTTAATATTATCACCTAATTTGTAATTTAATTAATTCTTTCTTAGAGAGAATAAAAACGAACTTAAGCTTGATTATAAATTTCATTGTATGTAAAAAAGGTAAATATTTTTTAAACTGTCCGGTTTAGTGTAGAGTGTCTGATATAATCAGCTGCGAACGTATGAGTAATTTTAATAAAATTAATATCAATTATACGCTTCTTATTAGATCGTTTCAAAAATTTATTTAAATATATTTATTTATTAAAAGCTATAGCGGGCAGCATCAGCGTCCTTACAATATTTTGCTGGTTTTTGGTTTGAAAGTATTGCACACCAATTGTAAGACTCTTACTTTTATAGTGCTTTAGTTATGGTTTATGTATTTACTTTATATAAAGGTACCCATCCCTGGATAAAATTCTAAATATTATTGTAAAGCTGTGTAAGAGGTGTTAAAAATAATTTAATAACAATGTAATTCTACAAAGTAAAAATAAAAAATTTATGCAATTGGTGCCAGCTGTTACCCTTTCAAAAATAAAAAAGGCGCAACCGTGCTAAAAATAAAACAGCTTTTAAGATATCTCACTATCAAAAATAAAAGGTTCGCAACCGTGTTTAAAATATCCCAATTTTTAATCGAAAATTTCAGTACCTTTAAACCGGAAATTGTGTACTTTTACTGATTTTTCTCCACTTTCTTTTGGAAATGAGATATTTTTGCGGAAAAAAGTATACTATATTGGAATCAGGATGTTAAGGAACCTCCTCACAAAATTTTGTTAAAATCCAGCAAGTAGTTTTTACGTGATGCGAATGCAAATTAAAAGCAGACAGACAGACAGAAATGAGTTACTATTTTATTAAATGTATTGATGCTTAATACCTTTCTGCTATGTTTCTGCTCTACCTTAAACTCGAACTAAAATTTAATGTTGTAACTTTTCGCTGCTGTATTTTTTTTTTGCAAGAATTATTCTTCATTTATATTATGTATTTGTTAATTTTCAGTACAGCCTTGCATTTTATTTTAAGTAAACTAAAATCAGATATTAAATATATTTGTTTAATAATTTAAAAATTTTTTTAGAAGTTTTGTAGGTCGTTTTTGGTTAAAATATATATTTTTTAAACAACTGGGAGCGCATGATTGATATTATTAAAATTAATATTAATAATACGTTCCTCAGGGTTATAGTTTAAGAAATAATTGAAACGTTTAACTATAGGTTAGTTTAGTATTCTATTAGCTTTTTATTGCTTTAACTGACATTCTAATTCTAAAGTATCTGTATTGCAAGAATTAATTTTCGTTACCTTATTGTGAGGGCTGCCTGTAACTACATTACGGTTTCACATTGTAATTCATTAAGTTACATTAGCTCAAAATGTCTTTTCATAACTGTGTCTTAACAATAAATGCTTAAACTAAAAGGCAATTTGGTTGTATATAATGCTTTACTCCATGTATTTCTCTCTCTGTCCCTCTCCCTTTTTTATATCTAACTTGCTTCTTCTATCGATGTTAAACATTTTATTAGTATTTTGTTAGTTGAAATGTATTTTGGTCTCTTATTCTCTTGTTCTCCTTCTGTTTGCTTGATTGTTTTGGTCATTGGTTTTGTCTGGCTCTATGTTTTAAGTCTGCAAATGACATTCAATTAATGTAATAGCATTTTAACTGTTCATTTCTTCGTCTGTCAGCGTGTTAAACATTTAGCTAAATGTGTGTATTTATGCCTTTCCCTCAATTGATAAAGTTGTGGTGCTGTCAATTTTCCAATTGAGTGCTTTTTTATATATATGTATGTATGTTTTTTTGCCTTTCTTACTCTAAATTAAACTTTGGTAGGTTACACATCTACGAGAATATTCTAAATAAAAACTTTAGTGGTTGCGGTTAAGTTTATTTTAGTGCCCTAAAAAAACTTGTTATAAGTTTTTTTTTAGTTTTTGTTTCTTACTAAAGATTTTTATTGGTTGGGGCATAAATTAGCCTTAGAGATTTCATTTCAATAACAAAATAAGCAAGTTTAAAAGGCATTTTTTTTGAGAAAAAAAAATATATAGAGGAACCACAAAGCCAATGATGAAATGGTATTATTTTTATTAAAAACACACAAAAATATACTCAGTTCATACTTAACCTCATTGAGGCATACAATAAACACATACATACATATTTAATAAAATATCAATCATACGCCCACGTCTCTTATTAAAGTTATTTTTTTTTTGTGTAAAAAAAAAGACTTAAATTTTGAAAATGCATTCTGCTTTGCTGGTATCTAATTTTTCTTTATCTCTTTATAATTAAGAACTTAAGCCTAAATAATTAATTTATTAAAAGTAATTACAATAAGAGTTTTTAATTTCATATCCAAATTATATCTATAAATGGCATAATATTTTTCTTGTATGTCAGATTGGCTAGTTCTATCATTAGTATTTATTTGTTGTATATGTAGGTATATTTTTCGTGTATATTAAAGATATAACAAAAATAAGGATGAATGCAAATTTAGCTTTCGTTTAAATGATTTACAATACTGATAATTACTGAGTAAATTCATTAAATATTAGTTTTCTGCATTTATTTTATTTATTTTATTTTTTATTTCAAATTTAAGAACCAAGCCTTTAAGGCCAAATATGGTTCAAATACTACTCCATTTTCAAAAATTACAATTCAAGAAGGAAGAAGGAAAACTAAAAAGTTATATAATTAACCTAAATACTAAAAACTAAAGGCCCTAACTAGCTGATAACAGAAATTTATATAAAAAATTATATGATGAAGTGTGGAGGAGGAGGAGGAGGTTAAATTAATCGATTAAAGAGCATCAAAATGTTGTTTAAGTTTACGCTTAAAGGTGGTATCTGTGAATTGAAATAATTTTAAATTTATGGGTAAGATGTTCCACACCCTTGTTATACGTACATGAAAAGATCTTTCATATATAGATGAGGATATACGGTGACATATTATCTGAGGGTTTCTACTTGATCTAGAAAATCTAAAATCATCTCTAATGTACTCGGGACAGTTTCGCATAACAACTTTTCGAAAAAGTAACAAAATACTCAATTTAATAAAATTCTCAAAAGAAAACCCAACAAAGTCCTTTACAAAGGGAGACACATGATCCCTTAATCTCAGTTTGTAAATGTATCTAATAATAGGGTTAAAAGTAAGATGCAGGCTTCTTAGAACAACGCTGTTGGTACCTGAAAATACTTCCATAGCATAAATAATTTGCGACATGAGTAGTGAACTGGCAACATGCTTTCTCACGCGAAGAGGCAAATATAAATCTATTGAATATAACCGTCTAATGGTTCTATTAACACGGGAACATATGTAATCAACATATTTTGAGAAACTCACATTTCATTTCAGAAACGAAACTTAGCCTCACATTATCCAACGAAAAATTTAAGTCATTCGAATCTAAACCAAAACACATTGCCCTAGTTTTACCAGGATTAATATTCAACCCATTCTCCCGAATCCACAGACTGATTTGGCTAAGAAAAAAATCAATGTTGGCTTTCAATACATCTAAAAATTGTTTATCTGATGAAAACAAAATCTGAACATCATCAGCATATAAAAATGTCTCAATTGAGTAATTATCAAAAATATTAACAAAATCATGCAGGTACATCATAAACAAAATGGGGCCAATTACTGATCCCTGTGGTACACCACTAGTAACCTCCAAGGTCAATGACTCCCTACCACTAACTGATACAAACTGCGATCGATCACGGAGATACGACTGCACCAGCTTACAGGCTGATTTAGAAAAATTATACATACTACATAATTTGGTCACCAACTTTGAATGTAAAACTTTATCAAACGCTTTCGATAAATCTAATGAAATCAGCACACTACATTTCTTGTCATTAAGCTTTTGTCTAATTGAATCAGTTAGCCCAACCAAAAGAGTGGTTGCCTGAAGCCTGACTGATGTGAGTGAATCAAATTATTACGATTAATAAAGCCTAACATCTGATCTTTTAAAATGTGTTCCACAACTTTCGAAAGTATAGGTATCATAGAAATCGGACGTAAATTATCCAAAGCATTTGAATTTCCCTCTTTCTTAATCGGGACTACGCGTGCTATTTTCCAAGATCTGGGATATCTGGAAGTCAAAAACATTGTATTAATAATGTGAGTGAGTGGCATACAAATGTAAGGAAAGATTATTTGGACAAATTTAAGCGGTATACTGTCATGACCAGCAGCATTCGAATGAATTTTACAAAGTGCAGAATACACCTCGCTCTCATTTGTGCCTTGAAAAGAAAAAGAATTCTCATTAACAAAGTTACAATCATCTAAACAATCACTTGTTGCCTCATATGAATGGTTTGAAATAAAAAAATCATTTATATCATTTGGGTCAACATCATTGACATCATCCCGCGATTCCGCACAACCATTCGACTTTAAAATTTTCCACATATGTTTACTATCCAACCCCTTAAGAGACAATTCTAAGTACATATATAAATTACAAAAATTGTTAAAACTTCATTCATATTGACTGTAGCTTTTCCAAAAAAACGGTGTCTGTAAGCTCTAGATATAGGGCATACACCCAAAAAGTGGAAATTATACTCAGGTACATCTAGATTGCAGATTGTGCAAGTAGAAACAGAGCCGCTTCCGAAGGACCTTTCATTTAACTCGAGTCAAAAATATCTAGCGCGTATCAGCAGACCAATAGTGCGAGTTGAAAAAGAAGATTCAAGATTGAAAGTAGCGTTATAATTTAGCTGGTTGTATAGGTCATGATGTTGGGAATTGTTAGCCTTTAAAATATTTTCCTCTCGTTCATAAGCTAGTAACGCATCCAACAAGGGATTGTAATGAAAACACAAGGGTTCATCAGTATTGGTGGAGGTATAATGAACTCGATGTTGAAGCTTAGCCCATTCTTTAGCCCAAAAAACTATGTTGGAAATGACTGTTTCAGCAATGATGCGGGGTAGTCTATTTTCATTCATATTTAGAAGTTTAATTATATAACATAGATGCAGTTTGAGTGTGGAAACGTACATAGAATGAAATCCGGTTTCCTGGAACAGCATGTAGTTGGGTGAGGAAGGAGGTAAACACAAAACTTTTTTTACGAAAAATCTGAATAGCTTCTCAAGATCGTCATATTTTTGAAAACCCAAAACTTGAGCTCGGTAAAACATAATCGATCTAGAGGCAGCGTTAAAAATTTTAAGTTTGTTATTTACTGAAATTTTTGGATGCTGCAAATATTTAATCCAAGTAGAGTTAATTGCTAATTTTAAATAAGAAAATTTTTTTTATATGTGATTTAGATAACAAATTATACGTAATATCAACTCCGAGGTACTTGTAGTTGACTATTTCGATACTGTCTTCACCAGAACGCCAGTGCAAACGTGCAGACAATCTCGGACCAGAACGAAAAACCATAATTTTAGATTTGTTTAGATTTACGTTTAGACACCAAATTTTACAGTAATTGTGTAAACAATCAATCATTTGCTGCAGTTCCTTCTGTAAGTCAGCCAGTAAGACAATATCATCAGCATATAGAAGTATTTTTATATTCACACCAGCTACATTAACACCATTCGGCAGCACTTCCACAATATCGTTTAGATATAAAGAAAATAGTAAGGGACTCAAAATACATCCTTGTTTAACGCCACGGTCAAAAGAAAACGATTCGGAAAATGAGTAACCATCCCAGATATGGCATTCAGTATTATCATAATAATTTAATAAATAAATTAATTTAATGTTATTTAAAGTGCCTCGGTGGCTAGTAGGTAGTCTATCAGTATGGAGTTGTGGGTTCAATTCCCACCAAAGACTCTGGAATTGTTTGCTACAAGTTGGCAGCAAGATAAAGAAGGAGCTTGCATATAATCTGGCTGGTAACAAGTCACGGACTCCCAAGAATTATTTGGCCAAGTTAAAATTTGAGATAAGACGATATTAGCAGACTGTAAAAATGCTAACATAAAAAAAGGCTTTGGACCATTAAATGAAAATGCTGTGGAGACCTTAGCTTTAAGCAAATGTAAGCAATTACCCTAGACTTTGTGAGGAGGAAGAATAGCAATGAAGGTAAGGTATTCGTAAAATTCCCGTCGGATACCAGAAATCCTTGAAGAACGTAGGGGGTAGAAAAGGGACCCATGAAGTTAGTGGTCTGCTTCGGTATCTCAATGCAAAAAGAAAAAAATGATGTTCTTTAAATATTTGAATTTTCCTTTAATTTAATGACTTCAATATTTTTTAACTTAAAAATTTCGAAAGTTTCTTTACATGTTTTAAAACTGACTTTAACAATACATTTTTATTTAAAACTTTTATTTATTTATAGATCTCCTGCAAAGCTTTATTCTATTATTTATTACTATTGTTTTTTTTTTTTTAAATAAAAGAACATTAGTTAATTGTTATATGTAGCGCTTGTTTGCAATTTAGGTCATTTTCTTTTTAACAAAACCTGTCGGTAGATATCCTTGCAATATATTTTTCCAACATTCCAATAAATGTTTATTATTTTTGACATGACTGAACAGGATATATCAAAGAATAAATTATCCCTTTTTATGATTTTCAATAACACTATGAAGGTTGCAATACAACAATGTTACATGGATGATGAAATATGAAAACAAAAACACGTTGTAAAAATATATTAACAGAAACGTAAAAATTATTGAAAACAATAAGGCAGGAAATTAAAAATATTTGTAGGGTTTTAGTCAATAATATAACAAATACTACTCGCATATATATTTGAAAAAATTGTTTTTCCCGAGCGGAATTTTATTATTTTGTTGTAATTTCTGAAACTATAACTTTTATAGGTCATTACTTGCTTGCTAGTGTGCAGATTTAAGCCTATTATATTACCATTGCATATCAATTTTATAATTCTTGTCTTTGTGTGCTTTTTTGCATGCATAATATTCTCTGATGTGTGCTTAAAAATAGTTTAGACAACTAAAGTGTCTCTCAGTGACACTGTAAGTTAAATAAATTGAGTTGGAAAAGAAAAATGGAGAAGGAATGAATGCTAGTAAAAAGTTTTACATGCGAACTCACTAGTTATTCTTAACAATTTTCTAGCGTTTTTTATTTAAGCTTAAATTATGGCATAACATATAAAATATATAGTTTTTGAACGTATTTTTCAATTTATAAGCTAAAAATTTACTTTTGAGTGGTTTATAGCTCATCTTCGAATTTTCGAAATTAAGTTCGAAAATTCGAAAATTAAAAGAAATAGTGGAAATTGTAAAGTTTTTATTATTCAAAGAAACGTGTATGTTTATTAATGAATTTTGACCTTTTTTGGTTTAATTAAAAATTAAAATTTCACATCTTCGAAAATAATTTTAAATTTTCAAAATATTTTTTTTTTTTTTAATTTACAGATATACAATTTTGAGTCATTAATGGCAATACATAAATTTCAGGATTTAAGCTTAATTAAATTTTTGCTTACTTAGTCTTATTGTTGTAATTTTAATATGATCTAAATTATTTGTTTTTTTTTTCTTCGAATTCATTCGAATAATATTGAGGCAATGAAACAAATGAATATTTTTTTTAAATCAAATAATGAGTTTTTCTTTTAATTTTTTTAATTGTGGTTTAAGATTTTCTCTAAAACTATAATAATACATATATGTTCGAATAAATATCGCATATCCTTTTTCTCATAAAAATGAAATATCGTCTCAAATACTAATCAAGACTAGTGCGAGTTGAGTATGAAATATTTAAATTCTAAGTATTTTCGCTGCTGAATTGTCTCTTATTATTTTATAATTTAAGTTCGAGTTTTCGAAATTACATACAAATTTCGAAGTTTTTTTTATGTTTAAAATTTTAAATATTTTTGTCATTCATAATTTTATATTGTTACCCTTTTTGGATAGACTTTGAATTTTTTTTATATGTAAAAGAATGTAGTTCGAAAAACTTTATTTAGAAATTTTTTATTTTGAATTATTATTTTTTTACTTTAAAGCAATAACTTAGACATTAAATGCAATTTAAGGTTATTTCGAATTGCAAAATTATGTAAGTGTTGTTTTTATAGCTATCTATATTGTTGCTTTAAAAGCAATCTATTTTCATTTTCATGCTATAAAAACAACACTTTAGTCTTTATCTTTTCATAAATGAATTTAAATTCAGCCTTAAGTTTTTAAACAATTTCGGATTTTTAATATTGTGTTCGAAAATCTTAAATTTTGTTGATAAGATTAAAAACCAACATTACTTTTATCTAAAGTTGATTTTTTAATTTAAGGTGTTAAAATTTGCTTTCTAGATTTGACTTGAAACAATTTCGAATTTAAATATTTACTTAAAAATTTTTTATATTCAATTTCGATCACATTTAAATTAAGGTTGTCTGTAGCATAACTTATTTTTTCGATTAATGGCTAAAAATTTGCCTTTTGCCTTTGTGATAAATCAGTTTCGAATATTCGAAATTATATTTTTATTAAAAGTGTAAAGCTCAAAACTACCTATTATATCCCTATTATATTTATGTTTTTAGGCCTTCAAAATGAAAACTGATATTCAGTCTTAAGTTTTTTCTTTTAATTCGGAATTTTTGTTACAAAAATTAAATTTTCGAAATAAAGTTCGAAAGTTTGAAATTTTATATTTTTGTTTTTAAAAATATTTGTTTTTTTATGTCTAAGCTGCAAATTTGTTTTGTTAAGACGATTATAAAATTTCGAAGTCAAGTTCGAATATTCGAAAATTTTTAAATTTGTGTTAACTTCCAATTTTTTTAAAAACAGTATTGTTTTTGAATGAATTAAGAAGTAATTTACAGATAAGACGATTAAGTGCTTTAAATTAAGGTTAAGTTCGAATTGCCGTAAAACTGTATTTTTTTTAAATTTCGTTTAAAAAATATTAGTTTTTAAATTGAATTAAGAACTTATATTCTGTAACGAAAATCTAATATATTTTTAAGTCCTTTAAAATTTACTTAGAGGTAAGACGGTTAAGTTCTTTAAGTTAAGGTTAAGTTCGAATTGCCCTAAAACAGTATTTTTTTTTAAATTTCGTTTAAAAATTATTAGTTTTTAAATTTAATTAAGAACTTAAATTCTGTAACGAAAATCTAATATATTATTAAGTCTTTTAAAATTTACTTAGACGTCCTTTGAGTTATAAATTTGTTATTTTGCTTTGTGATAAATCAATTTCGAATTTTCGAAATTACATATTTTTAAAATATCAAATTTCAAATTAGAAGTGTAAAACTGTAAAATCCCTATAATATTTTTGATTTTTCACCTTGGAAATAACAATTGATATTCAGTTTCAAGCATTTTTTAATTCTAATTTTTTGTTATAAAAATTTAATTTTCGGAATTAAGTTCGAAATTTCAAATTTTTGAATTTTTACATATATGTATTTAGTTTTTAAAAATATATTTTTTTTTTACTTCTCAGCTGCAAACTCGTCTTGATAAGAGGATTATAGAATTTCGAAGTCCAGTTCGAATTTTCGAAAATTTTTAATTTTGTGTAAATTCCAAATTTTTGTAAAAATATTGTTTTTAAATAAATTGAAAACTGATTTACAGGTAAGACGATTAAGTCCTTTAAGTTAAGGTTAAGTTCGAATTTCCGTAAAACCATAATTTTTAAAATTTTGTGTGAAAAATATAAGTTTTTAAAATGTATGTATTATCTGTAGCAAAAATCTAATATTTATATAATTTATAATAAAAATATATAAATTTATTAATAATATAATTTTTAATAATATATAATTTTTTTAAATTTTCTGAAAAAAAATTTGTGTTTTCGCTTTGTTATAAATTAATTTCGAATTTTCGCAATTATATCTGAAATGTTGAATTTTAGATTAGGGTTTAATATTTATGTTTTTTGGCCTTTAAAATAAAAATTGATATTCAGTTTCAAGTTTGTTTTTTATTTCTCTTATTTTGGAATAAAAATTTTATTTTCGGATTAAAGTTCGAAAGTTTGAAATTTTCGAATTTAAAAAATTTCGTATTTTTAGTTTTACAAAATATTTGTTTTTAATTTTACGCTGCAAATTAGTCTTCTCCTGAAGATTATATGTTTTCGAAGTCATGTTCGAAAATGTATTTATGTTGCTTGTACGACTTTAAGATCTATAAGGAAATTGTAAAAGATTTTGAGGTATTTAAAAATTTACTAAGAGGTCCTTCTCTTTTATTGTTTCTTTACTTCATGTGTTTTTATAAAGTATTTTTTTAATAACTTTTTTTTTGTAAAATTAGAATTTATATTTTAATGTCGTCTTGCTGTCTTGTGAATACTCCAGACTCTTTATTGTTTAATATACTCAAAAGCCTACCAAAAGTTTATTACAGATTATGACTTTAGTAGCAAAAAACCACAACTTTAAGAATGTGTTGTTTGTAGTGGTAGTTGTAACTATAGGAAAGTCACCAAGTCATTGAGTATGTCAGTGTAACGTAGAAGCAGAAAAGAATTTTTTCGAATATTCCCCAGAATGCTGCTAACTTCATTTAACTTGTTGTTAAATTACATTTAACTCGTGCACATACAAGTTGAAGCAATTGTGTTTTCATTTTCTTTTTTTTTCGAAACTAATATGAGTCTTGTATGTTGTGCTTAGAAATATAAAATCATTATTTTTTATTTTGTTTTTCTCATCTGTTCTTTTCTCTTCTATTGTTTTGTTTTTTCCCCTTGGCTTGTTTTTTTTTTATTATATTTTTTTTTGGTCGAGTGAATTCCTGTGCAAGAGTGTTTGTTTATGATATGATATGCCTTCAAGCAAAGCGTGTATTTGGTTATGAAAGTTAGTCTATATGCTCCACACATCGAAAGGTTTGTTTATTAAAGCTTGTATGTGTATATGTATATGTGTGATACAAATTGTTGCCTACTTTGTTGTTTAAACTGTTGATTGTGTTTAGCATAAAAAGCAAAAGGTTGAGGATTTTAGTGTGTTTTAATGGCAGCTTATGTTTGTGCTGAACTTATTCTTAACACTCCTTTGCCGTCGTTTTGGAACAGGTTGCATTTTTACTAAAGTCTTTTTCTAATCCTTTTTATTTATCATTAAATGTGTTTTCCAGTAGAGATTGCTTGTTCGTTGTGGTCCCTTGTGGGGACTAGCGAAAGCGTATTGTCTGTTTTCATAACAACCAACCCGAAAAGGATGTCTGTTTTTTATTGAGTTATTTTAATGTTTTTATTTGCTAAAGTTTTTAAACTTTGTATATTTAAATATTTTGTTAAAATTTTCCGCTTGGCGAATATAAAAATTGTCGTATAAAATTGTTTTGAGGTAAAGCTTAAGGTCATGTGAAAATATTTAAAATGTTTATGCATCTTATGCTTTTATTGCGATAGTTTTTTTTTTTATAGTTCAACACAAAAAGTAAAACTATATTAAAAGCGAATAAAACATATC
This sequence comes from Phasia obesa, assembly GCA_949628195.1. Lineage (NCBI taxonomy): Eukaryota > Metazoa > Arthropoda > Insecta > Diptera > Tachinidae > Phasia > Phasia obesa. The sequence goes on from OX451218.1 coordinate 7,629,147, forward strand.
TCAGAGTTGACAAAAAAATTTTCTCATATAAAATAAAATAAATTAAATTTTGTTAAGCAAATGAGTAAAATAAGGAAACTCTGATGGATTTTTTCGGTAACCATACAAAAACCAAACAACGAAGACTTAATAAAATAACTTACAATCAAATATCTTTAAAATAACTCTTGAGATATATATTCTTTTTCTAAAAACAACATAAAATACCCAAAAAATTAGATATATATTTTATTTAATTTGTTAGAAATTACCTGTATGTGGCACACGGTATTAACGCTATTGTCATGCTCATATTAGTTCATGCCCTCACTATAACTAGCAACCTTTAACTAGCTTGCGAACTCTTCTAAGTCTATTTTATATATCTACTAGCCATTCCCGATGTGCTTCGCTACACCCATTCACAAAAAATACAAAAACAACTATTGAAAGAAAGGTATGGCCAACCTTTAAGTCGAAAACACACGCTATTCCCACATCAAAAATGTGTTAGATTATATGCAAGGTACGACGCCCACTGTTCCCATCCAATATGTCTGTAGTCTGTTTGCTAGACTATATGTATTAACATGAAAATAATTGTTTACTTTGTATAGAAGGTACCACGCCCACTGCCCACAACTACTTATCAAAGACCATCTAGACTATGCCGATTAGTATAAGGGTTACTCGTGCTACATTTTAAGGCTCTATCTATTGCAGTTTGCTAGATACACAATAATAATTTTTTAACTTTGTATACGAGGTACCACGCCCACCATTCCTAACCAGTCTGTGTTTCTCTACACAATGTATCTTGAAATGGGGGTTACTTATGCAAAATTGCGCTAGCTATTGCAGTTCTCTAAATACAGGATAATAATTTTTTAATTTGTATGGGAGGCACCACGCCCACAGTCTCAATTCAGCCTATGTTTTTCTAAAGTATATGTATGGGTATGGGCGTTACTTGTACCCACTTTCAAGACCATAGCTATTATAGTTCCCTGTATGCAAGATAATAATTTTTTTTAAATTGTATGGGAGGTACCACGCCCATAGTCCCAATTTATTCAGTATTTTGGCACAATATGCGAATTCAGACAGCGTTTAATGGTGTAAAAATTCAAGGCTCTATCTATTGTAATTTGCCAGGTAGACGATAATAATTTTTATTTTTTATGGAAAGTACCACGCCCACTATTCCAATTTAGTCTGTCTTGTGCTAAACTATTAACGTTAATATGGGGGTTACTGATGCGAAATTGCAAGACGCTGCCTATGGTAGTTCTCTAGATAGAGCATAAAAATTTTTCACTGTATATGGGAAGTACCAGGCCCACTATTCCAATCTAGTCTGTGTTTAGCTAAACTATTTACGTTAATATGGGGGTTACAGATGCGAAATTGCAAGGCGCTGCCTATGGCAGTTCTCTAGATAGAGCATACAAATTTTTCACTTTATATGGGAAGTACCACGCCCACTATTCCAATTCTGCCTGGGTTTCTCTAAACTATGTATATTAATACAGAGGTTACTGGTGCAAAATTTCAAGGCGCTACATATTATTGTTACCAAACAACACGACGAAAAATATTTACTTTTTGTGGGAGATGCCACGCCCAGGTCAAATATAAAAAAGAAAGTATCCTATTTTACCACACGTATAAAAAAAGAAGCATCCTATTTTACCACTCGTATATCTTATAGCAAACTGTAAAAATTCAAGAAAAATCGCTCTAATCAAAACTACCTTTGCAAATTTTTATTAATCCATAGATAACTCATCCTTAAATAATTTTCTTTTTCTTCTTGTAGAAAAATAGAACGTCTTTTAATATTTTAATCTTTAAATTTCTTGTTTCTCTAAATATAAAAAATCCATTACGAGGAGAAATTTTGAATAATTTATTTAAGCCGTCTTATTAAGCAAATATTTTTTTTTATTTCAAAAAAAGGATATATGAACATGTTTTTAGTGCTTCAACTTAAATGGCTTAAAATAAGAAAAAGCTTTTAATAGCACAAAATGCCTTCCTTATACAAAAATTCAAATGATTAACATAACTTTTGCAAAAGTTATACAAAATTAATATAAATATTAGGATATCATATTTTTGTAAAAATCCAAAAAAATAATTATTAAAAAAAAAATAATGCTGAGCAATATTAGAAATAAAAATGTCCTTTTTTCTTTAAGATTAAATTGTCTAATTAAAAAAAATTGTTCTTTCTATGACAAACTCGGGCCTAAAAGATGAATAATTTTAATTTATAATGTACTCCTTTAAATGTCCTTTAAATACCCCTTATTGATACTTCAACAAGTATAATGAAACATTTTAAACCTAAATATTATTTGTTTAGTTTAATTTTCCAAAAATGTTCTAAGGATATTTTTGAAAATGCTATAACTTTTTGAAACACTTTTGAAATCATTGGAAGTTTAAAACATAAATAAAATTTGAAGTCATTAATAATTCAGAGTTTGATTCAGTTATTTGTCCTTTTTAATTTAAGACCTCTACATATATCCTTTTTATGAAATTTTAACCATAAAATATTAAAAAAAAAATAATGATAATAAAAATATATTAAAAATTGTGTGGTACAATATAATTATTTTTCCAATACTTTTTTTATTCAAAAATATTTTCGAATCTTGAAAATGAATAACAATAAATTATATTACAAATTTCACAGATTTTGCTTTTACTTCAACGACTATGCTAGAATGTCCTTTTTTGTAACAATTTGGAATATTCTGTGCCTGAAAAGAAACATGACAATTAGTATTGTTTCTTTTAAATTTCTTAAATTTTTACTTTTTATTTTAAGGACATTTTTCTTCAAGATCCTATTTGGCGAGAAAAATATGATATTTATAGAGATCTATGTGATGCAGCTTTAAAGATTTAAATTTATTTAGAATTTCTAAGCCACAAAAGTTTCTCTGCTATATAAAACTTCGAATGATTATAATTGTAATTTTTGTAATAATTTGTAGTTTTTGTTTTTAATATGTTATTTGCACCTACATACATATATACATCCCAACGGTATTGCCTTCTTTTTCCTCCAAATATTTATGTTACATTTCTGGGAAAAAGTATATTATTCTATAGCAGCTTCATTAAAATAAAAGCAAAACTATAATATTTCAAAATACAAGTTTAACCCTGCATATAGCATATATTTTCATTGCTAAAAGGAAATTTACTAATTATAAATTTTTATTTTTTTTTCTTAATTTACATGATTTGAAGTTATAATCCTTCATTAATTTGAATAAAAATCTATTTAAAATTATACACACATAATTACAAATTAATTCAAAACCCATTTTGTAATATTAAACACTTAGGAAAAAATTATGAAAAAAAGGATATTCTTGGAACTGCTCTAAAACTTGTTTTAATATGAAAAAAATTCTAGGTAATATTAAGGACATTAGAACACATTCATTTTGGTTGTTTTTAAGACAAACGAAAAGAAAAAATTTATAACTAAATTTTGTTTTTAACCTTTTTAAAATTTACAAATTTCCATAGTTACAAAAGGTTTAAAAAGAAGGATTCTCTACAAGCTTGTAAGACATTTATGTTAAATAGAAGCAAATAAAACGTTTTTATTATTTTTAAGGACCTATTAAAAATCCATTTTTTACTTCAAAATAAGTTTTATTTTTTAGATTATTCTTAATTGTTTAACAATTTTTTTGGGGTTAAATGCTTCTTCTTGTTTAAACTATTTTTTGTTATAATTTATTCATAATTATTTAATTTTTGTTTGAGATATAAAAAAAGGATATATGTAAGGCTCGTTTGTTACTTTAAAAACCTACTTATATCTATATGGTATGGGCTTCTAATATTATTCTACATTCTTTTACAAAGTTTCTTGTGATTTAAATAAAAATTAGTTGATATTGTAGAAAAAGGATATATGTACAACTTCTTTGTTTTTATAGACCTAAACACAAGATCTTCGGCGTATATTGTGCACATTAAGTCACATTCCTTTTCGCATTTTTAAACAATTCCAACTAGGTTTACAGAAGTTATGGCATTTTTATCTGAAAAAATTTTAAATATTTGAAAAAAATTTTTTTAATAAAATTTTCTTTCTTTCTTTTACTTAAAACGAAGATAAATTTTCTTTACATTTTTATTTTAAGATTATTCTTAGTTGATTAATAATTTTTAAACGGTTTTCCTGTTTAACTTTTTGGGGTTAAATGGGGGTTAAAAGTTTAAACTGTTTTTTATAATTTTTTCATATTTATTTATTTTTTGTTCGAAATTTAAAAAAAGGATATATGTACGGCTCTTTTGTTACTTTCTAAACCTACTTATATCTATATGGTATGGGCTTCTAATATTATTCTACATTCTTTTACAAAGTTTCTTGTGATTTAAATAAAAATTAGTTGATATTGTAGAAAAAGGATATATGTACAACTTCTTTGTTTTTATAGACCTAAACACAAGATCTCCGGCGTATATTGTGCACATTAAGTCACATTCCTTTTCGCATTTTTAAACAATTCCAACTAGGTTAGCGGAAGTCATGGCATTTTTATCTGAAAAAATTTTAAATATTTGAAAAAAAAAATTGTTTATATAATTTTTTTTAATAGAATTTTCTTTCTTTCTTTTTTTTACTTAAAAGGAAGATAAATTTTCTTTACATTTTTATTTTAAGATTATTCTTAGTTGATTAACAATTTTTAAATAGTTCTCCTGTTTAACTTTTTGGGGTTAAATGCCTCATCTTGTTTAAACAGTTTTTTATAATTTTTTCATATTTATTTATTTTTTGTTCGAAATTTAAAAAAGGATATATGTACGGCTCGTTTGTTACTTTCTAAACCTACTTATAGCTATAGGGTATAGGCTTCTGATATTATTCTACATTCTTTTACAAAGTTTCTTGCGATTTATAGAAAATTTAGTTGATATTGTAGAAAAAGGATATATGTACAACTTCTTTCTTTTTATAGACCTAAACACAAGATCTTCGGCGTATATTGTGCACATTAAATTACATTCCTTTTCGCATTTTTAAACAATTCCAACTAGGTTTGCAGAAGTTATGGCATTTTTATCTAAAAAAAAAATTTATTTGAAAAAAAATTTTTTTATATGTTTTTTATTAGAATTTTCTTTCTTTGTTTTACTTGAAACAAAGATAAATATTTCTTACATCGCTTTTAAACAAAATGGTTCAAATTTTACAGAATTCATAGATCCTATCAAGTACATTGCTATGCACTAAATTTTTCCTTCGAATTTATTTACTTTTTATATCTTTTCTTAAACTTGCTGCCACTCATATTTTCAATTTATATCCTTTCAATTTTAAAAGCAAATTAATTTATACTTTTTCAAGAAAATTTTTATGCAAATCTAACCTCAATAAACATACGTAAATCATACAAGTTAAATTGAAAAAGATTAAACTAAATCACAGGTAACACACAGAAAAGTGAAAGCTTGGATAAAAAAGGGAAAATGTGTATTTCGCATATTTTTTTTTTTTGCATTTTACTTTTTTCTTAGAGCTTCCGGCATGTGCCATACAATAAATTACATTGTTGTAAAGTGTATGAGCATTCAAATATAAACACAAGAAAAACTAAAAATAAAAACTGTTGTATGTTCGTACAAGTAATGCAATAAGAACATTAAGTGAATTTATGTGTAAGGATATGGATATTAAAGCAAGCGTAAAATATGTTTCTGCTATCTCATGTTTACTTCAGTTTGCTTGTACTTAGTTGTCTGCTTTTGATTTCCGTTTTGTATGCCAAGGGTTGCAAGAAGACATTTAGGTGCGTGCGTAAAAGTAAACATCCTTTAATAATTTAAATATTGTTTTTGGCATTATCTATTTTTTTTTTGTTTTGAAATATATTTTTTTCCTTTTGTAAACAAAAAAAAAAATTTATAGTATTTATATTTAATATTTCATACATAATTTATAAAATATAAATAAACGATTTTGCTATAAAATAAATTTGGATAGCATAGAGAACATTTAAGATTTGGCACTTAAATATAAATATCATGCGACTAAGAGTTGCTTCACCAAAATATTGCATTTCTTTATCATATCTTATAATTTTAATAATAAGTGTCCTTAGTTTGTTTTAAAAATTTAACTTATTTTGCATGATTTGATAAAAAGCTTCCAGAATATCCTTTTTTGACTTAAAAAAAATATTAATATTTATTTTCTTTTTTAACCAATAATGGTCAGCAAAGTAATATTTAATTAAAAAAATCAATTGAAAAGTATCGAAGGATATTACTAAAAAATTTATAAAAAAAAACTTTTATTAATTCTCAGAATTAATAAAAATAATACTTAGCAAATTGAAGTGCTGTTAAACAGAAAAAACAATTTATGTAATTTTAAATAAAATTTAAAACTCAGCTCTATATCCTTTTTCTGAGCATTAATTAATTTTAAATTTTAAGTTAACAAACTTTTAGTACCTCAAAAGTTGTAAAATAACTTAAATTATTTTAAAATTTATAATTAGTGTGATGAGTACCCAATAAAATTGTATTGAAATGCAGATATCTCTTTTTAAGGAAAAAGACATTCATCACTTTATAGAAAACTAAAGTCATGAGCTTTAATAAAATGTTGGTTTTCTAACTAATTTTTAACAACTATTTAAAGATTTTTAAATACTTAAAAAAAAAGGATATATGCACAGGTCCTTAACTAAGAAGGAGATTTAACCAACTTAAAATTATTTATAATTATTTCAAATTATTTATAATATTAAATACTCTTCAAAAAAAAATGATTTCAATAGTTAATGAAACATATAAAGTGCATTTAAAAGAAATCCTTTATAAAAATTGTGGGAAAAATTTTTTATAATTTTTTTTTTCTTTTAAAATTAAAAAATAAAGATTTTGATCTATTAATTTAACTATTTTATTTTAAGCTTTAGGTCTCTAAATAATTTTATTTTTATTTTTTCAATATTTCGCTACTCCTTTGTGTAGCATCATCAGGAAAAATTATAAAATTAATAGTAATAAAAATTACAATTAAAAATTGTAATAGATATTTAAATAGCTTATGATTAAATTTTTAAAAAATATTATTTTTTAATAATTATTAAAAAATATATTAAAAAATAATATAAAATATTATTTTTTAATAATTTTTTTTATTAAAATTATGTTAGAATTTTTTATTTTAAATAATTTTTCTTTCTGATTTTGTAAATGAATGTTAATTGATGTGGGTAAAGCATAGCTTGAATTTCTTGCTCATTGCCTTAATTTAAAGCATGTTGCTAAAATGTCCTTTTATTTTATAAAATTTTTTTATTTAAATTTTTTATAAAATTATTTTTATAAATTTTTTATAAATTTTTTTATTATTTTTCTTCTACATACGTGTTTTAATTTGTACTAAATTTTTATACAAACATTTTTTGCGATAATATTTTTATAATTTTTTTTTACTAAAAACTTTTTATTAATTAAATTTATTTAACTTTGTAACTGAATGTCAATTGATGTTGATAATGCATATTTTGACTTGTTTGCTCATAGCTGTAACTTAAATAATATTGCTAGAATGTCCTTTTATTTTATATTTTTTTTTTTAATTTTTTATTATTTTTTTTTTATTAACTATTTTATTAATTTTGTAAATGAATGCATAATTTAAAGCATGATGCTTTTTGTATATTTTTTTTATTATTTTTTTGTAAATACATGGTTTAATTTGTATTAAATTTTTGTACTTAAATTTTTGGCAAAAATATTTTTATAAAATTTTTTTATTAAAAAATTTTTTATTAAAATATTTTTATAAAATTTTTTTATTAAAAATATTTTTATAAATTTTTTTATTAAAAATTTTTTATTAATTTATTTTTATTTTTTTATTTTTATAAATTTTTTTTATTAACTATTTTATTAATTTTGTAAATGAAGGTCAATGTTGGTAATGCGTATCTTGAAATTTTTGCTCCTGTCCTTTTGTTCTATAATTTTTTTTTATAATCTTTTTGTATATTTTTTTTTAAATTTTTTTTATTATTTATTTTTTTTTTATTTTTTTGTTAATAAGTGATTTAATTTTTATTAATTAAATTTTATTAATTAAATTTATTTAACTTTGTAACTGAATGGTAATTGATATTGGTAATGCATATTTTGAATTGTTTATTTATAGCCCTAACATAAATCACATTGCTAGAATGCCCTTTTCTTTTATAAAATTTTTTTATTTAAATTTTTTGTTTTTAACCTTTTTAAAATTTATAAATTTCCATAGTTACAAAAGGTTTAAAAAGGAGGATTCTCTTCAAGCTTGTGAGACATTTATGTTAAATAGAAGCAAATAAAACATTTTTATTATTTTTAAGGAACTATTAAAAATCTTTTTTTTACTTCAAAATAAGTTTTTTTTAAAGATTATTCTTAATTGTATAACAATATTTAAACAATTTTCCTGTTTTAATTTTTTTGGTTAAATGCCTCTTCTTGTTTAAACTAAAACTTTTTATTAATTAAATTTATTTAACTTTGTTACTGAGTGGTAATTGATGTTGGTAATGTATATTTTGAATTGTTTATTTATAGCCCTAACATAAATCATATTGCTAGGATGACCTTTTATTTTATAAAATTTGTTTATTTAAAATTTTTTTTTATTTTATTATTATTTTTATTAACATTTTTTATACATTTTTTATTTATTAAATATTTCTTTTTTAATTTTGTAAATGAGTGTCAATTGTTATTGATAATGTATATTTTAAATTTCTTGGCTTTTGCTTCAACTTAAAGTATATTGCTAGAATGTCGTTTTTTCTAAATAAATTTAAATAATATGTTACTGATGTGGAATACAGTTTGAATAATTAAAAAATTGATATTATTGCTACTCTTCCCATCATTTCTTTGATATTCTTAACATTTACAGGATTCTATAATAAGGTCCTTGATCATATTCAGCAAGTGTAATAGTAAAATAATATAAAGGACTAAAAGAAAATTATAGCTTAAGATAACTAATAGAGTTTTCCTAATTAAGAAATAACATTTTTTAATATTTTATATAAAAATATAAAAAAAGGATATATGTAGAGTTCTTAAATTAAAAGGCAAAAGTAAATAAGTGTAAGTCACAACAACTCAGAATATTTAATATTTTTCTTATACCAAATTACAAAATAATTCAAAGTTGCTGTAAAAAGTTGTAGCATTTAAAGAAATATATTTAAAAAAAGTTCTATAGAGGGCTTTTAATATTATTAACTTGTCTTTAATATTATTTTTCCAAAAGAAATTTATTTTATTTCAGTGATATTATTTAATAACAAGAACTCTATTTTATTTAAAACAGGCTACATTTTCCTTACTGCTTTAAATAAAATATAATTTATGGAAATATAGGTTTGCCAAAGACCTAACGTTTAAAAGCTTGTTAGTTTACATATAAGTTCTTTTTAAATGTATTTATAAGTATGTTGTATTTACTTTTTCAATTTGTTTTCCCCTAACCTTTTTTGAGATGCCCTTTATCATGGAATGTTTGTAAAAATGTTTGTTTTTTATGACATATTGAGGATTGTGATTTATTTTTATATTCTGACATGAGTTGTAGACATTAAATGAAAATGAATTTATTACTAGTAAACTCCTTGATCCTGCATAACTTTAGGGGCCTTGCATTCTTATATTTTAACCCTGTACAAAATAGAATTGAGCAAAAAAAAAAAAATAAAATTCATACAGTTGCAGACGAACAGGACTAGGAAATGTCACATATAAATTTATTGAAAGAAAATTTTAAGATTATTATTTCTTGAGAATTTGTTATTAGGTTGCCAATGTCAACTCTAAGAAAACAAGAATTTTTGTTATTTTTTTTTTGTTGTGCTTTCTTTATTTTAAATTAATATTCCAAACTATTTTCTCATTTATAAATCAGTTTCTTTATATCTAACACTGTGACCACCTTTTTAAATCATTTATAACACAGCAAGCAAAAACTTTTATTAAAACAAAATATTTGTACTACACACTACAACAAACTCACAGCAGGAAGTTACATTTTCGTTTGCTTTTATACAAAAGAATGGAACAATTTCTTTTATTTTCGTTTTGGAAACAACAAACAAAGAATAACTCAAAATAAGTAATGAATATAAGCATCGAATACATAGTATACGAGGTCAGGTCAAAAATTAGATAAAGTAAAACATGGAAAAAAAAGTTTTAGGTTTGGATTTTTAATATCCTTTTAATTTATCCAGTGTATTATGTAATTTTTAAACAACTTTTAAGCCAGGATTTTATGAAGGCTGGTTGTTCTACCCTCTCAACTCACATGGCATTGGTATAATTTTTTTATTTTGTATATTTTGTGTCAAAGGTACGAGTATATGCTGTGAGTATTGGAAATTTAAGGAGCACTTAATTTTATAAACTTTATTTAAATATATAGAAATATTATTTTTCATTTTAAAAAGGTCTTTTAGGCTATAATGTAATGTAATGTAAACTGTTAAGATCTCTAACATGTTTTTAATATTTTAGAGAATATACGAACTTCAAAATACTGAAGAATAATTAATTTGTATGTTAATAAATACTTCGACTAATGAAAATAATGGTTAAAGTTCATCTTAAATACACTAGAGACTTGATTAAATTTCATTAAATTAAAAAAAAAAAAAAAAAATTATTCAAAAATTGTTTAAAAATGCTTTGAGTTCTGTTAGACTTATAGGGAGAATTTAAAAACACCAGAAAGGATGTCGTTAGCTGTGGCAAATATTTCTAAACAAAAATATTTAATTTAAAACAACATCTTTGTAAGAGCCCCATATATCCTTTTTTTCTAACATTACAAATATCCACACAAAAGCAACTCTAATTCCTTTAATAATGCAACTAAGGATATAATTAATTAATTTGCCGAAAAAAATTGCACCTGTAATGAACAGTAATCAAGCAAAATTCTTACTCTAGTAATTTTTTCTAAAATACTGCTTTGGATTCCGATAGACTTAGAGGAATCATTTAAAACCATCAGAAAGGACAGCGTAAGCTGTGGCTAATATTTCTAAACGAAAATATTTAATATATAATAACATCTTTATAAGTGCCCTATATATCCTTTTTTCTAACATTACAAATATCTCCAAAATAACAACCCTAATTCCTTTAATAATGGAATTAGAGACATAATTAATTAATTCTCCAAAAAATTGCAACTCAAATTTAAGCCGAAGTCTTGCGCGAATATAATTTTCTAAAATACTGCTTTAGATTCGGGAATGGCTTAAAACCATCAGAAAGGAAGTCGTTGACTGTGGCAAATATTTGTAAATAAAAATATTTAATTTAAAACAACATCTCTATAAGTGCCTCATATATCCTTTTTTTCGAGCATTACAAATATCTACACAAAAGCAACTCTAATTTCTTTAATAATGCAACTAAGGATATAATTAATTAATTGGCTAAAGAATTGCATCTCAAGCGAAAATCTTACTCTAATAAATTTTTATAAAGTATTGCTTTGAATTCTGATAGACTTAGAGGAATCATTTAAAACCATCAGAAAGGACAGCGTAAGCTGTGGCAAATATTTCTAAACGAAAATATTTAATATAAAATAACATCTTTATAAGTGCCCTATATATCCTTTTTTCTAACATTACAAATATCTCCAAAATAACAACCCTAATTCCTTTAATAATGGAATTAGAGACATAATTAATTAATTCTCCAAAAAATTGCAACTCAAATTTAAGCCGAAGTCTTGCTCGAATATAATTTTCTAAAATACTGCTTTAGATTCGGGAATGGCTTAAAACCATCAGAAAGGAAGTCGTTGACTGTGGCAAATATTTGTAAATAAAAATATTTAATTTAAAACAACATCTCTATAAGTGCCTCATATATCCTTTTTTTTTCGAGCATTACAAATATCTACACAAAAAGCAACTCTAATTTCTTTAATAATGCAACTAAAGACATAATTAATTAATTTGACAAAAAATTGCCAAAATCTTGCTTTAAGAAAATTTTCTAAAATACTGCTTTGGATTCTGTTAGACTTATAGGAATCGCTTAAAACCATCAGAAAGGATGTCGTTAAGTGTGGCAAATTTTTGTAAATAAAAATATTTAATATAAAACAATATCTTTATAAGTGTCCCATATATCCTTTTTTTCTAACGTTACAAATATCTACACAACACCAACTCTAATTCCTTTATTAACGCAACTAAAGACATAATTTATAAATTTGCCAAAAAATTGCATCTCAAATCAACAGTATTTAAGCCAAAATCTTGCTCTAAGAAAATTTTCTAAAATACTGCCTTGGATTCTATTAGACTTATAGGAATCGCTTAAAACCTTCAAAAAGGATATCGTTAGCTATTGCAAATATTTCTAAACAAAAATATTTAATTTTAAACAACATCTCTTTAAGTGCCCCATATATCCTTTTTTTTCTAGCATTGCAAATATCTACACAAAAGAAACTATAATTCCTTTAATAATGCAATTAAAGCCAAAATGAATAACAAATTAATAAAATGTAAAATTTTATTTATTTAAGAAAGCCTTAAAATCTCTGAAAATTGTTAAAATTAATTTAAGTAAACCAAAGGGAAAATCTAATAATGTCCTTTGTTTAACACCACAATGTTTAGTAAATTTGTATTTATTATGAAAAGGTGTGTTATATATCCTTTTATGTGTTCTTTTAAATTGATTTTTCTAATTAGTTAAACCATTTAAAAATGTTATACTTAAGATGATTTAAAAGCTATTAAAGACTTAATTGTAGGCATGCAAGTGGTTTAACCTCACAGAAGTGTAAAGAGTATATACATAAATAATATATATCTATATTGCATATATAGCAAAATATCTCTAAGATTGTGAGAACAATTTAATTAATTAATTTTGTAAAGACTTCTAAGCACAAATGTTTTGCAATAATGAGACGCATAATTTATAAATTGTTTTTGAGCAACCAGTCAGCATCAGCTGTTAAATTGAAATATTAATGCTTTTTCATTTTAAGGAGGTAACAATTATGAGTAAGGCTAAACTAAGTTCAAATGTACACAGTGAAATAGAAATTTAAAATAGGAATATTGCAACAAAATGACAAAAAAATAAACTTCTTAAAATTATAACAAACAATTAAATTTTCCTATCATTTTATATCATTTAATAATATTTAGTTTCTAATTGCGCACATGTTTCAGTTCTGACCGATAACAAATGAAAAAACGAAAACACAGGGAGATGCTTAGTGGGGAAAACGAACTCCAAATGTAATTAATGGCATTTGCGTCTGTGTTGGTTTCAAAAATCTGTACAAAAGCATTTGACAGTTTGCAAAAGCTGAAGCGAACGGAGTCATTAAGTTGTGAAAACTTTTTTCTAAATAAACTAAATACATGCTAAAAATTAAAACAAAAATAGTTTTAAGTGGAAAATAATGTGCTTCGATTTTGCCAAAGCCAAATAAAATAGAAACAGTTTTTAAAAAGCAATTAAAATGAATACCACAAAGTTTATGAAGCAAATATTATTGCTATAAAAAAATTAAAATTGAAAAAATAAAAATTTTATAAAAAAAGACTGCTAATTTTATATAGAAAAGAAAAATTATTGATAGCAACACGTTCTCTAGAGAAAAACTGAAGCTTTTTAATAACGATAATTTTAAGTTAAAAGTTATCGATAACGACAAATTTCAATGAAATGTAAATTTATTTAATTATTTACTAATTTTTTTATTCTATAAAAAAGTTATCGATAATTTTGTCTACAGAAAAGAAATCGATAACTTTTTTTATGGATTAGATAAGAAACGGATATTTATTATTCTATAAAAATTAAGAGAAAAAATTCAATTTCAAAGAAGTTGATAACATTGTGATTCTATAGATATCTTATTTTATAAAAAATTTATCGATAAGTTTTTTCCTATGTAAAAGCTTTCAAAAAATTTCTTATTTCTTAATTCTATAATTCCATAAAATAATTATAGAGTACTTTTTTATATCATTATCAACCATATTTTTGTTATATAAGCTAAACAATTATCGATAACACTTTTAACTTATAGCAAAGTATCGGTAACTTTTATTGAATAGAAAATTTTCAACAAATTGCTTTATAGAAAAGTGCTAAATCGATAACTTTGTTTACTTTTGGCGGTAGGTTACATAACGAAAAGTATATAGAAAAGTTATCGATAGCTCTAAAAAAAGTTATTGTAAAAAAAATTTATTGATCATTTTGAAGATATTTTTTATTCTATAGAAATAAAGAAAAACTATTGATAACACTAGGGATCATTTTTATTTTATGATAAGTTATCGATAATATTTTTATTTAGTTTACATAAAAAAATAATCTTTATACCCTATAGAAAATTTATCGATGCTATTTTTGTTGTAAGCATAGTTTGCTGATACCTTTTATAGAAAAGAAAAATTATTGGTGAATCCAAGTTAGCGCTAAAGTTCCGGATAATTTATTTTATTCCTTTGAATAGATAACAGAGTAAAGATGTTATCCATCCTGAAAAAAATTGATATTGCTCTTAATAACAGTAATCGATAGCTTTTTATTTTATACAAAATTCATTAGTAATTTTTGCTGCAAAGAAAACATACCGATTACTTTTTTACTCTTTAGAAAAGTACTCAATACATTTTTTATTTTATAAAATACTTATCGGTTACTTTTTCGTTATAGATAAGTTGTCGATAACTTTGTTAAGTATAATATATTTTTGATGACTTAATAAAAATTTAACGATAATTTTTAACTCTTAGGGAAAGTCAATCGATAGACTTTTCTCTTCATAGAAAACTTTTCGATAACTTTTTTACTCTTTAAAAAATTTATCGATTATTTTGTTTATATTAAACAAAAGTAATCGCTTACACTATAATCACAGAAAAGTTCTTACTACATTTTTTTGACATCGCAAAAATAAAATTATCGATAAGGTTTTTATTTTATAGTAAAGTTATCGAAAAAACGCATCGACAACTTTCCTAAAGAGGAAAGTTGAGGTTACAAACCTAAATGGAAAAGTTACCGGTAATATATTTAGCCTATAAAAATTATTCGGTAACTTTTTGGCTCGAAACACATCCTAACCCGTTGGCTCGAAACAGCCTAACCGACCGCGGCTACATTCGCCTAAGTAGAAGGGATATTACTTTTTTTGGCCAAACCCCAGAGAGATGAATCCCAAATGATAACATAAAATGATAACATAAATAAATAAAAATAAAAAAAAAAAAATGTTTGACCTGTCAATAACTTCGTAACACAACCGATCGATGATTTTTTATAAAGAAACTTACAGCAAATAAATTTTTAATTATGAAGAAAAAATCCAATTGTTTTTTAGTCTATAAAGAAATCAACTAATATTTTAATCTAAAGTAAAGTAAAGCTATCGATATTTTTTCTTTTATGAAAAAGTTAGCGATAATTTAGTTTTGCGATAACTTTTTTATTGTAAAGTAAGTTATCGACAATTCTTTTTTTCATTCAACAGTTATCGATTTTTATCCTATTTTTTTTTGTATAGGAATTGTATTTACACTTTTTCTCTATATAAAAATTAATGCTTAAAATATTAATTCTGTAATTATCGATTGCGATAACATAAAAAAAAAAATAATCTATTACATATACTTAAACAGTAACTCATTTCCTGTCTGTCAGAATTTCTGTCTGTGTTCGCATCACGTAAAAACTACTGGATGAATTTTAATAAAATATTGTGAGGAGGTACCTTAGTATCCTCACTTCCATGGAGGCTACTTATTTCCTCAGAAGTATTTTATTTCAAAGAGAAAGTGAAGAAAAAGCAGTAAAGGTAAGCATGTTTTGTTACCAATTTAAAAGTAGTGCATACTTTAAGGCATCTTTTATTGTTGAAAGCGGGATATTTTAATCATGGTGGCGCAACAGATGGCGCTGTTTTTAAGTAATGCAAAAATATGAATTAAAAGCGGAATATTTTTAACACGGTTGCGCAACAGATGGCACTGTTTTAAAATAATGACAAAATATGAATTACTGACTTTTTTTGAAAAGCACTCAGGCAATTAATGCCTATATTAACTGTGTTACTTCCTTTGGAAAGGGATAGTAGTAGATAAGACAGATGGTTAGTTGATAGTAAAGCTTCGCTTCTGGTAACACTGCAATTGCACGTTATGATTATTTTTAGAACAGTATTGCAGCGCCTCTGGTGTTATTTAGGCGAATTAGTTCGAAGCTCATAGCCAATTTATAATTATTTTACTTCGCCGGCGATTTAGTGCTATGTGGTAATACCGGCGAAGGAGGGCGCTGTGATATGCATTATTATGAAGAGAAATTAATACATGTCAGACAAATTGATGTTGCCACGGCTGAGTATTGAACTCGTGACCATTGCTTAGTAGTCAACGTGATAACCACCTAAACTACAGCATCCCCAAATAGCCAACTGAATAAAATTCGTATTTGATTTGTATTTTTACTTTGTGGAATTATATTGCTATTAAAATATTTTAAACACCTTTTGCAGAGTTATACAAATTTTATTTTTATAACTTTAGAATTTTATATAAATTTTGGAATTTTATGCAGGGATGGGGGTACCTTTATATAAAGTAAATACGTATACGTGAAGCACTATAATGGTAAGAGTCCGAGTCCGAAGCGAAATCGAACAAAATATTGTCAGGACGCACATAATATGTGTGGGCACAGCTGGCCAATAACTAAGAAAAAGGTTTAAGACTTCGTGATTTTTTGTAAATTGAGTTTATTGGTACAGTCTCTGTGCACTTTATTATTATTTTTTTTTTTTTTTTTGGTTTTTCTGGTTGTATGGCTAATATTTAAATATTTCTAAAACCACCTTTTTCTTGTTTGAAAAAAAAGATATTGCATTTAATACAAAAACGGCCGCATAAAACGTTGCCTTGTAGGAGGTTTTACTGCTAAAAAAAAAAAAACATACAAAACAAACTAACTGAAAGCAATGAGTAATGTTTTTATAAACATCAACTTTACTTTCAATGACATTTTATTAAACAAATAAATTAACATATAACGCCTACAAGTATGCTCTGAAAAAGCACTATTTAAATGCAATATCAACTGCTGTGTATTGGAACGCAGGCACTCTGGTTAAAACTGATTAAAAGCAGTTGTATGCATAAGCAGAATAGGTTACAAGGTGGGTAAGAAAAGAAAAAAACAAAAAATACACAGAATGGCTTATTAAGTGAACATTTGCAAAAATGTTTTTAAGTCTGTGTTTCGAAAATGATTTGATTGCTGTGACATCTACGATTATTTGCCTTCCTTCTATTTCTTCTGGTTCGGTGAAAGAAGTTTTTAAGCTGAAGTATTTTTGTTTGGCATAGACAAACATACAAATGAGATAGAATAAAGCATTTGACAATTTTATGATGAACTTTGTTTCCTGGTGAATGTAGAAAGTAGGCTTGATGGTGGTGGTAAGAAAAATCGATAAAATGTGAGTGTTGTTTGTTTACTCTTAGACATTCTCTGTTATGGTCCTAATACTGACACGATTTTTAAGCAAAAATATTTTGCCGTACAAATATGTGACTGTTTGACCCCTTACCATGTGCATCTATAGCTTTTAAATGAAAGACAACTTTAAAGAGAATAAAAACCCTTTTGTATAAATTCTAAAAACAATATTCAATATGGTTCAATATATAAATTTGATTCTATTTTAAAAATCTTTTTAATTGAAATTGAAATGCAAACTTCCTATTGTAATGAGAAGGTATCGAAACTCTATCTTGTTTACATGTTTTTTTTTTTTAACATGTAACACAATATAATTGCTTTAATTATATGTAACGATAGTGTATGTATCAGAAATTAACATATTTTGCCTTTGAGCTAAACTGTTTGTTATAAAACTTATTGTATTAACAATTTAAATTTGCATATTAATAACAACGACATGGATATTTTTCGATAACAACATGAATGGAAACCATAAACTGTATTGAAATATTGAATATAATAAAAATGTTAAAAAAAACTTAAAACAACAATTTTCTTTTTTAATTAAATATAATATTTTAGACGTTTAAAATGTTTGTCTAGTAACTATAAATAAATTGTTGAAAATTAAATTATCTAAAAAATTAATTAAAAAATTTATTTTACTACAGAAAAATTAGCCGATTTTTCTACACAACACTTAATCGATTACTTCAGTAAAAAAAAACTTATCGATATATTTATTAAACTATACACAGAAAAAAGGATTTAATTATTTTCAGATACAATTTTTAATAATTTTTTAATAGAAAGAAAGAACAAAATAATAATTCTAATTAAATAAATAATTGAATTAATTAAATATTAAATTAAATTTGTATCTGAAAATATATAAATTTTTTATCTGGGTTTGGTTGGTTAAATAGCTGATGCTTACAACTAAACACTATCCAAAGTAGATAGAGACGTAACTTTTCTAAAGCAAAAAAATTTTTTTGCTTTAGAAAAGTTATTCTTATTTTTAACCGACTTCAAAAAAAGAAGGAGGTTATCAATTCGTCTGAATGTTGCTTTTTTTTTTTTATGTTTGTGCCCGCAGAACTCAGTCATTTCTGAACCGATTTTAAAAATTTTGCACTATTAGAAAGGTTATGGCTACAGATTGGTCCCATTTTAAAAGAAGTTCAAAATTTTAAAAATTAAAGGGTGTCCCCATACAACATACATGTTTTTTACGTGTATTATGAACCTTATAGGTCACCAATTTAAAATTAAAAAAAGTGCGTATCACTGTAGCTCCCAACAACAAAAAGTAATTAAAAAATAAAATTAAAAATTAAAGGGTGACCCCATAGGTGACTTAATTTCACCTTTATTCTTCTATCTTTTGAACCGCTATAGACAAACACTTGAAAGTTGCACAGAATGTTCGTTACTATGTCTGTTATAATAAGTATAAATATTTAAAATTAAAAATTAAAGGGTGTCCCATTAGTTGGTTTATTTTGATATATATATGGCCAAACTTTTGAACCGTTGTAGACAGACAGTTGAAATTTACAAAAAACTTGTATTGCTAAGTCCGCTAAAATAACAAGTGTAAAATATGAATTTGGAAATTAAAGGGTGTCCCAATAGTTAATGTAAAAGTAATATATATGGCCAAACTTTTTAACTGTTATAGATAGACAGTTGAAATTTACAAAGAACCTATATTACTTAGTCCGCTATTAAAACAAGTATAAAACTTGGATCTATAAATTAAAGGGTGTCCCCATTATTGATGTTATTTGACCATTATGTCCTCATCTTTGGAACCGTTATAGACAAACACTTGAAAAATAGACAAAATGTTCACTACTATGTCTCGAATAACAACAAGTATAAATATTTAAAATTGGAAATTATAGGGTGTCCCAATAGTTGATGTAATTTGATGTATATGGACACAAAGTTAAAATTTAAAAAGAATCTGTATTACAAAGTGTTCTTTAAAAAGTATTTATATTAAAATTTGAATTTAAAGGGTGTCCCAATAGGTGACGTCATTTGATATATATGACCCTATCTTTTAAACAGTTATTGATAAACACTTAACAATTAGACAGAATGTCCATTACTATATCTGTTATAATAAGTATAATTATTTAAAATTATAAATTACAGGGTGTCGCAATAGTTTATGTAATTTGATGTATATTACCAAACTTTTAAACCGTTACAGACAGAAGGTTGAAATTTACAACGAACCTGTATTGCTACGACCGCTATAACTAGTAT
Source organism: Phasia obesa (assembly GCA_949628195.1). Taxonomy (NCBI): domain Eukaryota; kingdom Metazoa; phylum Arthropoda; class Insecta; order Diptera; family Tachinidae; genus Phasia; species Phasia obesa. The sequence continues at coordinate 7,648,995 of OX451218.1, forward strand.
AAAATTTGAATTCGGAAATTACAGGGTTCGCAATAGTTACCGTCTTAAAGAAACATGCTTTTAAGTTTGTCTGTTTTGAAGTCGGTTTTTTTTTGCAAGAATTATTTATGCTATAATATAAATACCAATAACTTTTTTTATGCATCAAAAGGTATTTTTTTTTAAAGAGTTATCGATAAATTTTTATTCTAAAGATAATTTTGAGATAACCTTTATATTTTTTCTTAATTATTTTTTTTATTTGTTAACAATATTTTTGCCTAATTTTTTATTGTAAAAAAAGTTATCGATAAATTTTTTTATTTTAAATTTATCGAAAATTTATATTGGTATCCATAAAATAGATACCAATAAATTTTCTAGTTATCGATAATGATAACTTTTTGGAGCATCGAAAGGTATTTTCTTTTTTAATTAATAAATCGATAAATTTTTATTCTTAAGATAACTTTATATTTTTTCATAATTATTTTTTTTTTTATTTGTTAACAGTATTTTTTCCTAATTTTTTATTCTAAAAAAAGTTATCGATAACTTTAATTTTTTAAATTTATCGGAAATTTATATTGGTATCGATAAAATAGATACCAATAAATGTTCTAGGTAACGATAATGATAACTTTTTGGGGCATCGAAAGGTATTTTCTTATTTTAAAGAGTTATCGATAAATTTTTATTCTAAAGATAATTTTGAAATAACTTTTATATTTTTTCTTAATGATTTTTTTATTTGTTAACAATATGTTTGCCTAATTTTTTATTGTAAAGAAAGTTATCGATATTTTTTTTATAAATGTATCGTTAAATTTTTTTTTTCTATAGTAAATATTTCATAGTTTTCTTCTACAACTAAACATATTAATAACTAAACCCTTTCGCGTTATTTTGTTTTTCTATAAAATAGCTATCGATAACTTTCTTTCGCTGGATAAGTTATCGATAACTATTTAAGTCTATAATAATATAAAGAGCTTTAAGGTAAAAAGTATATTTTTGGGAAAGTTCTTAGTGTTATTCGATAACTATACAGATAAAGACATAATTTTGTTGTACATAGATATTTATATTGTATTGTTATAGAATAAATTAAAGTTAAGTTTTTTTATAATTTTTTTTTACTGAAAGATTTATTATTTTATAGAAAAAATTAACCATACCTTTCTTACTTGGTCTACAGAAAAGTTATCAGTTTTAAAGCAAGCAAGCAAGCACTTATTGTTCAAAAACTATTGATAGAATGTTTTCTATTCTTTAGAAGGTTAGTAAAATGTTTGTTGATTCTCCAGGATTATTAAAAAAATATTAACTGCCTGTCCCACGATGTCGGTCGTTGGCACAAATACATTTAAAACAATATGTTTGAATTTGTTTTTGTTTTAAATGTAATTGTGCGAGCGATCGACAAACAAATTCAAACATTTTGTTTTTGTTTTAAATGTATTTGTGCCAACGATCGACATCGAGCGACAACCAAAAATTTTTTATTTTGTGGAAAAGATTTTTAAAAAATAAAGTATTAATATTTTTTAGGCACAAAAAGAATTTTTAATTTCGATTTTGATATTTCCAACAATTTTCCACAATTAAGGGTTGTGAACAACCTATTCACAAGAGATACCATGAACGCCACAAAAATAAAAATACTATAAATTTAAACTGAAAAGGTTTAATTACAGCCTTTTTCCCTTTGCTAAAAATAAACTTAACTTTAATGTTGTTTATCTTCCTAATTGATATGCAAAAAGAAAAAGTAATAACATTAGCATTAAGCAGTTTTAAAGAGCCTACTTTCAGGCTATTAATTATAAATACTTCACATCAAATTGACATTACAATCAAGTAGTTCTTTTGATTTTCCACAACCTTCGAAAGTTATCCGTTTCCCCAGCTCCAATATAACAAAAAAAAAAAAAAAAATATTTGCATAATTTTAACTTGAGCAAGGAAAAAATGTAATGTTTTTTGGACGACTATTGAGGTAAAAGCACATTTAACATACAAACAAAAATATATAAATAATATACCTGAATAAATATTTTATACGTGGCCGTGAGACACTTTAAAAACGATGCCATTTGAAACATTTGAAACTTCAACCATGATAAAGTAAAAACAATTAAATGTTTTCACAACATTGCCAGCATATTAAAAAACAATTTTAGTCGAATTTCAAATAAACATCATTAAATATATTGACTGCTGGCGAGCGCGGATAAATGTTGGTTGTTGAAAATGATCCTGGCAAAAAGGCAAGCAAAAGTTTCTGGTATCTGTTGATGTGTGCCCGTTATGTTACGTTATATGTTTGAAGGTGTGTTTGTATATCATTGATGGCGTTGATGATATATTTTATTTTTATTTTTTGGTTTTCTGTGTACCCAAAGCATACTGCAGGAATATTTTAACCCTTAAGGGTAAAATTTGTTTGTTTTAACAAGTGAACAGTACAGTAGAGTACAGTATAGTATAGTACAGCAACAGAGAAAACACACATGAAAATAAAATTTTTTCTTTTTTTTGGAAGGAGTTATAATTGTATGTACTTTCTTTCCATGTTTTGCGGAAATTGTTAATATTGAAAATGTTTACACATGCTAGGTTTTCGTGGCTGTGAATTGAATTAAACTGAAACGTAATAAAAATCTCATCATTTAATGTAAAATATGGCAGAAAATAAAACGAAAAAATATATAAACTGCAAAAAAAAAAACAAACAAAAACATCAACATGCAATTATTTGACCCAAAGCCATGACATATGTCTAATATAACGATAAACAACAATTTGATGATGTTTAAAATCCATGATGAACAACTGACCATGTGGCTGGTTAAATGGTCTCTACAGCACAACTTTCATGTAAATAGAAGAGGGTAGAATGCGATAAAATATTTACGAAGGCATACTTTAACAAAAGGTATAGAATTGCAACAGTATCCAGTTTGCAAATAAATGATATCGAAAAAAATACATTTTTTTTAACAAAGAGTTAAATTTTGAAAATTTAAATAATAAAAAAAATATTTATAATTTGACTAAAACAAAAAAGATAGATTTTTCCATCAAAAATGTACATATAAAAATTTAACTCTTTGAAGAAAGCATTTCAATTTGTCTTTCCTCATTGCAACTTATCGATAACTTAGGTTTTTTTTATTAAAAATGTATCCACCTATTTAGTTTTTATAGTTATATTTTTGATAACTTTAGTTTTACATAAATGTTATTGAGAAATTTAGTCATCTTTTACAATATCGATAACTAGCGATAACAGCTATTATACTATCGATAACGGCTATTACAATATTATCGATAACTTAAATTATAAAAATAATTTATAATTTTATTTTTATACCTATTTAGTTGTTATAGTTACATTTTCGATAACTTTAGTTTTATATAAATGTTACCGCTAAATTTACTTAGCTATTAAAATATTATCGATAACTTGAATTATAAAAAAAATTATAATATCATTATAGGTATATTTTCGATAATTTTAGTTTTATATAAATGTTATCGAGAAATTTTCTCATCTTTTACAATATCGATAACTTAAATTATAAAAATAATTCATAATTTTATTTTTATACCTATTTAGTTGTTATAGTTATATTTTCGATAACTTTAGTTTTGTATAAATGTTAGCGATAAATTTACTCATCTTTTACAATATCGATAACTTAAATTCTAAAAATAAATTATAATTTCATTTTTTTATAACTATTTAATTGTTATAGTTATAATTTCGATAACTTTAGTTTTATATAAATGTTATCGCTAAAGTTACTTAGCTATTACAATATTATCGATAACTTGAATTATAAAAATAATTTATAATTTCATTTTTATATAGAAATATTGTCGCCTGCATGACTTTTCTGTAGATGAGCTATCGATATCTTGACTTTTCCATAGACAAGTTTTCGATAACATAAATTTTGCAAAGAAATAATTTCAATAACTTGAATTTATGTATAAAGTTTGGAGGCAGCTTGACTTTTGTATAGAAAAGATATTGCTAGCTTAAATTTTCTCTCTCGATTATTGAAGCTTTCTTTGACAAAGTTGCCGATAAATTGCCTTTTTAATAGAAAATTAATCGATAATTTGCCATTTTCATAAAATAGATATATATAACTTGGCTCTTTTAATGGAAATGATGTCAATAAATTGTCTTTTCTCAGAAAATTTATAATTGTTACATAAAATTTATTCTTCTATGGGAAAGTCAACGACAATTGAACTTTCATATAAAACAGATACCGATAACTCGATTTTTATTTAGAAAAGTTACATATAACTAGACTTTTTTTTTAAAAGAGTTAACACTAATTCGACTTTTGCAAAGAAAATTTACCGATAACTTTACTTTCTATATAAAGGTTGGAGACAGCTAGACTTTTGTATAGCAAACTTAACGTTAGCTAGAATTTTATATTAAAAAGTTATTGATTATTTAATTTTCCTTTGACAAAGTCACCGATAAATTGTCTTTTTAATAGAAAATTTATCGATAACTTGCCTTTTCCATAAAATGGTTATATATAACTTGCCTACTTTAAGAGCAATGATATCAATAACTTGTCTTTTCACAGAAAATTTATCGATAAAATGACTGCTCTATGGTAAATTTATCGACCACGGGATTTTTATATAAAAAAGTTACCGATAACTTGACTTTTCTTTAGAAAATTTACCTACAACTTGACTTTTTTATAGAAAAGTTACCGACAACTCGACTTTTGCAAAGAAAAGTTATAGATAACTCAACTTTTTCAAAGAAAAGTTTACGATAACTTGACTTTAGCAAAGAAAAGTTACCGATAACTCGACTTTTGTAAAAAAAAAGTTACCGATAACTCGACTTTTCTTTTGAAAATTTACCGATAAGCCAACTTTTGCATAGATTTCAGTTTTGTATAAAAAATACATTTATAATTTATTTTTTTATGGACAATTTATCGACAACTTTAATTTTTTATAAACAATTCTACAACAGCATATTTCTTTATATAAAAGCCTATTTAAATTTTGTTTAGAAAGGTTTCCGATAACTCTATTTTTATTTAGAAAACTTTGCCACAACCTAGTTTTGTTAGGAGGCTGGTATTTTCTATAGAAAAATAATTGAAAGCCTAGCTCTTGTATAAAAAGGTTGGAAGCTCGAAAACTATCGATAACTTTAATTTTCTATCCAAAATTTTTTCCTAACTTATTTTTTATGGCATTTTTCGACATTAAAAATTTTCTATAAATCGTTTTCGATAGCTTGACTTTTTTCAGAAATGTTTAGGATATTTTGACTATTCGGACTTAAAAATAATCGATAACTAGAGCATTTAACCAAAAATTGGGCTAACATCTCTGTTTATATAATTTTTTTTTTTCAATTGAAAAAAAAATTGGGTTACTTTAACATGAAAATTGCATTCGTCTATAGTCATTGGTATGAAGTCTTTTTGGAAATATGTGTCCATGTAAATGTAAATATTTCCAAATGTTTGTATGTGGGCAGTTAAGTAAATGCGGTTACCAATACAAACATATTAATCACATGAAAGCAATGACCGTGTATGATTTCAGCCCCAAGAATCGTTTGCTTTTTATTTTTTTTCCACATGTATATTTTTTTACAACTTCCTCTTTTCATCAAGATTTTTTCTGGCCGAAAAAGCATTAAAATGGTTTGAGGCGTTTGCTGTCCGCTAAATGATGCTGTGCGGTTTGATTGCTTTTGATATATTCCCTTGTTACTCAGTTGTTGTATTGGCTGATGAGTATCGTGGATACAATAGGATGAGTGTATTAACATGTTGGTTTTCATGTTCATATACATATGGCTGAGTGTATATTTGTGTGTGTGTGTGTGTGTGTGTGTGTGTGTGTGTGTGTGTGTCTATGTTAATATGTACACTTATATTAACGTAAAAATAACAAAATTCAATTACGAATGAAATTGTTAATGACTTTGCCATAAACACGCTTACACATACACAGTTATTCTCTCACCCACATTTTATAATAAAATAAAAAGTCCTTTTACATCAATACGAGTATTATGCTCCTAGTATTTGTAGTTGCTCAATGGTCAGAGAATGCGGTAAGAAGATTAACAGAAGTTCATGAAAAGTTGGTTTACTATCAGACTGACTGACTGACTGACTGACCGAAGATGATAATAATGCGGCTGCTGACTCTGTTGGTTTTCTGGTTGATGTTTGATTACGGATTTAATGGAGCTCAGCCCAGATCTCTGTTTGTAGCCAATAAGTAATTTTTTAATTTTATCAATGAAAATCAGAAATATTTTAAGTTTTATAAGAAATAAATTTAAATACATACATATATAATATATGATATATTTGTTTTAATATTCCTTGTAGTAATGTTGAAAATAGTTCATGAAATATTTATTTTGTTTTATTATTTTAATTTATTTTGCTCGCAACATACATACATATTTTAATTAATGAGTTTTTCACTGACTTTTTTTTTCTCAATATTTTTTTTCAAAAACTGAGTGAGAAAAATTTCACCAAAGTTAAAAAAATATATTTAAAAATTGTCTAGTTAAAAAATTCAACGCATGATTTTCAAATAATCGCTATAGAAAAGCTTTGTTTACGATAACTATTTAAACATATTTTTTAGTATAGAGTCACTAATTTTTTAACTACTTTATAGCAAAGGGTAGTTATCTTGAATGATCCTGCAAAAAGATTAGTTTTTATAAGAAAGCCAAGTTATCGATTACTATTTTACAGCTGAGTATAAATTTAACTGAATATTCTTTTCGAAAGTCTACAGAAAAATTAAGTTAATTAAAACAATTTTATAGAAAATGCAGGTATCGATAATTAGTCTATAGAGAAGTCAAGCGAAGAAATAGAAATAAACAGAATAATGTTCTACAGAAAGGCCAAGTTAACTGAAAAAAATTTTATAAATAAGTCAAGTTGTCGATATCTATTCAATATTTTCGATAACTAAATAACAACAATTCTACGGAAGTGTCACATTAATAACTATATAGTAAATTTAATCAAGTTATCGATAACTATTCTATGGAAAAACCAAGTTTTTGCTAATGAATTTATGTAAAATAAAATTTGTTTTATAAAACAAATTGTCGATTCAATAAAAAACTCTAGTTATCAATTCCTTAGAAGAGTAAAATTATGGAAAAAAATATTTATATAAAGGACCGATAACATTAAGAAAAAATTAATGATGATATTTAAAAAAAAATTAAGTTGTTCATAATTATTTTATAAAAAATGAAGTAAAACTTTATAGTACAGTAATCCATCCATTGTTTTATAAAACATTACGTTTACGCATAATTTTATATAAAAGTCTAGTTATCGATAACTTTTATAAAACTGATGTAATTGTTGATAGCCATCGTAGAAGAGAAGCATACTACTAAAATTTTGTTCTATAGAAGTTAATTGCAATTATCGATAACTAGTCTGAAAGACATATATTTAACAAACCAATGGAAATGTTAAGTAATTAATAACATAATCACTTGTTTGCTAAAGTCCGTTTGTCACTTTTTAACTAATGTATTCGTTTTTTTATATATAGATCTGGTGTTAAGTGAGAGTTTTATAAAATCGTATTTTGATTTTCCAAAAATTTTTAAAGCTTTTCATAAATAGCTGTTTTAACTATTTAATATAAAATGTATGGTTTTTTACATCTGTTCTGCGAAAAGTTAACTTATGGACAATTACCGAAGATATCGAAAAAATTATCGATAACAAATATATATGAAAATTAAGCTATCGATAAATATTTTGTAGAAAATATAAATCATCGACAACAAATCTATATGAAAGTTAAGTTATCGATAAATATATTGTAGAATATAAAAAAGTTATAGATAACAAATCTATATCAGCGCCAAGTTTTCGATAAGTTTTCTATAGAAATCAAGCTTTCTATACCTATTTTATAGCGAAGTGAACTTATCGAAAACTTTTATCGATTAGTGATATTGTTCTATATATAACAATATTTACACTATAAAAAAGCATATTATTCGATAACTCGATACTTATTTAATTCTATCGATAAATAATTTAATTCTATCGATAATTAATATTATTGATAATTAATACTATCGATAATAATTATTATCGATAATTAATACTATCGATAATTATTATTATCGATAATTCTAGAAAAAAATTAATAATTTTTTATTTTTGTAGAAAACTTACTTTTCTGTAGAACAGTAATCGATAATTTGACTTTTTCATGCAAAAGTTTTCGACAACTTGACTCTTTTAAAGAAAAGTTATCGATAATTTGCCTTTTGCATAGTTTAATTTTTATAAAATATACGTTTATTATATCTGGTCTAGAAAAAAATTAAATTTCGACACATATTTTGTAGAATATATAATTTAACAATAACTATTTTATACGAAAGTTACGTCCACCTTTCGATAACAATTTTGTAGAATATTATTATCGATATTGTTTTATGTATATTATCTATATTGTTGTATATAAAAGTAAGTTATGGCTGTTTAGCCTATAAAACCGCATACCTATCTATAATATATTCTTTCAACATGTCAAGTTATCGATAACTTTTTAATAGGAACCAATATTTATCGGTAATTTTTCTATGGAAAAGTAAATTTTTTGTTAGCTTCTATTGATAAGTCTAGCTAGCAACAAGAAATTAAAAAAAAATTTGTTTTGTATAAAAATTATATTTAAAGAGAAATTTATCGAATACTATTTTACAGCAAATTTAGGTTATGGACAAGGCGAATTCATACCAGGTGGAGTCGATAGCCCAGCTGATTGTTTTTTGCTTCAGTTTTTTTGCTAATGTCTTGTCAAAAAATATATTGTTTCATATCTGCTAATCTAATGTCAAAGTTGTTGTTTTGTTGTAGTTGTTGTCCTACTGCTCACACCTGGTTTGAATTCGCCTTGGTTATGGAGAAGTTCTACGGAATACCAAAGTAAGTTTTCCCTTTGCAAAATAGATTAAAAATAAATAGAAAGTTTACCATAACTATTGCTTGTTAAGTGAAAGTTAAATTTCATGTTAAAGAAAAAATTTTTGTTAGAATATTTTTCGCTTATATGACTTTTGCACTGTGTATTTATGGCTGTTTTGTAAAACTTTTTTATGGCTAATAGCAACTAATTATTAAACTAAAACTAACTAAAATAAAAATAAAATATAAATAAAATAAAATAAAAATTAAACAAAAATATTTTATTGGGGAAAAATTAAACTTTCTTTGAGAAATTTGAAACCTTAAAAAGTCCTTTAAACAGAATATGAAAGGTTTCGTCAGTAGAAAATATTACATATTTTCTTTTTTGTAAACGACACCAAATAACTAAAAAGCGGTAAAAAAAATAAATGCTGAATTTAATAAAAGCTGGTTAAAAATTTCATGAATTTACAAAATATAAATTAATTAAATTTATAATTCTCTTAAATGCTTAAAAAATTTGCTTTTGCATATCCAATTGTGTATCCTTTATGCAAAGTTGTTCATATATTTCTCGCTAGATTTTATGTTTTTGGTAATAAATGTTATTTTATGTTTTCTAGTTTTTTTTTATTTTTAATCATAAATATTCATTATGATTTTCACGACATGTGCTAAAGTTCCCAACATATTTATACATGTATGTATGTAAAAATTTCAGTATTTTTTTATGGAAACAATGAGTAGATAAACGCAACATTTAATAATGTTTTTTGGAAATTTTGCATGATTTATTTATACTGTATTTAAAAAATGTTTGCGCTACTGGATATAAATTCATCTACTTGTCTGTTTAGAGTGCGTACGTATATTAGAGCTGGATATTACAACAAATAATAAGTGTTTTAGTTTTATTTATCAAAAAAAAAAAAAAAAAAAAAAAAAAAAAAAACATTAAACTCATAATTCCAAATAAGATTTTTTATTATAAAAAAAATCTATTTTAGTGATTGTGTTACAGAATATAAAAATATAATAATTAGACACAAGCAGAAGGAAATTAATTTTCTAGTTTTAATCAGGTATTGTGTCTGTTTTTTTTTTTTATAAGTAAATGATTTAATAAAGATTTATGTATACCGTTAATTGATATAAATAATTATTTTTAATTTATTATATAAAACTTTCAGCATAAATGGTTTTCTTTTGGGGAAAATTTTTATGAAAATTATTTATGACCAATGGAATTTTTCGCCATACATCCTGACATTTACCAGCGAACCGAAAAATAAATTTTTGACACAAAATTTTCATGTAACTTCATCTCTCTCATCTTAGGCTGTTAAGTAAACCTTTAATATAGAAAGAAATGTTTTCTAATATTTATATACAAAATTGTCTAAATATTTGACATTTTTGGAATATAAATAAATCGATTTTTGTTAAAAAAAAATATATAAAGGATCAGAGACTCTAATCCTAGTTAAAAAATGTATTGGATAAGTTTTTTTAAATTGAAAAAAAAAAAATAAATAAAATGGCGAAAGTATCAGTGATCACAGGATTATATTCTTTTTGCTTAAACTCATTAAGTTTATAAAAAAAAAACTTCATTTACGGTTTTCTGTACTAAACAGACAAAAAAGTGGGTTTTAAAAATAATTTTAATCAAAAATATACATTCTTCTTGATCTATCACCTGCTAATATCCAGGTAGTGTATAGGCAGCTACTTTTATTAAGTTTATTTTTTTTTTTGTTAAGAGAAGTAACATTCAGGCAATTTATGCCTATATTAAATGTGTTATACTTCCTTCGGAAAGGGATAGGAGTAGATAAGACAGATGGTTAGTGTGATAATAAAGCTTCGCATCTGGCAACACTGCAATTGCACGTTATGATTATTTTTAGAACAGTATTGCAGCGCCTCTGGTGTTATTTAGGCGAATTAGTTCGAAGCTAGCATAGCCAATTTATAATTATTTTACTTCGCCGACGATTTAGTGCTATGTGGTAATACAGGCGAAGGAGGTCGCTGTAATATGCATTATTATAAAGAAAAATTAATACATATGAGAAAAATTGATGTTGCCTCGGCTGAGTATTGAACTCGAGACCATTACTTAGTAGTCAACGTGCTAAGCACTTAAGCTACAGCACCCCTAAAATCGATTGCCAAAAAGCTGACCCCTTTACCTGCTAAAACGTGTAAAAATACATATTATTGAAATGGAAAGAGTTTCGAAATTTAAATTATATAAAATAAAAAAATTAAATTAAATTAAAAAATAACAAATCAAATAAAATAATATTATAAAAAAAATTAAATTTAATTGAAAATAAATAAAACAAAATTATATAAAAAACATAGATTAAATTAAAAAAAAAAACAAAATTATATAAAAAAAATTAAACGAAAAAAAAATTAAAATAAAATAAAATAAAAAATAAAACTATAATTTTAAAAATAAAAAAAATTAAAACACAAATTAAATTAAATTAAAAAAAAAATAAAATTATATAAAAACATAACATTAATTAAAAAAATAAAATAAAATAATAAAAAAATAAATTAAAAGAATAAAATAATATAATATAAAAATGATATAATATAAAAATAAATTAAATTAACAAAAATAAAATAATATAAAAATCTTATTTTATATAGTTTATCTGACCTTTTTGTTAATATTAATTTAACTATTTTATTTAAGCTCTAGGTCTTTAAATAATTTTAATTTTTATTTTTTTCGATATTTCGCTACTCCTTTGTGTAGCATCATCAGGAAAAATTATCAAATAAACGTTATGAAAAATTACAATTAATTTTAATTGAGTAGCGAAATATCGAAAAAATAAAAATTAAAATTATTTAAAGACCTAAAGCTTAAATAAAATAGTTAAATTAATAATATAAAAATCCATATTAAAAACAATTATATAATATAAAAAAAAATTAATTAAAAAAATAAAATAATTTAAAATAAATTATTTTAAAATAAACAAAATTAAGTGCAAAAAAATAAATAATGTAAAATTTTAAACTAAATTAAAAAAAAAAATATAATAAAAAAATGAATTAAATTAAAAAAAAAATAAATTAAAAAAATAAAAGGAAATAAAATAAAATATATACATAAAATAAAACAGTAACTCCTTTCCTGTCTGTCTGTCTTTCTATCTGTGTTCGTGTTCACGTAAAAATTACTGGATGTATTTTAACAAAATTTTATAAGAGGGTACCTCAATATCCGGATGCTTCTTTCCGCAAAAATAACTTATTTCCAAGAGAAAATGCAGCGAAAGTACATACTTTAAGGCATCTTTTATTTTTGAAAGCGGAAAATTTTAAAAACGGTTGCACAACAGATGGCGCTGTTTTTCAAAACTGACAAAATATGAATTAATTACTGCCAAATAAATTTGTATTTGATTTGTATTTTTAGTTTTTGGAATTATATTGTTATTTAAATATTTTAAACACTTTTTACACAGCTTTACAATAATTTTTAGAAATTGTAGAATTTTAAATAAATTTTAGAATGCTATTCAGGCATGGGTACCTTTATATAAAATAAATACGTATGAGTCTTAAAATTGGGTGTGGATTACTTTCAAAGCAGAATCGAACAAAATATATGACATCGAGGCCCCACATCTTTGAGGGCCCATAAAAAAAACCTGGAGGACTTTGGGCAAAACTGGGAGACAGGGGTCTTTTTTTTGGTCTTTTATGACGTAGTGGTGTCCGTATATGGTTATTTTGCCATGACTTAAAAAATTACCCAGTGTGTTATAAAACAGTTTCCAGTATTTAGTGGCAAAATAAAAATCTTGTAGAAAACAGGATTTACAAGATATTTTAAAAGATTGTTACACATTTGTGCTGCACTGTTGCTATCAACGATATAATGTACTTGTTTTACATGTGAAAATGTGTAAATGGATTTCTGTATATAAGCAAAAAATAAAAAATTTAAAAAATATATACATATATGTACATACATACAAGTGCCTGGTAACATGTAGCAGAAATGATGGATGAATGTTTGAGGTATTTTTTTAATCATTTGAAAATGAAATTAAAGCGAAGAGAAATATTTATCTACGGCGTTTTTGTAGTAAATAATTTTTTTAAAGGCGTTTGTAAGAAATTTTTTTTTTTTTGAGATTATAATCCTAAGGAGATTTTTAAGGTTTTTTTTTTTTGTATAGAAAAACAAAAAATATTAAAAGGCCATTAAAAAAACAAGCTGTTTTTACAAATAACAACAAAAAAAAACTTATTTTAAAAACTGAATTGTTTTGTTTTCGAAACCCTACAAATTTTTTATTTTCTTTTAATATTGAAACAAAATGAACCGTTGAAATAAACGCTGGCTTAACATAATATTATGTTTCATAATTTACATAATGCAAAAAAGATATACGTATGTATAAGGAAAACTTTGTTATAACAGTGGGACAGCTTGTAGGGCAAAGTGCTTCTTTTGAAAAAAAAATAACTTCTTTATACGTCATTACACAATTTTCTTTAAAATGTTAAATTAATATTAAAGCTGACAAGCTTTTGCCATTAAAAAAGGTAATAAAATTAATGGCTTATTATTGCGCAATAAATTTATACATTAACCCCCACCCCCCTCTGATACTGCCCTTACTACCTGCACACAAAAAAAAAATGAATAAATTAAAATGGATAATTAAGATAGAATTGCCTTTTTTTTAATTAAGTGAAATACAAGTTTAGTATTTCATAAAGAACCCATAAGATATCCATATTAATTAAGTATTAAAGACAACAGCTTACATGTACATATTTAATTAACTAAAAAAGAAATATTTAATAACCAAAGCATATTTTAAGGCTGCTTTTATAACTGCCTTGGAGATGGTATTTATTTTATTATTATTATTAAATCAAATTTCAAGAAAAAATAATGCCTACCTTTGGGGGATAATACCTAAATTAAATAATAAACAACTTTTTTAATATCTTAAGCTAAAATTTAATGCTTTAATGAATGTTTAAAAATAATAAATATTGCCTACTTTTAGAGCAAATATTGGATTACAAGCCTTTTGTTCTTTGAAATCAATCCACACCAAAGAAACTAAAATTTTTAGTGCCGCCTTAAACTATGCTGCATATCAGTTTATATATTTACTTTATAAAAAATATAGTAGGCATATCCGGTTTAGTTCAGTTCAGTTGTGGTTTATGTATTTGCTTTACTACTAAAATAACTGCCTACTTTTACTGCTCCACTTTCTGTTGGAAATAAAATATTTTTGCGAAAAAAAAAAGTATCCTATATTGGAATCAGGATCTCACAAAATTTTGTTAAAATCCATTGAGTAGTTTTTACGTCATGTGTACGCAAAAGAAAAGCATACAGACAGACAGATGGACTGAAATGAGTAACTAAATTTTAAATTTCTTATAAATTTATTTAATTAAAAAGTAAAGCCTACTTTTAGGGCTTTATACCAAAATCAAGTCATAAAACAATGACAAAAAATGATATGTATATTTTAACTTAATGATTTTAAGAAGACGTAAAAGAAAAATAATAAGAATTAACTACGTAATGTTGTAATATAATAAAATATAACGAATATTTTTTTTTATTTTAAATATTTAAGTAGACAACTTAGAAAGGTATAAATATAAGTTTGTCATACCGTGTCTAATTTTTACAATATTCATATCCGACCCTATAAAGTATATATATTTTGAATCCTCTTACATAGAGAAGTTGATTTAGTTGATGTCCCTCTGACCATCTTGTTTAGGTTGAAATCAACTTTGCCAAGGCACCAGAAGAGATGCAGAAAAATTAAGTCCACCAATCTGCCAGACAGAGTTTTGAAAAGTTCACTAATGTAATTCAGCAACATCAGACCATTCGATTCAAGGTTCTGGGCACAAAACTACGCCCACTTATATTTTTCAAGTTATTTATATTTTTTTTTTCGGTTGTAATGATTCCTTTTTGCTTTTTTTATTAAATGAATATAAGACCGCGATTAGTAGTTCAAGGGTCTTATTTACAAAAAAAAATGTTCGATAAAATTGTCGAAAAATATTTACAAAAAACTTTCTATAAAATTTTTACGAATATTTTCGGTAAAATTTTTACAAAATTTTTACATAAAATGTTCGATACAATTTTAGCAAAAAATTAAAAAATTTTTTAATAAAATTCTCGAAAAAATGTTCAATCAAATTTTTACAAAAAAATATACGATAAAATTGTCGAAAAATATTTACCAAAATTTACGTAAAATTTAAAAAAAAATGTTTCAATAAAATGTTTCCAAAAAAATGTTCAATAAAACTGTCAATAAAATATATACAAAAAATGGTCGATAAAATTTTTTAAAAATATTTTCGATAAAAATTTAACAATAAATTTTTCTGCGAATTTTTTAGAAAATACTCTCGATAAAATTTTACCAAAAAAATTTCATTAAAATTAAAAAAAAAACTTCGATAGAATTTTTAAAAAAATTTTCAATAAAATTCTACAAAAAGTTTTCTATCAAATTTTTACAAAAAAAAATTTCCATAAAATTGTCGAAAAATATTTACAAAAAACTTTCTATAAAATTTTTACAAAAAAATTTTCGATAAAATTTTTACATAGAATGTTCGATAAAATTTTATCAAAAAAATTACAAAATTTTTCAATAAAATTCTACAAAAATTTTTTTCGATAAATTTGTCGAAAAATATTTACAAAAAATTGTCGATAAAATTTTTAAAAAAATGTTTCCAATAAAATTTTTACAAAAAAATGTTCGATAAAACTCTCAATAAAATATATACAAAAAATGGTCGATAAAATTTTTTAAAAATATTTTCGATAAAAATTTAACAATAAATTTTTCTGCGAAATTTTTAGAAAATATTTTCGATAAAATTTTACCAAAAAATGTTCATTAAAATTTAAAAAATAACTTCGATAAAATTTTTACAAAAATTTTTCAATAAAATTCTACAAAAATTTTTCTATCTGTCTAACTGTCAATAAAATATATACAAAAAAAGTTCGATAAAATTTTTACTAAAATATTTTCGATAAAATTTTTGCAAAATTTTAGATAAAAGTTTTACAAAAAATATTCGATAAAATTTTACCAAAAAATTTTCATCAAAATTAAAAATAAAAATTGTTACAAAAATTTTTCAACAAAATTCTACAAAAAATTTTCAACCAAAATTTTACAAAAAAAAATGTTCGATAAAATATTTTCAAAAAAGATTTGAGAAAACTTTCTATAAAATTTTTACAAAAAAATTTTCGATAAAATTTTTACAAGAATTTTCGATAAAACTTTTACAAATATTTTCGATAAAATTTTCAATAAAAATTTCACAAAAAATTTTCAATAAAATTTTCACAAAAAATTTTCAATAAAATTTTTAGAAAATATTTACTATAAAATTAAAAAAAAAATCGATAAAATTTTCCCCAAAAAATTGTCTATATCTTTATGTTTGTAATAACGAATTTAAGAATCATAAAAGTAAAAACTAAATGTATATTTTTGTGAAATTGGGAAACATAACAGTGTAAGGGAGTTTTTCACATTACATTAGTGAAAATTATATAAGATTCGGCACGGCCGAATCCTGCACTGTTACTTGGTTTTCTATTTTTTCTTAATTTTTCACCTCATTTATTGACCTTTGTTTTAAATTTTAAAAAGAGAGAAATTTATGAAAGAAAATTTCCGCCATTTTCTTTATATTTTCGTACGCTTATTACAAAACAAAAAAAAAAACACTTGCTTTCAAAAGCATCTTAAGAGCTACAATTTAAGTTTCAATTCCATTGAAGAACCTTCAATAAAACGAATGAATTTTTCATAACGACAACAAAAACAACAACACAAAACAACCTGAATGAATGAATACCTACGCTAAGAGAAAAAATAACAGCAACAACATAATACAAAACAATTGATGGCGATAAAAAATATAAAAAAATGTTTACAAAAATAATAGAAGAAAACTGAAAATACCCAAGCTAATAAACAATAAAATGGAAAGGAAATATAAAAGCTTCGTGGCCATACGGTGAGCGGGGACCAGTTTGTTAAACTGGCAGTAACAGAAAAAAAAAAAACAAACAAAAAAACTGACATAAAAAAACCAAGCAACATTTTAACAAAAGTAGACAAGTGAACTTGGCTTTATGGACGGATGGCAATCAGCACTTGTAGAGACAGATAATGGCTTATAAATGATAATTTTCACGAAAACTGATTGGGTTAGAGAATAAAATCTTTAGCTAATGAAAGAAATCATACTTTTAGGCAAATCATTATTAAGGAAAATTATAAGCTAAATTTTTAATTACAGTATGGAGTTCTTTTAGTTAAACAACAAACAAAAATCTTATATAATTTTACTATTAAAATACGGCACTCATAATAAAGATTCATCTATTGTTATTTATAAAGTTCCAACTGAACATGTATTTAATAACTATTATTGACTCTATGCCATAATCTGGTAGAAAATTGAAATAAAAAAAAATGTAATTTCATTTTTATTGAAGCTTAAGCTGCACAGGTATATAGCCTGAATAAGAACAAATCTCGTATCATGGCAATAATAATATCTCCATGATTTACATATTGGAAAAAATATTTTTTTATAGAATATAAAAGTATATTTTTTTCCAATATGTTCTGTACAGCCATTGATTATTTCAAATTAATAAACAAGTTACAAGAAGTTTTGAGAACAATTAATTTAAAATTAGCAAATAAATTTTTTCCCAACTATTTTCAACAGTTTATGGGATATTTACAAAAAAAAATATTAAATTGATGATTATATAATTTCCTTAACGCACTTATAAAATGCTAAAAGGTATTTTAAGAAATAAATAAATAAACCTCAAGCATATTCACGATTTATACCTCACTAAATTGAAATAAAAAATGTATTTAAAATGCACCTAAAAGTATGCAATGCTTTCTGACCCAAAGATTATTAAAAAAAGGAGCATATCTTTAGGTGGTCAAATTATACTTAACTGTGTATATTGGCAAAAAAAGTCTAAATTCCACAGTAAAACTAAATCTATACATACAGGGTGGCACAAAAAAACCCTTCCGATGTTTTTTGGCTGTAATTTAAAAAAAAATTAAAAACTTTGATTTTTCTTGTGGATTATTTTTATTTGGTCTTTTAATTTTTTTACATCAAGTCGAGAATATGATGTCATGTAAATGGCCGCCGCCACAGTTGATTGTCATTTGAGCCCTTTTTATGGCATTTTCCATCAATTTGGCCAAAACTTCCGGCGATAGGTCCTCACATTCTTGACGGATATTGTCTTTCAGAGCTGCAAGAGTCTGAGGCTTGTTGACATAAACCCGCGACTTCAAAAAGCCCCACAAAAAGAAGTCTGCAGCGGTCAAATCAGGCGATCTTGCTGGCCAGTGCAAATCGCCAAAACGGGAGATTAGGTGCCCGGGAAATGCATCCTTCAGCATATCGGTTGTGACACGTGCAGTGTGTGCCGTTGCACCGTCCTGTTGGAACCACATGTTTTCCAATCCCAATTCATCAAGTTGCGGCAAAAAGAACTCGTTAATCATTTCTCTGTAGCGCTCACCATTCAGAGTAACCGTTTGGCCCGCGACGTCTTCGAAGAAAAAAGGTCCGATAACTCCTCCAGCGAAAACAGCACACCATACAGTGACTTTGCGCGGGTGTAATGGCTCTTCGTTGGTTACACGCGGATTTACAGTGCCCCAGAAGCGTAAATTTTGCTTATTTATCACTCATGATTATTTTTGATGAAAAATCATCTTCCTCTTGGTGGTGATTAAGGATGGCTTCAGCGTATGTTAGACGCGATTGGCGGTCAGCAGCTAACAGCTGATGCACCGTCTGGACTTTGTACGGAAACATCTTCAAATCATTTACCAAAATTCGCTGTAAAGACCGTCGACTGATACCCATTTGCGTGGCACGTCGTCTGGTCGATGTCGACGGCGCTTCCATGACATCCTCGGCTACAGCAGCAATATTCTCTGCAGAACTGCTACTCCGGGGTCTGCCACGTCTGGCAGCATCTCGTGTTGTGCCAGTCTCTTCGAGGCGAGCGGCTAAACGTCGCAGTGTTTCACCAGTAGGCGTTGGACGTCCAGGAAATCTGCGACGAAATTCACGTTGTGCCAAAGTCACCGACTATTGATTATTGGTCAAATAAATAGTCACCAATATTCCGCGTTCTGGAGCAGTGTAGCGTAACATTGTTTATTAACGTGTATTTCGCAAGCGTTTACTACACAAATGTCAAAACAGAATTGACATTAGGGGCCAATCGCAAAATTTATAGCATTTTCTGATAGGAGGATTACTTTTGCGCCACCTTGTATAATAAAGTAGTAACTCATTTCCGACTGCCTGTCTGTCTGTCTCACCTTCATTGTTTGTGTTCGCATGCCGTAAAAACTACTGACTGGATTTTAACAAAATTTTGGGAGTGGGGTGGTACCTAAGTATCCTGGTCCCAATATAGGATCCTCTTTTTCCGCAAAAATATCTTGTTTCAAAGAGAAATTGGAGGAAAAGAAGTGAAAGTATGCGCAGTTGAACTAACCGGTTATGAACACTTTATTTTTTATAAAGTAAAAAATACATATACTGATATGTAGCATATCTTAAGGTGGAACTAAGTACTGCTGAGTACAGCACGGCACGTTTAATTTTTGAAAGTTGTATATTTTAAAACGCAGATCGTTTTAACTACTTGGTACGGCACGGCACCTTTAATTTTGATATTTAAACACTAAAAACATAAGCCAAATAGCCAATTGAATACTTCAAGAAAAATATTAGCAGGACGGCCACGACGCACATAGGGGTATTTCGCCGATCTAGCCGGACATTACTTTTTTTTTAGCTTATATTGGCTCTAAAAATGTACTGAGTGCCCCTAGGTTAATGAAACTTTGCAGAAAAATCTGTTATGGCCATAGGCTGTCAATACTATAAATCGGATCAAGGAGAAAAAAGTTCCCCTTGGAAGAAGTAATCCTACCTCTGGGAAATGCAAGTTTTTTTTTTGATTTTCCCGTCACTTTGTTAAGCAATTACAAATTTTAAGGTCAAAGAATGTTCAAAAACTTAAAGTTGGACTCAAGAGATTCTTAAATTCCATTTTAACCCCGCCCCTTTTGTGGGCGGTGAAATAAAAAATTATTTGAAAAAATAAAGAAATTATTAAAAGAAATAGATTACATACTTTTAAAAACCATAAAAATTTATTTTATTTATTTATTTTATTTAAAATTATAACAATTAATTTATTTAAAACAACTTCTCCTGTGCACTAAGATGATGATGAGTGCCAGGGTCCTTCTTTGCCTGATTCTTCAAAGACCCTTCCGAATCTGAATCCTTTTCAGCATTAAGTACAGGTGGTTGCATGAAAGAAATTGCTTTTCTCGTAAAAGGTAATGACCTTTTTTTGAAGTGGGTCTAGTAAAGAGTGGATCAGAACTTATCAAAAGTTTATGAATAATATATATGTTACACTGAACCCTTGAAAACTCTCTAGCAAAATTCTGCCTGTAAATCCGGAAATATTTGTTTCGTACCTCAGCCGCTTCTTCTGATAACAGCCAAATAGGCAAAGCCTCATTCATAACAATTGCACCATGTATTAAATATTGTGCATTGTAGGTGTCATAGGATGTATAGAGAAAAAAAAGTAAAGCTTTGCAGTATCTAATCAATAATCTGACCACTTTATATTACTTCAATAATAACCTTCGGTATATGAAATCAATCTCAATTCCAGTTATTTCTGCAGCTAATTCAGGATTGGAAAAAAATCTTCTGCTGTTACCATCGTTGGTGTTTCCAAATCCAGCTTTCGGTACATCCACTATTAGCCCTAATTCACTTCTAAATTTTTCTTAAATATTTTTTTTCCTCGCGTAAACAATGGCTTTGTCCGCATCAGATTTTATTTGCCATTTTTTCACTGTCAGTTTATATGCTCTCAAATAGGCGAATTCTGGCGTGTAAAGTAGATAGTCCGAAAGAAAGGGCATCTACGTCTATATCTCTTCTGATATTTAAATTGTTTTTTGTACAGGTAATAACAGTGTTAGATGTAATGATTTAAATAAAAAAAACATCTACCTTCAGTTATTAAAATCCAAAACATTTCATTAATATACAAGGGTTCTTACTCGTATTGGCCTATCCAAGATAAGAAAAAACATAAAAAGGTAAAATTTTCAAAAAATCGCAAAAAAAGAATGGCGCAAAAATGAGCAAAGCAAATTCACTATACGATGCAGAATTTTGTTGTCTCTCGAGCTGCGTACTTTAATTTTTACATTTCTCAAAATTAATTTTTGGCCTAATGTCGGGCTAGATTGGCAAAATACCCCTCTGTGCGATGTGGCGGACACAGCCAGTTGTAATATAAAACTTGATATTTCATCAAACAGTCGTAGTCTCACCAACCACTAAACTACAAAAAATAAAACGAATTTTGTGTCTTCTATATAATAAATGGTATAAAGAACCTTATATCTATAGGCTGCCCTGCGGCCCTTGGCGTCTCTAAAATAATAGAAACAAAACTAACTTTTCTATTATGTTTAGTAATTAGAACAAAAAGATTTCTTTTAAAAACATTTTATATGTAGTTTATATGTCGTTAGCTTCTGAATAATAAACAGCCAGAGATTGTTAATAATGAACTACCCTGATTCCAAAACAAATTTCTATTAAAAATATTTTTTATTTCGTTCTATATTAGTTTCAGATGCAACTAATTCCAGTAAATTATTCTGAAAATTTAATTTTATTATTATGTATTTCATTCTAGAAAAATATTTATTTATTTTATAACTTAAAAATAAAAATCGGAAAAATATATTTGTTTTTCTCCAAATTAATAGAAATAAAGATATTGTTTTAGATGGTTATTAAAATGCATTTAAAATTCATGCTGAAAAACACACAATCAATCATTTGTTTTCGTAGCCCCTTATGTTATGCAGCAAAACTTTTTTACTCAAAAGCTTACACCCACAAAAATATTTCCAAAAACATTTTTTTGTTCAATTAGAAAGAAGTTTTAGGTTTTGCGAAAATAACATTAAAAATATTTGCCTTCCAAAAACATTGCCTACATTAAGGGGCAATAATATTCTAACTAAATTAAATAGTAATGAGAAAAAATTGTGAAATCAATTATTTTTTACTTTAAGTTTAATTAACTTGAATTTAACCAACAATTTAAAATCAGATATAAAATTTATGGCTCAAAAATAACTTTGGTGAACTAAAATTAATAGCATACTTTTAGTTCAAAAGTAGTGGCGCTATAACCTTTGACATTAGTTAACGCTACGTTCTTTTCATTGCTTTCGTCTCATAATATAAACATTTCTAAACACTTTCTTTTTATAAAATTTTTGTCGTAAATTTATATGTTACATATTTTACAGATCGTAAAAATGCTATAAAAAACATATAAAAAATGGCAGTAAATAATAACGTAGCTTGCTTTTACAAAAAAGTAAATGCATAAAAAAAGGCTGAACGGGTAGATATCTTTACTAAGTAATAAGACAAACAAATAAGTGCTTATCTTGTGATACAAAAATATTGCACAAACACCCTTATGACAACATAAGGTCATAAACACGGCGTTTGCTATTATCAAATGGTAATTACAATATTAAGTATAGCATATTTTTAGACATAATTAAAATATATTCTAAAAACTTTTGGCATATCTTCCTACACATGGCTATTTCTTAAAAAAAAAAATACATTTTTAATGATTTAAATATGCCAAATTTTGTAATAATTGTTTACTTAATATGGGAGGTACCACGCCCAATCCAGTCTGTTGTTTGCTAGACTATGCACATTATTATGAGGGTTACTTGTGCAAAGTTTCAAGACCCTACTTCTAGACTCTATAGTTCTCCAGGTACACGATAATAATTTTTCACTTTCTATAGGGATACCACGCCCACTGTTACAATCCAGTTTGTATTTTGGGGGAATATGCGCATTAGTATAGGGGTTATTAGTGCAAAGCTTGAAGGCTCTATCTATTACAGTTTTCTAGGTACACGACCATAATTTTTTACGATGTATAGAAGGTACCGCGCCCACCAATCCAATGCAGTCTGTGTTTTTCAATACTATGTATCTTAATATGGGGGTTACTGATGCAAAATTCCAAGACGCTATCTATTGTAGTTCTTTAGATACAGAATAATAATTTTTTACTTTATATGGGGGGTACCCCGATCACTGTCTCAATTAAGCTTATGTTTCTCTAGCGTATTCGCATGGGTATCAGAGTTACATTTACCTACTTTAAATGTTATAGTACTCTATGTAAACGATAATAATTTTTAACTTTGTATGGGAGCTACCACTACCACTGTCGCAATGCGTTCTGTATTTTGGCAGATTATACGCATTTGCACAGGTTTAGCTAATCTATCTACGTTACTATGATGGTTACTGATACAAAATTCCAAGGCGCTACTTAATTCAGATCTTTAGATAGAGGATAATATTTTTACACTTTGTATGGAAGGTACCACGCCCACCATTCCAATTAGTTCTCTTCTTGCGCATTACCATAGGAGTTACCCGTGCAAAGCTTCAAGGCTCTATCTATTGTAATTCGCCAAGAACACGATAATAATTTTTCACTTTGTATGGGAGGTACCACGCCTACTATTCCAATTGAGCCTGTGTGACTATGTATGTTAATATGGGGGTTACTGGTGCAAAATTCCAAGGAGCTACCTAATTTAGTTCTATTCATATACGATAATATTTTTTCACTTTGTATAGGAGGTACCACACCCTCTATTCCAATCCAATCTATCTTTTTCTAAACTATGTGTGTTAATAAAGAGGTTATGGGTGCAACATTTCAAGGCGAAACCTATTACTGTTACCAAGCTACACGATGCTAAATATTTACTTTGTATGGGTGTCGAATATCAAAAAAATAAGTACCCTATTTTACCAACCGTATATCTAATAATAAACTGTGAAAATTTCAGAAAGATCGGTTCACTGTGAAAGGCAGCTATAGCATTCCGAAAAACAAACAAACAAGCACATTTTGTGCTTTATATATATATATATATATATATATATATATATAGATAAAATTAAAACTATAAAAAATTAAAAAATTTTAAAATTTTTAATTCACATATTTTTGTCGCCTAAAAGTATGCAATTTTTTTTTAAATCCTAATATAATTCAATCTCCACTTTTAATAAAATTGAACAGCACCATGTCTGTTTTAACACAATTTTGTTGTAATTTTATATGGACAGACAGACAAATAAATTTTGGAGTTTTATTTGTCTGTCTGGCCGCCGGCATTCTGTTTATGTCCATTACACGAAAACCTACTAGATGAACTTTAAAATAGATTTTTGTATTTATGTTTAAAATTTTTTCGTAAAAATATCTTATTTTCAAGAGAGTAATAGAGATAAAAACAAAACAATTTTATGCTATTTTAATGACTTGGCAGCACATTTAATTTTAGTGAATGGACAATCTTAGATACTACTAGCTGTGCTCACACATGTTGTTTACGTTCTGACAGTATTTTTTTCGATTTCGATTTTACTTTGAAATTAATCCACACCAAGTTTTAAGACTTTTAGGTATTTAGTTTATATAAAGGTACCCATCCCTAGATAAAATTATAACAATTTTAATTTTTTTTTTTTTTTAACTATTTTTAAATGAATAAATTATTTATTTAGGCTTAAGTTCTGAATTATAAAGAGATGAAGAAAAATTAGCTACCAGCAGAGTGGAATGCATTTTCTCGACAGCTTCATCCGTCATCAGTACTCTTCGTATTTATCTACACTATCCATTCTGCTAGTGTCTAATTTTTCTTTATCTCTCTATAATTAAGAACTTAAGCCCAAATAATTAATTTATAAAATTATAAAATTTATATAAAATTCTAAAAATTATCGTTAAGCTCTGTAAAATTTAAAAGTAAAAATAAAAATCGAAAAAACAAATTTTATTCAATTGGCTATTTGACAGTAAGTAATTCAAATTTTGTCATTATTTTAAAACAGCGCCATCTATTGAGCTACCATGTTAAAAATATCATTATTTTGAAACAGCGCCATCTGCTGCGTAACCGTGTTTAAAATATATCGCTTTCAAAAATAAAAAAAAATGCCTTAAAGTATGCAGTACCTTTATATCGGTAAAAAAGAAATCGGCGTACTTTCAATGATTTTTCTCCACTTTGTCTTGGTAATAAGATATTTTTGCGTAAAAAAACTATACTATAATCGAATCAGGATACCCACAAAATTTTGTCAAAATCCATGCAGTATTATTAACAAAAAATAAAGGCTGACAGATAGACAGGAAGTGAGTTACTATTTTATTATTTGTGGAGAACACAGAACAACTATGACATAGTAGGACAGAACAGAACTATTAAATAATAGAATTTAAAATAAAAAAATGTATGTTGCGACATCTTGAATAATTACCCAGAGCAGGGTACAACTATACACAGTAACATTATAAACTATATATGCCGCAATATAAAAGTAAAAATTCCTCAAATCAGATATGAATTACTTTTAAACTCAAAGCCAAGTTCGAACAAAATATCGTCAGAACACTAACGACGTCACGGGCTCTAATAATATAACAACGTTCAAGAAATTATTTAATTATTTAATTGTCACTTGAGCTGGATATCTGCATTTTGAAAAAAGGTATTGCCTAAAAATATGCTATTAATTACTTAACATCACCATTCCTAAATATTAGGTTAAAACATTACTTTATTTGCAACAAAGTTGGCAGAATATTGTTTTTGACAAGTTTTAAAAAATGTTTTAATGCCATGAAGTTGTTTAAACTTTCTAAGCTTCGAAAAATTCAAACTATTTAACTTGTTGCTGTTTCTAATAATAAATTATGTACCTAAATTACTGTTGCATACTTTAGGTCTTAATAAGCATAGTTTTCATAGAATTTGATATGGCTTCATGCATTTTTTTTTTTTTCTTTCATAATCTAAACCATTAGAACGAACTTTGTTTAGAAATCAGATTTTGTTTTACATTTGATATCTGGAACCAAATTCTATTCAAAGAAAAATATCTAACTGATGCTATGCACTTTCCATATTCTCCGGAATTGTTTAAAAATTTAATTAGCAAAGTTTTGGCCAAGTCATGGCAACGACTAAAATGATCTTTGTAAAATAGAAAAAAATAAATAAATTCTCGTGCATAAAAAATTAACAAGCTTGTCATATCCAAGTAAGATATTATAATCTTGCATGCGCAACAGCAAAGCTTATCAATGCTAATTTATAATTAATGACAATGTTGTGTCAAACATAAATGTTTTAATGATAGAATACAAACCAATTTAATTGGAGATAAAAAATAAGCAAAATTAACAAAATTTTGTGAGGAGGTACCTTAGCATCTTTATTACAATACAGGGTACCTATTTTCCCTAAAAATATCTTATTTCAAAGAGAAAAAGAAGAAACAGCAGTAAAACTGCGCCGATTTTTTTATTACCGATTTAAAGGTACTGTATACTTTAAGGCATTTTTTATTTTTGAAAGCGGTATATTTTAAACATGTTTATGCAGCATATGGCGCCGTTTAAAACAACGATATTTTAAACACTATTGCGCAACAGATGGCGCTGTTTTAAAATAATGATAAAATATGAATTGAACGCGTGATATTTTAAAAGACGGTTGCGCAGCAGATGGCGCTGTTTTGAAATAATGACAAAATATGAATTGAAAGTGGGATACTTTAAACACGGTTGCGCAGCAGATGGCGCTGTTTTAAAATAATGATAAAATATGAATTGAAAGTGGGATACTTTAAACATGGTTGCGCAGCAGATGGCGCTGTTTTAAAATAATGACAAAATGTGAATTGAAAGCGGGATATTTTTAACACGATTGCACAAGAGATGACGCTTCTTAAAATTTTGACAAAATGTGAATTGAAAGCGAGATGTTTTTAACCCGGTTGCACAAGAGATGGCGCTGTTTTAAAATAATGATAAAATATGAATTGAAATCGGAATATTTTTAACACGGTTGCGCAACAGATGGCACTGTTTTAAAATAATGATAAAATATGAATTGAAAGCGGGATATTTTTAACACGATTGCACAAGAGATGGCGCTGTTTTAAAATATTGACAAAATGAATTGAAAGCGGAATATTTTTAACGCAGTTGCGCAACAGATGGCGCTGTTTTAAAATAATGACAAAATGTGAATTGAAAGCGGGATATTTTTAACACGGTTGCACAAGAGATGGCGCTGTTTTAAAATAGTGACAAAATGAATTGAAAGCTCTTTTAAAATAATGAAAAAAATGTGAATTAACTAATTGAATAAATTAAAATATTTTAAACACCTTTTACACAGCTTTACAGTCATTTTTAGATTTTTAGAAGTTTATATAAATTTTGGAATTTTATCCAGGGATAGGTACCTTTATATAAAGTGCTCCGGTAGACTAGTCTAGGGTAGTGTGCTAGTCTATCAGTCTGGGGGTTGTGGGTTCGATTCCCACCAAAGACTCTGGGTTTTTCACTACAACGAGTGAAGGTCTTAGTTACTATTCTCAATAATTAAGTTAGAATATAATTTGCAATTGTAACATTTAATAAAAAAAAAATAAATAAAGTGAATACGTAAGAGTCTTAATATTTAATGTCGATTACTATCAAAGCAAAATCGAACAAAATATGGTCTGGACGCACACAACGCTAGTTATTAATATAGGTATATATGAAAGGCGATAAAAAATTAAAATATTAATACTTTTAATACTACGTTATTTTTTTAGTTTTATAACCGTTTCAATTAAGCTTGGAATTCTTCAAAATAAGGTTAAAAGTTGAACTTTGAGATTTATTTTAAAATAAAGCAAATTTAACTCCTTTGAATTTATTATCCTGGAAGCTCGCCATATATCCTTTTTTCCAAAACTATTTATATATTTTTTTAAAAATTCTTCCATACTGCTAGACGCTACAATTACAAGATTTCCTTTTGATTGATTTTAATTAAAAATCCCAAAAAAATCCTTTTTATAATCTGTTTAGAGCCTTATGAAATATATGGTTTATGCAATTGGAAGATATTGGTGTAATTTCAATTTGATAAAATTGAAATTGCAATTTGATAAAATTGAAATTTCAATATAATAAAATTAATTTTTTTTTTAATTTTAATTTTGCACTGATTTAGTATTAAAATAATTTTTTTTTTCCAAAACCTAAAACTTTTTGAAATAAGCCTGGAATGCCACGCAATTTAGCAAAAGGATGTGGTTCGAGGTTTGTTTTCAAACAGTACAAATTGCGTTCAATTTAATGCATTATGTCGGAAGTTTGTCATATATCCTTTTTTTGAAACTAGGAAAAATATCGTATTTTTTTTGTTAGCGCGAATATTTTTTTTTTTTCATTTATAACTTTTAATATAAAACTTTTTGAAATAAGCCTGGAATGCCACGAAATTTAGCAAAAGGATGTGGTTCTAGCTTTGTTTTCAAACAGTACAAATTGCGTTCAGTTTAATGCATTATGTCGGAAGTTTGTCATATATCCTTTTTTTGAAACTAGGAAAAATATCGTATTTTTTTTTTTGTTAGCGCGAAGATTTTTTTTTTTATTTTGAACTTTTAATATAAATTTTTCATTCATGATGCCATAATTTAGTAAAATTTTATATAAAATCTTTGAACAGTATGTGGAAAACGTGTCATATCCTTTTTTAAAATTATAATATCTTTGGTATTTAAATGCATTTTGTTCATTGAAATATTTTTGCATTTAACAGATATATTTTTTTAATTCTTTTTCTTCTTTTCACAATTATTTCAATTGTATTATAAAACCAGGTTATGCTCCTCTTTTTTGGAGCTTAATGCAATTGCAAAATCTCTGTATTTTTGTTGGTATTTGGTAAAAATATTTCGACATTTCTGTTCATTTTGGACTTTGTGTACGTATGTGTAAATAAAAGAATATGTGCGTGCATTTAGGGATTTTAATGAATTGTATATAAGGTAGTCATCCTTTATCGTATATATCCTTTTTATTAATTTTGCTTTAATCATTTTTGTTTTTTTTTAAGATTTTCATTTATTTAATTCTTTTACTTTTGCTCTTTTTTTACCTTTTCTATTCATTATTTAAGGACAACACACAAAAAATCGTTGCTTTAAATGGCAAAGGAATTTTAAGAAAAAATTTGCTGCCTAGCAGCAATCAGGACGACAATTTGTTGTGATAATTTTTTTTTACTGATTTGTACTACCTTTTAGTTTTCATATTCCTTTGTTGAATTTGTAATGAAATATAACTTTTTTGCTGGAAAGCAAATTCATGTAAGTATATATGTGTGTGTGTGTGTGTGTGTGACAGCATATATGTATGTATGTATGAGTGTGTTAGTAAATTAATTTCACAAAGTATACGAAAATATTTACTTAAGCATATAATAAATCTGTTCAAAAGTCACACATACTTTTAGGCATGTGAGCAAAAGCAAAACATTTCTATAAATAAAACTGAAGCATACCTTAAGGAAAATAAACATTTAGGGTTAAAGCACAAAGTTACGAGATTATCAGTTCTTCTAGTCCCAGCAAATAGTCTTAGAATAGAAAAATAAACTACAAAACTGCTTAGTAAAATCTTAAAAAAAAAACTTTCAAAATGTTTGAAATTATTTTCCATTATTCTTAAAGGACATTTAATTTTTTATTGTGTTTTACTGTTTGTTGTGAATAAAAGTTAACAAAATGAAACTCCCTTACTTTCTTAGGTCGCACCTGAACTCTTAGGTAAGTATGTGTATGTATATGCAATTATTCTAATAAAGCTTAAAGAATCTTAAATGTTAGTAAGAGACTTACAAGTTCATTATTTATACTCATCTACAGATCCCATGAGACCATTAATGTGAGCACAAGTTATAAATTTAATATTTGTTTAACCCAAAAGGTGTACAGTTTTATAGAACGCAAATGTACATAAATTTGCACGCCCACATACTCTCAACAATAAAACAGATACTGCATTGAATCAACAAGTATTTAGAAATTTAGTCACGTACAGAGCAAACAACAACAAAAAAAGAGTAGAACATAGAGATGTGTGTGTAAATAAATGCTGAAAATGCAAGCAATTAGTTTAAATTTGTTGTGGCTTAAAATGTGAGAAACTTTTACAAAAAAAAAATTAAAAATAAAAATCAAAGTCTAATTTAAGGGGCTCTTTGTCTTTTACAAATTCTTGACAACGAAAATAAGCCGCCATAAATTTTATCAAAATAACCCAAAAAACATTTGTGTAGCTGCCGAAAAAAAATTTACAAAAATCTTCAAAAGACCAGAAATGTCCTTCTAGCAATAAAAATGGTTAAATATTCATTTAAAGGATATTGACCTTAAATTTTTTTTACAATAACTAGAAAACCTAAAAGGTTTGCCAAATATCCTTTTTTTGTCAACAAAAATATGGAACTTTTTGTCTTCTAAATGCAAATTAATCAAGAAAGATATTAAACTGTTGTATTAAATCTTTGATATTTAAATAATTGCCTCAAAAATATAAATATAAATGTGAATCAACATCCTTAAAATTAAATTTAAATTGCGTTATTTTATGAGCTCAAACAAAAAACTTTGCAGTATATCCTTTTTTTTGCATATTGAGCAAATAAAATAAACATTAAATAAAAACGACAACAATTTTTAATATTTTGTATTTAAGCTGACCTTTATTGCAGCAATTTTAAAATTATTTTATTACAAATACAATAAAACAAACATAACAAAATCCCAGATTATTAACAATAAACTGTTTTAAAGGAAGAAAATATAAATTAATTAAATGAAAATTTATTATATTTCAAATTTCCTAACTAATCAAACAATTAAATAGTCCGTTTTTATGGAAAAATATAATTTTTGCGACTAAAAATCTCATTAAAACTATAAATTTTGTTGGATTATTATCAAATTACCTGTATGAGTATCAATTAAGTGGAAAAAAAATTTTTGAAAATTATGTTGACATAAATGCGTGCAATTGTTTCTCATATAAAGGAAAATCACAACAAAAACTATTAAATAAAATAACAAGACTTCTGAACCAAACATTTTTTCCAAAAAAAAAACATGCAAAATTCTTAATAATTTTATCATTATTGCTTTTCATATTATTAAATTAGTTTAATAGCCATAAAGCTTCATTTTAATATTGTTTTAAAAATATTGTATTTAAATTGTATGTTTAAATTATATGAAAAAAGAATTTTCACAAAAAAAAAAAAAAATAAATAAATAAAATTTCAAATTTACACAAAACAATATTTTATAACTTCCTTAAATCATCACAAAATATTAGGAAATAACGAGAAAGGTTGTATTTTAAGGCAAATTTTAATATAGTCCAATTTTTTTTATTTCAATAACATAGAAAAAAAGTACGCCATATATCCTTTTTTTCAAATTTTTTAATATTAATTAAAAAATACTTAAAAACTGCTTAAAATGCTAAAAACTTTCTAAGACTTTCATCCCATTTATATAATTTATAAGAACACAAAATTTGCATATATCCTTTTTTGCATTAAAAAGGATTAAAAGCTTCTTATATACTTTTTATGGTATATTTCGTTTAATTACTGATTTTTATTGAATTCAAAAATAACATGGGGATTTTTTTTCCTTATTAATAAATAAAATATTTTTTTTTTAAATTTATTTGGTTTTTTGTCATACCAAAACTTTTATATTTGCTTTAAATAAGCTTAGGTTTTTACGAAATTAGTAGAAAGGTTGTGATTTGAGGTTTGTTTTAAAATGGTGAAAGTTTTTTTAAAATTAATGTAATACCAAAATAGTTCGTCATATATCCTTTTTTCCAAAACTATTTATACTAGTTTAAAAATACAACAAAGCTCTCAAAATTACTTAATAATTAAATAAATTTTAGTTTAAGAAGAATCTCTTTAGTTTTAATATAAAAACCAAAAAATTATCATATATCCTTTTTTTTATGTTTTTACTTTTTTTAATAAGGAACTTTATATTATTTAATAAAAGATTAATAATATGGCGGTCTTCAAAATCAATAAATTTAAAAAGAAAATTTTCGTTTTTTTTTTTGCTATAAATTTTTTATCTAAAACCTTTATAACTTCTTTAAATAAACATACAATGTTCCACAATTCACATAAAGGTTGTGGTTTGAGGTTACTTTTAAACAAATAAAAATTTTATTTATTTTTCATTTATAATAAAAAAGTTTGCCATATATCCTTTTTCAAAAATTCTTTATATTACTTTATATATACTTTGATATAATTAATATTTAAATGCTAATAATAAAATATGTTATTAAGCTGCTTTATTTGCTAGGAAAATCTAATACATCCTTAACTTTTGCAATTTTTTTTTTTAATTCTTATACCACACCTGCAAACTGTTATGTATCCTTTTTAAAATTTTTTTTTAATCACACAACTTTAATAAACCTATTAAAATCACAAAAAAATAAAAATTAAAAATAAATATTTTTTCCGCTTTTCTATTTTGTGTTTTCTCCCAAAACTTTGATAACTTCTTCAAATAGGCTTAGAATGTTACGAAATTTTGAGAAAGGTTGTAATATAAGGCTTGTTTAAAAATAGCAGATGTTTGATTTATTTTAATGCAATAGAAAAAATGTTTGCCATATATCCTTTTTTGCAGAAATTTTTATATTAATTAGCAAATACTTATAAACCATTTGGAATGCTAGAAAAATTAAATGCTGGTTTAAATTCTAGCACGTTTCTTCCCATTTGAATGCAGATAGCAGAAAACTGGTATATGTATCCTTTTTTTTAATTCTTTTTTTTTAATATTACAGAATTTTATTTTAATCAATAAAACAGGATTAAAAAACATAACAACTTTAATAAAAATTAAAAAATGTTTATTTATTTCTTATTATTACTACGAAAATTTTTCCAAAATGTATATAACTACTTGAAAGAAACCTCGAATGATAAGAAATTTGGAGAAAGGTTATGATTTGAGATGGATTTTAAAAAGCTGTAATTTTAAGCATTTTTATATGATAACAAAAAAGTTCGCAATATATCCTTTTTTTTCAAAATAATTTGTATTATTTAAAAAGTACTAATAAAATGCTCTAAATATTAGGAAATTTAAGTGCTTGCCCAAATTTTCTTTTTGTATTTAAATATTAAATGCCGAAAACTGCCATATAACCTTTTTTAAATCTATTATACCATTCTTGATAATCCTGGGTATGATATGAAATTTAGTAAAAGGTGGTGTTTTAAGGTTTGCTTTCAAATACTGCAAAGCTAAAACATTTTAATGCATTACCGTAAAAGCTTACAATATATCCTTTTTTTAATTTGTTTGAAAAGTAATTTTTATTGTTTAATTTTTATTTTTATTTTAAAATGTTGTGAAATAATGTAATTAAATATTTCTAACCAACAGAAATTTAAAGGCTTCACTACATAATTATAATTTAGAAAGCTGCTCAAATATCCCTTTTTGAAAAGTTTATAAAAATGTTATTTCCATGGAAATTAACTGCACTTCAATCATTTTACATTTAAACGTTGCAGTATTTTATAAAATATTTTGTTTTCATTCCTCAAAATAAACTCAATTGAATTATGAAACCACATAATTTACCTCTTTTTTTTTTTTTTTGCTAAATGAAATTGTTTGAAATGTCTGTTTTCTGGTATTCAATAATAATTTTATGAAATAAATATACAGATGTTTTTGATCATATACTTATTAACAAAAAAAAAATATATATATATTTAAACGTTAAAACTATTTTCATAATTCAATAAACGTTGCTAAATTTTCAATTTGTTTTTAATTTTAATGAAATTTTATGAATTCTTTTTTCTTTTTGCAACTCAAAATGCCAACAAAATTGCTACTGTACAACATTTTAATTGTAATGGTGGTTGTAAAGCAATGTTAATAAATATGTATGTGTGTGTATGTGAAAGCAGTTTATTTGTTTCTTTTTTCTTGCTTTTTATGTTTCATTTGAAATTTTGTAATTATTTCAAGTGTCAGCAACAGGCAACCGAAACCACTACCATCTTCTCGACAAGTTTGGCAATACTTGTGTATAAAAAAAAATCCACAAACACAAATATAAAACCAGTAAATGGCAAAGATGATGAATATCATCATCATGGTTATGAAATGGTTAGGTATACATCCAAAAAAAATATTTTCTACAATTTCGGTGTGTGTTTGTAATACTTTTTGCTTAAAACCCCCTTTTGAATTGTTGAA
The DNA here is from genome assembly GCA_949628195.1 of Phasia obesa. NCBI lineage: Eukaryota > Metazoa > Arthropoda > Insecta > Diptera > Tachinidae > Phasia > Phasia obesa. The sequence goes on from OX451218.1 coordinate 7,683,410, forward strand.
AAAAATTATGAAGTTTGCTTTTTTCTTTGGCTGGGGTAAATGTGTTTTTATTTTTCGTAATTTCACCTGTTAATCTTATTTTAACCTCCTGGACCTATTTGTAAATCCAGTATGTTTAAGTCGCCTTGCTTAAATATCAGATTAAGCAACTAAACGAAAAGGAAACAGTATACTTTATTGTAAGTTGTAAAAACATACAATTAAGAGAAATGCCCTTAAATTTAGCACATTTGTTTTATTTAGTTCTTTCATAACCTCTAAAAGTATGAAAGTTCTGATTAATACTCAATATTCTAAATTATACAAATTTTTTTGTAGTTTTCCTATATTTTGCTATCCCCTTTTTTTATGCGAAAAAATAATAAATACGAAATTCAGTTTTTAGCATTTAAAAGTTAGGTTAAAAAAAGGATATATGAAGGCATCTAACGGCCTTTGACTTAAATTGTAAATTTTCTGCCCATGTTTAGGTGACTAAATTTTACATCCTTTCTACTTATTTCAAAGCATTAACAAGATGTCCTTAAAAGTTAATGGATTTTTTGCTAGCAAAAAAAAATTCGATACATACTCTCTAATCATACCAAACAATATTTATTAATACATGCAGAATTGCATTTATAAGCAAAATAGTTTTTCTGCAAATTTTTAAAACTTTTCAAGGTTTTTCAAAAAAAAGGATATAAGAACAACTCCGAAGTCCTGGCTTAAAATTTAATAATTTAAAATTAAGAGTAAAACCACATATTTTGGACGTCCCGTAGGCCGATTTTAAAACAGTTAAAAGAAAATTCGGAGGAAATTTTTGATACAAAAAAAGTCTGTCTAAAAATTACTCCGAAAATCTTTAGCACAATGTAATGTTTTTAAACTTAAATTTAACAACTCCATAGTAGTCACTAAGAAATTTATTTAAAATAATGGTAAAACTATATATACCTAGTAGCGGATAAGAAACGATATGATTTTTTTAATGAAAAACTTTCTTCTTTTTGATTTTATTTATTGTTGGTATTTATTTAAATTTAGATTATCGGTTAAAAAAGGATATATGAAGGCATATAAAGGCCTTTGATTTAAATTGTAATTTTTCTGCACACGCTTTTGTGATCAAATTTTACATCATTTCTATTACTTTCAAAGCGTTAACAAGATGTCCTTAGAAGTGAAGTTTGCCAGCAAAAAAAAAATCGATACATACTCTCTAAGCATACCAAATAATATTTGTTAATACATGCAGAGAAGCATTTATAAGCAAAATAATTTTTCTGAAAATTTTTTTAATTTTTTAATTTTTTTCAAAAAAAAGGACATATGAACAACTCCGTAGTCTTGGTCTAAAATTTAATAATTTAAAATTAAGAGTAAAACCACATATTTTTGACGCCCCGTAGCCCAATTTTAAAACATTTAAAACAAAATCATAAATTCGGAGTAATTTTTTGATTAAAAAACAGGATATAAATATATGTATAACCGCAGTTTTGAAGATAAAAACTATCAAATGGTGCCATGAAATTTTCTTAGCTTTACAAAAATTGAATTCAAGCGGTCTCTCTTCTACTCGGATCTTAGCCTTAAGCTGTTAGATGGTCTTTGAATCGTTGAATTTAACAATTTTAAATTTATATTAAATATCTTCGAAATTTTGAAGATAATAACTTCCAAATGGTGACCATTATTTGCTAGGACACAAAGTGCCCTTTTCGAATTATTTCTTAAAACTTTTCTTAGATTTTCAGGCTGATTGGCAAACATCTTATACTTAAGGTATGCCGCGAAATCGGGCAGACTGTGACCAGTTAAAATCAGAAAAAAAACGAAGTTATTCGAAAACCAAAAATTTTGGGCAGGAGAGCAATAGTTGGACGAGCTGTGACTCGATTTTCTACCTCTGACTTTAAAAGGTTTTTATCTTTGCCCAATACTGAATGCCATTCACATTAACTGCAACTTATTCGTTGTTTAAAAAAAAAAAAAATTTGAGTTTGTGAAAAAAAATCCATTTTGAGAGTATACAAGTGAATCTCTTACATTAGGAAAAATTTTTACAAAAAAAAAAAGGATATATGAACAGCTCTTATGAACTTACAGAGAATTTATTAATCTTAAGCTTAAAGTGAGACTATACATTTCCAACGTTCACTTTTCATATTTGAAAGCATTTATGAAATTATCTTAGATTCTATGAAAATTTTTGTTTAAAACTTAAAAAAATAAATTCTAGATTTTTTTAAATTTTGCAAAAAATACAATATGGACAGCACAAGATTCCAATGAATTTTGTGCAGTCGAGGATATGGGAATTATTTCGCACTAATTTTAAAGAATTTAATTGTTTTGCGCTCTAAGTAAAACCTGAATTTTTATTAGCATTTAGTGTCCCTGTTGAAAATTTTTTAGATTCTACGGAATAAAAAAAATAAACTAAAAAAAAGACATGTGAGCAACACGAAATTATGATGAATTTTGGCCAAAATAAAAGGATATGTGAACAACTACCGAGTTATTACCACGAATATAATCCTTTTAAGCTTTAAGTAAAACTATATATTTTTAACGTTTATTGTTCTTGGTTAAAAGCATTCAAGTAAACATTTTGTAGTCTATGGAAATTTATGTGGAAAACTATGGAAACAGGTTTTTTTAAATTTGTTGGGTTTCCTTTTTTTCTCCCTAAAATGAATTAAAAATGTTTTGATAGCCAACTTATGTGTATCATCATCATGACCTTTACTTGTTAATAACCCCTACTATAGCTCATTTACCCTACAGCAGCTTTGAAAACTAGTATGAATAAAAACTGGATTATTGTTACTGCTGCTCGTGCAGTCGCTCTTTTAATAGCTTTTTTATGGTTTTAGTTAAATATTTTTTCGTTTCTTGTGCACAGCAATTATAAAACTGTGTGGTTAACCAAACACACATCCATATACAAATATACACATACACATAAATACAAACAACAACAAATTACAAGTACTAAAAAGCGGTAAAAAAAATTAAGGTCACTGTTTGGAAAATCTAAGCATGTTTCGCATAAAATAAGAATTTAAAACCTTGAAATTTAATCACCACACCACACCTCACCTCACCTCACCACCACCCACCTATGAATGGTAGTGTTAAAAATTGCAAAAGTTTGTCTACATAAAATCTTTCTATTTCAATTTAAATGCAATGATTTTCTGTGTGTGTGTTGGTTTAGTGTTTTCGACAGTGTTGATATGTGGCTTAAATATTCGAAACACAAGTTTGTAAAACATAAGAAAAATAAATAGATTTATGTCTGTTTTTTTGCTAACATTTGAGACATTTATCCTGATGGTATTAAATTAACAAGTTATGTGTCAAAGCATATAAATTTTAGCTACAAAATAACAACAAATGGCAGTGAGATAAAACATTTAAGTAAACCGCAAATGTTGTGTATGTAAATCAAAGTTAATGTTAAGGTTATCAGAAACATTAACCAACATTTTATTGAGAAAAAGAAAATATCATTAAATATCATATACAAAAGTATATGTGGCGAAAAGTACAGTCATTGCTTATAATACCACTTAATTTAGAGAAAAGGTAACTGGCATGTCTTGACCCTCCTTATCACAATATTATATTTTATTTTGAATGTTTTTATGTTTAAATATAATTTTTTGTTGATGACACTTATAACGTCTTGTAAAAAATTAAAAAAAAAATTTATTCCAAAAAAAGGATATATGGGCAGCTTGTTAGTCCTTGCAGTAATTTGGCTTAAATTTTAAGCAGCGCTCCCTTAAAAATTTCTACGTCCATTTTGTAAATTTTATAGCATTTGGGTTACAATTAACGGCTGCAAGGAAAGTTTTTTTTTTTTTAATTTGAAAATTTTCCGTTTTACTGAAAAACTACATATAGACAACGTCTTTGCAAATTACCTTAACAAATATAGTAACAAATCACTTCTTTAAAAGTTTATTTCTACTATGCTCTATATATTGATTTATTTCTGTCGATTGTAAAGCACTTAAAAAAGGAATATATGTTTAAAGCCTAGCTATTATTTTGCTTTTAGGTCAGCAAAACCTGTATCTATAAACTGATTTTCTAAATGCTATTAACATTTTTTACAGAAAGATCATCTGAATGTGCTTGTATTCCATTATTTTTAAACACTATTGCTATTTTAATATAAAAGGATATATGGAGTCGTTCTTTATCCTTAATCCAATTTGAATAATTTTTTGTAACAGAGATTTAGTATTAAGTTCTACGTTCTTTATACTAATTGCATGTCGTTTGAATAACTAGTTTAGTTTTAAACGTATTTTTTGTAAAAAAAATAAATAATAAAAATATACAAAAAATATTTTTGATGTTAAACAATGCTAGTATAAAAAAAAAATTATGTTCTAATGCTTATCATTTTTATAAAAAAAAAAACATTATGTATTATTCTGACATAATCCTGTAATCCTTGGCTTAAGTATATTATTAAATCTTTAAATAAATTTTTATTTTTTTTTTTTAAATATTTAAAATATGTTTCTGTATTAAACAACATTTTATTAAATGTTTGAAATGTTTAAAAAAAATTAAATAAACTTACAAAGTATTTTGACACCGTTTTCCAACTGTATTTTTATAAAAAAGGATATATGGAATAATTTTATGTGCTAAGAATAATTTTATTATTTTTTGTATAACGATATTAATTATACAATTCTACGTCCTTTCTGTTAATCATGTATTGTTTCCATGATTAGTTTAGTTTAAAAAGCTCTTTTTATAAAAAAAAAAAAAAATTATAAAGTAGTCCTTAATCTTAATTCCTTGATTTTTTTGAAGCAAAGTATTTAAATTTACTTCCGTTCTTTCAGTTTTCAAACAGGTAAATAGTTTTAAACAATTTATTAATTTTATTTTAAAACTTTTGTTTTGCTTTACAAAAAAGGATATATGGGGTGATTGCTTGTTATCGGTCTAATTTTCAAAATTTTTTGTACGTAGTTAAAGCATTTGGTTTTACGTCCTTTGTGATAAATTTGTAGAGTTCCAAAGATTTTCTTTGTATTTAGAAGCTTTTTTTTTAGAAATTATATAATTTAAGCAAGCATATTAATGTAATATGTAATACTTCACTTTTTTTTTTTGTATAAAAAAAGGATATATAGTTTTTATCTCTTGTTCTAAGTCTACTATTCAAAATTATTGTTTCAAAGTTAAAACATTTAGTTTTAGGTCCCTTTTAGTAAATTAGTATGGTTCCAAAAATTTTCTTTGTACTTCAAAGCTTTTTTTGTAAAATATATAATGTAAGGAAACAAATTTATGTAAAATATAATATTTTTTTTACTTTTATATAGAAAAAGGATATATGGGGTCATCCCTTGTTATCAGTCTAATTTTAATAATTTTTGGTACGAAGTTAAAACATTTGGTTTTACGTCCCTTCTATTAAATTTATGTCGTTTCCATGATTTTCTTTGTACTTAATAGCTTTTTTTCTATAAAATATTAAATCTAAGGAAAAAAATTAGTGTAATTTTTTTTAGATGTCGCTGTCCTTGTTCCTAATTCAATAAGTATTGGTATATCACTTGTTTTTATTTATTCTTCGTTTAATATTTAAATTCTAAAATAATTTATGGATCTAGCTAGATTACTTTACAACAGATTTGGGATTTTTTTGCAGAAATATTAACTTAACTGTAAGTTTTAAGGTATTATGGTATATCTCGTATTATGCCTTATATCATATTTACAAAATTTATATATAAAATCTATAAACCTAAATTCATTTTCTGTTTTTTAAATAATTGAAAATATTTGATTAAATATTTTTTTTTTCATATCTTTTAAGGATAAAATAAATTAACTTAATACCTGTTGAGACTTCGCAATCTAAAGTGTTGCATTAAAAAATATTTAAAGCTATTTTCAAGCTGTTTTTCAGTTCCTCATTATTTTATTTGCCTTCTATATATTTCTTGGCCTTTAAATACTTTCCTAGTTATGTCTGTCAATAACATCTCATTTGGCCATTTCTCTTGTCTAGCCTTGTCATTATTATGTTTGTTATTTATTTTAAGTTGCTGATAAAAAATTCTATACTTATTTGCAAACTTTTGCCTAACAACTTTTCTTATTTCCTTATTTTATTTTTTTTTTTTTGTTTGAAGTTTGTTGCAGTTTTCTGGCGAAAAATATTTTTATTAAAGAAAACTTACCATTTCAGAAATTCTTGACGCAACCATTAATATTGTTAATTTTATCATTTTATCTTGATTTAGTTAACTATTCAGTTTTTCCCATTACAGTTTTGTTATTCATCCTAAAGTTATGCCATTTAGTTGGTTGCAAACTTTTCTACTTAAAGTATGCAAGATGTAACACACACAGAGATAGATAGAGAGAGAAAGAGAGAGATAGCGATGGAGAAAAAAGCGATGAAAAGTTTTTAAACAAAGTTAGTGTGTATATAATAGAACAAAAATTCTTTCAAGAAATTTAAAAGTTTTTTTGAAAGTTATTTTTGTCTCTATGCAAAACAAGAAAGTTTTCAAGCAAATGTAAACAGAGCCAGCCTAAAGTATGCAATAAAAAATGAAAAGTTTGTTTAAAATAAACCATTTAAAGAAGACAATAAATTTTACATCCAGAAGGTTTTATAAAATTATAAATGTAAAAATTTGGTCAAAATTAAGCCATTAGTAATATTGTTTTGAAAACTTGATCTCTTGGCCTCTATGTATTGTCCTTAAATAGTTTTAGTTTATTTTTGCTAACTCCCAAAAATATGCTATTTAAAAATACCAATGATATTTAAACACATATTTGTCTTTATTATAAGTTTTCATGCAGTAGTCAAGAACGTTATAATTTTTTGATTTTGAGTAAAGACCCTAAAGAATGCCAACGATACCCTATAATTATTGCTTTGACATCTAATCATCTTTAAGACGTCTGTAGCTCTACCCACCCATAGCGCTAGATAAATGACCTTGAAAAAACAGAAATCCGCTACTGTAAGACTTAGGGAATTTATGAAACAGCAAAAGGATTAAAATTTAAAATTTCTGGGCCAGAGCTTGTCTAAGCTTGAGACTATCCTTTATATATTTTCCTTCAAAAGAAGCAAAAGGACATTATTTTTAAGCTCTTATTAATATCAACTTATTATTATTCTTTTCATATAAAAAATTATTTTTTATTATTTTTTCTTTCGCCCCAATTATAATAAGATTAATTTGTTACTTTCTGTACAGCACAAATATTTTATTGATATTTTCTTTATTACTACTACTTTCGATACAAGTGTATGACCTTAGAAATATAATGTAAAGAACATTCAATCACCCATTAAGAATTGTGATACGAGTATTTAATAAAAATGAAGGACAAAATATCTACTTTTATATTGGCCCTAATTTAGCAGCGAAATTGTGCAATAAATTGTAAGGGCAACCAAAAAAGAAATGGCCAGAAGAAGTAAGAATCTAAAGAAAGCATTTATATGTAACAAAAAAATATTTTTTAAAAAGTAAGACATAAATTACAGCAAATATAGTGGCACTTGTTAGAGCTGTTGCAGAATAAACAAAAGTTGTATTTGGAAATTGTTATGGCAGTAAATAACAAGACTACAACTACAACAAAAAAGTAAAATAATTTAAGAATAAGTGTGGTGAGATATAATATAATAAGATATAAATTTTTACGTAAATTGCTTTTAAATTCCTGGTAAAATATGTATCACTTTAACGTATTGATAATTAATTACTAAAATTATAGTCCCTTATATTTTAAAGAGTAGAAAAAAGCTACATTTTTATATGTATTTTAAATCTAAGAACTAAAATGGTAGTTTTTTATTACGTATAAAAATTTGGTAGGTTAAAACTACTTTATTTAAGGAGTAACAATACTACTTTATTTAAGTAGTAAAATTACTACTTTATTTAAGTAGTAAAAATATTACTATATTAATGTAGTAAAAAAAATATTTTATTAATAGCTAAATTACACGATGACATTTTTCATGAAATCAGTTGCATGAAACCGGTTTTGTGGTGGCAAGAGGTGTAGAGGGGCAAGGAAAAAGAAGAAAGTTCAAAAGAGAATTGAAGAAATTTCATAAAACGATTTCATGGTGTAAGTTTTTTACTACTTACAAAAATTTAGTAAGTTAAAAATACTCTATTTTAGTAATAAAAATACTACTGTATTTAAGTACCAAAAATATATTTACTTTTACCTTTTTTAATGTAGTTAAAAACTACTTTTTTAAGTAATACAAAACTCCTTATTTAGTAGTAAAAACTAAAATGGTAGTTTTTTACTACTTATAAAAATTTAGTAAGTAAAAACTATTTTTTTAAGTAGTAAAAAAATGTTTTTTAAGTAGTACAAAACTACCTTTTTATGTAATTAAAAACTACTTTTTTAAGTAATAAAAAACTCCTTTTTTAGTAGTAAAAACTAAAATGGTAGTTTTTGACTGCATCCAAAAATTTAGTAAGTAAAAACCACTTTATTTAAGTAATAAAATACTACTTATAAAAATTTAGTAAGTAAAAGCTACTTTATTGAAGTAGTAAAAAACTTCCTTTTTAAATGTAGTTTAAAACTACCTTTTAAATAAAAATACTCCTTTTTAAGTAAGTAAAAACTACTTTATTTATTTTATTTCGTTAAAAACTACTATTTTAAGTAATAAAAAACACCTTTTTTAGTAGTAAAAACTAAAATGGTAGTTGCTTACTTTTTATAAAAATTTGGTAAGAACTACTTTATTTATGTAATAAAAAAAATTTGTTTAAGTAGTAGAAAAACTACTTTTTTAGTAGTAAAAAACTACTTATTTAGTAGTAAAAAACTACTTATTTAGTAGTAAAAGAACTACTTTCTTAGTAGTAAAAAAACTATTTTTTAAATTGTAAAAACACTTAAAATTATTAAAAACTCATTTTTTAATAAAAAAAAACTATTTCTTCAAGCTGCACCAAATGGTGCTCAAAATCTGTAGTAAAAAGAAACCTCTCTAATAAGCCGTAAAGCACTCTTTATTTCAGTAGTAAAAACAAAAAAAAAAAATTAATTTAAATTCTATTAAAAATTGAATTGAAATACAAAACTCTAATTTATATTTAAAAAAAAAATAATTTCAAAAAATGTACTTTTGAAATGGTCATCTAAAATTAAAAACGTACTACTTCTCAACAAGGTAGTAAAAAGACTGCCTTTTTAAGACTAAAAATATACTAATAATTTAATAATAATTTAATAAAAGAATTAAAAAATCTTTTGTATAAAGTAGTAGTAAAAAACTACTTTTTAAGGTATTAAAAAAATTAAAGCAGCAAAATGATATTTTTTAAAATTAACCTGAGACTACTACTCTACACGAAAAGGACGGCCAAGAACAAGATAGAAGTACTGCGTTAAAGAAGACTTACGAATAGTGGATATGCGTAACTGGCAACAAAAAGCCGAAAACAAAGAAGAATTGTGGAACAAGCTAAAGCTTAGCCAGAGCTAAAACGCTATAAAAAGAAAAATAAGAATATGAGACTACTGTTTTTAGGTAACCAGAATCTATTTTTTAAGGTAGAAAAAAATAGTAGTAAAAAAAGTACTTTTTTTAAGGCATTAATTATTTTTAATCTTTCTTTTAAATTTTTATAAAATAGTTTGTATTACAAAGAAAAATAAAAATTTTACGTTTAAAGTAGTAAAAATTATTTTGTTAAAAAAGGATTAAACAAAGTACTCTAATTCTGTTAAAAATTAAAAAAAAGTAGATTTGGATTAACTCTTTAAAAAGGAATAACGAGCTACCTTATTATCAAAAAAAAAAAAGTAGCTTAAAGTTATGAGCCTACTTTTTGAAAACTAGAAGAAACTACTTTTTTGTTGTGGTAAAAACAACCTTACTTAGAAAATGGTACAAACCCTTTTTTAATAAGAAATTAATTAAAAAAATAATAAATAATGTTTTAATAAGTAAAAAAACATTTTTCAAAAAGGCCTAACAAAGCTGTTTCAAAAACCAATGAGAAATTCTCTCTTTTAAAAAATTGTAGTATTTTTTAAAAAATTCTTACAAACTTTTTACTTATTAATTTTTAAAAATTTTATTAATTTTTTTTTAAATTATTACTAATTATTTGAAAAAAAAAACTTATTAATTTTTTTAAATATAATAATATTTTTTTTTAAATTCTACTAATTTTTTTAATAAATCCTTACTATTGTTTTTTACTTCTTACTAATTTTTTTAAAATACTTCTAGTTTTTTAAAAAATTCGTACTATTTTTTTAAGTCTTACTAATTTTTAATTTTAAAATATTAATATTTTTTTTTAACTCTTATTAATTTTTTTAAAATTCTACTAATTTTTGAAAAAATTTTTACTAGTTTGTTAAAAATTCTACTATTTTTTTAATTAATACTAATTTTTTTTTAAATTCTACTATTTTTTTAAAAAATTCTTTTTTTTAAATTCTTACTTATTTAAAAAAAATCTTATTAATTTTTTTAAAATTTTAACTAAATTTTTAAAAAAAATTTATTATTTTTTTTAAAATTCTTACTAATTTTTAAAAAAATTCTTACTACTTTTTATACTTACTAACTTTTTTCAAAATACTTACTATTTTTTAAAAAAAAATCTTATTAATTTTTTTTAATCATTACTAATTTTTTAAAAAATTCTTACTACTTTTTAAAAAATTCTTACTAACTTTTTTCAAAATACATACTAGTTTAAAAAAAAATCTTTTTAATTTCTTATTAATTATTACTAATTTTTTAAAAGAAATGACGATTATTTTTTACCATAGAAAAACTACTTTTTTAGAAACTACCTTAAGAAATATTAAAATGTAATCGAAAACATCTAATTTTATAAATAATAAATTACCCAGTTCTTTTTGAAGGTCATTAGCGATAAAATTTACGAACATTGAATTTTTTACGAAAAGTACTAATTTTAGGTACTTTTTGACAAATTGTTTCAATTATATTTTAAAAGAACAGAACTTGTCAAGCAAGATTCTTTATATTTTTTAAACAAGTTTTTAAATAATTCTTCTCTTAAAATCCTTTAAAAGAAAAATTAAAACTTTTTATCAAAATTTATATTATTTGTCACTTAATAACAACTACACTTTCCTTTTCACTTTTTGAGTTTCTGTTCATATGAGTGTCTGTTTACAAAGGATAGAACTAGAGAAGAGAACTTCTATTTACTTGCAGATAACTGTGATAGCAAAATACAGGGCAATAACAGCCACTTACTTTGTTGTTAACATCTATCCCTACTTAAACTCATACATGCACATAAAAGACTTATACAAATACTCTATCGGTGTTTTTTTTAGGTATTGTATTTTTACACAGTAAACACATTGACAAAGTAAAATAGCTTTTTGAAGCTTGTTTACCAACTTTTCTATAAGTTTAGATTTGTATCTATGTGGCAGCATAAAAGTTCGTACAACAGTGTGCTAACACACTTCAGTACAAAGACTTTTTTTCAATAGTATATGAAGCCACCTTTCGAAATTTTCTACTGCAGTCACTTTATACAAAAAATAAATGATTGTCTGTTACTCTGTTCAAAGTCTTATAACTTAAATTGGATGTTTTGTTGTAGCACAAGAGATAGAGTGGATGTGTAAAAGTGTGTAATTTGGAATCTACGTAAAATTTTGTTTGTGTCGGTTTTCATCTATATTTTTTTGTCTTTTTTTTTTGTAAAAGTGTAATTGAGTGAAAATTTCATTGAAGCGTAAGCGACACATAACTAAACCATTTTGGTAACCTAATAACACACAAACATAGAAAAAACAAATATTGCAATTCGTAACAAACAAACAAAAAAACAAATGAGTTTTAACGGACTTAGGAAATCAAATAGAATTATAAAAAATGGAAATAAGACAAACTAGAAAATTAGTACTTACTTAAACTTTTTGTAACTAATATTTCATGTCTTATACACTTTTTTATATTTAAAAGTTTTAACCCTTAGAATTTTTTAATATTTTATTTTGCAGAATTTTTTAATATTTTATTTTACAAAAATATTTACATTGAAAGAATAAAAGTAATAAAGATAAAAAAACTACTTTTTTAAAAGGTAGTATTATAAAAATGGTTAAATATATTTGATTTATTGTTTTTTTAATTAAATTAAAAGTTTAGTTTAAAAAATCTAATAAAATTCGTTTTTCAAGTATTTTTAAAATAGTAGTATTTTTAGTACTTTTTCAAAAGTCACTAATTTATTCAAACAATTAAAAGCTTTTATAATTTTTTTTTTGTTATTCATTATAATTTTAATAAAAATCATTTAAAAATTAATTATCTTTTGCGTTTTTGTAAGAATACTACCTTTTTAAAAAAACAGTATTTTACAAAAATCCATTTTTAAATAATTTTATTAAGACTTTTTGTGCATTTTATATATGCTTAAATAAAAATATCGCTTAAGCAAAGTGCTCGTATCAAAACAAAATTATAAATTTAACATATTTTAGGTGTTTTAAAATAGTAGTATTTTTTGTACTTTTTCAAAAGTCACTATTTTATTCAAACAATTAAAAGCTTTTATAATGTTCTGTTATGTATTATAATTTTTATAACCATCATCTAAAAATTAATTGTCTTCTTTGCCTTTTTGCAAGAATACTACCTTTTTAAAAAACAATATTTTACAAAAATTTATTTTTAACTAATTTTAGTAAGAATTTTGTCATATTTTATAAATAAAAATAACGCTTAACAAAATTCCTCATATAGAAAACAAAAATTATCAATTTAATTTATTTTAGGTTTTTTGAAAATAGTAGTATTTTTAGTACTTTTTCAAAAGTCACTCTTTTATTCAAACAATTAAAAGCTTTTATTATGTTCTGTTATGTATTATAATTTTTATAACCATTATCTAAAAATTAATTGTCTTCTTTGCCTTTTTGTAAGAATACTACCTTTTTAAAAAACAATATTTTACAAAAATTATTTTTAAATAATTTTAGTAAGACTTTTTGCTTATTTTATACATGATTAAATAAAAATATCGCTTAAGAAAAGAGCTCATATGCAAAACAAAATTATCAATTTAACATATTTTAGCTGTTTTTAAAATAGTAGTATTTTTAGTACTTTTTCAAAAGTCACTATTTCATTCAAATATTTAAATGCTTTTATAATTTTTTGTTATTTATTATAATTTTTATTACCATCATCTAAAAATTAATTGTCTTCTTTGCCTTTTTGTAAGAATACTACCTTTTTAAAAAACAATATTTTACAAAAATTATTTTTAAATAATTTAGTAAGACTTTTTGCATATTTTATACATGCTTGAACAAAAATATCGTTTAAGCAAAGTGCTCATATGCAAAACAAAATTATCAGTTCAAAATCACTATTTAAAAAAAAAGTTTAAATAGTAGTATTTTTATTACTTTTTATTCAGTCAAATGCATTTTAAAATTTTTGTTATTTTTTATAATTTTTATAACCATCTTTTCAAAACTAATTGATTTCTTAGGTTTTTGGTAGTAAAGAACCTTTTTTAAAAACCTTTACTTCTACGTTACTCCTTTTTTAAAAATAAAACTCCATTTTAACTTATTTTATTGAAATTTTTCAAATAAGTAGGATTTTTTAATACACTTTGAAGGGAGGAAACTCTTAATTTAATCAATCATATTTCTTCATTATAAGTAAAGAATTTTTTTGCTAATTTTTTTTTTTTTTTTCTAAAAACTAGTACTTTTTGAAAAAGTACTATTTTTTAATAAGTTAGCAATTTCAATTTTGTAAGGATAAATTGTTAAATCTTATTATTTATTCTTTTAAAATAAACCTTAAGTTATATAAGCAGAATAACCGACTAGCATATCAATATTATCTGAGTATTTTTAGTAGTTTTTTGGTTAAACTAATTTGATTTCTAATTAATAGCTTGCTATTATAATTATAAATTCACTGAAACTTATTACTACGGGATAAGCTAGTTTCTAAAAATGATCAAAATAGTTGATGTTAATTTTTTAGAAGTTGGTCCTTTTGCATAATGGTATAAATTTTTAAAACAAAAGTAGTATTTTTTGTACTTTTCCAAAAAAAGTATTTTTTTCATATAAAAATAATATTTTTCCTTATTTACTAGTTCTGTAATAAGAATTCAAAAATATATAATTTTTAATAAAACTTTCTGAAAATACTACTTTTTTAAAAGGGTAGTATTTTCAGTTTTATGTTATATAAATTAAGAAAAACTACATGTTTTAGCTAAAAAACTAAAGTTTAGCAAAAATTATAATTTTTTAATACTTTTTTAAAAAATGTAGTATATTAGTAAGTTTTTTAAAAAAGTACTTTTTTTAACACAATTCAAAAAAAATTATCTTTAACTCGTTCTGATTAATAAAAGATCGTTCTAAAACAAAACTCGTTTAAAAAATACTACTATTTCAAAATAAAACTACTATTTTTGAAATCTTTCTTTTTTATATAGAAATTAATCGTTATTAATATAACAACAGTTTTTATAGCATTTTACAAAAGATTTTTCTCTCCACACGCTTTTAATAAATTGTTCGATACTTAAAATTTTTGAAAAAGTAGTAGATATTAAAAGAAAAGTTTTTTTTAGATTAACTAAAAAAAGACAATATTTTTTTTTACGTAAATTTCTAAAATAAAATATATAACATCTGCTATCTTTTCTTAATTTCTCCCACATTGGCTATTGGTAACATTTAATTTGCTGAAATATTTTCTTTTATTTCCAAGGCCTCCACATGAGATTCTTTGACAATTAGGCGGTATTTGTTATGGAAATTTTATTTTTATTTGAGTGTAAAACATGACCACAAATAATACGAACAATTTCCTTTCTGTTTCTGCCTATTGTTCTTAAGTCTGGGAATTTTAAATGAATTTTGAGCAAGTGGGTTTCGTTTGAGGTTTATAGCAAAAGCCTTTTTTATTTTTATAAAAAATGTTTGTAAATTTTGTTCATTGATTTTTATTCTGTTTTTGTTACAAAAACTTTTTTCTATGACGGCACTACTAAGCTGTCCGGGCTTTAAAAGGATAATAATTAAATAATTTATAGTACAAAGTCAGTCAGCTTCAAAATAACATGAAGTTGAACCGGAAATTGGCTAACACACTGTTTGAGAAAAGAAAGACATCATATGCTTAAGTGCTGTGGGAATGAATGATTTTTTTTATCTAAAGAATTGTTTTTATAAAGTAATGAAAAAGAATTTGTAAAATGGGTATCCTTTTGCATATTAAGGCGTAAATAAGTTTTTCTATTGAAATTAAAATTTTTTTAAATTTATGTGTAAAATTTTTAAACAACATTTTTAGCCTATGTTCTTAAATAGTAGTGTATATTTTACTACTTTTTTTTTGTAAAAGGGGGTATTGCTATCAAAGTTTGCATTGCTTCAAATTTGTAAGAAAATTTAAAAATTTTCGAAAACTTACTTTTTTGAAAGTAGTAATTTTTAACGACTTTTCTGCAATAGTAGTATATATATTTTACTACTACTTTTTTGTAAAAGGGACTATCCAGTTGCTTTAAATTTCTAAGTAAATTTAAAAATTTTCTAAAACTTACTTTTCTCAAAACAGTAATTTTTACTACTGTTCTGAAATAGTAGTATATATTTACCTACTTTTTTTTGTAAAAGACAGTATTGCTATCAAAATTTGCGTTGCTTCAAATTTGTAAGGAATTTTAAGAATTTGTTAAAAGTTACTTTTTTCAAAGTAGTGATTTTTAACTACTATTCTAAAATAGTAGTATATATTGTACTACCTTTTTTTTGTAAAAGGGTGTATTGCTATCAAAATTTGAGTTGCTTCAAATTTGTTAGAAAATTTTAAAATTTTCTTAAACTTACTTTCTTCAAATTAGTACTTTTCTACTACTGTTCTGAAATAGTAGTATATATTTTAATACTGCCAAAATTTACGTTGCTTTAAATTTACAAGAAAATTTAAAAATTTTCTAAAACTTATTTTTTTAAAGAAGCAATTTTTAACTACTTTTCTGCAATTGTAATATATATTTTACTACTTTTTTGTAAAAGGGAGTATGCTGTCAAAATTTGCGTTGCTTCAAATTTGTAAGGAAATTTAAAAATTTTATTTTTTCAAAGTTGTAGATTTTAAATACTGTTCTGAAATAGTAGTATATATTTTACTACTTTTTTTTGTAAAAGGGAGTATTGCTGTCAAAATTTTCGTTGCTTCAAATTTGTAAGAAAATTACAAAATTTTCTAAAACTTATTTTTTTCAACGTAGTAATTTTTTAACTACTATTTAACTACTATTAATATTATTATATATTTTACTACTTTTTTTGTAAAAGGGAGTACTGCTGTCAAAAATTCATTGCTTTAAATTTGTAAGGAAATTTTAATATTTTCTTAAACTTTTTTTTATTTTGAAAGTAGTAATTTTTTTACTACTGTTATGAAATAGTAGTATATATTTTACTTCTTTTTTGTCAAAATTTGCATTGAAATTTTTAAGGATATTTAAGAATTTTCTTAAACTTACTCAAAATAGTATCTTTAAAAAACTGTTTTCAAATAGTAGTATATAGTTTACTACTTTTTTGTGTAAAAATAGGTATTGCTGTCAAAATTTGCATTGATTCAAATTAGTAAGAAAATTTAAAAATTTTCTAAAATTTACTTTTCTCAAAGTAGTAGTATGAATATAAGAATCTAAACTGTATAATTTTTTTCAAAATATTTGAATGTCGAAAAATAGTACAAAATCAATTTTCTTCATTTATGTCTGTTTTCCTATTTAACATATTTTTTTTAAAAGGGTTATATTACTGCGGTTATTTGTGATGCAGTTTTCCCAGCTTACAACAAATTAATTATTTTAATTAAATTTTTTGGTTGGTATTTTATTCTTGCAATAAAAAAGTTGTTTTTAAAATCTTTATATCTTTCAGTATTTTATAACTTTGCTTTATTATTACTAGCAATAAAATTTTTTTTTTGTTTTCTTAAAGCGAATAAGAAAAATAAATAAACATTTTATTATCATGACAAGCTATTAACTTGGTTAAAATGCATTTAAAATTTTGAAATAAAATAAACTTTATTTAAAAACAACAACCGAAATTTTATGCCCATTTTTACTTTAACAATTTTCAATTTAAATGAAAAAACGTTAGTAATAAAATTTATGTTGAAAGTAATAAAATGATGGTAACTTTTTAAGCAAACATTACTGGAAACAAAATGTTTAAGACTTCAATCAATTAATGGGAAAACATGTTAAACAACAGGTTGTATACAGATAGAAACTTTAAATAAACATTAAAAATAATGAAAATCAATTTTATTAAAACCTCTAAACGTACTAAACAAAATTGCAGCATCACATCAAAAGGTTCCCACACCCCAATTAAAACGCCACCTAAAAGTAGGCAACAGAAACCATAAAAACACAAACTCACTTTAACATCCTCTCACTTGCTTCTGTGTTCACCACATACCACTCTGCTCTTCTTGAAAAAGAGAACATGCAAAAACAACAAACACCCTTTAGGCTTAACTTTATTATTAAATTCAAAAACAAAACCTACAAACTTAGAGCGTTAATAACAAAAGCGTGAGTGTATGTGTTAAAAAAAGAAACAATAAAAACAACACCAAGCTAATAAGAATATTTGGAAGTTGTTTTTTTCGTTCGCAGTTGTAAAACATTAAAGCAAAAGTAACAAGTATAATGTTAATTTCTTTTTCTTAAGTTGCCTGCTGTTGTGTGACTACGGTGTTCAAATATTAGTCTACGATTTTGTTAAGCAGACACAGCAGACTTTTAGGCGTTTGTTAAATTACTAACAAAAGCATAGAACTGGCAGTGTAATAAAGTCGACTGAAGGTGAATAAATTTTAGGCACAACAATTTATTTAACAATATTTAATGGCAGCTTAATTTAAATTTGAAAATGAATTTAAATTACATTAAAATAAAATATTAAGTTTTTGGAATAACATTTTTGAGAGCCTAGTAATGATTTATTGTATATTAGCTGTGCCTACGCACGTTGTGTGCGTCCTCACAATATTTTGTTCGTTTTTGCTTTGAAAGTAATCCACACCAAATTTTAAGACTCTTACTTATTTATTTTATATAAAGGTACCCATCCTTGGATAAAATTCTAATAAAATTATTAAATTCTAATAAGACAAACTAAAAAATTAGTACTAACTTACACTCTTTGTAACTAATATTTCCCGTCTTAAGTGCTGTATTTTAAAGGAGATATTAAAGTAATAAAGAAATATTTTATACATTTTTTTATATTTAAAATTTTTAATCATTAGAAATTTTTTAATATTTTGTTTTACATAAATATTTAAATTAAAAAATAAAAATTATAAAGATTTTTTTTTAAAAATACTACTTTTTTAAAACAGTAGTATATTAAAATTTGTTAAAAAAGATTGATTTATTGTTTTTTTTTTTCGTTTTCAATTAAGTTTAAATTAAAAAAAAAAAAAAAACTAATAAAAGTCTTTCTTCAAGTATTTTTAAAATAGTAGTATTTTTAGTACTTTTTCAAAAGTCACTAATTTATTCAAACAATTAAAAGCTTTCATAATTTTTATGTTATTTATTATAATTTTTATAACCACCCTTAAAAATTAATTATTTTAGGCGTTTTTTTATAAAAATACTACCTTTTTAAAAAAACAATATTTTACAAAAATACATTTTTAGCTAATTTTAGTAAGACATTTTGTGCATTTTATACATGCTTGAATAAGATAGGTCCTTATATGCAAAACAAAAATTATCAATTTAATATATTTTAAGTGTTTTTTTAAATAGTAGTATTTTCAGTACTTTTTCAAAAGTCACTATTTTATTTAAACATTTAAATGCTTTTTATAATTTTTGTTATTTATTATAATATTTATAGCCATATTTTCAAAACTAATTGTTTTCTTAGGTTTTTGTTAAGAATACTACCTTTTTTAACTACCTTTTTAAAAACAAAAACATTAAGTTTTCGGAATAAAATTTTTGAGAGCTCAGTAATAATTTATTGTATATTAGCTGTGCCCGCACACGGTGTGTGCATCCTAACAATATTTTCTTTGATTTTTTTTTTTTTTTTGAAAGTAATCCACACCAAATATAAAATTCTAAAGTCTAAAAATTATTTTAAAGCTCTGTAAAAGACAGACAGCAAATGCGTTACTAATTATTTTAAAACAGTGCCATCTGTTGTGCAACCGTTTTTTAAATATTAAATATTAAATATATGCCTTAAGGTATGCAGTGCCTTTAACTCGGTAAAAAAAACGGCGCAATTTCACAGCATTTTCGCCACTTTCTTTAATAAGACATTTTCGCGGAAAAAGGGATCCTATATTCGCATCAGTATACTAAGGTACCTCCTCAAAAAATTTTATTCAAATCCATCCAGCAATTTTTGCGTGATGCCAACATAAACAAAGAAAGACAGGCAGACAGACATCAATTGAATTACTATTTTATTATATGTATAGATCAGAATAGTTATTTTATTCAGCCAAAAAGTTTAAAAGAGGATTAATACTTTTTATTAAAATTTATTTAGAACTGTTGATTTTAAATTGGAACGAATTAAGCTATTAATAATGTCCAATTGGTACAATTATTTGTTTAATTTAAGAAATAAAAGACGCCAGTGAAGACGGTCTTCACCGAAAGGTATGACAACAGTATTTTATTTACGGGCAGAACAAATCCAATACTATTTTAAGCGCGGCTTGAAAATGTGTGTCTTTACATCGAAGGCGCTCACCAAACGTACCAAAACAACAGCCAGTGTCGACGGTCTTCACCGAAAGGTATGAAAACAAAAAAAAGTTTATATTTTACTATTAAACTTTTCTTCCCACATAGAATTATAAACTTGTGCATCCCTCTCAGCCATGTCAGAGAGTACTTATGACGATAAAACTATCTCTTCTCCTTAGCGTAGTCAGTAGATAAGTCACAGAAAAGCTCTGCTTCTATAAATTTAAGTTGTGTCCCAAGATTGGGTAGATCGACAATTCAGCCTTACATAAGAAGACTTCCTACATTACATTAAAATCACCATAAAAATCTATATATATATATATCTCTCTACCTATTGTCTATCTATATCTATTTTGTGAGAAGGTAGCTTAGTATCCTGATGTAAATATAGGATAATATTTCCTCTATCTTATTTCCAAGAGAAAGTGGAGAAAAAAAGCCGTAAAAGTATGGGAATTTTTAACCAATATAAAGTTACTGCATACTCTAAGGCATCTTTTATATATTTTTTTTAAAGCAAGATATTTTATAAACGGTTGCACAACAGATGGCACTGTTTTTAAATAATAAAATGATGCGCATTAAATGGTGCCGTTTTATAATAAACACAAAATATAAATTGAAAGCAGATTTTTTTTATGGATATATTACATAAAGAATATAAGTTCAAAGAGTATTTGAATCGAAAAATTAATTATTTTCGGTTTGGGGTGTAAAGTAAACTTCTCCTTGCCCCTTCCCAATTATGCCCAAAATTTATACAGCTCTGCCTCTCCACTAGTCAAAGGTACATACTTAATTTCATTTTGATACGTCATACAGTAGGACCTGTAGAGCGTTTACAAAATTTGGGAGTAAGTAAACTTTCCCTTGCCCCTTCCCCATTTTGCCGAAATCTTACACAACTCTTCATATCCATATACCAAAGGCACACACTAAATTTCGTTTTAATATGCCATACGGTATGACCTGTAGAGCGTTCATAAAATTTGGGGGTAAGGAAACTACCCCTTTTCCCCTCCCGATTATGCCGAAAAACTATACAGCTCTTTATCTCCATAAATCAAGGGCACGTACTAAATTTCATTTTGATATGTACAAACTCCACAAAAATAGTGGCATACACCTCCCTTTCAGATAATTCCGCAAAACAATCAATTTCAGCACCCGCCCTCCCCCCTAAAAAATAAAACAAAATCATGGCAAAATGTCAGGCAGCCACCACGCCCTGGTAAAAAAAATAAAAAGGTAGGAATCAAAGATTAGTAAGGTTTCCCACCACTACTACTAAATACACGGAACAAGTTATTTCTATGCAACGACAGATGTCAGTTCCATTATCTTAGGACCTGCTACTTCAGACCAATCTACTTATGTACCTGGAACAAGAACCGATTAACCAAACTGATATAAAGCAAAAATGCATTCCTACATGGAAAGACGCTAAAACAGCTGAGACAAATCTTGTAAGATTGAGCTACTTTGTGGAAGCCATATGCTTCCAAGAGGAGTAAAGGAAAAAATATTAATGCAACTTCTATAAATTTTTTTTTCGATGGTTTAAGAGATACAGCCGTGTGTTAGGCGAACAGACATGGGAGAAACATAAGAGGTTGTTACCATTAAGGTATGACTAAACAAACGACAATCTTTTGTACGTTAAGTAGATATTTTTTTGTAAGGCCTCAAGGGAATATGCGAAACTATCCAACAGGTTTAAGAGTTGTCAGTTCCTACAACTGAAACTTGAAGAACCATTAGATAAACGAAATTTTTCCAATGTGGAAGATTTGTGAAAACGATATGTATATTACATTGTGCCTATAACAAGCTAAGACGAAAGCTTAAGTTGTCTAATACTGGCTAAAATTATTTTGACGGCATACTCTAGTAAATGGGGTGCTCAGTCTAGGAATTAACGCGTCATTGGTCTAAGTAATGGGCAGTGAGGTCATGAAATGGCAGTTGATAGCCGGGAATCATAGAGAAAGAAAATAACATTTTGAATAAATCTCGGTAATTAGTAAAAATATTTAATTGATACACCTAAAAGCAGGCTAGATAGTAGACAGTAAAATGAAACAGTAGAGGTGCGCTTTAGTATCTCTTCTAGAAAACTATTTAACAATTCTAAGAACACTATGTTGCAATGAAAAACAAAGTGCATAAAAAATTACTTTTTTTTCAAGTTTTATTTCTGGAAAATATTTATATTGAAGTTATTTTCCAACATACTTGCAAAATTCAATTTTTATTTCTCTATTATGTATGTACTCGTATATGTATGTATGTCTTTTCATATATAGCTGCCAGCAGTATCGGTTTAAAAATTGTTTGCCACTTTAGCTGGAAAAAAAAATGTCTTAAAAATATTTGCTAAAATATTTTATTTGCAAAAGACATCCATCCACATTCACATCTTGCAAATATATTTCCAAGACTTTTGTTTATGCCCCAAAGTATGCAACAGCTTTCTTTCTCTTATTTTTAGTTAGTGTATACTGTTGATTTTCATATATTTTTTGTTCTTTTGATTAAAATGTTTATGTTGTTATAAGTATATTCAGTTATATTTTTATATATATTTTTTTTCCATATTATTTTTTTTTGTCCTTAAAGACATAGAAATTCTTGGCAAAATTGAACATTTTTATATAGCTTTGGGATAAAACAAAGTAATAATACTGATGTTTAATTTTGGTTATGCTATTGATTTTTAATAAAAATTTAAATAAATAAAATTTAAATAAATTTTTATTACGAAGAAAACAAAAATTGAAACGTTATTCTAAATATTTTTTGTTTTATATTGAAAAATTTTTAGAGCTTTTTTATATAAATTTTTTTTTGTTGCATTATTTTAATTTATATGATAGATATGATAATTCTTTAATAAAATCAAAAAAAAAAAAAAAATAATATAAATTATAAATAAAATTATTCATAAGAAATATTGCCTACTTTTAGGTGTTTCAATTAAATATTTTTATTAATTACCATTGTTTATTCATGAGTTTTCTGTCTTAAATAAATAATTGCTGAAATTTTCTAATTGGTGATTTGTGTTCTATGTGACTATCATATATTTTCCAAACATTGTGTTCATGACTATAAGTAATAAAAGTATGTGTAGATTGTTATATGTGTTTTTAATTGGCTAAGCATACTAAATGTATGCTAGGGAATTGTTAAAACTACTTTATATGTAGTTACATAATGGCTATGTTAAAACTCAGTAGCTTTATATGTATACTAGCTGTGCCCACACATGTTGTGTACGTCCTGACAATTTTTTTTTTTTTTCAAATTATAAGACTCTTACGTATTTACGTAGTTTATAGAAAGGGTACTCATCCGAGGATAAAATTCTAAAATTTATATAAAATTCTAAAAATTATTGTAAAGCTTTGTAAAAGACAAACAGGAAAGGTGTTACTCATTATTGTAGAATAGCCCTATCTGTTGCACAACCAGAAATAAAATATGCCTTAAAGTATGCAGTGCTTTTAAATCGGTGAAAAAAAATCGGCGTACTTTCACTGCTTTATCTTCACTTTCTCTTGAAAATAAGATATTTTTTACTGAAAAAATGTATCCTATATTAGAACCAGGATACTAAGGTACCTCCTCACAAAATTTTCCTAAAATCCATCCAGTAGTTTTTATGTGATGCGAACACAAAGCGAAAGACAGACAGACAGACAGACAGTAAATGAGTTACTGTTTTATTATATGTACAGATAACTATAAGTTTAAATATTATGACAGAAAATTATTATCCAAGGAATTCTCTTTACTTGCTTACGAGTATTTGCCTTTAATTAATTATCATTATCTTGGAGTTATTAGGAAAAAGAGCAGCCTACTACTTAATGACAAAACAAAAATATAACCAAATTATATAAAGAAACATTTTAATTGCTTTCCATATAGTCTGTGGTAATATTTCATAAGCCCCCCACACAGGAAACAGGAAAAACAATATTAGCTTGAACTAATAGTACATTATAAAATGTATGTAGGGGACATGTGTGAGTTGAAAACGTCAGAAATGTTTAATGATGTCTTTTTAAGTAAAGCAAATTTTTTTTTTGATGCTGTAATTTGTAGGAACAAAATTTTGTAATATAAATTAAAGAAGAAAATCATAATTTAATACTCCTTTGAAAAAGTACTAAATATGCTAAAAATACAATAATCTAACAAACCATTTAGAATGTAAAAGAAAGATAAAAATTTAAAATTTTTAAAGCAGTTTAGTATAGATAAAAGTATCAGAAGAACAGAGTTAAAAATTTACTACTTTTTTAGAAAAAGTAGTATTTTGGAGAAATACCAAACAAATCCAAGTTTTTCCTAAATTTTAGCTTTTCAAAAAAAAAAAAAACTTATAGTAAAATACCACTTTTAAAAAAGTAGTATATTTACTACTTTTATTACTATTATTTAAGTAGTATATTTACTACTTTTTTCGTAAATTTTCTCATTCTTTTTTAAAAAATCATAAAAAATACTTTAAAAATTTAAAAATATAATTTATTTATAAAACTAGATTTTATATACAAAAAAAAAACATTTTAAAAATAGTAGCATTTTGACTATTTTTTGAAAAAAAAAATATGACAAAATTTGAAATCAAAGTTATTACAACTAAAATTTTTTCCGATTTCCCGTAAAAACACTACATTGAAAAAAGTATTATTTTTTCTACTACTTTGAAAAAAAGTAGTATTTTTACTACTTTTTTGTTTTAAGTACGATTTTTAGTACTTATTGATAATTTTATTTTTGGTTAAAAATAATTGAAAATAATTGAAAAAACCCTACCAACCTAAAAACAAACAAAAATTTCCCCTCGCAGGAGGTTATTGATCCTCGAAATTTGTATACACTCTATGCGCTACTTTGTCGCGGTCTAATATTTATTTGACAAAAAAAAAGCAAAAGAGAATTATTAAAACCGAAAAAAGAATTTAAAAAAAAGTGCAATCCCAAAATATGGCCAAACTTTTGAATCGTTATAGACATACAGCTGAATTTTACAAGGGACCTGTATTGCTAAATCCGCTATAACAAAAAGTATAAAATTTGAATTTAGAAATTAAAGGGTGTCCCCATAACTGATGTAATTTGCCGTATATCGCCCTATCTTTTGACCTGTTATAGACAAACAATTGAAAATTTGGCAGAATGTCCACTAGATAAATTAGTAAAAAAAATTAACTTAAAAATTAAAGGGTGTCCCCATATTTGATGTCAATTTAAATATATGGCCTTGTCTTTGAACCATTGTAGACAATCACTTGAAAATTGGACAGAATGTTCAATATTTATAATTGGAAATTAAATATTTATAATTAGAAATTAAAGGGTGTCCCAATAGTTGATTTAATTTGATGTATATGGCAAAACTTTTGAACTTCCAACAGAGAGACGGTTGAAATTTACAAAGAACCTGTATATCGAAGTCGGCTATAACATCAAGTATATAATTTAAATTTGGAAACTAAAGGGTGTCCCCATAATCGATGTAATTTGACCTATTTGGCCGTATCTTTTGAACCGTTATAGACAAACATTTGAAAATTAACAGAATCTCCACTAAAAAATATTTAATAAATAATATTAAATATTTAAATATTTAAAATTATAAATTAAAGGGTGTCTCAATTGTTGATGTAAATTAATGCATATGGCCAAACTTTTGAACCGTTATAGACAGACGGTTAAAATTTACAAAAAATCCATCCTTTAAACTTAGCGTTTAATTTAAAATTGTACATTAAAGGGTGTCCAATAGGTGAGATTATTTAAACTATACGGCCCTATCTGTAGAATCGTTACCTTTGATACCCTTCACCACAGGTGGAAAGGGTATATATAAGTTTGTCATTCAAAAAGTATATATATTCTGGATCCTTATACATAGAGCATTTGATTAAGCGATGTCCGTCTGTCCGTGTTAGTGTGGTAATGTCATTTGCCAAGGCACCAGAAGAGATTAAAAAAATTTAAACACACCAATCTGTCAGGCATAGTTTCGAAAATTTTGATATTGCAATTCAGCAACATCTGATCATTCCTTTTGAGGCTACGGGCCAAAAACCACGCCCACCTATATTTGTTTACGTTTTTTTTTAATTTTTTTCGGCTTTAATGATTCTGTTTTGCCTTTTTTTGTCAAATAAATATTAGACTGCGATAGGTAGATCGCTAGGAGTGCATAGAGATCTCGGGGGATCAATAACCCCCTGCGAGGGGCGATTTTTGTTTGTTTTTAGATTGGTGGGGTTTTTCTGCTTTGATTTGTATTAGAGACCTTAATAGAAAGCAATACGCATAGATGTAGCCAATGGACCCACAAGGTACCCACTGATAAAAAGGAGCAGTTACAAGAACCCCTCATGTGTCGTTATGAGGAAAATATTTTTTTTGTAAGGATATCTTTTTGCTTTAGTCTGACCATTCTAACTTAATATAGATTGCAGAAAGGTCCTAAATTTAACAAAAAAATTTCAATAAAATTTTTAAAAAAAATTTTAAAATTTTTTTCAAAAATATTTACAAAAAAATTTTTACAGAAAAATATTCGAAAAAAAAATTTTTTAAAAATTTTCGAATAAAATTTAAAAAAAAATTTTTTTTTAAATATTTTTACACACAATTTTCGAAAAATTAAAACTTAGTCAACTTAGGCTAATTTCTATTTTATTCAATAAAAGAAAATGTCACAAAATTGGAAATTACAAATTCATATACAAACAAAAATTTTGGAGGAAATATTTATAATTTTTTAAAAAGTTATTTAATTTTATAAAAGCAAAATAAGTATTTCTACGACAATGTCAGAGTTTACGATGTAGCTGTCGTCTTCAATATCATTAAGTAGCTGACTATACGGTGACAATTGTAGCCAACGGAACTTGTTTTCATTTGTCTTCTATTTTTTTAACTCATGAATAATTATTTTTTCTCATACGAATTTATTTAAGTAAAGAGTCAACAATATGGATAATGCTGTACATGTCTGTATAAATAAAATCACCGTTGTGAAGGGTATAGTAGATTCGGCACGGCCGAATATAGCACTTTTACTTGTTATTACTGTGGTAGTTATTAATAACTTTAAAAAAATAAAGGGTGTCCTTATATCTGAAGTAGTTTGTCATATATGGCTTTATATTCTGAACCATTATGGATAGACATTTGAATATACCGAACGTATGTATATTACTATGTCGGTTAGAGCAACAAGTATAAAATTATTTGATTTGGGTAGTAGTTCTAACAGATTATTTCCTTTTCAATTCTTAGTTTAGCTTTGATACTTATATATCTGTTTTGAAGTCGGTTTTTTTTGTTGCAAGAATTATTTACTTTTTGCTTTAAAGTATCACTTGTTAGCTCTTGACAGCAATAACCTCTGCTAATCAAAATCTCTTTTAGTTGTGAATTTTTTGTTTTTTATCTTTTTTTTTTTTTTTGACAGAAGTCCAAAGTCATAAATGAAACGTAATAAATGGCAAAAACTTTTATGAGAGAAACAAAATGTTGCTAATGACTGTCGTTATATGATAGAGATCTACTGATAGACAATGATATTAGATTTTTATTTTTTGTTTGTATGTTGAGCAAGAAAAAAACACAAACAAATTCCAGTTACTTACAAAACAACTAGCAAAAATACATACAATTTTAGTTGATGGTTGTTGCTATGATGTGTGTGTGTGTGTGTGTGTGTGTGTGTGGCTGCCACACATGTAGCAATATTTATGCCCGGGCAACTGAATGGCTGGATGGCTGGCTGACTGACAGCACAAAGAAACTCTAAACAAAACCAGCCAGTAACTTGGTCATATTACAAACTATAGGAAAAAAATATATATATTTTTCTACACTTGTACTGGCATACTTGGATAAATAGAGAGATACACATAGTGTTACCACACATCTATACAAATAAACAAACCCATGTGTATGGTATAGTGTGTGTGTGTGTATGTATTATAGTTTTTTTAGTCTCCCGATGCCATTGAATGTGTAACAAAATTATCAACAAAACTAAACTGGTTCATTTTACGTACAGTTAACTACAACAACAACTACAAAAACAACAGCAAAGGAAACAGAATTCTTACTGCATAAACACAAACACACACACACACACACTCACCTATGGCCGACCATAGGGAGTGACAGAAAGAGAAACTGATAGAGGGGAAACAAAACAATATGGTAGAAACAGATGTAGGACAATTTATTTTTAGTATTTAACTTCCGTTGTACTTTTGTAGGTCTTTCAAAAGCAACAAGACATACCAGTGCAGTTATGTACTTTAATAAAGATGGACAATATTTTACACACACATGCATGCAACAGGCACAATATATACATTATACCACCGCTAGTGCTAGTGCTAGTCTTTCTTTAGTCTTATATTAAATAAATACTTAAATTTATAGATTTGTTAAATATTATTTTTTTATTTATTCTTTCCTATTTATATGTCTGGTTAAATTCCTTAAGAAGTCATAAATGTTTGCTTAAGTCTATGGTATAGAAGAAGAATTTCTGAGCTGCTTGTTTTGGGTTTAACATATTCCGTGTTGTTTTCTTGTTGCACTGATACGTTTATTCTTAGGATGTTTAGTCACATAAATATTTTATGATCTTCTTTCCTTCTTTTATTTTTTATTTTTTGCTTCGAGTTGTATGTGAAAATCTGTTTTAAAATCCCTGAATTAAATCTATGATGTAATGTGTTAGTTTTGCCTCGTTTTGTTATTTAACATTACATTACAGCATGGTTGGAAAAACGGCACATAGTAAATTGAAAGAAATCTAAATGGCACCAAAGGACAAGCCCCGGAAAGAGAACGTAAAAATTTTTAAATTTTCACTTGTTCTTTTTCAAATTTTAAAACTTAAGTGGCTTTAACCAAGCCCCCCCCCCTCCACTCCAGACAATCTATAAAAGAAGCCCCCTAAATTCCCCCTGGTAAAATAGAGTTTAGCATCATGGCAAAAGGTCAGGCAGCCGTCTCCTCTTAGGTTAAAAAAGAAAAAAAAGGTAGAAATCAAAGATTAGTAAAGTTTCATACCACTACAACAAATACACAGAGGGCGTTGTTTCGAGGCGACGACTCAGGGTCGTGTAGTAAGGTTTCCCATCACTTCCATCACTACACCAAATACACAGAGGGCATTGTTTCTAGGCGACGACTGAGAGTCGTGCAGTAAAGTTTCCCATCACTACACCAAATACACAGACGGCGTTGTTGCTAGGCAACAACAAATGGTGCCTCGTTGAACTAGTAGGTAGTATGCTAGCTTATCATTTCACTACAATTTGCCTGAAAGTCTAAAAAGGAGATGGGATATAAGCAGGGTGCACACAAATGGTTAACTGTTTCAGTGACAGTCCGGGGTTGTGGGTTCGATTTCCAGAAAAGACTCTGGAATTTTTCACTGCAAATTGGCAGGAAGACCCGCGTGGAAAAATGGAGGAGAATATCATGGTAAAAGGTCAGACAGCCGACGCCTCTCTGGATAAAAAAAACAAAAAGGTAGAAATCAAAGATTAGTAAGGTTTTCCACCACTACACCAAATACACAGAGGCCGTTGTGTCTAGACAATGACTGAGGGTGCCGCGGTGGGCTAGTAGGTAGTGTGCTAGTCTATCAGTCCGGGGTTGTAAGTTCGATTTCTACTAAAGACTGGAATTTTTCACTGCAAATTGGCAGAAAGACCACAAGGGAGCTGGGATATAATCTGGGAGCCTACAAATAGTTAACTGTATTAATGACAGGTCACGGACTCCCAACTATTATCGGGCCAAGTTAAAAATCGATGTAAGACAATACGTGCAGGCTGTGTCCCGGAAAAAGGCTAACATAGAAAAGCTTTGTACCATACGGGTAGGCAGACACATATTAAATGGAGATGCTATGGAGACCTTAAGCAAATGTTAACAATTACCACAAACTCTGTGATGAGGAAGAATTTCGAAATGTATCAGCCGCCAGTCTGAAATCACTACAGTCGAGAATAAATGGCTAGTGATAGCACGGGATTCATTCAAAGTAAGGTATTTGTTAATTTCCAGGCGGATACTAGAAATCATCGAGGAACAAAGAGAGGGGGGGGGGGGGGTGTTCAAAAAGGGATCCATTACGTTTGTGGTCTCCTTCGGTATCTGCCCTACAAAATAATAATAATAATTATAAGCAACGACAGATGGCACTCCATTCCCGTTCCCAAAGTAATCCACACCAGATTTTAAGATTCGTACGTATTTACTTTATATAAAGCTACCCATCCCTGGATAAAATTTTAAAAATTATTGTAAAACTCTCCACAAAATAAAAATACAAATTAAATACAAATTTTATTCAACTGGCTAACTGGCAGTAAGTAATTCATATTTTGTGATTATTTTATCCTAAGGATCATTCCTAGGAAGTTCATATGTTCTAGAAAGTTATTTACTGAGATCTTAGGTTCATTTTTGTAGTTGATTGTTTCCTTGAATTTTGAACGGTTTGCTACCTATGGACCTGAACAGGGGAAAAAAGGTAAAAAAAATTGAATTTTTTATACGAGTAGGTAGGGAGTGTAAAAACTATCTCACTCAACATCATTCAATTTTAAGTTTGTAAATGTAAAATACATCTATTGCTATGGAATAATAAATAAATAAATTAAAAAAGTTATAAAAGGATTTTGCATAAATTTCTTCTTTCAAAGCATATTACATCCCTAGAAGCATGCTTTAGTTTCTTTGTCACCCTTTTTGCTTCAACTACAAGTGCCAATCGAGGAGTCCTATTGTGGTTTCTATTGCATTTCTCGTTCAAATGTACATTGCTTTCATTCTTTCTTTCTTTATATGTAAATTTCTATATGTTTTTACATTTTATACTTGACATGTCCAGCTTGTTAAGTTTATTAGGGGACAGAAAGACGGAGAGAAAAAAAATAAATTTTAATTTATTTTCTTTTTTATCTGTGTTGTTATCTGCTGCTATTGCTTAACTTATCATGCAACTCAATAACATAACATAAAATTTTATATTATTTTTCTGTAAAAATAGTCCGAATGTGTTTTGTAGAATCCTGGTAAATCGTAAAATATTTATTACTAAAATATCAAAAAAAAAAAAAATTAAACAACCCCTGGTTGCATTTGTCATTGAAAAACAAACAAATTATGAATTTCATGTAGGAAACAGTAACAACATTTTAATCTCTAACAAGTATTGATTACTTGATGTTCAATTATATTCAGGTTTTTCATGTTACAACAAGATTTTTTAATTATAATCACATTTGTTGTGGTAGAATCATCAGCACTTGCAAAATTATGGATTTATGTTTTGGAAAAGAAAAAAAAAAAAGCTTTTTATGCACATCATTTTTACAGGATTTTTATTTTTTAATTTGAAACTTAATCTACATTTCTAAAATCAAAAAGAAAAATTATTACAAAAATATATCCTTAAACTAAATTCCATGGTGTTACACATTTCTAGCAGAGATAGTTTAAAATTGTAAAACACAAGTTAAGGTTTAAAGTTTTATTTCTAACTAGCTGTGCCCACACACGTTTTATGCGTCCTGTTTTAAGACTCTAACGTATTTGCTTTATATGAAGGTACCCCCATCCCTAGATAAAATTCTAAAATTATATAAAATCTAAAATTATATAAAATTCTAAAATTCTAATTTTATTTTTATTTTTAAGACTCTAACGTATTTACTTTATATGAAGGTACCCCCATCCCTGGATAAAATTCTAAAATTATACAAAATTCTAAAATTATATAAAATTCTAAAATTCTAATTTTATTTTTATTTTTAAGACTCTAACGTATTTGCTTTATATAAAGGTACCCATCCCTGGATAAAATTCTAATATTTATAAAAAATTCTAAAGTTCTAAAAATGATTGTAAAGCTCTATAAAATGTGTTTAAAATATTTTAATAACATTGTAATTCCACAAAGTAAAAATAAAAATTAAATACAAATTTTATATAATTGGATATTTGGCAGCAAGTAATTCATATTTAGTGAATATTTTAAAACAGCGCCATCTGTTTTGCAACCGTGTTTAAAATACACCGCTTTAAATTCACATTTTGTGATTATTTTAAAACAGCACTATCTGTTGTGCCACCATGTTTAAAATATCCCGCTTTTAATTCACATTTTGTTTGTCATCGCCATCTGTTGTGCCACCATGTTTAAAATATCCCGCTTTATAAAATAAAAGATTCCTTAAAGTATGCAGTACCTTTAATTCGGTAAAAAAAATCGGCGTACTTTCACTGCTTTTTCTCCACTTTCTCTTGGAAATAAGATATTTTTGCGGAAAAAAGTATACTATATTAGAAGCAGGATACTAAGGTACCTTCTCACAAAATTTTGTTAAAATCCATCCAGTAGTTTTTTAGTGATGCGAACACAAACAGAAAGACAGACAGGCAGACAGACCGGAAATGGGTTACTATTTTATTATTGTTTAGTGTTAGTTTACATTTGCTGAAAGGGACTTGTCAGATCTGGCAACTCCAATATCATTTAAGCTGTACCTCGTTTCTGTAACTTATGTGAGAAATTTTTCACATGAAATTATTATAGTCATATTGTTTTGCACAGGGTGAGCTAGAGGTAATGACAAACTTTTTTATTATATTATTTTAAAAAATTTACGATTAGCTGGGGCAGGAAAAACGGGAAAAACAGAATGACTATTATATTTTCTTGTGAAAAGTTTCTCACTTGAAACGAGGTACTTCCTTGCTTTCTTATCCTCGAGGGGCTAACGCTAGAAAAATGCTTGTGAGTTGTAAAGAATTATTGTGAATATTGTAGTGCAGCGGTTCGGGCATGTTTTAACTCATTATTCTCTTTAGTGATGAGGCTTAATTTGGGCTCAATTTGGCTCATCAATAAAACAAATAAATATATTTGGAGTTAGGAAAATCTGAATGAGATTCCACATCTACAAAAAATCACGGTTGGGTGATGAACCCATATCAACACTGGCGCTTAATTCTTTAAAAATAAGGCCAGCAAAAACGTTACCGTGAATGGCGAGAGATGTGGAGTCACGGTTACCAAACTGTATGAGATGTGCACTACAAAAAAAAAAAAAAAGTTTGCAAGAGACAAAGCCGAACAATTTTTTTAACGCTTTTCGCTATAACTTTAGGCGAATTGCAAAAAAAAACATTATGTGGACCGTTAGCGAGACACTGCAAAAGCTTAAAAAGATGAGCGCAAATTGGCCTCCAAAAACTTGCTGATCTGAGTAGAGCGCAGTCACTGCCATTCTTGTAGTGCCATAAAGTAAAACCAAAATTAAGATGGTCAGATGGTTGGTGGCGCTGGCCGTTTCTCCGGCTATAGTTTGCCGTTTTGGACTGGTGCTTTCCAACTGGTTGGCTGGGTTGCCTCACACGAAAAAAAATATCATACCAGACTTCAAGCAGCCAAATAATATATGATATTTAATCCGAAGCAAGTCTGAACCTCTCTATGCACACATATCCGTATAAGATTCTAGCGGATGTTGTAGCTAGGAAAAAATAACCCTCCCCACTAGAGACAGTAAAATCTCACCATGACATCATTGAGTATTTTATGATGTCCCTATAAAAAACCCTTGCAACCACTTGAAAGCCGCAGAAAAAAGCTCTATATGCGCCCTGGTTAAAGATAGCGTAGAAGAAGGCAGGTATTGAAAGTTATAATCGCAAATAAATCACAAGTTTTTTCTTTTAAATATTCAAAATTTACTATAGGGCTGCACGGAACCTAACCTCAATAGAGTCCTTAGTATAAGGCACAATTTGGGCCACAATCCTAGATATCAGCGACGAGTGTCTCGATCAAAAAGATTCTTGAATGCAATAGCATTAATGGTGTTCTCATATATCTAGGACATTGATTGAATATACAATCCACATTCTAATCCTCAACCAGCCCCGGGGGACATATATAGTCTTGTTGACATAACCTTTCGACACTTTGACACCATTTCTCCCGGGTTATATGGGGATACCAGTCTCCGAAGATAGTACGGGTCTGAAACTGGAAGATAAGAACATTCAAGATCTAACTAGAGTCGAACACCACTGGTACCACGGAAATAGGTGAAGTACTTCGGACAGTAAAGTGGTAGGAAATGGTTTGGTTTAGTCAAGTGTGCTGTGTAACTACTGTGGAACGGGAGGGAATATTAGCATGTCAGAAGTTTAGTTTACTCTCCAACTCCAATACAAGAAATATTAGTAATAGCCCTGCCAGCCATATTCAGAAATTGCTACAATTGTCTCGCTTTGGGCGTTTCTGTTGGCATTTTTTGAACCCAGTGGTAAGACCACCGTCATGTTAAGGCAACAAGCCAGCACTGCCTTAAATCTCCGCTTTATCTATATTCTCACAAAAGTCATTATTTACGACTACTAACTACCCAAACAGACTTTACGGCCCAAACAGACACCACTACTGATGTATTTCTTCTTATATCTTTCAATCAAGACTACAATCTTTAACTATCCCTATCCTTATATATCCCATCTTCTATATACTTCCACGTCAGTCTCGTACGGAACTACCCTGAATATTCGCTTAATCATGCGTTCCATTACCAGTGGAGTTTGAAAGATAGATCCCAATATGGTAGGCTCATCGGTTCTAATGTTGCTCTGAATGTTTCTTTGGCCACGGACTCAAAACGTCCAAACTGTATCTGCCCTGCTATCTGTTTCATAGATTCTCTGTAGACAAAGGTTGTTTACGTTCTTCCAAACGGTAATCGTTATGCTTCAAAGCCATTACGATCCTAAATCGTAATGTTTCGGCCATAGCCAAACTTAAAAACGATTCTGTATAGCTGAAGTGCATAGAATATTGAATCCACTTAACTGATCTGCGAAAGCAAGTAGCATCGGTACTAGTTTGGGACTGCGACAACCGCTGCAAGCAATTCACTAAATCTACCAAGAAATAGATAAAGGATGCTTTGTTACCTTGTGCATGTTAACAATCTTTTCGACATTTCAACAGGACTTGGCACCATTCCAAAAACTGAAAGAACGAACTCATTTCGTAAGAAATTATTACCAGCTTCATTTCCTGTCAACTATGACTACCATATTCCTCTTACGTAAGACTAATGGATTTTTTTACATGGTCCATTCTGGAGCCCAAGAAATGTACTAAAAAATCTGGTATAAACGCTTCGCCAAAATGGGACCAGTCAGCCATCAGCCAGTCAGATTAGTACAACATTTAAAGTCTTCCAGAGTAGAATCGATGCTATAAT
This sequence comes from Phasia obesa, assembly GCA_949628195.1. Classification (NCBI taxonomy): domain Eukaryota; kingdom Metazoa; phylum Arthropoda; class Insecta; order Diptera; family Tachinidae; genus Phasia; species Phasia obesa. The sequence continues at coordinate 7,718,586 of OX451218.1, forward strand.
TCGGGTTGGTCGCCTTAAATTGTAATATAATTTTCTGAATTTTTTTTTAAGCAAAACTGATAAAAATTGTCAAAATTACAGCGTTTTTCGAGAGCTCACCCATGGCACACACTCCTTAAAATGTTCAAATTGTTTTGACATTTGTCCACCATGTTGGTTTAAGTAAAAAACCTTACAATTAACCTGCAGCTAGGATTGTAACGCACATAGATTGCTCAGACTTGTATGTCATACCTATCTGCTGCCGTAACATTGCAACGTTTGAAAGTTTTGTCCAACATGTTGGTTTGTGTAAGAAACCCTACAGTAAATCTATAACCAGGATTGTAATGCACATAGGTTGCTCACACTTATCTGTCATACTTATCTGTTAATGTAATATTGCAACGTTAAAGAGCCCTCGATTTAGGTAATATCACCTTCTTTACCTTGGCTGTTTAAGTTTGTTTTATTCATGTTTGGATGAGGCACTTGAAAAATGTGTGAAATATAAAAGTAGCGGGCGGTTAAATTTTAAGGGCCGATGTTGAATGTGAACCACACCTAAACGTCAAGTTTTTTTTTCTGCATTTAATTTGACATTTCGCAATTTCAGACTAACTTAATTTGAACCATGGCGAGATACACAATCGAGCAATGGTCGGAATGGTGGCAAGAAATGGCAACAGTGGATGATCAATTTTCGTAGAAAGTCATCTTCAGTGATGAGGCACATTTTCTACCCCCCCTGTGGATTCGCCAATAAGCAGAATTGCCGCATTGGGGTGAATGATAATCCAAGAGTGATTGTCGAAAAACCAATGCACCCACAAAGAGTGAGAGTTTGGTGCGATTTATGGGCTGGCGGCATCATCGAAGAGTATTTTTTCCAAAATAAGGACGGTCAGGCAGTTACTGTGAATAGTGTTCGCTATCGTGATATGATAACGAACTTTTTATGGCCCCGTCTTGAAAGATACGGATGCGGACGATATGTGGTTTCAACAGGAGACGGTGCCACTTGCCACACACACCTAACGAAACAATGGCCTTTTTGCGCGACAACTTCAATGGCCGTGTTATCTTACGTGGTGGCGATGTCAATTAGCCGCCAAGATCATGTGATTTGATACCGTTGGACTTCTTTCTTTGGGTTTAGTTGAAAGAAAAGGTGTACGTCGATAAGCCAGCAACAATTCAAGAGCTAAAGGCTGTACCTCAATTATGCCTCAGCGTCATAGAAAATTTTCAGCATCGGATGGAGGTGTGCAGCCGAGATCGCGACGGCCATTTGGCCTATATTTTCTTTCATACATAAATTGAACCATACCGATATTATCAAAATAAAAAGAAATAACAATAATTTCCTAAATAATTTGTATTTTATTCAAAATCAACATGAGCCCTTACAAAAATGAGTATGAGTTATCAGGCTCTTTAGGTAAATTGACCTTGACCACATGATGTCCTATTATTAAGCCATATTTGGCTAGAAAGCCAATAAAGTAGGATTTTAACACAAAAATCGTTTTTAAGGTTGATCTATAGCTTAGAGCCTAAAAGAGTTTCTCTCTCTCTGTCCCTCTCTTTCTGAAATTAGCAGACAATTTCGCCATATTTCTCTCCCTCTCTTAGGCACTTACAGTTGTTACTCTTAAATAATTTTTGGCCGGGTTAATTTTTGTCAGAAATGTGCTGGTAACCATGGAATTTATTAAGGAGAATTTAAAGGGTTTTTCATAGGAAATACTTTATAAACAAAAAATGAGTTTAAACATTTTTATTGAAGTCAATACTTACATTTTCCAATTAGCAATTTTTTAACAAATAATTCAAATTATTTATATTGCAGAAAATTACTGGTTTGTTTTTTTTTTTTTAACAAAACTTTTAATTTTTTATCGATTGTTATTTCGTTTTATATTTAATTTTTTTTTTATTTTTTTTTTTTTTAATTTTAAATGTAACAAATTTAATTTAAAAGAAGTTTTAAAATCTTGTTCAAATTTTTTTTTTCGAAATTTTTATTTGATTAAAAATTAAAAATTTTATTTAAGTTTAAAAAGTTTTTTTTAATAATTTTTATTAATTTTTTTTTTTTAACCCAGCAAAATTTTGTACTTTTTTCCATGTCACACTTAAGAAACACTTTCCCTATTTTTGTATTTAAAATCTCAAAAATTTTATTTCAGCCCAACTTTTGTTTTTAGTTTTATTTTTGGTTTAAAAAATTGTTTTACTTGTTGCTTTAGTTAGAGTTACTGTTGTTTCATCGTTGTTAGCTTATTCTGAATTTGAGTATTAAGTGTTATTCAGTGTTGTGTTGTAAGCCGCTTAATACCACCTTTTAAACCAACGGTCTAAATGAATCTGTTAGTAACCGGATGTTAAAAATTTGCCAACACTTTGTTTCAAACATATTTTTTATTTTTTTTTTTTTTTTTGGTTTATGTGATTTGCTTATGCTCTCACGATTTTAATAGTGTTATTTTCCTTTTTTTTTTGCTTCCCAAAAGTAGGTCCTTTATGAAAGATGGGTAGTCAAAAAATCCTTTCCTTTCTTCTTTTAGCCGCGTACAAAGAAAACCTTAACGGTCCAACCAACCAACAGTAACTGTGTTAAATTCACGCATTGTACCTGCTTTTATAGAATAACAGCTTCATTTATAACTAATATCTCAAGGTAAAGGATGCTGTGTGAAGCTTTAATGCTCTCAAATACTCAATAACTGTAAAAATTAACCCATACATACTCCAAAAAAATGTTGGCTCTCATTACAAAATGAAAGCTGAATAACTGTTGCTTGTGCATGTGCCAAAAAGCTCAAGGTTTTCTACCTGTTGGACCTGTTTGGCAAAAAAAAATACCGTTGGCCGTTATGAAAATTAACATACATTAACCTTGAATATATATCACATGTTGCTGTAAATACTAGAATACTGTTATACTGTCTTTCTTTATCTCTCTCTCTTTATCCAGTTACTCACACTCTCTCTCTCTCTCTCTCTCTCTCTCTTTAAAGCTTTTTTCATATTAACAACTGTTCTTTTAGTTACGCCAAAGTAGTATAAATAAATGTGCTACTTGTTGCAAAAATATATATATTTTTTGTTGTTGTTTGTTGTTTGTTACACTGACAACAACCACAGCATACTTTTATACAAAAGAACTCTTTGTCGAGGCCATAAAAACAAAGCAAACAAAAATAAAAATAAAAATTCCCCCCCAAACAGCAAAAGAAAATATACTAAAATATAATCAGGCTGCGTGACGTCTAGCGCATCCTTGCTTTTATAGCTTAAAAATCCCACTACTTACAACCAACAACAGTAACAACAACCATATACAAAATTTTGTTTAATGAAAAGTGATAAAATCCTTTTGATTTCAGAACAACAAAAAACAAAAAACCTATTAATTTAGTTCCTTTATTAAAGTTATAATTCTTTGCTGCCTCCAAGAAATTATCAAAAATTAAAATTATCCCGTTCAGGGAGTTTTTAATTTTTATTTGTGATTAAAAGGTTCGGTTTCATTCGTGTTATTTCAAAAAAATATATAATTTTATTTAAAAAATCGACAGTAAAAAGAATCAGTAGTTTAATTATTTCATACTTTGCATGCCTCTTTTTGCCTTACAATACTTAAAATAGTGTTTTAAGAATATAAAAAAAAATGGGGAATTTTTTATAATAATATGTATCTGGGAATTCCAGCATATTGCAACAAGTTTACTTTTGGGCCTAAATTATTGGTTTCAAATAGATTTGTAGCTACACATTTTAAAAACTACTCGAAAACTTTAACAACAAATCCGTAAAAACATTTTGGGTATTTTCAATTATTTTTAGGAATTTTTTTCCATTAATCATTTTTGCATTTCTAAACAAAATACAAAAATCCCATTTTGTTTCATTTTGAAATTTATTGTAGAAGTTATCAAACTCAAATTGTAGGCATTAAAACAGATAATAAACTTTATTCCTAAATGAAATACAAAAATCCCATTACGGGTGATTTTAAAATTTATTTTAGGAGTTATTCAAACTCAAATTATATGCCTTAAAACAACTAATAAACTTAATTCTCACATATACTTTTGAAAAGCAAAGCATTCCTAAACAAAATGCAAAAATCCCATTTTGGGTAATTTTCAAATATATTTTAGGAGTTATCAAAGTAGGAGCTATTAAAGTAAAGTATATCTTAAAACAGCTAATAAAATGTATTCTCATATATATTTTTCAAATACAAAGCATTCCTAAACAAAATACAAAAATCCCATTTTGGGTAATTTTCAAATTTATTTTAGGAGTTATCAAAATCAAATTGTCTGAGTTAGAACAGCTAATAAAATTAATTCTTATATATATTTTTTAATTTAAAAACATAATTTTGGACCTTTAAAGACATATTTTAGCGACTGGGCCTTTTTGTGGGCTCCGCATACATAGGGTACTAACGACGCAACCATATTAATATTTCTATTTTATCTGTCCTTTCGTTCAACCGTAATGAAAAGGAAGCTGGAATTTTAGGAGAAACGGTGACCGCTGCAACAATAAATAATAAAAAATGTTATAAAATTAAATAAATAAAAGGTGACCCCACATAAAATTCTTATGCATTTTTCATACAAATTTGAAAATATCCTAAAAGTATACTTTGCATAATATGCATTAAAAAAATATAAGTTCTTGTACATAGTTGCCACATAAAATAAGTACGAAGTCTTGAAAAAAAAAACGATAAATCTCACAAAAAATGTAAACGTTAAAAATCCTTCAGAGAATATTTTCAACGATTTACGCTGGTTCTGAATATTTTGTGTGTGAGCTGGAATCGCGCTTGGGCGATTTTATAATTTTCTGAAATATTTTTTTTTTTTTACTATGGCTTGTCAAACGTCAAGAGTTGTTAAAAATTAATATTCCTTTGTTAGTGTTTGCTACCCACTTGTCAGGTTAAATTTTTCCTTTTCAATCGGAATAGTTAACATCATCCTGAAAATGTACATCGATTGTTTTATTTGTATACATTGCAATTATGTGTGTGTGTTCTTGCTTCCCTGGGATGCTCTGGGATGATTGTCAAAAATGATTGAAGATTATTAAATAAATTTACTTTAGCAGCCAGTTAAACTTGAAAACAATTGTATGGGAATTAAAAATTTAATGCAAATTACTTTTTCTTTGAACAGTGATTCTGATGATGACAGATAGCTTAGTTTTGCCTTGAAAACACAACTTGTTTCTTGTTTTGCTTTTTTTCCCCCATTCAATTCTCTAGTTATTGATTAAACATAAACTCATAATACTTGTTGCATACTGATAGGCTTTTTAACTAATTAAAAAGCTGTGTACTCTGTTACGGCGCTGTGTGTATATGAGCGTACTTATGTATGCATGTATGTATTTATGTATGTATGTATGTATGTATGTATGTATGTATGTATGTATGTATGTATGTATGTATGTATGTATGTATGTATGTATGTATGTATGTATGTATGTATGTATGTATGTATGTATGTGTTAAGATAAAGCTACTTAAAATTTGTTTTCTCGTTTTGCTCAGGTTTATTTCTGGGGTAGAATTGAAAATAATTTTTGGTTTAAAATTGAAATAAGATTTTGAGATGAACTATTGTACGTGTTTCATTTATGTGTATATATGTATGTGGTAATATTTCGTTGGAAGTTCGATTAGCAAATATCCAGTAAAGTTTTCTTTTTATTTATTAAAGAGAGTTATGCAAATTCGGAACATTTAAAAATTTTTAATTCAATGAAAGTTTTATTTAAAAATTATTCTTGTGCATTCTAAAAGTATGCTATTTTTATTGATTTAAGAAGTTCCAGTAAGACGCTGTTCTTAAACTACGAAACTACTTACTCGCAATCTATGGTATAGACCTCACATTGAGGTAATTTTTAATAAAAGAGCTTGAAGTTTAGGACATTTGCATTTGCTTCCTAACGAATATTATTTAAAAAAAGTCAGCTTACTTGCCAAATTGAGTGTAAACCTTACCAAATTGTTTTAATATTTTTAAATCCTTAAAGTATGCTAAAATATAAAAAATAGTATAAATTCCTTCTCACAGTTGCCAGATAAACAAAATAAAAAATCGTCAAGTTAAGAAAAAAAATTTAAAGCGTTAAAAAAAATTGCAAGCCATCAACCACAATATTTTAGATAATTTAAAAACCACTTTTTTTTTGCTTTTTATACCCTTCACCGCAGGAAGAAAGGTATAATTAATACAATATTAATTTCCGACCGACCGCACAAAATATATATATGTATATTCTGGATCCTTATAAATAGAGAAGTTGATTTAGCGTTGTCCATCTGTCCGTCTGTGTATGGGTTGAAATCAACTCAGCCAAGGCACCCGAAGAGATAGAGAAAATTTAAGCACACCAATCTGCCACACATAGATTCGAAAAATTTCGTTAATGAAATTCAGCAATATCAGACCACTCAATACGAGGCAGCGGGAAAAAAAACACACCTACCTATTTTTTTTTAATTTTTTTCAGGTTGTTTTTATTTTTTTTTTTTCAGTCGTAATGATCCTTTTATGTTTTTTTTTTTTTTGTTAAATAAGTATTAGACCTCGACCAGTAGATCGCATAGAGTGCACACAGATCTCGCGGAATCAATAACCCACTGCGAGGGGCGATTTTTGTTTATTTTTAGGTTGATAGTGTTTCCTGCTTTGATCTTTATTAAAGAACTTTATAGAAAGCAATACACACAGAGGTAGTTAATGGACCCACAGGGTGCAAACAGGAAACTAGGAGCAGTTAAAAAGCACATGGAGGGGTCAATATGAAGATTTTTTTTTGCTTTAATTTTACCATTCTAACTCAATATAGATTGCAGGAAGGTCGATAAATTAAAAAAAAAACAATTCAATAAAATTTTAAAAAATTGTTTCTTTTTTTTAATTTAAAAAAAAAATTCTTTAAAAACTATTTTCAAAAAAAAAAAAACTGACAAAAAAATCATGTTTACCCAACAAAGTCAGGTTTGATACTAGATTGGTCTAACTAAAAACGAATGTTGGAAGAAAACAAAACAAAACCAAAAAGTAGCTTTCATTGCTAACCGAAGGTTGGCTAAAGCAACAACAAATATAAGGTGGTAAAATATTAAAATAAAAATATTCAACAAGAGGGAAGCTTAAGGTAGTGGTAGACTTCGTTCTCACCAACTGACGATAGATGATTGAATACAAGTTTACTCGTATTCCTTTAAATGGGTTTAGTTGGTTAAATAGATGATGCTTACAACTAAACACTACCCAAAGTAAATAGATATGAAGAGTGCTGATGACGGACGTAGCTGTCTAGAAAATGTACATTCCGCTCTGCTGCTTTCTAAAAAAATTAAATTTTCCCAATTTTTATTTAATAATATCACCTAAGTTGTAAATTAATTTATTCTTTCTTAGAAGGAATTGCACGAACTCAAGCTTGACTACAAATTTCATTGTATGTAAAAAAAAGAAATTTTTATAGAAAATTTTTTCAAAAAAAATTTTTTTTAAAATTTTTCCAACAAATTTTCGATTAAAATTTTACAAAAAAATTAAAAAAAATTCAATATGGAGCACTATCTATGTTGGTATAAATAAAATCACCGTGGTGAAGGGTATAGAAGATGCAGCACTCCTACTTGTTTAATATAAAGCTAAATATTGGTATGAAACCCTGGGGGAGGTACCTTCGTATCTCGGTTCATATACAGGATACCTATTTTCCATAAAAGAACTTATTTCAAAGAGAAAATAGTAGTGAAAGTACGCAATTTTACCGATTCCAAGGTACTGCAAACTTGGCAGTACTTTTTATTTTTATCAGTCGCAAAATGTTAAATACTATTTACAGAACTCTACAACAATTTTAGAATTCTATAAAAATTTTAAAATGTTATGTAAAGCTTATGTTCTTTCTTTAGAATGTTATAAAGGGTGTTTTTAATAGAAGTATAGAACTTTGACATGCATTTTATTTATCCGAAAGATAATCTTGTGGCATTACATTTTAAATATGATTTCTGGCATATGACCACCACGGCTGGCGCGGATGTAGTCCAATCTGGACGTCCAATTTTCGATTACTTTTTCCAACATTTGTAGCCGTATATCGGCAATAACACGGCGAATGTTGTCTTCCAAATGGTCAAGCATTTGTGACTTATCCGCATAGACCAATGACTTTACATAGCCCCACAGAAAGTAGTCTAGCGGTGTTAAATCACAAGATCTTGGAGGCCAATTCACAGGTCCAAAACGTGCATTTAGGCGGTCACCAAATCTGTCTTTTAATAAATCTATTGTGGCACGAGCTGAGTTACATGTTGCGCCGTCTTGTTGAAACCATATCTCCTGGACATCACGGTTATTCAATTCAGAAATGAAAAAGTTAGTAATCATGGCTCTATACCGATCACCATTGACTGTAACGTTCTGTCCACCATTGTTTTTGAAATAGTAGGAACCAATGATTCCGCCAGCCCATTAAGCACACCAAACAGTCAGTTTTTCTGGATGTAAAGGTGTTTTGACATACACTTGAGGATTATCTTCACTCCAAATGCGGCAGTTTTGTTTGTTGACGTAGCCATTCAACCAGAAGTGAGCTTCATCGCTAAACAAAATTCGCTTATGAAAATCGGGAACAACGGTAATCTCGTTTTGGTTGTAAGCGTTGTTCAGGCGTTGTTCTATTCATGATGAATTGCCAAACCAAACTAAGAATAAATCACTTGACAGCTGTTGTATCGGTCGCCATCTTGAAAAGTAATGCCAACTTAAAGTTCTATACCTCTATAAAAAACACCCTTTATAAAGCCTATGTTCCAGAGATGGGTACTTTTAGATAGTGTAAATACCAATACTAAACAGCTACAAGTTTATTTGTACTTTTAGATCTTTCTTCGTATTTGTTGTTGGCCTTATAAATAATAAAAGTTAAAATGAATTACAATAACTATAAAACTTTGTATTTGTTTGTTGTTGTTTTTTTTTTGTTTCTTCAGAAAACTTATTAAATCAAGAAGAAATCCTGTGCTTAAAAATTGTGTCTTTAACCACTTGTTTCGCATTTTACCTCTTCGTTTTTTCTACTTTCTCTTTTCTGTCTATTTTATACGTTTTATCCTGAATTGGTCAATAAGAGTTTTACCAACTTTTCTGTTTCTTCCTTGTGTCTTTCTTATTGTTGTGTTTGAAAGTGCTAGAGAAAGTTAAATACAGGAAATCTAATTTGTTAAATGGATTTCAGTTTTTGTTTTCCTTTTGCTGGATTTGATTTTGAACAATATCCAATATTAATATTAGAAATTGAAGGATCGATTTAATACCTTGAAATTCATAAAGTTTTTAACTTTAACGGAATTTTTAGGTAAATGCTTAAAATTTAGTTATAATTTTAGTGATAAGATATTCAACAAACAATAAAACCAGGTTACATTTTTAGGTTTTCAAGTTAAGATTTTTTTTTTAATTTTTTAATGTAGCTGTATATCTTACAAAAATTATTATATTAAAGCTTAAATTACGACTATATAAAATCAATTATTTTCTTTTTATTCGAATAAAAATTCAAAAAAGTTTATTATTCCAATAGTTTTAATTTTATATAGAGTTATATGTAGAGTTAAATTGTTTTAAAATCAATTGATTAAGGATTTTTATTCGATTAACACTTTTTTTATTCGAATAAATTTGTTATTCGAATGATAATTTTAGCATTTTTTTAATTTTTCATATACTTGCTTTTATTTTGCTTTGATAAATATGTTAAATTGCTACTACATATAATCGAATATTTTTTTATTCGAATAACATACATACATATTTGCCAATATTCAAAAAAGTTTATTATTCCAATAATTTTAATTTTATATAGATTTATTATATAGATTTTAATTGTTTTAGAATCACTTGATTAAGGATTTTTATTCGATTAACACTTTTTTTATTCGAATAAATTTGTTATTCGAATGATAATTTTACCATTTTTTTTTTAATTTTTCATATACTTGCTTTTATTTTGCTTTGATAAATATGTTAAACTGCTACTACATATAATCGAATATTTTTTTAATTGATAAATTGTTTTAAAATCACTTGATCTGAATAAGTTTGTTATTCGAATAATAGTTTTAGCATATTTTTTTCTTTAATTTTCCATATACTCGCTTTTATTTTCTCTGATAAATATGTTAAATTGCTACTACATATAATCGAATATTTTTTTATTTGAATAAAAAGTTTATTATTCAAATAATTTTTATTTTATTTAGTTTTATTATATACATAATTTTAAATTATTTTTAAAATCACTTAATTAAGGATTTTTATTCGACTAACACTTTTTTATTCGAATAAGTTTGTTTTTCGAATAACAAATTTTTTTTTATATTTTTTTTTTTTTAATTTTTTATACACTACCTCATAAAATATTGTGAAACACATTGATTTGTGTTTTATTCGAATAAAAAACAAATGTTTATTATTCGAATAATATTTTTTACTTTCGAATTAAGTTTCTTTAGATCTTCGTATACTGTTAAATTACTATTAAATATAATCTGACATTTTTATTCGAATAACATACATATTTGCATATATCCAAAAAAGTTTATTATTCAGATAATTTTTTATTTTATTTTTATTTTATATACATTTAAATTATTTTCATATCACTTGATTAATATTTTTATTCGTCTAACACTTTTTTTATCTGAATAAGTTTGTTATTCGAATCATAGTTTTAACATATTATTTTCTTTGATTTTCCATATTCTTGCTTTTATTTTTCTTTGGTAAATAAGTTAATTTACTACTACATATAATCGAATATTTTTTTTATTCGAATAAAAGGTTTATTATTCAAATAATTTTTATTTTATTTGGTTTTTTTGTATACATAGTTTTAAATTATTTTAAAATCACTTAATTAAGGATTTGTATTCGACTAACACTTTTTTTATTCGAATAAGTTTGTTATTCGAATAACGTTTTTTTGCATTTTTTTTTAAATTTTCATACGCTACCTCATAAAATTTTGTGAAGCACATTGATTTGAGTTTTATTCGAATAAAAAACAAAATTTTGTTATTCGAATAATATTTTTTACTTTCGAATTAAGTTACTTTAGATCTTCGTATTCTGTTAAATTTCTACTAAATATAATTTTTTTATTCGAATAACAGACATATTTGCATATATTCAAAAGAGTTTATTATTCAAATAATTTTTTATTTTATTTAGATTTAAATTGTTTTGAAATCACTTGACTAATATTTTTTATTGAGCTTACCCTTTTTCATCTGAATAAGTTTGTTATTCGAATAAAAATTTTAGCATTTATTTTTTTTTTAATTTTTCATATACTTTCTTTTATTTTGCTTTGATAAATATGTTAAATTGCTACTACATATAATCGAATAATTTTTTTATTCGAATAACAAACATATTTGCATATATTCAAAAAATTTTATTATTCAAATAATTTTTATTATATTTAGTTTTTTTATATAGATTTAAATTGTTTTAAAATCGCTTGGTTATGGATTTTTATTCGATTAACACTAATCTATGAAATAAATCGAATAATATTTTTTTCGAATAAAATATAATCGAATAAATTATTAGTAGAATAATATTTTTATATTCGAATTTAATTTCTTCTTCAATTGTTCATATAATGGCCATATTGAGTTTGCTCAAAGAAATCGAATATTTTTTTTATTCGAATAATATGCTGAATAACATACGAGTAGTACGAGTTAATTGCATTTTAGTAGTACAGTCATCCCCCTTATAACACGGTGGATTGGTTCCGCGTTAAAGGAGTATTCTCGTATAACTTGTCTTTTTACTATACGAAAACTGGGAACATAAATTGAATAAAATAATTTAATTTTATAGCAACACAATTAACACAATGTGCAAATTACTTATCTCTCTAGATTGTATAGTACAGAAATATAATGTGAAAATCCCCGCGTTATATGCACGAATACCCGCGTTGTAAGAGGGACTAAAATCGCTTAATATGAAAATGTGTTGTAAGAGTACCGCGTTATAAGGAGGTCTACTGTATTGATATACTGGAATAAATTAAAATAGAATTCATGTTTTTCTTGTTGTTGATTAAACAGTTTTTGTTGTTGTTATTCTGTTAAAAAATTTTTAATTTTTTGATACGCTACATCTGAAACTATATGTAATGAAATAATATTTAAAATGAATAATAATACAATCGAATAATTGCTTTTTCTTTGTGAATTGCATTGCATTTTTTTAATATATTTTTAATATTTCATTTTATAAAAATCTACGAAATAAGTCCATTAATTTTTTTTATTCGAAAAAAATATAATCGAATAAGTTATTAATCGAATAATATTTTTTTATATTTGAATTTCATTTCTTCGTCAATTGTTCATATAATGACCATATAGAATTTGCTCAAAGAAATCGACTCTTATTTTTTATTCGAATAACCTAAATATGTCATATAACATACATGTAACATTTATATTATATAATTGCATTTAAGGATATTGATGTACTAGAATAAATCCAAATAAAATTCATGTAACTTAGATTCGTTGTTAACATTATTAAAATTAATAAAATTCATTTGAAAATTTAAATAAAAAAGAAAATACTCCGAAGAATCCAAACAAATGCCAAGTTTAAATTATTTAATAATTTGAAAAGAGAATGAATTTTCTATAATGAAAAAGCACTTTCCTTTTTCCACAAATAGATCTTTCTATTTTGACTAAAATACTCCCACAGTGCTTATTTCGCATTATATTATTAATTAATTGTTATTCGTTTTCATGATAATTAATAAATATAATATGCCTTGGGCATGGGTATATTACCACCAATATGAACCAACCTGCAAACAAAATTTCCTTATTTCGTCCTTTATTGTTTCTTTCGGTCATGAGTGAAACTTATGAATATGAGCGAGAAAACCGCTAATATTCTGAGAAAACTCTATAAACAATAGATTTGTTTAATTGGAAGAAAATGCGCCATTTTTTCAGTATTTAAATATTTAAATTTAAACCTTTAATTTCATGCTTTTTAATTTTTGCCTTAACATATGCCACAAAAATATTAAATAAAAAAGAACTTATCATTTAAATGCCTGTTTCTTTGTCTATTATATTTTCTAAAATTAATTAGACAATTAATTACGCATAACACCCCTTAACGAATTCTTAGCTGTCATTCATTTTCTCTGTTTTTCTGCAGTAAATTAAAAGGAAATGGGATTGTGATATTTTCTACAATAGGAAAAACCATTTTTTTTTGTTAATTCATCATAAGCCACCTAAAATAATTGAAAAGTTTGATTGTTTGTTTAATTTGATACATTGAAATAAAAGACGAAGGGTGGTTCGGTTCTTATGGTTGTGGGATAAGTTAAGAAAACAATTTCTTGCATAATTTATAAAGAAATTAAAGCTTTTTTTGTACCTTTAGCTTTCGTTGTATGTCATTAGGCATAAAAAGAAACAAAAAAACAAAGCATACTTAGTGGATTTAATAAAAATATAAAGATAGTAATTAAAAGGTTGCTTTCTAATTAGGCTTTGGTGCAGTAAATGTGTTTTAAACAACATTGGTATACTTTATATATGATGTCTGCAATTTAAGAAAAGAAAAGCTAATGAGCATATTTCCAAACAAGGTGTATTGTAAAGGCCTAAAAGTAGACTTTAGAAATTACAAACCCTATGATTGGATTGTAATCTTAGTACTTATTCTTAATTCAGGCCAACAGCAAGTTTTTTTTTTTCAAGATCAATTGTCCATTACGCCCTAGTGTCTCTTTAGCCTTATATGTAATTGGAAAAGTTTATATATCACGACTTGCCGTCTGACTGTCTACCACAATGAGAAAGAAATTTCTAATCTTAAACAACAGTTCAAACAACTCCGTCTGGTATACCAATGGTATGTAGTGCTTATTTTTAGGTTCGTAAGGTTTTTCTGCTTTGATTTGTACATATTACAGGCTTTTATGAAAACCAATACACCTAAAGGTAGCCAATGGACCCACAGGGTGGCCATTGGTAACCAGGGACAGTTAAAAGGCACATAAGGGGGTCAATAAGAGGACATTTTTTAAGGATTTTTTTTTTGCTTTAGTTTGACCATTCTAACTCAATATAGATTGCAGGAAGGTATTAAATTAAAAAAAAAAAAATCAATAAAATTTAAACAAAAATAAAATAAAAAAATTTTAATAAATTAAAAAAAAAAAATAAAAAAAATTTCCAAAAAAAATTATAAAACATTTTCAAAAGATAGTTTTACAAAAAAATTTTCGAAAAAAAAATTTTATAAAATTTCCAAAAAATTTTCGAATAAAATTTTACAAAAAAATTAAAAAAAAAATATTTTTGCAAAAAATCTTTCCAAACAATTTTTGAAATATTACAAAAAAAAATCAATATTTCTATAAAAATGAATTTTTTTTTTATTTTTAATAGTAAGAATATATGTATGTACCAGACATGGGGGATTCAATTACATTTGAATTACAATTACAGGTAATGTGTAATTGCAAATTTTTAATTACTAATTACAAGTAATTGTAATTGAAATCAGGGACAAAATCAATTACAATTATTTTCAATTACAAATTACAAGTAATTGTAATTGATTTTGTACCTGATTTCAATTACTTGTAATTAGTAATTGGGAATTTTCAATTACTAATAACATGTAATTGTAATTGAAATTTTTCAATTACAAATTACAAGTAATTGTAATTGATTTTAGTCCCGATTTCAATTACAATTACTTGTAATTAGTAATTGAAAATTTTTAATTACAATTACATGCAATTAGTAATTGCATGTGTAATTAATTACAAAATGTAATTGATATCTCCCAAGTCTGGTACGTACATATATTTTTTTAAATGAGTTTTATTCTTAAATAGATGGGATGTTTTAAAACCCAGATGCGTTAAACATATAGAAAATATCAGGATACCGACTACAAACTGTCAAAAATAAAATACACACGTTTATAGGTATTATTATAGAGGTTTTGGGTTTGATTCCCACCAAAGACTCTGGATGTTTTACTAGAACGAACGTTCATTACTAAGCTCGACAAATTGCTAAGGTCCTACAATGGGTGAACTTATTAAACCTGAAAAGGTGGAGAGGGGCCACTACGTGTAGGCAGGCTCGAATGGTGCCCCAAAAGAGCCCATGTGGACAGGTAAGCTAGTAAGGTGCTCAGATTTAATAGAAGTACCTTAAGCTGGATAGCTGCGTTGGTGACAGATCATGGAAATTTTAAGTATCATCTAGCCAAGATAAAAATCGAAGACTGACATGACAGCGACTATTCAGCACTGGCTAGCATATGACTCAGAACCACACTGGTAGAAGCCTGTTAAATGTGGATGCAATGGGTGATCTGAGCCTTGAACAAATACTAGCAACTACTACAACTACAGACTGCGTGATGAGAAAGAAGCCCGAAAGTTACCAGTCGATAGTCTGAAATCACTTAAGTCAAGATTAAAGGCAGCTTGTAGCACGTGACTTCCCTGTAACTTAAGGTTGCCGTAAATTACATTTCAGTTGCCTTTAATCAATGAGAACGGAAGGGATCAAAAAGGGACTGATTTAGTCAGCTTTGATATTCCCCCTACATTAATATAAGCTCGATAAATTAATCTATATATATTTTATATAATAAAATTGTAACTCATTTCCGACTGTCTGTCTGTACATCTGTCTATCTGCTTTTCCTTTGCGTTCGCATCACGTAAAAACTACCAAATGGATTTTAACAAAATTTTGTGAAGAGGTACCTTAGTATCCTGATTCCACTATAGGATACTTCTTTTCCTCTTCTTTCCCAGAGGAAGTGAAGAAGAAGCAGTGCAAGTACGCAATTTCCGGTTTAAAGGTATTGAAATTTCCGGTTTAAAACTGGAATATTTAAACACAGTTACGCACCTTTTATTTAGAAAATGGGATATTTTAAACAAAATTACGCAACAGATGGCGGCAATTGAATAAAATTTGTATTTTTACTTTGTGGAATTACATTGTTTTAAATACCTGTTACAGAGCTTTACAATAATTCTTAGAATTTTTTATAAATTTTTGAATTTTATGCAGGGATGGGTACCTTTATATAAAGTAAAAACATAAACCACAACTGAAGCACTATAACAGTCAGAGTCTTACAATTGGTGTGGAATACTTTCAAAGCAAAATCGAGCAAAATATTGTCAGGACACCCACGATGTGGCGGGCACAGCTAGCTTAGAATATAATTAGTAATTGTATTGTTACATTTAATAAATAAATAATTAATTAAATATTTCTGCTTCTTTTTGGTTACCTCATACCATACTCAAAACAGTGCTGCACACATATATTTAGTTAAAGTTCATAACTCTACTTGAGCCGTTAAAAAGAAAAATCCATTTATTTTAAGATCTTTTGAACTCTTTACTACACACACATAATGTTTTTTTGTCTCTTTGCCCTGAACTTTTGTTGACTTTGTATCATGTAACATTGAAAGAACTACATACATACATACATGCAAACATACACACATACATACACACAACCAAAGACAGACTGCATTGAAAGCTAAAAATAAGCTGATTATAGATATGCAGTCATGTATGTTAAATAATGAATCTTTTATTAACAAAACTCTAACATAAATACACACACAGTTCACACACACTTACACATACACATTAGCAAATGTGTTTAGTAGTGTCCTCATTAAAAATTGGTTGTGTTCGTTGCGAATTTGTGTAACAAAGAAACGCAGCTGTTCAACAATAAATGTTAACAATGAAGACTATAAGGACAGAGAGACATACTGACGCTGCGTATATATGTATGTATACAATACCTTAACCACGAAATGTATAAGTAGTAGAATGCATATATACAGAATAGAATATAAAATACAATAGGATGCCACAACAAGGACTCAGGTGTTACAACCCTTTGTGCACAACAAAAAAAAACAATAAAATATATGTAAGTATGTGTGTTTATGCAGACAATAAACTGGAATATACTAGTTATAAATACACAATTAAAATACATATATATAATTACACACACACATACAGAGAAACCCATACATATGTACATATACATATTCAAATAAGTTAGGGGTTTTATATTCAAATAACCAAGTAAGATAAAAATATAATGAATTTTACCAGGTTTTTAACGGCAACACTTTGCCACCTACATACATAATCCTAATGTAACAACACACCTACACAGGTAAGGAGAGCCATGTGCTCTTTGTTATGGTAACCATTACAAATGTAATAGTCTATTCGATTTTCTATTTTGAATTATGTGTAATTATTGGTAAATAAAAAGGCGATAAAACGTTACATTTTTCTAAGAAAAATTTATTTCCGGAAAATTTTTCTTTTTGGTTGTTATAAAAAAAAACAACAACAAAAAATATTAAATAAAATTTTCTTTAACAGATTTTTCAATAAGTCTAACAGGCTTAAGACTAAATGAAAATACAGTTTAGACAAGAGTCTAGTCAAGGCTGCAGACCTGTGTGTAGTGTATATAACAGTCCCTATCACACTATACGTATGAACGATATTACGTTATGACATTTATGACATTTATTTTAAAATTTTGTTTATTGTGGTAATAAAAATAATGAGTTGAGTATGAATGCTTCGACGTAATTATTTACGTCATAAAATATTTAAGTGTGAATGATACTACGTTATGACGTAATGACATTTAGCTAAAACTATGTTTATTGTCATAATAAAAATAACGAATTAAATATTCATGCTGCGACGTAAATGTTTACAGCATAAAATATTTTACGTTCCGTTATAACGTAATGCCATTCACAATAAATGTTTATTTATTTGAATAATTAAATTTGACGAGTTAGATATGTATGCACCGGCGTAAGTAGTTACGTCATAAAATATTTAAGTGTAAACGATACTACGTTATGACGTTATGACATTTTCTTTAAAACTGTATTTATTATTGTAATAATAATAACGACGAGATAAATATGTATATATGCTTCGACGTAAATGTTTACATCTTAAGATATTTATCGTTACGTTATAACGTAATGACGTTCACAATAAATTTTTTGTGTATTGTCATAATAAAAATGACAAATTAATTATATATGCGTCAAGGCCAGTATTTACGCCATAAAATATATATGTATGTATAAATGACACTACGTTATGACGTAATAAAATTTTAATCATAATTAAAATGACGAGTAAAATATGTATGTATGCGTCGACAAAAGTATTTACGTCATAGGGTATTTAAGCGTGAATGCTGCTACGTTATGATGTAATGGCATTCACTTTAAAATTTTGTTTGTTTTCATAGCCACCCAGATCGAAAATATACCTCATCCGAAAAGATGATTTCTCGGCCAACTCCAATGTTCGATTAGAGGTTATGTAAGGCCTAAACTAAAAAGTCATAACGAAGTCTAGTCTAACAGGCTTAAGGCTAGTTGAAAATACAGATTAGACAAGAGTCTAGGGAGCAGACCGGTATGTAGCGTATTTAACAGTCCATATCATACTATAATCTATTGTAGTAAACTGTTCAGGGAAGTCTGGAGCCCCGTATAAACTACAGTATAATAGTTCATATAAAACCAATCTCCATATACCAAGAGCATATACATATGTACTAAATTTCGTTTTAACACATCATACCGTATGACCTGCAGAGCGTTCACGAAAATAGCCCTTGTCCCCTCCCGATTATGCCCAAAAACCATACAGGTTATCCCCATATACCAAAGGCACATACCAAAAGCACATACTAAAATAGTCCCATACACACCTACTCACAGACATCATCGCGAAAATACTCCAAAATGGATTCAGGAGACCACAAAACGTATAAATCTGTCGAAATCCCCACCTCGATTTTTTAATGATTTCTATACTTTACCTTATGCTACGTATGGTAAAGTAAAAAAGTGAAATCTTTGCATATAGAAAACGGTAACTCATTTTCTACATGTCTATCTTTCTCTTTGTGTTCGCATCATATAAAAACTACTAAATGGAATTTAACAAATTTTTGTGAGGAGGTACCTTAGTATCCTTATTCCAATATAGGATACTTTTTTCCGCAAAAATTTCGAAGAGCAAGTGGAGCAAAAGCAGTGAAAGTACACCGATTATTTTTGAAAGCAGTATATTTTAAGCACGGATGCGCAACAGATGGAGCTGTTTTAAAATAATGACTCATTTCCTGTCTGTCTTTTACAGAGCTTTACAATAATTTTTAGAATTTTATATAAATTTTACCATTTTAGCCAGGGATGGGCACCTTTATATAAAGTAAATACGTAAGAGTCTTAGAATTTGATGTGGAATACTTTCAAAGCAAAATCGAATAAAATACTCTCAGGTCGCACACAACGTATGCTAGCACAAGTAATAATAAATGACATTCTTTCTTTTCAATAAATTGCAGTAAAATTTCTTAAATTTTTTTTTTTTTTTCGAAAACCTTTAAAATAAATTCTAATTAATTATTTCCATGACAACAAATTTTATTATAAAATCATTATTTCTCTTAAAATATATGTAAAATTTACAAACTAATTATTTATTTTAAAATTAAACATTACTAAGGCAACGTTTTATACGTTGTTGTTGTTGTTGCTGCTGTTGCTGTTATGATGATGTTGTATTGTTTTATTTTTACGTTAATTAAGCCCAAATAGCCACAATTATTGTTGTAAATTAATGAAAAAAACAAATGAAATGAAAATGTATTCAACTCGTATCGTATGTGTATCGAGTACCGAGAAAAAATTAATCAATAAAAAAAACAGCAGATCAAATAACAACAACATTACATTAATAATTACAATAGACGGCATAAAAAGCATAAAATGAACAATAATGAAGTCAAAATATTACGTTAAGAGATTAAGTCAAACAATTCAATAAGTACGAGAACAAATAACAAGAAATGTAATTATAAATATGACGAGTTCGACGTAAGTAGTTACGTCATAAAATATTTATCATTACGTAATGACATTCACATTAAATTTCTGTTTATTGTCATAATAAAAATGACGAATTAAATATGCATGCTTCGAAGTAAGTAGTTACGTCATAAAATATTTATAATTACGTTATGACGTAATGACATTCACATTAAATTTCTGTTTACTGTCATAATAAAAATGACGAATTAAATATGTATGATTCGACGTAAGTAGTTACTTCATAAAATATTTATCATTACGTTATGACGTAATGACATTCACATTAAATTTATGTTTATTGTCGTAATAGAATTGTCAAGTTTAATATATATATGTTTAGACGTAAGTGGTTACATCATAATATATTTGCGTGTGAACGATACGATGTCATGACGTAATGACTTTCATTTTAAAATTAATTTTTTATCGTAATACAAATTAAGAGTTAAATATGCTTGCTTCGACGTAAGTATTTTTGTCATAAAATATTTAAGTGTGAATAATACTACGTTATGACGTAATAAAATTTAATTTAAAATTTGTTTTATTATAATAATAATAACGACGAATGAAATATTTATGCTTCGGCGTAAATGTGTACATCATAAAATATTTATCGTTACGTTGTAACGTAATGACGTTCACAATAAAACGCTTGACCATTTGGCAGACAACATTCGCCGTGTTATTGCCGGTATACGGCCACAAATGTTGGAAAAAGTAATCGAAAATTGAACGTCCAGATTGGACTACATCCGCGCCAGCCGTGGCGGTCATATACCATGTTTAAAATGTAATACCACCAGATTATCTTTCGGATAAATAAAATTCATGTCAATCGAATAATCCATCGTAGTTTTACTTAAAGTTCTGTACCTCTATAAAAAACACCCTATATTTGTATTATAAACTATTCAACTTTCCGCAATTAACTAAATAAACATATTATTTTTCAGCTTAAATCACCAAATCATCTTCTTAATTGGCCCAAAAACCAATTAACCTTGGTTTCATTTCATTAAATAAAAAAATCTGCTTAAAATCTCAACTCAAAATGACAGTTTCTTTTTTAATTTTACTATGAAAATTAATTAATTACTTTTTGTCATTCAAATTAAAAGATGATGATTCTGTCATCACTTTGGAAACGAAAATAAAAGCCATCTAAGTACATACGGGTATCTATTGGAATTAATGAATAAATACTGCCAGACTTCAAAATGTAACTGTGTCATCTAAGTATGTAGTAAAACAAGATAACTTTGTTTGTGTGGGTTTTAATGATTTTATGTAGATTCAATACAATATAAGTACAATTACAATTACATGTACATGTACAATTACGATCACACATACATACAATAAGAACAATACTTTGTTAAGACTTAATGGCGTTGTGTTTGTATAAAGGTGAAAGGCTAACATTATAAATAGTTTTGATTTTTAATTATCTAAAAAGCTTTTAATTAATTAAATTATTAAAATCAATCAATCAATGTGTTATAGTCTTCACTGTGGTGATTTAATGTTTTACAATTATAAACTGTCAGTATATCAGTCTGGGGGTTGCGGGTTGGATTCCTGTCAAAAACTCTGGACGTTTTCTATAGACAAGCAAAAAGCTTCGCAGGTAGTCTTGTCTAGAAAATAACTAAGTTAACCTCTAAAAATCAAGTTTAACGTAGAAAAAAATTTATTTTTTAAATTTCTGGAGAAATTTCGAAATACAAATCCTTAACGCTGCTTGTTGTTCAAGAATGTTCTGAAGCCTGGGAATCTAAATCTATATTTTGAAACAATTTCGCTAAAAAAAAGGACATAAACTAATCGAAATGAAATTTAGTATGTGCCTTTGGTCTCTCAGACAACAATAAAGCGTAAGTTGGATGGGGTTCAAAAGAATTGCTTGTATGAGCATATGTGGCGCAATGCGCACTGCTCCAACATAGGCACATGAGGCAATGCTGGGATTGCTGCCGCTGGACTTATTTATTAGATCAACGGCTGTGATGTCTGCTTTGCGTATGAAGAGTGATGACATTTGGCATCGCTTTAAGCGGAGCATCGGTCATAATAGAATCCTGGACCTTATTAAAAAGGAGGTTAGGGAAGCTCAAATGCCGATGGAACGCTTGAGTAGAAGAAAGGTAGTCGAAAGACTGCATCGGACACTAATTGCGGACGGCGTTATACACAATGAGTATATGGAGAATGACATCAGCATTTTCACTGATGGTTCTTTATGGACGGTAGAGCAGGAACAGGTGTACATTCAGTGGAGCTAAATTTGTCCTGTAGTCTCTGTTTGGGGGAGTACGTCTCCGTTTACATGCGTTGGATCACCTGCTGGAATGTCGGGTGCAGCTAAGAAAGGTTCTTATTGCACTTGACAACCAATCGGTTATAAAACGCATGAAGCAAGTGGACGTGTACTCCAAACTAGTAATGGAATGTGTTTTAAAGCTTAACAGATGTTCCTCGGTTAACGAGGCAACATTGATGTGGGTTAAAGGACACATTGGCACTGCTGGAAATGAAGCAGCAGATCAACTAGCAAAAAGGGGATCTGCTGAGAATTTCTGTGGACCAGAACCCAGAGTATCACTGGGTAATGGCCTAATACGAGCACAAAAGTCCTACAATGACTGAACTCACTAAACCTGAAAAGGTGGAGGGAGGCTACTACACATGTAGACAGGCTCGAATGGTGCTCAAAGAGCCCCTTGGCAAGAGAGCCAGCAAGGTTCTTAGATACAATAGAAGTACCTTAAGCTGGATAACTGCGTTAATGACAGGTCATGGAAACTTCAAGTATCATCTAGCCAAGATGAAAATCGAAGAAGATGATACAGATTGCAGACTATGCCTGGAAGACGCTGAAACGATAGCGCACATTGTGTGTGAATGTCCAGCACTGGCTAGCGTAAGACTTAGGACCACGGGCAGAAGCTTGTTAAATGTGGATGCCATGACAAATGCTAGCAATCACTAAAGACACCGTGATGAGAAAGAATGCCGATAATTCCCAGTCGACACTCTGAAATCACTAGAGATAGTAAGATTGCCGCAACAAGTTATGTCGGTTGTCTATAGTTATTGAGGACGGAAGGGTGTCGAAAAGGGACCCATTTTAGTAGTGGTCTGATTCGTTATTCCCCCTACATTAATAATAATAATAATAATAATAAGATGCCTTTGGTAGATAGAGATGAAGAGCTGTATAGTTTTTGGGCATAATCGAGAGAGGGCAAGGGGTAGTTGCCATACCCCCAAATTTTGTTAACGCTCTACTCATGTCATACCATATGCCATATTAAAACGAATTGAAGTATGTGACTTTGGTTTATAGATATGAAGAGCTGTATAAATTTTGGTCATAATGGGGAAGGGCCAAGGGGTAGTTTACTTACTCCCAAATTTTGTAAACGCTCTACAGCTCATACTCTATGACATATTAAAATAAAATTTAGTATGTGCCTTTGATAAATGGTGATGAAGACCTGTGTAGTTTTTGGGCATAATTGGGAGAGGGCAAGGGGTAATTTCCTTAGCCCCAAATTTTGTGAACGGTCTACAGGTCATACCGTATGACATATTCAAACCAAATTAAGTATGTGCCTTTGGTTTATGGAGATGAAGAACTGAATAAATTTTAGGCATAATCGGGAAGGGGCAAGGGGTAGTTTACTTAACACCCTAAACCGAAAATAAATAATTTTTCGATTCTTTATGTAATATCATTCATAAAAACATCTGTTCCCATTGCGTATGGTAAAGTTGAGTGTCGGCCACTTCAGATTTTTATTTAGATTTATTTATTATAATTTTTTATATTAATTAGATTTCATTTTTATTATTCAAACTAGCTGTGCGTCAGCGTTCTTACAGAATTTTGTGCTTCAGTTATAGTTTCTGTATTTACTTTATATAAAGGGCTTCTCTCATCCCCACTAAAACATGCCACTTGCAAATATAAAAAGCGCCTAAAAGTATGCATAACGTTAAAATTGCGTACTTTCACTACTTTTTCTCCACTTTCTCTTGGAAATAAAATATATTTGCGAAAAAGAGGTATCCTATATTTGAACTGGGATACTAAGGTACCTCCTCACAAAATTTTGTTAAAATCCATCCAGCAGTTTTCAAGTGATGCGAACGCAAACAGACAGAAAACACTGTTTTATTATATGTAAAGATTTGATTTAAATTTGTTGGCTTAAAAAAATGTCACAACTTGTTTGTTGCTTTCAGGACTTTTTCCTTATTTTTTTTTTAATATTTTATTGTTAGTTTTTCTGATAGAATTGGCCTTTTAAGGACTTTTGGCTTAAAAATTTTGATTTTTTTTTTACAATCGCTTTTAATAAAATCTAAAAACTTTTAGGCTTTCAAAAACTAACAAGCGCAAAGTTTTAAGAACTTTTTCCTTTTTGTTTTTAGATTTTTTCTTAAGACCGAGTGTTGTATGTCCGAATTCTTTACAAACACCCACAATAATCATCAACCTTAAAAACTACAGCTTATTATGTCTTATCAAACATGTTTATGGCTCTGTGCGTAAATGACAGTGTTTGCACATGTAAACTCAGCAGGATATGATGATTGTGTGTGTGTGTGTGTGGGTGTGTTCGTGTGTATGGTCTTATACTATAGCAATAGCGTTGCCTTAGTTATTTGGAGGTTGATTGTCTGTTATATGGTTGTTAAAGTTACGACTACAATATGATTGTCAGAATCTTTAATACTGCTGCTACAACTATAAGGAAAGGAAATCTAAAAGTCCTTTAAAAAAATTTTGAAAACAAAAACATTTTTTCAAGATGGTTCTTTTTAAGGTACAGTACTCCAGGGATAAAATAATCACCCTGTTAATATCGCTTCTGTTCGTCGGTCGCCCGGTTGTATCTCTAGCAGTATGTAGACATGTGAAATGTCTACATATAAAAAATAATAATAATAATAATAATAATAATAATAATAATAATAATAATAATATCGCAAACATAGGATTTATCCATATAAAGATTGTATTTTTTATTATATGGGAGTTACCATGCCCACTGCCTCAATACAGTCTGTGCTTCTCTGAACTTTCCACATTAGTATGAGAGTTACTTGTGCAAAGTTTCAAGACTCTACCTTATGTAACTCTCTAGCTACAAGGTAATAATTTTGCACTTTGTATGGGAGTTACCACGCCTATTATTGTAATCCAGCCAGTTTTTTTTACATTATCTATATATTTATAAGAGAGTTACTTGAACAAAATTTTAAGGTCCTACCCATTACAATTACTAAGAAACACATTAATAAATATTTACTTTGTGTGGGAAGTGCCACGCCCATGAGAAATATCCAAAAAAAATAAGTAATCTATTTTATCAACCGCATATTTGATAACAAATTCTAGGCAGATCGGTCCACTGGTGTAGGCAGCTATAGCTTTCCGACAAACAAAGAAACAAATACATTTTGTGCTTTATAATGGGTGATTAAAGTAGAGATTCTTTTTTTAATAGCCTTTTTTTGACAGATCATGTGTGAGTCATGCTGTCATGTTATTTTTGTTTAGTTTTGTTTGGCATTTCATAATGAAAAGCCATACGCCTGAATCGCTTCGCTCTGTGGGCTCCTGAAAAGATCTGACGTTTTCGAGGAAAATTTTGTTTAGCGATTAGGCCCATTTCTGGCTCAGTATGGTATGCTAATAAACAAAATTGGCGCATTTTGGACGAAGAGCAACCTGAAGCGATTCAAGAGCTACCACTTCATCCAGAAAAAAAACAACGATTTTGGTGTGGTTTGTGGGCGGGTGGAATCATCGGTCCATAATTTTTTAAAAATGTTCTCGGTGCTACTAACGTAACCGTCAATGGCGACCGTTATCATGCCATGATAACCGACTATTTGATGCCTGAAATTGAAGCTTGTGATCTCGGCGACATTTGGTTTCAGCAAGACTTCCCATACATCGCATCAATCAATGGATTTATTGAGAGAACATTTCGGTGAGCACATAATTTCACTTTTTGGGCCGGTCGATCTTGGCCACCAAGATCGTGTGATATCACACCGTTAGACTTTTTCCTGTGAGGATGTAAAGTCTACATTGATGCGGACTAACCCGCTTCGATTCAAGCCTTGGTGGAAAACAATACACGTGTTATTCGCCAGTTACCAATCGAAATGCTCGAACGATTCATCGAAAATTGGACACAACGGATGGATTTAGCAACGGCCAACTTTTGATAGATATAATCTTTAAAAAATAAATTCCAAAGAATGTTCTTTCAAATGATAATAAACATTCTTTATTAAATTTTAATTTTCTGTGTTTTTTTTTTTTTTTTTTCTTTAAAAAAGTAGAGTACCTCGAAATTGGGTCACCCTATATATGTACAAGCACGATGTGTGTTTTCTGACAATATTTTATTCGATTTTGCTTTAAAAGCAATCCACATCAAATTTTACGTATTTATTTTATATAAAGGTACCCATCCCTGAATAAAATTCTAAAATTTTAAAAACTGTTGTAAAGAGCTTTAAAAGATAGACAGGAAATGAGTTAATCATTATTTTAAAATAGCGCCATCTGTTGCGCATCACTGCCTAAAATATACTGATTTCAAAAATAAAAGATGCCTTAAAGTATGCAGTATCTTCAAATCGGTAAAAAAATTCGCCGTAGTTTCACTGCTTTTTCTCCACTTTCTCTTCAGAATAAGATATTTTTGCGCAAAAACGATATCCTATATTGGAATCAGGATACTAGGGTACCTCTTCACAAAATTTTGTTAAAATCAATCCAATAGTTTTTGCATGATGCGAACACGAAGAGAAAGTCAGACAGATAGAAAGGAA
This sequence comes from Phasia obesa, assembly GCA_949628195.1. Taxonomy (NCBI): domain Eukaryota; kingdom Metazoa; phylum Arthropoda; class Insecta; order Diptera; family Tachinidae; genus Phasia; species Phasia obesa. The sequence goes on from OX451218.1 coordinate 7,745,519, forward strand.
ATGAGTTACTATATTGTTATGTGTATAGATAGATATAGATTGTGAGTATAATCGATGATGTCTGAAGTAACTTTACTTTACGTGGCAACAGCTTTTAAAAAAAAAAAAAAAAAAAAAAAAAACATAATACAGCTTCTTATATAATTTTATGAAGACTTATTTGCTTACCCTCGTGTTTTTATACTTTATTTGAGACTACACACCACTAACACAATTTTCCTATACCCACTTGTGAAGTGCCACTTACTTAAGCTTGTTGCTTTGTCTATTTATGTTGCATAATTTTAGGGGTTGGATATTTATTCGAGTAATGGGGAGGCTGTATTAGAGTCTGTGTTACCTTATCATTACTTGCTGTTATAGCACATAGTAAGTAGTCAGTCTTATTTGGTCATATTTTTGACATTAATGTGTAGCATTGTTTATATGCACATTTGGGTTTGAAATGTTGTTTTTTCATTTTCATTTTCTATTTCTTAGAATTTTTTTTATTATTTCGTTTTTTTTTTTCATAATTTTGTGAAACACAATTCCTTTATGTTTTCCATTTCACATGCCACAGTTTAATTTCCTTTTTTTTTATGGTAAGACACTTCGTTCGTTCGTTCGTTCTTTCCCAGTCATTGTTTGCATACATTTTTGCTTAAGTAAAAAAAAACAGTGCTTTACTCGTTCTTGCCGATTTTTATATACCCTTCTCCATACTTACTTAAGCTACGAGTATTACCTTATACTGAAGATTTTACTCAGTATTTCACTTACTATTACACAGTGCAACACGAAAAAAAATAACCATATACGGACACCACTACGTGATAAAAGACCAAAAAAAAAGACCCCTGTCTCCCAGTTTTGCCCAAAGTCCTCCAGGTTTTTTTTATGGGCCCTCAAAGATGTGGGGCCTCGATGTAATTTTTGCAAAAAATGATCATTTACTCAAGCTCATATTTTGCAAACCGTTTGGACTTTTGATATACTCTCTGAGGCAAAGTTGTAGCTCTTGTCATAAAGAACAAAAATCGCAAAAAACTTAAAAAAATTCAATTTTTTTTTACCTTTTTTCCCCTGTTCAGGTCCATAGGTAGCAAACCGTTCAAAATTCAAGGAAACAATCAAGTACAAAAATGAACCTAAGATCTCAATAAACAACTTTCTAGAACATATGAACTTCCTAGGAATGATTCTTAACACCGTTTAGAAATTAAAAAATTTTCGGGAAATTTTTCACTTTTGCGGCTACCTAAGCGCTACCTAAACGGTGTTAATAATCATTCCTAGGAAGTTGATATGTTCTAGAAAGTTGTTTATTGAGATCTTAGGTTCATTTCTGTAGTTGATTGTTTCCTTGAATTTTGAACGGTTTGCTACCTATGGACCTGAACAGGGGAAAAAAGGTAAAAGAAATTGAATTTTTAAAATTTTTTGCGATTTTGACCTTGAAGATGAAGTGTTTTTGATTTTATATGTTCACAATTTTTGTTCTTTATGACAAGAGCTACAACTTTGCCTCAGTGAGTATATCAAAATTCCAAACGGTTTACAAAATATGAGCTTGAGGAAATAATCATTTTTTTGCAAAAATGACATCGAGGCTCCACATCTTTGATGGCCCATAAAAAAAACCTGACGGAATTTGGGCAAAACTGGGAGACAGGAGTGCCTTTTTTTTGGTCTTTTATGACGTAGTGGTGTCCGTATATGGTTATTTTGCCATGACTTAAAAAATTACACAGTGTGCTACTATCGCTTAATTATTAATCGATAACTTGATGAAGTGTGGGTAAAAAAAAAAAATTAAAACACTGTACGAATTACAAACGGCTTGAGAAACTTATCTTTCAACTTTTCCACCTGTCGTGAAGAGTATAAATCGAAAACCAAAACGAAAATTTCTTATTTACAAAAAGGAAAAGAGAAAATACCAGAATAAAATCTCATATCACATGTAAATAAATTGGAAACTTTACATGGCGAATATGCAAGAATAATTTTACTTTACAACAGATTACAAAGACTAACACACAATAGGGGTCACATTCCATTGTACTGTTTAAATTCATACATCTATTCATTCATCCATTCATTCATGCTGTATTCCTTTTTCGTAGTAATTGAGTGAGAAGGATGTTTGTTTGTTTGTTTTTTTTATTTTTTATTTTATTTCAGCAAAACACCTCGTTTCATTATTAAAGCAAACAATTCATTTCTATAGAGATTTTTATATAGCATTTCTAAATTTTGACTCTAATTAAAGTTTCATAAACAAAGTTTTAAAAACATTTATTTTACATGTACAGTAGCGAGCAAAAAAAAAACAATGCAACTTTGTATTATAAGACCTTAAGGCCATGTTTTGTTTTCCGAAATTGTAGTAAATGTTAATATGTCGATTTATGATTAACGAATAACAATTTTGTTATTATTTATTATTAGAATAATTTATTATTATTTATTAGAAGAAGTGCGAGCATAGACAAAAAAATGCAACTGCTTTTAATTTATAATTTCTTGAACTGTTAAAATATAAAAAACATACTTAGATCTAATTTGCCGCACTACGGGTAACATCTGCGTACCGTACGGTGTCCGCAAGCGCTATACTAGTTATAGCGGGAATTACCCCAATAGACCTTCACATAATAGGACGAAGGAGGATATGGTTAGCAAAACAAACCAACGACACAGAACCCAGGAGAGAAGAGCTAATCAGGCAGGAGATTCTAGAGAGTTGGCTTATTAGATGGAACACTGATACAAGAGGCAGGTGGACTTCAAGGCTCATCCCAGATATAAAAAAGTGGGTAAATAGACGATACTTCCGAAAATATCTTCACAGAATGAATAAATGCGACACTCCATATTGCCTTTACGAAAATGAAGACGTAACACATGATGCAGAGCATATCTTCTTCAAGTGTTCCCGCTGGTCAGAAAATCCGCGAGTACTGTCGTAAACGTAACGAAAATATTATTAGTAACGGTCGAAAATATTATCGATAGCATGATAGCAGAAGAAAATATTTGGCGAGCAGTCGCAAAATATTGCGAAACAATCTTGCGGACCAAGAAAGCAGATCTAGACGGCGCAGAAAGGAGAATAAACACAGGTACAAGGGTAACCGGAAACTCGAATGCAGAGTAGATTAACTGCTGCAGGACTAAGCGAAATCGAACATTGATATGCTGCTGAAAAAAGCGGCGCCTGGACGCAGGCGAACAAGATGACGGTTTAAGGCCGAGCAGGAAACCACACCGAAGTAATGCGCAAGCGTTCCCAGGGTTGATTTCATTCCTAACAGCTGACAAGAGGGTTTTTTTAGTCGGCACTCCACACTTGTGGCAAGCCTCATTATCGCAAAAAAAAAATTTTCTTATTTCCAAGAGAAAGTGCAGAAAAATTAGTAAAAGTACGCAGCATTACCGATATGCATACTTTAAGGCGGGATATTTTAAAGGTACTGCATACTTTACAGCTCCGTTTATTTTTGAAAGCGGGATACTTGAAACACCTTTTACAGAGCTTTACAATAATTTTTATATTTTTATATGAATTTTAAAATTTTCATCTCTCATTCGCCAATCGATTTAATTTTGTTCTTAATTTTTTTAAATTTCTTTTAAAGATTAATTCTAAAATAACGAAAAAAAGCACAAATCAAAAGAATTTTGTACATTTTCTTTTTTTTTTTCTTCATCTTTTTTTTTTGAGTAACTTGTGACAACAATTTTTCAATGATAAAAAACACGCACACACACACATCAGAGACCTCTGGGTAAACTTCAACAATAACAGCATGTGCTGCGCAACACAAATGTTGGCATGGAGAAAAGCATATTTTTTTATAATCGCATATAAGCACTACAATTTTTAACTTGTTGCGATGCAGGGATGGATAATATGTATACTATAATTGAATGACAAATTAAAGGTTCAGTAAAAAAAAATATTAATACAGGATGCCACAAAATTCTCACAAGTTTGGAATTTACCGCCATAAGCATAGAAAAGCTTTGCTAAGGCTAAACAAGCCTGTAATGTACTTTGTATGAAATTGTCAAATTGACGATCGGTGTAGAAAACGACTATGGTTTTTTCATACAGAAACCATTTTTCGTGTTATCCAGCCTAGCAAAGAAAAGAGGTTGATTGTATAGTTAGTTTATCGTTTATCATTTATCGTTTCTCTTGAAATCTTTATGTAGCTGTTGTTATCTTTTTGTTTTTGTACTCGTTTGTATGCTTTTGTGTATGTTACTACCCAGCAAACATTTTAGTTTAAATTAAAACCAACAATAATTTAATATCAAACTTTTTCTCAAATGGTAAGCGTTTGAAAATAATTTCAAACTGTAACATGTTAAATGATGCTTAATATTAAACCATCATTTTCACCCGTTCCAATTTGTGTTTGCTGGGTTATATGTATCGCTTGGTGAAATGCAAATCCACTTAGCTAAAAAAAAAACTAAAATTTTTTTTTTTGTTTTATTTATTATAACATTTGTTACGAAAAATGTTTGATAAAATTTTTACAAAAACTTTTTTAAAGGAAATTTTTGATAAAATTTTTACAAAAAATTTACTATAAAATTTTTACAAAAAAATTACGATAAAAATTTCACAAAAAATGTACGATAACATTTTAAAAAAATCGACGATGAAATTTTTACAAAAGATTTCCAATAAAATTTTTACAAAAAATTTTTTTATAGAATTTTAACCTAAAAATGTTTCATAAAATTTTAACTAAAAAGATTTTTGATTTAATTTAAAAAAAAATTTATAAAATTTTTAAACAATTTTCTATAAAATATTTACAAACAACATTTAAAAAAAAATCGACGATGAAATTTTTACAAAAGATTTTCGATAATATTTTTACAAAAAATTTTTTTATAGAATTTTAACCCAAAAATTTTTGATAAAATTTTAACTAAAAAGATTTTTGAAATAATTTAAAAAAAAAAAAAATTATAAAATTTTTAAATAATTTTCTATAAAATATTTACAAAAAATCTTCGATAAAATTTTACGACAAATTTTTTTTTTTAAATTTTTACAAAAAATTTTCGATAAAATTTTTACAAAAAATTTTCGATAAAATTTTTACAAAAAATATTCGATAAAATTTTTACAAAAAATTTTCGGTAAAATTTTTACAAAAAATTTTCGATTACATTTTTACAAAAAATTTTCGATAAAATTTTTACAAAAAATTTTTGATAAAATATTTACAAAAAATTTTCGATAAAATTTTTACAAAAAATTTTCGATAAAATTTTTACAAAAAATTTTCGATAACATTTTTACAAAAAATTTTCGATAAAATATTTACAAAAAATTTTCGATAAAAATTTTACAACAAATTTCCGATAAAATTTTTATAAAAAATTTTCGATAAAAATTTTACAACAAATTTCCGATAAAATTTTTACAAAAAATTTTCGATAAAATTTTTACAGAAAATTTAAGATAATTTTTTTACAGAAAATTTACGATAAATTTTTTACAAAATATTTACGATAAAATTTTTACAAAAAATTTTCAATAATATTTTTACAAAAAATTTTTGATAAAATTTTTACAAAAAATTTTCGATAAAAATTTTACAACAAATTTCCGATAAAATTTTTACAAAAAATTGTCGATAAAATTTTTACAGAAAATTTACGATAAAATTTTTTTTAAAAAATTTACTATAAAATGTTTACAAAATATTTACGATAAAATTTTTACAAAAGATTTTCTATCAAATGTTTGCAAAGATTTTCGATAAAATTTTTCCAAAAGATTTTTGATAAAATTTTTACAAAATAATATTCTATAAAATTTTTACAAAAAAAATTTTGATAAAGTTTTTACAAAATATTTTAGATAAAATATTTAAAAAAAAAAATTCTATAAAGTTTTTACAAAAAATTTTCTATAAAAAAAATTAAAAATTTTTTGAGCGAAATTCCAAAAAAAAAACGTAAAATTTTTTTCTTTTTCCTGTAAATAAGTAAATTTGTTAGTTACATGATTTAGCATTTCACCTAACGATATATTTATGTCATATGTGTACCACTTTCATGGTTGTTGCTTCATTATTGTGTCGTCTTGTTAACAATTATTTGCCATTATATTCTTTTATTTTGCTTCTCCACTTTCTCTTTCACCCTCTATCTTTTGCTTTGTGGATTTTTTTCTTTCAAAAAGTTTTATTATTTATTGCAATTGCTTGAAATTATTATTCTTTTTTTTTGCAGATAAAGTGGTTGCTTTTTGCCAATATTTATCTTAGTTGTTTGTCAAAAGGTGGCTTTAATATTTAAACATTTACTCAAAAAATGTTTTTTATATGATTTAAATTTATATGATTAGAAATTTATTCTGAAATAAAAGCTGACTTCAAAAAAGTCTAAGGGGAGGCGAGTATTGGATCTAAAATGTTAGAAGAAAGCCTAGACATAGAAAGATAGACAGGAAAAAATGTTGCCGTAGGTGGAATCCATAGACTGATTTATAGTGGGGTTGCTGATTCGTTTTCCGCCGTTGTCTGAAAATAAAAAAAAATATATTAGAGCTCCGTGCCCAAAGGCTAAGAATTGTGTCGATGTGGGTCCATCAGTACGTCTAAGAGATACTGCCATCTCACCGGCAGTAAATGGTGCAGGGACAACATAAACTAAATGGTGTTGCCCCAATAAAAAAAGTGTTTTGGTTTTTAAATTTTTATAAATTCTTAATCTACGCTTTAAATAATATAAAATAAAACTCCTTGTTACCGGACAAAAATATGAAAAAATCTTTAAATTCTGCACCAAAAAAAAAAAATCGCCAAAATCGTAGAAAAGTATGGCTTTACGTCGAAAACGAACGCTATTCTCATGACAAAAATGTTTCAATTTATATGCAAGGTACGACGCCCACTGTTCCCATCCAATGCGTTTTAACTCGATAATTTCAAGACTTTACTTATTATAGTTCTATAGGTATTTAATAAGAATTTTTCTCTTTATATGGTAGCTACCACGCCCACTGTTTCAATCCAGTCTGTCTTTTGTTAGACTATATACATAAAGAGTGTTTTTTATAGAGGTATAGAACTTTAAGTTGAAATAAAACAACGATGGATTATTCGATTGACATGAATTTTATTTATCCGAAAGATAATCTTGTGGCATTCATTTTAAATATGATTTCTGGCATATGACCGCCACGGCTGGCGTGGATGTATTCCAATCTGGACGTCCAATTTTCGATGACTTTTTCCAACATTTGTGGAAAATGTTCTCTTCCAAATGGTCAAGCGTTTGTGGCTTATCCGCATAGACCAGTGACTTTACATAGCCCCACAAAAAGTAGTCTAGCGGTGTTAAATCACAAGATATTGGAGGCCAATTCACAGGTCCAAAACGTGAAATTAGGCGGTCACCAAACGTGTCTTTCAATAAACCTATTGTGGCACGAGCTGTGTTACATGTTGCGCCGTCTTGTTGAAACCACATCTCCTGGACATCATGGTTATTCAATTCAGGAATGAAAAAGTTAGTAATCATGGCTCCATACCGATCACCATTGACTGTAACGTTCTGGTCACCATCGTTTTTGAAAAAGTACGGACCAATGATTCCACCAACCCATAAAGCGCCGCAAACAGTCAGTTTTTCTGGATGTACCGGTGTTTCGACATACACTTGAGGATTACCTTCACTCCAAATGCGGCAGTTTTGTTTGTTGACGTAGCCATTCAACCAGAAGTGTGCTTCATCGCTAAACAAAATTCGCTTATGAAAATTGGGAACAACGGTAATTTCCTTTTGGGCCCTATTTGCACTGTTTGCAAGCGTTGTTCAGGCGTGAGTCTATTCATGATGAATTGCCAAACCAAACTGAGAATAAAACACTTGACAACTGTTAAATCGGTCGCCATCTTGAAAAGTAATGCCAACTTAAAGTTCTATACCTCTATAAAAAACACCCTTTATATATAAATATGGTGAGATACATTTATAAATATAAGAACTAACCTTATTTGATTATATAAACATGACTTATACTAAAACACGCAATTGGTTATTTGTTTATTTTTTAGGAATTCGATATGGGAAGCTACTCAATTCTTAAGTTTTATTTTTTTGAATGAACCCTTAAAAATTAGATTATAAGATTCTCTTTCTAACTTGCAGTGTAGAGGTTGTTGCAACGACTTCTCCACTTCGATCTATCTTGTATCGCTGTTTCTACTAATAATATATTATGGTTAAAAAAACAATATTATTTTGAAACACTAATAAGACTTTGGTTGTGGTTTAAAAATTGTATAGTTAAAACTAACCATGTTGTTTTGGTTCTTTTTTTTTTTTTTTGTGTTTGGTGTAGAAACTATATAATTATCAAATAGTAACAACAACTTGTTTATTGCGACCATAGTAATGATTAAAACAACCATAAGTTTTTCATCGCAACCATATATTGTTACAGAGAACATAGGATGGTTTTTGTGACCATACCATAACCATGTTTTTTCTCTGCGTGTAGATAGGCTTCAACAACCTTATGGTTTTCTTTTACATTTTTCATCATTATTGTTTTGTGCAAACTTTTTTTTGTTGGTTCTATTTCCAATTTGTTTTCAGATTTTGGTAATGAAGGTGGATTTTTTTGTTTGTTTGAAATCAAGCAGAACAAAATCGATTTTGGCTTATGTTTCAAGATAAGATCTGATTTACATTACATTTGTTTCTATTCTTTACTTTTTTCTAGCTTCGCAATATTTTGGTTTTCTCCGCTTCTTTTAGAGTTTTGATTTAAAAAAAAAAAAGCTGTGTTTTGTTGTCTGCCATGATTGCCATGATTGACACGTCGACTCTTCTATTTATAGGTTTTATCATTTTTATGTGTAATTTTTATTATTAAATCAATCCTGTTTATTACTTATTTGTGAAGCAATTTGATTTCTCTATCCCCCGAAGAATTTTACGCTGCCCCTTTCTCTTTTTTAAAACAGCGTTAAATTTAAAAAAAGAAAACATTTTCTGGCAAAACCTAAATCAAATATCATATGAATTTGTTGCTTGTTTTGTTTTTGTTTGTTTTTTTTTTTTTTTTTTGTTTCCTCTGCGTTGTCTTTATATCACAGTTTAACCGTGTGCAGTCAGTCGTTTATGCTCTGTTGACTTTAAATAGTCTCAAATGAAATTTAACTTTTTGTGCATTTATCTTGAAGAACTTTTCCACTCACACAACCAACCCACTTTTATACGGCAAATAACCCAGGTAAATCTTAGGCGTCTGGTATTCTCTACAATAAGTTTTGCCAACAAACAGCATCAGACATACGAACACAATGTAATTATATTCAGGTTAAAGTTTAAAGCTTTAGTTTTAGCATGCAGTTGCTAGGAAAAAACAAAAACAAAAGAAAGATAAGGAATGCTTGCCAACTGTTGCTGGTGATACTTGAAGTTACCCATCCGTAGCCATACAATCGTTTATTTGATTTTAATTTCTTTGCATGTATGTATTTGCTTATTTGTTCTTTTTTATTCCCTACACCACAGGTGGAGGAGGAATTTACATATATTCTGGATTCTTATAGGTAGGGAAAACCCTTAAACAATGCGCAAGTTGACGTTGAAATCAAAATTCCGAGGACTCCAGAAAACTTTTTTATATCTTTATACCCTTCACCCATACATATATCAGTTTGTCATTCCTGGTGTAATTTCTATAATCTTCATTTCCGACCCCATAACGTATATGTGTATATTCTGGATTCTTATACATAGAAAAGTTGATTGAGCGATGTCGGTCTATGTTCGGGTTGAAATCAATTTTGCCAAGGCACTAGAAGAGATATAGAAAACTTAAACCCACCAAGCTGCCAGACACAGTTTCGAGAATCTCGTTAATGAAACTTAGCAACATCAGAAGATCATTCTATTCGAGGCTGCGGGCAAAAAACCACGCCCACCTTTTTTTCTCGTTGTTTTTATTTTTTTCGGTTGTAATGTTTAGCTTATGACGCGACCACTAGATCACATAAAGTTCATACAAATCTCGGGGGATCAATAATCCCCTCAAAAAACGAGTGTCGATTTTTGCTTTTTTTATGTTGGTAGGGTTTTTCCGCTTTGATTTGTATTAAAGACCTTCATAGAAAGCAATGAACATAGAGGTAGCCAATAGACCCACAGGGTGCCCACTGGGAATCAGGAGTTGTCAATAGCCTCATTGGAGGCTCAATATGAACCCTCAAAGTGCTTTACTCTGGCCATTCTAACGCAATATAGATTGCAGGAAAGTACTAACTTTTACAAAAAATTATCTCTAAAATTTTTACAAAAATAATTTCGATAGAATTTTTACAAAATATTATCGATAAAATTTTTACAAAAACTTTTCGATGAAATTTTACAAAAAAAAACTTTCGACAAAATTTTTACAAAAAATTTTCGATAAAATTTTTGCCAAAAAATTTTGATAAAATTTTTGCAAAAAATTTTCAATAAAATTTTTACATTAATTTTTTAAATTTTCAAATAAAATTTTTTGTAAAAAATTTTAGATAAATTTTAAAAACTTCTTTCTATTAAATTCTTAGAAAAAATTTTTAGTAAAATTTTAACAAAAAATTATTGATAAAATTTTAACAAAAAATTATTGATAAAATTTTTACAAAAAAATTTATGATAAAATTTTTACAAAAAATTGGCCATAAAATTTTTACAAAATATTTGCGAAAAATTTTACAAAAAAATTTTCGATAAAATTTTTACAAAAAATTTTCAATAAAATTTTTGCAAACCACTTTCAACAAAATTTTTACACAAATTTGATAAAGTTTTTACAATAAATTTTCGACAAAATTTTTACAAAAAATAATCGATAAAATTTTTACAAAAAAATTGCGATGAAATTTTTACAAAAAAATTTGCGAACAAATTTTTACAAAAAATTTTCGATAAAATTTTTACAAAAAATTTTCGATAAAATTTTTACAAAAAATTTGCGATAAAATTTTTACAAAAAATTTGCGATAAAATTTTTACAAAAAATTTGCGATAAAATTTTTACAAAAAATTTGCGATAAAATATGTACAAAAAATTTGCGATAAAATTTTTACAAAAAATTTGCGATAAAATTTTTACAAAACATTTGCGATAAAATTTTTACAAAAAATATTCGAGACATTTTTACAAAAAATTTGCAGTTAAATTTAAGAAAAAAATTTGCGATACAATTTTTACTAAAATAAGCGATAAAATTTTTACAAAAAATTTTCGATACAATTTTTACAAAAAAATTTCGATAAAATTTTTACAAAAAATTTTCGATACAATTTTACAAAAAATTTTCGATACAATTTTTACAAAAAAATTTCGAAAAATTTTTACAAAAAATTTGCGATAAAATTTTTACAAAAAATTTTCGATAAAATTTTTACAAAAGATTTTCGATAAAATTTTTGCAAAAAATTTTTGATAAAATTTTTACAAAAACTTTTTGGTAAAATTTTTTACAAAAAAATTTCGATAAAATTTTAATAAAAAATTTTCGATTAAATTTTCAGAAAAAATTTTCTATAAAGTTTTACAAAAAAAAATTTCAATAAAATTTTTAAAAATAATTTTCAATAAAATTTAAAAAAAAAAATTACAATAAAATTTAAAAAAAAAATTTTCAATAAAATTTAAAAAAAAAATTTTCAATAAAATTTTTACAAAAAATTTTCAATAAAATTTTTACATAAAATTTTCAATAAAATATTTACAAAAAATTTTCAATAAAATTTTTACAAAAAATTATTAATACAATTTTTACAAAAAATTTTCAATAAATATTTCGATAAAATTTTAACAAAAAGTTATCGATAAAATTTTAACAAAATATAATAGATAAAATTTTTACAAAAATTTTTGATAAAATTTTCACAAAAAAATTTCAATAAAATTTATAAAAAAACAAAATATTCTATATCTTTATATTATATTTGTTAGAAATTGAAAATCCTTATAGTTAAAACGGAATGTATGTTATTGTGAAATTGTAAAACATAACAGAATAAGGTAATATTTAACATTACTATGGCGAAGATACTGCATGCTGAATATTTCAAAGCATTAAAATTGAATAGCTTTGGACAGGCATTTCATGAGATATAAGGACTTCTATATTAGAAAACCCAAAAAGCAAAAATCACCCTTTAACACAGCCACTTTATATCTCTATAACTACTACAGCTTCACTAGCAGAAAAAACTCTTTAGTTAACATGAATATTTACAAAGTATATGTAGTATACTTCAAGGATAATGTATAGAATTAATTCGTCTAAAGTCTATACAGGCGTATATGTATGTATAACGGTACAAACACAAGGGAGTTTCATGAAAGTACTTTTGTATTAGTGTAAATAAACAAGCGTGCAAACAAGTTTTGTTTTGTTTTTGTTTTCTTATGAAAAGTATGCAGCAACATTAAGTTTTTAACGCAAAAGTAAAAGCAAACAGCGCTCAGAAATTAATTTAAAGTAACACAACACCAACAACACCAACACTAACAACAATACATTAGGAAAAGTTTAAATGAAGTAATAAAGCATGACGTATAAATGACGGTTAATTATTAGAAATGTTTGCAGCTTTTTAATTTCTCAACTTAAAATGTCTAAAGAAGCTGGTTATGGTTTCCAGGTGGCACAAAAGATGCCAGCAACAAGTCAAAGCGATAATGTTGAAAACTTAAAAGACTAAATGATTTTTAAATTAAAGTAAAGCACACAGCAGCAAGCAATTTAAAGAGTTTTAAAGTTTTACATTTAACTCTATTTGGAACGAACGAATGAAGGGCAAATAAAATGAAGAAAAAAATGGAAAAGTTTAACAGGAAGGAATGTTTAAAATCAATTTAAACTTTGGTTATATTTTTAAAAGGTATTCTAAATTCTAGAAAATAAGTTTTAATTTTTAAACTAATATTTATTTTAGTACCCCACACTATAGGTGAGGCAATTTCCTCAGTATTGTTTTGCGACCCCCTATTCTATATATGCTGGACCTTTCTACTCGTATGTAAGGAAGTCGTTTTAAACATGTCCGTTCTTCGCTGTTGATGTGGAAATTAATTTTCTATAGAACCTATTTTCAATGTAGGAGATATAACGAAGCAGACCACTTGCTTTATGAGCCCCTTTTTGACCCCCTTTCGTTCTCAACCTTACTTTCATTGAGTCAAGTGCTACGAGCAGCTCTTACTCTTGACTTTAATGATTTTCAACTGTCGACTAGTAACTGTCGGCCTTCTTTCTCATCACGGAGTCTCTAGTAATTGATAGTATTTGTCCAAGGCTTATATGACCCTTGGCATCCACATTTAACAAGCTTCTGCTACCGTCTCAGCATTTTTAGGCACAGTCTGCAAGTATCATCTTCTTCGATTTTCATCTTAGCTAGATGTTACATGAAGTTTTCATGATCTGTCACTAACGCAGTAATCCAGCTTAGGGTACTTCTATTATATCTGAGCACCTTACTGGTCTTACTGCTAAGGGGCTCTTGGAACACCATTCGAGTCTTCTCATGTTTCGTAAGTTCCCCCATTGAAGGTCCTTCGCTCGCATTATGCCATTTCCCAGTGCTACTTTGGGTTCTAGTCCACAAAAATTTATAGCAGATACCCTTTTTGCCAGCTGTACCTATGTGTCCCTTAACCCACATCAATATTACCTCATTAACTGAAGCAAACCTGCTTGGTTTTTAAATATATTCCAGCACTAGATTAGAGTACACGTTCACTTGCCTCGTGCGTTTTATAACCGACTGGTTGGAACCTTTCTGGCATGTACCCGACTTTCCAACAGGTGATCCAACGCATGCAGCAACCAAAGCAATTCTGCCTGGTAAACGGAGACGTACTCCCGCAAACACAGACTATAGGATCGGTTCAGCTCAGCTGAGTGTACACCTGCTCCTGCTCATGCTCCTGCTCTACCCTCCATAAGAGAATTATCACTACAAATGCTGATGTATAACGCCTTTCGCAATGAGTGTCTAATGCGATCTTTCGATTATTTTTCTTCTAATACATGAGGTATTTCATCGTTATTTAAGCTTGCCTAACCCGCAACCTATTAGTAAATGCAGCTCACTTGGGCCCAAGTGTTGGTCCTTTTGTGTTAAATAAGGCTGCCTACTAACTAGATCCAGAATCCTCTTATGCCCGATATTCCGCTCAAAGCTAAGCCAATTGGTAACGCTGTTCATACGCGAAGCAGACATCGACCTAATAAGTAAGTCGCAAGGCCGCATACCCAACATTGGCTCAATTGTCTGTGTTAGAGCTGTAATCATTAGAATCATTAGAATTAGATAACTTGTAGTAATTTTTAGTACAGCAACCCATCAACAATAGTTTCGCCAACCAAACTTAGATAATAGGATACGAGAAGTTTTATTCAAAATTTTTAAATTTTTTAAAAAATTAAAAAATTGGAGGCCCGCAGCCTCCAAAGGAATGATATGATGTTGCTAAATTGCAATCCTAATTTAAATTAAATTTTTTGTATCTCTTCTGGTGCCTTGGCAAATGACATTTCAACGTCAATACGGACAGACGGTCAGACGATTAATGATGTGAATCAACTTCTCTATGTATAAGGATTCAGAATATATATACTTTATGGGGTCGGTAAAGAATATTGTAGAAATTACACACGGAATGACAAACTTATCTATACCCTTTCCACCTGTGGTGAAGGGTATAGAAATAAGTTTGGTGAAAGCTACATAAAATATGCCTCTGCAACTTGTTTTTTTTTTTTCAAACAAATTTTCATTCATTATTAATTCATGAAAAAAACTTGTCATACAATTTAATACATAATTTTTAAACTCATCCTTAATATTTATCCTGCAAGTTATAAAACTTAACCGTTTTCAAAATCAATTTCGTTTTTTTTGTTTTATTATTATTATTCATTATAACTTTCTTATCACCCTCTGGTTATCAAAATGCTATTAAAACAATTTGGCTGCTCTTTCGCGAATATTGTGTTTGTTTAAAATTTGATTTTACAAGTAATTTACGTTTAACTTGCACTAAAATACATTAAAAATATTCTTAACTTTTTGAAACAATCTTTTGTTGTTGAAAGCTGGCAAAAATATCTGCATAAAAATGATTTATGTCATAAAGTACACAAACAATAATTATCGTATGAAGAAACTTCCATGAAATTAAAAAAAGCAAAAAAAAATTAAAAATACCTGTGGAAAACCTTAATCAGAAACCCTGTTTGGTTGGTTCGTTGGTTTACATGGCAGCGTGCTTCGCTCAGGCTTTTAAGTAGAACCAAGTTATACATACCGTTTCGACACCACCCCACTCGTCCAGACAATAAAGCCGATCCACATTGAAAAGCTAGAACAATCCTGTTGCAGTCAGTTCAGCTAGACTGGTTCCTTATACCTTAGATAGGTCTACTATTTTATTTGCTCCAAGAAATTTCCATCTCGATGAATGGAGTACCGGAGTTACTCGCACAGAAGGTGGTACACTTTTTCTTTTCTGCCCTCGACCTAACAGCTGCGACGGTGCCTATTATGACTACTAGAATATGTACCGATCGCCTAATGACTGGTTAGCACAGCCAGCAATCTTGATATGTCCTGGCAGTTTATTTTTTTTATTAATTGGTTCAAACGCTTGTCTTTATAGCATGACCACATTTTTATTTTTTTTTTTTTTTTCAGAAAATATTAATCTTAAATTATTCCAAATGGCATTGCCTTATTTTAGGTCCAAAATAAAAATTATATTATTATTAAATTACTCGTTATTACTCGATTTATATCTAACTCGATCGCACTATACGAATTGTTATCCACTTGTAAGGTTAAGGTGGTTGGTAGCTGTGCCGAGAACCTAAATAGCAAGTTAGTGATCAAAGAGGACTAATCTTTAACAGCTCCCCTAATCCACGGTAGAACAGCATACGCCAGGGATGGTGGTGGTCAAGAGGGTGCTTGGCCTTTAGTAAACGATCTCTGGATAGCGGTCGACCTCCAGTTTCAATGTAGACTTATCCACGCATAAGCAGCTCTGTGTGGTTAGCCATCGTTTTCTCCAATAACGGCCTAGGGAAGAATTCAGAAGGGATGGACAGGAATGCCTCGCAAGGGGTGAACAGGTTAATCTCTAAAGGTTCTCCTTTTGCGGGTGGACCGGGATATTTCGATAGGGATGGACAAGGAAGCCTCGTTAGAGGTGGAGAGGTTAATCCTTTTAGGAACCTCCAGTTGCTACTGGCCAAGGGAGGATATCGAAAGAGAATTAAAAAGAAGTCTCGCAAGGGGTGGGTGGACTGGTCATTCTATGAAGATACTCCTGTGGCTAAAGAGGTAAATCTGGATAAATTGGACGCATCTGGCCCGGTGGGCTTAGGTAAATTCTTTTCCGAAGCAGGCACCTCAAAACGTTCCTTCATCGACGAATCGGAGTCTCTTCAGCTCAAGCCTAAAAGTGAGGGGCAGAGGCAGTAGAGGAGACGGGGAAAGGAAAGCGGCTAAGACGGCAGCGCACATTGCATGTGAATGTCCAGCACGGGCTAGCGTAAGACTTAGGACCACTGGTAGAAGCCTGTTAAATGTGGATGCCATGGGGAACCTGAGCCTTTAACAAATGCTAGCAACTACTAGTGACTGCGTGATGAGAAAGAAGACCGACAGTTACCCCAGTCGACAGTCTGAAATCACGAAAGTCAAGATTAAAGGCTGGTTGTAGCACGTGACTCAATGTAAGTAGGTTGCTGTAAATTACATTTCGGTTGCCTGTAAACATAGAGGACGGAAGGGGGTCGAAAAGGGACCCATTATGGAAGTGATCTGTTTCGTTATTCCCTCTACGAGTTGTTATAGATGGAATTTCATAAAATGAGTTCAAGATTAATTCAGGGGTGCCGCAAGGCTCCGTTATTTTTCCTACCCTATTTCTTCTTTTCATACAAAACATGAATGATACGCTCAATCATGATCTTCCCACGATTACTGAATGGGGTCATGCGAATAGAGTAGAATTGAATGCTTTCGCACAGACGTGCGTTCGAAAAAGATACCTCATCTGTAGCTATGGGTGATGTAGATATTAAGGAATGAGAAGCTCTTGATGTTCTTGGCATGAAAATCCAGTGATATTTCCGATATATTAAACACATTTTTCAACTCTCGAAGTCTAAAGTGCCTAGGTTTTTTGAAACGGTTTAAAAGATACCTTACTCCATCTGATCCTCTGACTATTTACAACTCCCATGTATGGACCACGGCGCTCCAAAGTCTATTTTGGAGCTACTCAAGGAGAGGTCGAAGAAGCTCGTCGGTGACAGTAGGATATCAAACTCTATTGTCGCTCTAATGAAATCAGGGACATTGTACCCTACACCCACACATTTTTGCGTACAACACGCTACTCATCAAGAGTCCATCCATTTGTGGTCGATTAAACAGTGAAAAGCATTACGCCTTATAGGGAAGATTCGTTTTTCGGCCGAACAGTATAATAAACTTCTTGCGGATGTTTTTCCTGTCAACTTTAATATGAGAAAGTTCAAGTCAAATGTCCACAAACACTAATCCCTCTATCCTCCTTTCCATAACCAAATTTCCTAGTTCTTGCACAATGCATTGCATGAGTAGGGCTCATTCCTGGAGTAGGGGCCCAATAAAAAAAATTAAAAAAAAAAAAACATTCAAAATTGGTTGGAAGGGCGACCTATTTGGTGGTAATATTACCGTCCTAGGGTAAATGAAGTGGCATGTCCCATTTGTGATAGAGTAGTTTTGATTTTTTGTTCGTAACTTTGGTTAAGGGATGAGGTTTGAGTTCCCACACCGAAAATTTGAGCTTGATTTTCCATAAACAGAAAAATCAAGAAAAAGCCTCGTAACTGATAAAAATTAGTGGCAAAATTGAGAAATTATGACAAAATTAACGTCAAAACATTTAGAAAAAAATTCACATGTTAATTTAATGTTCTCTAGGCCAGAGTTACCCTACAACTTGGCTCATATTCAGTGTGATGAATATGCCAGGAAAAATTTGATTTTAACAATACGCTCCAGCAGCTATTACAAAGAAACCATCCATATATTACAACCAGGATACCGAAATGTTCACTTACTGCTCAATCATGAGTGAGAATGTACATTTTAGTTTTTTTCTATTTCTTTTCATACATTGTGTGAGAGGCTGTACTATTAGGAAATATTTTGTGTTTGTTCATTTATAAGTGAGATGAGTTGTTGTTTTTCTCTCTATTCAAAAGTCAATAGATGAATAAATATTTTGTTTTTCGCGCAAGTGCTCATATATCAGAATTTAAAATTTTGTTAATTTTTCATAAGTGAAAAGATAGAAATCTCATTTATGAGAAATTTCATAAATAAACACTCATAAATGAAAACGTTCATAAATGAAAAAATACAAACATTTATGTAGAAGAGCATTTAAGAGACTAGCTAATTCATTATTTATCACATGTGAATAATACGGATATTCTTCGTTTTTCACCGTTCATGTATTTATTAAAAAACAAACAGTTACACTTATGTATCATGTGTGATTGTAGGCAGGGTTTTTTTGTCGTTGTTCATTTATGGCCGTGAAAGAAAATATAAAATTTTAAAAAACTCATTTATGAGAAATATGTTAAATTCTAAGCTCATAAATGAAACATTCTGAACTCTAATTACAACTTATCTTATTGATAGATCTTTCTAAATATTTGTTTATAAACTTTTTTGCAGTGATAAATATTATTATTATTTATTTTCTATAGGGATTGTATAAAAAAAAAGAAATTTATGATCCATTAACATACATGTGTTTTCACCAAAAAATAAACCTTCCTTTAACTTTCTTACAACTCAATTTCCCTCCATAGTATTATGCATAAAACAAATGTTTGTAAGATTCTTTTTAATTCTCTTTTCGGTTACACACAGACCAATATTCGATGTTTACAAGGAGTAAGAGCCATCATGTAAAATTTTATTTTTTTGTGTTCTTGATGGCGATAAAAATGTTTGACGCATTAGCCGGAAATTACTTTATTTAAATATAAATTTACTAGAAAAGAGTAAGAAAAGGGAGTGTTTTAACTGTTAAAAAGCAGTGAAATTTACCATTTTGTTGCTTTAAAAACTGTTTGAACAAGAAACAATTAAAAAAACCCATAATTTCTATTTTATATTTTGTTATTTTTCTAAACTTTTTAAAACCTCCCTTTGTAATTAATAATTCTTTTTATATTACTTATTGACCCGTAATTACCTAACGTGGCATAATTATTTTTTGTTCTTATAAAAACTTTTTTGGGTTAAATATAATTTTTTTGTTAACAATTTTTGTAACTTTAACAAAATCGAATACATTCCGTGCTTATAAAGGTGATAGAGTCTGTTTTTAACCGGTTTAAAAACCGAATAATTAACCGGTTTTTTGTTCGGTTTGTATAACCGGTTTTTCAGGATAGCTTTTCGGTTTGTTTGATAAATGATTTACGGACTATCGTTTTTGAAAGTTTTTTTGCATTAAAAACACACCAATTTAAACTATAAGGAACTAATGAATTTTTTTTTTTTTTTTTTTGAGGCTTTGCTTAAAAATTTTTACAAGTCTTGGTTAAAATGTTTTAAATGTGAATGGAAAACGTCACAAAAATATAATTTACAAATTTGCCAAGGCACCAGAAGAGATATAGAAAATTTAAGCCCACCAAATCTGCCAGGTATAGTTTTGAAAATTTATTAATGCAATTCAGCAATATTAAACCATTCCAATAGAGGCTGCAAGCTCAAAAAACCACGCCTACCTATAGTTTTTTACAAAAAAATTTTTTGTAAAATTCAAAAAAATTTTCTATTAAATTTTTCCAAAAAATATTTCTATGAAATTTTTACAAAAAAATGTTCTAAGAAATTTTTACATAATAATTTTCTAGGAAATTTTTTTTTAATAATATTTTTCTATAAAATTTTTACAAAAAAAAAATTTCTATAAAATTTTGACAAAAAATATTCTATAAAATTTTTACAAAAAAATTTTTTATAAAATTTCTATAAAATTTTTACAAAAATAATTTCTATAAAATTTTTCTAAAAAAACATTCTTTAAAATTTTTACAAAAAATTTTCTATTAAATTTTTCTAAAAAAATTTTGTATAAAATTTTTACAAAAAAAATTTCTATAAAATTTTTACAAAAAAATTTTCTATAAAATTTTTACAAAAAAATTTTCTATAAAGTTTTTACAAAAAAATTTTCTATAAAATTTTTACAAAAAAATTTTCTATAAAATTTTTACAAAAAAAAATTTCTATAAAATTTTTACAAAAAAATTTTCTATAAAATTTTTACAAAAAAATTTTCTATAAAATTTTTACAAAAAAATTTTCTATAAAATTTTTACAAAAAAAATTTTCTATAAAATTTTTACGAAAAAATTTTCTATAAAATTTTTACGAAAAAATTTTCTATAAAATTTTTACGAAAAAATTTTCTATAAAATTTTTACGAAAAAATTTTCTATAAAATTTTTACGAAAAAATTTTCTATAAAATTTTTACGAAAAAATTTTCTATAAAATTTTTACGAAAAAATTTTCTATAAAATTTTTACGAAAAAATTTTCTATAAAATTTTTACAAAAAAATTTTCTATAAAATTTTTACGAAAAAATTTTCTATAAAATTTTTACAAAAAAAATTTTCTATAAAATTTTTACAAAAAAAATTTTCTATAAAATTTTTACAAAAAAAATTTTCTATAAAATTTTTGCAAAAAAAATTTTCTATAAAATTTTTGCAAAAAAATTTTCTATAAAATTTTTACGAAAAAATTTTCTATAAAATTTTTACGAAAAAATTTTCTATAAAATTTTTACGAAAAAATTTTCTATAAAATTTTTACGAAAAAATTTTCTATAAAATTTTTACGAAAAAATTTTCTATAAAATTTTTACGAAAAAATTTTCTATAAAATTTTTACGAAAAAATTTTCTATAAAATTTTTACAAAAAAATTTTCTATAAAATTTTTACGAAAAAATTTTCTATAAAATTTTTACAAAAAAAATTTTCTATAAAATTTTTACAAAAAAAATTTTCTATAAAATTTTTACAAAAAAAATTTTCTATAAAATTTTTACAAAAAAAATTTTCTATAAAATTTTTGCAAAAAAATTTTCTATAAAATTTTTACAAAAAAATTTTTTATAAAATTTTTACAAAAAAATTTTCTATAAAATTTTTACAAAAAAAATTTTCTATAAAATTTTTACAAAAAAAATTTTCTATAAAATTTTTACAAAAAAAATTTCCATAAAATTTTCTATAAAATTGTTACAAAAAAATTTTCCATAAAATATTTACAAAAAAATTTTCGATAAAATTTTTACAAAAAAATTTTCCATAAAATTTTTACAGAAAAATTTTCCATAAAATTTTTACAAAAAAATTTTCCATAAAATTTTTACAAAAAAAATTTGTACAAAATTTTTACAAAAAAAGTTTATATAAAATTTTTACAAAATTGTTTCAAAAAAATATTCTATGAAATTTTTACAAAAAAAATTTCTATAAAATTTGTGCAAAAAAAAATTTGAATATCTTTATATTATATTTGTAATAATGAAGTTGAAAATCATAAAAGTAAAAATAGAATGTTGATATATTATTGTAAATTGGGAAACATAACAGAGTAATGGGTTTTTAACATTACTATGGTGAAGGGTATTTAAGATTCGGCATGGCCGATTATAGGCCATGCCTTATTTATCTAAAGCATTGAAAAAAATTATAAAAAGTCACAAATATATGCTACTTATAAAACATTTTAGTTGTATTATAATAACCATTTTGTTGGAGGTTATTTACAGCAGAAAATTTTTAAATTGATAAAAAAGCCTGAACAAAACTTACAAGGGGTGTTTTCATTACAGTAAATGTTTAAGTCTGATTAAAAAAATAATTTAAACTTCTAAAGAAAGCGTTATGTAGCCCTCTTTTTAAACTTCATTTTTAATCTATTAACTGTTGACTGTTGTTTTCCCCAGACCTAAATTATGTCTGCTACAGACAATTCACCAAAAAGAAATATTTAATTCATATTTTTTATTTATTTAATTTTTTTCTTTTTCTCCTTCTTATTAAAATACGAGTGTCTATATAATTTTGGTTGTTGTAACTGTCATGTTTTATGAAAGGTATTTTAAGAAAATTAAAAATATTACAAAACAACCAAACTTTATGTTTGAAGCAACAATTACTTTTCCCACCCCCAGAGCAGTGGTCGGCATAGAGAGAGAGAATTATTTAGTGACTATGAATGTAAGTCACACCTTTTAACAGTGACGAATGAAAAAAAAAACATTTTTCTCAATCTCAATCTATTTTGGTTTCTAACACTCTGCCCTGTAATTCGCCATCCAGTAACCATGAGTGCCGCTGATTGCCCTTAATATAAAAAAAACATTAAGGAAAATAAAAATAAACTTAAAGAAATGACACTGTTGGCTATAATCTTCTTCGGCAGGGGAGCTGAACAATAAAAGCGAAACATTTTAATCAATTACAGTATTTAAGCCCCATCTTTTGCTGTTGTATTGTTTCGACTGTGTCCTACAAAACTGAACCAACACAAAGGATTCAGAATTTAATTAGAGGGAGCTTAAACTTAAATTAACTGTGTTTGGGAAGTTAAAATAAAAAGAATTTGATACTCGAGTATGGAACTTCATTGTATTTAGAAAATTTTTGCTTCAACTTTTCAAAGATTTTCAGAAAGCAGAACAACAAGGATGACAAAGGGTGTTTTTAGCGTTTCTGTGAAATATTATTATTTTTAAAAAAAGTTAACGATAAAACAACAAATAATAAAAAAGTTAAAAATTAAAGAGAGTTCAAGTTCATCAAAAAAGTATTATTTAAATAAATTTTTATAAATCCCTAAGGTATGCTATTAATATAATCATTTAAAACTATAAATTCATAATCACAGTTGAGTTAGACATAAGAACTGTTGTAGAAGGCAGACGTTTTTTCTTCAAATAGAAAAAATTTACAAAATATTAATTAATTATTATTGAATTGAATTTTCAAATAAAAAAGAAACCCTTTTTGTGTTCATATTTTATCCAATAATGGATAACTCCGTGGTTTCTACGAAGAACATTCCGAAAAAACCTCCTGATAAACTTTTGGTTTGTTCCAAGGCTAAATCTCTTCAAAAATCTGGTCATGGTTCATCTTCCATCAATCAAAAATCTGTGCTTGTTTCTGATGCCTCTATTAATGCAACGCAAGTTAATGTTTTGGAAATGGATGCAGACTTTGGGCAGAATTCACAGTCTGTTATGTCTTCTCTTGATGATTACTCGATTTTCCTTTCTCAAGATGATGTTTCTGATATGACGAAGACTGCAGGTGATATTGATTTTCATGTGGTTAAAAATAAAAAATGTAAAAGATATTCCGATGGGGATTTGAAGGTAGATCTTTCCAAGCTAAGCTCTGTTGATGTTGACGTTAGACCTAGTGGTAGTCAAAATAGGTTTGCAATTTTTGAAGATCTTAATGTTGAGTTAAATACATTTAATAGTGTAAAAACTAATCCGATATTGAAAAAGCAGAAAAAAGTTAAACAATATTGTCCACCTATTTTTTTATATGGTGTCAACATTAAATCTTTGGTAGATCAATTGAAGGTTAAGGGACTTGATTTTAAAATAGTAAATAAAAATAATTTTAAAAGTAAATTATATTTGCAAGATGTTTCAGCTCACTCTGAGATGATGCAAATTCTTAGAGAAAAAAATATTGAATCCTATTCTTTTACTCCTTTGGAATTAAGGCGACAATCGTTAGTATTGCGAGGCCTATATTATGATTCCAATATTCCTGATATCGAGTCCGATTTAAATAAATTAGCTCCGGATACAATTCAATCTGTCTCTAAATTTAAAACTTCTTTTTCTAAAAAAAATAATGTAGAAACTGGTCTTTTTCTGGTTACTCTTAAAGAGGGTAAACGTTTAAATGACTTAACTTGTATTCGTTTTGTTTTAAATCAAGTGGTAACTTGGGAAAAGCCTAAGAAAAATCAAAAGGTAGTTCAATGTTATCGTTGCCAGAATTTTGGACACATGGCTAAGAATTGTAACCGATCCTTTGCTTGTGTTAAGTGTTCCTCTAATCATGAACCGGGTCAATGTTCGTTTATTTCTAATGATAATAGTAAACCCTTTTGCTTTAACTGCCAATCTTATGGTCATCCAGCTAGTTGGCGAGGTTGCTCTTTTTTTAAAAAATATTTGGATTGGAAAAAAAATATCTCCAATAGAGCTAAGGAAAAGAAAAGTCAGGCATTAAATAATGTTTCTTTTGCTTTCAAATCAAATTTGATTGACCAAAACCGATCTTTTGCAAGCCATTTTGTTAGTGAACAGTCTAATAAACCTAAGTTTGTGAATGATTTCTTAAAGTTAGCTAAAGTTCTGTGTGAACCAGATTCATTAGAGATCAGGTTAATGAACTTTATGAAGAATTTTCGTTCTTTGCCAAAATCTCAGGCAATTGCTGAGTGTAAAAGTCTTTTTGAAGAAGTTCTTTCAACTTATGGTCCATAATTTGCTCAAAATGATCACTTTTAATGTCAGATCTCTTGTCGAAACCAGTAGAAGAATAGATTTGGCAAGTTTACTTAATTGTAATAATATTGACCTTGCTTTTATTCAAGAAACTCATCTTAAATCGATTCACAAAGTGTATTTAGATAATTACATATTACTTAGAGATTTCTCTTCACAAGGTGTAGGAATCGCTATTAAAAAAAGTTATTCCTTTTCAAAAATTGATATTCCCCATTTAACATATATATTTTTATATTTTTATTGAAATTCGTGTAACTGTGAACAACGTCATCAAAAAAATGCTAGTTGGTTCTGTTTATATTCCATGTAACTTCAATCCATCGCAGTTTGAAAATGGTTTGTCGAACATCGCAAATTTTGCCGTAAATTTTGATGCGTTGATAATTGGAGGTGATTTTAATGCTAAAAATATTTCTTGGGGTGATAATTTGAACAATCTTAATGGATGCACGTTTAGTAATTGGTTAAATCTTTATTCACATTCATTTGTTAGACTTTGTGATGTTGTTCCTACTTTTCCAAATGGTTCCTCGTTTTTAGATCATTTTCTTATAAGTTCTAACAGCATTGATATTTTTGAACCGAATTATAACATTAAAACTCTTCCTTCCTTTTCAGATCATTTTCCTTTATTTATTAATTTAAAATTGTTTGACTTTGATTTTATTTTGAATTTTCCACCTTCATATACTTCATATAAGCAAACCAGTTGGGATTGTTTTAAAAATGATTTAACTTCAATATTATTAGATCATTTTCCATCTTCTTCAAGAAACTTGACGAACAATGAAATTGATTTTCATATTAATTACTTTACATCTTCATTAAATTCGTGCTGTGATACTCATTCTAATAAAGTTCAAGTAAAGTCGAAAAAATTTGTTCCTTCGGATTTTGTTAAAAAACTTTTTAAAGTTAAATATGGTTGGCAAAAGAAATTAAAGCAAATTTATAATAGGACTTTAAATAGGCACAATGATCAATACAAACTTATTTCTAAGCAGATCCAGCTTTTAAGTATTTTAATTAAAGAGCAAGTTTGCAAGGAAAACGCACAACATTTTAGTAAGATATTTGAACAAATTAAACCTGGTCCGCGAGCACATAAACAAATTTTTAACTTTTTAGGTTTTAAAAGAAAAACAAGCTTTGGTGACTTATCAGTTAATGGAGTAGTAATTGAAAATGAGGTAAATAAATTAAATTGCTTAAAAAATCATTTTTCGGAAGTTTATAGTGGTAGTTCCTTAGATAGAGACTCTTCGGAAATAGATAATTTCTTGTCTTCTTTAGAACAGGGTACTTTATTTAATTTTGATGATAATTTTTCTGCATTGAATATTCAAAATTGCACAAGATTAATAAATATGGACAATTTAATTTCTCTCTGCAAGGAGCTAAATAACAAAAAATCTGCAGGTATTGATAAAATCTCAAATTTTATATTAAAGAAAATTCCTATTAAAGCTTTTGAGTTTTTAGTTATTATTTTTAATAACTGTTTAAACAACGCATATTTTCCAGATAGTTGGAAAATTTCCAAAATTGTACCGATTAAAAAGAAATCAAACTCTACTGACATTAATAACCTGAGGCCTATTTCTTTGTTATCAAATTTAGGAAAATTTTTTGAAAAAGTTATTCATAATAAAATGGATTATAATTTAGTTGGTAATTATTTACCTAACTTACAATTCGGATTTAAGAAAGGACATTCTACTGTGGACGCTCTTTTGAAATTCCAAAATGACGTTATTTGTAATTTAAGACAAGGTTCTTGTACAGTAGCTGTTTCACTTGATGTTGAAAAGGCTTTTGACAGAGCCATTCATAGTGGAATACTTTTTAAAATGCATTTGATAGGATTTGATCTTCACATAATTAAACTATTCAAAAGCTATTTCAAAAATAGGCGTTTTTGTGTTCAATTAAATAATTCTTTATCTGATTTTGGTCAAGTTTGTTGTGGAGTTCCACAAGGATCAATTTTAGCTCCTCATTTATATAATATTTTCATCTTCGATTTCCCTCTTAATTTTTCAAATTCAATTGGTTTACTTTATGCTGATGATTCCTTACTTTATGCTCACCACGAATCTCCTTTAGAAGCTCTTAAAATTGTGTCTAGTCATTTAAGGAAAGTTAAAGATTTTTATGATTTCTGGGGAATTAAAATTAATACTTCAAAAAGTGAAGCAATTTGTTTAAGAAATGCCTCTGGTAAATGTGCTTATTTTGTTGTCCCTCAGAGCAAAACTCTAAAACTTTTCTTAGATGGAATCGAAATTCCCTTCAGAGATAAATTTAAATACCTTGGTATTATTTTCAATAAACTTTTTAAATTTAACGAACACGGCAAAGTCATTTTAAACAAAGTTTACCAAGTGAGTCATTGTTTAGGTAGAATTTTAACTCATAAATCTCTTCCTGTGAAAACAAAACTTTTAATTTATAAAACGTGTTTAAGACCAGTGTTAATTATATGGATTTCCAATTTGGTTTTTTATCTCACCTTCTTTAATGAATAAATTTGAAATTTTTGAGAGAAAAGTGCTACGTGCTTGCATTGGTAAAAATTTTATTTCAAGGAATAAAAGATACTCAAACTCGGTTATTTATACAGAATCTGATATTGTTCCTTTGAGCATTTATGTATTCCAATTAATTAAGAAATTTATTATCAGGTTGTCTTTTCATGATAATGACTCTATTAAAGAAATAATTAATTCTCAAAGCAGCTATAGCTGGACTAATTCTGCGTATTTATCTCCGCTTGGTTTGCTGAACGAAGATATTGACTTCAATTTTGCTATTTCAATGCCGGATTTTTTTAAAAAATCTTTTCCTGGCTCACACAGAGGTTAATTGTTGTTTTTGTTTTAATTTCGTTTTTGTTTTCCTTTTTTATTTTATAAGTTTAGATTTAAGTTTATTCTTTTGTATTTGAGTTGTTTTACACTCACGTAACTGTTAGGCTCGGGAGCAAAGGCGTTTACATTTATTTATTTTCTTACTTGAAATTGTACAATTATTGTTAAGTATGATTCTGTTTGTTTTCATCATATTTTTTTTTTAAGACATTACATTACAATCTTAAATTTGTCAAATTTGTTATTTTAAATTTTATTGTTTCCCCAATATTGTTATATTAAGGCTCAATAAATTAAACTTAAACTTAAATAATCACAGTTGAGAGATTCCTTTTGGATTCTTATACATAGAGATGTTAATTAAGCGATGTCAGTCCGTCCGTCCGTCTGACTGTCTGTTCGTGTTCGGATTAAAATGGATTTCGCCAAGGCAACAGAAAAGTTACAAAACATTTAAGCACACCAATCTGCCAGGCATAGTTTCGAAAATTTTGCTATTGCGATTCAGCCCTATTGGTTCATAAATGGTTAAAAAAAGGCAAGAACCTCGTATTTTTTATGTTCCTCCCATATTTTTGTTGTTTTTCTGTACTTTGTTATTGTTATTTGAAAACCGAAAATTCCTAAAAAAAACCTAGATTATCATAAAATTAAAATTTCACCAAATAATCGAAATTTCACGTAAAGGATAAAATTTTCTCAAAACAGTTTTTATTTTGATTAAAACTTAAAATTTGATTAAAAACCAAAAATACAAAAATAAAAAACCAAAAACTTTCCATAAATTAAAAATTCACTTACAGTTCCAAGTTTCACCAAAAAATCACATTTTCCCCCAAAACGACCAAAAAATAGAAATTCTAGCAATAAATTTTTATGCCCATCAAAAATTTAAATTTGATTAAAAACCGATTATCATAAAATCAGATTCACCAAAAAATAGAAATTTTACTAACGTATCACTTTTTAATCAAAATTTCACCTAAAGGTTGAAATTATCCCCAAAAATTTTTATTCCGAATAAATCTTAAAATTTTATTAAAAACCAAAAATTTGCAAAAAAAAAAACTTAAAACACTCAATAATTAAAAATTTTACTTAAAAATTCAAGTTTCACCAAAAAATCACAAAAAACAGAAATTTTACCAACAAATTTTTTAGCCGATCAAAAATTAAAATTTGTTTAAAAACCGAAGAATCACATAAAAAAAACTAAAAACTACTTATAATTAAAAAGTTGGATTAAAGATCCAAGTTTCACCAAAAAAAAAAAATCACGTTTCCCCCCAAAATTACCAAAAAAAAAAATTAATATTAGCAAAAAATTTTTATTTCGATCTAAAGTTAAAATTTGTTTAAAAACCCGAATATGTACTAAGAAACCCTTAAAATTGTCAGTAGTTTCAAATAGTGCTGGCAATTTCTACTACTTTCAATTACTCGATACAACTTTTCAATTGGGTACTCAATAGCGCTCAATACTTCCGTTTACATACTAGCAGAGGAAATTTATCGTCGTAGATGTCAAATATTTTTAAAAATTTATTTCTACAAATACTACCGTAAAAGCATCGATTCACTAATTTTGTGTATTGAGTACCCAAAAAAAATTATCGAGTATCGAGTACTCGGTACCCACTACTCAATACTTTGCCAGCACTAGTTCTAAAGTTCTCTTAAAGATCCAAAAAATCTATATATGTAATAAAATAGTAACTAATTTCCGTATGTCTATCAGCTTTTCTGTTTCTGTTCGCATTGCGTAAGAGCTACTGTATGGATTTTAAAAAAAATTTTATGAGGAGATACCTCAGCATCCTGACTCCAATATAGCATACTTTATTTCCGCAAAAATATTTCATTTCCAAGAGAAAATAAAGAGAAAAAGAAGTAAAGGTACGCCGACTATTTTTTACCGATTTAAAGGTACTGCATACCTTAAGGCATCTTTTTTTAACACGGTTGAGCAACAGATAGCGCTGTTTTAAAATAATGACAAAATATTAATTACTAACCGCCAAATTGTCAATTGAATAAAATTTTTAATTAATTTGTATTATTACTTTGTGGAATTACAATGTTATTAAAATATTTTAAACACCTTTTTACAGAGCTTAACAGTAATTTTTAGAATTTTAAAATTATTTTAAATTTTAGAATTTTATTCAGGGATGGATACCTTTATATAAGTAAATACGTAAACCATAACTGAAGCACTATAAAAGTCAGAGTCTTACAATTGGTGTGGAACACTTGCAAAGCAAAATCGAGCAAAATATATTCAGGACACCCGCGACGTGCCGGGCACAGCTAGTCATTAATAAAATCGTCTGAGTCACTTCTATACTCTTAACTACAGGTGGTTGTCATTCTGTTTGTAGTTTCATCAATATTCATAAAAAAAAAATTATAGAAAAGAATTCACAAAAAAATTATAAAAAATAATTTCTGCTGAATTTCGAACCGTTTTGTTCAACCGGCCCCAGTCCATAACATCATTGTCAGCTGTTAAAGGTTTAAAATTTTTCATGAGTAAATAATCTCTCTATACATTTCTTATATTTAATTATATTTAATTTAAATCTCCTGAGTAATCGATTGTATGCGATGTGCCTAGTAGTAAAGAATGTGATGCCAGATGTTTATATATGTCTGCGTTTCTTTACACAGCGTCTTGACGAGCCATTTTTTTGTTTGCACATGAACAAAACTTCTGCAGAATTTATTTTATTCTCTGTAGAGAAAACGTATCGATGTGCATGTTCCGTATAAGCATAATTTTCTGTTGGTTGTCCATATTGTTTGAGTGCCTATAGCACATAAAAAAACATGATTTACTCGGCTGATCAACTGATGGCGTTCAAACTTTCATACTAAAAACAACAATGCTGTTGAAAAAGAACAAGATGTCAACACGTTAGGTTTAAATGTGCGCATATGAGTACCCCCGGGGGTTCCAATTGTCACTGCAGTAATTGCAAATGCTTTGACGCGGTTCACTCGGGGAAAATAGGGGCACCAGACGCTAGGGTTCCTAGAGCCTAAATCTGGAAGAAAAGGTCTGTTGTTTTAACACGGGTCCTCTTCGACGCCCGACCAGTGCCCAAAGGACTGGTACCACGGAAATCGGTGGCCCCACAGAGAGCCTATCCTCTCTGTGACCGGTTATTGGTGAGGTCCCCTTCGGGGGTACACGTGGTGGTTGTGGTTTAAGATCGATTATTGCAGATGTGGTGCACGGTCGATCAAGTGTGCTGTTGCACTCTCAACAGACGGAGTTTGGATAGTCTCCAAACCCCTAAGCAAGAGGTTATAATATGGATCTAGGCTTGCCTTGGAAAGGCTTGCCATATTGTATAAATTGCTACTCATACACACACAAATTGCGATTGGTGGCAATCGTAAAGTGTTGTTATACTACACAATGGGGGCGCTAGTCTACGTATTTATTTCACTCGGTGTTAAGAGCACCGTGGGATAAAGCCACCGTGGCAGGAGTCCACGTTAATCTTGAACACATCTGTGCGCATATGAGTTTGTTCAATGGTTGAACAAATCAATGGCCCCTCAAGACATAGTGTTATATTTGTGTTTGTTCGGGAGATTTTATAGATCTCTTATTGATTTTTTGTTTGTTTTTTGATAACTTCTTAGGTTTATTATCCACAGCTAATGTTGTTCTTCATTAGATGTGGATAATAACATTAAATGTGGATAATATTTTGGCGAAATTGCCTGATTTTTTAGGGTTCCATACCCAAAAGGTAAAAACGTAGCCCTATTGTTTTGCTATAATGTCTGTCCGTCCGTCTGTCAGCGCCTTTATTCTCTGGAATCATAATAGATAGACTCTTAAAATTTTTGCCGCTATAGCAAAAAATACTAAATACTTACAGGGTGTTCCGATAGAGTCGTGATATTCACGTATATGTGTTTATTAATTAAAAGTAGTAATTAAAACTTTGTTCGCTATATAAACAGGTATAAAAAATCAACCTAAAAATTAAAGGGTGTTCCGATAGTGACGTGATTTGTATGTAATTTTCAGAGAATGTGTATGTATACCTGTGACCGCTACAGCAACAAACACTAAATCGTATAGGGTGTTCCGAAAGTGACGTATTATTTACGATTATGTCTTTATTTCGTCAGCTGTACACACAGTAATTAAAATTTGCAATAGTAATTAAAACTATGTTCGCTTTATAAACAAGTATACAAACTTAAACCTTAATATTAAAGGGTGTTCCGATAGTGATGTGATTTGCGTGTATATGGCCTAAGTTTTGAACGATAATAGGTAGAATCTTGAAATTTTTACAGCAGGTGTACTACTATGGCCACTATAATAAATACTAAAAATTAAAGGGTGTTTCGACAGTGACCTGATCTACATGAATATGGCCTAATTTTTTAACCGTAATAGGTAGACTCTTGAAATTTTTACAGATGAGGTAATAATAATGAAAATTAAAGGGGTTTTCGGCATGGACATGATTTGCATGTATAACGCCTTATTTCTTGAACCGTAATAGGTTGATTTGACAATTACTAAAAATTAAAGGGTGTTCCTTGTCTTTCATGTACAGACTTATTTTTTAATCGTAATAGGTAGACTTTTGATATGTTTATAGAAAGGGAGTTGCTATGGCCGCTATAACACCAATTACTAAAATTTAAAGGGTGTTCCAATAATGATGCAATTTTTGCGAATATTTTCATTAATTTTAAAATTAAGGGTGCCCCATAAGACATAAAAAAATTAACAACTTAAATTTTAAAGTTATACTGAACATAGTACGGAACCCTAAGTGTGTGTGAGTCTAACTCGCACTTGACTGATTTATTATAAATATGTCTAACATAAACTTTAAACTTTTTTGTTGCGGTACAAATTTGATTCTATTGCATTTTTAAATAATTTTTTGTAATTTATCAATCATTATATAACTTTTATAATATTTTACTATTCTTTATATTATAATTGTAACAATGAAATTGAAAATCATAGAAGTAAACCGATTCTATATTATTGTGAAATTGAGAAACATTACAAGAAAATATTAAACAATACCATGGTCAAGGGTATATAAGATTCGGCATGGCCGACTATAGCTCTCTTACTTATATTAGAAACATATGTACAAATTCCTTAATTAAAACAATAAGAAACTTTTAATCTTAGCCTCGTTTACAAAAACCCATAATTTAAACGGTTGACAAATCGGATGTTGCAATAAAGAGAGCTGTTAAAATTGCTTAATTATTTAAAACAGATTTTTTCAAATGTTAAACAATGCCTGCCCGAGCTTCATAAATAATATTTTCATTCCCATTCCATCGCAATTGTTTTTAATTATTTCCATCATTCATTACATTTTTCAATCAATAAATTATCCTTCATCCGGTTTGGCTTACAGTTATTCAGTTGTTGTTGTTGTTTTTGTTATTTTAAGCATCTCGCGAGCAAGAAAAAAATATGGAAACAAACGTTATACTACGAGTATCTTGTATTGTTGCTTCGGCTTAGTTTCGCTTGGCCTATAAAGGGCAAGGGTGTTTATTTAAAGGAGATCAAGTTATACTGTGGAAGAGGGAAAGAGAGGTAAGATTTACTCAATGGCTGAATTTTACTTATAGATCAGAGTTAAACATTTCATAGCACAATTGTGCTAAAACAATCATACGTATACTCTTACGCTCTCGTATTCAGTCGTCGTTTAGGTATTGATGACTACACATGCGCGGATGCTTACGCATTTTTTTCAGGTTTTTTCTTGTTTTTTTTAGTAATTCTTATCCAGCGAACATTTTAAAGTCAGAATTATATGTGAAAAATATTTCATGATAAATAATGCATTTGGTAACATGCAATGTCTTCTATGTTACTAAATGTTTAAAGAAAATAGGGAATATGTTATTAAGACATTACGATTTTTTTCATAGTGACATGAAAAGTTTCGAAGGTAAGAAAAGAAAGGATCATTTAGATATGGTAAAAAACATTTATGTAGAAAAAATAAAAGAATGGCTACTTGGAGTTGAAGAAAACAAAGCAAGGACAGAAAATAAAAATATAAAATTGGAGGTACCAATTGTTAGGCATGGTAGGCCTTTCACTGATGGGATATTTTTTAAAAACTTATTAGAAAAAGTTTTTGAAAAGCTTAACTATAACACTAAGTTTATAAAATCTCTTCCGTTGTCGGCCCCAAGTGTAGTACGACGTATTGGTCATATAGGAAATTCGGTGGAATCCGCTATTAGGGAAAAAATAATAAATTGTGAGTATGTTTCTTTTTGTTTAGATGAAAGCACGGAAATTAATGATCTTTGCCAATTGGTATTATGTATTCGCTGCGTGGATAGCAACTACGAGGTTTTTGAGACAATGTTTTCTCTAGAAACATTTCATGGAAATGTAACGGGCAAGCTTTTATATGAAGTAGTCAGTGAAAAGCTTTTTGAATTTAAAGATAGAAAGAAGATTGTTGGAGTCTGTACAGATGGGGCAAATGTAATGACCGGAAAACACGAAGGCTTCATAGGTTATCTAAAAAAAACCAAATATCAGTTTAAAGCTTTCAATGCATTATTCACCAGGCCGCTCTTGCATCAAAATTTTTATCTAATCATGCCAGTATGAAGACTGCAGAGTCTATAATTAATAAAGTAAGAGGAGGCCATCATGCACTTACTCACAGAAAGTTTGTTAATTTTTTAAAAAGCAAAAACAGCTTAGCCGTGGTGATTGTCTAAATAGGTTATTTAACTTGAGGGAAGAAGTGCTGCAGTTCTTAGAAACTGAAAATATAGCAGACTGGGCAATACAGGCTTTAAAAGATAAAAAATTTATTTTAGATTTAGCATTTTTGGCCGATATAACCACTTTTCTGACTGACTTTAATTTAGAACTGCAAGGAAAAGAAAAAAACTTGTGTGATCTCTATTCTATTTAATTTTAAAACAAAAATATTTTTACTCACTTTTGAAGTTCAAGCTGGTGACTTTTCAAGTTTTCCAAAAACTTCTCTAATATATGTCAAACAGGACGATGGCACAACATTTGAATATACAGCAGTACTTGAAACAATTTTTTATAACTTTCAGGACAGATTTGTAGATTTTGAAAATATACAGAAATTTATTGATCTTTTTGAAAACCCTTTTAACTGCGATGTTACCAAGTATGAGTTTGATATACAATCTGAACTGATAATACTACGAAGTGAAATAAATGCTCCGAAGGTAAATAATATATTAGATTTTTGGAAAAACTTGGATAAAATATCATACCCCAAAATTACAAAAAATGCCTTAAAATATTTGTCATTATTTCCCTCTACTTACCTCTGTGAGCAAATTTTTTCAGACTTAAAATTTATTTGTACAAAGCAGCGAAATAAGTTAAGCTTGGTACACTTAAAAAATATTTTGTTAGTAAGAAACTGCCATAAAAGCATAAATATAGATAACTTTGTAGGTTAGTGGTTAAATTAAAAAGATTTTCAAAGACATCAAGCATAAGAACTCTTCCTATTTTACGGTTTCTATTTTTTACCATTACAAATTATTTATTTATTACTATTATAACGTATTTATGCAATTTATACAATAAAAATACGTATCTATTTAATTGGAAAAGGGTAAAATATTTCTTAAATAAATTATATTTGAAATGATTCACTTTGTGTTTGTTGGGTAATTCTCTCTCATAATACAACCTCATTTTTAGTTTTGTTTACCCCTGTTATAGATTGTTTAAAATGTCTAGCAGTTTGTAGCTGCTCTTTTGTTTGTAGTTAACGGAAACGTTTTTTAATATGAAAAGGAAACGGAAATACGTATGATTTTGATTGTTTTGTTAGCAGTGTAATTTTTAAAATAAAAATATAAGAATTTGTTTTATAAAAGAAATGTTAAATGCATTTTAGCCGCCCAGGTCAAAAAAAATTTTTTTTTTCTATAGAACATTTGTATGTGTCCTTAAAACTAATTTTTATATTTTTATTATTATTTTAAAGACTTAGTTTAAAAAAAAAAAAATATTGATAAAAAATGTGTAATTAAACCAAAAAATTAAAAACCTTTTACAATAATTGCTCCAATTAAAAGTTTTAATAGGATTCAATAGTAGCCAATTAATAACAATTTCATACAGGCTATTTACATTTATTATAGCGTTATTCAGTATATGATGGTCTTGCGAAAGTGCAAAGGCGTGTAAATTTAACACAAACATTAGGTATTTTGTTGTTGGATTTCATAAAAAAAAACACTTTTGCAGCACCATTTGCATCGATCATTGAACTCCGCTATTATATTCTTAGATTAGAAAAAAGCTCCGGAAATACATTTGTATTTTTAATTATATGTATTTTTAATTACAACTAAAATTATATCATAATTACGTACTATATAATTGTATGAGGGAATTTAATTATTTTAAATAATTAGAATTATCTTTCTATTGCTTGTGCAACCAACATTAGGGCGCAAAAAATAAAACTAGTATACATACATATTTTTCTTTAAAATATTTTGCAATTATTGCCAAATAAAAATAATAACTTTTTGTTGATATTAAGGTATTCAAAACAGTATCACGAAAATGATCTCGTATGCGGGTTTCGATATGAAAGAGTAATCAGAATACGTTGAAATTTTTACAGTAGGTGGATATTGATGTTGTTGGTTAATTTCTTGCAAATAGTGAAAATTAAAAAATTTTGAGTTAATACCCTCTTGTTGATCAAGTGCGATATGTATGTGTTCATAATTTTAAATAAAAAAATAATAACTTTAGGTTGCTTCTGCGAGAAATATTTTCTAAAGACATGTATGCTTAATATTAAAGGATCGCCAGGAAAAATATGTATAATAACTCTCCGTGACCTTGAAATGATAAACACGTTAATACGTGCATGTTTATTTGAACTTATTTTTTAAATGTTTTATTTATTTTGATATTTTTGATTACAAATACAAATATCATTTACTTTCTTTATACAGGGTGGGCCAAAAGAAACCAAAGGGTGTAAAAGTTTAATAACTTTTTTGTTTATTAACTTTTTTTTATTTTTTCTTTCAGATTATATAGACAACACTTGGAGAATTTATAATGGAGAGGTTCTAAACTGAACAGAGAACCAGAACAATAGAATTTTATTATTTAAACCAGAGATCAATTATTTTAACGCAAAGAGCATATCGCCGACATTTTAACGTCAGAATTTCGCCCTCTGAAGCGATGATTCGTTGCTTAGTTAATCGTCATCACCAACATGGCAGCGTAAGAGATTTGCCTCGAACCGGTAGACCACGTTTAAGTCGCTCTTCGGAAAATATTGAACGAGTACAGCAAAGTGTTAACGAAGCACCAGAAACATCTTGCAGAAGGCGTTCTGCTCAGCTAGAAATGTCTCGTACGTCACTACGGCGCATTTTAAAAAAAGATTTACAGTTATACCCATATAAGGTGCAATTGGTCCAAGAATTAAAACCCGCAGATCATCGGCAACGTCTAAATTTTGCAATTAAATTTCAAGAGTTGGCCAGAAACGAAATCAACTTTACTGAAAATTTGATTATGAGTGATGAAGCTCATTTTCATTTGAATGGCTTTGTTAATAAGCAGAACTGTAGGTTCTGGGGTTCTGAAAATCCAAGAGCCATTCATCAACGCCAATTGCACCCCATCAGGTGTACAGTATGGTGTGGGATCACATCTGAAAATGTCATTGGGCCCTACTTCTTCGAGAATGAAGATGGAAGTGCTGTAACCGTAAATGGAGAGCGGTATCGGTTTATGATAGAAAATTTTTTACGTCCTGCTCTTGAAAACAGACCTGGTATGTGGTTTCAGCAGGACGGAGCCACTGCCCATACTGCCCGAGACACAATGGCACTTTTAAGACAAATTTTTGGAGAGCGAATAATTTCTCGAAATTCGGAAATTATTTGGCCAGCGCGATCACCAGTTTTGACAGCACCCGACTATTTTCTTTGGGGTTTTTTGAAGGAGCGAGTGTATGTGAACAAGCCAGAGACAATCCTTGAACTCAAGGCAAACATTGTTGCAGAAATTCGAACGCTACAGCCACAAGTTTTGAAAGATGTTATGGAAAATGCTCTAAAAAGAGCCCATCAGTGCGAAGCTGAAAACGGTGGTCATTTAAGAGACATCATTTTTCATACTTAGTATAAAAAAATTTCCATTTTGTATATTATATAATCTGAAAGAAAAAATAAAAAAAAGTTAATAAACAAAAAAGTTATTAAACTTTTACACCCCTTGGTTTCTTTTGGCCCACCCTGTATGAGGGAATTTAATTATTTTAAATAATTAGAATTATCTTTCTATTGCATGTGCAACCAACATTAGGGCGCAAAAAATAAAACTAGTATACATACATATTTTTCTTTAAAATATTTTGCAATTATTGCCAAATAAAAATAATAACTTTTTGTTGATATTAAGGTATTCAAAACAGTATCACGAAAATGATCTCGTATGCGGGTTTCGATATGAAAGAGTAATCAGAATACGTTGAAATTTTTACAGTAGGTGGATATTGATGTTGTTGGTTAATTTCTTGCAAATAGTGAAAATTAAAAAATTTTGAGTTAATACCCTCTTGTTGATCAAGTGCGATATGTATGTGTTCATAATTTTAAATAAAAAAATAATAACTTTAGGTTGCTTCTGCGAGAAATATTTTCTAAAGACATGTATGCTTAATATTAAAGGATCGCCAGGAAAAATATGTATAATAACTCTCCTTGACCTTGAAATGATAAACACGTTAATACGTGCATGTTTATTTGAACTTATTTTTTAAATGTTTTATTTATTTTGATATTTTTGATAACAAATACAAATATCATTTACTTTCTTTATATTATTTTTTTTTGACAAGAAATTACTATTTAATATTTTTCGCACGAATCGATACCTTACAAACAAAACATTAAGACAAGGGGCGACAAAATATTTTTAAAACCAAAAATTATTTGTTTATGCTCACTCAAACTTGAATTACATGTTAATAAAATTAACATGCTGTGTGTAATAAAATCTATCTTCTATAAAAATAAAATCAAATGCCGTTTGATGGTAATCGCATCACTTAAGAACGGAAGAACGGCTGCACCAATTTGACTAATCTTTTTTTCAGATCTTCATCATACCCCAGGTTTTAGGTTTAGGTTTAGGTTTTTACGGAGAGCAAAAATGACCATGCCCATTTTTCAAGTATCTAGAGAACTATAATAAGTTGATCTTTGCAATTTTGCACCAGTAACCCCCTTATTAATATGAATACATAGTATAGTGAAACAGTCAAAATTTATTATCGTGTACCTAGAGAATTACAACAGGTAGCGTCTTGAATCTTTGCACAAATAACTATCAGACTATTGTAAATAGTCTAGCAAAATATAGACTAAATTTAGACAAAGGGCGTAGTAGCTCACATATAAAATGAAAAATTATTATCGTATACCTAGAGAACTACAATAGGTAGGGTCTTGGAACTTTGCACAAGTAACCCTCATTCTAATGTGTATAGTCTAGCAAAATTTATAATAGATTGGGATAGTGAGCGTGTTAGCTCCCATACAAAGTGAAAAATTATTATTTTACACATAGAGAACTTTCACACTGCTTAGGGACTCATGCCCTCCTATTCGCATAAATAACCAAATGATACCGCAGCTTTCAGACGTTAAATAACTACAAAGTAAAATATTACTACATTTAAAACAAAAGTTTGATTATAAATGCAGAACATTTAAATTTTTAATTATTCTTTTAATAATATTTGGATTATATGGAAAATCAATAGAAGCATATATATTATTATATTCAGCACACATTCTTCGGAACGGATCAAGGTTGGCGTAATTAGTACGAAAATATTGAAGTTTAAGAGGAATATAATATCACAGTGCAACACGGAAAAAAATAACCATATACGGACACCACTACGTGATAAAAGACCAAAAAAAAGACCCCTGTCTCCACCCAGTTTTGCCCAAAGTCCTCCAGGTTTTTTTTATGGGCCCTCAAAGATGTGGGGCCTCGATGTCATTTTTGCAAAAAAATGATCATTTACTCAAGCTCATATTTTACAAACCGTTTGAAATTTTGATATACTCTCTGAGGCAAAGTTGTAGCTCTTGTCATAAAGAACAAAAATTGTTAACAAAATAAAATAAAATCAAAAAAACTTCATCTTCAAGGTCAAGATCGCAAAAAAACTTAAAAAAATTCATTTTTTTTACCTTTTTTTCCCTGTTCAGGTCCATAGGTAGCAAACCGTTCAAAATTCAAGGAAACAATCAACCACAAAAATTAACATAAGATCTCAATAAATAACTTTCTAGAACATATGAACTGCCTAGGAATGATTCTTAACACCGTTTAGGTAGCGCTTAGGTAGCCGCAAAAGTGAAAAATTTCCCGAAAATTTTTTAGCTACCTAAGCGCTACCTAAACGGTGTTAAGAATCATTCCTAGGAAGTTCATATGCTCTAGAAAGTTATTTATTGAGATCTTAGGTTCATTTTTGTAGTTGATTGTTTCCTTGAATTTTGAACGGTTTGCTACCTATGGACCTGAACAGGGGAAAAAAGGTAAAAAAAAATTTAATTTTTTAAAGTGTTTTGCGATTTTGACCTTGAAGATATAGTTTTTTTGATTTTATATGTTCACAATTTTTGTTATTTATGACAAGAGCTACAACTTTGCCTCAGAGAGTATATCAAAATTTCAAACGGTTTGTAAAATATGAGCTTGAGTAAATGATCATTTTTTTGCAAAAATGACATCGAGGCCCCACATCTTTGAGGGCCCATAAAAAAAAACCTGGAGGACTTTGGGCAAAACTGGGTGGAGACAGGGGTCTTTTTTTTGGTCTTTTATCACGTAGTGGTGTCCGTATATGGTTATATTTAAAAAATTACACAGTGTGTATCTTGAGGGATGATTTGGAACAATAAATTCTAATCTCTGGAGCAGGAACTGAGAATCAATATTTCCGTTTCTTAAATTCATAATAAAGGAGATGTTCGTATATATTCGTCTATTTTTTAGAATAGGAAGATTGATGAGTTCTAAGCGACTTTCATAAGATGGAAGATTAACACTAGGATTCCATGGGAGGTTACGTACGTAGGCAAAATACAAGGAATTATTTCTGAACAGATTCTATTTTTTTTTTTTTTTTTTAATATGTACATCATATTGTGGATCCCAAACTACGGAAGCATATTCTAAAATCGGTCTTTCAAGTGATGAGTATAACTGCCATGTGACATATGGATGGTCAAACTCTTTTCCCCAACGTTTAATGAAACCAGGCACGCCTTTTGCCTTATTTACAGTTTGCGCAATGTGTGAATTAAAATTTTATTTACTAACAAGCAATACACCAAGATCTAGAAATTCATTTACTTCTTCAAGGGAATATTCATTAATTTTATATCTACAGAGTACTGGACTTCCTCAGGTAAACAGCATATATTTACATTTTTTTTCAAATTTAACTCCATTAAGTTAACGATGCATCATTTGTTAAAATTTTTCAGATCCATTTGAAGAAAGGCACATTGATTTAAATCATTTATGCTAAGGAAAAAAGCTTAACATCAGCGGCATACATTAATATTTTGGAATGATGGATGCATGTTGGAAGATCATTGATAAATATTAGGAATAATAGTGGACCCAAATGACTAACTTGAGGTACCCCTGATGGAACATGAATTGGTTTAGACTTAATATTTCTGAATATAATGCATTGCTGTCTGCCCTTTAGATACGTGCATATCCACTTAAGGAGAACAGGACTTATTCCAATTTCGTCTCGCTTATATAAAAGAAGTTCGTGATTTACCTTATCAAACGCCTTACTTAAATCCGTATAAATAGTGTCAGTTTGCATATTGGCGTTAAATGATTTTATTACATTAGTTGAGAATAAAAAAAGATTTGTTGTGCTTGACCGGCCTTTTCTAAAGCCATGCATGGCGAGAGAAATGGTGAAACTTGATGTGATAGGATTTCTGTCACTATTTTTTCAAAAATCTTAGGTATAGAACTTAGTTTTGCAATGCCTCTATAGTTTGAGACATTGGATCTGCTACCAGATTTAAACAATGGAATTATATATGATTCTTTCCAAAGTGTGGGAAAATATTTTTAATTAAATAATTAATTAAAACAATATTAAAATAATATTCTAATTAAATAAATAATTGAATTAATTAAAAATTTAATTAAAGTTGTATTCGAAACTAATTAAAACTTTTAATTGGTGAAAATAATTTGTTCTATGTGTTATTGTATTTGTTTTCCATTTTTTCTACTCGCTATAAATTTTCCTGTTTACTAGACTGAAAATTTTGAAAAAGAAAATTCATAAACCAAAAACAACAAATTAACAAATTTAAATGTTTATTTTTTTTTTAACTAAATATTCCAATTACTTATTGTTAATAATGGTTACTGTTGCTTTTATGAACGAATAATTTTTTGTTGCTAGTGCAACTGCTGTAATTTACAGCTTAATATGGATTTAATACACCTGAAAGCTTTTTTATTCTTGCTATTTGGCCTTTGTGAGCGAGAGAGAGAGAGGGGGGTAATGCTACCAATTAAAATTGTATTTCTATAGAAACATTTTTATTTGGAAATAATGGTATGAAAATTATTGCTTTATAATATTTAAGCTGCTTAAAAGAGACAGAAGGAAGAAAAAAGCGAGTAAAACGTTGTGCTGAAAAATAAAATTTAAATTTTCCATATATTCACTCCTAAAGCTTGAAGGCTACAAGTAGTTGCGATTTTATTATTGAATATTTTGTAAAATATTTCTCTGAAGGAAAACAATTTATCATGAAAAGGGTGTTTTTTATAGAGGTATAGAACTTTAAGTTGGCATTACTTTTCAAGATGGCGACCGATTTAACAGCTGTCAAGTGATTTATTCTCAGTTTGCTTTGGCAATTCATAATGAATAGACTCACGCCTGAACAACGCTTGCAAATGCGCCAAAAACGAGATTACTGTTGTACCCGATTTTCATAAGCGAATTTTGTTTAGCGATGAAGCGCACTTCTGGTTGAATGGCTACGTCAACAAACAAAACTGCCGCATTTGGAGTGAAGGTAATCCTTAAGGGCATGTCGAATTGCCGTTACATCCAGAAAAACTGACTGTTTGGTGCGCTTTATGGGATGGTGGAATCAATGGTCCGTACTCTTTCAAAAACGATGGTGGCCAGAACGTTACAGTCAATGGTGATCGGTATAGAGCCATGATTACTAACTTTTTCATTCCTGAATTGAATAACCATGATGTCCAGGAGATGTGGTTTCAACAAGACGGCGCAACATGTCACACAGCTCATGCCACAATAGACTTATTGAAAGACACGTTTGGTGAACGCCTAATTTCACGTTTTAGACCTGTGAATTGGCCTCCAAGATCTTGTGCTTTAACACCGCTAGACTACTTTCTGTGGCGCTATGTAAAGTCATTGGTCTATGCGCATAAGCCACAAACGCTTGACCATTTGGAAGACAACATTCGCCGTGTTATTGCCGATATTTGTGGCCGGTTGGAAAAAGTCATCGAAAATTGGACGTCCAGATTGGACTACATCCGCGCCAGCCGTGGCGGTCATATGCCTGAAATCATATTTAAAATGTAATGCCACAAGATTATCTTTCGGATAAATAAAATTCATGTCAATCGAATAATCCATCGTTGTTTTATTGCAACTTAAAGTTCTATACCTCTATATAAAACGTCCTTTAGATAAAGAATTTATTATCGACTTTAAGAGAATTTTTTATTTCTTATTTCTGAAAAGAAAGGCTAGACAGTTGCGGTATGTTCGAACTCCTGTTGTCCGTCACGCAATTTACCTCGATAATCGATGGTTTTTTTTTCAGAAAACACTACCTCTGCTGAGAATTTGGTGGGAATCGAACCCACAACCTCCAGACTGATAGACTAGCGCGCTATCAATCCGTCTATCGAGGCACTTATTAGTACACAGAAAAAAAATATATTATCACCAATTAAAGGTTTTAATTGGTTTTAGATTAAAATTTAATTAAATAATTAATTGATTCAATTAATTGTTTAACTGATTGATTCAATTAATTTTAAACAATTAATTGAATCAATTAAATAATTAATTGATTCAATTAATTGTTTAATTTGGTTTTTCTTTTTTGTTCTGTTTTAAACAAATATATATTTGAATCAATTAACAAATTAATTGCACTAAAAAAAAATGCGCAGAAAAGTAGGTTTATGCCCCGCCAATTTACACACACACTTAGATTTCATCTTTTGTCCACCAGTAGTAGCAAGGCAATTGTTTACCCAAGAGTCTCTTTTTTACGGTTGTATCATTCCAGCGGCTACTTTGGCTTTGGCTCGAAGTAGATTTAGAAATAAGTTATGCTTCCCTGGTGCCTTGCTGCTTTTCTTAAATTCTATAATTATTTTAGTAGTCTCTTCTATAATGGGATGATTAATAGTTATTTCATTTCCACAAATCAAGCCTACCGAGACTTAGCGCTAGACCGGCCTATACACAGAAAAATTTTTTTCACCAATTAAAGGTTTTAATTAGTTCTAAATTAAAGTTTAATTAAGTTTTTAATTGATTCATATCAATACATATAATAAAACAGTATTTCATTCCGGTCTGTCTTTTTCTTTGTGTTCGCATCACGT
This sequence comes from Phasia obesa, assembly GCA_949628195.1. NCBI lineage: Eukaryota > Metazoa > Arthropoda > Insecta > Diptera > Tachinidae > Phasia > Phasia obesa. Next base: position 7,789,832 of record OX451218.1, read on the forward strand.
AAAGACTACGGGTTGGATTTAAACAAAATTTTGTGAGGGGGTACCTTGGTATCCTGATTCCAATATAGGATACTTTTTTTCCGCAAAAATATCTCATGTCCAAGAGCAAGTGGAGAAAAAGCTGTGAAAGTAGGCCGATTTTTTTTACCGATTTAAAGTTACTGCATACTTTAAGGCATCTTTTATTTTTGAAACCAGTACATTTTAAACAATGTTGCGCAACAGATGGCGCTGTTTTAAAATAATGAATAACTCATTAACTGTCTGTCTTTTACAAAGTTTTACAATAATTTTTCGAATCTAAGAATTTTATATAGATTTCAGACTTTTATCCAGGGATGGGTACCTTTCTATAAAGTAAAGCTGTAAGAGTCTTAAAATTTGATGCAGATTATATTTCAAAGCAAAATCCTACAAAATATTGTCACACACGTACACAACGTGTGTGGGTGTAAAGGAAGTGGCAAAATATTTTTAAAAAATAGATGAAAAATAAATTTCTCTTTTCTAAAAATTTTTTATTGCAATTTTAAAGCTAAATACAATACTTTTAAAATGTTAAAAACAGTTTGTTGCTATGCCAACGTACAATATACAAGCTTAAGTTGTTAATATCCTTTAGATATAATTCAAATCCGAGAAAACTCAAGTTGTACAAACAGCTTACTTTTAGTGCTCCTTAAAGTATGCCATCATTTTTATGAGAAACAAATAAACACTTATTTAACGCTTTTCAAACTAGATCTCGCTCCCGTTTATTTACAGAATTGTTATTGTTGGGTGGGTGAGTTTTCTTTAGCCTTCTGCAATAATGCAACACATTATTTTTAGATAGTTTTTCATACGACTATTTGTTATTTGTTGTTGTTGTTGTTGTTGTAGGTAACTATAGTTATAAGTAGTTCGCTCGTCATGGTAGTCCTAGTAGTAGTAGTAGTCGTAGTAGTGGTAGTAGTAGTAGTAGTAGTAGTAGTAGTAGTTGTCGTAACTTTGGCATCGATGTTCGTTCGAGTTTTAAAAGTAGTTGATCATCATAACAATTTGCGGTTTTTGTGGCTTTTGCCGTTAAAGCGGAAGTGTGTTTATGTGTTGTGTTGGTGTGTTTATTTGTGTTGTTAGTCGTCTGTCGTTCAGTTATGAATAGTTTTAGCAACAAAGTTGAGGTGTGGTTGTGTATTTTTTTTTATTTTTTTTTATTTTTAATTTAATTTCAGTGTCAGTGTGTTTGTTTAAGCAGGTTACTTAAACTAATGATGTTAAAGTTTAAAATAAAATACCGAACATATTTCATCAGGGTTATTATGAATTTAACCTATAACAAGGACAACAATAGTGTAGATTTTTTGTATTTCAGACGCCAGTTTTAAGTGGCAAATAAAGCTCTCAAAAAAAAAAAAAATACAGTGAAACCTCTCCTAACGGACACCTTCCATAACCGGACACCTCCTATAGCCGCACAAACTTTGCAGAACCGTGATTTTCAACTGTTTTTTCATACAAAATGTATTCCCATAACCGGACACTCTAATAACCGGACGCGGACACCAAAATTTTAAAATAATGATCTAAAAATCCCTCATAAGCGGACAAAAGCGTTAAAATCAAGACGAATTTATCAGAAAAAACGCCAAAAAATATACCAAATAAATACAACTGTTGTTAAGTTACTATTTTTTCCAAGTCTGTTTCATATTTGTGTTGATGCCATTCAATTTTGTGATTCCCCTTTTAACACCAATGACAAAGAAATTTCTATTTATTTGAACAAATTGTTTGATTAACTTGTTTGGATTGCTTTAGAATACAAAAAAAGAAATGGCAAATAAAAAAATAAGTTATCACTCAAAGAAAAAATAGAAATTATAAATGACAGGGAAAAGATTTCGGTGCGTGAAATCGCAAGGAAGTAAAGTCTTTTGAGTTTTTCTGCAAAACATTTTGTTGCATTTCTTTTATGTTTTAAGATTCAAAATTGGTAAAACACAGGCCGCAGAAATCATTAAAAATAAAGAAGTCATTCGTTCCAAATGGGAATCTGGAATAAATGAGCAGTTCAAGACCAAGCTGCCATCATTGATTCGTGGCTACAAGCAGTAGGATATTTACAATGCAGATGAAAGTGGGCTCTTCTTTCGTGCTTTACCTGATAAAACTCTTGCCTTAAGATCCGAAAAATGCGTTGGTGGAAAACTTTCGAAAGAAAGACTTACAATTTTGTTTTGTGCAAACTTAGCTGGAGAGAAAGAGCAACTGTTAGTCATAGGTAAAGCTGCCCGGCCTCGAGCGTTCAAGCATATTAATGTAAAAGATTTAGCAGCAATTTGGAAATTAACAAAAAGGCATGGATGACTCGAGATATCATGATTGAATGGCTACAGCAATTCAATAGGAAAATGAGATCTCAGAAACGTAAAATTCTCTTGTTCTTGGATAATGCAGCATCTCACCCTAGGGAATTGAATTTATCAAATATAAACCTCTTATTTTTGCCTCCAAATACAACTGCAGTTTGCCAACCTCTTGATCAGGGCATTATCCAAAATTTTAAGGTTCACTATAGATACTATCAAAGGTTGATACATCAAATTCCGCAGCAGATCTTGCAAAATCTACTGACATTCTTGAGGCTTTATACTTCATTCAATCCTCCTGGGATAAAGTTGAATCAGCAACAATAATAAAACTGCTTTCGGAAAGCAGGATTTTCAGAATCTATTGATGACCTTCCGGATTTTGATGCCGAAGATGATATCCCACTGGCAACGTACGCAAATTTAGTAGAACTGTTCCCTCAATCAAATGGATTTGACGAGTTCTTAAAAGTAGATGAAATCGTATTCATTGAAGATGACTGTATAGAAACATTATATCCAAGCGCTGTTATGGAGATAAACGAGTCTGAAGATTCTGAAGACGAGGTGCATGTAGAAATGCCTGATCCCATAAACTCTTCTGATGAAGCATTAAAACAAATTGTTCGTTTGAAGCATTTTGCAAAAGACGACTTCGTCGCGTTCCAACAGATAAAAAATATTGAAAGTCATTTTGAAACTCAACAACTCAAATTGAGCCGGTCTAAATTAAAACAGTCAAACCTGAATCAATTTTTTCGACCGCAGTAGAAAGCTTAGCATTATAAAATAAAAAGATGTATTAAAAAAAAAAAAAGTTGTACCTCTTTTAAGCGGACACCTCTTATAACCGGACAAAAATGCCGCGACGGTATGTGTCCGGTTATGAGAGTTTTCACTGTATTTTTATTTTTAAAAGTTTTTTTTTAACTAAATTGAAAATTTTAATTTTTCCCAAAAAAAAATTATTTTTTTTTAGTTTTTTTTTTTTTATAAAATGTAAGTAAACCCATTTCACCTTTTCCAACCACTTAAATATTTCTCTTTTCCATGTGCCATTTTTCTGTTAAACTATCTTTTTAATTAACAAAAATACCATTTTAATTACGTACTTTAACAAGTTGTAGCTCTTATTTACTTGAGTTAATAACCCAGCATTTTATTGCCTTCTTTGCTCAAGCTCATAAGCAGTTGTTGCTGTTCTTAAGCGCAAACAAACCGCACAATTTATACTGGTTTATATGTGTTAAAAGAAATAAACTTTTGATGGAGCTTAAAGGATTAACAGAAAGAATTTTTTTTTAAAGTATGTATGTATGTGTTGTTAGTTGAGGTGCAAAAGCTTTATACAGTTAAATGCTAAAAATTATGAAATAAAAATAATCTTTAAATAATAATAAAAAAAATATCACAATTGCAACAATAATACAGGATGTTGTTCCCCTCAGCTAGGTGAAACCTCACGTATCATAAGAACTTTCATCATCCAGCCAGCACATTGATCACGTACAAATACTCGTCATTAGTCTCGTCCATTAACTCGTCTACAGTCTTATCTTATGACTCATTGCAGTCTTAAGTATTGCCTGCCTGTAATCTCGTCTGTAGTCTCACCTGTAGTGTCGTCTAAAGCCTCGTTTATTGACTTGTTTAGGGTCTCGACGATTGTCTTGTTTAAAGTCTCGTATATTGCCTCGTCTTAGGTTTCGTCTATTGACTCGTATAAAGTGACACCTCTTAAGAGTCGTATAAAGTCTCATCTATTGACGCGTCTTGTGAAATAATACAGTCTTAACTATTGCCTGCCTGTAATCTCATCTGTAGTCTCGCCTGTAGTCTCGTCTAAAGTCTCGTGTTCGGCTGAAAGTCTCGTATATTGCCTCGTCTTAGGTTTCGTCTATTGACTCGTATAAAGTAACTATTCTTAAAAGTCGTCTAAAGTCTCGTCTATTGACTCGACTTAAGGCCTGTCCAACTCGTCTAAGGTCTTATGTATTAACTCGCATTGTCTTTTTTATTGACTGATTTTAATCGCGACTCGCCAAATAATTAGTCTATAGTCTCGCCTATATTTTAGTCCATAGTCTCGCCTGTTGACACGGAAATATTCTAGTCTATAGTACCGTCTTTTGATTCGCCAAAAGTCTATTCTGCTGACCCGACAATATTCTAGTCTACAGTATCGTCTGTTGCCTCACCAATACTCTAATCTATAGTATAGCCTTTTGACTCTTCAAAAATGTTGTACACAGTTAAAAGTCTCGCCTATTGACTTGCCAATATTCTAGTCCACAGTCTTGCCTGTTGACTCGGCAATAGACTAGTCTACAGTTTCGCCTGTTGACTTACCAATATTCTAGCCTATAGTCTCACCTATTGACTCGCCAATAGTCTAGTCTATAGTCTCACCTGCTAACTCACCAATAGTCTAGTATATAGTCTCGCCTATTGACTCAGCAATAGTCTATAGTCTCGCCTATTGACTCGCCAATAGTATTTTCTATAATATCCCCTATTACTCGCCAATAGTCTAGTCTATAGTCTCGCCTATTGACTCGCCAATAGTCTAGTCTATAGTCTCGCCTATTGACTCGCCAATAGTCTAGTCTATAGTCTCGCCTATTGACTCGCCAATAGTCTAGTCTATAGTCTCGCCTATTGACTCGCCAATAGTCTAGTCTATAGTCTCGCCTATTGACTCGCCAATAGTCTAGTCTATAGTCTCGCCTATTGACTCGCCAATAGTCTAGTCTATAGTCTCGCCTATTGACTCGCCAATAGTCTAGTCTATAGTCTCGCCTATTGACTAACCAATAGTCTAGTCTATAGTCTCGCCTGCTGACTCACCAATAGTCTAGTCTATAGTCTCGGCTGTTGACTCACCAATAGTCTAGTCTATAGTCTTACCTATTGACTCGCCAATAGTCTAGTCTATAGTCTCGCCTATTGACTCGCTAATAGTCTAGTCTATAGTCTCGCCTGTTGACTCGTCAATAGTCTAGTCTATAGTCTCGCCTATTGACTCGCCAATAGTCTAGTCTATAGTCTCGCCTATTGACTCGCCAATAGTCTAGTCTATAGTCTCGCCTATTGACTCGCCAATAGTCTAGTCTATAGTCTCGCCTATTGACTCGCCAATAGTCTAGTCTATAGTCTCGCCTATTGACTCGCCAATAGTCTAGTCTATAGTCTCGCCTATTGACTCGCCAATAGTCTAGTCTATAGTCTCGCCTATTGACTCGCCAATAGTCTAGTCTATAGTCTCGCCTATTGACTCGCCAATAGTCTAGTCTATAGTCTCGCCTATTGACTCGCCAATAGTCTAGTCTATAGTCTCGCCTATTGACTCGCCAATAGTCTAGTCTATAGTCTCGCCTATTGACTCGCCAATAGTCTAGTCTATAGTCTCGCCTATTGACTCGCCAATAGTCTAGTCTATAGTCTCGCCTATTGACTCGCCAATAGTCTAGTCTATAGTCTCGCCTATTGACTCGCCAATAGTCTAGTCTATAGTCTCGCCTATTGACTCGCCAATAGTCTAGTCTATAGTCTCGCCTATTGACTCGCCAATAGTCTAGTCTATAGTCTCGCCTATTGACTCGCCAATAGTCTAGTCTATAGTCTCGCCTATTGACTCGCCAATAGTCTAGTCTATAGTCTCGCCTATTGACTCGCCAATAGTCTAGTCTATAGTCTCGCCTATTGACTCGCCAATAGTCTAGTCTATAGTCTCGCCTATTGACTCGCCAATAGTCTAGTCTATAGTCTCGCCTATTGACTCGCCAATAGTCTAGTCTATAGTCTCGCCTATTGACTCGCCAATAGTCTAGTCTATAGTCTCGCCTATTGACTCGCCAATAGTCTAGTCTATAGTCTCGCCTATTGACTCGCCAATAGTCTAGTCTATAGTCTCGCCTATTGACTCGCCAATAGTCTAGTCTATAGTCTCGCCTATTGACTCGCCAATAGTCTAGTCTATAGTCTCGCCTATTGACTCGCCAATAGTCTAGTCTATAGTCTCGCCTATTGACTCGCCTATTGACTCGCCTATTGACTCGCCAATAGTCTAGTCTATAGTCTCGCCTATTGACTCGCCAATAGTCTAGTCTATAGTCTCGCCTATTGACTCGCCTATTGACTCGCCAATAGTCTAGTCTATAGTCTCGCCTATTGACTCGCCAATAGTCTAGTCTATAGTCTCTCCTATTGACTAACCAATAGTCTAGTCTATAGTCTCGCCTGCTGACTCACCAATAGTCTAGTCTATAGTCTCGGCTGTTGACTCACCAATAGTCTAGTCTATAGTCTTACCTATTGACTCGCCAATAGTCTAGTCTATAGTCTCGCCTATTGACTCGCTAATAGTCTAATCTATAGTCTCGCCTGTTGACTCGTCAATAGTCTAGTCTATAGTATCACCTGTTGACTCGCCAATAGTCGAGACTATAGTTTGGCATGTTAACACACCAATAATCTAGTCTATAGCCTCGCCTGTTAACTCACTAATAGTCTAGTCTATAGCCTCGCCTTTTGTCTTAACTATTGCCGAGTCTACAGTTTTGTCGGTTGACTTCTCAATAAACTAGTTTTGCCAAAAGTCTTGTGTGCAGTTTTTATGTATAAATATTGGTCTATAGTCTTGTTTTGTAGCTGCTAGTAAATAGCATCGTTAATAATCTTTTTTAATGTCTCATCTATTCGACTTGACTCTATGTTTAATTTTTAGTCTCGTTTTTTTTACTCGTCTATATTCTTACATATTATTTCTTATGATCTTAATTAATGACATCGTGCGATTTTAACCCGTTATATATTTTCTTGTGGGGGGTTACCTTAAGTAGCAGGTTTAGAAAAATAATTTACAAAAGCCGGTATTTACCATATCATCGGTCAAATTTAGCCTGATTTATGCGCCAGAGTCATGGAAAACTTAAATTTCGAATGCGGCCCACCTAGCAAAACCACGGTGGACCTTTGCATGTTGTTATGTTTCATACACAATGACCTTTATAGCGATTATATCTCGCACATACTTTGTTCTGTGTAAATTTAAAGATAGGAAGCGCCTAATGCAAGACCTTTTAGTCTCGGCCAGGCACAGAAAAAATTTGTTGCACCAATTAAGATTTTAATTAATTTAAAATTAAGGTTCAATTAATATTTTAATTGATTTAAATATACATTTGTTTAAAACAGAACAAACGAAAAATCTTAATTAAACAAATAATTGAATCAATTAAATTTTTAATTAAATTTTAACCTCAAACCATTTAAAACCTTTAATTGGTGAAAATATTTTTTTTCTCGGTGTGGTCTTGTCTAAAAATTTGTTAAAACTTGTTCTTCATATCGTTTAAATTCATGTCTTTAAATTGTTTTTTTTTTTTCTAAAAATAAATATAGAAAATACCATTATTTTTTTTTTTTAATATAAAAATCATTTAATTTTAAAGTATTGATGAATTTATAAACAGCATCGCAATAATTTGTTTCCCAAAATTACCCCAACCATTGTTTGTAGTAAAGTTTCCCTTACAAACCCACCCATTTACTAAAATGTTTTAAAACTTTTTAATTGCATCCCAACAACCCCTGCATATTTCCATTTCTATTTCTAACCTCACTTTTCCGTTTTGACCAGCTTTGTAGTTTTAGCTTTTATTTAATTAATTATTTTTAAATTTAATAAATTAGCAAACCATAATACCGATTGGTGGACTAAACATAACATGTAAAAATGTTTATGTGTTTCACATAATATTGTTAACAACAAATAATTATGAAAAGGCTATGACAGACACTCTTTTACAGTGGGCTATTAGGCATTTTGTTATTGTTATACTCGTTCCATATACAGCTTATGTTAATAAGTTATAATTGATAGTAAGAGGGCATTACAATATACAAATAATAATATAATGAGGCGAGTATATGTATCGGGTGGTTAAATTTTAAAGGCCGATGTTGAATGTGAACCACACCTAAACGTCAAGATTTTCTTCTGCCTTTAATTTGACATTTCTCAATTCCAGACTAACTCAATTTGAACCATGGCGAGATACACAATCGAGCAATGGTCGGAATGGTGGCAAGAAATGGCAACAGTGGATGATCAATTTTCGTAGAAAGTCATCTTCAGTGATGAAGCACATTTTCTATCACCCCCCCTGTGGATTCGCCAATAAGCAGAATTGCCGCATTTGGGCGAATGATAATCCAAGAGTGATTGTCGAAAAACCACTGCACCCACAAAGAGTGACTGTTTTTGGTGTGGTTTATGAGCTGGCGGCATCATCGGTCGGTATTTTTTCCAAAATAAGGATGGTACGGTCAGGCAGTTACTGTAGGTAGCGCTTAGGTAGCCGCAAAAGTGAAAAATTTCCCGAAAATTTTTTAATTCATTTCGGCTACCTAAGCGCTACCTAAAAGGTATTAAGAATCATTCCTAGGAAGTTCATATGTTCTAGAAAGTTGTTTATTGAGATCTTAGGTTCATTTCTGTAGTTGATTGTTTCCTTGAATTTTGAACGGTTCGCTACCTATGGACCTGAACAGGGGAAAAAAGGTAAAAAATTGAATTTTTTAAAGTTTTTTGCGATTTTGACCTTGTAGATGAAGTTTTTTTGATTTTTTATGTTCACAATTTTTGTTCTTTATGACAAGAGCTACAACTTTGCCTCAGAAAGTATATCAACCTTTCAAACGGTTTGCAAAATATGAGCTTGAGTAAATGATCATTGTTTGCAAAAATGCCATCGAGGTTCCACATCTTTGAGGGCCCATAAAAAAAAAACCTGGAGGACTTTGGGCAAAACTGGGAGACAGGGGTCTTTTTTTTTGGTCTTTTATCACGTAGTGATGTCCGTATATGGTTATTTTTTTTCGTGTTGCACTGTGTAATTGAACCATACCAATATTATTGAAATAAAAAGAAATGACAATAATTTACGAAATAATTTGTGTTTTCTTCAAAATCAACATGGTCCCTTACAAATTTAACCACCCTTTAGTTATTTAATTAAAATTTAATTCAAAAATCTACCAAATAAAATCTTTAATTGGTGAAAATAATTTTTTCTGTGTATCTGCAAAGAAATAAAATAAATAACTTTAAAAATCAAAAAGTTATAAACATTTTAAGTCTGTCAGCCAAAGTTGGCCCACCCTGTATTTGAAAGATATATAAGGCTGGAGTACATGATTGACTATATGTATATGTAAAATTAGGTTTAGTTATACAAAGCTCTTCGGCCGAAAAATAGTATTTAATCAATTTGTTAGCAGTTTGGCTGGTCCTCAAGCTGGTCTCATAAGTCTAGCTTTAATGTAGTCTAAAGCCTGGCTTATAATTTGTTAAAATATCTAGAGATTAGATTTTGTTCGTTTTATGGCCTGGTGTAAATTTTATTGCTAAATTAATAAATTAATTATTTTAGGCTTAAGTTTTTATTTATAAAGAGATAAAGAAAAATTAGATACCAGCAAAGCAGAATGCATTTTCTAGACAGCTACGTCCATCATCAGTACTCTTTGTATCAATCTACTCGGTAATTCATTTATTAATTCAAAAATAGTTCAAATAAAAATCATATAAATTTTACTGCTAAATTTTGTTCTTCATTTTATTTTTTATCATCTCGAGTGTAGTGACTTTCACAGCCCTGCCTTAAGTCTAGTAGTGTTTCTTATGTTAATGGCTTCAATTTCCTTTTCCATTCCCATTTACTTTTGTTTTTAATTGTTAAGCTTATTAAATAATTAAAAACAAACAAGAATGTGTTGTAAAGAGAGAGAAAAAAACTTTTGAGAGAAAAACATTAACTTAAAGTTTATTTTAATCTGAAATATTATAGTTTTTCCTCGCCTCCAACCAGGCTGGGCTTTAGTGCTTAAATGTGTGTTGCTGTTTATGAAATGTTTTTATTTTTTTTTTGTTTATAAATTTTATTCATGTAAATTATTATGAAAATTATATTTTTTTGTAGCCGAGACATAAATGAAAAAGGATCCAAAGCCATAATGAAACTGTTTGGATTTCCAAGCAACAACCTACGAGCAATTTAAAGGGAAACCATTTATAAAGTTTTTTTTTTTTTAATAAAAATTATTCTATTAGTTTGATTTCGGTTAACTTTAAATATAAATTTAAAACCTTACGTCCTTTTTTACCAGCTCACCAAAAACTCTATATGCATTTGAAAGGCTTTCATACGAAGTTACTTTGTTTTTTAATAGACATTTAGTTTTGTTTTATCCTTATGACTTGTTGCTTTTGTTGTTTATTAAAATATATACATATCTATAAATATAATAAAACTGTAACAGGACCATTTATGCACATGAAATATTTTTTTTAAATTTTGTTGCTGCTGCAGTTAAGGGAATACAAAACAGCAAATTTAGGAATTTTTGTCTGTTTGTGTTTGCATCACTTAAAAACTACTGGATGAATTTTAATAAAATTTTGTGAGGAGGTACCTTAGTATCTTGGTTCAAATATAGGATACTTTTTTCGGCAAAAATATATTATTTCCAAGAGAAAATAGAGAAAAAAGTAGTGAAAGCACGCAACTTTACCAATTTAAAGGTACTGCAAACTAGGCAGCACCTTTTATTTTTGTCAGCACGAAATTGAATTGAACTCTACAATAATTTTAGTATTTTATATAAATTTTAGAATTATATCCAGGGATGGGTACCTCTATATTAAGAAAATACATAAACCATAATTGAAACACTTTAAAAGTAAAAGTCATAAAATTTGATGTGGATTACTTTGAAAAAAAAAATCGAACAAAATATTGTTAGGGCGCTTACAGCGCGGCGGGCACAGCTAGTCTATAAATATAATAAAACTGTAACATGACCGCATCTCTACATGAAATATTTTTTGAAAACTTTGCTACTTAACCGACTGCAGCAGTAATCGAAAGAGAATTCAAAGCAGCAAATTTTAGAATTTGTATCTGTCTGCATGTGTTTACATTACGTAAAGTTTTCACTGAATATAATTTAATAAAATTTTATGGAAAGATACCTTCTAAGTACCTGGGTTCAAATATAGGATATTTTTTTCGTGCGAAAATAGCTCATTTCCAAGCAAAAGTTGCAATTAAAAAGTGGAAGTACGAAATTTTTCTTCAATTTAATAATAATGAAAACTTGGCAGCACCTTTTATTTTTAAAACATTAAAAATTTAGGACACTATTTGCAGAGCCATTGAATATGAAAGTTATTATCTAGGTATTTTCGATAAATTTTTTATTTTATTAATTAAAATTTATTATTTCGAAAATTTTTTGTAAAATTTTACTGAAAATTTTTTAAAAAATTTTATCGAAAACTTTTTGTAAAAATTTGCTATAAAATTTTATGTAAAATTTGATATAAAATTTTATGTAAAATTTGATATAAAATTTTATGTAAAATTTGATATAAAATTTTATATAAAATATGCAATAAAATTTTAAAATCATTTCCTATAAAATTTTACAAAAAAATTGCTATAAAAGTTTACAAACAATTTGCTATAAAATTTTACAAACAATTTGGTATAAAACGCACAAAAAAAATTTACAAAAAATTTTCTATAGAATTTTACGAAAAATTTTCTATAGAATTTTACGAAAAATTTTCTATAGAATTTTACGAAAAATTTTCTATAGAATTTTACGAAAAATTTTCTATAGAATTTTACGAAAAATTTTTTATAGAATTTTACGAAAAATTTTTTATAGAATTTTACGAAAAATTTTTTATAGAATTTTACGAAAAATTTTCTATAGAATTTTACGAAAAATTATCTATAGAATTTGACGAAAAATTTTCTATAAAATTTGTGGAAAAATTTTCTATAAAATTTGTGGAAAAATTTTCTATAAAATTTGTGGAAAAATTTTTATATAAAATTTGTGGAAAAATTTTCTATAAAATTTGTGGAAAAATTTTCTATAAAATTTGTGGAAAAATTTTCTATAAAATTTGTGGAAAAATTTTCTATAAAATTTGTGGCAAAATTTTCTATAAAATTTGTGGAAAAAATTTTCTATAAAATTTGTGGAAAAATTTTCTATAAAATTTGTGGAAAAATTTTCTATAAAATTTGTGGAAAAATTTTTATATAAAATTTGTGGAAAAATTTTCTATAAAATTTGTGGAAAAATTTTCTATAAAATTTGTGGAAAAATTTTCTATAAAATTTGTGGAAAAATTTTCTATAAAATTTGTGGAAAAATTTTCTAAAAATTTGGGGAAAAATTTTCTATAAAATTTTGGGGAAAAATTTTCTATAAAATTTGTGGAAAAATTTTTCTATAAAATTTTTCTATAAAATTTGTGGAAAATTTTCCATAAAATTTTTTTCTATAAAATTTTTCAAAAATTTTTTATAAAATTAAAAAAAAAATTTTTTAAAAATTTTATAGCATATGTTTTGTAAAATTTTATAGCAATTTTTTGTAAAATTTTATAGAATTATTTTTGATAAAACTTAATAGATCATTTTTTTTAAACTTAAGAGAAATTTTTTTGTTAAAATTTAATAGAAAATTTTTTGTACAATTTTATAGAATATGAAATTATAGAATTATTTTTGTATAATTTTATAGAATTGTTTGTGTTAAAATTTTATAGAAATTTTTTGTTAACATTTTATAGAAATTTTTTTGTACAATTATATAGAAAAAAATTTTTTTTTAAATTTTATTTAAAATTTTTTGTTTAAATTTTATCGAAAATTTTTTGCTGAAATTTTATGGAAAATTTTTTGTTAAAATTTTATAGAAAATTTTTTGTTAAAATTTATCGAAAATTTTTTGTTAAAATTTTATCGAAACTTTTTCGTTAAAATTTTATGGAAAATTTTTTGTTAAAATTTTATCGAAAATTTTTTGTTAAAATTTTATCGAAAATTTTTTTGTTAAAATTTTATCGATATTTTTTTATAAAAATTTTATCGATAATTTTTTATTAAAATTTTATCGATAATTTTTTTATAAAAATTTTATGGATAATTTTTTGTAAAAATTACATGGAAAATTATTTGTAAATATAAAAGAACCGTGATAAAATATAGCTGGGCATGGTTTTTCACCTCGAATGCAATTGGCTGCAGTTGCTGAATTGCACTAGCGAAATTTCCGAATTTAGTCCGGGCAGATTGGTGGGCTTAAATTTTCTGTATCTCTTCTGGTGCCTTGGTAAAGTTGATTTAAATCCGAACAACGCTTAAATGTGTAGAAATTACACACGTAATAACAAACTTATATACTTACATATACCATTTCCACCTCAAGGCATAAAAAAGTTGATACAAGAAGAGGTTTGAAAGTAACCACTGTAAAGTTATCAAAGACACCAACCTTCCTGAACTGCCTTATCATGACACTTACCTAAAGCAGTGCATTAAAAAATAAAAGCTTTTAAATGTTCTCTTTAAGAAAAAGTAATATATTTTATTTAAATAAGTTATTAATTGGTGTTTATTTTTGTTTTCATTAAATTTGCGTTTCTTTTTTCTTTTTACAAAAATTAACTTAAATTTAAAAAAAACTTTTTTTAAATTTTTATAGAATTATAATTTCTAAGCTAAAAGCTTTAAATACTAAGGAAATTATTAGGACATATTATTAAAATGCAACTAAAACTGTAATAATTAAAAAAATATTATTAATATTAATTTTAATTATTTAATAATAAAAATTAAAAATATATAAAAGAAAAAATAAATTACTAAATTTCAGTCTTCAAGTGCTTAGAAAATGATTTTGTTTAACTTAATTAAATATTAAAATATTTGCTTTTAAAACTAGAAAATTAAATTAAATATAATATTAATTCAAAGTTAAAATAAAAAAAATTAAAAATATTTTATATTTTCCTTTAATAATCCTCTTCTAAATTCTTCTTTTTATGCGTCAATTGCTTTTCTTGTTGCTGTGTTTCAGTTAAATTTTGTTCTGGTTCTGGTTGTGGTTGTTTTGGTTCGTTCCCTCCAAATGCTTCTTCCTTCTGACTGGTGGTCTGCTGTACTTTTTGTCCCTCCTCCTCCTCATCTACATCCACATTTGTTTCACTCATACTTCTTTTAGGCGACAAGGATGTTGGTGATGAACCTGAAGAAGGTGTCAGCGAGGAGGAAAATGTTGTTGAGAAATCGGTTGCGTTATTAATTTCAGTTTCCAATTCAGAGAATATATCGATGAGATTATTAATGCCAATCAAATAGCCATCCTCATGACTGCCCACCTTCCAGGTGCTGGAATGGTCAATGTAATGATTTTCAGGCAAAAGAATAGTTTTGGCAAAATCTATTAACCAAACATTGGCCTGTTTGCGATCGTGTACGAAGAGCAGCGAAGAACCGATAACTTCGTGACTACGAAAGAAGTCTGAACATTCAAGGGTGGCGCGTATAGCACGCAAACGTTGGATATAACGGGACTGAAATTTTTAGAAACAAAAATAATAAAAGAATAAATATTGAATTTCGAAATCTCGAAAATTTGTTTACAGTTTAAGAAGTTTAGTCTTGAAGTCTTGTTTGCAAGTCTGTGCTTAATATAAGGTCTACTTTAGTTTACAAATATAGAATTGTTTAAGTAAGGCTTAAGTTCTATTTAAAATTTAAACTAAAAGCCGAGCTTGATTGTCCTAAGTAAATGTCTTTTTAATGTCTTGTTCTATCATTTGTTGGCAGTCTAGTTAAGAGTCTAGTTGAATAGCAATCATCCAGGGTCAAGATTATCATTAATGTAAGATTATCATAAAGCAGACAACTTCCTTAATGGAACCCTATTCAACTTGTTTAAAGTTAATTCTAAGAAATATCCAGTTTAAAGACTTATTTTCTTACAAACAGGCTTAAATACCATGATTATAGGCTTAAGAATGTCTTGTTTAATAATTAGTTAATATTCTATCTCAAAACTACAGTAACATCTAGGTTAAAGCCTGGTTTAAGCCTTGCTTAAGGCTAATTCCAGTAAATATCCAAAACGAAGCCCAGTTTTGGTATGTAGAGTTTTGGAAGGTAGAGTCAACACTTTCCCATTTTCAGTTTACGTTCAGTAAAAATCCAGTTCAAAAACAAATTTTTTTTATATTAAAGCCGGCTTAAGAAGTCAGAGTAAAGCCAAAATAATGTATTGTTCAAGAAATACTGGAGAATTTAGCTAAAAAGTTCAGAAAATGTCCAAGCTAAAGCCTAGTTTAGGTATTGTTTAAGCTTTAGTCATTAAATATACAGTTTTATAATTGCTCCAGTAATAGACATTGGTCAAAGCCTAGCTTACGTAACGCTTAAGTTAAATATTTAGAAACAACCAGCATATTGTTTTATTTTTTAAATAAAGCCGGGCTTTAATATCTTGAGTAAAGCGTTCAATAAAATTTATTTCTTTTACTAAAGCCAGGCTTAAATATCAATAATGTCTTGCTCATAGCTATATAGCTGAGTCCAGCAAACACCAGGCATTAACTTTGTGTAAGCTTCTTTAAAAATTGGTCCTGTAAAACAGCCATTGGTCAAAGCCTAGCTTACGTCACGCTTAAGTTAAATATTAAGAAACAACCAGCATATTGTTTTATTTTTTAAATAAAGCCGGGCTTTAATATCTTAAGTATAAAGTACAGTTTCAAGTTACGTTTAAAAACATAAAGTTCAAAAACTAGTTTTTTAACTAAAGCTAGGCTTAAATATCAATAATGTCTTGCTTAATATTAAATAACGTATATAGCGGAAAAGTCCAGCAAACATTTAGGCACGATCTTTGTGTAAGCCTTGTTAAAAATTGGTCCAGTAAAAAATAGCCAGTTCAAAGCCTAGTTTATGTCACACTTAAGTTAAATATTTAGAAACAACCAGCATAAAGAGTAGTTTTTTTAATAAAGCCGAGCTTTATTATCTTGAGTGAAGCCTGCAATAAAGTCCAGTTTCAAGTTACTTTTAATAAACAGCCAGTTCAAAAACTATTTTTTTTTAACTAAAGCCAGGCTTAAATATCAATAATGTATTTTTGAATACTAAATAGCGTGTTTAGCTGAAAAGTCCAGCACACATCCAGACATGATCTTTGTGTAAGCCTTGTTTAAAATTTAGTCCACTAATTAGCCAGTTCAAAGCCTAGCTTACGTCACGCTTAAGTTAAATAATTAGAAACCCCTAACATAAAGAGTGGTTTTATTTTCTTAATTATCTCTGGCTTTAATATCTTGAGAAAAGCCTTCGATAAAGCCTTGCTCAGGAAATAGTCCGTAGTCTAGCTGAAATCTCCTGTATACATCTACATCAAAGCCTATGTTGAGTCTTGTTCAAACTCTAGTTTAATTTTGCAAATAAAGCCGGGCTTTAATATCATAACTAAAGCTCTAATATTGTTTTAGATCAAGGTATAGTTCAAAATTAAGCTGTAACGACTAGTATGCACGTTAAAAGCCTAGTTTTAATCATGTTTAAGGTTAAGTCCAATTTGAAGTCATGTTAAGGGTTTGCTTCTAGTTAAGTATAAAATGAAGCCTCATATTACAACCTAATTTAAGAGTTGTTTAAAATAAATCACAACAACTGAAAGCACAGCAATTTAAAGCCCAGCTTAAAAACTAATTGTAAGTCTAGTTTACGCTTTAAGAAAATTCTAGTTAAAAATTATTTTAAAATCTATTTAAAAGTCTTTAAAAAAACGTTTACCTTTATTTAAGGTTCAGAATCAAGCTGTAAAGTCTGGCAGGCAAGTTCAAAGCCTAGTTTTAATCATATTTAAGGTTAAGTCCAATTTAAAGTCTTGTTAAGGGCTTGTTTCAAGTTTAGTGAAGCTTCATATTAAAACCTAAACTAGAAGTTGTTTAAAGTAAACTGCAAAAAAAATTTACAGGAGAGTTAAAATTTTATCGAAAATTTTTTGTTAAAATTTTATGGAAAATTTTTTGTTAAAATTTTATAGAAATTTTTTTGTAAAATTTTATAGAAAATTTTTTGTTAAAATTTTATAGAAAATTTTTTGTTAAAATTTTATAGAAAATTTTTTAGAAATTTTTTTGTAAAATTTTATAGAAAATTTTTTGTTAAAATTTTATAGAAAATTTTTTGTTAAAATTTTATAGAAAATTTTTTGTTAAAATTTTATAGAAAATTTTTTGTTAAAATTTTATAGAAAATTTTTTGTTAAAATTTTATAGAAAATTTTTTGTTAAAATTTTATAGAAAATTTTTTGTTAAAATTTTATAGAAAATTTTTTGTTAAAATTTTATAGAAAATTTTTTGTTAACATTTTATAGAAAATTTTTTGTTAAAATTTTATAGAAAATTTTTTGTTAACATTTTATAGAAAATTTTTTGTTAAAATTTTATAGAAAATTTTTTGTTAAAATTTTATAGAAAATTTTTTGTTAAAATTTTATCGAAATTTTTTTTTTTTAATTTTATCAAAATTTTTTTTTTTTAATTTTATCGATTATTTTTATATTAAAACCTAAACTAGAATTTGTTTAAAGTAAAAAAAAAATTACAAGAGCCACTTAGAACCCAGCTTAAAAACAAATTGTGAGTCTAGTTTCACGCCTTAAGAAAATTCCAATAAAAAATAATTTAAAAATCTATTTCTCTACTTGGAGTCTATTAATTCTAATTAAAAGTTAAATTCGAAAAAAATTAGTTTAAGGTTTGATCAAGTTTGAAGTCTAGCTTTATGCAAGCCGACCTTCAAAATCTTATCTGTAGTCTTTGCCTCACAATAAGTTTAGTTTTCAGTCTCATTTTTTGTTAAGGCTTTAGAAAGGCTAATTCAAGAGCCTAGATACTCACCAATGCATGCGGAAAACCATTTATAAATTCACGAAAAGCGGATTTGATTTGCTCACGGGACTTTGTTGTCTTAAAATCTTTCGAACTAGTGCCATCGCTTTTCTTTATGCCCTGCAAAAGTTAAGTTAACAATAATTAATTAAAGGAATTTTTTTTTTTTTTTGATAAAAAAAAATTCTCTAAAAAAACCCACCTCAATGCGAAAGCCCAAAGTGGCCGTACTGGATATAGTTTCACGCCACACCATATAGCGTGGCTTAGTTACACCCTTGGCCTTGTGCTCATCATCATTGGGAGCATTCGGATCAATTTGTATCATTTTCTCATACATATCTTTGCGCAATTTGGGTTTCTCCTTGGCCTTCGACAGCTCTTCCTCCAAATAGGTGCGCACACCAATTTTACAGTCCATAACACAGGGCTGATAGAAATCGCTTAATAAATCCTGCAGCTGAAGATATACTAGAAGGAAAGAGAAAACAATATTTTTTAATTTAATTTAAATTAAATATTAAAGGTTTTTAAGGTTCTAACTTACACTCGCCATCTTCACTAGTCACTTGGCCCTTATACTCCGGCACATAGGGCCTCAAGACATCTTTCATGAGGATGTGAAAACAATCTTCTTCCTTGGGACACAGCTTCTTCAACACTGTACCCTGCTCGGGTCCCGCCTTAAAATTACCCTGATGCCCAGCCAATTGGACCCATGGATAACGCTGCTTTTTGTATGTTTGAAAGAAGGGAGTCCACTGTACTATGTTGCGTATCTTACGCCAACCAGAGGGCTGCAAAATATCACATGGCAGACAGATAATTTATTTAAATTGTTTTTCTCTGTTTGTACGGTTGTTTCTAACTTAATAAGAGATAACAAAAAAAAAAAAAAAAACAAATTACAGAAACACACACATCTACAATCTATTGACGTCAATTCAAATTCATAATGTAAAAATAATAAAAAAAAAATGAAAACAAACAGTCTTTTATTTTATCCAAAAAGCTAGAAAAAAAGAGAGAAAACAGATAACGATCTTGTAGTAAAATGATCGTAGTATAAATTACGCATTAATAGCAATTTAATTTTTTTATTTAATAGAAGTCCCCTTGAAGGCAAAAGAACCCAAATGGAAAATATAAACTCGGCTGAAAACCTATTCCACGGCCATATGAAATCAGGGGCCTTATTACGCCAGGAGGCCAATTACGATTGAAATTCTCATTTAAATTCTGTTAAACTTCTAGCGATATCGATCGCCTTAATTTGCCATCCCCCCTCCCAAGAACCCGGCAATTCTCTTTCTGCACCGCTATGGCGGTATTTAGCCTCAGTTTTTAATCGTTAAAAGTGAATAGTTTTAGTCACTTTCCTCTAATTGAAATTTTCCTCAGCTGAAGATTTAAAATCCTCTCTGAATTGACGAGAATTTGGCAGAAAAACTGAAAACACTAAAATCAAAGTTTACACCTAATATTTTCATAACGGAAAGTTGTATGTTTTTTCGGAAAAAGTTTAATGAAAATTCCTTAACTTCGTTTGCTTTAAATCATTTAAGGAATTATTGGAAGTTCATAATAAAGTTTGGCTTAAGTTTGCGAAAAAAAACGATTTTTTAGAATTTAAAATAAAGTGACGTTCAAGAACACTCCTCTTATACTATTTTTAGGTAGTGCAACCGCAAAGCTGGTGAAGCGTTAAATAAGAATTCAAAAATGAAAAGTATTTTTTTTTTTTTTTTGTTAATTGTATTAAATCAGCGGCAGCAACAACAACAAAAATATTTGTGTTACATAAAAAAAGGCTATTGTTGCTTTTAAAACACAACAAGTCAATATTATTTAAAATTCAATTCAAGCCTTTAAATTGACCGAATAATGAAACGACCACCCCTTTGGCGCTATTTTATTGTTTGCAATAATTTGCTAAACTTTAATTGATATGCTAGTTAAAGCATTCTGGCGCATATAGGCCATAAATACTATTATTTTATTTTAAAAACAATAAAAACACAAAAATAGATTTTAACAGTTTTAGAGAGAGAGGACGTGTTAGGAATAAACGAGTACAAGCAAATCAATTTGAAATAAGTATTTTTATGATGATGTGATTTAAATTTATAGTTTTTTCAGCAGTTAAAAAATTAAAATTATTCGAATAATTTTAATCGGATACTTTTAATCGAATAATTTTAAACGAATAATTTAGAAAAAATGATTTCTTTTTTGTCAAACTAAACATGAAATATTCAATTAAAACTTTATGCATCTTATCTATAAACAAAACAGAGAAAATAATTATTACTATTTTATTCGAATAATTTACTTGATAAACTTTGGTTAGGTTGGCTTTTTCTTTTATTGTTTAGCAATAAAATTAAAGAAAAATTAAAATTTTTATATGAATATTTTCATTAGCATACTTTATTCTGATATGATTTAAATTTGTATGATTATTTTTATTCGAATAATTTTAAACGAATAAATTAGAAAAAATGATTTATTTTTTGTCAAACTAAACTCTGGTGAATATTTTCATCAAACTTTATTCTGATATGATTAAAATTTGTATGATTATTTTTATTTTTTTTTTTTTGGAGTTTAAGCAAGTAATATTATTCGAATAATTTTAATCGGATAATTTTAATCGAATAATTTTAAACAAATAATTCAAAAAACTTGCAAATCTAATTAAAACTTTATGCATCTTATTAATAAAAAAAAATAATTAATTTTTTTATTCGAATAATTTACTTGATAAACATTAATTAGATTGGTTTCAGAAAATCTTCCTGATGAGCTCAATTAATCTTTTAACGAAATGGCCATAGAAACTAGCTAGCCGCGTAAAAATCGATTTCAGTGAATTCTTAATTTAAAATTATTAATTAAAAATTAAAATTATGAAATTTTAATACGCAAAATATAAATTATTAACTAAAAGTTTTATTTAAATATTTTCATTGGTATACTTTATTCGGATAATGTGATTTGAATTTGTATGATTATTCTAAGTTTTTTTTTTTGACTAAACAAGCAAAATTATTCGAATAATTTTATTCGGATAATTTTAATCGAATAATTTTAAACGAATAATTTAAAAAAATATATTTCTTTAAAATTTAACACACTAAAGATCTAATTAAAACTTTAAGCATTTTATAAATATATAGAAGCCCATTATTATTATTTTATTCGAGTAATTTACTTGATAAACTTTGAATTGGTTGGCTTTTTCTTTATTTTATTGGAATACTTTATTACACAAGTTTTAATGATTTTTTTCTTTCGAATAAATTCATTGATATAAATAGCTTTCTCTTTATACTGAATGGTACAGCGCTGGTTATCAGTCTGGGAGTAGTTTAACGTTTTCCAAAGGCTCTAAAAAGTTTGTCTTAAAAAAAAATAGTTAAATCTTCCATTCGAGAAATTATTCGATTAATATCATGCGGATCAACATTTTACTCTTAAACATTACTTAAAAGATAGACAATTGTGGCAAAGTGGTGATAGAATTTTGAATTTTGTGTTTTATTGATAAAAATAAAATTGGTTTTTTTTTGCTTTTTTATTCCAATAAATTATTTTTTATTTTTTTTTATAACTTTTTTTTGTAATTTAAAAAAAAAAAATTTAGTTACAAAAAAAAATTAAAAAAAATTTACAAAACGTTTTAAAAAAACATAAAAGGATAACACAATATCTAGCATTACTATGGTGAAGGGTATATAAGATTCGGCATGGCCGAATATAGCACTCTTACTTGTTTGGTTTATTTTTTTTTTACATATAAAAATTTGTTTCTTCAGAATCGTACAATTTTTATTATATTATTTTAGAAAAAACTACATAATTTATAATTTTCTGCATTTCAATTTGAATATTTTTGTTATTTTCAATAAATCGAGTCATTTTATTCGAATAATTTTAATCGATTAATAATAAAAAATATTATTTGGTGTCTTGATGCTATAAACAGAGGCGTTAACGTTACAATTTTTAAAATATATTTTTATTCGAATAAATTTGGCATACTTTTCTAGCTAGATTTTTTTCGTTTAGGTTTATTCGATTTTTGTTAATAACCATTTTTTATTTATTCGCCTAATTTAAGTTTTAATTTTTTCTATTATAATAATCTTTAATCTGTTGGCATTTAGCTTCTATTGAAATTTAGCTCTTTATATATTAATTAGTCGGTTCATTTTATTCGATTAAATTTAATCGAATAATTTTAAGCGCTTATTTTATTTGCTGAAATCTAAAAGTGAAATTTGCCTAATTTTAGTTTTATTTTTTTTTTTGTATTTTAATAATCTTTAATCGGTTGGCAGTAAGCCAATTATTCGATTGATTTTATTCGAATAAATTTAATCGAATAATTTAAAAAATAGTATCTATTATTTCACATTTTTTATAATAATAGAGATATACAATTTTATATTATCTAACTTATGTATCCAAATCAATTGCTTAACTCATTTTAATCGATTTCTGCTTATTTATTATAAATTTTTTAATAAATTTTAAGCTCCATCAATATTGAGGGGTTTTTTTAATCGCTTTTAATTTTTTATAGGAATTTTTAGTTTCAGAATGGAATGTTTTTTTTTAATATTTAGCTGTAAGAAATTTATGTTTATATTTTCTTTGCATAAAACTTATTCGAATAATTCGTTTTTTTTTTTTTTTTTTTTTGTTTAACTTAATATTTTTTTAACGGTTGTCACTAGGCTGCTTTGGAGATTCTAGTAATAGAAAAGATTCATAATTCTGTTTGTCAGATATTCTAGCTAATAACGATTCAATCCGGTTATGTTGCAACATTTAATTCGAGCTTTTTTTTATTCTATACTTAATTAAAACACAAAAATAGATTTTAACAGTTTTAGAGAGAGAACGTGTTAGGAATATACAAGTACAAGCAAATCAATTTGAAACAATTATTTTTATAATGATGTGATTTAAATTTATAGTTTTTTTTTAAATAATTAAAATTATTCGAATAATTTTAATCGGATACTTTTAATCGAATAATTTTAAACGAATAATTTAGAAAAAATGATTTCTTTTTTATCAAACTAAACACTGAATATCTAATTAAAGTTTTATGCATCTTATCTATAAAAAAAAAGAAATTAATTATTACTATTTTATTCGAATAATTTACTTGATAAACTTTGGTTAGGTTGGCTTTTTCTTTTATTGTTTAGCAATAAAGTTAAATGAAAAATTTAAATTTTTATTTGAATATTTTCAAGTCGAACATGTTGTTCAAATTTGTTTTCATTTATAAGAGTCTCATTTAGTTAATTTAAGATTTTTTGTTTAAGTCTGACCTTTCTAACGCAATATAGATTGCAGGAAGTTCCTAATTTTTACAAAAATTTTTCTATAAAATTTTTAAAAAAATTTAAAAAATAATTTTAAAAACATTTTTAAAAAATTAAAAAAAAAATTTACAAAAAATTATTAAAAAATTTACAAAAAATTTTTTAAAAATTTACAAAAAATTTCTAAAAAATTTTAAAAAAAAAATTTAAATAATTAAAAAAATGAAAGAAAATTTTACAAAAAAAAGGGAAAAAAATTTTAACCAAAAGTTTAAAAAAAATTTTTTTTTAAATCTTATGTAAGACAATAACTACCATTACTATGTTGAAGGGTATATGAGATTCGGCATGGCCGGATATAGCACTCTTACTTATTTTAATAATCTTTAATATGTTGGCATTATGCTTCTAACGAGATTTGGCTGTTTAGATTTTAATTATTCGGTTCATTTTAATCGATTAAATTTAATCGAATAATTTTAAAAATATTATCTTTAACTTCATAGTTTTTATTTACTATAAAATTTTTTAGTAAATTTTAAACTTGATCAATATTAACGGGTTAATGGTTATTAATGTTTAATAAGAATTTTTAGAATATTTATTCTAATATTTAGCTCAAATATTATTCGAATAATTCATTTTTTTTTTTTCTTAATTTAATATTTTTTATCGGTTGTCAGTAAGCTGCTTTGGAGATTCTAGTAATAGAAAAGCTTCATTATTCTGTTTGGCAGATATTTTAGCTAATAACGATTCAATCCGGTTATGTTGCAACATTTAATTCGAGCTTTTTTTTTATTCTATACTTAAATTAACACTTTTTTTAAGTCGAACGTGTTGTTCAAATTTGTTTTCACTTATAGGAGCCCCATTTAGTTAATTTATTTCATTTACAATCATGTATTTAATTTTTTTTTAATTTTACAACAATTTTGTTTTTTTTTTCTGTGACTTGACAAATTTAGTTAAATATGTGTTGTTTAATGCCATGTTTGTAGTATTTAGCATGTTTTCGCTATTTCTGTTTAAAGCCAAGATTACGAAAATATAAACATAAAACTACAAAAAACGACTAGCAGTGGCACGTGCTGGTATTTAAGCAATCAAACACCTTAAAAATTGCAATACAACATTCAATACTACTCTTCGATTTTGACAAAACAAAAAACTTGTTTTATTTGCTTGTATCCAAATGCAAACATTTTTGTAAGAAAATTAAAAGATCAAATTACAAAGTTGCCATTAAATTGCCAAATTAAAAAACAGGGTTATTAAAATAGTTTTGTTTAGATGTTTTTTTTTTTTTTTTTGGTTGGTTGTTAATCACTTAACAATAAATAATTGGGTTTGGGACGTGAATTAAACTTTTTTTTACAATAATACCACATACTATACAACATATAAGACTAGTATTTCTTTTTTAACCGACTTCAAAAAAGAAGGAGGTTATCTATTCGTCTGAATGTTGCTTTTTTATGTATGTAATCGCAGAACTCAGCCATTTCTGCACCGATTTTAATTTTTTTTCTTTATTTGGAAGGTTATGCTTTCAGGTTGGTCCCATTTTAAAAACAGTTCATTAAATTGAAAATTAAAGGGTGTCCCCATACAACATACATGTTTTTTACGTGTATTAAGAACTCAAAAGGGCACCAAATTAAAATTTCAAAAAATTGCGTGTCGCTATAGCTCCCAACAGCAGAAATTAATAAAAAAATAAATTTAAAATTTAAAGGGTGTCCCCATAGGTGACGTAATGTGACCTATTTGAGCCTATCTCTTGAACCGGTATAGGCAAAACGTTGAAAATTTTACAGAATGTCAATTACTATGACCGTTATAATAAAATGTATAAATATTCAAAATTTTAAATTAAAGGGTGCTCCAATAGTTCATGTGATTTGATGTATATGGCCATACTTTTGAACAGTTGTACACAGACCGCTGAAATTTACAAAGAGCCTGTATTGCTAAGTCAACTATAACAAAAAGTATAAAATTTGAATTTAGAAATTAAAGGGTGTCCCCATAAATTATGTAATTGATCTATATGGCCCTTTCTCTTGAACTGTAAAACACAAAATTAGGCAGAATATCCACTACTTTCTCTGGTTATTACACCAGAGAAAGTAGAAATATTTGGAATAATAATGTAAAGGGTGTCCCAATAGTCATGTAATTTGATGTATATGGCCAAACTTTTGAACCGTAATAGACAGACAGTTGAAATTTACAAAGAATCTTTGGGACCAAGTCCTTTATAACAACAGGTCTTTAATTTAAAATTGTAAATTAAAGGGTGTCCTAATAGGAGATGTTATTTAATCTATGTGACCCTATCTTTGAAACCGTTATACACAGAGGCTTAAATGGTGTCCTTATAAAAGACGGATGCTGGTAAAAATAGCTTAACTTTTGAACAGTAATAGGGAGAAGATTGACATTCACATAGTCTTTACTTTTTTCCGCTAATTTTAGCGCATCTATTATTTGGTTTAAATCTAATTCTTACAGATTACTTCTTACATTTTTGTTTAGAATTGCTGCCTTTCTATCTGTTTTGAAATCGGTTTTTTTTTGCAAAAATTATTAATTAAGCTTTTTAGTAAAAATTCCTGTGTAATTTTTTCTTCTTTATGTAAAACAAAACAGACCTTGAACTTGATTAATCAATTAGGAAAACCATACATACGCTGTCAGGCACAAAATGCTATTCAACTCCCACATCCCACACACTGTGGTTTGGAGAAAAATAAAACAATTATTTCAACATTTAAATCATGATCGACGTCATCTGAAAAAAAAAAATGAAATCATTCAAGCGTATTTTTTTTGTTGAGATTTTAGACCGTACAAAAACCAAGTGTCTGCCACTTCATCTCCTAAATCGCGTTAGAGATGGATGCATCGTGATGATGTTGAATTAACTCGCAAAGAAAAACAGTTGGCAATTTTGTGTAGATTTTTTGTTAGAAAATAAAATAATTTTTAACTGGCTGCTTTTGTAAATTGAAATGACAGAATAGAATGTTGACAGCAAAAAAAAAATATTTGCTACCTAAAGATTTAAGTGGAGGAATGAAAACTTGTTTTAAATATAATTTTTTCTTAGCTGAAGATGTATAGCATAAAGCCCACACTTAAAAACCAATTGTAACGAAAGTCAAAGATCTCAAGTATAATAAATTAGTTGTTACAAAGTAAACTGGAAACAAACCGAATAATTTATTCGAATAATTATAAGCGATTAATTTTAGTAGATAGTAAGAAAACAAATAACGATTATTCAATACATAAGAGTCTAAGCATAATCTGGGTGTGCCAAGATACCTTGAAGTGATTATTAACGAACGAGCAAGATGCAGATAGCTTCTGGGGCAATTAAAAGAGAGAAGCCGTAGCTGCCACAGCTATGGGATATAATGAAAGGAGAAGACGTGTTTTAAACTTTTATTCGAATGTCCGATATTTAATTCTTCAAGACACAAATTTATTGGCGCAAGCATAATAGGTGACCTGTATAAATTAGCAGGACCTCGTCCCAAGATCACCTAACCCTATTAGATATTTTAAAGCGACAGCATGAAAATGGTACTATTTATTATAATCCACACTCTAATGGACAGTATTAACTACACAGGTGGAGTGGTGTTTGTCAAACCTAATCTAATTTCAAAGCTATGCTTTGCATGAGTATTGGTTATCTCCTGAGTACTGGTCCAAATAGAAAAAAAAAAGCCATCGCTTGATTCTACTTGATAGCTTGTGCGTAGCCAGCTGACACGAAAAACCAACCGAACAAACGCCTAAACTTTTGACACTAGGAAGTATAAGTTAAAAAAAAACTGGGTGCCTCGGTGGACTAGTAGGTAGTGTGCTAGACTATCAGTCCGGGCTTTTGGGTTCGATTCCCACCAAAGACTCTGTAATTTTTCACTGCAAGTTGGCAGGAATATCAAGAAGTAGCATGGATATAATCTGGGTGCCTACAAATGGTTAACTGCGTTAGTGACAGGTCACGGACCCTCTTGCAGAATGTGCCTGGAAAAAGGCTTTGGACCACGGGTAGACACATACTAAATGGAGATGCTGTGGAGACCTTAGGCTTAAGCAAATTTTAGCAACTACCATAGACGCTGTGATGACGAAGAATGTCGACATGTATCAGTCGCCAGTCTAAAATCACCATAGTCGAGAGTAAAAGGCTAGTGACAGTACGAGACTTAATGAAAGTAAGGTATTCGTAAATTTCCAGCCAAAAATCGTTGAGGAACAAAGGGGGTCAAAGAGGGACCCATGATGTAAGTGGTCTGCTTTGGTAACTGCCCCCCCACCTTACAAAATAATAATAAATTAAAAAACTGGGCTACAAGAGACCAATCCTGAGGAAGTACTACTGAGGAAGTTAGTTCGTAGTACTGAAATCATAGTACTAAGTTCTTAGTACCAAGTTAGTAGTACCAAGTTCGTAGTACCAAGTTCGTAGTACCAAGTTCGTAGTACCAAGTTCGTAGTACCAAATTCGTATTACGAAGTTCGTAGTACCAAGTTCGTAGTACCAAGTACGTAGTACCAAGTTCGCAGTACCAAAATCGTAGTACTTAAAGTTTTTTTATGCATACACGAGGCTCAAATAGCATTCTTAACTATGTCCTCTTCTCTTCAACCTAACCTAACCAAGAATAATTAAAAAAAATAATTTATAACTATTCGATAATACACATTTTATTCGTTATAGCACTTTTCAAATTCGCTACACACGCTTCTTAAGTTATTTATATTTTAACTCAAATTTATATACACCACCTCGCTCAAAAACTACTAGAGCGAAAAGCGGTGGCGTTTACAAGACAACCGCTAATAAATTAGTTTGAAAACAATTTAATTCACATGGATACTTGTCATTGTCATTGTCTGTTTTGTTGCAGTTTTAACTGTTGTTGATGTATGTATGTAGTTGCATGTTGTGGCCGTAATATCAATTCGTTTTGCATTTCAATTTATTGAAATTGACACAGTAAATAGTTTGTGTCAAATAGTTTGAAGACAATTGTCAAATGCGATAAAAAATAAATTACACATAACATGTATAAAACTCATGCAAATACTTGGGAGTATACAGTGGGGTAAATGTTGTTTTGCTTAAAGATTTTTTTAGCATTTAAATAATATATTTAATAATTTCAATTAAATAAGTATAATTTGTTAGTAATGTTTTTATAATACATAGAATTAAACTATGTTGTCTGAACAATTTTATTCGAATAATTTTATTCGATTAATTTTATTCGAATATTTTTATTCGATTGATTTTATTCATTTAGTTTTATGAAAAAAAAAGTTATATCTAAATATTTAGTTTAAGTGTTGAAATAATTTTTTTGTTAGTTTTTAAATAATAAAGATTTAAGTTATAAAATTAAAAATTACAAATATTTTCCTATAATTTTATTCGAATAATTTTTCTAATAAGTATTAGAAAATTTGGAAAAAAAGTGCTGGTTTCTGTAGAGCAAGCAATTAAATCGTCTAGTAAATGTCTGGAAAAACTCAAATTATTTTTTTTTTTTCGAATGTTGTACACAATAAAATTCTAAAAAATTCTAAAAATAAAAAAATTATTTTAGTTTTATTCGGTTAACCTAATGAAAGTGTTCTGTTTTTTGTCAAATTGATTCGAATATTTTTTTATTGCAGTAATTTATCAATATAAAAGATCTGACGTGAAACTTTCAACCACCTTTTCCGTCTTGCAATTCGAATGACTTCACATTACTCCCAAAGAAAAACGTTAAAACGTTTCCTTTCGTAAGTTGTTTGCTTGACGCACTGTATGGTATATGGCGCCTTCCTGTTGGTAAAACCATTAGTAATCATGGCTCTATACGCGCCCCTAGCGAAACTGGCCTAATGAATATTTTTTTACTATTTTAAAAAAAATTTTGGAATATTTTAAGCTAAATTTGTATGAATGAATAAATAAAAATTGAAAAAATTATTTTATTCGAATAATTTAATTCGAAAAATTTATTCGAATAATAATATTCGCATTATTTTATTCGAATAAAAGTTTTAGCAAATTAAACTAAGAAAATTATTCGAACAATTTTAAATTTATTAATTACTCTTAATTAATAAGTTCCTGCTTTTAGCTTAATATTTTCCAATCTGTTTTATCTGAATAATTGCATTCCAAATAGATTTATACGTTTAATTTAATTCGAATGAATTTATTCGAATTATTTTAAGCGAATATAATTTTTAACTGATTAAGCTAAAACAATTTTAAACAATTTAAATTTTCTTAATTACTCTAAGTTAATTAGTTTTAGCTTTTATGATAAACTTCCCCAATCTGTTTCATCTGGATAATCGTAAACCAAATAGATTTATTCGTTTAAATATATTCGAATAATTTTTAAAGGAAATTAAGTATAAAAATATTAAAACAAGTATGTGATTGGAAAATTTCAAAATTAAACAAATAACTTTATTCGAAAATTTTAATTTGAATAAGCTTATTCGAATAATTATATGCGAATTATTTTAATCGAATAAAAATTTTAGCAAATTAAGCTAAAAAAAATTATTCGAACAATTTTAAATTTATTAATTACTTGTAATTAATAAGTTGTTGCTTTAAGGTTAAACTTTTCCAATTTGTTTTATTTGAATAATTGTATTCCAAATAGATTCATTCGTTTTAATATATTCGAATAATTTTTAAAGAAAATTAAATATAAAAATATTAAAACAAGTATGTAATTGTAAGATTGCAAAATTGAACAAATAATTTTATTCGAATAATTTAATTCGAATAATAATATTCGAATTATTTTATTCGAATAAAATGTTTAACTAATTAAGCTAAAAAAATTATACGAACAATTTCTAATTTATTAATTATTCGTAATTAATAACTGCCTATCCCACGATGTCGCTCGATGTCGATCGTTTGCACAAATACATTTAAAACAAAAACAAATTCAAAAATTTTGTTGTAGTTTTAAATGTATTTGTGCAAACGATCGACATCGTGGGACTGGCAGTAAGTTTTTTCTTTTAGGTCAAATTTCTCCAATCTGTTTTATCTGAATACTTGTATTTAAAATAGATTTATTCGTTTTAATATATTCGAATAATTTTTAAAAGAAATTAAGTATAAAAATGTTAAAACAAGTTTGTAATTGTAAAATTGCAAAACTTAAAAAAAAATTTATTCGAATAAATTTATTCGAATAATAATATTCGAATTATTTT
Organism: Phasia obesa; assembly: GCA_949628195.1. Taxonomy (NCBI): domain Eukaryota; kingdom Metazoa; phylum Arthropoda; class Insecta; order Diptera; family Tachinidae; genus Phasia; species Phasia obesa. Next base: position 7,820,580 of record OX451218.1, read on the forward strand.
ATTCGAATGAAATTTTTAACTAATTAAGCTAAAAATTATACGAACAATATTAAATTTATTATTTACTCGTAATTAATAAGTTTTTGCTATAGGTTTAAACTTTTCCAATCCGTTTTATCTGAACACTTTTATTTTAAATAGATTTATTCGTTTTAATATATTCGTATATTTTTTAAAGGAAATTAAATATAAAAACAAGTATGTAATTGTAAGATTGCAAAATTAAACAAATAATTTTATTCGAATAAATTTATTCGAATAAATTTTTAAGCTAAATTAATCTTAGAAAATTATTCGAACAATTTTAAATTTATTATTTATTCGTATTTAATAAGTTTTTGCTTTTAGGATAAACTTTTCCAATCTTGCCATCTTCAATAGATTTATTCGTTTTAAATATATTCGAATAATTTTTAAAGGAAATTAAATTAAAAAAAATATTAAAACAAGTACGTAATTGTAAAATTGCCAAGTTAAACAAATAATTTTATTCGAATAATTTAATTCGAATAAATTTATTCGAATAATTATATTCGAAGTATTTTATTCGTATAAAACTTTCAGAAAATTAAGCTAAAAAAATTATTGAAACAATTTTAATTTTATTAATTACTCGTAATTGTATAAAAAATAACTAATTTTTGTCAGTTTGCTGTCTCTCTTGAGACCCACTATGCCAACGTCAGTGCTTTGTGATTTTATCTGTCTTTTGCAGTTATTATAGATATAAAATTTTTCTTTTCATTTAAGTTTTTTTCTTCTACATTAATAGATGTGCGTTATAACTTTTAATAAAAATGGGGTCTTCTTTACAACCTCTTCGAATTAATTTACGCCACTTAATCAACACTGTAGCCAGATGGTTTAGCAAATATAATAAAAATCGTTTTTCTACTTACTGCTGAATTTATAAAATTGTTTTAATCAAATACCTGCAAAGAAAGAAAATAAGAAAAATGTTTAATAATTTTTAATAAAAAAAAAAATTTTTTTTGAAGCTAAATAGGAGTAAATTTTTAAATTTAATTCACTTTTTTATTAAAGATAACCCGTTAACCTTTTAATTAATAACAATAACATGTTTATTTAAATTAGTCTATATAAAATAATTGTTTGTATTGCCTCATATTTCGTGTAAATTATTTATTAATTGGTAATGCATGACATTCAATACAAAAAAATTTTTAAAATTTTATACTTTAAACATGCCGCCATATTGTTTTCGAAGTATAATCTCTTTCTGAATTGCTATAAATTTGAAAAGAAGATGTTTTTAACACTTAGGAGAACTTATGTATATTCGAATGAATTTATGATTCGAATTTATTTAATGTATGAGTTGTAAATGTTAATAAATATTTAAAGAAAGCAAAAAATTCCAAATCATCAATTTCAATTCAGGACTTGACGCTGCTGTAGTAATCAAACGGCTAATGCCAGAGCGCTTTTTTTTTGGCAAGCATCAGTGTGTTTTGTTAATTAGAAGCCATAGCAAGCATATCGTTTTTTGTCGCTGTTGACAAAAGTTTTCGAAATCGAATTGAAACGCAACGGTATATGTAATTGGTTTGTATTCGGCTGAAAATCTGAGCCAGCCTTAGTTAATAAGCTACAACATTTCCGAGTGAACAAAAGATTTGTGTATCGGCCGGCCGGCCCATAACAAGTCATAATAATACTGTTAGCATCAAAAAAGAGGTGCCAAGAATATGATGGACATCCATCCAAAACTCCAAAATCGCTGGCTGGTTGTTATTCGAAAGCTGAATTCGATCCTTCAACGTAGTCCACGACGAAGCGCAGATGAGTTGTCGAAAAATCTCAACTACGAAGGGCAACTAATTACAAAAAGTGCACAAAAGGCCATTCACCTAGCAAGAGCAAAGATGTAAAAGAGTTAAGAATTGCTGACGAGCTTCAATCTTTTACGGTTCAGCAGTATTAAACCAAACAAAACGATCATTTGAGGTTAGAGTGCAAATTCAAAGACAATCTATACCAGCAAATTGCTTCACCCGGGGGCACTATTGTCTTATTGACTTTTAACAGCTTGATACTATTGCTGCCGGGGTATATGGGGCCACCAGTATCCGAGGCTAGCAGGGACCTGAATCTAAAAGATGGGACCTTCGAAGTCGGATCAATTTGGACAAACAGCTGGGTATCACGGAAAGTAACCCCACAGGGATTTCAACAAATCTCCATGACCGCAAATTGCTTCACCCGGGGGCATTATTGACTTGACACTATTGCTCCCGGGATATATGGGGGCACCAGTCTTCGAGGCTAGCAGGGACCTGAATCTAAAAGATAGGGAGGGACCTTCGAAGTCGGGTCAATATGGACAAACAGCTGGTAGCACGGAAAGCGGTAGTCCCACAGAGATTTTAGCAAATTTCTGTGGTTAGGTCCTTCATTGAATAATGTAGTGGCAGTGGTTTAGACCCAAAGCGCAGGAAGGCGATTTAGTCCAATGTGCTGTTGCACTGTTAACAGATGCATCGATAGCATGTAAGGAGTTTAGTGCCCAACTCCTTAACAAAGGTTTCTGAAATTGCTACTTGTCATTATGGCGGTGGTACAAGTTTGGACCACGTTCACTCTGCCACAGGACGCTCACCGTTTTCATTCTACAGATCGTACGCTACATCAACAAATATAACGAGAAAATTTTAATACTCGTTACGAAACCATAAAACCCAACTCACAGCAATGGCTACCATAGTCCCCGGACTTAAAAATAATGAATTGGTCCGTATGGCCTATTGTGGAAAAAAAAGAATCAACTAAAAATACAGGGCTGATAATGTCTTAAAGATTACTCTTTCCCTAGAGTGGCACAAAATACTAGCAATTATGCAGTTTGGGAAGTACATGATATTATCCGATTATCCGAGTAACCGGTTCCTATAATTTTCTTAATTACAGATCTTAAGTGATGTTCCTGTATTACATGTTCGTTTAGAAAATATCTATTTAAAGCACTAATTTTTTTTAAATATTTCTATTAAAAATTTTCTAGACGAAACGAGTAATCGATTATTTAATCATTCGGGTAACCGGTTTTTTTTAAATTAAAAAAAATATAAAAAATATTTTTATGTTTTAAAAAGAATCCGAGTATTTAATGAATTTTAGAAATTAGCATCTTTTATTCGACTAACCGGTTGTTCGAATAAAAGTTTCTTGAGGTTATTTAAAGCTCTAACACTTAGTTGGGATTTGGTTTTTACAAATATTCTTTTAAAAGACCCAAAGAAAGTATTCTATTAATCGATTATTCGAGTAACCGGTTTTTAGTTTAATTATATCATAAATAAAATATATTATTTTAGTTTAAGGAAAATTCAAGTATTTAAAGGTTTTTTATATTTTTAAACCAATTATTCGGGAAACTGGTTTTTATTAAAATTAATTTTTTTCAAAAATTTTAGATTTCTGCAAAGTTTATTCGAGTAATCGGTTCTTTGAACAAACGTTGTTTGAGGTAATTAACATTTAGTTGGGATTTAATTTTTACAAATATTCTTTTAAAAGACCCAAAGAAATTATTCTCTTAATCGATTATTCGGGTAACCGGGTTTTTGTTAAATTTTATATTATATTAAATATAAAATATAATTATATTTTAACGAAAATTCGAGTATTCAAAGGTTTTTAAATTTTTTAACCAATTATTCGGGAAACCGATTTGAGTATTTAGATTTTTGCAAATTTTATTCAAGTAATCGCTTAATTTAATATACGCGTTCGGAGGTAATTTGCAACATTAACACTTACTTGGGATTTGATTTTTATAAATATTCTTTTAAAAGAGCCAAAGAAAGTATTCTATAAATCGATTATTCGGGTAACCGGTTTTTTGTTAAATTTTATTTTAAATATAAAATATAATTATATTTTAACGACAATTCAAGTATTGAAAGATTTTTTAAATTTTTTAACCAATTATTCGGGAAACAGGTTTTTTTTAATTAATGTTTTTCAAAATAATCTGAGTATTTAAAGAATTTTAGAGTTTTGAAAAGTTTATTCGAGTAATCGGTTATTTAAATAAACCTTGTTTGAGGTAGTTAACACTTAGTTGGAATTTGATTTTTACAAATAATCTTTTAAAACAGCCAAAGAAAGTATTCTCTTAATCGATTATTCGGGTAACCGGTTTTTGTTAAATTTTATTTTAAATATAAAATATAATTATATTTTAAGGACAATTCGAGTATTCAAAATTTTTTTTTGTATTTTTAAACCAATTATTCGGGAAACCGTTTTTTTTTTAATTAATGTTTTTCAAAATAATCTGAGTATTTAAAGAATTTTAGAGTTTTAAAAAGTTTATTCGAGTAATCGGTTATTTAAATAAACCTTGTTTGAGGTAATTAACACTTAGTTGGAATTTGATTTTTACAAATAATCTTTTAAAACAGCCAAAGAAAGTATTCTCGATTATTCGGGTAACCGGTGTTTGTTAAATTTTATTTTAAATATAAAATATAATTATATTTTAATGGCAATTCGAGTATTCAAAGTTTTTTTATATTTTTAAAACATTTATTCGGGAAACCGGTTTTTATTAAAATTAATGTTTTTCAAAATAATCTGAGTATTTAAAAAATTTTAGATTTTTGCAGTTTTTTCAAGTAATCGCTTAATTTAATAAAAGTTTTCGGAGGTAATTTGAAGCATTAACACTTAGTTGGGATTTGATTTATACAAATATTCTTTTAAAAGAGCCAAAGAAAGTACTCTCTTAATCGATTATTCGGGTAACCGGTTTTTGTTAAATTTTATTTTAAATATGAAATATAATTATATTTTAACGACAATTCAAGTATTCAAAGATTTTTTACATTTTTTGAACCATTTATTCGGGAAACCGATTTTTGTTTAAATTTGTGTTTTAAAAAGAATCTGAGTATTTAAAGAATTTTAGATTTCTGCAAAGTTAATTCAAGTAATCGCTTAATTTAATAAAAGTTTTCGGAGGTAATTTGAAGCATTAACACTTAGTTGGGATTTGATTTTTTCAATTTTTTTTTTTAAAGAGCCAAAGAAAGTATTCAATTAATCGATTATTCGGGTAACCGGTTTTTTGTTAAATTTTTTTTTAAATATAAAATATAATTATATTTTAACGACAATTCAAGTATTCAAAGATTTTTTAAATTTTTTATTCAGTTATTCGGGAAACCGATTTTTGTTTTTTATTCTATTAATCGATTATTCGGGTAACCGTTTTTTAGTTTAATTATATCTTAAATAAAAAATATAATTTATAAATATAAATTAAAAGGGTTTTTTATATTTTTTGAACCGATTATTCGGGAAACCGGTTTTTATTTAAATTTTCGCTCAAATAGAAAAATTAATAATTACACTTTAACAAATAAAGAAGTGTTTAATATTTTTTCAAAATTTCCATTTAATGGCGACTGCAATTTCTATCGCTAACGAAAGCTCGTTTTTTTTTTTTTTGTTTTTTGTTTTTAAACAATTTATTGTATTAACCGATTAACGGTTTTTAATTTTTTTTTTTTCGTCTTTTTGTATTGTATTGTTTAATAAAAAATTATTTTTATAATTTTTGTTTACCTCACACCTTTTCTATTGTCTGTCAATTGGGTCTTAAATAGCTGCCACTTTCGAGTGGCCATAAACCGGTGCACCCAAGATACACATTCATTGTGTAATCAAAAATTTACACTCTACAATAATTTGCACATTTAATTTGGGTTTGTATGCAAAATTGTAAATCAAACTTTTCACAATCAAATATTGAAATCGGATTTAAATTGTGCTGATTTGTTTTGACTGTTCGAGACATCGCAATTGTGCGAACACGGATGTGAGTAGTGAGTGAGTTGTGAGTTGTTTTTGTTTTGGTTTTTGGTTTATTTACCTTTGAGGCCTTAACGCAAACTTCACAGGTTGTGTGTGTGGATGTTGAGGAAACTGTTGTTGTCGTTGCTGCAGACGATGAGGTTATTAGCACCGTTTGGTTTATTGAGGATGAGGACGATAACGAAGTATTTGCTAACGGGTCAGTTGTAGTTGATGATGATGGATTGACCACATATTTGCCGTGACTTCTAAAACGTTTGCGTACGAATGTAAATGAAGCAAAACAATTTTTTGTTTGTGATTCCGTAAAAGGGCTAAGATTTCGGAATTCTGTGGAATTTGTAAAAGACATTTAAGTCTGAGAAGATGTGTGGAAGCTTCAAAAATTTTTTAGCACATGTGTGATTAATTTTTTTTAAACTTTAAAAATTTTTTTTTTTTGATTTTCGTCGTTAAAGCAAGCGTCTTGAAGAATGTCTATGCAACAATTTTTCCATTTTACTTCAAACGCCGTACGTGGAACACTGAATACCAGTTGTTTAATATATTTAACAAACAATGAATTTTACTCTTGTTGTTGCTTTGTTTTATTTAATAAAAAATTATGATTGTTTTAATTATAATATTCATTTCTTGGCAGCAGCAACAACACCAACAACAATTATAACAAATACCATATAAAAAAAAGAACTAATAAAATAAAATAAACAAATAAAATACTTGAAGACTCTTCTCTTCTGAGACTGTTGTGTATAATTCATTCATACGTTCATTCAGTTTGCTTTATGACGCCTTTGGAAAGAAAAAAAAAAAAAAAAGATTACTTACATATTTGCAATGACGTCTCTGTTGTAAAACTGTCATGGCTGATAACACACGAGTTGAGATTGTCATAATAAACTGTCACAAAAGAATTTATAGAAGTGTCTGTGTCTGTGGCTGTGACTGTATATTGTGTGTTCGAAATGATTTATTAAACTGCGCATGGGCATAAGAATGTGATGTGATGTGAGTGATGCATTCGTTCATTAGGCGTTGCAAACTAAATTAATTTACCACTTTCGAATGACTGGAAGTTTTTTTTCTATTTAACTTTATACAATAAATTTTATTAATATTTTAAATTAAGAAAATAAAAAGTTTAGCTTAAATTAAAAAAAAAAAAAAATTAATGATCAACTACTGGTTGTTATAAATTTGATTAGACATATATAACCACACTGCTCGGCCTCAGTTAATATATTTTTTTTTTTTTTTTTGTAATTACAACATTTTCTGCGTAGCTTCTGGTTTATCTGAGGCAAACATCAAGTGTCTTTGGCGAGAAACGAACCTCGAACCCAGCTAGACAGCTAGACTAGCGCACTATCAATCAGAGTAGAAAGCCACCCAAATTGGAAAATAGCCCGTCATTTATATACTCTGCACATTGCCTGTTCTAGGTACTACATATTTGTTTCGTTCGTAGAATGCCCTAAGGAGAATACGTTTTACTCCAAAACAAGGTTTCAAAAGGGATGTTTAAACTTTGCATAAAATCCCTTTCACCTTTTGAGAGAAAAAAAAGAGGACAGAAATTAATGCTTATACCTAATACAAAAACAAAATAGTCATTTAGAACCTAGTTATTTATATGTAGCCTATCTTGCCTAAGCCCGTATAGCAGTGAACAACCTAAAATCTCACCTTTTGAAATAAAAAAGAAAGGATAGGAAATTAATGCATAAACCTAATATCGGGAGGTTATAAATTTTAAGGGTCGATGTAGAATAAGAAGCACACCTAAACGTCAAGGTTTTTTGAGCATTTATTTTGACATTTCTAAATTTCAGACTAACTCCATTTGAACCATGAAAAGCCATACAATGGAGCAATAGTCAGAATGGTGGCAAGAAATGGCAACAGTGGATGAATAATTTTCGAAGAAAATCATCTTCAGTGATGAAGCACATTATCATCTCAGTAGCTTCGTCAATAAGCAGAACTGCCGCATTTGGTGAATGATAATCTAATGCACCCACAAATAGTGAGGGTTTGGTGCCGTTTATGAGCTGGCGGCATCATCGCGCCGTATTATTTTTTCCAAATGAGGCCGGTCAGGCAGTTACTGTGAATGGTGTTCGCTATCGTAAGATGATAACGAACTTTTAATGGCCCGAATTGAAAGATATGGATGTGGACGATATGTGGTTTCAACAGACAGGACGGTGCCACTTGCCTCACAGCTAACAAAACAATGGCTCTTTTGCGCGACAAATTCAATGGCCGTGTTATCTCACGTGGTGGCGATGTCAATTGGCCGCCATCATCATGTGATTTGACTGGTATGGTAAAGTTGAGTCTAGGCCACTCCAGTTTATTATTTTTTTTTTTTTTTTTTTGTATTTAAAATTAAAATAAATTTATATTCAGCCTTAAATGTTCATTTTAATATTTTCTTACTAACATTTTTTGTGGCTGTAGCAAAAACACATTGGTTGTAAGAAAGTAATGTTTTCAGTTGTCTTTTTCTTCTTTACATTTGCTGATGTTGTAGATACGAGTTTTTTTGTATTGTTGTTTTTTGCTTAAAATATGACGTCAAATAACCAAATTAGCAAAAATGTAGGCAACTTCCTGAACTTTATATATAAAAAAAAATATACATAAAACTACCATCAGACAGACTTGGTTAAAGAAAACGACTTACAAACAAAACGACACTCAGACTGCTGAAAAAGTAGACATTTTTAATAAAACTCTCACTCGCTGTTTTTTTTTTTATAAGTAAATACAATGATATAAAAAATAAAACATACACGTGTAGAACGGGTGTGGGGTGGAACCAAAACAGTCACACAAACTTAAACAACAAGCCCAATTTTTAAATAAAAATATAAATATCATTTTTATTTAATTTATGCAATTAAAGCAGAAATTCTTCAGAAAAAAATAAACGAGCTAGTGGTATGTAAATGCAATTCAGACTACTATATACTAAAGGCCATTATCTAGACTGTAGTCGAGTCTATTGAGTACATTGAATCGAATCTGTTAGGAAGACCAATGTCGAGGCTAATCCATAAGGTATAGTTAAGTGTATGAAGTAGACTATAGTCAAGTCTATGAAGCAGGCTATAGTCAAGTATATGAAGTAGACTATAGTCAAGTCTATGGAGTAGACTACCGTCAAGTCCATGAATTAGGCTATAGTCAAGTCTATGAGATAGACTACAGACAACTCTATGAAGTGGACTATACTCAAGTCTATGAAGCAGGCTATAGTCAAGTATATGAAGTAGACTACAGTCAAGTCTATGAAGTAGACTATAGTCAAGTCTATGAAGTAGACTATAGTCAAGTATATGAAATAGACTATAGTCAAGCCTATGAAGTAGACTATAGTCAAGTCTATGAAGTAGACTATAGCCAAGTCTATAAAGTAGACTATAGTCAAGTCTATAAAGTAGACTATAGTCAAGTCTATAAAGTAGACTATAGTCAAGTCTATAAAGTAGACTATAGTCAAGTCTATAAAGTAGACTATAGTCAAGTCTATAAAGTAGACTATAGTCAAGTCTATAAAGTAGACTATAGTCAAGTCTATAAAGTAGACTATATTCAGGAGTAAGAAGTATACTGTAGACAAGTCTATGAAGAAGACTATAGTCAAGTATATGAAGTTGACTATAGTCAGGTCCATGAAGTAGACTACAGTCAAGTCCATGAATTAGGCTATAGTCAAGTCTAGAAGATAGACTACAGACAACTTTATGAAGTGGACTATACTCAAGTCTATGAAGTTTTCTATAGTCAAGTCTATGAAGTAGACTATAGTCAGGTATATTAAGTTGACTATAGTTAAGTCTACGAAGTTGACTATAGTCAAGTCTACGAAGTTGACTATAGTCAAGTCTATAAAGTAGACTATAGTCAGGACTATGAAGTAGACTATAGTCAAGTCTATAAAGTAGACTATAGTCAAGTCTATAAAGTATACTATAGTCAAGTCTATAAAGTAGACTATAGTCAAGTCTATAAAGTAGACTATAGTCAAGTCTATAAAGTAGACTATAGTCAAGTCTATAAAGTAGACTATAGTCAAGTCTATAAAGTAGACTATAGTCAAGTATAAGAAGTATACTATACACAAGTCTATGGAGTAGACTATAGTCAGGGTTATGAAGTAGACTAAAGTCAAGTCTATAAAGTAGACTATAGTCAAGTCTATAAAGTAGACTATAGTCAAGTATAAGAAGTATACTATAGACAAGTCTATGGAGTAGGCTATAGTCAAGTCTATCGAGTAGACTATAGACAAGTATATGAAGTAGACTACAGTCAAGTCCATGAAGTAGACTACAGTCAAGTCTATGAAGTACACTATAGTCAAGAGACTATAGTCGAGTTTATTGACTACTCGAGTCTATTGATAGTTCAAGTCTATTAATATTGACTAATCGACTCTATTGATCTAATTTATTGACTGTAGACTCTGGTCAATATTATTTTCTAAAGACTAGGGCAGTCTAAAAAATATACACAATATTCTAGTTTCTTGACTAAATTATAATCGAATCGCTGGACTGTAGTAAATAGTATATTGTACTGAATAGATTATAGTCGAGTTTATTAATTACACTCTAGTTGAGTAGACTGTAATGGATCATATTGACTAGACTTTAGTTAATTATATTAACTATAGTCGATTCTAATGACTGTAGACTATGGTTAATATTATTTACTATTGTTAAGTCTAAACAGAGAAGACTGTAGTCGAATTAATTGACTGTGGACTATAACCAAGCCGATTTACTGCAGACTAAAATTATGTCTATTGAACGCAAGCTTAAGTTAAGCCTACTGTCAGCTAAAGTCGTGCCTACCAATTAAGGGTAATATTGGATTTACATACTGTAAACAGTAGTCTTCAGTTGCTGTGGACTATAGTGGAATCTATTTACTGTAGGCTATAGTCAAGACAATTGTCTGTAAACTATAGTTGAGTCGCTTTTACTATCGACTGCAGTTGATTCTGTGAGATATAGCCGATTCTAATATCTGTTAACTGTAGGCAATAGCGGATAGACTCGATTACATTCTACAGTATTTAGTATGTCTGTCGAGTTGGCTATATACTAATTATAGTTATAGACTATAGACGAGTATATTGACTGTAATTGATTCGATTGGCTGTAGACTATAGTCTGGTCTATTGACTTTGGCTATGGCCTGTAGATTTTAGTCGACAATAATAACTGTTAGAATAGTAACTGTGAGAATAGTAACTCTGAGAATAGTATTTGTATTTAGAGTCCAACCTTTTATTATCTATAGTCTTGTCATGTCGTAAAGTCTATTAATTAGATTAAAGTCGGGAATTTTGTTTGAACGATAAACGACTCTATTCACTGATATAGTCAAGTCTGTAATCTCACCTAAAGTCCACAGTATAGTTGTCATTAGTGTTGATTATCTTGTCCATACCCTACAACATAGTTTATTTTTAACGACTTTGTGCCTCGATAGAGCGATTGGTAGCGCGATAGTTTATCAGTATGAAGGTTGCAGGTTCGATTCCCGCTAAAGGCTCTGGTTGTTTTCTGCAGACAAGGAAAAAGCTTCATAGATTTTGTCTTTAAAAAAAAATTGTCTTTTATCTCTGATCGTTTTGAGATTTTTTTTATCACAATTTAATCTGGTTTTAAAAATATTTTTTAATTTTTTTTTGTTCTTTAAACATTCTCGTAAATTAAAATTTCAGGTACATTTATTAACAATTTAAAATTTGTAAATAAATGCAAATGTTTTACAACCAATAAATAAGTATAATTTTGTACAAAACGTGACGTAAATTTGGGATTAATTACCAAACAACAAAAACAAAATTAAATTAAATAAGAGATAAAATATTTTTTTTGTGGTTAGGTTGAACCGGTTTTAAATTCTGTTTTTTGTTGTTGTTGTTTTTAAAGCATACTACCTACCTTTTTCATTTGGTTGTTGGTGGTTGAGACATCTGAATCCCATTCCGAACTTAAATCATCACTGGAAGCGTAGCCATAATCACGAGGTAAGGGGACTTCTAATAGGGATTTTGAGTACTGGGCATAGCCAGGACTGAGACCACTACTGAGGCCATGCGGAGAAGGTGAACGACGATTTAGTATAGAATTTTTACGCATATTTGCAATAGTGTCTTTGTTGTCATACAGGGTTTTGGGCGGTATCATAATGGTGGGAGTGGGTGGCGGTGTTTTGGTTATTGCTCCACTGGGTGAGATGAGCGACATGCCATGGGCTTGAGCAAAAGCCATACTAACTCTACGTCCATGATTTAAATTGCCGGAGGATTTTTTACGCAAGGCTTTTTTGTTTTGATATACCGATTCCTTTTTTGGCACATGTTCCAGCCCCTCACCCTCATCAGCCTCTTGATCCTCATCTACCTCAGTTTCTTCCACTGTGGCGTACTCCTCCTCCTCCTCTTCTGGCTCATTTAACTCTTCTTCATGATCTATATCTTCTGGTTTCTTTTCGCTTGTGGCTGTGTTCTTCCGCACAGATAGCGGCTTATTTCCATTGATGATTTCCATTTGTTGTTTCTCCTCCTCCTCAAATGTCATTTGATTGATTTCGTCTGGTGGTACTTCGGGAAAATGCAATAGTTTGACGGTAATTTTCTTGCCGGCCTCATTGTAATACACTTCTTTGGCACTCATTTTATCAAAGTCTTCGTAGATTCTTACTTGGGGATATGCGCATAAAGACATTTTAACTGGCAGCATAACAAAATAACAACAAAGTTATTTTTTTACTTAAACTTTAAAGCTTTTAGCATTGTTTCACAAAAATCTTTACACTGGGTTAAAAAAAGACAAAACAGCTACTAAAAAGGAGACAGATTGCTTTTTAGCTGATATTTCTGGGAATCTGTTTCATAGTTTATTCAGACAAAGTCTTTTTTCTGCGAATTCTTTTACAGGTTTTTTTTCATTTCTCGACCGTGACTCACTTTTGCTAAGTCCGTTTTTCGAATTTATTAATAAATTTAATTAAGCAACGATATACTTCTTTGCATTAAATGGAATACAATTATATTAATTTATGTAATTTTTTATTTATTCTTCATTGACGTCATTAGTATTTTAATTATAACAATTAAATAACTCGCCTTAGCTAAATGTTGGTTTCTAATTAATCATAGAATTTTGTAAATTGTATTTGATTATAAATAGACTTTCAAACAGAATTTATTAAGTTTTTTTATTTATTTGTGACTGGGCGATTTATTAAAGCAATCAGGCGTTTATTGAAGCAAGAAATATCAATACCAACAAAAACTGTATTTATTAAACGGTTTAAGTGTTGAAATTAATCATTTTTTTTTCTAAAAAAAACAATTGACTGCCACACAAGCTGTTAAACAATAAAATAAAAAACTTAAAAATATTTCAGTCTAAGAGAACAATTTTCTTAGAAAATTAAAAAAAAATTACAAAAACTATAAGCAAATTAAGCCTGACTTTAAAAATTAATTTGTATGTTAATAAAATAGTTCGAATAATAAAATTTAAATATTAAATATATACTGCAAAATTCCGATATGCAATTCAGCTACATTTTCTAATAAATAAATCATTTCATTTAAAATTAAATAAATCATGGGACTTTAAAACATCACATTTGAGATAAAAAACAGTTTATTTAAGTAAAAATAGCATTTTAGCTTCTTCTAAAACTAATTCAGCTATGTTATAGAACCTTAAAAGTTATAAGGGTTACTTATAGACCACAAATTTTTATAAGATTTTTACAAATAAACTAAAAATATCTAATTCAGCTCAGACAACTATTATTCAGTATTTTCTAAAAGCAATTCTGGTGGTTATAAGAACGAAAAACAATAAAATTTTGTATTTTAATCTAAAATTCTTGAACATTAATTGAAAAATAGCTAGTTAGCGAATAAAAATACAATTCAGCTAATAAAAATACAATTCAGCTTATCAATATACAAGTAATTAAAAACAAAAACTGTAATTTAGCGCCATTTTAAAAATTGGTAAATAAGTATTTTCATCTTAATAAAGTAAAATTTTTATAAATTTATTTAAAAATACCTAATTCAGCAAGTTTAAATACATTTTAGCTAGGAAAAATATTATTCAGTACATTTATTTTAAATTATCTATCTAAACTATCTAAAAACTATATTGCATACTATGTATACATACATGGTGAATAATTTTATTCACCTTAGCATAGTAAAATTTGTATAAACTGATTGAAAAATACATAATTCAGCAAATTTAAATTCAATTTAGCTAAGATCAAATCTAGAAATTTTGAAAATTATTAAAAAAAAAATAGCTAGTTTAGCGAATAAAAACACAATTAAGCTACGAATACAATTAACTAAAAACAAAAACTGTAATTTAGCGCCATTTTAAAACTTTGTGAATAATTTTATTCACCTTAGCATAGTAAAATTTTTATAAAGTGTTTGAAAAATACACAATTCAGCAAATTTAAATTCAATTTAGCTAAGATCTAATCTAGAAATTTTGAAAATTATGGAAAAATAGCTAGTTTAGCGAATAGAACTACAATTCAGCTTATAGAAATACAATTCAGCTAATCAATATCCAATTAAATAAAAACAAAAACTGTAATTCAGCACCATTTTAAAACTTGGTAAATAATTATTTTCACCTTAATAAAGTAAAATTTTTAAAAACTGATTAAAACTACCTAATTCATCAATTTTAAATACAATTTAGCTAGGAAAAATATTATTCAGCACATTTATTTTAAACTACTAAAATTCGAACTATCTAAAAGCTATATTCAGCTAGATGTATACAGCCTAGCTACAGACACGTTTTTAGCTGATTTAAAAAGTGTACTATAGAAATATTTTACGAAATAAAATTTATTCAATTAAAAATAAAAAAAAAATTTAATAAAAAGATTCAGATATTTGTTAGAAATAATATTTTTCAGGTAAAAAATACAATTAATCATACTGAGGAAGTATAACTCAGCTAAACGCCGAAACAATATAATGAAATACATAATTATGTTGCTTTGAAAAAAATTTACTTACAAAATAGTTAAACAAAATTGTAGTAAGCTTATCTTTGTGGCAATTCAGCTGCAGCTTTTGTAAGGGAAATAAAAGAAAAACAGAAATAAAGTATTTTCCAGACTATAAAATTCTATTCTACCAAGATAAATTCAACTCAGCTAATCTGTAATGCAATTCAGCTACATTTATTGGTTCTAAAAAATCGATATCAATGATGTTAAAATTTATATTTTGGTGAATTCTTTTTTTTAATAATCTAAATCTCTAAATAATTTATTTTTTTAGTATGAACTTGAAAAATTTTTTAGTTTTTTTCAGCTGAATTAATTTTGTGTCAGCTGTATTGGACTTTTGCATACTGCAAGTGAAAATATTAATAAAATATTGCAGTTTAGCATAGATGAATTTATATTAACTTTGCTGAATTTTGTTTTAAAAGTGGAAAATGTAATTACTATTAATTGTTTATTTAATATTTCTTTAGCTGAAGTTTTTTTTTAAGTATTAAACATTATTTTTAAATAGCTGAATTGAGCTTTTCTTTGCTGAATTACTTTTAAGACGACTTAATGCAAGTTTCAAGAGCAAACAAGATCAAAGCAAAGATCTTTTAGTTATGATAATTACAAATGATTAATATTTTGCTGAATTCTTTTTTTTTTTGCAGCTGAATTAGTTTTGTGTTAGCTGAATTGGACTTTCTAGTGAAAATATTATTAAAATATCATAGTTTAGCATAGCTGAATTTAAACTGAGTTTGCTGAATGTTTTTTTTAAACAGGCTGAATTTGGTTTTAAAGGTGGAAAATGTAATTGTTATTAGTTTTTTATTTAATATTTTTTTTAGCTAAATTTTTTTAGAAATAAACTTTACTTTTAAATAGCTGAATTGAGCTTTTCTTTGCTGAATTACTTTTAAGACGTTTTAGTGAATGTTTGAAGAGTGAATAAAATCACAAAAATATTAAGTAAAGATCTTAAAAGTTATAATACTTATACATATAAAGTGCTATTATTATTCTCAAGTAATGAAATAATTTGATTTTATTTAGAAGATAAAAACAAAATGTTTACAAGAAAATAAAAGGTTTTGTATCCGTATTTGTTATTCCATTTTATATTCGAAATTTATTCAAATATAAAACAATACACACACCCTTTTGTGATTTTAATACAAACTCGTAAACATATATTTTTGTAGAATTTTAATGTTAAGTTATTAATAAACAAGTTAAAAATTTAATAACTTTTTTCTACACGCCCACTTTTAATAACAAAAAAGATGTCAAGTGGCTATTAATCTGGTCTAAAAAAAAAAGAAATTCTTATGAACTGTTTTTTAATATTTATAAAGACAAAGTTTATTTAAAAAGAAAAATATGTTGACATGGTCCAACTAAATTATTCTTTATAACGGTCGTTATAAATTATTTTTAATATCTTAAAGCTTTTAATGATAATTATTGTTATTTATTGGCCAACGACATGATTGTTAAAAAGTTTAACTAAAAAAAAAATGAATTATAGTTCACAGAAAACAATTTAAACGTCTTTATCTTACAATGTAAGCAACTTCAGGAGTAAAGGAAAGTCTATATTATTTACTTTATCTTGAAACTTAAGATACTACAGTTTGTAGTTTATGGGGCTTTTTATTTTATATTTTTATCAAGTTACTTCAATTATTTTGTTGCTTAAGGGGTTTTTTTTTGTAATCAGTTTTCTTTGCTCAATTTAAAGCCAGATAGACAAACAGACTGACAGTAAATTAGTAAGTTAGGCAAGTTTACATTTGTGAGTATGGAGAATTGAGGAAGTAAATATGGACTTAACGCGTTTGGCCTGGGGATAAATGTTTTATAATAAATTATATTTTTTTTATATCATACGTTAACTGCGATGTTTTAGCAAAGTAATATCTTGTTCTGTTTCAGAGAAGCTATTTAAGTGTATCTGAAAGGAGGGGCTTGAACCTTACTGGCTGCTGGCACTCTAAATATTTTAAAGTTCCAACACTATTGCGTTATCTATTGGTGCTACAAGGGCTACACGATTATTCCCCGACTTTATGTATTTCCATCATAGTAACTTTCAATACAATGCTGCTCCCGTTAGCTATATCTATTACTGGACTGCTCTCGAATTTTGCTGTCGAAATATGCTGTCGAAATATGCTGTCGAAATTTGCTGTCGTTAATTTTAATAAAAAGTAAAAAAAGTAAATTTACTGTGACATTATTTTTTCTCATAAAAAACATCACCGAAACCAAAGAAAGGCATAGTAAATACTAAGAGGACTCTGCACTATCAATTTCAATGCTTAAAAAATTGGTTACTTAGTTCAGCTATGGCCGAACCGGAAAAAATGACACTAAATTTTAGGAAGCCCAAAAGAGGTTGTTACGTCTTCGAAATATACAATATAATATATGTAGTCAATTTAAACCGAAAAGGAACCCGTGGAAGTGGGAAGTGGTCTGCTTCGATATTCCCCCTACATTAATAAAATAAATCAACAGGTAGATTACATTTTGCATGAATATTTCGAAACGATCTGCGCGATAGTTGGCGCCATTAAGACCCGGATATTGTCTTTATGGCGCCTACTAGCCTATTTCCTGGGCTACGAACTGAAATTGTGAACTAGTTTTACGAGAATTAAAGTTCACCCTAATTGAGATCGTGATTGGCTGAAACAGTTGATTTTATTTTAACACGATTAAAATTTCAGGGAGCTGCAAAAATACATATGAATGCTATTCAGCTATTAGTTGTAATAGCTGAATGGCTATTAGTTGTAATAGCTGAATGGCTATTAGTTGTAATAGCTGAATAGCATGCTATAGCATTCACGTCATGTTGCATCACTATGAAAATGAATGCTAATTAATGAATTAAACAATAAAATAGTTTTATTTAAAAGTTAAAAAAAATAGTTTTCTTAGCTTTATATCATTTTTATCCAGCTGAATTACTTCTTAGTTAGTTGAATTGTCGTTTAAAATCTAAAAACTGTTTATTTAAAATAATTACTCAATAGTTTCTTAAACTTAGCATTGCTGAATTGAGTTATAATTTGCTTAATTTAACGTTTTTGCTAAAAATTATTTGTGAAATAACACCTTTTACTTTTTGGAAATAATTGATTAGAAGAAAATTGATTTTTACTTAGCTGAATACGAATTTAACCATGCTGAATTACTTTTAAATAAGCTTAATTTATATTTTTAGTTTAATAATATACGTTTTTACTTTTGTGTTTATAAAATATAAACATTTTTCTATAATTCAGTTACAATTTCAGAAATTGTATTCCATTTTTGCTGACAAAATTAATTTATTTTTGCAAAATATTGAAATTTTTCAGCTGAGTTGATGTAAATTAAGAGGACTAAGAAAGCCATGTGCGAATTAAAAATTTTTAAGTAACAAACGATAATTTCGGTTATCTGAACACGTTCGCGGACGCGAATGCTAAAGCATTAATTTTCTAAGTGATGCAAAATGACGTGAATGCTATTCAGCTATTACAACTAATTGCTGAATAGCTTTTATGTCTATTTTTGCAGCTACCTAATATTTTTAAATGAAAAATAGATTCTTAAGTTTCATTTTAGCATTATTCATTTCTGATTTGCGCATAAATTTTTGCTTTGTCTTTCCAGCCATATAAAAGCCATATAAAACCTAATTTTTTCTTGTAAATATTATTATTTTCTTGTAAACATTTATTTTGTCGTTTTACCAAACTAAAGCATTATTTATATAGACTTTACTTTTGCGTGTGAGTTTCTTTAAGAGCTTTTCGCTAACAATAATGTCAACAACATCTTGTTTTAACACCATAAAACATGATTTTTACTGAAAATATTTTAACAGCAACTAAATTTAAAGTAGATTTTAGCCGAAAATATGTGTAATCATAAATTTTAAATGACAAGCAAAATATCTTTACCAAATTAAGCCAAATAAATTGCACTTGAAGGCCTTTGTAACACACACCAGGTGAAGTTAACAAACAACCAATAACTAACGCAGCTTCAATGGCTGTTGCAAAAGCCACCAGCAAAGACCAGTAGCAACTTAAAGTCCAAAATAATTTTTGAAAAATTAATAAAAATTAACAACAAAAAATGTGTTGAAAGCCATGCTTGTTTTAGACTTCAACAAATACATCTTTAATGGCATTTAGCTGATTGGATTTGTTCCGCCAGCAAATGAATTACTATCGCTATATCTTCCGGTGAAAAACGCCGTCACTGGCTGTTTGTTTGGTACGGTTGGCAAGCTCTTTCGATGTGAGGACATCATTATCAAGCCAGGCTTTAGATTAGGAAGGGAAGAAGAGAAAAGGTTAGGTGAAGTCGTCTTCTCTCATGTAGCGAGTTACTAAAAGGTCACTAGGTCGCTTTTTATGCTCTGAAGACCCTTAACTCCCTACGATTTAGCATAGAGCCCTGAAATTTAAATTTCCTAATAACCATTATTTACGATTTCTCACAGGCCAGCCACTGACATATACCTACGACAGTCTAGATTCTGAAAGATATGTTTGCCTAAATATTGAAGCTTACGTTTTCTTAAATATTAAAGCCTGCGTTCCCCCAAATTTTTAAGCCTTTATTTCTGCAGATCCAGAAAATTATTTTCCATATCTAATTTGTTAATTAATTTTTATTTATTTTTATTTAAACACGTTCACAGAAGCTAAAAATTTCAGGGAGCTACAAAAGTAGACATGAATGCTAATCAGCTATAAGAAGTAATAGCTGAATAGAATTATTATTAGAAGCTGAATAGCATTCACACCATTTTGCATCACTAAGAAAATTAGTGCTACACCTATTACTACTAATATCTGAATAGCATTAGTAGTAATAGCTGAATAGCATTCACGCCATTTTGCATCACTACGAAAATGAATGCTGTAGCATACACGACCGCGAACGTGTTAATGTAGGAGGAATATCGAAGCAGACCATTTCCTTAATGGGTCCGTTTTCGACCCCCTTCTACGCTCTATGATTATGGGCAACCTAAATGTAAATTACAGCAACCTTACCTTCATAGAATCACGTGCTGCAACCAGCTTTTAATCTTGACTTTAGTGATTTTCGACTGTCGACTGGTAACTGTCGAACTTCTTACTCATCCCGCAGTCTCTAGTAATTGCTAGCATTTGTTCAAGGCTCAGGTCCCCTATGGCAATCCACGTTTAACAAGTTTTTGCCCGTGGTCCTAAGTCTTATGCTAGCCAGTGCTAGACCTTCACACACAAAATGCGTTGCGCTGCTAAGCCTCTTCCAGAAACAATCTGCAAGTATTATTTTCTTCAATTTACATCTTGACTAGATTATACTTGAAGTTTACATGACCCGTCACCAAGGCAATTATCCAGCTTAAGGTACTTATAATGTACCTGAGTACCTTTCTGGCCTTCCTGCACATACATGGGCTCTTTGAGCACCATTCGAGCCTGCCTATACGTAGTGGTCAATTTACCTTTTCAGGTTTAATGAGTTCAGCCATTGTACGACCTAAGCCGGCATTATACCATTACCTAGCGCTACTCTGGGATCTGGTTTACAAAATTCACAGCAAATCACCCTACATAACTACATACTTCACACGTCCAATCTAATCGCAGATGTAGTTATACATCACTAAATTTGAAGCTTGCATTTGGTCAAGCTCACGTTCGTTCACGAAGGTGATCAGTTGAGGTACTGATCATCTTCGAAACGGCTTCTGCAGTACTCATTTTAAGAAATGTTCATACGTTCTGATATAGTGTCATTTAACATCTAGTGTAGAGCTGCAAAAATAGGCATGAATGCTATTCAGCTATTACTATTAATAGCTGAATATGAATGCTATTCATATTAGTATTAATAGCTGCATAGCATTCATGTCATTTTGCATCGCTATGAAAATAAATGCTATAGCTTTCACGTCAGCTAACGTGTTAAAGAGATCCACCAATAGCGATATAGAGATTCACCTGCTTAAAAATTGTGCCTTCGTCCTTTTCTTCTGAATGAAGACATGAACTTAGCGTAGTCTGTAATTGGAATGTTTTTTATATGTTCTGGCATATCGAGTTTCCCTTGCAGGACAGAAGTGCCATTGCTCTTTTCTTTTTGAGTGAAAGTCTAAGAACTCAGCTTATTCTGCAATTATTTTCTCCTGTTCCCTCATCTATTCCTTGATCACATTCCACAATCTAGCCACAGAAGTGCGAAAGTGTTTAAAGTTTAAATCCCAGCCGTTGCGTTAGTTCATAGACTACCAGCCAGCCGTCTCTTTTAGCATCAATTCTGCGATTATATTTTACATTTCCATCAGGGAGTAAAGTATACCCTTGTGAGTTTGCCACGCCCAAATCCGAGTCGTTCTTTGTTCATATATTAGCCATTGTATTTCCACTATAGCCCTTATACCCTAAAACCAAAACAATTCTGAAGACTTCAAAATAGGATCAGAGATCATATAAATGCAAGCATAAACTTCAAGTTTACTTCATTCGAATCCAGAGACCTGAGGGCGGCAAGACTGTGTTCAAAATATTTGATTAACAATGTAATTCCACAAAGTACAAATACAAATCAAATACAAATTTTATTCAATTGGCTATTTAGCAGCAAGTAATTAATATTTTGTCATTATTGCGCAACCGAGTTTAAAATATCGCGCTTTCAATTCATTTTGTCATAATTTTAAAATAGCGCCATCTGTTGCGCCACCGTTTTTAAAATATCCTTCTTTCAAAAATGAAAAATGCCTTAAAGTATGCAGTACCTTTAAATTGATAAAGAAAAACAAATATCGGCATTCTTTCTCTGCTTTTTGTCCACTTTCTCTTGGAAAATATAATTAAGGATTTCTCCTCAGTGCATTTTGGAGAACTGTTTAATGATGTTTTGTAATAAAAAGACAAAAAGTTCAATTGCATTGCATTTTGTATATTATTGCGTCTGTCCCTAACACTGTCAGTCAGTCAGTCTATTTTAGGTGTTATGGTTACCGGTCTTATTAGCATTTTACCATTTTTGGCCAACACGTTGTTATTCAGCGTTGCAAGCGTGTAAATCATTGAAACGCCATATTAAATGTGACAGAGCGCAAACGAAATGTTCAAACATAAAATTTTATTTCATGAAAAATGTAATTCGTACATAAATAATTTAGGAAAAAACCAAACAAATCTTTTAAAAGACGTTACAAAAAAAAAAACAATAAGGAATTAATTAATTTTCCAAAAGATTGATTTATAAGCTTTTTTTTAAACAAAAAACTAAAAAAGCCTCAACTTAAATGTCATGAAAATATGGTTTAATAAGTTAAAAATTTAAAGATTTGTTCCAAGCTGAATAGGATCTTAGACATTGTTTTTTTTTTGTACGTTTTTGTATATTTTTTATATTGCTTTAAACTTTAAATTGCTTAAAAATGTATTTTTATTAGCTGAATAAAATATAGGTCAGCTGAATTTGAGTCTTTTTTATTCAATTAACATAATATCTAAGATTTTTGTATTTATGAATAATTTTTTCCGTGCTGAATTGTATTACAATTTTCTGAATTTCAGTTTTATTGTATATGCCTTAAAATTTTTGTACTGAAATAAATTTTTTCATAGCTGAATTGTTTCTTATTATTTAGATTATTAAAAATCTTATGTTAACATATTATTGGTAAATATAAGGATTTAAGGCAGCTGAATTATACTATTCCTAAATTTTTATTTTAGTTTTTTTAAAGAAATAATTGTAATAAATGAGTTTTTTCTATCCTGAATAAGATCTATTTCTATCTATGTATATTACTTCAAAATTTAAATTGTTTAAAAAAACTATTTTTATTAGCTGAATAGAATATAGCACAGCTGAATTTAAGTTTTTTTATTAACTAACATAATAAATAAAATTTTTATATTTATGAATAATTTTTTCCTCGCTGAATTGTATTACAATTTGCTGAATTTCAGTTTTATTGTATATATATAAATACAAATTTTTATACTGAAATAAATTTCTTCTTAACGGAATTGTTGTTTATATATTGATTTAAAAAAATCTTATGTTTACAAATTGGAATTGTCAAATATAAGGATTTAAGGCAGCTGAATTGTAATTTTCAAAATTTTTATTTTAGTATTTAAAAGAAACAATTATAATACATAAGTTTTTACACCCTAAATAAGATTTATTTCTATTTATATTGGTTTAAAAATTCAATTGCTTAAATAAGGATTTTTATTAGCTGAATAAAATATAGCACAGCTGAAATTTACTATTTTTTATTAATTAACATAATAAATAAAATTTATATATTTATGAATAATTTTTTCCTCGCTGAATTGTATTATAGTTTGCTGAATTTACGATTGCATATATATATATATATATATATTGTATATATTGTATATATATATATATATATATATATATATATATATATATATATATATATATATATATATATATATATATATATATATATATACATACCTTAAAATATTTATGATAAAATACATTTTTCCCTATTTCTTATTTTACTTTAAAATTTTAATTGTTTAAAAAAACTATTTGTATTAGCTGAATAAAATATAGCACAGCTGAATTGAAGTCGTTTTTCTATATGAAATTTTTTCCGCGCTAAATTGTATTATAGTGTGCTGAATTCGGGTTTTCAGTTTTATTGTATATATCTTAAAATTTGTAAGCTGAAATAAATTTGTTCATAGCTGAATTGTAGTTTATTATTTTGATTTATAAAAATCTTATGTAATTCATAAATATAAGGATTTAAGGCAGCTGAATGGTAATTTCCTAAATTTATATTTCATTATTTAAAATAAATAATTATAATACATGAGCTTTTCCTATGCTGAATAAGATCTTAGTCAGCTGAATTTTATTTTTCTTGGATTTCTTCTTTAAAAAATTTAATTTTTAAGGTTCATAATTCAGTTTTTTCTATTTTGAGTATGATTTAATCAGCTGAATTGTCGTTTTTTCATAATTAAATTTTTTTTTATATACTAAATAATTCCTACAAGTCTGTTTTTAGCTAAATAATTTATAATACAGCAAAATTGTAGATATTTTTTATTTAAATATCTAAAATTTTAATATTTACATATGTTTTTTCTGCGTTTTTGTTATTTAAATATGTATATCTTTTGTAAGCTGAATATTTAAAGCAGAAAAGCTAAACTTTCTTGTGTTTAAAAGCTTTAAATTAATGCGTTTATATTAAATTCAGCTCTGAAGTAGCTGAATTTAACTTTTCTCATATTATTTCTTAAGAAGATTCATATATTTTGATATTAAACATGTTTTTGTTCTGGTAAATAGTATTAAAGGCAGCTGAATAGGACTTTTACTTAGCTGAATTAGATTAAATGTGTGTGACGCCTCATCCTCCCCAAACCACTGTTTCTTTTCTTATGCGATCGCCAAAAAAAAATTTAGAAGTAAGAGCGAAAAGCAAGTTTAACCAGAAAAATGGGTATTGTAACTCTGTTTACTACAGCGTGCTCTGCCGTCATCCTTACTTCTTTTCAATTTTAAAAATTACCTTTCTACTTTTATCTTATTTTTTTATTTATTTTTTTTTTACCTTTATAAATTTGTGTTTGAAAAATTTTTTTATTGTTTTTTATTTATTTCTTATTTTTTTCTAGCTGAATACCAGTTGTGTTATTTGCATTATAAGCTTATTTGTACAAATAACATTGTTAAATAAGATTAAATGCAGCTGAATTAAACTTTTTCCATTAAATTTAAAAATAGGGATAAATTGCTGAATATATTTTAATGTAGCTGAATTGATGTTTCTTAATAGATTCATAGAAAATGTTTTTGTTTAAGAAAAAATTTAGTTTTTCTTTTCAATTTTATAAATTTTTATTTAGCTGAATACGTTTAAGTTTAGCTGAATTGCTTTAATTTTTCATTCAGTTTAAGAAACAGGGTATTGAATACATATTTCTTATTACTTTGCTTTTTTTACCTAGCTGAATAGGTTATATATTGATTTCTATATTATAAAAAAAGTTTAAATATAAAATTGTTGTTAAAATTACTATAGATTCCCAATAAATATCTGTTTTGCAAATTAAAAATTCAGCGGTATGTTCCTTTTTTTGTAATTTCCAACTGGGGTTGTTTTGATGCGTCTTTATAGGATCGTGTAATTTTTTTTTTTTTAATTTTTTCAACTTTCTTGTTTCCTCAACCACTTGTTGGGCTTGGGCTGACTGTTTCCTTTACCTTTTCTTTCGCTTTCGGTTTTTATTTTAAGAAAATTATATAAAAATATCTGCCTTTCACTTGTTAAATATAATTTTTTTAAAGGCCTCTTTTGTTCAATTTTCTCCTTTGACAAGAAATCAACACAATATTTTTTACACACACGCGTTATTCGTTTTATTTTATTTTATATAATTTTTTTTTTTTTAATTTAATTATTACTGAAGTTTATAATAAAAAGTAACAAAACAAATTCATTGATCAAGATAACAAGAATCACTTAAATATTTTTTTATTATTTTTTATCACTTTGATTCACCAAAATAAAAGTACTACTCGTATCTCGAAAAAGTAAAATTAACACAGCGCCACAGAAACGTACGCACGCACGCGTTCACTGTGAAAATACAACTGAATTAAATTGCAGCTTGAGAGTAAATTCAGCTCTGGAAATAATCAATACAACAACAATAATACAGTGAAACAAACTTAAAGCTCATAAATAAGTCAAACAATAAATTGTCAAAAAATAATAATGAAACACAACACAATAGCGATACATTTCATTATAAAAAATGGGAAAAAAGCGAAATATATATGGAAGTAGCAACAACAAAAACAACAAAATTATAAACAAGCGCAAACGATCTGCAACAATGCCAAACTTGCCAGCATGGAAAACCGATTCTTAAAAAAATACTACAACAACTACAACAGTAATAATAAAATCTAATACTGTAATTAAAGAAGTAGATACAAACAACTGCAACAATTAAGGTTGTAATCATAACAATGAAAACAACAACAACAACAGCAACTACCGCAAAAAATGATTGTGAATTAAAGAAAACTTAAAAAGCGAGACGAAAAATGACTGAAAAACATCTACATATATCTATCTTCTATATAAAAAAATGTCAAATTTTTTTAATTTTCATCTTAACGCAACCTAGTTTTTTACAAAAAGAAAAATTGACCACACCCACTTTTACGCCCATTTTTTAAAGTATATTGACAACTATAAGAGGTAGATTTTTTTAAAATTTTGCACCAGTAACACGCTTATGAATATAGGTATGTACATAGTATAGCGAAACTCAGTCAGGCTGGATTGGAAAAGTGGCTGGGTGTGGCACCTCCTATAGAAAGTCAACAATTATTATCATCTACCTGGAGATGTGCAATATGTAGAGTCTTGAAATTTTGCAGACGTAACCTTTCTAATAATGTGCATAGTCCAACAAAACACAGACTGAAAGGGGACAGTAGGCGTGGCACCTCTCATACAAAGTGAATAACTATTATCGTCTACCTGGAGATCTGCAATATGTAGAGTCTTGAAATTTTGCAGAAGTAACCTTCATACTAATGCGCATATTCTAACAAAACTCAGACTGAATTGGGACGGTGGGCGTGGTACATACCATACAATGTGAAAAATTATTATAGTGAGTCTTGAAACTTTGCGCAAATAAGCCTCATACTAATGTTCATAGTCTAACAAAGCACAGACTGGATTGGGACAGTGGGCGTGGTACCTCCCATACATACTTTTCTTCCATACTTTTTTACTTCACATACTTTTTTACAAGATTATCATTAATTATTAAATAATAGGCCCTAAGTACCCAAGGGCTAGGTGAACATAAAGGCCGGCACCTAGCACTAAATCGCCGGCGAAGTAAAATAATTATAAATTTTTCAAAATTAATATGCCTAAATAACACCAGAGGTGCTGCAACACTGCTCTAAAAATAATCATAACGTGCAATTGCAGTGTTGCCGTAAGTGAAGCCTTACTATCACACTAACCATCTGTCTTATCTACTCCTATCACTTTCCAAAGAAAGTTACTTTACTTAAAAAAAAAGTACTTTTATAAGGTACTTTTTTGCATATTTTTTTAAAAGTACTTTTTTTTAAAGTACTTTTTTAAGTACTATTTTTTAGGTTTTTTTTAACAGTTCTTTTTCACTGTTTTATTTTTATCGGTTCTGGCTTAAATTTTTTTTTTTTATTTTTTAAATTTAAAACTTGTGCTTTAAAAGAATATATTTAAAAAGTACTTTTTTAAAAAGTAGATTTTTTATCTGTCTTTTGCTAGATAATTTTTTTTTTTAAAGATACTTTTTTGTAAGATACTTTTAAAAAATATTTATTTAAGGGTAATTTTTTTTTTAATTTTTTAAATATAAAACTTGTGCTTTAAAAGAATATATTTAAAAAGTACTTTTTTAGAAAGTAGATTTTTTATCTGTCTTTTGTTAGATAATATATTTTTTTAAGATACTTTTTTATAAGATACTTTTAAAAAATATTTATTTAAGGGTACTTCTTTACGAATAAAAATATGCACTTTCTTCAAAAATATACTTTATAAGGTACTCTTTTCAAAAGATTTTTTTTTAATTAATTAAATTAATTTTTTTACTAAAGGCAACTTTGGGAAAAGATGATTTTTTAAAGACAATTTTACAGTTTTTAAAATGGTACATTTTTAAAAGGGCTCTTTCAGGGATTTTAAAAAGTACTTTTTCAAAAGGTACTTCTTAAAATAATTTTATAAAATATAGAACTTAAAAAGACTCTCTGTTAAAATACTACTTTTTATCGAATAAAATTTTTTTATATTTTAATAAAGAAAAGTTACGTTTTGCATGAAAAGAAAAAAATTTGGTACTTTTTTAACAGTTGCAAATTTCTTTGAAAATTCCGAAAATCTGTTGAAAAACAAACCTCTTTCTAATACCTTCGTTGAGTAACCTCATCAAAATGCTGGGTACCCCATTTACACTTGAAATTTTCAACAAGAAATGCCAACAACAACAACTGATAATATGGAAAAAAAAGCACAAGTAAAAACAGAGAGTTACAGAGTCAGACAAATAAAAAGAGAGAGAGCGAGTTAGCTTTATTGCGGTTTATAATATTTTTCCTTGAGAGTGTGTGAGTGCAATATTTATTTTTTATTTTTTTAGCCTAGAAATTTAATTTGTTTAGTACGTTTTTTTTTTATCACACAAAATAAACAATTATATTTTATTTTATTTTTTATTTGTTTATGTATTTTTATAATTGTTACTGGTTTCATATTCTTATTTAATTTAGAATTTTTTTTTTTTTTTTTAATATATAACAACGTTTTGTTAATGAAATAATATGAATCGTTGGTTTTAGATATTGTTTAGGCATTTTTTTTTAAGTTTTAATTAAAATTAATGGATGAAAATACATTTTTTGTTTTTGTAAATAATTGATGCTGATGATGATGACATGGTGAAAAAAAATATGAAGATTAAGTTTTATATTAAAATAAAATGTCTTTTTATTTACATATAAAAAATTGATTAAAAAAATCCCAACAAAATTTGTTAACTAAAATTTTTTTTTAATAAAAAAAAACCGGCATATATGTAGTAGTGTAGGTTTTGTTGCACCAAATTATTTTTAGTTCTTTATTTTTGTTTTTAATTATTAACAAAAAAAAAAAAACAAAAAAACAAATTAAATTTTTTATATGGATTTTGACAGTAATAATTATTGTATTCTCTCTTAAAATACATAATTATTGTCAAACTTCATATAAAAAAAAAAATTTAAAAAATTTATTTTTAATATTAGCTCCGCCTTGCGCTGCCACCTGATTAAATATGCCTTTCCAGAAACCTTAATTTTATTTTACGTCATTTGTTATATAAAACTTCTTTTAAATCAGGAACCATATACACACATACATACAAACGAAATGCGCTGCTTTGTCATTTTAAGTGGTTTTTTAATCAAAGTAATTTAATCAATTAAAAAAAAATTTATAAAATTAAATAACAAAAACGTATGGAAAAGCAATACCACCACAAAATTATTAAATTACTAAAACGTTGAAGAGATTTAAAAAAATAAATAAAAAATAATAATTATGCGCAAAAACAAACAAGGTTAAAACGATGAAAAAAAAACAGATTTATTTAATTAAAAAAAACCAGATGTTAAGTACAGACTTCAATCATTAAAACTTCGAAAGAAATGGCACAAAAACATAATATAACTGGAGTGGCCTACACCCAACTTTACCATACCCAATAGAAAATTATATTTCTTTTTATGGATACATAACATTTTATATATTACTAGCTGACCCGGTCCGCGTTGCTAGCCCTAAGCAAACATTAGTGTTGTATTCAGCGATGCCAACTTAACTCTTTTCGCGCTATTTTTAGCTCTATTTGACTACCTCTAACGCGAAAATTTTCCCTTCAGCACTTTTTCAGAAAAAACGAGCAATTTTCTGTGGCGCCATCTGTCGAAAATTAACCCCACCAACTTAGGAACCTCCGTCGGCTCATGCGCAACAATTTTGAGTTATTTTCAGTGGCGCCACCTGTCAGAAATTAATCGCACCAATTTACAATCCTTCATCGGCTCATTCGCAACAACATGCCCAAAAACTATACAGCTCGTCATCTCCATATACCAAAGGCACATACTTAATTTCAATTTGATATGTCATACGGTATGACCTGTAGAGTGTTCACAAAATTGGAGGGTAAGGAAACTACACCTTGCCCCCTCCCGATTATGCCCAAAAACTATACAGCTCTTCATCTCCATAAGACAAAGGCATATACTAAATTTCATTTTGATATGTCAAACGGTATGACCAGTACAAAAACTACACAAAAATAGTGGCATACACACACACACACACCCACCCACCCAACAGACCTCAAAACGTCTAAAGCCATCGAAATCTTGACCTCGATTTTTTTCATGATTACTATAGTCCACCTTATACTACGTATGGTAAAGTAAAAAGAAATTTCGATAATCAATTGCTGTACCGGCTGGGGTCCAACAACAAAAATTATGATTCCATTAAAAATAACAGATATTCCCATTATTTATTGCACCCGATTTCAGTTCTGTAGTTACCGCATTAGTTCGCGGCTGGCTTCGTATAATCATATCACATCATATCCTGTCCTGTCTATCCAATTTTCCAAGACTTTGCTGGCGAATTCTGGTTTCATCTCATGAATATCTAGGACGATATTAGCCTTAAGATTGTAATTTGTTCTTAAATTATTCGCTTTTCGCATAGCTGTAGCCTCAAGTGGTTAACACGTTGACTATAGCAACCATACACGGAGAAAAATATTTATTTATTAAATGTTACAATAGAATTACAAATTATAATTCATCGATAATTAAGAGCATTGCAACAAAGACCTTCTCACTCGTTGTAGTGAAATACCCAGAGTCTTTGGTGGGAATCGAACCCAGTCGTGGATTCGATAGCACACTACCTACTAGTCTAATGGGGCGCCCAGTAGGTTTGAATTGATTTCAGATTAAGATTTATATTTGAATCAATTAAAAAATTAATTGAACTTTAATTTAAAACTGATTAAAACCTTCAATTAATTAAAATATTTTTTTTACTTTACCATACGTAGTATATAAGGTAATGTATAGTAATCATGAAAAAAAATCGAGGAGGGGATTTCGACGGATTTATACGTTTTGAGGTCTCCTGAATCCATTTTGACTATTTTCGTGATGATGTGTATGGCACATCCAAATGAAATTTAGTATGTGCCTTTGGTATATGAAGATGAAGAGCTGTATAGGTTTTGGTCAAAATCAAGAGGGGGCAAGGGGTAGTTTCCTTACCCCCTAATTTTGTGAACGCTCTACAGGTCATAACGTTTGACATATCAAATTGAAATTAAGTATGTGCCTTTGGTATATAAAGATGAAGAGCTGTATAGTTTTTGGGCATAATCGGGAGAGGACAAGAGGTAGTTTCCCAACCCCCAAATTTTGTGAACGCCCTGCAGGTCATACCGTATGACATTTTAAAACGAAATTTAGTACGTGCCTTTGGTTTATCGAGATGAAGAGCTGTATAAATTTTGGGCATAATCAGTAATGGGCAAAGGGGTAATTTACTTAACAACCCAAACCGAAAATAATTAATTTTGCGATTCGAATATACTTTGCATTTATATTCTTTATATAATATATCCATAAAAATATCTGTTTTCATTGGGTATGGTAAAGTTGAGCGTAGGCCACTCCAGTTTTATTTTTTCTGTGCCGCTACAAGGTTACTCTCAGAATGGACTCACCACCCATAATCTGGCATAGAGTCTTGTTGTCCCGGTGCTAGCCTTTTAGACATTACTTAGACTTCGAAGACTCTTGTCTGCTTGGCTTTAGGTCTCTTGCAAGCCTCGCGCAATGATGGCACCATATACCCCAGAGGCATTAGCGTCTGGCAAGGCTCCTCGCGGAGCTTTGTTGGAAAATATGATTTCTCGATGTCTAATTGAAACTTCTTTCTGTAAGGCTCAAACCGAGAAGCTGTAAAGCGACTAAGTCTATTTTGGATTTACTTGACCGCGTGCAGGAGAGGGCGAAGAAGCTCATAGGTGACAGTAGGGTATCCAACTCTATTGACTCTCTTGAACATCGACGCAATGTGGGTTGTGTTTCGCTGTTTTATCGCTACTACAATGGAATGTGCTCTGATGAGATTAGGGAACTAGTTCCCGATATCCGCACGTTTTCGCGCACAACACGCTTTTCATTAAGAGCCCATCCATTTGTGGTCAATTGGCCAGTGAATCGCACAATGCATTACAGAGAAAATTCATTTTTTAGTCGTACAGTTCGCTTGTGGAATCATCTTCCTACAGAGGTCTTTCCTGTCAACTACAATGTTGGAAAATTCAAATCGAATGTCCACAAACATTACTCCCTCTATCCTCCTTCCCATAACCTAATTTCCTAGTTCTGGCACAATGCTTTGCATGAGTAGGGGTCATCCCCTGAGTGCTGGTCCGAAATAAAAAAAAAAAAAAAAAAAAAAATTGGTGCGAGGAGGCTCTTTCTGTAAGTCACATCCCAAACCAAGAAGACGTAAATCGACTCATTTCAGTCTGCAAGGGCATGATGCTAAATTATAGTCAATATTTCGAACAGGAAAAAATCTATACCTGTCGCAATTATATATGAATGAAAATCATATTTGTAATTTGTCGAAAAGAGTCTTTAAAATTATTTAAAAATATACAAAAAAAATTATATTTGGAATAAAATAAACCTTTTGAAATCGAAATGGTTACTATGGTTTTTTATTTTGTTTAGAAATTTAGATTTGGCTTTCTTTATAGACTGATTGAACTTCTCATTTAGTCTATTAAGTTTTAAGCATAAGAATCTGAGTTTTTATTCAGAAAAATTAGGAAAAATCCACTGATGAGCTAGTTGAGCACTAGCTAAATAGCTATCTGGATATGCTTTCCCCATAGTAATCAATTTCAATTATTATATTTTTTGAAAATAAATATTTTATACTCATAAAATATTTATTTAAATAAATTTTCAAAAGGAATCATGCATGAATAAAAATAAATAATATTATTTAAAAATTTTATTTTGTGCTACTTATCGTCAAAAGTTCGAAAAGATTTAAAGGGAACTTTGTACCTTTTAAAGCCTGGAATAAAAATAAACCAGACGACATAAAATTTTCCTTTTCAATTACTTGCGTTCTTATCAATCTAACCCCACTAGACTACTATTATTATTATTTCTTTTTTTATTTTTATTTTTTTTTTTTTTATTATTATTTATTCTTCCCTAATGTAAGTCTGAATGTGAATGCATAACTTAAAGTCAAAACTGCTGATAACAATATCAACAATAAACATACTAAGTAAATAAGAACTCTGCAGCCAACCAACCAACCAACCAAACAACAACTCAATGAAAAACGATTTAAAAAAAATTAAATTAAATTAAAAAAATAAAAATTTTTCAGTTCAAAGCTACGCAGTGACGTCAAACCAAAATTGTGTGTACGAGTGTTTAGGCCTTAAACACAAAAAAGTTCTTTTTTTTTTGTATAAAAAAAGAATAATGAAAAAACAAAACAAATAATTTAATTTCACATAAATACTTGTGTTAATACAATGACAACAACAAATACAAAAGCGATCTAACGCAAACGCTTTAATACAGGCAGGCAGGCAGTCAAACAAACAATAAAATTTAATTCACTAAATTATATTTAATTTTAAAAAGTACCTTAGATTTCGTATTTCGAAGATACGCTTAGCCGTCATTTCTTTTTCTGTTTTTAACACAACAAAAATTATAAAAAAAAAATTTAAAAGAAACGTTTTTTTCTCAAATTCAAAATAACTTTCTGTTTGCTGTTGTTGTTATAAAGTAGATTATCATCTCTCTCTCTCTCCTTTACAATCCTTAAGCGCCATCTAGCATTTCGTAGTTAACTATCTGTCTTTCAGTATCATGTAAGCTTTTACTTAAAGCTTTTGCAACGGTTGCTTTTGTTGTTATTGACTAGCCGGGTCACAGCCAGGGCTGCCAGGTGAATTTGTAAAAAAAATCGTCAGTTTCGATATAAAAAGTATTTAACAGTAAATCGTCTTTTCAGCTTTAAAAAATCGGATAAATAAAATTGTGTTTTTATAACTATTTTTACTTTACCACACGTAGTATACAAGGTAAAGTATAGTAATCATGAAAAAAAAATCGCAGGTGGGTTTTCAACGGTTTTATACGTTTTTTGAGGTCTCCTGCATCCATTTTGGCTATTTTCGCGATGATGTCTGTTGGGTGTGTAAGCTACTATTTTTGTGGAGTTTGTACATCTCAAATTTAGTATGTGCTTTTGGTATATGGAGATGAAGAGTTGTGTGAATTTTAGGCATAATCAGCAGGGGCAAGGGGTAGTTTCTGTACTTCCAAATTTTGTAAACGCTCTACAGGTCATACCGTAAGACATATTAAAACGAAATTTAGTATGTGCCTTTGGTATATGGAGATGAAGAGTTGTGTAAATTTTGGGCATAATCGGGAGGGGGCAAGGAGTAGTTTTCTTACACCAAATTTTGTGAACGCTCTACAGGTCATACCGTAGGACATATAAAAATTTAGTATGTGCCTTTGGTATATGGAGATGCAGAGTTGTGTAAATTTTGGGCATAATCGGGAGGGGCAAGGGGTAGTTTACTTACTCCCAAATATTGTAAACGCTCTACAGGTCATACCGTAAGACATATTAAAACGAAATTTAGTATGTGCCTTTGGTATATGGAGATGAAGACTTGTATAAATTTTGGGCATAATCGGGAGGGATCAAGGAGTAGTTTTCTTACCCAAATTTTGTGAACACTCTACAGGTCATACCGTAGGACATATAAAAATTTAGTATGTGCCTTTGGTATATGGAGATGAAGAGTTGTGTAAATTTTGGGCATAATCGGGAGGGGGCAAGGAGTAGTTTTCTTACACCAAATTTTGTGAACGCTCTACAGGTCATACCGTAAGACATATTAAAACGAAATTTAGTATGTGCCTTTGGTATATGGAGATGAAGAGTTGTGTAAATTTTGGGCATAATCGGGAGGGGGCAAGGAGTAGTTTTCTTACACCAAATTTTGTAAACGCTCTACAGGTCATACCGTAAGACATATTAAAACGAAATTTAGTATGTGCCTTTGGTATATGGAGATGAAGAGTTGTGTAAATTTTGGGCATAATCGGGAGGGGGCAAGGAGTAGTTTTCTTACACCAAATTTTGTGAACGCTCTACAGGTCATACCGTAGGACATATAAAAATTTAGTATGTGCCTTTGGTATATGGAGATGCAGAGTTGTGTAAATTTTGGGCATAATCGGGAGGGGCAAGGGGTAGTTTACTTACTCCCAAATATTGTAAACGCTCTACAGGTCATACCGTAAGACATATTAAAACGAAATTTAGTATGTGCCTTTGGTATATGGAGATGAAGACTTGTATAAATTTTGGGCATAATCGGGAGGGATCAAGGAGTAGTTTTCTTACCCAAATTTTGTGAACACTCTACAGGTCATACCGTAGGACATATAAAAATTTAGTATGTGACTTTGGTATATGGAGATGGCGGGTTGTGTAAATTTTGGGCATAATCGCGAAGGGGCAAGGGGTAGTTTTCTTACCATCAAATTTGTAAACGCTCTACAGGTCATACCGTAAGACATATTAAAACGAAATTTAGTATGTGCTTTGGTATATGGAGATGAAGACTTGTATAAATTTTGGGCATAATCGGGAGGGGGCAAGGAGTAGTTTTCTTACACCAAATTTTGTGAACGCTCTACAGGTCATACCGTAGGACATATAAAAATTTAGTATGTGCCTTTGGTATATGGAGATGCAGAGTTGTGTAAATTTTGGGCATAATCGGGAGGGGCAAGGGGTAGTTTACTTACTCCCAAATATTGTAAACGCTCTACAGGTCATACCGTAAGACATATTAAAACGAAATTTAGTATGTGCCTTTGGTATATGGAGATGAAGACTTGTATAAATTTTGGGCATAATCGGGAGGGGTCAAGGAGTAGTTTTCTTGCCCAAATTTTGTGAACACTCTACAGGTCATACCGTAGGACATATAAAAATTTAGTATGTGCCTTTGGTATATGGAGATGAAGAGTTGTGGAAATTTTGGGCATAATCGGGAAGGGGCAAGGGGTAGTTTTCTTACCACCAAATTTGTAAACGCTCTACAGGTCATACCGTAAGACATATTAAAACGAAATTTAGTATGTGCCTTTGGTATATGGAGATGAAGACTTGTATAAATTTTGGGCATAATCGGGAGGGGGCAAGGAGTAGTTTTCTTACCCCAAATTTTGTGAACGCTCTACAGGGTAAACCGTAGGATATATAAAACTTTAGTATGTGCCTTTGGTATATGGAGATGGCGGGTTGTGTAAATTTTGGGCATAATCGGGAAGGGGCAAGGGGTAGTTTTCTTACCATCAAATTTGTAAACGCTCTAGAGGTCTTACCGTGGGACATATAGAAATTTAGTATGTGCCTTTGGTATATGGAGATGAAGAGTTGTGTGAATTTTGGGCATAATCGGGTGGCGGCAAGGGGTAGTTTTATTACCCCCAAATTTTGTGAACGCTCTACAGGTCATACCGTATGACATATTAAAACGAAATTCAGTACATGCCTTTGGTTTATCGAGATGAAGAGCTGTAAAAATTTTTGGCATAATCGGGAAGGGACAAGGGGTAGTTTACTTAACACCCCAAAACAGATAATAATTAATTTTTTGACTCGAATACACTTTAAACTTATATTCTTTATGTAATATTTCCTTAAAAATATCTGTTTCCATTTGGTATGGTAAAATTGAGTGTAGGCCACTTTATGGTAAAAATTATAACTTCGCTTTATAGCAGCCACATTAATGTGTTGTTAATTAAAAAAATAATTTTTCCCATTTTTCATTGCATTCATTTTTCTTGCTTTTAACCATAAATAAAGCTTTTAAAATTTAACAATAATTTTATTTTTTTTTTCTCAATTTCAAATTTCTTTTGCCAATACTCCGCATCATTAAATCATTAAAAATATTTTTTCTAATAGTTTAAATTCCCATAATGGCATTTCGATACAAGAAGCTCAATAACATTATCATAAATTTTGCATGCGAACGTCGTTAAACAAGTGGCCTGCTTTGCGATCTACCAAAATACTCAAATAACACACAAGCATTTAAATTTATAGGGGAGAGTGAAACAAAACAACAAAAATCGGTACTACAAAATGGCTGGAGGATAAACAGAAAGGACAGACAGACAGACAGATAGAAACATAACCATACGGAGTATTAGTTGTAGTTATTGAATACCAATGGAAAACACTAAAATATTTTTTACGACCACCATGAGTAGCACCTTCTGCGGTAACCTCCTGCCGTGTTATTCGGTAACTAAAGTCCTACATCGCATACTCCTCCCAGCACATTTTCCTTTTATGATATGGCCAACAAGACATGGTATTTGTTAAATATTTTTGTTAACGCCGCTCTCTATAAATTCTCATTGACATTTCAAATGCAACATATTCATTTACATTCCGCATACATATTGCCTTTTACCACGACGTTGGCTTAGTGGCTGGCCCATTTATTTATGCGGCAACAACAGCCAACGAACTTGCATTACATTTCAGGCGCCACATAATACAGATTTAATAAAAAAAATAAACCACCAACACTCATGCAAACGCACACATACACAAACAGTAGAGTCAAAAAGTTTAGAAAAGATAACAAACAAACAAAGAACTGATTTTGATTTGTCGGTGCCATTTATTTAAACTCAACTGCTGCATAAATATTTAAAAGCAATTAAAATATCTTCTTTTAAATATGTTGCCTCACACACACACACACACACACACACACACGCACACACACCTTCTCACAGCTGTGCTATTTTATCGCCCTCTTTCACAAGTTTTTAACTTTTTCAATATTTCACGCTCCCTGACAAGGTAAGAAATACAAAAACAAAAGCAAAAAACAACAACTGAAAAATAACACACTTATCATTTCCTCAACATTATTATTATCATACAAGTATGACTTACAACACTTGACTGTTGCACATTTGTATTTACATTAGAGATTGTCTGCTGTTTGCTTGCTGGCTGTCTTGTTGTGGACACAGATAAGTTTACATTTTGGACGGCATAATTTGCCAAGTGGTAAGACACTCCTTAGCCTACGGAGGAAGAAAGCCGGTGTGTAACAGGGCCAACACAGGTTAATTAGTTGTTAAAACTATTATTTACAAATTGGATAAATTTGTTCATAGATTAAAAACGTAGAGTTTTAAATCATTAATCATTTAAATTTTAACAAATAAGCAGCAGCCAAGTTGAATGCAGAAGAAAAAGAGTAGCCAGATCAAAAGGTGTTGTTTATAATTATGGTCTGTACTGTAGTACAGTTTCAAGCCTCTAGCCCCTTCTCTAGGATCGTTTTCGGTCTACTCTCTTGTTTAATATCTAGTCTAGACTGTGGTCTCGTCTGGCCATATCTCTATTCTGTCATCTGGCCTTTTTTAAGTTTATTTTTTACCTGTTATAGCTAGTTCAATCTCTTTTGCCTAGTCTGCCACTTGTCTAGTCTCTAGTTTAGTATATGTTCCAGTCTTTATTTTAGTCTCTGTTCTAGTCTCTAATTTCCAATCAGGCCTCTAGTTTAGTCTCGAGGGTAGTCTAGTTTCTAGGCTACACTTTAGTCTATAGCAAAGGCACCAAAAAAAAGTGGTTTAAGTGAAAATGCATTGGTTTGCTAAATATTTAGCAAAGTGACACAAAACTACCTTGTTGAAAGCTGGTATGCTACAGATTTAAAATTTTTACATGTTTTGTTCTCTTTGTGAGATTCTCGTTGAGATTGTGTATGTGCTCACAGACCCTTAGGGGCTTGCGTGGGGGCCCTTGGTCTACAGTCCACTCTCTTGTCAACAATACAGTTAAGGTTTTACTTTGCTCTTGAAACTTATTTATAATTTAGTCTCCGGTTGAGTCTCTGGTCTTGTTATTGGTCTAGTCCTGCAGATAAATTATTGCCAAGGCTCTAGTCTAGTTAAGACTAGTTTTCTATTTAGCCTCTAATGTATAATTTAGTCTATCTAGCTTAGGGTTTAGTCTTGAGCCTAGTCTCTGTACAAGCCTCTAGTCTCGAATTTATCTCTAGATTTGCTTCTTATATATTTTTTAGTCTAGTTTCTATTCCAGTCTCTATTTTAGTCGCAATTATAGTTTCTGGTCAGTCTAGTCTCTAGTTTAGTCTCTAGTCTGGACTCTAGTCTAGTCTCTATTCTAGTATCTAGTTTAATCTCTAGTCGGTCTCTAGTCGGTCTCTAGTCTAGTATCTAGTCTAGTCTCTAGTCTGGTTTCCAGTCTAGTCACTAGACCAGTCACTAGTCTAATCTCTTGTATATTCTCTAGTCTAGTCTCTATTCTAGTCTCTATTCTAGTCTCTATTCCAGTCTCTATTCTAATCTCTACTCTAGGCTCTAGTCTAGTCTCTAGTTTAGTCTCTAGTCTAGTCTCTAGTCTAGTCTCTAGTCTAGTCTCTAGTCTAGTCTCTAGTCTAGTCTCTAGTCTAGTCTCTAGTCTAGTCTCTAGTCTAGTCTCTAGTCTAGTCTCTAGTTTAGTCTCTAGTCTAGTCTCTAGTATAGTCTCCAGTCTAGTCTCTAGTACTTTCTCTACTTCAGTCTCTAGTCTAGTCTCTAGTCCAGTCTCTAGT
This sequence comes from Phasia obesa, assembly GCA_949628195.1. Classification (NCBI taxonomy): domain Eukaryota; kingdom Metazoa; phylum Arthropoda; class Insecta; order Diptera; family Tachinidae; genus Phasia; species Phasia obesa. Next base: position 7,859,882 of record OX451218.1, read on the forward strand.
CTAGTCTCTAGTCTAGTCTGTAGTTTCTAGTGAAGTCTAGACTCTAGCGAAGTCTTCAGCCTAGTCTCTAGTCTAGTCTCTAGTCTAGTCTATAGCCTAGTCTCTGATTTTGTCTCTAGTCTAGTCTCTAGTCTCTAGTCTCCAGTCTAGTCTCTAATCTAGTCGCTAGTCTAGTGGCTTGTCTGGTCTCTAGCCTAGTCTCTAGTCTAGTCTATAGTCTAGTCTCTAGCCCAGTCTCTAGTCTAGTCTGTAGTTTCTAGTGAAGTCTAGACTCTAGCGAAGTCTTCAGCCTAGTCTCTAGTCTAGTCTCTAGTCTAGTCTATAGCCTAGTCTCTGATTTTGTCTCTAGTCTAGTCTCTAGTCTTTGTGCATCTAAAACTATTTTGCCTATTTCCTTTTTGATCCCTTTTTAAACTTAGTTTTAGTTCTAGCTATCTTTTATTGTTTAGGCTTTTTGCTTTTTTTCTAAACTAATCTGATCTTGACACTTACTTCTAGGCTTCGTTGGCGTTATAGTTTCTGGTCTTCTATCTGGTTTTTTATTTTGTGATGGTGAGTTTTGCTCCAGATCCACTTTTCGCGATTCTCTATGGTCTAAAGTCTCTTGTCAAGCTTATTACTTGGCCTTGCTTGTCAGTTCATTTTTTCGACAGTTATTTTTGTCACTTTTCTCTTGATTTATGATAAAGAGTTCTTGTTAGTATTGAATTTTATGCAGTTGTCACCCTTGTTAAAACATAATTCATCTTGCATTTTTAAACCTGATCAATGCTTTGAAAAAAGTATATCTTTTTTTTAATATTTTGCTTTTGACTAATGGTAAGTGTGCGTAGCCTTATCCTGCTCTTATGGCAGTTAAAGAAAGAAACACTTGTTGCTGGTATGAAATATCACAGAATTAAATAAATTGTAGCAATTTTCTTCAATAGAAAAAAAAAAAAGAAAATTTAAATGAAATGAAATGACATCATGTTTAAGTTTTGTGACAGCCTGCAGCTGTTTTTGGTCTTGCCACAAAAGGTGTCTTGTAAATGTAGATATATATTCCATGATTAATGATCACCCACTGATAAAGTGAACTTTTTTTTTACTTTTTTGCTGCAGATCTATCTCTATTTCAGCAAAACCCAAAAAAAAAACCGCTTGGCTTTTGGTATCACATTTTCTTTAAAGATCGTTTTTTCTTTACTTTTTCTCCCAAGACATGACAACCTGCCGTGTATTGTATGTATGCATGTTGCCTGGCAATGTAAATTGCCAAACCATATATTGGCACCACATGGAAGTTTGTATTTTTTTTTCTTTTTGTTTTGCTTTTTTTCTCTATCAGTAAAATGTATTTGTGTAAATAAACGAAATTTATTGCCAAAGTCTTAGTGTAATTAGCCAGTAATTAGTAAAATATCTTGTTTAAAGTCAATCAATTGTTCGTGGTATTTTTGTGAGTGTCTTACCTTTTTCTTGGCTGCCTCAGCACTGATCACATACAAGTCGACAATGCCCAGCAGGCAATCGTCACAGCGGCATACATCGTCACCCAATATTAGCGACCCCAATGACCCAATACTACTGGTGGAGTCTAATGAATCGGTACGTCGTAGTCTGGTGCCACCTGGACCAGTAACGGATTGTGCAGCAGCTTCAATTTTACGCGCCAACAATTGTTCCATAAGACTACGCGGTCGTGACGATGAGGGAAATAAAGCCATGATTGTTATAATCGAAGTGGTTGTCTGTTTTTTTTTTCTTTTTTAATATTAATATTTTATGGTTGTTGTAGCTGACGTTTCTTTTATTTTTCTTTTTTTTATTGTTATTGTAATGGGATTTAACCACTATTTTTTTAAACCCAAGTGTGTTGCTTAAGTCTTTTGTTTTTTGGTTTGGTTAACTTTAACTAAAATTGATGATTGTTTTTTAACCACGTAAATTATTTATTTCAAATATTTTGAAAACAAAATAAACGACACATAACAATAAGTTTATATTTTAATTCTTAAAAAACACAATGGCAATAAACACCGGGTGTGTAATATAAAGAACAGCAAACTGATGTCTATATTTTCAAATAATAAATGTTCGCTGCTTAAGCTTAAAAGCTTAAGACTGTTTAAACAGAAAGACTTAAAACTTCAGCGCGTTATAATTAAATTACCTTAAAAGATTAATCCTCTTTAATATATAATTCGATAACAACAATGCTTTGTTGAAGCTTCATTACATACCTACAAAGAAAAGAAAAGTTAAAAATTTGTTAATTAAACTATAACAATAAGAAAAAGTATATAAAATTACATTTATTTTTATTTAAAATTTATTTATATTTAAAAATGAGAAATAATTAAATTGCTCTTCTAATTCATTAATATTTTTTAACTTTAGTCTATTTGAAACTCGTATACTTAACCACAAAATCATCAAAAGAGTGCCTATGGAGTGCTACTCCATAACTTTAATGTAGGCAAAAACATATTCGCCATGCTAAATCTCCTATTTCCTTTAACCTAATGCTTTATAATTTCATTTTTAACTATTGTTAATTTTATATACATAAATTTTATTTGAAGTTTTTATTATGCATGAATTAATAATTATTTTGGCTAAAGTTCGTTATTATAAAAAATTGTTGTTTATTCTCTAGTCTCCATTTTATCTCTAGATTAGCCTCTTATATATTCTCTAGTCTAGTCTCTAGCCCAGTCTTGATTCTAGTCGCAAGTATATAGTCTAGTCAAGTATATAGTCTAGTCTTTAGTCTAGTCTCCGATCTAGTCTCTAATCTAGTCTCTAGTCTAGTCTCTAGTCTGGTCTCTAGCCTAGTCTCTCGTCTAGTCTCTCGACTATTCTCTAGTATAGTCTCTACTCTAGTCTCTAGTCTGTAGTGTGGTCTCCAGTCTAGTCTTTCGTCTAGTATATTCTCTAGTCTAGTCTCTATTCTAGTCTCTAGTCTAGTCTGTAGTCTAGTTCTATAGTCTGGTCTCTTCTCTCGTCTCTACTCTAGTCTCTAGTATACTCTCTATTCTAGTCTCTAGTATATTCTCTAGTCTGGTCTCTATTCTCGTCTCTAGTAGAGTCTCTAGTCCAGTATCTAGTCTAGTCTCTAGTCTGGTCTTTAGTCTAGCCTCTAGTCTATTCTCTAGTCTAGTCTCTAGACTAGTCTCTAGTCTAGTCTCTAATATGGACTCTATTCTAGTCTTTAGTCTAGTCTCTAGTCTAGTCTCTAGTCTAGTCTTTAGTCTATTCTCTAGTCTAGTCTCTAGTCTTGTCTCTAGACTAGTCTCTAGTCTAGTCTCTAGTACATTCTCCATTCTAGTCTATATTCTAGTCTCTACTCTAGGCTCTAGTCTAGTCTCTAGTTCAGTCTCTAGTCTTGTCTCTAGACTAGTCTCTAGTCCAGTCTCTAGTACATTCTCTAGTTTAGTCTCTATTCTAGTCTCTAGTCTAGTCTCTAGTCCAGTCTTTAGTTCAGTCTCTAGTCTATTCTCTAGTCTAGTCTCTAGTCTAGTCTCTAGTCTAGTATCTAGTCTAGTCTCTAGTCTAGTTTCCAGTCTAGTCTCTAATCTAGACTCTAGTCTAGTCTCTAGCCTAATCTCTAGTCTAGTCTCTTGTCTAATCCCCAGTCTAGTGTAGTCTCTAGCCTAGAATCTTGTCTAATCTCTTTATTATAAAATGTTGTTTAAATAAAAAATTATTAGAGTTGAAACTACCTTGTAGGTAGTTACGAAAAATTCTGAGCACGGATGTAGCGAACCAGAGAGGGATGAAGAACTTAAGCCTGGGAGTTGAACCCACAACCTCTATACTGATGAACTAGCATACTATCGGGGCACCTAATTTTACTATTATAATATAATTATATAATACTCAATTACACTGGATAATTTTAACGGATTCAGAAGGATTTTGGATTTTGTCGTTCTAACCTACTGAATATAGATGGAATCATGTGGAATTCAATAAAATTTCTCGTATTCTATTATCTGAATTTAATTGATTAAATAGATGATGTTTACTACTAAACACTAACCAAAGTTGATAGATACGAAGAATGCTGAAGAAGAATGTAGCGATTCAGAAAATACATTATATTCTGCTAGTGTTAGACACTAAACAGTTGCAGGAACAAGCTTATCTAATGGGTGGGCTCATAAGGTCATGAGCAAGTGGTCAAACTCGAACACAAACTAGAATACTGAATACATGCCCACTCATACCACACTATTAGTGAGCAAACCTCTGTTCGCATCATAAACGCAATGAGATGAAAGAGTAAAATGAACTTTTTATACTAGTGGGCGACGAGTAAATAACTCGTCTCATGTCCGAAACACTCAGTGTGTTTTGTTTAGTAGTTGTCTAGAAGTTGTGTTTAAGAGTTCTTACGTAATGAAGACCTTAAAATGAATGTTAGAAATATTTTTAAAAAATATCGTGTTTTTTGTTTGTACACTCAAACTGTGTTCGTGTTTCACTCACAAGCAAAAAGCTGCTTGAACTCGTCCAAGTTTATTGTTATTATATTTAACATTTACTTATACTTATTCAAACTTGCCTATGTAAACTCTGCAAGCTCATCGCATTTTGTTCGCTCGTCTTCGCTGTCTATTATTGCCTACTCAGCATTACTCGTGTGCAAGAGATATTAATTCGATGTAATATTATAATGAGCGTCTAATGAGCTTCGCTTTTTTTCTCATGCAGGGTTTTATTAGGCACATTTTTCTTATCTTCTTCTCTCATTTATCAGCCCTTTGTTTTACAAAAAATATACTTCCAACTCTGTAAAGAAGTTAGAGAGAATAAACAAACTTTGGCCTAACTTAAAAATTTATTTTTTAAAAATAACTTTGACGCAATTCTGATTTTTTATTTAACTACTACTATTACTAACTAGCAGTCATACCTTTATGGTCATACATACATATAGCAGACTAAAGCAAGTGTTACAGCTCACTACGAGACGACTTTATGGGTTGAAGCTGATGCATTGAACAGCTCTATAAATATTGCAATTGTTAGATTTAGTTTTTGTCTGTTTCAACAACACACATGCCACATTTTTGTAATGGTTTTAACAACAAAATAGTAAAGTAGACCATTGAAATGGTTGATAAAAATACCTTCAATAAGTTAAATCGTAAAGTACTCCAGATACGAAATGGTTGAAAATCAACTACAAACAGTTACCACCAGATAAAATATCATTCACTAGACTATGGTACAGACTACTTCGAATATACCATTAGCCACACACTGGGCTACACTATTAAATAAAAATGTTTTAATAGACTGCTAGCTGAAAACAACTCAATAATATAAATAGCTTAAGCCCTAACAAGGCTAGATGATAGGCCGGTTAATATCCGGTTAATAACCACGGTTAACTACAGAGAAACCGCTGGAATAATCACAAAACTTAAAACTACACAGAACAAATTATTTGCACCAATTAAACTTTTTAATTGGTTTTCGATTAAAATTTAATTATATAAAAATTTGGTTTAATTTTTTTGTTCTGTTTTAAACAAATATTAATATATTTGAATTAATTAAAAAATTAATTGAAGTTGAATTTAAAACTAATTAAAACTTTTAATTGATGCAAAAAAATTTGCCTATGTAAACAAGCTATTTATATATTGAAACTTGGCTTGGCTTGGCTAATAGTCTGGGGGTTGCAAGTTTGATTCCCACCAAAGACTGTGGGAGTTTTCTGCAGTAAAGCACAGAGCTTCGCACGTAGTCTTGTCTTAAAAAAAAATAAGGTAAATGTCGAGATATTTGGTTAGAAATGCCTGCCAAAATAAGACGGGGAGCAGACAAACACAGCACTGGAAACTATATTGCAAACGGGACTAGAGATAAGCCTAGAAAGCAGATTAAATAACAGATATGACTTTTTTTAATAGATTAGAAACAAGCTTTAAAACTAGATAAAAACCTTAACTAAAGACTAGAGATTAGACTACCCTACAAACTAGCCTCGATAGTATACTAATTATAAGACCAAGAATAGAAACTAAGCAAGAACCTTATGGAGAGACTAGATTAGATATATGACTGGATTAAAGGATCTACATAATACCCTACAGAAAAACTAAGAGACAAAAGACTAGATACTAGAAAAGAGTCTTAGTTTTTGTAATAGTCTAGAAACACAAATGTGTAGAAATCAAACTAGAAGTAAACTAAGAACTTGACTTGGAATGACATCGAAAATTACAATCAACTAGAAACTATCCGAGAAAAAACTTTAAAGACAAAACTAGTTTATAAATAAACATTAATTGTAAGATTAATCTTATAGAAAGACTGGATCCAGAATGGAAACTAGACAAAATTCTATTAAAAAAAGCCTATAATAGATATATATGGACTTGAGATTGAGACCATGTAGATTAGAGGCTAGTCTAGGCTAGACTAGAGAAGTGAAAAACAAAGCTATAGCTACTAGATTTCAAACTAAACTCGAATTATAACTGGAGATCAGTATAAGGCAGGACTAAAAACAAACCTAAGAGACAAGACTACATTCTATAAATTGTAGAATTATATAGATGAGTGCTTTAAGAATAGGCTAAAAACATGAATAGACTAGATTAGAAACTAGACAAGAACCTTGACAAAAGACAAGACTATAAACCAAAAGAGGCTAGAAACTAGCCTAGAGAAAAGACCAAGGGCAAGTCTAGATATGAGACATTAAACTTATTAAAAAAATAAGGCTATAAACAAGAATATATTCCCTTGGAAACTTCAAATATCATCTAGCCAAGATTAAAATCGGAGAAGGTGATAATTGCAGGCTGTCCCTGGAAGAGGCTGCGACTGTAGCGCATGTTTGAATAACTAGCACGTATATGAATGTCCAGCACTAGTATTAAATTAAGGACCACGGGCAGAAAGGTGCTAAATGAGGATGCAACGACTGAGAGAGACCACGTGATGAGAAAAAAGACAGACAGTTAGTTACCAGTCGACAATCTGAACTCAGTAAAGTCAAGAGTAAAGGCTGCTGGTAGCACGTGACTTAATGAAACTCCGGCTGCCACAGCGGATCCATTAAGGTAGCGGTTGCTCCGATATTCCCCCCTAGATTAATAATTTGAATAAATCCATAACCTTAGAGAATAGGTTTGAGAATATAAAGAATTAGAAATTAGCCTAGTGGTAACACTAAGGTCAAGGCTAGCTACAAGACAAGTGACTAATTTTCAGATTAGGCTAGAAGCAAGACTACAGAATTCACTTGCAATTATACAAGAACTTTATCCCTCAAGACTAGATAAGAGATGAGGCTTAGCTAGAGATTACTCGAGAAAGGCAAGTAGAGACAAAAATAGATAACCCAAAAAGGGTGTTTTATTTTTAGAATAGACTAATAGCTGGACTAAATCTTAGAGAATAAGTTACACATGAACCGTGACTAGAGATTATATTAGCGATAAGCCTAGTTAAAAAAATAGACTGGATTAGACAGGAAATTGGAGAAGAATTTTAAATAAAATAGATCTAAGGCCCAGATCTCATCTGGTATTTACGAGATGAGAAATTACACAATAACCCTGGCTAGAGATTATATTAACGATAAGCCTAGAGATTAAATGTAATACTAGACAAGGGACTTATTTCAGAATAGGCTAGAAAGAGGACTAGAGATAAGACTGGAAACTGGAGAAGAATTTTAAATAAAGTAGATCTAGTACTAGATTTTTAGCTGGACTAAATACCAGATGAGAAACGACACAATAACCTTGGCTAGAGATTATATTAACGATAAGCCTAGAGTTTAAACTTAATATTAGACAAGGGACTTATTTTAAGACTAAGGACTAGAGACCAGACTAGAAACTGGAGAAGAATTTTAAGTAAAATAGGTCTAAGACTAGACAATTAGCTGAACTAATTACCAGATGAGAAATAACACAATAACCCTGACTAGAGATAATAATAACGATAAGCTTAGAGATAAAACTAAATACTAGACGAGGGATTTATATTGAGAATTAGCTAAAAATAGGACTGGAGATCAGACTAGAAACTAAAGAAGAATTTTAAGTAAACTAAGTCTAAGACTAGATTATTAGCTGGACTACATACTAGGACTAGAAAATACACATGAACCCTTGACTAGAGATTATATTAACGATAAGCCCACATATCAAACTAAATACTAGACAAGGGACTTATATTGAGAATAAGCTAAAAATATATAAAGAATAAGCTAGAGACTAGACTAGAAACTGGGGAAGAATTTTATGTAAAAATGAACCCTTGACTAGTGATTATATTAACGATAAGCGTACAGATCAAACTAAATACTAGACAAGGGTCGTATTTTAAGTCTAAGACTAGATTATTAGTTGGACTAAATACTAGACTAGAAACTACACATGAACCCTTGACTAGAGATTATATTAACGATAAGCCTACAGATCAAACTAAATACTAGACAAGGGTCGTATTTTGAGACTAAGGACTAGAGACCAGGCTAGAAACTACACATGAACCCTTGACTAGAGATTATATTAACGATAAGCCTATAGATCAAACTAAATACTAGACAAGAGTCGTATTTTGAGACTAAGCTAGAAAAAGGTACAGAGACCAGACTAGAAATTAGAGAAGAATTCTGAGTAAATTAGATCTAGACTAATAAAATACAAAATCAAACAAAACCCTAGACTAGGCTAGAAAAATGAATAAAATCTAGATTGAACTAGACAGAAAGAATGGAAAACCTTGATTAGAGCTTTGAGACTAGAACAAAAAGTTAAGTCTTAGATCTAGATTACAGAATTCATATTTAAATGGTTTGCATCAAACACAGAAAAAAATGTTTTCACGAACTAAAAGTTTTAATTGGTTTCAAATTAAAATTTAATTAAATAATTAATTGATTCAATGATTTATTTAATATGGAATTTTTTTTTTCTTGTTCTGTTTTAAACAAATAAATATTTGAATCAATTAAAAAATTAATTGAACTTTAATTTTAAACTAATTAAAACCTTTAATTGTTGCAAACTATTTTCTGTGTAGCTTAGGCTTCAGGCAAAGTCTTGTGGCATTTTGGAGAATCAGATAAAGATTCGATTTTAAATTAATATTTATACACGATTTCAGATTATACTCTAGGAGAGGCATTTGCTAGATTTCAAACTTAGTTGGCCATCAGTCTTTTACTGTAAGACTACTTGCTACGTGCGATTTTTAATTGATACTCAAGTATCACTAAATTAACCATGTTGTTGTTTTGTTTTTATTGCTATAAACGCAAACATTGTTTTGTTTTTGTTAAAATTTATCTTTAATATTTTTTTTTTTATATTTCCTTCTTTATCGCTGTTTTATTGCTGCCCACAAAATGACAAACCTCTACCAAAAGACATTTTAATTAATTTTTCATTTAAGAAATATGACCAATAATACCATACAAGGGTTTGTTGTCTTTTAACGACTCGTAACTATGTATTTTTATTTTATTTTATTATTTTTTTTTCTCTCTCTATAACGTCTTTCTTAGGTGTCTTTAGTGGCAGTAAGTTTGTTAACTTGTCATTAACAATTTAATTAATTACAATCATTTTCTAATAATCTATTTTCTTAGTTGGTTGACAAAAACCCATACAAACGAACAAACTAATATTATGTTTTAAGCAGGGAGTGGTGGTGCTGAGCTTTTCTAAATAATGTTTGGGAATTTATTTCAGCAACTGTTTGGCTAAACAACTCCTGCATTTGTAAGTAATTAAGATGTGTTTTTGTTTAATTTTTAAAATATGCCATTTTCTTCCTTATTCCATTGGCTACAAATGTTAATTATGACAAATTAATCAGTTTAAAATTTTATAATTATTTGCTTATATGGTCACTTGAAATAATTTCAACAATTTCTTTCCTTCAAACCTCTCTGACAATGTGAACCATTTTTTTTTTCTATAAATTGTTTAATGTCTGCATAAATTGTCTACAGCAGATAATCATCGTTTTATGTTTCGTGTTACTGAGACACAGAGGAAAAGATACAGAGAGGGAGAGAGAGAGATAGAATGAAACATCATGAGGGTCTTTTATAACCATTTGGCATTTAAATGTATGACTTCTAGAAGTAGTCATAAACAAAGTTATGACAACCATTAAACATTAAATTAATGCAGTGCAGCATCTCTTATCGAACTTATCATTTCCTTTATTTTTTTTTTTTTTAATTAGTACATGGAATGTTCAACACTACGTGCTGTACACTCTACTACTATCTACACTACTACTGCTACTCATTTGTATGCTGTACTTAAACTTATTAAGTGGTAATTAAGTTAAATGCATAATAATAAAACTCTTATGGTTATAATTATTAAAAAGATAAGGAGGACAGCAAAATAATTAAAGATTTCCTTGGCCATTTTAAGTCTAAGGCTCCAAATACTTTAAGGTTCTCTTAGTTATTTTAATGAAATATCAAGTGAGAATTCTGGAAAGAAAAATATAAAACGTAATGAGATTGATTTTCGAAGAATTACATCAATAGGCACCTTTCATAATTTCTTAGGAATTTTTTCAAAACAAACGCGCAGTTCTGAGAAAGTACAAGATTATAGTTTCTACTGTAGTGGAGTGTATGAAATGGATACAAGTAAATAATATGCATGACAAAAAATAGGACTCTAAAGAAAAGACTTTAATAGACTATAATCGAGAGACTATATACGAGAGACTATAGACGAGATACTATAAATTATAGATTATAGACGAGAGACTTTAGACGACAGACTATAGACAAGAGACAAGCGACTAAAGATTATAAACGAGAGACTATAGATGACAGACGAGAGACAATAGATGAGAGACTTTAGATGAGAGACTATAGACGAGAGATTTTAGACTATAGACGAAATATTATAGACAACAGACTATGGACGAAAGACTAAAGACGAGAGATTATACACTAAAGACGACAGGCTACAGACGTTAGACTATAGACTACAAAGGAGAGACGATAGCCGAAATACTATATAGACGACCGACAATAGACGACATTATAATCGAGAAACTATAGACGAGAGACTATAAATTATAAACTCTAGAGGAGAGTCTTTAGACGACAGGCTATAGACAAGAGAAAAGCGACTAAAGACTATAGACGAGAGACTATAGATGCCAGACTATAGACGACAGATGAGAGAATATAGACGAGAGATTTTAGACTATAGACGAGATATTATAGACAAGTGACTATGGACGAAAGACTAAAGACGAGAGACTATACACTAAAGACGACAGGCTACAGACGTGAGACTATAAAAGATAGCCGAGTGACTATAGACTACAGACGAGAGACTATAGACGATAGCCGAAATACTATATAGACGACAGACTATAGACGACATTATAATCGAGGAACTAAAGACGAGAGACTATAAATTATAGACTCTAGAGGAGAGACTTAAGACGACAGGCTATAGACAAGAGAAAAGCGACTAAAGATTATAGACGAGAGACTATAGATGACAGACGAGAGACTATACACTAAAGATGACAGACTATAGATGAGAGACTACAGATGAGAGATTTAAGACTATAGACGAAATATTATAGACAAGAGACTATGGACGAAAGACTAAAGACGAGAGACTATAGACGATAGACGAGAGAGTATAGACTATAGACGAGAGACTATAGACGATACCCGAAACGACAGACTATATAAACGATAGACTATAGACGGTAGACTATAGACGACAGACTATATAGACGACAGACAGACTATAGAGACGACAGATAGACTATATAGACGACAGACAGACTATATAGACGACAGACAGACTATATAGACGACAGACAGATTATATAGACGACAGACTATATAGACGACAGACAGACTATATAGAAGACAAACAGACTACCTATATAGACGACAGACAGACTATATAGACGACAGACAGACTATATAGACGACAGACAGACTATATAGACGACAGACAGATTATATAGAAGACAGACACACAGACTATATAGACGACAGACAGACTATATAGCCGACAGACAGACTATAGAGACGACAGACAGACAGACTATATAGACGACAGACAGATTATATAGACGACAGACAGACTATGTAGACGACAGACAGACTATATAGACGACAGACAGACTATATAGACGACAGACAGGCTATATAGACGACAGACAAACTATAGAGACGACAGACAGACTATATAGATAACAGACAGACTATATAGACGACAGACAGACTATATAGACGACAGACAGATTATATAGACGACAGACTATATAGACGACAGACAGACTATATAGACGACAGACAGATTATATAGAAGACAGACAGACAGACTATATAGACGACAGACAGACTATATAGCCGACAGACAGACTATAGAGACGAGAGACAGACAGACTATATAGACGACAGACAGATTATATAGACGAGAGACAGACTATGTAGACGACAGACAGACTATATAGACGACAGACAGACTATATAGAAGACAGACAGACTATTTAGAAGACAGACAGACTATATAGATGCTAGAGATGACGGATTATAGACGACAGGCTAGAGATGACAGATTATAGACGACAAGCTATAGACGACAGATTATAGACGACAGGCTATAGACGACAGATTATATACGACAGGCTATAGACGACAGATTATAGATGACAGATTATAGATGACACATTATAGACGACGGATTATAGACGACAGATTATAGACGACAGGCTTTAGATGACGGATTATAGACGACTGGCTAAAGACGACAGATTATAGACGACAGGCTAAAGACTATAGATGAAAGATTATAGACAACGGACTATAGACGACAGATTATAGACGACAGGCTATAGATGATAGATTATAATATATATTAGACGTTAGGCTAGAGAGGACAGAATATAGACGACAGGCTATATATAACAGACTACAGACGACATAACATAGACGACAGACTCTAGATTAAAGAAGAAATTATAGAAATATAGGCTTTACACGAGCCTAGAAAATATGCTGAAACAAGACCTTAGATCAGATTACAGGCCAAACTTCTTTTAGATAAACGATAACAAAAATAACCCGAAAGTGGCTGTAGACAAGACCAAACAAATATGAGATTTCAAACGACTCTGTATGCTGGCATATAATACTTTATTTTTTATTTTTGGTCAATTATATTGATTGTTTACAAATACCGAAGTACATACATATATATAGTTTTTGTTTTAATTCAATACTTAGTGCAAAGACAGCGCATAAAAGTCTTCCACAGACATTTCTAACAGCACCAACTTCCACTCAAGTTTAACATTTCGATACGAGGAATCAAGTTTAAATCTCAAACTTAACAATTTAATAATAAACCATACAATGTTTTTGCATTGTTAAACTTTAGACGCGTACGCGTACTCTTATACATGGACAATATTGACAACATTTAAAAAAGATAATCGCAACAACGATTGGCAAGACAGAACAATGGTTAAACAAGCTGTTGAACGTGTGTTGGTTTATGCAAATTGTTGAAAGTGTTGAATGAAATAAAATCGAAAAGAAAAATAAAATAAAATAAAATTGAAATAAATGTCTGCACTTGTAAATAAAATTATTTTGGTAAAGACTGAAGAGAAAAGATGTGGGAATTTTAGTTTAAACAAAAAAAAGAAAAGAAAAACATTGTTTTCAAAGACACGATTTTTAAATTGTGTGCGAAAAACAATAGTTAAGAACACAGCAAGGTGAAGATTTAAGACAAATTGCAATTGTTGGATAAAACTGTAGGTGAAAAATTTGTCTAGAAGTCATTGCTAAGGTTACCAACAAAACATGCAATTCTAATCTGAAGTAAATTCTTTTTTAGATTTTTTCTTTTGCTATTTGTTTGGTACATAACACATTGGTTTAAAACTTTTCAGTGCTGACATATCTTAAACAAAATGGTAAAAAAAAGAACTTAAATGTAACAAATTGTATGGAAGTTATTAAATTAATATAATAATAAGTTCCTTAGCTTCACATAGAACTAGTAAATCTCCCTTTTATATCCTCCCTTTATCTATCACAGGTGGAAAGGATATCTATAAATATAATAAAAAAGTAACTTACTTCCTGTCTGTCTGTTCGTCTGTCTTTATTTGTGCTCGCATCACGTAAAAACTACTGGATGGATTTTAACAAAATTTTGTGAGAAGGTACCTTAGTATCCTGATTCCGATATAGAATACCTTTTTCCGCAATAATGTCTCATTTCCAAGAGAAAGTGGAGAAAAAGCAGTAAAAGTACGCAGTTACTTTAGTAAGGACGAGACCCTTTAGTAAATACATAAACCATAACTGAAGCACTAACCGATATGCTTAAACTATGCATATCGAGTAGGGCTTCAGTTATGGTTTATGTATTTACTTATTTTAGTAGGGATGAGAAACTTTATATAAAGTAAATACATAAACCATAACTGAAGCACTAAACAACAAAATATTGCCAGGACGCTGACGAAGTGGCGGGCACAGCTGGTATGCTGGCATATAATACTTTATATATATATATATATATATATATATATATATATATATATATATATATATATATATATATATATATATATACATTCTGGATCCTTATAAATAGAGAAGTTAATTAAGCGATGTCCGTCTGTCCGTGTTCGGGTTGATATGTCATTTGCCAAGGCACCAGACGAGGTATAGAAAATTAAAGCATACCCATCTGCCAAGCATAGTTTCAGACTATGAAGGCTGCGGACAAAAAACCACACCCACCTATATCTTTTCACGTTGTTTTTAATTATTCCGGTTTTAATGATTCTCTTCTGCTTTTTTTGTTTGTTAAATAAATATTAGACAGCGGCAGAAAGATCGCATGCAGAGGGGGATCAATAACCCACTGCTAGGGCCGATGTTGTGTTTATTTGTAATAAAGTCATTTATATAAAGCAATAGGTATAGAGGTAGTCAATAGACAAACCGGGTGCCCACTGGTAACCAGGAGCAGTCAATAGACCCACTGGGGCGGGGAGTCAATATAAGGAAATTGTTTTGGTCTGACCTTTCTAACGCAATATAGACTGCAGGAAGGTCCTAATTTTTACAAAAAAAATTTTACGAAAATTTAAAAAAAATTTAAAAATTAAAAAAAAAAATTTTAAAATTAAAAAAAAATACTTCCAAACAATTTTTGATAAAAAATTTACAAAAAATAATTTAAAAAATATTATTAAATTATTAAAAAAATTTTACAAAAAATTTTTCCAAAAAGTTTTACAAAAAATTTTCCAAAAAGTTTTACAAAAAATTATCAAAAAAATTTTACAAAAAATTTTTCAAAAAAGTTTTACAAAAAATTTTTCCAAAAACTTTTACAAAAAATTTTTCAAAAAAGTTTTACAAAAAATTTTTCAAAAAAGTTTTACAAAAAATTTTTGCAAAAAAATTTCGAAAAAATTTCAAAAATAATTATACAAAAATTTAAAAAAAAAATTTGTTTAATATACCCATGACACAAAATTTTCAAAAAAAAAAAAATTAAAAATAATTTTCCAAAAAACTTTTCTAAAAAAATTTTTGCAAAAAAGTTTCGAAAAAATGTTGAAAATATTTTTACAAAAAATTTAAAAAAAAAGTTTAGTTTAATATATTGACACAAAATTTTCAAAAAAATTACAAAAAAAAATTTCAAAAAAGTTTGCTAAAAAATTTTCGCAAAAATTTTTTAAAAAAATTTTCAAAAAAAAATTTCGAAAATAATTTTACAAAAAATTAGAAAAAACATTTTGTTTAATATACTAATTAACTTGAAAATAATAAGAGTAAATTCCGGAAATATAAAGTTGTGAAATTGGGAAACATAAGGGAGCACAATATCTAACATTACTATGGTGAAGGGTATATAAGATTCGGCATGACCGATTATAATACTCTTCCCTGTTATTCTTAAATGTGCAGTGTAATCTTTGTTTTTATTGCAAAATTTTAATTAAATTACTTTCGGAAATTTTCTTTATAAAACAATTTACAATTTTATATATATATTCTTTTCTAAGTTCACAGGCTTAATACTCGTTACAAACAGCATACATCTTTTCAAAAAAGAAAAAAACAATATTTTATGCTAAAGGAAAATTATCAATTTAAAATTGCATAAATATAAAAATGCTTAAGCTTGAGATTAAAATCTCAAGCCAACATCTTGCTTTAGCTTTAAAAAGAAAAACAAAAAATAAATAAAAAGAAACAAACAAACAAACATACGCAGCAACTAAAGACAAAATCGAAATAGATACGAAATTACTTGGCAATCGCAACATAAAATCACGTCTTTAAAGGAAAAATGTTTCTACTTTTCTAATACTTTTTTCTCATATTTACACTCGTACATTAAAAAAAAAAGAAAACAGGATTTGAAACAGGACCGTAAGAAATGCAAAAAGTACTGACTGATTGTAGAAAAAATATGGGGGGGGGGGAGGAGGGGTTATTGTTGTGAAAAGTATAGTGCGTAAGCTTGTGGTTACTATGTATTATCTGTTTTTCTAACTCAGTTGCATGCTCATGATCAATGCATTCATGTGTCGCAAAATAAAACATTTTTCAAATTGTCTGGCTTGATAGTGTTTGTTTTTTTATTTTTATTTCTCCTTCTTAATCTTCTGCTAATGGTCCAGGTCCTGCTGCAGCATCACACCAATGTGAACCACATTCTAATGTAAATTTTTTCGCTATTCCATGGGTGTGCGTTATGCGTGTATAAACGAAGCAAATTATATATGCACAATGTGTGCAGACACGCACCACCAAGTAAGGTCACTACTGAAAAAGAAATAGCAATAAAATACATACTTTTCCAGCCACGAAAAGCCAAAAGAAAAACAATTTAAACAATGATTTAATGCTTAGCAGCTAAAGCTAAAGCAGCATAAATAAATTGCATTTATTTATAATAATTTTTAAGTTAAATAAATAAAAACAAAAATGATTGCAAAATATATTTGAATACAAACCAGCAAATATTTCCTATGCTGTGAATAATAAAGATTTTTCACTTTGGAATTATGAAAAACCATAAATTTAATATAAAAAAATCGAAAGATTTAAGCAAAGAACTTCGCAAAGCAAGAGAGCATCAAAACTTAATCGAAACAAACAAAAGACTTAAGCTACAAGCGTACAATTACAACAAAAAAAAATTACCGAAACGAATTATATTTATCATGGTGAAAATTAAAAAAGTAGAATTTCCCACGATTTAAACAAAAAACCAGAGAAATTTATAGGCAGCATGTGACTTGTAAAAAAAGTATTTTCACTAATTTTTTTAAACAAAGTTCTTTTTTATAATAATCCATTCCCCTCTCTTTACTACCAAAAAAAAAGTAAATTTTTAAGAATAAAACCCTTAATTTTTAAAGTACTATTTTTAATACTTTATTTGAAATTTAAAAAAAAATATGAAATAGTTACTACGTTTTTCTTTTTTCTACGTTTTAACAAAGAGCTGAATTTATTTTCTTTCTTTCTAACTTCTATACAAACAAAAAAAAAGTAATTGTTTTACTAACTTTTTTTTAGAAATTTACTACCTTTTTCAATAAAACCTAAAAATATTAAATTTTAAAAATTAAAAAAAAAAAACATTTTTTATTTAATCTAATATACTTCATACTCTTTTCAAAAAGTAGTAGTTTTACTATTTAGTTTTCGAAAACAAAAAATTTTAAGTTTTGAAAAGAGTAGTATTTTTACTACTTTTTTTTAAATAAGGAGTATTATAATATACTTAAATACTTTGTCCACTTAAACACTAAAGAGGACATATTACTACCTTTTGGCAAAAAATGGTTAAACTTTTACTACTTTATATAAGCTTTCCTCTATTTATCACAAATAAATACAAAATTTCGCAGTAAATTTTGAAAAAATTAAAATCCTTACAATAAACAATTTTTCTTAAAGTACTATTCATAATACTTTATTTTATTTAAAAAAATATATTAAATAGTTACTACGTTTTTTCGCTACGTGTTTACCAAGAGATGAAAAGCAGTAATTTTTTGTTTAGAGATTTTTCAATAAAATGTAAAAATCTTAAATTAAAAAAAAAAATCTAAAAAATATTTTTTATTAAATCTAAGCTACTTCATACCCTTTTCAAATAGTAGTAGGCTAACTACTTTTTTCTAAACGAAAAAATTAATATTTGTGTATAATGTTTCTAAATTTAATGCATTAGAAGAAATACTAGTACCTGCATTTGGCTGAGAAAAGTTGTAAATAATTAATTGTTAAATAATCGTTTTAAAAATTAGTAGTATGTAAAATGAGCACTAAAACCTTTGCAATATTTTTTTATAATTACATACAATCAATACTTTGGTGTTTTTATGTAAATAATAAAATAATACGTAAGAACTTTGTAAATTCCATATATTTTCCAAATAGTAGTATTTTGCTACTTTTTTTCGATAAAATCAGAATAGTTATTATAATATACTTTAATATTTTGTTCTTTTAATTACCACAAAGTAAATATTACTACTTTTTGCCAAAAAATTTATAAACTTTTAATACCTTACAAAAAAGTACTAAAAAAATAAATAAATGTTACTATGTTTTGCTAAGAAATAGTTACCTATTTATTATCGTATTAAAAATAAGTTAATGCTTAAGTCTTTTATGAAAAAAAAAAAGACGTAAAAATTGCAAAATTTCATATCTTTTTCAAATAGTAGTATTTTTACTACTTTTTTTATTTGACAAATCAGTATAGTTATTATGATATACTGCAAGATTTTGTCCACTTAAACACTAAAGAGTACATTTTACTACTTGTTGACAAAAAATGCTTTTAATAACTTACAAAAAAAGTACTAAAATAATAAATTTTTTATTTTATTTAATTTCTTTTTTTATCTTAATAATAAATTAATACATACTTGTTTTATTTAAATTCCCAAAGAACTAAATCTGATACACTTTTAAATAGTAGTATTTTGTGTGCTTTTTTAAATAAAAAATTTAGTACCTTTTTCAATATAATATAAAATTTTTGAACGATAGAAAACTTAAAACAAAATATTTTTATTAAATCTTATATATTTCCTACCCTTTTCAAACAGTAGTAGTTTTACTAATTTTTTTTTTCTAAAACAAAAAAGTTTTAAGTTTTGAAAATAGTATTATTTTTACTACTTTTTTTTAAATAAGGATTGTTATAATATACTTTGTCTACTTAAATACTAAAGAGTACATTTTACTACTTTTTGACAAAAAATGCTTTTAATAACTTACAAAAAAAGTACTAAAAAATAAATTTTTTAAGCAATTTCTTTTTTTATCTTAATAATAAATTAATACATTTTTCTTTTATTTAAACTCCCGAAGAACTGAATCTGATACGCTTTTAAATAGTAGTATTTTGTGTGCTTTTTTAAATCAAAAAAAAAATAAGTACCTTTTTCAATATAATTTAAAAAGAACGATAAAAAAGCTAAAAAAATATTTTTTATTAAATCTAATATACTTCATACCCTTTTCAAACAATAGTAGTTTTACTAAGGGGTGATTTTTTTGAGGTTAGGATTTTCATGCATTAGTATTTGACAGATCACGTGAGATTTCAGACATGGTGCCAAAGAGAAAGATGCTCAGTATGCTTTGACATTTCATCATGAATAGACTTACTAACGAGCAACGCTTGCAAATCATTGAATTTTATTACCAAAATCAGTGTTCGGTTCGAAATGTTCAAATGTGACAAATTTTGTTCAGCGATGAGGCTCATTTCTGGTTGAATGGCTACGTAAATAAGCAAAATTGCCGCATTTGGAGTGAAGAGCAACCAGAAGCCGTTCAAGAACTGCCCATGCATCCCGAAAAATGCACTGTTTGGTGTGGTTTGTACGCTGGTGGAATCATTGGACCGTATTTTTTCAAAGATGCTGTTGGACGCAACGTTACGGTGAATGGCGATCGCTATCGTTCGATGCTAACAAACTTTTTGTTGCCAAAAATGGAACAACTGAACTTGGTTGACATGTGGTTTCAACAAGATGGCGCTACATGCCACACAGCTCGCGATTCTATGGCCATTTTGAGGGAAAACTTCGGAGAACAATTCATCTCAAGAAATGGACCGGTAAGTTGGCCACCAAGATCATGCGATTTGACGCCTTTAGACTATTTTTTGTGGGGCTACGTCAAGTCTAAAGTCTACAGAAATAAGCCAGCAACTATTCCAGCTTTGGAAGACAACATTTCCGAAGAAATTCGGGCTATTCCGGCCGAAATGCTCGAAAAAGTTGCCCAAAATTGGACTTTCCGAATGGACCACCTAAGACGCAGCCGCGGTCAACATTTAAATGAAATTATCTTGATTGATGAGATTTTGCAAATTTTATGCGTTTTTTTTTTTTAAAAAGTTCTCAAGCTCTTAAAAAATCACTCGTTATATTTTTTTTTTCTAAAACAAAAAATTTTAAGTTTTGAAAATAGTATTATTTTTACTACTTTTTTTAATTAAGGATTGTTATAATACACTTTGTCTACTTAAATACTAAAGAGTACATTTTACTACTTTTTGACAAAAAATTAATAAGCTTTTAATAACTTACAAAAAAAGTACTAAAAAAATAAATTTTTTATTTAATTTCTTTTTTATCTTAATAATAAATTAATGCATACTTGTTTTATTTAAACTACCAAAGAACTAAATCTGATACGCTTTTAAATAGCAGTATTTTATACGCTTTTAAATAGTAGTATTTTTTTGTGTGCTTTTTAAATAAAAATAAATAAGTACCCTTTTCAATATATGTAATTTAAAATGAACGATAAAATAAAATATACTTCATACCCTTTTCAAACAGTAGTAGTTTTACTACTTTTTTCTTTGTAATCGAAAAATATATAGATTTGTATGTCTTGTTTCTAGATTTGTTGAATTAAAACATTAAGAAATACAGTACAGTACAGTAGTAGTATTATTATTATTATTATTATTATTATTATTATTATTATTATTATTATTATTATTATTATTATTATTATTATAAGTATGTACGTTAAAATCTTTATAAATTAATAAATATTTTTATAGTTAACGTTAAATTTTTAATATGTTTTTTGAAAATGAAAAAAAAATAATACGAAAATTTGTTTCAAATAGTAGTAGTTTTACTACTTTTTTTTAATAAGGATATTTATTATAATATAATATAATAATATAATATTTTGTTCACTTAAACACTAAAAACTACATTTTACTACCTTTTGGCAAAAAATGGATAAACTTTTAATACCTTACAAAAGAGTACTAAAAAATAAATTTTTTATTTATTTATTTTTTTAATCTTAATATTAAATTAATACATATTCCTTTTAATTAAACTAACATCGAACTAAATCTGAAACGTTTTGAAATAGTAGTATTTTGTGTACTTTTTTTAAGCATAAAAAATAAGTACATTTTATATCATAGTTTTGCATTTATAAATTTTATGTAATTTAACTTTAAGCACTTTTTGCAGTAATAAATTAATAAGTAATAAAGTAGTAGCAAACTTAAAATTTTTTTCCAATAAAAAATCAATTACAAGTTATCTGCAAAAAACAAATCTCTTTGTGTTTTTACTAATTCTTAAAAATGTCTACAAGAAAATATTTCATTGTTAACATATTCATTTTCTTTTCTCATACGTATCGCTGCTATTTACCATCAATCATTTTATCAATTTAAAAATCAATTTTCCTTAAACTTTATTTTTCTAATTTTTTTTTTTTTTTGTTTGTGTGTGTTGCATATTTTTTTTTTTTTTCAACAAAATACTAACATGTCAGTACCATGTTGTAGTTGCATTTTAAATTTGTTCATTGTAATCTATGGACTTGCCAAAGTCATCTGTGGTTGCGAGTGCTGCAATGCAATGTTTGGAAAATAGTGATCGAATGCTGTGTAGTAAATCAGCCATGAAACGTTAAACCAAAATGACATGCGGAGATTAAGGAAAAACCATTTAAGTAAAAAAAGAAGGAATCTAAAGACATTAAAAGCAATTTCAAAATGGATGTCAAGTAAAAACTCAAAGATATATAATCTAAGCAAAATTTATTATTCCAAAGAATGAAGAGTATTCTGTTAAAGAAAAGTACTATGGCAAGCAAGCAGAAGTACTTTTTCAAAATTCACTTCAAAAGTTTAAACGCAATTTAGAGAAGTAATATTTTTATGAAAAAAGTACTTTTTCTAAAAAAGTTCAAAGTACTATTTTTATAAAAATAGTACTTTCAACCAAAAATACTTATCTAGTAATAAACTATATTATTTTCGTAAAACTTATTTTTAAATGAAAGTACTTTTTATGAAAATGCTATTTTTTAAGCAAAAGGTATTCTTTAGGCAAAAAATACAAAGTTCCGTTTTAAGAAAAGTGCACTTTTTCATACAAAATTTATAATTTTTAAAATCACTTTTAAGCAAAAATATATGTTTAAAACATTACTTAGCCTACATTATATTCAAAAGGTACTTTTTAAGTAAAATGTGTTTTTCCAGCCAAATGTTCGTTTTACATAAAAGTATTTTTAAAGCAGCAAATATTTGTAAAATTAAAATATTATTTTTAATGCTTAATAAATTATAAAAAAATAAAAAGTACAAAGTACTTTTTAAACCAAAAGTACTTTTAAGTACTTTTTAAAGCAAAGGTACTTTTTACGTAAGAAGTATTTTTAAACGAAAAATATTTTTAAAATAAAAACTTTATTTTTAATGCTTAATAAATTATAAAAAAAAAAATAAAAAATGTAAACCAAAAGTATTTTTTAGTACTTTTTAAACCAAAAGTACTTTTTACATAAAAGTATTTTTAAAGCAAAAAATATTTTTAAAATAAAACTTTATTTTTAATGCTTAATAAATTAAAAAAAAAAATGAAAAAGTAAAAAAGTAGGTTTTAAACCAAAAGTATTTTTAGTACCTTTCAAACCAAAAGTACTTTTTACTTAAAAGTATTTTTAATGCGAAAAATATTTTTAAAATGAAAACATTATTTTTAATGCTTAATAAATAATTAAAACTAAAGAGTACTTTTCAAACCAAAAGTACTTTTAAAAGCCAAAATACTTTTTACATAAAAGTATTTTTAAACGCAAAATATTTTTAAAATAAAAATTTTATTTTTTATGCTTAATAAATTATAAAAAAAGAAAAAGTAAAAGTAAAAAGTACTTTTTAAAACAATAGTACTTTTAAGTACTTTTAAAACCAAAAGTATTTTTAAAGCAGAAAATATTTTTAAAATAAAAATTTTATTTTAAATGCTTAATAAATTATAAAAAAAGTACTTTTTAAGCCAAAAGTGCTATTAAAGCAAAAAATATTTTAAAAATCACAAATTATTTTAAAGCTTAACATATTATACAAAAATACTTTATAAGCTAAAAGTACTTTAAACCAAAATTACTTTAAAGTACTTTTTAAACCAAAAAAGCAAAAAATATTTTTTTAAATCAAAAGTTTTATAAAAGCTTAACATATCATAAAGAAATACCTTACAAGCTAAAAGTACGTTATAACAAAAGTACTTTTAGGTACTTTTTAAACCAAAAGTTCTTTTAAAGCAAAAAATACATTTTTTTAAATCAAAAGTTATTTAAAAGCTTAACATATTATAAAAAATAATACCTTATAAGCTAAAAGTACTTTAAACCAAAACTATTTTAAAGTACTTTTTAAACCAAAAGTACTTTTAAAGCAAAAACTACTTTTTTTAAATCAAAAGTTATATAAAAGCTTAACATATCAATAAAAAATACCTTACAAGCTAAAAGTACTTTAAACCAAAAGTACTTTAAAGAACCTTTTAAACTAAAAGTACTTTTTAAACCAAAAGTACTTTTAAAGCAAAAGATAATTTTTTTAAATCAAAAATTATTTAAAAGCTTAACATAATATAAAAAAAATACCATACAAGGAAAAGTACTTTAAACCAAAAGTACTTTAAGTACTTTTTAAACCAAAAGTACTTTTAAAGCAAAAAATATTTTTTTAAATAAAAATTTATTTAAAGACTTAACATATTATACAAAAATACCTTACAAGCTAAAAGTACTTTTAAGTACTTTTTAAACCAAAAGTACTTTTAAAACAAAAAAATTTTAAAAAATCAAAATTTATTTAAAAGCATAACATATTATAAAAAAACATTACAAGCTACCTTAAATGCCAAAAATTATTTTAAGGAAAAACCTCTTAGGCAATAAGTACTTTCTGAAGCAATTATTTGTTTTAAAAAACAAATAATTTTTATCCCAACTTTTTATTTGTTTGGCTTGTTTTTTTTTAGTTTCAAATTCCTTAGTTTTCTTCAGCGCTGTTAATCTTAATTTTATTTATTATTATATTTATTTATTTCTTACCAGTCTTTAAACAACATTTCAAATTCTGGTTTTATTATTCTTTTATTTTCCAACTCAATTCATGTCATTTACAATTTTTTTCTTGTCTCTAAATAGAGTTTGACAATATTGTTTGCCAGCAGAAAAATAAGTTAAATAAACATGTGACATAAGTACAATTTTTGTGTAGGTTTTTCTGACTGATTTTATGTTCGCTTAATATAAAATAGTTCTCAGTTTGTTGCATTTGTCCGAAAAGCTGTTGCTTTAGAAAGAAAGAAAGAAAAATTCACAGCAGTAAACCCAGGCCTTTATTTATTTATTTACATTTTTTTATTTTTTATTTTTTTAAGGATAACTGAATTAAATGGAAATTTATAATAGTACAAGATTGTTTACAAGAAAAATTCATATAAATCACTTAGAAAAACAAAAGACTTAAGCGAAAAACCTGGGCTAAAAAAAGATAAGCATTTTAACGTGACAATTACGGATATTGCCAAAGACTAGGAAAGGCGAAAACATTTCATTTTTGGTATCACTTTAACTGCTTAATCAACTATAATCCTTATATGTATGTAACTTAATCAACTATATCGGTGGTCTTTCCAAAGAAGAAAGAAGTCTAGAACTAAACAACTTTTAAATCAAACCCTAATGTTGCTCCCATAAATGGCAACTGTTTAACCATAAATAAGGCTTTAGAGATTTAGAAAGAAATAAAAAAGAATCAAACTAAAGTCTCAGCAACCCACTGATTTGTTATTGTATTATATGTTTTGATAATTTATGAGATCCGCTATTGTACAAATAATGCACATAAATTTAAAAATCAAAAAAGTATTTTTCGTTTTTCGCCAAGACAAACAATGACAAAACATTGAAAACTGTCACCCAACAAAGGCAATCTAAGAAACAAATAAAATAAAAAATAGTTGCAAAAATAAGTAAAATCCTTAGCAGTGCATTAGAAGGCCTTTTAATACACAAACAGATATTAATAATAAATCGTTTTGTTAAAATTTTGACATGCAACTGCCTTAACAACAAACAAAGACCCCAAGTCCATTATTTAAACAGCCACCAAAAAAAAGGCTTTGGATTTAAAGACCGCGGTTTTAGTGAAGACAAACTAGTAGTTAACACTTCAACATTTAAGTAAAGAAGACAAAAGCTACATACTACCAACCAGCTCAATTAAATGGCTTAACATTAAATCCTAAATTGAAGAGACAAAGTTGTAACAATAACAACAACAACAACAACAAAAATAATAAAAGTTAAGAAAAGCAACCACGCTTTTATTTTGAGAAAAATGAAATAAAAACATGGTCACAATATAAATGACATGCTCTGGGCACAAACACACTTTTTAACTCAGTGACAGTGTCAAAGATAAAAAGCAGAATAATCTGTAATATTGTAATTGTCAATAATGGAGAGACACTATGGGTTAAACAAGGACAAAGAAGAAAAATTATACAAAATTAACAACAGAAAAATAAAATTCACTTACGTCTTTTAAAGCAAAAAAAAAATATTAAAATAATCTTGTAAATATTCTAAACTTAGCAATAAAAATTATCCTTTAAACAAAATTAAAAAAGTACCTTTTTTAATAAAAGTACCGTAAAAGTAATTTTTTAATTTGAAAATACCGTTAAATAAAAAGTACCTTTTTAAATAAAAAAAAATATTTTGAACAAATATACCCTAAAATGAAAAGCCACTTTTGATTAAAAAGTACTTTTTAACAGAAAATACTTTTTAACAGAAGGAACTTTTTTACAAAAAGTACTTAAAAAATAAGTATTAAACAAAAAATTATCTTTTAAATAAACTGCAACTTTTATATAAAAGATACATTTTAATCCAAAAAAAAATACTTTTTAACAAAATACATTTGTAAACAAAAAGTACCTTTTGAACTCAACGCACCTTTGAAACGAAAAGTACTTATAAATAATAGTACCTTAAGGAAAAATCAACTCCACAACAAAAGTAAATCTTTAACACAACTTGCTTTTAAATAAATAGTAATTTTTAAATTTAAAGTACCTTTTACTTTTTAACAAAAAGAACTCAAAAATTCGTACTAAAAAAAATTAAATTATTTAAAGCAAAAATATCTTTTAAATAAAATTCAATTTTTATATAAAAGATAGATTTTTTACGAAAATTACCTTTTAACAAAATACATCTGTAAGCACTAAGTACCATTTGAACTAAAATCACCTTTGAAACAAACAGTACTTTTAAATAAAAAGTAAGCTTTTAGGCAAACATACATCCTAAGAAAAAAATTTTGGAAAAAACTTGTCTTTTAAAGTTCAATTTTTAAATATAAAGGACAAAGGTACTTTTAAACAACCGGTAAATTTTGAAAACTCAAAAAGTACCAACTAAGCATATAGTACCTTTTTAAAAAATTTCAAAGCACAAAAGATCCTTTAAAAATTAACAAATAAACATAAAGTACCTTTTTAAAAAAAATTTTAAACTCAAAAAGTTCCTTTAAAAGTACCAACTAAACATAAAGTACCTTATTACAAAATTTATCTTAAAAATATTTTCTAAACAGAAATAATTGTTTAAACAACAAACTACCTTTTTAAGAAAAAAAAATACATTTTAAAGAAAAACTACCTTTTAACCAAATACTACGTTTTAAACAAAAGCATGCCTTTTCATTAAACGTTTTTTTTATACATAAAGTATCTTTAAAACAAAAATGTAATTTTAAATAAAAAGAAATTTTAACAAAAATAAATCCTAAAAAAAATACTTTTTACATAAAAAGACTCTTTCAAGTACCAAGTAGTTAAAAAAGGAATATTTTTAACAAAAAGTACCTTTTAACCAAAATTACATTTAAAATAAAAAGAAATTAAAAACAAGATACTTTTGAAATAAAAGTGTATTCTAAACAAAAAGTGTATTTTAAACGAAACGTACGTTTTAAACAAAAAGTACGTTTTAAACAAAAAGTACTTTTTAAACAAAAAGTAAATTTTTAACAAAAAGTATATTTT
Organism: Phasia obesa; assembly: GCA_949628195.1. Lineage (NCBI taxonomy): Eukaryota > Metazoa > Arthropoda > Insecta > Diptera > Tachinidae > Phasia > Phasia obesa. Next base: position 7,887,338 of record OX451218.1, read on the forward strand.
TAACAAAAAGTACATGCAAGGTAAAAGTATATGCTGTTTAATTCACAAGGCAACTCTAAAAATTACAATAAGTACCTTTAAAATGTACCTACTAAACATAAGGTACCTTTTTAACAAATGTGCCTTAAAATGCTTTTTAAACAAAGCGAATTAAAAAAAAATATTTCCTAAATAAGTACTTTTTAAGTAAGAACTACCTTTTAAACATAATCTACGATTTAAACATATACGTTTATTTTCCCAAAAGGTATGTTTTATACATAAAGTATTTTTAAAACAAAAATGTACTTTTAAGTAAAAGGAAATTTTAACAAAATAATTCCTTGAAAAAAAAATACCTTTTACATAAAAAGCCTTTTTCAAGCACAAAGCAGGTACTTTTTAAATAAAAGGTATATTCTAAGGAAAAAGTACGTTTTAAAGAAAAAGTACCTTTTAAACCAAAAGTACATTTTGAGTAAAATGAAATTAAAAACAAGGTACTGTTTAAATGCAGAAGTATATTTTAGACAAAAAGTACGTTTTAAACAAAAAGTACCTTTTAAACAAAAGTACATTCAAGGTAAAAGTATATGCTGTTAAAGGCAACTGAAACAAAAATAATTTATAAAAAAAATTTCTTTTACATAAAAATCCTTTTTCAAGCACAAAGCAGGTACATTTCAAATAAAAAGTATATTTAAAATAAAAATTACGTTTTAAACAAAAAGTACTTTTTAAACAAAAAGTAGATTTAGAATAAAAAGAAATTAAAAACAAGGTACTGTTGAAATACAGAAGTATATTTTTTTTTAACAAAAAGTACTTTTTAAACAAAAAGCACCTTTTAAACGAAAAGTACCTTTTAAACAAAAAGTACCTCTGAAACAAAAAATACATTTAAAAACGAACATTCAAGGTAAAATTAATTTAAAAAAAAAAAATTCTAAATTTTTTTTTTTTCGCTTTTTCCACCCATAGTGCCAACCGCCTTTTTATTTTGCGTCATAAGTTATAAGTTTCTGTTTCAAGTCTTTTGATTTTGTATAACTCAAACAACCAACCAACAGCCGGCCACTGCTGATGCAGTTAGTCAAGTATTTAAGCGGCAATTTAATATGACCATTTTATAGCTGCTGACAAAAGGTTTTTGCTTTAAAGCTTTTTTGTTTTTACCAAATATGATTTATTGCCTAAAATGTCATGACGCATTACATACTCTACACTCACAGTGCCAGTGTTTTGTAAGCTGTATTGCTGCTTGGTAAGTTTAAGGCTGCTTTAAACGATTTCCTACTTATGGCTAAAGACAAACACACATTAATCTTTAAAATAAACAATTTTCCATTTGATTCAATAGAGAACTAACTAACAGCGAGCAGAAAAAAAAGGAAGGCCTTAAAAGATTTTCACTGAAATGAAGATTTTGTCATTAATCTTTTCTATATTTAACTATTTTTTGTTGTTTTTTTTGCAGTTTCTTTTCAAAGCCATTAAATAGGCGTTACATTCTACAGCGACATAAAAGGCTACACAGAGAGATTTCGAGCTAACCGGGAGAACCAGCAACTTAGCAAATACCAGCATCTTTTTAGGTATTAAAATTTAAGGACAAAAAAATATTCAAATAATAAAAAGCGCAGGCGTGAATTTGCGTGTTAATTGGACATTTTTCAAAGCTGCACTAATAGATTTTTTGCCTCTGCCATGCCATTTAATGTTTGCCGTATCGCCGTTGCTAGGAACTACATATAAAAGCTTTTTAAGTGTCTCTTTCTTTAAACAATTAAGATAAAAGGTTAATTTATGGTTTGCCATAAATGTAACCGCAACGCCTCAAGTTAAAATTTTTTATCAATCTCTTGTTGGTTTTAATTTAAAGGACTTTTATAACGACAACAAGTTGTTGCCCCTCTATCTACCCAAAAAAAACAAATAGAAAATTATGGTTAAGCAACCAGCTTACACTTATTATTCACACCTCAAGTTTGACAAGCAGCCTTAAGAAGAGAGAGAAAAATGTCTGGCATGTTGGCTTAAAATTTAATTAATTAAACACGCAATTTTTGGCTTAGAAAGACATGCTAATGAAGCAAAAAAAAATATATATATAATTAGAAAATCTTATTGCAAAAAAAAAGAAAATTTTTCGCCATTTTTAAACGTTTTAAAGCTGGTTTGAATAAAAGACTTAGAAAACAAACTTTGTTTGTTTACCCACAAAAAACGCTCCTTGCTTAAGTCTTTTGTACAAGAGCTCATAATTCTCTTTAACAAATAATCACTTCCTTTCAAGTCTTTTGTTATTTACGGCCACCATTTATCATATTTTCATTGAAAAAAAAAAACCAATAAATTATTTTCTAGAAAAGGCGTTCCACAATTATTTAGCCCAACAAGTCGTTTTATTATTTATTAATCTTTATCTTTGAAATCTGCAGTATTTCCCACCACCATTCAAATTGCTACAACCGCCACAACATGACACCTTTCAATACGGCCGGAGATGCCTTTTAAATTAATAATGAAAGCCAATGATTGAAGGGTTTCTTCTGCTGTGGCTGCGATCAAAAAGATTAAGTCAATAGCAAATACTGGCTGTAGTTTTTTATTTTTATTATTTTTTTTTTTTATTATTTTTCTAAATGAGTTTTTAAAGATTAAATCTGGAACTACTTGTTTTAGATGAAATAATATAAATAATTTTTCTAAGTTTATCTTGTCTCACATATCAGTCGACAACTGTCTAGTAGTTGTAAATGAGTGAGTGAGTGAGTCAATGTTTTTTTTTTCTTGTTTTTCTTTTTGTTGCAGCTAATTTTCCAAATCAATGAAGACAATTTTATTTTTATTTTCAATTTTTCTGTATATTTCCATCTTTTAAATTTTCAGTAGTTTTAATCTAGTTTTATGATTTTAATGCAATAAAGCGAATAACAACAATATCAACTTAACAAAAAAAAAAAAAAAAAAAAAAAAAAAAAAAACTTACACACTAAAGCAAAAAACAAAAATAAACAAACTTACAAACTGACTTATATTATTTGGAGTCATGTACCCGTCTACAAGAGATATTAAACATTGATTATTAAACAAATTGTAATGGCGGAAAAAGAAAGGTACCCAAAATCATTTCAAAGCAAATTTTAAACCACTTTTCAAGCACTCATTACCGTGATTGTACCTCTTAAACCAAAAAAAAAAGTACTTTTTTCAAAAACTAGTGCTTTATAAACAAAAAGTACTTTCTAGGCATATATTATTTGTTTAGCAAATAGTACTTTTTAAAATAAATATTACTACACAAAGAACTCTTTTTTGTAAAAACTAATTTTTTATGCAAATATAACTTTTTAAACAAAAAAGTACTTTCAAAGAATCTTAAAATAATTTAAAAGTACTTTTAAAGCCATAAGTACATTTTAAGCAACTTTCCTGTTAAGCCTGAACGGAGTTCTTAGGAAAAGAGTAATTTTAAAGAGAAAAGTAATTTACACAAAAGTTACTTTCAAAGCTATAAACAATCAAAAAAACAGTTTTTAACAAAAAGTACTTAAATAGGGGAAAAAAAATTATTCTTCAAAAAATATCTGTTTAAGTATTTTTTAACAAAATGTAATTTTTAAATAAAGGACTTTTTTTAAGCAAAAAGTATTCAATACTCACAGGATACTTTGAAATCTCCAAATAATAACTCAGAAGGTACTTTTTTGGGCAAAAAAATTAGATGTAAAACGTACTTTATGTTTAAAATATACTTTTGTATATAAACAGCACCTTGTTTTTAATTTCTTTTTATTCTAAATGTACTTTTTGTTTAAAAGGTACTTTTTGTTTAAAGCGTATATTTTAAGTTTCAAACAAAAAGTACATTTTTAACAAAAAGTACATTTAGATTAAAAAGAAATTAAAAACAAGGTACTGTTTAAATACACAAGTATATGTTAAATAAAAAGTACGTTTTAAACAAAAAGTACATTTTAAACAAAAAGTACGTTTCAAACAAAAAGTACCATTTCAACAAAAAGTACATTTAGAATAAAAAGGAATTAAAAACAAGGTACTGTTTACATACAAAAGTATATTTTAAACAAAAAGTACGCTTTAAACAAAAAGTACTTTTAAAAGAAAAAGTACATTCAAGGTAAAAGTATATGCTGTTAAAAGTAACTTAAACCAAAATATCGTGAAAAAAACCTTTTACATAAAAAGACATTTTCCAGCACAAAGCAGGTACTTTTTAAATAAAATATACGTTTTAAACAAAAAGTACCTTTTAAACAAAAAAAAACATTTAGAATAAAAAGAAATTAAAAACAAGGTACTGTTTAAATACAGAAGTATATGTTAAATAAAAAGTACGTTTTAAACAAAAAGTACGTTTTAAACATAAAGTACCTTTTAAGCAAAAAGTACATTCAAGGTAACACTATTTGCTGTTAAAGGTAACTGAAACAAATATAATTCGTGAAAAACAATACCTTTTACGTAAAAAGTCTTTTTCAAGCACAAAGCAGGTACATTTCAAATAAAAGGTATATTTTAAAGAAAAATTACGTTTTAAATAAAAAGTACTTTTTAAACAAAAAGAATATTTAGAATAAAAAGAAATTAAAAACAAGGTACTTAAATAAATATCATGAAAAAGTGGAGAAAAAGCAGTGAAAGTACGCAATTTCCGGTTTAAAACTGGGATATTTGAAACACAGTTGCAAGCCTTTTATTTTTGAAAGTAGGATATTTTAAACAACAGATGGCGCCAGTTGAATAAAATTTTTATATGATTTGTATTTTTACTTTGTGGAATAACAATTTTATTAAAACATTTTTAACACCTTTTACACAGCTTTACAATAAGTGTTAGAATTTTTTATAAATTTTAGAATTTTATCCAGGGATGGATAACTTTTTATAAAGTAACACATAAACCATAACTGAAGCGCTATAAAAGTAAAAGTCTTACAACTTAGTGTGGACTACTTTCAAAGCCAAATTGAGCAAAATATTGTAAAGATGCCCAAGACGTGGGTGACACAGCTAGTTTATTAAATATTAGCTGAGCCCGCCACTTTATGAGCGTCTTTGCAATATTTTTTTCGATTTTGCTTTAAAAGCAATCCACACCGAAAACCTTTACTTTTTAGTGCCGCCTTAAACTATGCTTTAGTTGTGGTTATGTATTTACTTTATAAAACAGCGCCATCTGTTAGTTAGTGCTTCAGTTATGGTTTATGTATTTACTTTACTACTAAAATACCTGCGTACTTTCAATGCTTTTTCACCCAGTTTCTCTTGGAAATGAGATATTTTTTGCGGAAAAAAAGTATCCTATATTGGAATCAGGCTACTAAGAGGTACCTTCCTTTTGTTAAATCCATCCAGTAGTTTTTACGTGATGCGAACGCAAAAGAAACGTAGACAGACAAAAAGACAGACAGACAGGAAATAAGTTACTAATATATTATTTGTATAGATATAGATAAAAATACAATTACAAGTGTAGTCTTACTTTATTCATCGCGCATAGTAACGAAGACCTACACCCCACCAAGTGTCTTTGGTGGAATTTAAACTAAGGCACTGCATGAGCACAAAAAAAATGAAGCTCATAGGATGCTCATTATATAATTTCATTGATGTCTGTTCATTGCTTACAAGTAACTGTGAGTGGACAATAATAAACAGCGAAGACCAGCGAGTTGAATGCGATCAGCTTGCAGAGTTTCCATAAGCAAGTTTTAATAAATATGAGTAAATGTTGAACATACTAGCAATGAACTTGGGTGAGTTCAAGTCGTTTTTAGCTTTGAGTGAAACACGAACACAGTTCGAGTGCGCAAACGAAAAATACAGAACTGTTTAACAATATTTCCAACGTTCATTTTGAGGTCTTCTTTTGTTAAGAAATACAAAAAACCTCGAGTGCAAGCAATATGCACTAAGCCTTAAACAAAAGTTCTAGAAAACTACTAAACAAAACACACTATGTGTTTCGAACATGAGACGAGTAAACACGGCGCTCACTAGTAGACATCGTTTAGTTCGTTTTACTCGGTCAGCTCATTGCGTTTATGATACGAACAGAGTGATTTGCTCTCCAATAGTATGGTATGAGTAGGCATGTGTTCAGTAATGTAGTTTGTCTTCGAGTATAACCACTTGCTTATGAGCTTATGATCGCACCCATTAGCTGAGCTTGCTTATGCAACTGATTATTTCGAATTCACAACCCTCAGACTGATCACACACTGCTTGGTAGCCTAAGGGGGCATCCACCTGTTATACAAAACTACCGATATTGTGTGAGAAAGTACTTTTTGATAAAAACAATTCTGTTATTTTTTTTTGTTTTGGAATTTAAGGAGGTTTGTTTAAATAAAATTTTATTTCTTAAAAGCCCGCTACGTTTAGAAATATTGAATAAAAAATTTATAACAGAAAGAAAAAGTACTTTTTCAAAATGATCTCTTTTTTTTGCTTGCCATCATTTCAAACAAAAACACTTTCAACGGCCAGAAAACAAATAATAAAGAAAAACAAATATAAATACAACTTTAAATGGATAAAAATCATATATCAAAACTAGTTGGGGTTTAAATATTATAGAGACAGACAAACTTAAACATACAATAACAACAACAAATAATAACAAACAGCAAACAAAAAATCACAACAAGAAAAATGCACTAAAAATATTTACACAGTTTTAACATTTAAAACAGAAACAAATAAAAAACAAACCAGGTAATTGAAGAAAAAAAATAAAAAAAAAAGCAAGAAAAATTGAATTACAGATTTTGGTTTATAAGAGGTTTATGGTAATAATTTCGGACTTAAGAGAGAGAGAAAAAAAAGAAAATTAAAATAAACCAAAACAAAAAATACTTACAAATTAAAAGAAATTTATGAGCACCAAAAACAACAACTACATACGATTTTATAAACACTTTTTAATTTTTTTTTTTTTTTAACTTTCAGCAACTTGTTATAAATCAATTCAAAACTAATTCTGAGAATCTTTAAATTGCGATGATAAATTTATTACAAAAAATATATAATTTTTTTTTTATTATAAATTAAAGAAATATCACGTTTTTTATTTCCTTAACGTTGCTTACGTTTGTAAAGTATGATTACAACTGACTCAATTGTCTGGCAATAAAAATAAAGTAACTTTAGTGCGAAGCGCCTAGACAGTCATGCCAATTGAAAAGCTATCAGATGCAATACAAACGTACAGGGGGCAAAAAATCAAACAAATAACAAACACAAACAAATAAAATCTCATGCAGACAGAGAATTTAAGCTAAAAAAAAACTAAATCACTAGACAAATGAAGGCACAAAGCCAACAACAACAACAACAAAAAGAAAAGCAAAAGACATGCAGCCAGCCGATCATAAAAACCCAAGCAAAAGCATCTAGTTTCAGTTTTGTTGGCGTTGCAGATAAATAGATTTTAGTTAACAACGACAACGCGTCTAAACAACCACCAATAGAATGAAGTGAGATGAGAGTGGACCAAATGGCTGGAAAAACTCTGTAATAAATTGAATATAAAAAACAAAAAACAGAAGAGACCCAAGCGGGCACAAAAGAAAAACGCACAAATTTCTTAAGCAAAAAAAAAACAAACAAAACAAAATCTTTTCTTTCTAGTTTAATTTATTTTCAGCATTCATTAGCTCCCGGTCTCTTAAACATATAATCAGCGCTCTTACTCTTGCTCTACGAGTAAGCCCAAACAAAACAGAGTTTTCTTCCACTTCCCAAAGTTTTCACGCACACAAGCCTTGAATGGCAAATCAAAGCCAGCAGCAGTGACGTTAGCAGCACAAACAAAAGTTGCTGCAATAGCAAATACGCATCAGTAATAGAATGCACACAAGATCCGGTTCAATTTCAAATTCCTTTTTTTTTCTGATGAAATTTTCTATTGCAAAAACTCTCTTTTCATGCACGCTACCAAAGGCATTCAAAGTGAGTGAAAACCTTGTGTAAGAATTGTTTATGCCCAAAAACTATGCATATACCGAATTTCATGTTGATATGTCAAAGGGCATGACCTGTAGAGCGTTCACAAAATTGGGAAGTCAAGTCAGCTACCCCTTGCCCCTCCCGGTTATACTTAAAAATTGCTCAACACTTCATCTCCATATATCAAAGCCATATACTGAATTTCATTTTAATACGTAAAACGGTATGACCTGTAGAGGGTTCACAAAATTGAGATGTCAAGTAAGCTACCCCTTGCCCGCTCCGGATTATACCCAAAATCTAATCAGCTCTTTATCATCATATACCAAAGGCACATACTGAATTTAATTTTAATATGGAAAACGGTATGACCTGTAGAGGGTTCACAAAATTGGGATGTCAAGTAAACTACCCCTTGCCCCTCCCGGTTACACTCAAAAATTGCTCAACACTTCACCTCCATATATCCAAGCCATATACTGAATTTCATTTTGATATGTTAAACAGTATGATCTGTAGAGGGTTCACAATATTGGGATGTCAAGTAAACTTCCCCTTTGCCGCCTCCCGAATATATTCCCAAAAACTATTCAGCTCTTTATCTTCATATACCAAAGGCACATACAAAATTTCGTTTTACTATGCCATACGGTATGACCTTTAGAACGTTCACAAAATTTAAGGGGTAAGGAAACTACCCCTTGCCCCCTCCCGATTATGCCTAAAAACTATACAGCCTTCATATCCATATACCAAAGACAAATACTCAAATTTTGATATGTCAAACGGTATAGGGTTCAGAAAATTGGGGTAAACTACCCCTTGGCCCCTCCCGATTATGCCCAAAAACTCTTTAGTCTTTATCTTTATATGTTAAAGGTACGTGCTAAATTTCATTTCGGTATGACCTGTAGAGCGGTCACAAAAATAGTGGCATACACTACCACCCCCACCCAACAGTCTTCATCGCGAAAATAGTCAAAATGGATCCAGTAGACCTCAAAACTTACAAATCCGTTGAAATTCCGACATCGGTTTTTGCACGATTATTATACTTTACCTATACTGCGTGTGGTAAAGTAATAACAGTGAACTGAACTCTCTATTCTTCTATAAAACTGAATAGATTAGAGAAATTCGCGTGGGCCCACCGGTTCTCGTGTTCTAGTTTCAGGCCCGGTACAAGCTTTCATGTATCTCGGAAGTATTTACGGAATAACACTGTTGAATTTGGGTATCATTTCGATAACTGTTCTCAACTGCAACGTAAAACGTTAGGATTTCATAAGCTTGTAAACTAAAGCACTGCATGAGCACAAAAAGCTCATGAGACGCTCATTATAATAATTCATTGAATTCATGGCTGTTCATTGCACACGAGTAACGATGAGTGGACAATAATAAAAAAAGCAAACATCAGCGAGTTAAATGCGATGAGCTTGCAGAGTTTCCATAAGCAAGTTTGAATAAGTATGAGTAAATGTTGAACATACTAGCAATGAACTGGGGCGAGTTCTAGCAATTTCATGCTTTGAGAAAACCGCTCGAACACACTTCGAGTGTACAAACAAAAAACACCGAATTTTTTAACAACATTACCTAAGGTGTTCATTTCTTTCTGAGCGCTTGCTGCCCAGAGTTCGATATTAAATATCATGTTTTGACAGATTGTGCAGTGAAGTTCACTAATTGACTCTATGGTTAAAATTTTTCTAATTTATCGTCTTAATAAAAAATACGCTGCCACCCTCTGCCCTGGTAACTACGAAGTTTTTTAGGTTCATAGAGCTTATTTAGGATATTTTTTTTATTTCTTCAATTTTTCTTTAAATTTCTTGGTTTCAGAGCAAATTTAGTTTTCATAACTCATTTTCGTTTATTTTCCACACACCAACACTCAATTATTTTGTCATTTCTATGAGTATGAAATTCAATATTGCAAGAGCAACTTTTATCTCTTCCGACGTATTTATACAAAAAAAAAAAAAAAAAACAAAAAAAAACAGAGAAACAAATTGTCTTTAAATGTATCTGTTACCGCACTGATTGTTTACGACTGCAATTGATACTCGGTATTATTTGGGTGCGATGCATGTGTTCCACAACAACTACAACAAATCTAGTTTAAGTGCTGTTATAAGTCACGCATTTTCTGCAGCCAGAGATTAAATTTTCTTATCGTCTAAGTGTTGGAAAGTGTTTTGGCCTATGGAGTGGCCAAACGGCAAGGAGTTTTTAGATTTGTCTTTTAAAAACAGATATTGTGAGTGGCTGTTAAAGAGTTTAAGAAGAGATGTAGTCAAAATAAAGAAAAAACTAAAAAATTTTATTAAAATAAAACTAAGGGGAAGGTATTCTAATATTATATATCTGTGGGTTATTCTCCTTTTCATTTACTCCTTTTGCTTTAAAAATGTTGAAAACTTAAAATAAATATTACAGTTTTTGTTACTTTTAATAATATTGAAATTAAATTATAATATTCGATTTTTTTTAACTAAAAACTAATTCTGTGTATTGAACGTTACCTTAGTTTTATAATAAAAAATAACGAAAATAAATATATTAAAACAAAAAGATTGTCAATGATAATTTCGTAAAGGATTACTTCACTAGAGAATAAAATATTTAAGTATAAATTTTTTAGTACAAAAATTTTTGGTACAAAATTTTTTAGTATAAAAATTTTTAGTATCAAATTTTTTACTGCAAAATTATGTGAATGATTACTTAACTAATAAATTAAAATAAAAAAGAATGGAATATAAAATATTTAAGTATAAATTTTTTTAGTATAAAAATTTTTAGTACAACATTTTTTAGTATACAATTTTTTAGTACAAAATTTTTTAGTATAAAATGTCTTAGTATAAAATTTTTTTAGTATAAAATTTTGTAGTATAAAATTTTTTAGTAGAAAATATTATTATTGCTTTTAAAATATTCATTGAAATTAAATTAAAATATTCGATTTTTTAAATAAAAATTAATTTTCTGTATTAAACGTTACTTTAGTTTTGTAATAAAAAATAACGAAAAGTATAAGAAAAGTAAAAAACAAAAATAATATCAATGACAATTATGTAATAAATTACTTCATTAATATTTTAAAATAAAGTATAAAATATTTATTTATAAATTTTTTAGTATAACATTTTTTAGTACAAAATGTTATTATTGCTTTTAAAATATTGAGAACGTCAAATAAATATTGTAGTTTTCGTAACATATTTATTGAAATTAAATTATAAATAAAAACAAAGCTTTTTAAATAAAAACAAAATTTGTGTAGTGAACGTTACCGTTACGTTTTGTAGTAAAAAATAATGAAAACGAATATATTAAAATAAAAATATTGTCAATGACAATTGTGTAAAGGATTATTTCATTAATATTTTAAAATAAAATAGTGTATTATGTATTTAAGAATACATTTTTTAGTATATAATTTTTTAGTACAAAATTTTGTAGAATAAAATTTTTCAGTATAAAAATTCTTAGTATAAAATATTATTATTGCTTTAAAACTATTCATTGAAATTAAATTATAATATTCGATTTCTTCAACAAAAACTAATTTTTCGTATTGAACGTTACCTTAGTTTTATAATAAAAAATAAAGAAAATGAGTATGTTAAAACAGAAAGATTGTAAATAAAAATTATGTAAATGATTACTTCACTAATATTTTAAAATATAATAGAGTATAAAATATTTAAGTATACATTTATAAGTATAAAAATTTTTAGTTATAAATGTTTTAGTTCAACATTTTTTTGTACAAAACTTTTTAGTATACAATTTTTAGCATACAATTTTATTAGTATAAATTTTTTTTAGTATAAACTTTTTAGTATAAAATTTTTTAGTACAAAATGATATTATTGCTTTTAAAATATTGAGAACGTAAATTAAATATTGTAGTTTTCGTAACATTTAAAGAATAAAGAATTTTTTTTAACTAAAACTAATTTTGTGTATTGAATGTTACCTTAGTTTTATAATAAAAAATAACAAAAATAAATATATTAAAAAAAAATATTGTCAATAACAATTATGTAAAATATTACTTCATAAATACTTTAAAATAAAATAGAGTATAAAATATTTAAGTATAAAATTGAATGGAAGAAAAATTATTATATTAAAACAAAAAGATTGTTAATAACAGATATGTAAAGGATTACTTCGCTAATATTTTAAAATAAAATAGAGTATAAAATATTTAAGTATAAATTTTTTAGTATAAAATTTTTAGTACAAAATTTTTAAGTACAAAATCTTTAAGTATAAAATTTTTTAGTATAAATTTTTCATTTTTTTTAATATACATATATACAATTTTTTAGTACATAATATTATAAATTTTTTTTCGTATAAAATTTTTAAGTGTAAAATTTTTTAGTATAAAATTTTGTAGTACAAAATATTAATACAGTAGACCCCCTTATAACACGGTACTCTTACAACGCATTTTCATATTACGCGATTTCAAACCCCTTTACAATGCGGATATTCCCCTATATAACGCGAGGATTTTCACATTATATTTCTGTACTATAAAATCTAGAATGATAAGTAATTTGCACATTGTGTTAATTGTGTTGCTATAAAATTAAATTTGTATTCCAAGTTTTTGTATAGTAAAAAACTAGTTATACGAGAATACTCGTTTAAAGCGCTTTCCTTTAACGCGGAACCAATCCACCGTGTTTTAAAGGGGACGACTGTCTTGGTTTTAAAATATTAACAACGTAAAATAAATATTGTATTTATGTTACATTTAATGAATAATGAAATTAAATAATTATACTCGATTTTTTTTACCTAAAAACTAATTTTGTGTATTGACCGTTACCTTATTTTTTTATAATAAAAAATAGCGAAAATAGATATATCAAAACAAAAAACAAGTATGTAAAGGATTACTTCAGTGATATTCTAAAATAAAATAAAGTATAAAATATTTAGGTATAAATTTTTAGTACATATAAAATTTTTTAGTATAAATTTTTAGTATAAAATTTTTTAATATAAATTTTTAGTGTAAAATTTTTTAGTATAAATTTTTTCAGTATACAATTTTCTATATAAATTTTTTTAGTATAAAATTCTTTAATATAATAGTTTTTATCATAAAATTGTGTATAATAACTTTGTGCATTGACCGTTACCTTACTTTTATAATAAAAATTGCGAAAATGAATATATCAAAACAAAAAGCAATTATGTAAATGATTAGTTCAGTGATATTTTAAAACAAAAAATAGTATAAAATATTTAAGTATACATTTTTACTACAATGTTTTTAGTATAAAATTTTTTAGTATAAAATTTTTTAGTATAAAATTTTTTAATATAAAATTTTTTAATATAAAATTTTTTAGTATAAAATTTTTTAATATAAAATTTTTAGTATAAAATTTTTTAATATAAAATTTTTCAGTATACAATTTTTTAATATAAAATTTTTCAGTATAAAATTCTTTAATATAAGATTTTTTAGCATAAAATTTTTTAGCATAAAATTTTTTAGTATAAAAATATTAAGTATAAAAAAGATTTTTACTCTTTTAACGGAGGCATTGTTTGTGAGAATCAGCTATATAATTTTTACCTTGAAATTAACAGTAGTTATATTAAAGTAAAATTTTAGCGAATTTTAAATCAAACTAAAAAACAATAATTAAAAAAAAAATTCCTAGTCTTATTTAAAGAAAAAATCTGGTTTTTATCAAACACAAAAATGAAATGTCTAGACTTTTAAACAAAAAATAGCGTTGCTGCTTTTTATGTTTAAGTAATTAACATTTAGAATTACATAATTTTGGTTTAAGAAGCTTTTTATATCATATCACCGACTTCCTCATTTGTTTATTTTAACATTTTTTCCATCAGTCTGTTTCAATTAAGAGGGTAAAGAACTAAAAAATAACACACATTTTGATAAGAAACATGAACAGCTTATTAAGAAAGGAGTCATAAATCATAGAGTTGAAAAATATTCAAACCATAATGACAGCAATCATGTATTTAATGCGATACCAAAAATGTAAAGACAAAATCTTCATCAGAAAATTTTTAAACCAGTTGTGTAGGAATTTTTTATTTATTTTTGTATGCATTGCCTTCCGAAAAAAAGCAATTAAAAATTACAAAAAAAAATATATATTTTTATCTCCAATAAAAAAGAAGAAAATTTACATTTTAAAACACAAAAACATCATCATCATCACCATCATCATCATTATTCGTTTGATTCATTATCAAGGGGGCATGCAAACTGCCATTTGTGTTTACGGTTTTTATCAAACATCAACACCAATTAATTTTCTGCCAATTTATTGAAATTTACAACAACAATAACAACAACAACATGAAAGAAATAACATAGTCATCAATTGCCACAACTTTGTTTCAGACAACTAACACACATTTTTACTGTAATACTCAAGACAACAAAATGTCTCAGAAAAAAAATAAGAAGAAATTTTAAGAAAAAAACATACATCTTCCAAAATAATTAGGAAATGCATAGGTGTGGGACTAGAGATTTTATGAGGGGTTAGATTACAGTTTTTACTGTAAACTGGACTATATGAATTTTTTTATTAGGTTGGTGTAGATTTTGTTTTTTTATTTTTTAAGACAACACTAGCAAACAGCCAGAGTATTTGGCGGGATTTGAACCCGCAACCTCTAAAGTGATATACTAGGGCGCTACTAATCTTAATATCTAGACAAGGGAGGAATGTTATGTATAGGTAGCCTTAGACTTCGTTCTAACCATCTGAAGGCAGATGATGGCAGCATGTTGAATCTTACAAAAATTTCTCGTTTGCTATTTTCTGAATTTGGTTGGTTGGAAAGATGAGGTTTACAACTTTTAATTTACCATACGTAGTAAAGGTAAAATCATGAAAAAAAATCGAGGTCGGGATTTCGACGGATTTATACGTTTTGAGATCTCCTGAATCCATTTTGACTATTTTCGCGATGATGTCTGTGGGTGGGTGTGTATGCCAGTATTTTTGTGGAGTTTGTACAGGTTATACCGTTTGACATATCAACATGAAATTTGGTACGTGCCTTTAGTATATGGAAATGAAGAGTTGTGTAAATTTTTGGCATAATCGGGAAGGGGCAAGGGGTAGTTTTCTTACTCCCAAATTCTTTAAACGCTCTACAGGTCATACCGTATGGCATATCAAAATGAAATTCAGTATGTGCCTTTAGTTTACGGAGATGAAGAGCTGTATAAATTTTGGGCATAATCGGGAAGGGGCAAGCGTTAGTTTACTAAACACCCTAAACCGAAAATTATTAATTTTTCGATTGGAATATACTTTGAACTTATATTCTGTATATGATATATCCATAAAAATATCTGTTTCCATTTAACAGACCCTTCCATTCAAAAAAAAAAACACGCCTACCTATATTTTTTTACGTTATTATTTTTTTCGGTCGTAGTAATTCCCTTTTGTTTTTTTTTTTTTGTTAAATAAATATTAGACCACGACCAGTAGATCATATGGAGTGCATAAAGATCTCGGGGGATCAATAACCCCTGCGAGGGGCGATTTTTTAAAGGATTTGTTTTGATTTTGTCAAAACTTTCCAACGCAATTTATATTGGAGGGAAGTCCTAATTTTTACAAAAAAAAAACAAATATTTAAGAAAAAACTTTTTAAAAATTCACAAAAGATTTTCAAAAAAAATTTTACAAAAAATTAAAAAAAAAATACAAAAAAATTAAAAAGAAATTTTTACAAAAAATATTAACCAAAAATTTAAAAAAATAAATTTTACAAAAACAACATTTTTACAAAAAAATTAAATATATAATTTTTAGAAATTTTTACTAAAAATTTAAAAAAAAAATCTTAATAATTTCCAAAAATAATTTACAAAAAAATAATCAAAAAAATTCCAAAATATTTTCTAAAAAAGTTTTACATAAAAGTTTCAATAAAATTATTACAGATTTTCAATAAAACCATCACACAAAACTTTGAATAAAACTTTCACAAAAATATTTTCTATAAAATATTTACCAAAAAATTTTCTATAAATTTATAATAAAATTTAAAAAAATTTTCAAAATAGAAGTTAAAAAAATTTTACAAAAATTATTTTAAAACAAATATTTAAAAAAATCCAATCACTTTTTATAAAAAAAATTCCAATCACTTTTTATAAAATTTTTTCCAAAAAATTTTTACATACAATTTTTAATAAAATTATTACAAAGGATTTCTATAAAAATTGTCAAAAAATTTTCAATAAAATGTTTACAGTTTCAACAACGTCTTTACAAAAACTTTTCTACAAAACTTTCACACATAATTTTGAATAAAACTTTTACTATAAAATTAAAAAAAAAAAGTTTAAAAAATGTACAACAAATATTTTAAAACAAGAAGGTATTTAAAAAAAAGTTTTCCAAAAAATTTTTATAAAATATTTTCAAAAATTTTTTATAAAATATTTTCAAAAATTTTTTTATAAAATTTTTTCAAAATTTTATATAAAAGTTCAATAAAATATTAGAAAGATTTTCTATAAAATTTTTTCAGTTTCAATAAAGTTTTTATAAAAACTTTTCTATACAACTTTTACTCCAAATTTTGAATAAAACTTTTACAAAAATATTACCTATAAAATTAAAAAAAAATCCAAAAAATTTTCAAAATATATTTTAAAATAAATATTTAAAAAAAATTTCCAAAAAATTTTTATAAAATTTTTACAAATAGACTAATAATAATTAAAATTTTCAAAATTTTTACAAATAAATTTTTTACATAAAATTTAAAAAAAAATACAATTTTTCCAATAAAATTATTTTCTATAAAAATTTTCAAAATATTTTCAATATAATTTTTACAATTTTAATAAAGTTTTAACAAAAATTTTCAATAAAAATTTTACACAAAATTTGGAATAAAACTTAAAAAAAAAATTACAGCAAATATTTAAAAAAAAGTTTTCCAAAAAAATTTTTACTAAAAATTTTTCTATAATATTTTCACAAAATTTTAACAAATTTTTACAAATAAAAGATTCTAAATAAAATTTTTATATTTTCAGTAAAGTTTTTAAAAACTTTTACACAAAATTTTGAATAAAACTTTTACAAAAATAATTTCTTTAAAATTAAAAAAAAAAAAATCAAAAAATTTACTGAAAAATTTAATAAAAAATATTTTAACACAAATATTTAAAAAAAAAGTTTTTCAAAAAGTTTTATAATATTTTTTCCAAAAACTTTTTATAAAATTTTTACAAAACATTTTTTTAAATTTTTACAAAAATAATTTCTATAAAATGTTTACAAACAAATTTTCTATAAAATGTTTACAAAAAATTTTCTATAAAATTGTTACAAAAAAAAATTCTATAAAATTTAAAAAAAATATAAAATTTTTACAAAAAAAAATTCTATAAAATTAAAAAAAAAATTACAAAAAATTTTTCCATAAAATTTTTACAAAAAATTTTCTATAAAATTTTTACAAAAAAAAATTCTATAAAATTTTTATAGAATTTTTTGTTGTAAAAATTTCTATAAAATTTTCTATAAAATTTAAAAAAAAATTTCTATAAAATTTTTACAAAAAAAAATTTCTATAAAATTTTTACAAAAAAAATTCTATAAAATTTTTTTGTAAAAATTTTCTATAAAATTATTACAAAAAAAATTTATATAAAATTTTTACAAAATAATTTTCTATAAAATTTTTACATAGTTAGGCATTTCAGGTGACGATATATGTATACCGTATACGAAATAATGCTGATTAGTGGAAAAAAAAGCGCTGTTCTTTTTTTAAATGCATTTGTCTCTTAAATTAAATCAATTTTGTACCTACATACATATGTATATCTGTAAAAATAAAATCACCTTGTTGAAGGGTATAGAAGATTCGATACGGCCGAATATGAAACTCTTACTTGTTTATTATATTATTTCGTTTTAGGTCATATCAATTAGGATGGAAACTCCTTGAACCATATTTCCTAAAACTAACTCAAAAATATCTCCCATAGCACTCTGATAAAGTTTACAGTGGGCCAGAAAATGTAAATGCATTTTCATTTTTACAAGTATATTTTTTATTTCTGAAACTCAAGTCCATTTAAAATCTTATTGTTTGGTGAATATTTTTTTGTAGTGTTTTTTTTTCAGAGGTTGCATGTTTAGGACTTGTTTCGCTTGTGGCAAATAAATAAATGCTACAAAGATTTGTTTGTTTTTTCTACATTTTAGTGTTTGTCTTAAGATTTTTTCTTTAATTTATTCAGTTTCTTTTTGGTTTATATGTAAAGCATGTTAATAATAATAAAATTCTCTACAATATTTGTCATTTTAAGACGACTGCTTGGCTTGCTTGGCCAAGAGATCTCCAATTTTTTTTTTTTTTTTTTTTTTGTTGCATGCTTTACCACATGCCGGCAACAAATACAAATTACATCAATTTTAGTTAAATGTAGTTTGAAAAATAACCCAAATAAAAGGTTTCATTAGCTTTGTGATCTTAAGAAAGTAATAAGAAAAGAAAATTCCTGAAATTATTTTCACATCCCCCCCCCCCCATGATGTTAGAGCCAAAGCAGTCGTTTTCGATTAAAGAAATACAAGTAGCATTTTATTCTTAAACATCTAATTTCCTTATTGCCATGTAAGTATTCTTTATCTTTAGTATTTATTTTATCTTTAAAACTAATTTACATATTCAGTGTAGGATAAGATAAGATATATGACAAATTTAAAGTATTTTCGTGTTTAAGCGAAATAACATGAGAAGCGGCACAAGCCATCATTAATTAAATGCCGCAGAGAACAGCCTCACTCAATTGCAAAGAAACACCTTTATGGACATGTAAAAACTCATGTTCTAATTAGACAAAATCCTAGTTGCAGAAATTATCTTTATGAAAAACAAAAAAAAAAACAAAAACAAAAACGAAAACACCAATAACAAACAATAACAGTCCAAACAACCGAAAGAGCAACAATAACAACAACTGCAACAACACATATTGGTAACATAAAAACATGGCCTTAAAATGACAAGATTGATGTTCTAATAGGGTGAGCCGTAAATAAAAAAAAAATTATTTTGGAGTGAGTTGTTCGACCGCGTACAAGGGAGGTCCCAGAAGCTCATTGGAGGCAGCATTGACTCACCGCAGTATTTTATACTGTTTTAGAGTTTATTCTACATTAGAGTTTATTCTAAATTAGGGGACTTGTGCCCGCCAACCACACATTTTTTACTTTAACACGATTTTCGTTAAAAGCTCATCCGTTTGTGATTGATTGGGCGGTGAATCACAGCACGTATTACAGGTAAAATTCGTTTTTTTAGCAGAACAGTTCGTATGTGAAATAAACTTCCTGCAGATGTCTCTCTTATCTTTTTATCAATGTAGGAAAATTCAAATCGAATGTCTACAAACACTACTCCCTCTTTTATTCCTCCCATAACCTAATTTCCTAGTTCTGACACATTACATTGCATGAGCAGGGAGGGGTCCAAACAAAGTGCTGGTCCAAATAAAAAAATATGTTTTTTTTTCGTCAAAAACCTTTTATATCTCCTTAAGCTCGATACATTTAGTACAGTCAGTGTCTCTAGTTTATTTATTCCCCCTAAATAATAAAATTTCTCAAGGTCCTCAAAATATGCATTTCTAATAATGATGACCCCTTCGTTTTACCCAAATCTCTTACCACCCAGCAACTTTTTTATATTTGAAAATAGGAAATACTTGCAAGATTATAAATCGGGGTAGTATATGATGTGATCACATAAATCATCACAGCCACCACGTGTACCCCGAAAGGACCTCACCAAAAACCAGTAACAGATATGAGCGGCTCTCTGTTGAGCTACTGGTTCCAGTACAAAAAAAGTTTTAAAGTTCAATTATTTTTTTTTAATTGATTCAAATATATATATATATAAAATACATTGTTTAAAACAGAAAAATATAATTCTAATTAAATAAATAATTGAATCAATTAAATAAATAATTAAATAAATGATTGAACCAAATAATTTAATTAAATAAATAATTGGATCAATTAAATAAATAATTGAATCATTTAAACACATAATTGAATCAATTCAATAAATAAAATAAATAATTGAATCAAATAATTTAATTAAATAAATAAATGAATCAATTATTTATAATTGAATCAATTATTTATTTAATTGAATCAATTATTTATTTAATTAAATAAATAATTGATTCAATTATTTCTTTAATTAAATAAATAATTGAATCAATTATGTATTTAATTAAATTTTAATCTGAAACCAATTAAAACCTTTAATTGCTGAAAATATTTTTTTCCGTGAGGGACCCTAGCGTCTGGTGCCCCCATTTTTCCCGTAAGCGCTGCGTCAAAGCTCAGAAAATGTACCGCAATGACAATGTACGGCAATGACAATGGATGGGTTAGCAGTTCGTAGCTCATCTTATGATTTTTTTTAAAGTGATTATGCACGTGTCGTACACGAAATTCACTCTTTTCCATTTTTGTAAAAATTATCCAGATTGTCTGCTTTCAATGGCTGTTAGAAGCAGGCTTATAGATGCAGCTTGCTAAAAATTCGACAGTATCCTAGTAATAGATAACAGTTAACGGCAGCTGTTTTATATTGAATGTTTTATATTGAATGTTTTATATTGAATGGAGCTACAAAACGTCGCATAATTTTATCATACTGCCCTCGTACATTTTTAACTTTTTAGAGAAGAGAACAGACAAAGAAGCCGGTGTAAAAATTAGGCGACAACGGCTATGTCGACAGCAGAAAATAGCAGAATATAGTCAGTCGACTATAGTCAATGCATAATAATAGTGAAGAAATTGTTTATTGAGAAGAAAGATGGTAATCGACCGACCGCTTTCTGAATCTATATATATATATATATATATATATATATATATATATATATATATATATATATATATATATATATATATACATATAATCAAATAGTAACTCATTTCTGTATGTCTGCCTGTCTGCTTTTCATTTGTGTTCGCATCACGTAAAAACTACTGCATGGATTTTAACCAAATTTTGTGAGGAGGTACCTTAGCATCCTGGTTCCAATATAGGATACTTTTTTCATTTCGAAGAGAAAGTGGAGAAAAAGCAGTGAAAGTACCACAAATCCGGTTTAAAGGTACTAAAATTTTCGTTTTAAAACTGAAATAGGATTTTGAAAATAGGATATTTTAAACGAAATTGCGCAACAGATGGCGCCAATTGAATAAAATTTGTAATTGATTTGTATTTTTGTGGAATTACATTGTTATTACAATATTTTAAACGCCTTTTACAGAGCCTTACAATAATTTTCAGAATTTTTTATAAATTTTAAAATTTTTCCTAGGGATGGGGGTACCTTTATATGAAGTAAATACATAAACTATAACAGAAGCACGATAAAAGTTAGTGGAATACTTTTAGTTGGAATAATTTCAATGCATAATCGAGCAATATATTGTCAGGACGCCCACGACGTTAATAGGAGTGTGTTCATTTCTTGACAAGCCTCAGTCATCTATGTTGTTTACCAGTCAACAACGGAAACATATCCTTTTACGTAGCAGCTTAAAAAAATATATACAAATGGAACTCAAAGGCATCAGTGTTACTACCTCGTATTGGGCTGGAAAACCGCCCCCAATTTTTTTTCTGGTTTACTTTTATTATTTGCAGTCTCGATAATATTTACAATATACTTCCTTAGTTGTGATTAAATTTTCTTATGTTAAACTAATAATTATTTCCATAGAATTACAATAATAAAACATAAGTGAAACATACAAAGGGGCGCTACATCAAGACCAACTTAAAAATCTTATATAATTTTAGCGTTTTATTATTTCTTACCTATTTAGCATGTTTAAAAGTTTATTCTCCGTAAAACTTGTTTGAATACATACCTGCAAAATAAAATTTAAAAATTAGAGAATTAAAAAAATAATTTATATTTTAAATAAAGAAAAAAATATTCATAAAAAAATTATCATATAGCTTAAACTATTGTCAAATATTACATTTAAATTAGTATTTCTGTAAATAAAAATTAATAAAAAAATATTTTTTATAAAATAAGATTTTTTATAAAATAAGATTTTTTATATTTAAAATGTGTTCAAAATGTTTTTATATTATAAATATTTTACATGTATAATTTTAGCAATAAATAAATGTGTGTGCAAAGTTTCAATAGCATTGATTAAAAACTTAAATAATTTAAAACAAAATTTATTTTGTAGGGGCGTGATTCCGCCTATTTTTCTAAACAAAAACTTGTATTTTCCAAAAAGATTTCACACATTAAATTTAATGTGTGTGCAAATTTTTGATAGAATCGGTTTAAAAAAAAGTACTTGAAGAACTTAGTTATATTTAATGGGAGTGACTTTTCATACTTTTATAATAAACTAGCTGTGCCCACACACGTTGTGTGAGTCCTGAAAATATTTTCTTCGATTTTGCTTCGAAAGTAATTCACACCAAATTTTAAGACTCTTACGTATTTAGTTTATACAAAGGTACCCATCCCTGGACAAAATTCTAAAATTTATATAAAATTCTAAAATTATAAAAATTATTGTAAAGCTCTGTGAAAGGTGTTTAAAATATTTTAATAACAATATAATTCCACAAAGTAAAAATACAAATCAAATACAAATTTTACCCAATTGAGTATTTGGCTGTAAGTAATTCATTTTTTTATTAATTTTTAATTTTTTTAATAATTTTTAAACAGCGTCATCTGTTGCGCAACCGTGTTTAAAATATCCCGCTTTCAATTCATATTTTGTCATTATTTTAAAACAGCGCCATCTGCTGCTCAACCATGTTTGAAATATCCCGCTTTAAAAATAAAAGATCCCTTAAAGTACACAGTGCAACACGGAAAAAATAACCATATACAGACACCACTACGTGATAAAAGACCAAAAAAAAAAGACCCCTGTCTCCCAGTTTTGCCAAAAGTCCTCCAGGTTTTTTTTATGGGCCCTCAAAGATGTGGGGCCTCGATGTCATTTTTGCAAAAAAATGATCATTTACTCAAGCTCATATTTTGCAAACCGTTTGGAATTTTGATAACTCTCTGAGGCAAAGTTGTAGCTCTTGTCATAAAGAACAAAAATTATGAACATATAAAATCAAAAAAACTTCATCTTCAAGGTCAAAATCGCAAAAAACTTTAAAAAATTCAATTGTTTTTACCTTTTTTCCCCTGTTCAGGTCCATAGGTAGCAAACCGTTCAAAATTCAAGGAAACAATCAACTACAAAAATGAACCTAAGATCTCAATAAACAACTTTCTAGAACATATGAACTTCCTAGGAATAATTCTTAACACCGTTTAGGTAGCCACAAAAGTGAAAAATTTCCCGAAAATTTTTTAGCTACCTAAGCGCTACCTCAGAGAGTATATCAAAATTCCAAACGGTTTGCAATATATGAGCTTGAGGAAATGATAATTTTTTTACAAAAATGACATCGAGGCCCCACATCTTTGAGGGCCCATAAAAAAAACCTGGAGGACTTTGGGCAAAACTGGGAGACAGGGGTCTTTTTCTTTTTGGTCTTTTATGACGTAGTGGTGGCCGTATATGGTTATTTTGCCATGACTTAAAAAATTACACAGTGTGGTATGCATTACCTTTAAATCGATAAAAAAAAATCGGCGTTATTTCACTGCTTTTTCTCCACTTTTTCTTGGAAATAAGATATTTTTGAGGAAAAAAAGTATCCTATATTTTAATCAGGGTACTAAGATACCTCCTCACAAAATTTTGTTAAAATCCACCCAGTAGTTTTTACGTGATGCGAACACAAAAAAAAAGAAAGACAGACAGGAAATGAGTTACTGTACATTGAAACACCTTTTGCAGAGCTGTAAAATAAATTTTAGAATTTCATATAAATTTTAGAATTTTATCCAGGGATGGATACCTTTCTATGAAGTAAATACTTATACTTTAAAAGTCAGAGTCTTGAAAATTTGGTGAAAGCAAAATCGAACAAAATATTGTCAGGACGCACACAACGTGTGTGGGCACAGAGCTAGTATATATAGTATATATTATACAAATAAAAAAAAAAATTATTTTCCCCTAAAAAAATATTTTTTTTTTTTTTCTGAATACCCCAAATGAACATTAACATTTCAATATTACTGCCTAACTACACACAAACAACTACAAGTATTTCTATACAACTACAAATGGCCAGGAGATACTCAACACAAAACAAACAACACTGTCTTGTAAAAATTACAACAAAACAAATACAAAAAAAACAAAACAAAACAATGGCGACATACATCGTTCTATGACATAAAATGATCTCCTATGGTCTCAACTAACAACAACAACACAAGAACAATCATGTATCACTCGAGCAACAGCCAAAGAAAAAACGCCAACAAAAATTACATGAAATGGAAATGTTTTAATACGATTTTAATGTTGTGTTGTTTGGGCGTTTGAGCTGCAATAAAAAAAATTATGTTAATTTTATTTATTGGTTTGTTGGCTGATTTTTATTTTATTCAATAGGAAACACAAATCCACAGAAATATTTACAGAATTCTAAACATTTCGTATATCTAGTGTCTAATGTAAAACAACACAACACAGATTTGCATGTTTGAGTTTTAATCAGTGTCCCAATCATAAGTCTCCTTCTCTCTCTCTCTCTCTCTCGCTCTACCCCTCCTCTTTTTCATTAATAACCATTAAATTATGTTAAACAAGCATTAGCCACTGTAACGGTGGGTTGTCATTTTTTTATTTTATTTTATTGTCATTTTTCCAAATGTGCTACAACAACATTTAATGATAATTTCTTAAGAGACATGATAATGTGGTTATTGCTGCTGCTAATGTTATTTAGTGCTGAAAAAAAATAATTAATTAATATTGTGGCTAACTAACTAACCAAGCAATAAATATTTTATAATAAAATTCCAATTTATTTAGCGGAAAATCAGTGAGAATCTTTATTGTTTAATTTCGTTTGTTACTCATGTCCCCGCACTAGAAAACATTAATATTTTTATGTCAATAGTGGAAAAATTTGAGATTATAAAGTAATTTGAGGAAATTTTTTGTAAAACTTTTATAGAAAATTTTTTGTAAAAATTTAAAAAAAAAATTTTTTTGTAAAAATTTTATAGAAAATTTTTTCTAAAAATTTTTTGTAAAAATTTTATAGAAAATTTTTTCTAAAAATTTTATAGAAAATTTTTTCTAAAAATTTTTTGTAAAAATTTTATAGAAAATTTTTTCTAAAAATTTTATAGAAAATTTTTTGTATAAATTTTATAGAAAATTTTTTCTAAAAATTTTATAGAAAATTTTTTCTAAAAATTTTATAGAAAATTTTTTCTAAAAATTTTATAGAAAATTTTTTCTAAAAATTTTATAGAAAATTTTTTGTATAAATTTTATAGAAAATTTTTTGTATAAATTTTATAGAAAATTTTTTGTATAAATTTTATAGAAAATTTTTTGTATAAATTTTATAGAAAATTTTTTGTATAAATTTTATAGAAAATTTTTTGTATAAATTTTATAGAAAATTTTTTGTATAAATTTTATAGAAAATTTTTTTATAAATTTTATAGAAAATTTTTTGTATAAATTTTATAGAAAATTGTTTGTATAAATTTTATAGAAAATTTTTTGTATAAATTTTATAGAAAATTTTTTCTAAAAATTTTATAGAAAAAATTTTATAGAAAAATTTTTCTAAAAATTTAATAGAAAATTTTTTCTAAAAATTTTATAGAAAATTTTTTCTAAAAATTTTATAGAAAATTTTTTCTAAAAATTTTATAGAAAATTTTTTCTAAAAATTTTATAGAAAATTTTTTCTAAAAATTTTATAGAAAAAATTTTATAGAAAAATTTTTCTAAAAATTTAATAGAAAAATTTTTCTAAAAATTTAATAGAAAATTTTTTCTAAAAATTTAATAGAAAAATTTTTCTAAAAATTTAATAAAAAATTTTTTCTAAAAATTTTATAGAAAATTTTTTCTAAAAATTTTATAAGGCGTATTGCATTTTCTATGACGATATACCCTTTTCCACCTGTGATGTAGGATATGAAAAAACCTTAAATATAACCAAAAATGTCCTTCACCACACCAACTAACGTACGAAAATCTTTTGTATTTTCTTTATGGTGAGTATTTTATATGAAACCGCCTTAAGGTATGCTCTTGTTTTTTACTAAAAATGCAGACAAACTGTTATCAATGCAGATGATGATGTTTCCGACTTACAAACGTTATTTTTTTTTAATTTATATTTAAATTTAAAATGTTGCTGTTTATTTAGTGTTGTTGTAGTTTAGTTTTTTGTTGTTGTTTTTTTAAACTTACATGTTCTGTTCTGTAGAAGTTTTCTTGTACAAAGTTAGATTTTTATGGAAGCGAAAATTATTTTACTTCATTTTTTCTCTTCCACTGAAACCAGACTTGTTTCAGGAAATCTTGCTCTGTGTAAACTAGGTATGTAAACTACGTCTTTGCTAAGGCCATTAAAATAATTATTGCGTTTATTTGGTGATAATACGTGATGTAATTTGCATTAAGAAAAGATCCCCTGTTGAGATTCAAGTTTTACACTCAAAATTAAAATGTGTTTCTTTAAAAAGAAATATTCACATGATGTTAAGTTCTCACAAATTAAGAACGTGTTAACAACAAATTTGTTTTTTATTTAATTTTTAATTAAGTTTTTTTTCTGTTGCTGTGTACTTATAAACAATTAATGATTTAACATGTTTTAACTTTGTTAAAATACTTACAAAAGCAAATAATGAAAAAAAAAAAAAAGTAAAAACACTGTTATTGATTGTTAACAAAACAACAACAAAAATATTGCTTCTGTGACGTCAATAGGAACCATGAAATGAACAGAAACAACAACAACAACCAAAAGTAAATAAATTTAACTTGTATGAGTTTTTAAGTCTCTGTTAGTCGTACTGAAAGTCACTTGATAAAAAAAAATTTAATTACACACAAACAAAAATTAATAAAAATTTGTAGTCATTAATACAGGGTGTTTTTTATAGAGGTATAGAACTTTAAGTTGCAATAAAACAACGATGGATTATTCGCTTGACTTGAATTTTATTTATCCGAAAGATAATCTTGTGGCATTACATTTTAAATATGATTTCTGGCCTATGACCGCCACGGCTGGCGCGATGGAGTCCAATCTGGACGTCCAATTTTCGATGACTTTTTCCAACTGGCCTCAAATATCGGCAAAAACACGGCGAATGTTGTCTTCCAAATGGTCAAGCTTTTGTGGCTTATCCACATAGACCAATAACTTTACATAGGCCCACAGAAAATAGTCTAGCGGTGTTAAATCACAAGATCTTGGAGGCCAATTCACAGGTCCAAAACGTGAAATTAGGCGGTCACCAAACGTGTCTTTCAATAAATCTATTGTGGCACGAGCTGTGTGACATGTTGAAACCACATCTCCTGGACATCATGGTTATTCAATTCAGGAATGAAAAAGTTAGTAATCATGGCTCTATACCGATCACCATTGACTGTAACGTTCTGGCCACTATCGTTTTTGAAAAAGTACGGACCAATGATTCCACCAACCCATAAAGCGCCGCAAACAGTCAGTTTTTCTGGATGTAACGGTGTTTCGACATACCCTTGAGGATTACCTTCACTCCAAATGCGGCAGTTTTGTTTATTGACGTAGCCATTCAACCAGAAGTCCGCTTTATCGCTAAACAAAATTCGCTTATGAAAATCGGGAACAACGGTAATCTCGTTTTGGGCTCATTTGCAAGCGTTGTTCAGGCGTGAGTCTATTCATGATGAATTGCCAAACCAAACTAAGAATAAATCACTTGACAGCTGTTAAATCGGTCGCCATCTGGAAAAGTAATGCCAACTTAAAATTCTATACCTCTATAAAAAACACCCTTTACAATCAACAAAAATATAATTTAAAGTTTAAAAATATTAATATCGACAATCAAGCCAGCAAGCAAAGAACCTTCATGGTTCTTTACGTAGATGACTAAATGTTCTCAGGCATGTAATTAAACAAATATTAGTTAATTTCGTTTAATGAGGCAAGAAAAAAAAATTAAAATACTTAAATAAAAAACTACACAATTACTATTAACTTGAAAACAAAGAGTTTTTGAATAAAATGCCACAATATTTAAAAGGCTTTTTTCTGGACCAAAGACTCCCTAGAGGGAAGGTTACTAACATATGACTTCACTTCACGTGACTAGTTCTTAAGTGATAGGTCACTATAACATAACAATAGCCTATAAAGAAAAAAAAAACGACTTCAAAACAGATAGAAGGGCACAAATTCTAAACTAAAAATATAAGAAGTAATCTGTAAGAATTAGATTTCAATCAAATAAAAGATGCGCCAAACTTAGAGGGAAAAAATGAAGACTATTTGAATGTCAAGCCTCTTCTCTTTTCATCAGCATCCGTCTTTTATAGGGGCACCATTCAACGGTTTCACAGATCAAATAACATCACATATGCGGACACCCTTTAATTTACAATGTTAAATTAAAGACCTGTTGTTATACGGGACTTGGCCATAAAGATTCTTTGTAAATTTCAACTATCTGTCTATAACGGTTAAAAAGTTTAACCATATATATCAAACTACATGAACTATTGGGACACCCTTTACATTATAATTCCAAATATTTATACTTGTTATCATACCAGAGAAAGTAGTGGATATTCTGCTTAATTTTCAAGTGTTTGTGTTTTACGGTTCCAGAGATAGGGCCATATAGATCAAATTACATAATTTATGGGAACACCCTTTAATTTCTGAATTCAAATTGTATATTTGCTATAGTGGACTTTGGAATACAGGTTCCTTGAAAATTTCAGCTGTCTGTCTATAACAGTTAAAAAGTTTAGCCACATACATAGAATAACATTAACTATTGGGACACCCTTTTATTTCCAAATTCAAAATTTATACTTTTTGTTATAGCTGACTTAGCAATACAGGCTCTTTGTAAATTTCAGCGGTCAGTGTTCAAAACTGTTCAAAAGTATGGCCATATACATCAAATCACATGAACTATTGGAGCACCCTTTAATTTAAAATTTTGAATATTTATACATTTTATTTTAACAGTCATAGTAATCGACATTCTGTAAAATTTTCAAGGTTTTGTCTATAACGGTTCAAAACATAGGCATATATAGATCAAATTACGGCACCTATGGGGATACCCTTTAAATTTTAAATTTATTTTTTTATTAATTTCTGCCGTTGGGAGCTATATCGACACGTATTTTTTTAACATTTTAATTTGGTACCCTTTACGGTTCTTAATACACGTAAAAAACATGTATGTTGTATGAGGACACCCTTTAATTTTAAAATTTTTTTTTTAAATTTTAAAATCGGTTCAGAAATGGCTGAGTTCTGCGGTTACATACATACAAAAAAAAAGCAACATTCAGACGAATTGATAACCTCCTTCTTTTTTGAAGTCGGTTAAAAACGTATGCGATTTACTCAACTTTCCTGACTTTAACAGTGTCCCAAAACGACAAATCTCTAGCAAAAGCCTTAAAAATTCACTATACGATGCAGTATTTTGTTGTCTGTCGAGCTGCGTATTTTAATATATAATATATAAATATAAATTTTTTACATTTCTCAAAATTAATTTTTGGCCTAATGTCCGGCTAGATTGGCAAAATACCCCTCTGTGCGGCGATTTAGTGCTATGTGGTAATACTGTCGCAGGAGGGCGGGCGCTGTGATATGTTTTATTATAGAGAAATAAATACATATCAGAAAAATTGATGTTGCCACGGCTGAGTATTGAACTTGTGACCATTGCTTTAGTAGTCAACGTGCTAAACACCGTTTTTTTTTTACCGATTTAAGGTACTGCATACTTTAAGGCATCTTTAATTTTTGAAAGCCGTATATTTTGAGCAATGTTGCGCAACAGATGGCGCTGTTTCAAAATAATGACTTACTCATTTTCAGTCGGTCTTTTACAAAGCTTTACAATTTATTAGAATTTTATCCAGGTATGGGTACCTTTATATAAAGCAAATACGTAAGAGTCTTAAAATTTGGTGTGAATTACTTTCAAAGCAAAATCAAACTATTTGGTTGGTAACACGAAATTTTTATTTTATTTTTAAACATTTATTTACGTCAGTCGTCAGCTCGTCGTTTGTGGCGATAAAAAAAATATTTCGTCATTTTTTTTTTTTTATTTTATAACTTTGGATTAATTGAAACAACAAAAATAATTTTAATGATAATGATGGGTAATAAATTTTTTTTTACTTTAAATTTGTCTTTCTATTTAAACGTTGTAATAAAAAAAATTTATATTTTATTTGTTTTAAAAAATAAAAATAAAATGCTACCTTTATTTTAACAATAATCTTAAAAATCTTCTGCCAAAAAGAATTTATTTAATGGCAATAAGTTTAGGATCACCGACATGGTTATGCGCTGCACTGTTCCTGTGTTTCGTCATAACTCCTTCGAGTATCATATGGACAGCATGGATGCCATGGGGGATTTAAACCTTGAACAAATGCTAGCAATTACTAGAGACCCCATGATGAGAAAAAGGCCAACAGTTACCAGACGACAGCCTGAAATCACTACAGCCTAGAATAAAGGCTGATGGTAGTACGTGTCTCAATGAGAGTAAGGTTGCTGTAAATTACAAATTGGTTTCCTAAAATCATTGAGGACGGAATGGGGTTGAAAGGGACCCATCAAGGCAGTGGTCAGCTTCAATATTCCCTCTCTATTAATATAAATAAAAATAATAAGTGTCAACAGAATGACTATGTGACACTTGTGACAGTGACACAGGACATAGTCGTAGTGTCCTTTTGGCTGCTATCACCGCCATCTAGTGTAAAATTTTGTTTATACGAAAAAAATATGTTTTTTTTTATTTAAAAAAACCTGTGTAAAGTCTCAAAATAGTCCTGTGAATAATAAAATTTATTTGATAAAAACAATTAAATTAAAACACGTTCTCAAACGAACTTTTTTATTAAAATAATCCTCCCTCAATTTTTATTTTTATTTACACGTGACGTCAATTTAAAAAATCTTGTGATTTTTAATTTACTTCTCGTAAATTAAAAAAAATCATTATTTACTCAGTTTTTTTATTTGCGTAGATTTCTGGAAGTTGTAAATTTTTATTAAAATAAATTCTTCTCGGAATTATCATCAAATGAATCTTCGTATATTTAAGCTTATACGAGGTGAATTCTGGAAAGAATCTTCTTTAGACTGTATACTTTGTTAAGCATCCAGACATCAATACAGTGGTGAATTTTGAGAAGGACCTAATAATAAAAAGTAACTCATTTTCGTCTGTCTGGCTGTCTTTCTTTTTTGGGTTCTACTACTGGATGGATTTTAACAAAATTTTGCGAAGAGGTATCTTAGCATCCTGATTCCAATATAGGATCCTTTTTTCCGCAAAAAAATTTCTCATTTCCAAGAGAAACTGGAGAAAATGCAGTGAAAGTACGCAATTTTTGGTTTAAAGGTACTAAAACTTTCGGTTTATAACTGGGATATTTTAAACACGGTTGCGCACCTTTTATTTTAGAATGAGGTATATTTTAAACAACAGATGGCGCCAATTAAATAAAATTTGTATTTAATTTGCAATTTTACTTTGTGAAATTACAATGTTATTAAAATATTTTAAACACCTTTTATAGAGCCTGACAAATATTTTTAGAATTTTTTATAAATTTTAGAATTTTATCTAGGTATGGGTACCTTTATATAAAGTAAATACATAAACCATAACTAAAGCACTATAAAAGTAAGAATCTTACAATTGGTGTGGAACACTTTTAAAGCAAAATCGAGCAAAATATTGTCAGGACGCCCACGACGTGGCGGGCACAACTACTCATATAATAAAAATATAATAACAATATAATAAAAATAGTAACCAATTTCCTGTTTGTCTGTCTTTCTTTTTTATGTTCGCATCACGTTAAAACTACTGGATGGATTTTAACAAAATTTTGTGAGGAGGTACCTTAGTACCCTGATTCAAATATAGGATACTTTTTTCTGGAAAAATGTCTTATTTTCAAAAGTGGAGAAAAAGCAGTGAAATTTTATTGATTTAAAGGTACTGCATACTTTAAGGCATCTTTTGTTTTTTAAAGCAGTATATTTTAAACAATGTTGCGCAACAGATGGCGCTGTTTTAAAATAATAAAATAACTCATTTCCTGTCTGTCTTTTACAGAACTTTGCAATCGTTTTTCCGATTTTAGAATTTTATATAAATTTTACAACGTTTTTTTCACATACCAGGAGGTATGGTTACCTTTATCTTAAGTAAGAGTCTTAAAATTGGTGTGAATTACTTTCAAAGCTAAATCGCACAAAATATTGTCAGGACGCACACAACGTGTGTGGGCACAGCTAGTAAATGATTATAAATTTTATTATACTAAGGGATAGGGTATGTGGTGGCGCAGCAAAACTTATCAGCAGAAAGATCTGCCTTGGAGACTTTCGTCTAAAATCTTATTTCATAAATTTATTTGCCTACTAGATTTTCAATAGAGAATTTGCTGGACATTTACACCATATGAGTGCTATAAGTGCTGCCAACTTAGTTCTTCCGTTTGCAAGTATTGCCTTCGTCAATTTTCATCTTGGCCAGTTAATACTTAAAGGTTCCATGCCTTACTAAAGCAGTTAACCAGCTTAAGTTATATCCTAGAGCTTTTTTTATGGCCTTCCTGACAACTTTGTAGTAAAATAGACCCCGAGACTGTTAGACTAACATACTGCCTACTAGCCCATCGGGGCACCCTATTAGCTAGAGAAAGTAACGATAGAAATGATCTGGCGACTACAACGCCAACACACATTCTAGAGTTTACGACTAATTACTACGAAAGAGTCGTGTTATGTCTAACGCAATTGAAAAAAGGGGATGTAGTGTGATTTCGAGTGGACAACCAAATATATTGGTCTACTGATGAATACAAAATGCCTATATTGTTATCGATTTTGGTGTGATTATTAAAGCTAAAGCACCATTAGAGTTATCTTTAGGTCATTTACCCATATGCAACCCTCAAGAATTTGTATCACCGATAGGTTTTTAGTGAAGACAAGCACTTTCAAAAATTGCCTAAAATATAAACATTTTCTGTAAAATTTTTATCGATTTTAATTTTTTTTAAATATTATGGAATTTTTTTTTATTTTATCGAAAACTTTTTGTTAAAATTTTATCGAAAGCTAGGACCTTTCTGCAATCTATATTGCGTTTAAATGGTCAGACTAAAGCAAATTGGAGGAGTTATATTGACCCCTCAACGTTCTTGTTGAATGCTGCTGGTTTCCAGTGGGCACCCTATGGGTCTATCGGCTACTTTATGTGTATTGGTTTCTATAAAGGCCTTTAATACAAATCAAAGCAGGAAAACCTTACCAACCTAAAAATAAACACAAAATCGGCACTCGCAGGAGGTTATTGATCCCCCTAGATCTTTTTGAACTCCTTGCGATCTACCTTTCGCGGTCTAATATTTACTTAACAAAAAAACAAAAGAGAATCATTAAAACCGGAAAACACAAAAACGTAAAAAATATAGGTGGGCGTGTTTTTTGCCCACAGCCTCTGATGGAATGGTCTGATGTTGTTGATGAATTCCATTAGCGAAATTTTTGACACTATGCCTGGCAGGTTGGTGGGCTTAAATTTTCTGTACCTCTTCTGGTGCCTTGGAAAAGTTGATTTCAACACGAACCCAGACGGACGGACAGACGGACATCGCTTAATCAACTTCTCTATGTATAAGGATCCAGAATATATATACTTTATTGGGTCTGAAAAGAATATCGCAAAATTAAACAAGAAATGACAAACTTATTTATACCCTTTCCACCTATGGCGAAGGGTACAAAAAAGCTTATACAGCGCCCAAAAAAATAAATCCTATTATTTTTTGAACACACCTCGTATACTCCTAAATATCTAGTGGCTTATCAATAAACAAATGAAAAAAAAAACAGACGACGCAAGTAATACATTAAGTGCGTTGAAGCCTAGAAATAAATAAACGTGAACGAAACAATACACGAGTTCTAAGCGAAATAAAGTAAGACAAACTACGTCATCAAAAGACTTCAGAACAAAAACGGAAAAAAGAGTTAATAATTAAAATTTGTTATTTGGTAATGTAGAATATAAAATTTTTTTGGAAGAATCTTAACATCACAACCTCCTACCTACCTTCATGCAGGAATTTTTTATAATTTCATGTGGTGGAGTACAACTTAAAACTCAACTGAACAAACTGAATATTATAAAACTTTTGAAATGAATTTTGAGAAGTTTCTAATTTCAAAACGATCTCTGAAGGGAAGAGAACTGAAACGATACTTGTTTCTGCGTATTACTCGTAGAAACCGCATTTAGTTCTTAGACCGTGTTTGAGAACTCTTTCTTTTCGTTTTTAAAAATTGACTTACTTGAAGTCAAAGGTCCATATTATCACCTGTAAATTAATGGGAGAAATTCAGTGCTACGTCAACGAAATTCAATACAAATTTTTCGTAAAAGTGCTAATATCCAAGGATAGCCCTGGAGTCCTATATATTCCCCCCTGAGGCACTATTTGACATTGAAATACTATTTGACATTGAAATACTTTCCAATACTCTGACGCAGTGCTTTCGGCTTATATGGAAGCACCAGACCCCGGAGTTCCTGGAACCTGAATCTGTAAGAACAAGCCTGTGAATATAAAGTAAGGAGCAGAAATGAGTACAAGGTTGGATTTCCTGAAATGGAAGGCTTTGGAAACAGTAACAATATTTCTTAAAAAAGTCCGAAAATCTGTGCAGAACACGTACTTAATATATGGATAAATTTTTTTTATCGCATGCTATATTTTTTTCAAAAATGTGCCAAAACACTTTTATAATTTAAGGCAGGCTTAGCTTTCTTCACAGCTGCGAGGTATCCACTGTTGTGTAGCGCTCTCCTTCTCTCCATTGTCTAACATTTTTATTTTTTGCTATGAAAGCTTCCTTTGTCATCTCCCATCTTTTTTCGCACAAGGCGTACGTCCGCTTCAGTTAAAAAAATTATATCTTTCGAATTCAAATACGCAGTAACCCCCCAGATCTTACGTAAATTTTTTGACACCTCTTCTTAATCAATTTTGGATGACGCTAGTGATTCATCTTATTTAACAAAAGACATACGCTATTTAAGGCTGTCTATAATAAATTAAATAATAAATCAAATTAAAATTGAATAATTTATAAACAATTATAGACGAAATTTATACCTGCAGAGGAAATCAACCGACTTATTTAGTTAAACAAATGGTTGATTAATATTAATAAAACAATAAAAATGAAGATCTCTTAGTCTGCTATAGGCAGTTATTGAGATGTAAAAGAAAAAGCAATAAACCAAAAGACAGAATATGGGAAAGAGATGCAGGGGGTCCGGTAACTGGTTACGGCTAGCGGTCACAGAAAATTGATTAAAATTTTTAATTAATCACTTTTAAAAGTCAGCTGGTTTTTAACTTTTTTTTAAATGTATTGGGTGTATGCATTAATTCTAAACGTTTCTTTTCTGTGTAAAATTTATGTTTATTTCAAGATGTTTAATTCCATTATCCATTTATCTGGCAATTGATGGATTCCATCCCAAAATCACCTCTCATCTTTTGAAGCGAAAAAACGATTCAAGCCGATGTTACCTTGTTCTGAAGTTAAACTTATTAAAGCCGAGGCATTCTATATCGACAGAAAAATTAAAAGTTTGACGGAATAATATCTAGACTATATAACGCTTTCAAAGCCGTCCATCCACTTTTATCGAAACAAATTTTAACTAGTTGTCTTGTATGACTCTTTTTCATTCAATACTCTCTTCAAACGGATCAATTGTGTGTTCGATGCAGCACTGGCGTGAGCATAAGCAGCTCATAACTATGATAGCCGCCTGAGCCCACCAAATGCAAAGTAAACAGTTGCATGAGTAAACTCATTTAATGGTTGTGCTCATAAGCTCATGAGCAAGTGATCATACTCGAACAAAAACGAGCTTAGTGAACACATGCCTAATCATAACATACTATTAGTGAGCAAACCTCTGTTGATATAATAAACGCTCTGTTGGTATAATAAAAGCTGACCGCATTAAAAGAACTTTATATACTAGTGAGCGCCGTTTTTACTCGTTTCATGTTTGAAACACTCTGTGTTTTTGTTTAATAGTTCTAAAGAACTTTTAAATAAGTCTTAGTGCGGTTTGCTTGCATGAGTGTTTTTTTTTTTTTTTTTTGATTTGGTATTTCCTTAAAATGAACGCAAGTAATGTCGCTAAAAAATCCAGTTTTTTTTTTTTTTTGTTTGTTAACTCGTTCTGTATTCTTGTTTAACTCATAAAAAGTAAGTAAGAGTTTAAGTATAAAAGTGCTTAAACTCGCCTAAGTTCATTGTTATTATATTGAACATTAACTCATACTTAATTAAAGTTGCTTATGGATACACTGCAAGCTCATCGCCATTAGCTCATTGGTCTTCGCTGTTTGTTGTTGCCGACTCATGGTTACTCGTGTTCATTGCACAGGTATGAATTCTATAAAATATATTATAATGATCGTCTTCGCTTTCGTTACTTTTGAATCGTCTAAACCACTCATTACAATAAACCAAATGATAAAATTTGTCAAGGCCCTTAAAATAGACATTTGCTTTAATTTACCGTCTCTCTGTTTGACCCATATCTCTTACCACCCCGTCATTTATTTTTAAGTCACATAAATTCGAATGATTATTCTTTCGAATCGAAATTTATCGATAATGTTTTGTAAAAATTTTATCGAAAATGTTTTGTAAATATTTTAACGAATTTTTTTTGTTAAAATTTTATCGAAAATTTTTTGTAAAAATTTTATCAAAATTTTTTTGTAAAAATTTTATCGAAAATTTTTTGTTAAAATTTTATCGAAAATTTTTTGTTAAAATTTTATCGAAAATTTTTTGTTAAAATTTTATCGAAAATTTTTTGTTAAACTTTTGCCGAAAATTTTTTGTAAAAATTTTACATAAAATTTTTTGTTAAACTTTTACCGAAAATTTTTTGTAAAAATTTTATCGAAAACTTTTTGTAAAAATTTTATCGAAAATTTTTTGTAAAAATTTTATCGAAAATTTTTTATTAAACTTTTACCGAAAATTTTTTTTAAAAATTTTATCGAAAATTTTTTTTAAAAATTTTATCGAAATTTTTTTTTAACAATTTTATGGAAAATTTTTTTTTTCAAATTTTATTGAAAACACTTGTAAAAATTTTATCCAAAAATTTTTTGTAATAACTATAGTTTTTGTAAAAGTTAGGACCTTCCTCAATTTTTCATTTGAGGAGAACCATTAAACTCAATTACTTTTTTTAACTTATGTTAACCTTTATAAAAAAAAAATATTACCCTCCATTGTGCTTTAGTCTGACCATTGTAAGGCAATATAGATTTCAGGAAGGCTATATTGCGTTACAATGGTCAGACTAAAGCACAATTGAGGGTCATATTTTTTTATAAAATTTAACATAAGTTAAAAAAAACGGTAATTGAGTTTAATGGTTCTCCTCAAGTGAAAAATTGAGTTTAAAAATGGTGCTCAACTAATGTCCAACTAATTGAATTAAAATTATTAGGTTACACACGATAACTAAAACGATTAGACTTGGCTGTTTAAAGCAATCACCAATAACAGTACCGCAGTACAGCTATTCGGGGAAGCCAATCAGCCAGTGTGAGAGTGAGACGAAACGCAATCGAAGTCCGAGCAACAAGGATGGCGTGATTGACTTTAAGAGATAACGACAAAGACACGTTGTCGGTTGGAACAACCGAGTGGTAGTGCAATGTAAAACAGTTAACCGAAGAAGTGTTGCATTAAAACTTACTACTCTGAAAATACAAAAAATCACGGATTATTAAACTGCCCTCTTACGTTTGATTTTCGCAGAAATTTAACTTTTAAAATTAACAATAAAATAAAACTTTTTGTGAAAAACGATGGATAGCAATGCACATGCCCACCAATAACTAATGTAATAAATTAACAAATCATTTAATTTATTAATATTATGCCATCCAGTTGCAATACAAATTATTATAGAGTTAAACTGACAAGTTGATATCTGACGTCAAATAAACAATTTATATTTTATATTATTTTTTTTTTTTATTTTTAGTTCAATACATAAAAATTGAAATAAACAAAAAAAATTTTACGACGAGTTTAATGAAATGTTACTTTAGAGCTTGTGTGTTTCAACTAAAACAGACACTTTTATTATTTTTAATTTTATTTATTTTTTTTTTTCAAGTTTCAATCTTTTTGTTTTATTGCTCAAGTTAATTAACATAATTTTCTAATAGAATGGAAATAAATTAAATTAAATTAATTCATCATTATGATTTAAGATCTTGGCAGTTCGTGACGTATTTTGTGGCAGAATGTCTATTGAAGTAAAAGTTTTATTTTTTATTAAATGCAAATTTTTAATAGTCTATAAATTTAAATAAATAATAAATGTCTGAATAATGAATGTTGA
The DNA here is from genome assembly GCA_949628195.1 of Phasia obesa. Classification (NCBI taxonomy): domain Eukaryota; kingdom Metazoa; phylum Arthropoda; class Insecta; order Diptera; family Tachinidae; genus Phasia; species Phasia obesa. Next base: position 7,926,024 of record OX451218.1, read on the forward strand.
AAATAATTGTTTTAAACGAAAAGGGATTTTTTTGAGGTTTCATTTTATAATAGAAACTAAACTGTTAAACGTTTTTCAGATCTGGCAACTCTTTTGTGATCATGATTAGAAAGAAAAACTTCACAATTATGCCTGCGGACGTAAAGTAGCTCTGGGTTGGGGTACACGTGTGCGCGTCATTGTCATTATCGCCTAAAGTCAATCAGGCCGTCCTTGTTGCTCGGCCTTCGAGTGGTTTACGTCTCACTCACACTGGCTGATTGGCTTCCTCGAAGAGCTAAACTGTTGTACTGTAATCAGCCACGTGTAATCATTTTGGTTAGGGTGTATAACCTATGAATTTGAATGAAATAAGTCGGACATTAGAGGAGCACCATTTTTTAAACTCAATTTTTGTCGGAGGAGGAGTACCACTAAACTCAATTTTTTTCGGAGGAGGAGTACCATTAAATTTGAATGAAATAATTCGGACATTAGAGGAGCACCATTTTTTAAACTCAATTTTTTTCGGTGGAGGAGTACCACTAAACTTAATTCTTTTCGGAGGAGGAGTACCATTAAACTTTAATTAATTTCACCTAGCTGAACTTGGAGTCTTACTTCCTATACGAAGCTACAGGTCGCGCTGCAAATTTTTGAGGAAGCTAAGGCAATCACACCCTGGCGCTTTGGTGTCGAATCTTTGCCATTTGCCAATTTGTTGGACAGAATCCAAAAAAATAACTATGCTTAAAAATTGTGAATATTCATTTAAATAAAAAAAAAAGCAACATTCAGACGAATGATAACCTCCTTCTTTTTTTGAAGTCGGTTAAAAATTGTTATGTAATGAAATAATAAAAGGAATGAAGTGATGAAATAGCATAATTTGATAAATAAGAAAACTTTTGTTTTCGTCTAATTTTTTCTAGTTTTAATATATTTTTGGATAAAAGCTTGATAAGATAAAATTTCGTTTTGAGAAATACAAGCTTAATGTTTGATTAAGTTGATTATTATCTTGAAAATTGCAAAAATATTATCTCGAAAAGCTTAAGTTTTTAAAAAGAAAATAAAACTAATAATAAAATAATAAAAAAATAATAAAAAAAAAATAAAATAACGTGACGCAAACATACTTTTATGGCCTGTTGCGAAAGAATCTTAAATTGTAAACATAAATATTAAATTAAATAAAAAGTATAAAGCGAAATAAAAAAGAAATTTTCTTAAGCTTGAGCAGATGAAACTTGAAAAAAATGTTTTCACCCTTCACCAAAAGTGGAATTTATTTTGTCTATTCGGGATTCGATAAAGCATATAACGCGTATTTTTTAGAGGATTGGCATCACTGTTTTCTGTGACAGCTGATATTTTCCGATTGTTTGAAGGTTAGTTTAGTTTTCATCTTGAATAGATTTCAGCTAGAGTTATGTCGGCGAATTGTTTACATTTATTTTAAGAATTAGGCGTTACTAGCATTTTATGGTCCTTCGAGCTATTAATTAAAAAAAAACTCAGCAATAATCTTTTTCCCAGCAAAACTTATGCTCAATAACTATTTCATGCCTTATTTTGAAGGCATTTGCATTGCAAAAATAAGGTTTCAGCAGAATGTTGCCACATTTGACACAAAATGTAAAACATTTGGCGAGCGATAAATTGGCCTGTCAACTGATCATCTCGTTCATGTGACTTGACGCCATTTTCTCTGGGGTTATGTGGTCTGTACAGAGAAGCGAACCAGAAACCATCGAACACTTGGAAGACAATATTCGGCACGTTATTGTTGAAATACAGCCTGAACTACTGCGAAGGTAGTATGTACGCGACAGTCGCCTCAGCCACTTTTTTGAATTTATTTTTCAACTTTAATACGATAAAATTATCAAGTTAAAAAATCGAATGGGATGAATATTAAAAACGATTTTCTGTGTTTGATTTCAATTTAAAAAACACTCTTTATATTTAATCTATACATATAATGAAATAGTAACTCATTTCCGTCTGTCCGTTTTCTTTTCCTTTGCGTTCGCATCACGTAAAAACTACTAGATGGATTTTAACAAACTTTTGGGAGGAGGTACCTTAGCATCCTGATTCCAATATAGGATACTTTTTTTCTGCAAAAATATCTCATTTCCCAAAGAAAGTGGAGAAAAGACAGCGAAAGTACACAATTTCCGGTTTAAAGGTACTGAAATTTTCGGTTTAAAACTGGGATATTTTAAATACAGTTGCGCACCTTTTATTTTTGAAAGTGTGATATTTTAAAAACTAGGATATTTTAAACACCATTGCGCACTTTTGGTTTTTGAAAGTGTGGGATGTTTTAAGCAAAATTGCGCAATAGATGGCGCCAATTGAATAAAATATGTATTTGACTTATATTTCTACTTTGTGGAATTAAAATGTTACTAAATGTTTTCAATGTTTTTACCTTTTACAGAGCATTACAATAATTTTTAGAATTTTATATAAATTTTAGAATTTTAACCAGGGATGAGGGTACCTTTATATAAAGTAAATACATAAACCATAACTGAAGCACTACAAAAGTAAGAATCCTACAATTGGTGTGGTATACTTTCAAAGAAAAATCGAGTCAGGACGACCACGATGCACACTGTGGCCACTGCGGCAATAAATCAATTTGGACCTGCTCTCCGATTTTGATGATTTTTGCACAGATGGTTAACAACAATCTAGAGGTCATGTGTGAAAAATTTCATGCAAATATCTCCATTGGTTTTCTGTCCCGAGCAGCGCAAAGTTGAAGTATGTGAACAAGTCTCAAATGTGATAGTTTTCTATGTCATATTCAAAAGCCTGTTACTTATAAACTATACACCGAATGTACCTTATAAGTATTTTTTCAATTAAAATGGACATTAAGCATTATATGTAAATTAAAAAAAAAATTTTAAAAATTGAAAAAAAAATTTCTTTTGACTATGTATATTAAACCAAAAATAAAAACATTTATGATTTTCCGTTAGACTTTTAGTTGTGTGCGAAGCAGTGCGACACATGGAGTACTATACCAAATTATAGCTGAGAGTCTCAGCTAACAGACTAAAAAAAAAAAACCTGCCCCAATTTGCCCGCCGCCGAAAAAACAATGAAAAACCAAAAAATTACAGTAAAAAATATGCGTTATGTGGTATTTTACGCGTGCAAAAACAACTGTGCATTCTTTCTTTCATTGCTACTCGTACACGAAGCCGGTGCCAATTTGGGATCGAGAAATACGAAAATTTCATTGCATGTGTACTATATAAAAAAAAACTTAAATTTGAGTCCCGATTAGAAAAACAAATGTACACAAAAGTATTTATCAAAGTAATATCGGTACATTGTTTACGTAGACTAAACAACAAAAAAATCTAAATGTAAACTTTATATAATAAATATAATAAATGCTGATTTGGTTAAACAAAGAATGGCTTCCAGAAACAATGGGAATATATCTCGACGATTTTTTGAAAACCCTGAAATTACAGCTGACATAGCCGGAGTAAATAATTAGTTGCAGTCAGGCAATAGACGCTGAGAAATTCCAAATATATTGTATAGACAAGGAAAAATTGTACATTGATTTGTATGGATGGTACTACATGCCCATCACAGTGCATAAAGTTTTGATACATGGTAGCAAAATTGTATCTGAGGCCATTCTACCTATAGGTAGGTTAAATATACAAATTGTTTCATACATTTTAAATTTATTAGATGAAACCAGGAACAAAGATTATAGACGTTATAGGCTATAGCACTCCCGCAAGACTGGGCGCTATTCTCCTAACGAAGACGTAATGCATCATTTGTTGATATCCTCCGACCCATACATCAATTCATTTAGAACGAAATTGAAGATTAAACAATTAGATTATCACGAAGATGTGGAAAAGTTGTTAATAAATGAAATGGAGTGAAACTTACAAAATTTTTATATTGGGATTGTATGAGGGGTGGGTGTTACAGTGGGCGGATTTTCTTCATATTTTCAAAACAGCATTTAATACATTGTATATGCATTTTTGCCAAAAATAAACATATTGCATTTTTGAAATATTGTTTGTATGGGAGGTGGGGGTAAAAGTGGGCGGATTAAATTCATATTTTCAGGAGGTCATTCTACTATTATAATATTAACGTTTTATGAAAATTTAGTTAATATATTTAAAATCATGGAAGTTATGCCACATTTTCTATTTAAGTTGTATGGGAGGTGGGCGTAAAAGTGGGCGTATTTTTGTAAAAAAAAAACTAAAATTCTTAAAAAATTTAAAATAAATGTGTGCAAAATTTCATGAAGCTCCGCAACCTCCTTGATTTAAGACCATTAAATACACTACACGGCCACACTGTGCGATGTGGCGGCCACAGCTAGTTTAATATAAAGTAAATAATACTACATACCAAAAATGATAGACACAAGACTGCTTTAGCCGAATAACTTCCCTCTCTTAAAGCACAAACTTCGCTAGAATAATTCCCTTTGGATGACGTAGTTCGCCTAATTTAGAACACATAGGTTTCTTGACATCATTTTTTTTAAGACAACACAACCTGGCCGGAATCGAACCCGCAACCCCCAGACTGATAGACTAGTGCAGGCTATCAATCAGTCTATCGAGTTACTCGGTTCAAATGTCGAATACTTTTTTCTCGTTAAAATATTACATTTTCAAGAAATAAAAATTACCCAATTTTAATGGTACTGCAAACTTGGCATCACCTTTTATTTTCGTAGACTCTACAATAATAAAATTTTATATAAAACCTATGTTGTAACATCCTGAAAAATTAACCAGGGATGGGCACACCTCTATACAAAGTAAAAATAGGTAAAAAACCATCTCTGCAGCCCTTTAAAAGTATGGGTCGCTTAAAACTACTTTCAAAGCATAATGCAAATTAAAAAAAAATTATTAACATAAATATGGCGACGTCGCGGGCACTGCTACGATACAATAAAAAAAGAAAACAAAAAAACATAAAGTAACACTGCGATAAACAGCAGGAAATAGTTGGGGAAAAATATAAAAATCTTTTTTTGGTTTTTTTTAAGAATATTTCCTAGAAAAGTTGTAAAGATAAGTTAAAAAAAAGTAATTATTTGATAAAGCAATAATAAAGCAATTAAACGTTACCCGTCAGTAAAATAACTAGAAGAAAAAAAACAACAACAACAACAGGGAAAGTTATCTCATCTGATCATGTATCTAGAGAACTGTAACAGGTGAGCTTTTGGAATTTTATACTAGTAACCCATCGTCTGGATTGTAATACTGGGCGTGGTACATCCCATATAAAGTGATCCATTACTATAATGTACCTAGAGAAATGTAATAGATAGACTTTTGAAATTAAATGCAATGAAATTAAATGCAGTTATTAATATGCATAGTCTAGAAAAAGACTGGATTAATGGGAACAGTGGGCGTGACACCCGCCATATAAAGAGAAAAATTATTATCGCGTACCTAAGGAACCATATTACGTAGAATCTTGAAATTTTGCAAACCTTAATATTAATGTGTATAGGTTAGCAGAAAACAGACTAAATTGGATCAAGTAAGAGTGCTATATTCGGCCATGCCGAATCTTATATACCCTTCGTCATAGTAATGCTAAGGCTCATTATTATAACTTGCCAATAGCTAAAGTTAGGATTTTCTCAGAGAGAGATAATAAGTTTTTCCTTATAATAACGAGGGTAAGGCTAAATAAAATCCTAACTTTAGCTATTGGCAATTTATAATGAAAGGCCTAAATATTTCCTTATAGTGCTTTAATTGACTACTCAACACTTATGTTTACATAATACCAGCGAAAATTTATCGTCGTAGTCTTTAAATATTTTTATAAATTTATTTCTAAAAAATACTAACATAAAAGTAGCGATTAACTACTTTTGTGTATTGAGTACTCAAAAAAATCATCGAGTATCGCTTATCGGTACCCACTACTCAATACATACTTTGCCAACACTATTCCCTTACTATGTTATGTTTCCCAATTTCACATTAATATACATAATATACAAAATTTTATCGAAAAATTTTGGTAAAAATTTTATAGATAATTTTTGGTAAAAATTTTATAGATAATTTTTGGTAAAAATTTTATAGATAATTTTTGGTAGAAATTTTATAGATAATTTGTGGTACAAATTTTATAGATAATTTGTGGTAAAAATTTTATCAATAATTTTTGGTAAAAATTTTATCGATAATTTTTGGTAAAAATTTTATCGATATTTTTTGGTAAAAATTTTATCGATATTTTTTGGTAAAAATTTTATCGATATTTTTTGGTAAAAATTTTATCGATAATTTTTGGTAAAAATTTTATCGATAATTTTTGGTAAAAATTTTATCGATAATTTTTGGTAAAAATTTTATCGATAATTTTTGGTAAAAATTTTATCGATAATTTTTGGTAAAAATTTTATCGATAATTTTTGGTAAAAATTTTATCGATAATTTTTGGTAAAAATTTTATCGATAATTTTTGGTAAAAATTTTATCGATAATTTTTGGTAAAAATTTTATCAAAACATTTTTTTTTAAATTTTATCGAAAAATTTTTTTTAAATTTTATCGAAAATTTTTTTTTTTTAATTTTATCGAAATTTTTTTTTTGTAATAATTTTATCAAAAATTTTTTGCTTAAATTTTATCGAAAATATTTTGTTATAATTTTATCGAAATCTTTTTGTGATAATTTTATCCAAAATTGATTTGTAAAAATTTTATTAAATTTTTTTAATTTATCGAAAATGTTTTGTAAAAATTTTATTGAAAATGTTTTGTAAAAATTTTATATAATTTTTTTGTTAAAATTTCATCAAAATTGTTTTGTAAATATTTTATCGAAAATATTTCTGTAAAATTTTATCGAAAATATTTTTGTAAAAATGTTATCGAAAATTTCTTGTTAAAATTTTATCGGAAATATATTGTACAAATTTTGTCGAAAGTTTTTTGTAAAAATTTTACAAAAAAATTTTTTTGTAAAAATTTTTCAAAGTTAGCACCTTTCTGAAATCTATTTTGCGTTATAATGTTCAGACTGAAGCACAATGGCGACCATCCAATTTATCTATTGACTGCTCCTGGTTCCCAGTGGGCACCCTGTGGGTCTATCGGCTACAATTAAAAGGCCTTTAATACAAATGAAAGCAGAAAAACTCTACCAACCTAAAAACAAACAAAAATCGCTCCTCGCAGGGAATTAGATCTCCCGAGATCTGTATGCACTCCATGTGATCTACCGGTCGTGGTCTAATATTTATTTAACAAAAAAAAAGCAAAACAAAATCGTTACAAACGAAAAAAATAAAACAAAGTGAAAAAAATTATGTGGGCGTTGTTTTTTGCCCGCAGCCGCGAATGTAATGGTCTGATGTTTCCGAATTGCATTAGCGAAATTTTCGCAACTATGTCTGACAGATTGGGGGGCTTAAATTTTTTGTACCTCTTCTGGTGCCTTGGCATAGTTTATTTCAACCCGAATACAGACGAACAGACGGACATCGCTTAATCAACTTCTCTATGTATAAGGATCTCGATTAAATACTTTATGGCTTACTTACCGAGGATAGCTATTTATTTTTTATAAAAGTTAACATAAGTAAAAAAAACGGTAATTGTTTGCTTAACCAAATTAAACGTTACCAGAAAACGTTACCAACCAATAACAACAACAGCGGGGAAAGTTTTCTCTTCTTAAGTTTTTTTTTCTCTTTTATGATGTTTATAAATGTGAGTGCGTCTTTTTTTTTTTTTTTTTTTTTGATAAGATAAAAATATGGAAAATATAATAAAATTTTAATTCGTATCACTTCAATTAAGGCATTTGTAGCAATTAAGAACCTCTACTTATTAAAGGAAATATACCCGGTGCGCTTCAGTACAGCCATCCACAAAAAATACAATAAACACTTGGAAGAAAAGTATGGCCAATCATTTAACCTGTTTTTTGCTCTACTATGCGTATTAACATCATAATAGTTTTTTTCTTTGTATGGGCGGTACCTCTCCCACAATTCTAATCCAGATTTTATTTTGCTAGATTATGCTTAGTAGTATGGGGGTTACTTGTGCAAAGTTTCAAAACTCTACCTATTGTAGTTTTCCAGGTACACAATATTAATTTTTTACTTTGTATGGGATGATACGACGCCCACTGTTCCAATCTAGTCTGTATTTTGCTGGACTGTGCATAGTAGTATGGGGGTTACGTGTGCAAAGTTTTAAGAGTCTGCCTATTGTAGTTCTCTAGGTACACGATCATAATTTTGAACTTTGTATGCGAGGTACCACGCCCACTGTCCCAATCCAGTCTGTGTTTCGTTAGACAATGCACATTAGTATGAGGGGTACTTGTGGAAAGTTTCAAGACTCTAAAAATGGCAATCTACAGGTAGAATTTAATATTTGGTCACTTTGTATGGAAGGTATCACGCCCACTATATTCTTATCCAGACATTTTTTAGTTTTTGATACGAAATGCTAAAAGCATTAAACTAAAGTCCAGATTGGACTACATCCGCGCTAGCCGTGGCGGTCATATGCCAGAAATCACATTTAATATGTAATGCCACAAGATTATCTTTCGGATAAATAAAATTCATGTCAATCGAATAATCCATCGTTGTTTTATTGCAACTTAAAGTTCTATACCTCTATAAAAAAACACCCTTTATATAATTTTTCCGCCACACAGTTTTGTATTGCCAACCACAGCTGATGTAAAGATGCAACCGTAGTGCTTTTGCCACGCTTTTAGTGCTTTTAGTACCACAAAAAACCTCAAATAGCAAAATATTAAGTTGACATTACAGGATGTCAGATGCGCTTTGTCACATCAAAATAGAACACATTCTAAATGAAAAATGTCATATGTATTGTATACATGGAAAATACACATGTTATGTTTGAAAGGGTTCACACGACGTGTTTAGAATTTACACATGGTAAAGTGACAAGTCATATGACAAATACACGTCGTGTAAAACCAACTTTAAGTGATTATAAACAAATATACTGAAATTATTTTTACTCTTTGACTTCGGAAAATTACTCTCTTACATTCTCTTACAGCTCCCTATTTTTATTTCCATAGACATACTGGTTTTACTCTCGTATTCTTCTAGCAAGATTATTGGATTCTTTCATGGTTTTTAAATAGGTGTGGAGGTGTGTCGGAAGATTATTAGTCTTGTAGTCCTATTTTTGTATGATTCTGTGCGATTCTGGTCATTTAAGGCCCAGTCAGCTAACGAACGTTTATAGCCGATCAGTAGCTGTTCCTGCAAATGCTGCAGAGATCGCCAGCCATTTGAGATCGGTACTCGAAATCTCAGTATGTTATTAGGCAGAGGAAAAATAAAAGCTCCAATATCAGACTAAACGTGTCCCCTTAATAATATTCGTATAGTCGGCATAAAAACAAAAACTTCCATTTGCACATAATAATTTTTAAGGAAATTTATTCAATTTATTTCAAATATAAACATAATAATACTTGGTGTTTTCCATAAAGAGCTTAAAGCTTTCGGGGAAAGCTTAATTATTTTAATAGTAGTTAAATAGCAAATAAATGATAATTTATATAACTTTTAAAGAAATTCTCTAGTATTTTGTTTAACAACTAAAAATATTTGTTTCAAAAACTTGTTTGTTGCAAACTATTGCATAATCTACTTAGATTTTAATTAAATAATTAATTTACAATAAAAAAAAAAATTAACTTATTTTCTTAAGGAAAAAAGAAAGACAGAAAGAAAAAAATAAAAAGAATACAAATAATTTACAAGAAATATAAACTTTAGGAGATTTTGTTTTTTTTTTTGCTTTTAATTTGCCTTAAAAACTAAGGACTAGACATTTTGTAACATTAAACATTTGTGGCATCTAAAGTTAAAAGTTTAGCTGCCGTACCTACCTTTTTTGAACGTTTGCTGGTTAAATGCTGATTGGCCAGCATATCGGTGATGTCTTGGCAGTCTTCTGGTTGTTCTGGTATGCAAAAATAGGTGCTGGTTTCTTCATCGCCGCTCACGGAACAAGTGGAACAATCGGAACTTTTTCTTTCCAATTGCTGGCGTACACCATTGACTAGGCACTCGGCACCATCTAGGGCCGAAATGGTGGAGCCACAGTAGTACAAATTGCTGCAGGATGAAGAGGCACTGATATCGGAGGAGTTATTGTCGTGCGCATCTTTTTCGGTGCCGGAGGTTTCCAAAGAGGAACGACGTCGCCGCAAGCGTTGGGCTCGAAAATACTCGATTTCCTCCAGCGTTATACCGCATGTAATATCATCGGAATAGTCAGAGACCACCACGGAGGGTGTACGTACAAATCGTACGCCTTGCATTTCGCCTGGCGGAAAATCACTGAAACAGGATTGAGAAGACTCACGCCGGGAACTGAAACCAGAACGGGAATCTTCAGGTATTTCCACGACTCTTTCCTCCAGCAATACCTTGGAAGGTATTTGAGTTTGTTGCAAGTTGTTAACGATATGAGGTAGAGGGCTTTCCAATATGGGCGAATCGGGCAGCAGAGTAGGTTCAGCCAATGGCAATAGAGCTGGTCTTAAAGGTAAATCAGTTACTGTTAAAGTCATTCGTCTTTTTGGCTGGTGCAGCTGCTGCTGCTGCTGCTGTTCTGTTATGTCCATGGGTTCATCCACCTCCACCTCCAAGCCCAAAGCAGAATCACTACTAGCTGATCTGGCCACCTTATCCTTGTGCTTAACAGCTGGTATTCTGCGAATGGCTGTGTTGGTAGTTCTTATCGAATCATTGTCATCATCCGAAGAATAGGGACTATGGCCTATATTGCAACCCTCATCGGACAAGGGACTTTGTCTCTCCGCCATTGACTGCAATTTAGAGGATTTAGCCTGTGCGGCATTGTTATTGGTATGTGGCAAAATCATGTTGCTCTTAAGATCAAACCGTTTGGCCAAATCTTTAACTCTAGGAAACTGTGTATTACGAGTATCAAAACTTTTATTAGCACTTTTCAATTCCGTTTGCTGTTTCTTTTGCAAGTCCAACTTTCTTAGGGCCACTAAGGACAGACCTAAATCCACTTGCGGCTGTTGCTGTTGCTCCAACAGTCTATTACAGTCCCTGGGTATTTTTAACTTTAAATTATGCTGTTTTTTCAAAATTCTTTTATTAAGCGTTTGATTGCTCGTTTTTAGTTTCACAGTATTTGTTGTAGTTGTATTAGGGTTTCCGTTTCCGTTTAAATCTTTGAAAAATTCTTTTTTCAGCAAAGCCTTGCGTTCAGCTAAACTTTTAAATTTTCGCTCACTATCTGTTTTGTAATCCTTTTGTGGGTGTTTTTCCAGCAGCTCACATTGAGAATTTGACTCTGTAGCGTTAAGTGCGTCTCGATCTACAGTTCTTTGATAACTGTCGTCTAAAGGTATGATTGTTACGTTTTTATGCCTCATACGTTTGCTGAAATTTTGTAATAATAATTGTGGTTGTTTCACCGTTATCGCACTCTCTCCCTTAACCTCTCCTCTCGCAATTTGTTCTACTTGTTGTTTCGATATGAAATCAACAATTGCTTTTTCGTTTACTAATGATAAATTCTCTCCGGTTACTTCGTTTAAAGTCGTTATTTCAATTTTTGTTTGTTGCGAACAATCTCTGTAGTTGCTGTTGTTGTTGTTGTTGTTATTGTTGTTGTGAAAGTCGTCAACAAGACAATCATAAGCAATTTGCTCTCCACCTTCACTACAATTGTGCGAGTACTTTGTCAATATTTGTGTGCCAGTGTTCGTGCCACTTGTTGTCGTTATTGCTGCAGTCTCTGCTATTGTTTTTGTTGTTCTTTTATCATTTTGTTTATTATGGCCTAAGCCGGAGATCGTAGATTTGCTTACGTCGTTTATCATTTCGCCGATTAGATTACATGTTTTGTTTGACGCTTTTATTGAAGTGTTACTATCGTTGTTGTTATTGTTATTATTATTATTATTATTATTGTTGTTGTTGTAATTATTATTATTATTGTTTATAAATGGTTTCACAATAAAATTTTTGTTATATCGCATTGTTGAGTTTACGTTAATTTGTTGTTGCTGCAAGGTTATTAACTCATCTTTTAAATGAGCTTTTGAAATTTTATTGAATTTATTATTTTATTTATCTGCTCCTTTTTGATATCTTTGTCTTAGCGATTCATTATAGTTAATATGTTAACTGTATCTTGAATTTTATAGGTCATCTAGAAAAAAATATTGGTGAGGGGTAAATATTATTTCGTAATAAAATTGCTTTAGAACCACTTTTCAAGATATAGATATTGAAGTATTTTACAAGCACACAATTATTTTGTCGTCGTATAAGAGTTAATGTTTCTTTTTTTTTGCTTTATTTAATTTATTAAATTGCTTCTACATATGATATAAGGTCGTAAGATTTAGCAATATCGTAAGCCTACTCATTAAACTCTAGTATAATTTTGTGAAACTGCAGCCTTAATGTAAGACCTAAATCTTTGTATAAGACTTTAATTTAAGTATAATTAAAGTTTAATTAATTTAAGTATAATTAAAGTCTTATATAATTAAAGTCTTATATAAGTCTAATCTATAATATACTAAGACTTAACTATAAGTGTAAGCTTTAGCCTTAGTATAAGACATTAATCTAATAAAAAGTCTTCAGTATTAACATGAAAGTAAATCCATAGTATAAAACTTCAGCATAGCTTAAAGCTTTAGTCTTAATTTAGTCTTGGTCCTAGTGAAAACTTTTAGTTTTAGTATAAGTCGTAAGGCCTAGTATAAGACTTTAGCCTTAATATAAGACTTTGTTGCTAGGCTTAGTATAAGACTTTATTCTTAGCATTAGACCTAAGGCTTAGTAAAAAAAACTACTACAAAACTATAACAACAAATATAAAGGAAATTATCAAACAAGAGGTAAGCTATAAGGTGGTTGAAGACTCCGTTCTCACCAACTGACGGTAGATGATTGAATAAAGTTTTTTTACCGTATTTCTTTATCTAAGTTTAGTTGGTTAAATTAATGATGTTTACAACTTGACACCTTCCAAGCTAGATAGATGCGAAGAATGCAGAAGCGAATGTAGCGATGCCGAAAATGCATAACTGCTAGTGTCTAAAATAAAATTTTCCCAATTTTTCTTTAAAATATTCTTTCAACTTAAAGAGAATATAACGAACTTAAGCCTGACTTCTTCTACATATAGAACTTAAATATTAGTATAAGACTACTAGTATAAGACTTTAGTCTTCGTGTAAAACTTTAGTCGTCGTATAAAGCTTTAGTCTCCGTATAAGTCCATAGTTCTGGCAAAAGAATCGAGTCTAAGTATATTACTTTAGTTTCCATAAAAGACTAAATTTTAGTATAGCGCTATAGGTTAAATACAGCACTTCAGTATGAATGTAATATAATTTAGTCCCTCTACTTTCTTGTGCATGGTATTTTAATCTGGTTTAAGATTTTAATCTTCAAATAATAAAGCTTTAATCATTGGCTAAGAAGTTAGAAATCTTTATTTAAGACTAATTTGGTAATAAGCCTTGAGACTTTACTGAAAAAAGTAGTAAATGTAGTAGTAGTAGTAGATGTAGAAGATGTAGTAGTAGTAGATGTAGTAGTAGTAGATATAGTAGATGTAGTAGTAGATGTAGTAGATGTACTAGTAGTAGATGTAGTAGTAGATGTAGTAGTAGTAGTAGATGTAGATGTAGTAGTAGTAGTTGTAGTAAATGTACTATTAGTAGATGTAGATGTAGTAGTAGTAGTTGTAGTAAATGTACTATTAGTAGATGTAGTAGTACTTGTAGTAAATGTACTAGTAGTAGATGTAGTAGTAGTAGATGTAGTAGTAGTAGTAGATGTAGTAGTAGTATTTGTAGTAAATGTACTAGTAGCAGATGTAGTAGTATTTGTAGTAAATGTACTAGTAGTAGTAGATGTAGTAGTAGATGTAGTAGTAGATGTAGTAGATGTAGTAGTAGATGTAGTAGTAGATGTAGTAGTAGATGTAGTAGTTTGCTTCCGTATCTCTTCAATAAACGCTTCTATTAGTGTAAAACGCAGTATTTAACGAGGTCTAGTAGACTGCAATCTAAATTAATGTCACGATAGTCTACGTATTCTCAGAAGTTTAACTAAGACAGGTAAGTCTGAGTATAGTCTTATAACTGAGATTATTAAAGCCATGTTCATACTAAGGCAGCATACGATATAAGTCTGAGAGACTGCAGTTTTTATCAGCAAATTGTGCATAAGAAATCTCTGAAGAAATTACTTTTTCTCCCACCAATATTAATGTTTCGATATATAACAAGGTATTGTAGTCCAATAATTTTTATTTTTTAGTTGTTTTTGTAATTATTATTCACTTAAAGAGATGACGTCAAATGTTGGTTTTATTTGATTTGATACACTAATGTATGATCTGTTCGTATGATATTGCATCAGCGAGCCTTCTTTACGTATAATTACTTACTACGTAGGTAGTCAGTCAGCCGGGCACCCAGTCATGCTTCTTTAGAACGATAAAATGTATGAACGTTAAATTCGAAAATTTAAAACGGTTTAGTTCAATTCATTTTAATTCTAGCGGCACTTTTTCATTTCATGATCTTTATTTTTGGTTTCGTTTCATCAAATCAAATCACGGTGTGTATGACGTCCAAACGTTGTTTTTTTTTTTTTTTTTTTTTTGTTGTACTTTTTCACAAGTAGTGTAATTTTATTTTTATATTTTAGTCATGGGTGGGTTGTATTTTAAATTGCTTTTACGTTTATTGTAGACTGAGCTACTGACATTTATATCTGGACTTTTGAACCCAAATTTACAAATATATTTTATTTTATTGTTGTGGTTTAAAAGAAACCATTCATTCATTCGTCAATCATAAACTTTATGACAAATTTAAGGTTTCTATTTGCGTAAATTGCATTCGCTTATTACGTATGTCGGTTCCTTAAACGGATTATCTGTAATGATAAGAGGAGAAAAGCAATAAATTAATTTTATTAACTTAAGTATAAAATTATAATTATCTTAAGTATAAAATCATGGAATCATTTACAGCTTAAACAGTAATTTAGAAGACCCTACAGGGAGAACTTTGGCAAGGTAAAGATGATTTAAAAAGACATTTTAAGGCCAAATTTAAGAACAATTTTGATTAATCAGAAATATACAATTTTTTAATAAAGAATAGAACTCTTTTCTAATTTCACTGTTCGACAGAAACTATAATAATTCCAAAATGGTGTCAAAATAACAAGGAATGCTTTATAATTTTAACAAGTGAGAGTGCTATAATCGGCCATGCTGCATCTTTTAATATTCCCTTACTTTTATATGTTTTCCAATTTCACAAGAATATACAATCGGTTTTTCATTTAATGATTTTCAACTTCATTATTACAAACATAATATAAAGATATAGACAATTTTTTTTTTGATTTTTTGTAAAAATTTTATCGAAAATTTTTTGTAAAAATTTTCTTGTAAAAATTTTATTTATTTTTTGTAAAAATTTTAACGATAATATTTTGTAAAAATTTTAACGATAATTTTTTGTAAAAATTTTATCGAAAATTTTTTGTAAAAATTTTATCGAAAGTTTTTTGTAAAAATTTTATCGAAAATTTTTTGTAAAAATTTTATCGAAAATTTTTTGTAAAAATTTTATCGAAAATTTTTTGTAAAAATTTTATAGAAAATTTTGTAAAAACTTTATCGAACATTTTTTGTAAAAATTTTATCGAAAATTTTTTGTAAACATTTTATCAAACATTTTTTGCAAAAATTTTATCGAAATTTTTTTTAAAAATTTTATTGGATATATTTTGTAACAATTTAATCGAAAATCTTTTGTAAAAATTTTATTAAAAATTTTTTGTAAAATTTTTATCGAAAATTTGTTGTAAAAATTTCATCGAAAATTTTTTTTTAAAATTTTATTGAACATATTTTGTAAAAATTTTATCGAAAATTATTTGTAAATATTTAATCAAAAAACTTTTGTAAAGAATTTATCGAAAATGTATTGTAAAAAATTTATCGATAATTTTTTGTAAAAATTTTATAAAAATTTAATAGAAAATTTTTTGTAAAAATTTTATCGAAAATGTTATAAAAATTTAATCGAAAATGTTTTGTAAAGAATTGAAGCTTGAGCCATTGAAGCAAGTAGTGAAGTCAGTCTTGACCACATGTGTTTAGGGTTTTTTTTTCAAATTTAGTTATTAGATATTTTTCTTATGGGTGAGTGTGTGATATACATACGTATTTATAAAGGTTTTCATTTGTGATGAGATCCCTTTAAATGTGTGCAATGAATTGTATCAAGTTCATAAATTCGTATCATTTTAATTTACGTCATGCGATAAAATTGTCATTTAAGTACACAACAGTAAAACAATATTAAACACAATCATAATTATATTTAAAACTAAATTCTAGATTTTGCGGTTGCTATGATTAAATGTGATAGATATGACCTGAAAACCTGTCATATCTAGTTATAACCAAAATATTATTTTAGGAGTTTTTCAATTCAATATCGAAACATCAATAAAAATATTTTCTAATCTAACGATAAATAGACGAATGTGCGTCAATTTCAAAGAATATTTGAGGGATTCTTGGGAAGTATGTCATGCTTTTTACTAGCGGTATAGAACTTTAAGTTGGAATTACTTTTCAAGATGGCGACCGATTTAACAGCTGTCAAGTGATTTATTCTCAGTTTGGTTCGGCAATTCATCATGAATGGACTCACGCCTGAACAACGCTTGCAAGTAGTGCAAATAGGGCCCAAAACGAGATTACCGTTGTTCCCGATTTTCATAAGCGAATTTTGTTTAGCGATGAAGCGCACCTCTGGTTGAATGGCTACGTCAACAAACAAAACTGCCGCATTTGGAGTGAAGGTAATCCTCAAGGGTATGTCGAAACACCGGTACATCCAGAAAAACTGACTGTTTGCGGCGCTTTATGGGCTGGTGGAATCATTGGTCCGTAGTTTTTCAAAAACGATGGTGGCCAGAACGTTACAGTCAATGGTGATCGGTATAGAGCCATGATTACTAACTTTTTCATTCCCGAATTGAATAACCATGATGTCCAGGAGATGTGGTTTCAACAAGACATGTCACACAGCTCGTGCCACAATAGATTTATTGAAAGACACGTTTGGTGACCGTCTAATTTCACGTTTTGGACCTGTGAGGCTATGTAAAGTCATTTCTGTGAGGCTATGTAAAGTCATTGGTCTATGCGGATAAGCCACAAACGCTTGACCATTTGGAAGACAACATTCGCCGTGTTATTGCCGATATACGGCCACAAATGTTGGAAAAAGTCATCGAAAATTGGACGCCTAGATTGGACTACATCCGCGGCAGCCGTGGCGGTCATATGCCAGAAATCATATTTAAATTGTAATGCCACAAGATTATCTTTCGGATAAATAAAATTCATGTCAATGGAATAATCCATCCTTGTTTTATTGCAACTTAAAGTTCTATACCTCTATAAAAAACACCCTTTATAACTATTTTTACTTATAAATAACTATTTTTAGTTATAAATAACTTTCAATTTCATTTCCACTGTCTAAAAACACGGTCTTTCATTTAAGTATTTTTTTAGATACCTGATCTACGAAGAGAGAGAGAGAGAGATAGAGCTAAGGGACATACAGGCTTTCTTAAAGGGTATAATGTTTTCCCCAGTTTTTTTTCCTTCATTTTCGAACACTAAGAGCAAAGTGGACAAAATGGATAGCGCTAACATAATATAAAAAATCAGCTGTGATCAAATGACAATGACATGTACGAACATGTATATGTCGGAACGTCGGGGAACAAATTAAAAACCAGAATTGCAGGGCATAGATCGGTGATAAAAAATCTAGAAACTAGTTTCTGGTATCCTCTGATTTTTTGTGTATGATATGTTTTCTTTATAAACCCATCCATTGAATCGAATTCAAGAATGATAGAAGCCAAGATTACGCCATATGCATGTTTTCCCATTAGATGACGTAGGTCGACCAATTTAAGGTTGCCAAGTTTGTAATCGAAAAAATTGGTTAAAAAACTAAATACATACATGCAAATAAATGTAAGTAATAGGCAAAAGTTGGCAACCCTGCATTTAAACTGTCATAATTTATATTAAAACTCAGAATTATTATTCAAAAGGAAGACAATTTCATGACGTCATTAGGCCCACATGCGCAGTTCATTTTAATTTTATTTTTGGGATGCCGTAACCTTGTCTTTTTGATAAAAAAAAGAAAAATAAATCACATGTACGTTTCAGGGGGTATGATTGGAGGGATACCACCCCCTGCACATAAAAACTTCAAAATTATTTTTATGGTTATAAGGCGCATGTAATCCATTTCTTTTAATAATTATATTATTTTTGGAAATAATAATTTATGTCAGCGCCCACAAAAGTGGGAGGGGCGAAAAATGGCATTTGTATCATTTTAATTTACGATTTAAGGATGATTTCTTGACAATTTGATCTTCGCTCCGGTACGACCCGAGTCATACTCGGCCAAAGATTGTCAACTCAGCAACAGCTCTATCAACGGATACCCAAGGAAAGAACTTCCGACAGAATCAGAGATGTTAGAACAACAACCAATTTCTAGCCGACCAGTTAGTATGTGAACGCCTCAAAATTATGTAGATCTTCGCCAAAAATAGGCAAAATAGCATCAGACCGGCCACATTCGTACAGACTATCAATCCTTCCCGTACAGAATAGATGCTCATGTAAGTACATACAGCAAGGCAGTTCCACTTATATCTGCTCGCAGACTTTAACCTCCATGGGCGCCAGTACTAGGCTACTAGTTATATCCTGCTAGAGATATCTGTTGGCCTCTAGTTTTAATATAGACATACATATGTGCGCATATGGAGCTGAGTGTGATTGGACATCTTTTCTCCGTTATAGGGAATTTTATGAATTCTTATTTTGATTACATCAAATAGGACCGTGAGAATCTGACAAGGATGGACAAGAAAGAAAGCATCGCAAGAGCTGAATAGGTTATTCTCAGAAGATTTTTTTTTTGGGTTCTTTTTAGAAAAGGCGGACAACTTTATCTCTTCAAGCGCTTCTGAGAATACAAGGCATCCACATAAAGTCTACAAAGTTGCTTGGATACCTTAAGCTGGTTAATCGAGTTAGTAACAGGTCATTAAAGAGGTAAATGGAAAAAGACGATATTTACAGACTGTGCCTGAAAGAGCCTGATTGATACTCACACAAATTGTGTGTGAATCTTCAGCACTGGCCAACATTAGGCCTACGATCACTTGTTAAATCTGAATGCTATGGACGACAAAAGACTCCGTGATGAGTAAGAAGGTCGCCACTTACCTACCGCCAGTCTAAAATTACTACAGCCCAGATTAGTGCTGAGGGTGTTATTACCCAAGTGGGTAGCACATCAATTTTTTCTAATTTATTTATTAGTTTTTCTACTCTTATACATATGTATATATGTATGTATACACACACAGGTTCGCTGGCTACTTCGAACAATATCATATTTTTCTTACACAGAAAAAAAATCGTTGCACCAATGGTTAATGGTTTTAATTAGTTTCAGATGCAAATGTAATTAAGTTTCCTCCTCCCCCGGGGGTGCCAATTGTCATTGCAGTACATTCTCAAATGCCTTGACGCAGTACTCACGTGGAAAATAATAGGGACACCAGACGCTAGGGTTCCTGGAGCCCAAATCTGAAAGAAAAGGTCTGTTGTTTTATAACACGGGTTCTCTTCGAGGCCCAAAGGACTGGTACCACGGGAATCTGTATTTCCACAGAGACCCTCCCGTCTCTGTGACCGGTTATTGGTGAGGTACCCTTCGGGGGTACACGTTGTGGCTGTGGTTTAAGATCGATGTATGCAGGCTAGCTGCATTGTGAATCAAAATGTGCTGATGCATTCTTAACAGAAGGAGTTGGATAGTCTCCAACCCCTAAATAAGAGGTTAGAACATGGGTCCATGGCTTGCCATGTTCTGAAAATTACCACTCACTGTGACTATGCGATACATCTAAAAATTCGTATCTCGTGCCTCTTACAAAGGGCACATTATAGAAGGTTGCGCTGATACTACACAGTGGGGGCGCTAGTCTACGTCTTCATATCACTCAGTGGTAAGACCACCGTCGAGTAAGGGCCCACGGCTAGGTATCAACGTAAATCTTGACCACATCTGTAATTAAGTTTTTAATTGATTCAATTTGATGCTTCATTTAGTCATCTTCCAAAAAAAAAACAATAACATAAATAATTAAACCAATCAAAAAGTTTAATTAAACTGGTATCTGGAACTAATTAAAACCTTTAATTGGAGCAAAAAACAAAAATTTCTTTGTGTAAAGTTTGGTTAATATTTTTACAAAATTCTGATGAATCAAAATTAATAAAATTAGATGACTTTTAATGGGCGGAAGGAACTGCAAAGCCCATTCCTACTTAGACAATTTTAAAATTGATGAAAAAATTATATTTTATTAAGACAAAATTCTGTCTCTAGCACATCAATTCTTTTTTTGTTTTTTTTTTTTTTTTGATTTCTAAATTGGGTTGGAAAAATTTTGTTGGAATTTTTATTGAACTCCAAACCAAAGAAGAATTTGAATTTTGTATGATTTAGGTTTAACGGGTGTGCCCAATCTTTTATTTCTTCAATTTTTAGCTTTTAAGCTTCATTAAATCAAACAAACAAACGTGTCTTAATTAAAAACGACACAGACACTTAACATGTTAAGTAAGCAATGAATTATTTAAACGCATAAACACGTTGACACTGTTAATGCGATAACAAAACTGCGTTTAAATACTTGTACCTCCATAAAACTCAATTAAAAGTTTCGCACGTAAACACAATGCAGGTAATTTGCAATACTGTTAATTGTAAGTTCAAATCAATAATTTAACCCTCATTTTTCTTATCGTTTTGCAAAACCTGTTCTCTCAACAAAAAAAAATAAATAAAAACACACACACAGGTGATAATTGCAAAATCATATTAACTGTCAAACTGAAATATAAAAGCCTGATGACAAAAAAAATAAAACTAGTTCATTTATGTTGTCACTTAACGAGATCAGAGTTAATAAATAATTAACATTTTAATGCAGTGTTTACTTTGATCTAAGCAAGTTAACAATTCTCTAATCTTAATACGAGTGCTAACAAACAACATCTAGTTATAAATGACTGTTAGTTGTTTTTTTATTGTTGTTTTTTCTTCTAAATCTAATGCGACTGACTACTGAAATTGTCATAATTTATCTTGAGTAAAAAGGACAGATTTAAAATATTTATCTTTTGGTTGGAGAATTGTTAAATGAATTTTTATAAATAATTGCCTGACATTAACAACTGACGTCAAGATATAAAAGTTTAAAATGTTGAAAGTTGTTTAAACATAAGTTTTACTTCAACCAAAAAAAAAAAACAAACAGAAAAAACAACGTTAAAGATAAAAATGGAATTTAAAAGTAATTAATCAAAACTTTTTTAAAAGATAAAATAAATTTATTTTTAAGCTGGCTATTATATATGTATCTAGCAGTCAATTTGTATTGGGTCTTTTCTTTAGCTGCATAAGAACTTAAATTGATAATAATGAGTGAATTCAATTTAAAACAAGTAAGAGTGCTATATTCGGCCATGCCGAATCTTATATACCCTTCACCATAGTAATGTTACATATTCCCTTACTCTGGTATGTTTCCCAGTTTCACAATAATAAACATTCGCTTTTAACTTTTATTATTTTCAACTTAATTATTTCAAATATAAAGATATATACTTTTTTTTGTAAAAATTTGATCGAAATTTTTGTGTAAAAATTTGTTCGAAATTTTTTTATAAAAATTTATCGAAAATTTTTTTTAAAAATTTATCGAAAATTTTTTGTAAAAATTTATAGATTTTTTTTTAATTTTTTTGTTAAAATTTCATCAAATATTTTTTGCAAACATTTTACTGAAAATTTTTTGTAAAAATTTTACTGAAAATTTTTTGTAAAAATTTTACTGAAAATTTTTTGTAAAAATTTTACTGAAAATTTTTTGTAAAAATTTTACTGAAAATTTTTTGTAAAAATTTTACTGAAAATTTTTTGTAAAAATTTTACTGAAAATTTTTTGTAAAAATTTTACTGAAAATTTTTTGTAAAAATTTTACTGAAAATTTTTTGTAAAAATTTTACTGAAAATTTTTTGTAAAAATTTTACTGAAAATTTTTTGTAAAAATTTTACTGAAAATTTTTTGTAAAAATTTTACTGAAAATTTTTTGTAAAAATTTTACTGAAAATTTTTTGTAAAAATTTTACTGAAAATTTTTTGTAAAAATTTTACTGAAAATTTTTTGTAAAAATTTTACTGAAAATTTTTTGTAAAAATTTTACTGAAAATTTTTTGTAAAAATTTTACTGAAAATTTTTTGTAAAAATTTTACTGAAAATTTTTTGTAAAAATTTTACTGAAAATTTTTTGTAAAAATTTTACTGAAAATTTTTTGTAAAAATTTTACTGAAAATTTTTTGTAAAAATTTTACTGAAAATTTTTTGTAAAAATTTTACTGAAAATTTTTTGTAAAAATTTTACTGAAAATTTTTTGTAAAAATTTTACTGAAAATTTTTTGTAAAAATTTTACTGAAAATTTTTTGTAAAAATTTTACTGAAAATTTTTTGTAAAAGTTTTACTGAAAATTTTTTGTAAAAATTTTACTGAAAATTTTTTGTAAAAATTTTACTGAAAATTTTTTGTGAAAATTTTACTAAAAATGTTTTGTGAAAATTTTATTGAAAATTTTTTGTGAAAATTTTATTGAAAATTTTTTGTGAAAATTTTATTGAAAATTTTTTGTAAAAATTTTATTGAAAATTTTTTGCAAAAATTTTATCGAAAATTTTTGTAAAAATTTTACTGAAAATTTTTTGTGAAAATTTTACTAAAAATGTTTTGTGAAAATTTTATTGAAAATTTGTTGTAAAAATTTTATTGAAAATTTTTTGCAAAAATTTTATCGAAAATTTTTGCAAAAATTTTATCGAAAATTTTTGTAAAAATTTTACTGAAAATTTTTTGTAAAAATTTTACTGAAAATTTTTTGTGAAAATTTTACTAAAAATGTTTTGTGAAAATTTTATTGAAAATTTGTTGTAAAAATTTTATTGAAAATTTTTTGTAAAAATTTTATTGAAAATTTTTTATAAAAATTTTACTGAAAATTTTTATAAAAATTTTTATAAAAATTTTATTGAAAATTTTTTGTAAAAATGTTATTGAAAATTTTTTCTAAAAATTTTACTGAAAATTTTTTATAAAAATTTTATTGAACATTTTTTGTACGAATTTTATTGAAAATTTTTTATAAAAATTTTATTAAAAATTTTTTTTAAAAAATTTTATTTAAAAAAATATTTTGTAAAAATTTCATCGCAATTTTTTTGTATAAATTTTATCCAAATTATTTTTAAAAAATGTTATCGATAATTTTATGTTAACATTTTATCGAAATTTTTTTGTAAAAGTTTTATTTATCGTAATTTTTTCGATTTTTTTTTTTTAATTTGAACGAAAATTTTATTGTAAAATTTTACGAAGTTTTATCAAAATTTTTTTGTAAAAATTTTATCGATAATTTTTTGTTAAAATATTGAAATTTTTTTGTAAAAATTTTATAGTAATTTTTTTTGTAAAAATTTTAACGTTAATTTTTTTATAAAAATTTTATCGTTAATATTTTGAAAAATTTTATCGATTTCTTTTTTTTTTCAATTTTATCAAAAAATTTTTTTTTTAATTTTTTTGAAAAATGTTTGTCCACCCTGTGGATTTATCCGCTACCTCTATGTGTATTGCTTTCGCCCCTCGCATGGGGTTATTGATCCCCCGACA
This sequence comes from Phasia obesa, assembly GCA_949628195.1. Classification (NCBI taxonomy): domain Eukaryota; kingdom Metazoa; phylum Arthropoda; class Insecta; order Diptera; family Tachinidae; genus Phasia; species Phasia obesa. Next base: position 7,950,003 of record OX451218.1, read on the forward strand.
TCTGTATGCGTTCCATGCGATCTGCGACCAGTAGATCGCATTTATTTAACAAAAAAGGCAGAAAGAAGCATTACAACCGAAAAAAATAAAAACAACGTGGCAAAATAGAGGTAGACGTGGTATTTTGCTCGCAGCCTTCAATGGAATGGTCTGATGTTGCTGTATTTTATTACCAAATTTTTAAAACTACATATGCCTGGCAGATTGGTGGGCTTTTCTGTATTTCTTCTGGTGCCTTAGCAAAGTTGATTTCAAACCGAACACAGACGGGTCATGAATTTTAATAATAATTTTAATCTGCAAGCAGGGCACATTCAACACAGGTAAACTCGCGGCAAAAAAAAAAGTACAACTCTGTCGACTGTTAAAAAAATTATAAAAAAACAAATGTAAATACATTTTGACACTGGGAGAAGGAAAAACCTGAACTGTCAAGATTACCCGTTAATGAATTTGACTTGTCTGCAAGCGTTGTTCGTTTGTAAGGCGATTCATGTTTAAATTATAGACCAAGCTGAACATATTTAACAGTAACAGCTGAGCTTCCAAAAACAGGGTTGCCAAAAAGAATGTGGCTAAAAATATTACACGATAGAAATATTGTTGGAATGAAGTATTTTTTAATATTATCTGGTGGCTTGAATATGGGCTTCCAATGCTTCAAGAATTGTTGGCTTGTCGGCAAAATCCAATGACTTAATATAGCCCCACAAAAAGTAATCCAGAGGCGTTAAAGCGCACAAACGAGAGGGCCAGAGAACACGACCACTTCTAAAAATAAAATTCTCATCAAATTGATTTTGCAATAAATCGATTGTTAAGCACGCTGTATGTCAACATGATTCGAAAGCGCTCGCCATTAACCGTAGCGGCAGCCCTTGCTCAATTCGCCAGGGAATAAACCGCACCAAACAAATGCGACAATTTTGCTTATTGAAGTAAGCATTTACAAAACACAATTCTTTTATAAAGAGCCGTTTCAAATGAGCCGAATTAGAAAAATGCGACGCAAACGATGGTTAAATTTGGTTTCAATTCTTGCACGAGCTGTATTTAGGTACGACGACGAATCAGCCTTTCGGGATCTTCTTCAATACCAAAAGCTCTTTTCGAGCCTTGAGAGAAAACAACAACCAGGTTTGATTACACAAGATGAAGTAATTAATGCATGGGAGTACTTTTTTTATCGCATGCTATATTTTTACGAAAAAATAATTAACTCGCCGTATTTATCTTCACACACATACATTTTTATAAAAATTGTTAATTTGATAATTGTTTTATTTTTGGAGCAATTATATTTACGTCATTTCATTAAGGAATTGAGAAATAAACTGACAAATTATTATAAAAATTAAATCTGCAAATAAATATTTAATTGTATTAAAATAAAAACAAAAGCGAACAACGAATCTTATCACTTGAATTTTTTTTTGTTGTGTTTAACTACAGACAATTAACGAAATAATAAAAATTAAAAAAATAATTAATAATTAATAACAAAATTATAATTATACTGCAATACATATATTTGGATTTTTAAAGAAGTATTTGTAGCTTATACTAAAGCATTTAGTAGAATTTAGCATACGGAAATGTTTCCTGGAAGCGGTAAAGTAAGGAGAAGATCACACCTTATATATCGAAATCGGTCGTTATTAATGAACTACAAAATTTTAATGTAAACAGGGTAACCCGGTAGGCTAGTAGTTAGTGTGCAAGTCTATCAGTCTAGGGGTTGTGGGTTCGATTTCCACCAAATACTCTAGGTGTTTCAATACAACGAGTGAAGGTCTTCGTTACTATGCTCGGTAAATTAAGTTAGAATATAATTTGTAATTGTATTGTAACATTTAATAAAGAAATAAATATAAACAATGTTGTGTTCGTTAGATAATAGATGAATAGTTGCATGAGCAAGCTCATCTGATGGTTGTGCTCATAAGCTCATGAGCAAGTGGTCATACTCGAACACAAACTAGCTTACTGAACACATACATGCCTACTCACACCATACTCTTAGTAAGCAAATCTCTATTCGTAACATAAACGCAATGAGCTGGTCGAGTAAAACGAACTTTCTATATTAGTGTGTGCCGTGTTTACTCGTCTTATGTTTGGAAACACTCAGTGCATTTTGTTTAGTAGTTGTTTAGAACTTTTTTTTAAGGCTTAGTGCATTTTAGTTGCACTAGTGTTTATTTTTTTTAATATTTCTTAACAAAAGAAGACCTTAAAATGAACGTTAGTAGAAAATTCGGAGTTTTTTGTTTGTACACTCAAACTGTGTTCGTGTTTCAGTCAAAGCACAAAAGAGCTTGAACTCGCCCAAGTCCATTGCTATTTAATATTTCCTTACACATAGTACAAATTCAAACTTGCTTATGGAAACACTGCAAGTTCATAGCCATTAACTTATTTATCTTCGCTGTTTATTATTGCCCACTTATCATTACTCGTGTGCAATGAACAGACATGAATTCAATGAAATATTATAATGAGCATCTTATGAGCTTAGTTTTTTGTGCCTTTTTGTTATGAGCGCATTACAGGTAGAATTCTTTTATTGGCCCAACAGTTGATGAAATAAACTCCCTGTAGAGGTTTTTCCAGTCACTTTCAATGTAGAAAAATTCATACCGAATGTCCATAAACACTACTCTTTATCCTCCTTCCCATAGCCATTTTCCCTAGCTTCGTCTGAGCGCTGATCCCACTAAAAACAAAACAATGGGTTAAACCTTATGAATTTTTCCATGTGGTCAGAATGGGTACAAAAATATCAAATTAAAAATATGAGACGGTCAATCAATACCATCAGGAGGCAACATTCGTGCAGCTTGTTAATCCATCCCGGATGAAGCCACCCACCCTTTATCCACGCTACAAGGTAGCTACATCGAACAATAACTAACTTTTCCCAAGACTTGAAGTGATTCTAAAATGTTTCATCTCATCTTAGCAAATAATTAAAATTACTAAAATAACAGCATTTTAAATTGGTTACATTACGCTTTCCGGCCCCTGAAATGCAATTACAAATTTTTTTAAAATCCTCATAACCATTTTTTGCTGGGCAATTTCAACATTATATTTTCTGCTCTGCATGACACAGGTTTCGCATTACGACAACAGCATTTATGATTATTGAGATGTGTTAAATATTTATTTTGATTGCATATTGTAACAGGAAAAATTAACAACAAAAGTAAATTTATGGGTCAGCCATAGTAATTAATGACGATACACAAGGTAAGTGACTTTTTAAAAAATAATTAATTTTGATATTTTATGATTTAGAAAAAAATGTAGAGGTCGCTACGTTTATTAGGTCGTATTAAAAAGCGATATCATTAATTGCTTTTTAAAGGGTGTTTTTTTTCTTACTATGGAATTCTTTTAAAAAGATAGAGGAAATTATTTTTCAATTAATCTCCTTATGGAGGAGATTCAACCATGTAGCTAAAATTATATTATAGAATTCATCGTGAGAAATTTTTTCTTAATTTTTTTTTCTAGAGGATCTGTTCTAGATAAGTTTTAGAGATAATTTTTTTATATCCCTCACCACAGGTGGAAAGGGTTTATATAAGTTTGTCATTTCGTATGTAATTTCTATATTCATTTCCGAACCCATAAAATATATACATTTTAAATTCTTATACATAGAAAAGTTGATTAATCGATGTCCGTTCGTCGATGTTCGGGTTCGGATTGCAGGAAAATTACAAAAAAATTTTTACCAAAAACTTTTAATACAATTTTACAAAAACATTATGATACAATTTTTATTAATTAATATTTTAAAAATTTTCAAAAAAATGTTTGCAAAATATTTTTGATAAAATTTTTACAAAAAAATTTTCAAGAAAATTTTTCCAAAAATTTTCGATAAAATTTAGAAAAAAAATTTCATAGAAAAAAAAAGTCCCATAAAATTTTTACAAATAATTTCGATAAAATTTTAACAAAAAAAATTATTTTGTAAAAATTTGATAGAAATTTTTTTGTAAAAATTGATAGAAATTTTTTGTAAAAATTGATAGAAATTTTTTTCTAAAAATTTTGTAGAAACTTTTTTGTTCTTTTATGGCTAAAATGTTTACAAAAAAATTCTATAAAATTTTTACAAAAAAAAATTCTATAAAATTTTTACAAAAAAAATTCTATAAAATTTTTACAAAAAAAAATCTATAAAATTTTTACAAAAAAAATTCTATAAAATTTTTAAAAAAAAAATTCTTACAAAAAAAATTCTATAAAATTTTTACCAAAAAATTCTATAAAATTTTTACAAAAAAATTTCTATAAAATTTTTACAAAAAAATTTCTATAAAATTTTTACAAAAAAATTTGCTATAAAATTTTTACAAAAAACTTTCTATGAAATTTTTACAAAAAATTGTTGATAAAATTTTTACAAAAAATTTTCGATAAAATTCTTACAAAACATTTTCGATAAAATTTTTACAAAAATTTTTAAAAAAATTTTCAATAAAATTGTGAGAAAAAATTTTCAATAAAATTGTGAGAAAAAAATTTCAATAAAATTTTTAGAAAAAATTTTCAATAAAATTTTTAGAAAAAATTTTCAATAAAATTTCTAGAAAAAATTTTCAATAAAATTTTTAGAAAAAATTTTCAATAAAAATTAAAAAAAAAATATTGATAAAACTTAAAAAAATTAAAATTTTTACAAAAAACTTTCTATGAAATTTTTACAAAAAAATTTTCGATAAAATTTTTACAAAAAATTTTCAATAAAAGTTAAAAAAAAATATTGATAAAACTTAAAAAAATTTTCATAAAATTTTGATAAATTTTTACATAGAAATTTTCTATTAAATTTTTATAAAAAATTTTCGATAAAATTTTTACAAAAAAAAATTGTCTATATATATTTATTTATATTTGTAATAGTGAAGTTGAAAATCATAAAAGTAAAAAACCGAATGTTTATTATTGTGAAATTGAGAAACATAGAAGAGTAAGGATGTATAAGATTCGGCATGTCCGAATATAGCACTCTTACTTGTTATATTTTTTTATAAAATTATTGAGTAATATTATTCTATCAAAAAAGAACTGTTGTAACAAACAGAAGGGCATCTAATCTAATCTAAATATTTCAAAGGCAGTTTCCTGTAAGCATAAATTTTGCAAAAATTAAAGGTAAACAGTGTACGCCAAAATCACATCTTAAATGTACATATATGTATGTATCTTGTTTTTACTACTTTTAATTGTAGCGGGCATAGAAGTATAAAATGTGTGTAAATTTTTTAATAGATATGGTATATGCACCAAAATATTTTTTTAATTTAATTTCAATACCTTGCTGTTATAACAGAAACAACAATACACATACATAAATATAAGGCCATATACGTCAAAATAAGACGCCCATGGAGACATCCGTCGGCTTCTATTTTTATTTTTTATTATTGCTAGTACATATAGTAGTACGAGCTCTGTGAGAACCTCAAGTGTCTGTCTATAACAGTTCAAAAGATATGGCCAATATACGTCAAATGGTTTAGAAGATAAGGTTATATTGCCTATGGGGACACCCTTTAATTACCAATTTTATACTAGTTATTATAGCAGATATAGCAATACACTTTGTGTGAAAATTTCAAGCGTCTATTTTTAATGGTTTAAAATATAAGGTTATATAAGTAACATATAGGGACACCCTTTATTTTTTTACCTCTGTTCTCTTTCAGATATGCCAATATACACTATATATAGCACTTGTTGTGCTATAGTGTTACTTAATGTGTGAAAACTTTAAAGGCAGGGCCCTTTACGGTTCAAATGATACGTTAAAATGATGCGTGTTGTATGGGAACACCCTTTAAATCTTGTAATTTATTAAGTTTTTCTTAATTTTCTGTAAAATAAAAAATAAAAATCGGTTTCGAAATGACAGACATAAAAAAGCACATACACGCGAATTGATAACCTTTCTGCTTTCTTTGAAGTCGGTTAAAAAAAACAGCTGTTTCAGCGCTTCCTATTTAATCGCTTTATTAAGTCACTTCTCTTAAACACCCAACAACACATATTGTTTTAATTTCTTAATTTATTCAAATAATTTAAATATATAATTAATTAAAATATATGTATATTCAGCGTAGCCAAAATAATAGCAAATTAATCAAAATATTTGCAATCAAATAAATCAAATCTCGTGTTTAAAATGCTCTCAAGAGAAAAACTGATAGTGAAGCAATCAGGCTTATACTCGCAAATGTGCACGTAACATATGTATATGATGACGTCAATGGGATGGAATAATTAATAATGAAAATTATATTAATAATATTAACACAAAATAACACCAACAACAAAATGTTTGTAAAATTATCTTTTGTTAAATCAGTTTTGTGTCAGGCTATAAAATTCTAACATTCAGTTCTAAATAAAAAAAAAAATAACAAAACGTTGTGACTGACCTACATACCTCTTTTAAATTCCCTTAAAAGTTTTATTTTAATTTTAAGTGATTTTTTTCATGGGGGCGGGCTTATTTCATTTAAACATTCTTGTCAAATTATTTTTTTTTTCAAATTTGCCATTAATTTTATTCTTACTTTTAAATTGCTACAGATATTTCTTATATGTATATTTACTTAGTACAGAGGTACCCGTCTCTGTATAATAAAATATAAGTCATTTAAATCGTTGAAATTGTGTATATTCGGGTTTTTATCTCTATATTCTTTCGGAACCCCAGCCGTGGCAACATCGTTTTTCTAATATGTATCAATCCTATTCACAATAGTACAAAAAATGTATTATATTCACAATAGTACAAACTACGAGTACTGAATGAATTGTAATAAATTTTAATGTAGAGGTATCTTAGTATCATTTTAAACCATATTTTCAGTTGTTTTTACGTGATACGAACACAGATCGACTACTATCTGCACCAGCAATACAATTTTCCAAATATTATATTCACACGGTCCTAATATGGATAGATAGTCGTATTTTTAACCATTTAAAAGTGTTTATTTTAATGCAAATTAGTTCTTTTTGTAGAAGAAAATTTTAATAGATTTTACTTCCCCTTTTGTAGTTATAAATATAGCGTTATGCTTTAAACTTATTGACAACACCGGCTACACAGCTACACGACACAATTGTCGCCATATAGTCATCTACTTAATTATATTGAAGACTAGCTCTGCCCGCCAGGTCGCGTCGTGGGCGTCCTAAAAATATTTTGCTCGATTTTGCTTCGAAAGTATTCCACATCAATTGTAAGAGTCTTACTTTTATAGTGCTTCAGTTATGATTTATGTATTTACTTTATATAAAGGTACCCCCATCCCTGAATAAAATTATAAAATTTATATAAAATTCTATTAATTATTGTAAAGCTTTGTAAAAGGTATTTCAAATTGCTGACTTCCGAAACGTATCACTAGAAAGTTTGTACACAGTTGCGCTACCGTATTTAAATCATGCACATATGCAGAGTTTCGAAACAACGTATCAACTTTAAAAATGGAGGTTGTGATTGCTTGTTTACTGCGTTACTAATACTTGTCGGCGGCGTTTTGAAAGGATATACATTGTCGAAGTTTTGTACGGCGGCGTTATGAAACACTATACTTTGTTCAAAGACAAAGCAATTGACGTTTTGGAAGTCAGCTAATATTTTAATAACATTGTAGTTCCACAAAGTTAAAATACAAACATGGCAAAAGTTAAGTACATACGTAGACGATAAGTCTGATGCCAATTTAGAACAGGTGCAGGACAAAGAAAATATATCATCGACGGCGGCGACGAACTATCGGCAGCGAATCACTCAGCTTGGTTCTTTGCTTTAGAAAAAAAACACAACCCTGATAAAATGAAAAATGTTATCGTTGGTATGTTAAATTTCTTTCCGTATTATTTAACACTTTGATAACATATTGCTTTCACACTATCACACTTTCTCATTGGATTTAAGTTTTTGACAAGTCTTAATACTCAGTATAAAAGTGTGAAAATGGCTTAAGTAATACATATTTTGTTATTATTTTAAAACAGCGTCATCTGTTGCGGAACTGCGTTTAAAATATCCCGCTTTCGAAAATAAAAGATGCCTTAAAGTATGCAGTACATTTAAATAGGTAAAAAAAAGTCGGCGTACTTTCACTACTTTTTCTCTTTATTATCTCTTGAAAATAAGATATTTTTGCGGAAAAAAAGTATCCTATATTGGAATCGGGAAGCTTAGGTACCTCCTCACAATATTTTGTTAAATCATAAATCATAAAATTCTAAAAATTATTGTAAATCTCTGTAAGACATGTTTAAAATATTTTAATAACAATGTAATGCGCAACCGTGTTTAAAATATCCCAGTTTTAAACCGAAAATTTCAGTAACTTTTATACCGGAAATTGCGTAAATCTTTCTCTCTCTCTCTCTGTCCCACTCTCTCAGCTCTCATTGCCTATTGTAGCTTACAAAAATAAAAATTGGTCTAAGTTGGCCACCACCACATGTAGTTATGATGGTCTTCATATGAAACAGTGTCTGACGTCATTGGATCCATATATTAGAAATTAATTTTGGCTTAATGGGAACATTGTACATAGCCACTCTCATTTAATACATCTAAGGAGAATTAGACTCCTATTGAACGCATAAGTAGACAAAAAGTGGTCTAACACCCACAGCGAGTGTTTGGAGAGAGAACGCAGCATTTTCACGGAAGCTTCTCTTGTCGATGTTATAAGCTAGAGCAGGTGTCTACTGCGTTGATCTGAAGCTATCCTGCAGTCTACGTCTGGGGAAGTAGATGTATTATCATCAAAAAAATAAACCTAAATGTTAAAGGATATTCAGATAGTGATGTTATTTGCATATATATGGTCTAAGTAGACTCTTGTAATGTCCACAGAAGGTGCATAACTGTGGCCGCTATAGCAACAAATATTAAAACGTATAGGGTGTTCCGAAATTTTATCAAAAAAAAATTTATTACAATTTTATCGTAATTTTTTGTAATTTTTGGTAAAAATTTTATCGAAATTTTTTTTCTAAAAACTTTATCGATAACTTTTTTTTTAAATTTTATTGAAAGTTTTTTGTAAATATTTTACATATTTTTTTTAAGTTAGAATGATCCTTCAATCTATATTGCTTTAGAATGATCAGACTAAAGCAAAGGCATTTTGGCTATTGACTGCTTCTGGTTACCAGTAGGGATCCTGTGGGTCTATCGGCTACCTCTCTGTGTATTGCTATCTATAAAGGCCTGTAATACAAATCAAAGCAGAAAAACCCTACCAAATTAAAAACAAACAAAAATCGCGCTTGGCAGGGGGTTATTGATTCCCCGAGATCCGTATGCACTCCATGCGATCTACTGGTCACGGTATAATATTTATTTAAAAAACAAAAAAGGAAAAGAAAATCATTACAACAAAAAAATAAAAACAATGTGAAAAAATATAGGTGTGCGTGGTTTTTTGCCCGCAGCCTGGAATGAAATGATCTAATGTTGCTGAATTGTATTAGCGAAGTTTTTGAAATTATACCTGGCAGATTGGTGGCCTTAAATTTTCTGTATCACTTCTGGGGACGTGTGATACAGAGTTGAATACAACCCGATCACGGACGTATATCGCTTAATCAATGTGAATTATCTGTTGTCGGGTGTAAGGAATGCAGGTTTTTATTGCATGAGGCAACTGAACGGCTACTCCAAGCTGCTACTTCAATATGTTCTGAAATTATGTGCTGCGATAAATTATGTAACATTGATATGGGTCAATAGCCACATAGTCACAGCTGGAAAATTTAATATTTAACAGAGGTTTTGATGTGATACTTATAAAAATTAAGAAAAAGGGAATTTGCTGTGAAACCAGAGTAGCACTGAGTAACGGGGTAATGCGAACGAAGCTCCTAGAATGGCTGAACTCACTAAACCTGAAAAGGTAGAGGGCGGCTACGAATGGTGCTGAAAAAGCCCCGTGGCAAAAAGGACAGTAAGGTGCTTATATATCATACAAGTACCTTAAGCTGGATAAATTCATTAGTGAAAGGTCTTAAAAACTCCAAATATCATCTAGCCAAGATGAAAATCAAAGAAGATGATACTTGCAGACTATGAAACTTGTTAAATGTGGAAGCCATTAGGGAACTAGGCTTTGGAAAAATGAGAGCCACCACTAGAGACTCCGTGATGAGAAAGAAGGCCGACATTCCGACAGTTTATAGCCGACAGACTGAGATCACTAAAGTCAAGAGTATAGGCTGATAAGTTTGCCGTAAATTACAAGTCGGTTGCCTTAGGGATAATAGAAGACAAGGTTACGCCACCCAAATATAAAATTGATATTTTCGGCGAAAATCGTCCTAATGACGTCATGAAACTGTCTACCTATTGGTTAATAATTCTGATTGAGAGTATAACTACGAATTATGAGAGTTTTTAATATATAAAATTATGAGAGTTGATTTAAATTATACAAAATTTAAATAATTTAAATTATATAAAAATTAGGGCTGCTTAATTTTGAATTATACTTATATTTATTTGTACGTATTTATTTGAAGCAAATTGTTGATTACCGGCTTGGTAACCTTACATTTTCCGAACAACGTCATCTAACGGGATAACATGCGTATGGCGTACTCGACAAGATTCTATCATTATTGGGGTGCCTATAATAATTGAGGACAGAAGGTTGTCGAAAAGGAACCCATTAAGGAAGTGGTCTGCTTCGATATTCCCGTTGCATTAAAATTAATATAAAAACAAGTAAAAGTGCAATATTCGGCCGTGCCGAATCTTTTATACCCTTCACCACGGTGATTTTATTTATACAGACATGTACAGCATTATCCATTTCGTTGACTCTTTACATAAATTAAGCTAAGTCGTATGAGAAAAAACTTATTATTCATGCTTTAAAGAAATAGAAGACAGCGGCGACGCAACTAAATGAAAACAAATTCCGTTGGCTACAATTGTCGCCGTGTAGTTAGCTACTTAATGATATTGAAGACGACAGCAACATCGTAAACTCTGACATTTTTGTAGAACTGCACATTTCGCTATTATAAAATTAAATAACCTTTTCAAAAAATTATAAATATTTCCTCCAAAACTTTTTGTTTGTATATGAATTTGTAATTTACAATTTTGTGACATTTTCTTTTGTTGAATAAAATAGAAATTAGCCTAAGTTGACGACAGCCACAACGGTGGTCGTGTGTGTAGTCATGTAGCTTTGCTGGCTTCAAAATAATCGTTTGCGTATAAAAGTGTGTATTTTATTTTTGACTGTTTGTAGTCGGTATCCTGATGTTGTCTATGTTTTAAATGCATCTAGGTTTTTAAACAGAGATCTCATCTATTTAAAAATTAAACGCATTTAAAAAAATATGTTACTCTATATACATACATACATAAATACATATATTCTTAATATTAAAATATATTATGTTACAGCCATGATTTTAATTTTCACATAAATATTGAATTTTTTTTTTTAATTTTTCGAAAATTGTTTGTAAAAATATTTTTTTGAAAATTTTTTATAAAATTTTATTCGAAAAATTTTCTGTGGAAATAACGCTTTGAAAACGGTTTGTAAAGTTTTTTGTAAATATTTAATTTTTTGGAAAATATAAAAAAAATATTTTTTTTAATTTTTCTGTAAAAATATCTTTTTTAAATTGTTTTGTAAGGTTTTTTGTAAATATTTAAAAAAAAATTTATTATTTTTTTTTTTAATTATTATTTTTTTTTAATTTTTTAATTTTATTGAATTTTTTTTTTTTAATTTTAGGACCTTCCTGCAATCTATATTGAGTTAGAATGGTCAGACTAAAGCAAAAAAAATTCTTCATATTGACCCCTTTAACTGCTCCTATTTACCAGTGTATTGCTTTCTAAAAAAGGTCTTTAAATACAAATCAAAGCAGAAAAACCCTCCCAACCTAAAAACAAACTAAAATCGTCCCTCTCAGGGGGTTATTGATCCCCCGAGATCTGTATGCACTCCTTGCGAGCAAAAGAGAATCATTTAAGCCGAAAAAAAAAAATTTAAAAAAAAGGGAAAAATACAAGTGGGCATGGTTTTTGGCCCGCAGCCTCCAAAGGAGTGATCCGATGTTGCTCAATTGCAATCCGAAAGTTTTCGATACTATGCCTGACAGATTGGTGTGCTTAGATTTTTTATATCTCTTCTGGTGCCTTGGCAAATGACATTACTACCCGAACACGGATAAACGGACATCGCTGAATCAACTTTTCTATGTATAAGGATCCAGAGTATATATACTTTGCGGGATCGGAAATGAATATTGTAGAAATTACACACGGAACCTTAAATACTTTTTTTATCGGAGTAGCTTAACTTAACTAGTTGAGGGTCTTAAATATATCTGGTGTTTGGTACAGACTCCAAACGAGATTCAGACTAAACCTGATCCCACTCCAAAAGGCTTTGCAACAAAATTTTGTCACAGTTACTGGGAAAAATATCACTAAACTTGATTCAATTAAGGTACTTTTTTTAATATATTATTAATATATTATTTTATTTTTATTATTTTTATGATTATTATTATTATTATTATTATTATTATTATTATTATTATTATTATTATTATTATTATTATTATTTAAATTTTTTTTTCTATTTATAAAAATAAAATTGATCATGCACAAGCCAATTTTTTTTTTCTTTTACTACTTCTTTACACTTAACACAACAAAACTACAATAAACCGAACTGTCTGTCTCATTAACGTACATATGTATGTAGACTTTAAAAATCCTTTATAAGGCAACGCGCCGAGAATAAAACACCGCGACAAATAAACCGCTATTTATCAACTTGTTGATTAGCTTAACAGCAAACACTTAATACGGCGGACAGACCGAACAGTCAACAATCCACCAGCACTTTAAGTCAGCACTATTTTTTTTTCTATTTTTATTGCAATTTTTTTTTTAATTTAATTTCATTTTTATGTTTGCTAACTAGAGCTTAACAAATTAGTAAACTTATAACAATTTGTTGTTGTTGCTGTTTTAACTTGTTCGAAAAAGCGCCATTGCGTCTATATGAATGAAATGTATTCTATTACACGCATTCGCTCGCCGCTGTAATGAGTTTGCGTGCACCCATTCATTTTTTTTTCTTTTTTTTTTTTTTTTTGTTTCAAACAATTCAAGTGTTGTTTTTTTATTATTAAAAAACGACCTAGTGACACAATTCAACATGTGTTTTTTGTTGTATTTATTTATTTTTTTTTTTTAATTTTGCATGAATATTTGTTGTTGTGATGTTTTTTTTTTGTTTAACAGCTAAAAAAACAAGTTTTTTTTATAAAAAAATAACTTTTTATTGCTTTTTTTTTTTGTTGCAGTTTATACTACATACATACATATGTATGTACATACATACATGTATGTATATTAAAGTAATACGAGTATGGAATTTAAAAAAAAAAAAACATAGATCAGTAAAGTATGAAAAATTCACTTTCAATTGCCAGTGCTCACAAATGTCATATAATACTCTGGAAATATGAAGGGAAACTCTTAAGAAAAACCTTTTAACTTCAAAAAGGTCCATCAATTTTATTGGCATAGAAAGGTTATTTTGGAGAGATGCAATGCTCTATCACATTTGCTGTACAGCGCCCCCCCCCCCTTACCATCAGAATTATTAAGATTTTTGCTATACATACATACATATAATAAAACAGTAACTCATTTTCGACTGTCTGTCTGCTTTTCTTTTGCGTTCGCATCAAGTAAAAACTACTGGATGGATTTTAATAAAATTTTGTAAGGATGTACCCTAGCATCCTGATTCCACTATAGGATACTTTTTCCCCCCAAAAATATCTCATTTCTAAGAGAAAGTGGAGAAAAAAGCAGTGAAAGTGCACAATTTCCGGTATAAAAGTTACTGAAATTTTCGGTTTAAAACTGGGATATTTTAAACACGGTTGCGCACCTTTTATTTTTGAAAGTGTGATAATTTAAACACTATTGCGCAAAAGATGGCGCCAGTGGAATAAAATTTGTATTTGATTTGGATTTTTACTTTGGGGAATTACATTGTTATTAAAATATTTTAAACACGTCCTACAGAGATTTACAATAATTTTTAGAATTTTATCCAAGAATTTTATAAAGAAAATATGTTGTATCTGGATGATTTAACAAAATATTGTGCGGAGGTACCTAAGTTTCCCGATTCCAATATATGATACTTTTTTCCGCAAAAATATCTTATTTTCAAGAGATAATAAAGAGAAAAAGCAGTGAAAGTACGCCGATTTTTTTTACCCATTTAAATGTACTGCATACTTTAAGGCATCTTTTATTTTTGAAAGCGGGATATTTTAAACACAGTTCCGCAACAGATGGCGCTGTTTTAAAATAATAACAAAATATGTATTACTTAAGCCACTTACACACTATTATACTGAGTATTAAGACTTGTCAAAAACTTAAATCTAATGAGAAAGTCTGATAGTGTGAAAGCAATATGTTATCAAAATGTTAAATAACACGGAAAGAAATTTAACATCTAACGATAACATTTTTCATTTTATCAGGGTTGTGTTTTTTTAAAGCAAATAAACCAAGCTGAGTGAGTCGCAGCCGATAGTTCGTCGCCGCCGTCGATGATATATTTTCTTTGTCCTGCACCTATTCTAAATTGGCATCAGTCTTATCGTCTACGGATGTACTTTGTTTTTGCCATGTTTTTATTTTCACTTTGTGGAACTACAATGTTATTAAAATATTGGCTGACTTCCAAAATGTCAATTGCTTTGTCTTCGAACAAAGTATAGGGTTTCATAACGCCGCAGTACAAAACTGCGACAAAGTATATCCTTTCAAAACGCCGTCGACAAGTATTAGTAACGCAGTAAACAAGCAATCACAGCATCAGTTTTAAAGTTGATGCATTGTTTCGAAACAAACTTTCTAGTGATACGTTTTGGAAGTCAGCCATTTTAAACACCTCTTACAGAGCTTTACAATAATTGTTAGAATTTTTTATAAATTTTATAATTTTATAATATAAAGTAAATACATAAATCATAACTGAAGCACTATAAAAGTGAGATTCTTACAATTTGATGGAATACTTTCAAAGCAAAATCGAGTAAAATATTGTCAGGACGCCCGCGACATGGCGGCCACAGCTAATCTATACACATTATAAAACTGTAACTCATTTCCTGTCTATCTGTCTGTCTTTCTGTCTACGTTTGCATCACGTAAAGACTACTGGATGGATTTTAACAAAATTTTGTGAGGAGGTACCTTAGTATCCTGACTCTACTTGTAGGGTTAAGAGGACTAGTCGTTAACAGCTCCCCTAATCCACGCCAGGTCGTTACGTACTTGATATGCGAACTCTGGATAGCGGTCGACCTCCAGTTTCAATGCAGACTTACCCATGCATAAGGAGCTCTGTGTGGTTGGACAACATTTTCCCCAATAATGGCATAGGGAAGAATTTAGAAGGAATGGACAGGAACGCCTCACAAGGGGTGAATCTCTAAAGGTTATCCTATGGCGTCGAACCGGGATATTTTTATAGGGATGGACAAGGAGCCTCGTTAGTGGTGGAGACATTAATCCTTTTAGGATCTCCGGTTTTCACTGACCAACGGAGGATATCGAAAGAGAATGACAAAGAAACCTCGCAAGGGGTGTACTGGTCAGTCTACGAAGATACTCCTGCGTCTAAGGAGTTAAATGTGGATGAATTGAACGAACCTGGCCCTGTAGGCTTAGGTAAATCCTTTTCGAAAGCAGGCTCACCTCAAAACGTTCCTTCAACGACGAATCGGAGTCTATTCAGCTCAAGCCTAAAAGTGAGAGGCAGAGAAGAGGAGACGGGGAAAGGAAAGAGGCTGAGACGGCAGCGCACATTGTGTGTGAATGTCCAGCACTGGCTAGCATAAGACTCAGGACCACTGGTAGAAGCCTGTTAAATGCGGATGCCATGGGGAACCTGAGCCTTTAACAAATGCTAGCCATTACTAGAGACTACGTGATGAGAAAGAAGGCCGAAAGTTACCAGTCGACAGTCTGAAATCACTAAAATCAAGATTAAAGGCTGGTTGTAGCACGTGACTCAATATAAGTAGGTTGCCGTAAATTACATTTCGGTTGCCTGTAATCATAGAGGACGGAAGGGGATCGAAAAGGGACCCATTATGGAAGTGGTCGGCTTCAATATTTCCCCTACATTAATAATAATAGATCCTGATTCCAATATAGGATACTTTTTTCCGAAAAAATATCTTATTTCCAAGAGAAAGTGGCGAAAAAGCAGTTAAAGTACGCCGTTTTTTTTACCGATTTAAAGGTACTGCATACTTTAAGGCATCTTTTATTTTTAAAAGCGCGATATTTTAAAACCGTTGCGCAACAGATGGTGCCATTTTAAGATAATTGAAAGCGGAATATATTTTAAAAACGGTTGCGCAACAGATGGCGCTGTTTTAAAAAACATAATGACAAAATATGAATTACTTACAGCCAAATAGCCAATTGAATAAAATTTGTATTTTTAATTTGTGGAATTACATTGTTATTAAAATATTTTAAAAACCTTTTACGAAGCTGGACAATAATTTTTAGAATATTAGAATTTTATACATATAAATTTTAGAATTTTATCCAGGAATGGATACCCTGATATAAAGTAAATACGTAAGAGTCTTAATATTTGATTGTGTGGATTACTTTAAAAGCAAAATCGAGCAAAATATTGTCAGGATGCACACAATGTGTGTGGGGCCACAGCTAGTTGTTATGATAATAAAGCAAACCCAAACAATATTTTATTTAAAACTAGCTGACCCGGTCCGCGTTGCTGGCCCTAAGCAAACATTAGTGTTGTATTCAGCGATGCCAACTTAACTCTTTTCGCGCTATTTTTAGCTCTATTTGACTACCTCTAACGCGAAAATTTTCCCTTTAGCACTTTTTCAGAAGAAAGAGCAATTTTCTGTGGCGCCACCTGTCGAAAATGTACCCCACCAACTTAGGAACCTCCGTCGGCTCATGCGCAGCAATTTTGCTAAAGATCATACCATCATCAAATGCACAGCTTACGATTTAATTAATTTTGAGTAATTTTCAGTGGCACCACCTGTCAGAAATTAATCGCACCAACTTAGGAACCTCCGTCGGCTCATGCGCAGCAATTTTGCTAAAGATCATACCATCATCAAATGCACAGCTTACGATTTAATTAATTTTGAGTAATTTTCCGTAGCGCCACCTATCGGAAGTTAATCGAACCAACTTAGATACCTTCGCCGGCTCATAGGCAATAACTTTGTCTTAAGATCATAACATGATCAGATGCACAGTTTACGATTCTATAAAGGACATACAGACAAACATTCATTTTTATATATATAGAAGATAAAATAAATGTTTGGGTGAAGATGAACCACACGCAGGGGGATTATTATAAAAAAATTGCGATCATAAAAATGATCAAGATCTGTGTAATTTTGTGCAAAAATAAATCAGCCGCCATATTTAGATTATTATTTGATCCAAGAAGATTTGCGACGACGATAAACACTTTGTTTGGGTTGGGTGGCAAGTCCAATTTTTGGTCGGCTTGGTCCTTTTAAATGTTTTATTCTCTTTGCATTGTGAACTTTGTACTTTTACACGCTGTTTTTTATTTATTTTTTGTGTTTTCATTGGCAACCAGTTTAATTTAATTTAATTTTTTTTTTCAGAAATCTACAAAATTTAATTCTCTAGGCCAAGATTTAGCAACACAGTACTGAAAAAACTAGTTTTTATTGCAAAAAAAAAAACAAACAAACGCTTAGTGAGTATTGATGCCAAACTTAAGCATTAGAGTTTTGGCTAAAATCAGTCGAAACAAAAGCAAACAACAAAACTTTCGAACCAGACAGACAAAGGAGAAATATTTAAATTGAAAACCATATACTGGAGTGATTGCTTTTTAATTTCTATTTTAATATTTTACCTTAATAATACTTTGTTACAGGTACATTTTAAATACTTTTTTAATATTTTTCTTAAAGCTTTACACCTTTTTTTTTCTTTCTTCTTTACACTTGCTTCTTCTTTTAAAATTGCTTGCTTTGCAAAAATTTTAATTAAATTTTAACGCTTTTCAAATTTAAATGGTCGTTTATTTGTAATGGTCCATAACACCAAAATTAAATAATTAAACACAAAACACACGTTTCTTGAAGTGAACAAATACAATCAACGGCGTATTGCTTTTGCTTTGCTTTTTTGGTTTTTTTTTTCGTTTTGTTAACTTTTATTTTTTTTTTTTTTTTTTGTGTTAATGTTTCACCGCTCAGCACACGATCACTACTGTTCGTTAAGTAAATTATTTAAGAGTGTTTTAAGCTGTCCTAATCCAATCTCATTTATTACACCGCAAAAAAAGTTTGCAGAACTGCTATAAAAACGCAACAAACGCTTGAAAATACTAGGATGGTTTTAGATAACTCTTGATTTAAAAAAAAATGTTTAGGAAACTCTGTATATATATTTGGAAGTTAAGAAAATAAATGGTTGCCAGATTGTTATTAAGCAAAAGAGTTCCTAGCTATCCGGTACATACATAGCTATAGATCGGGCTACAGATCCTGGAGGAGCCGAAAAGCAATAATTTATAAAAGTGAGAAATTTTCAAGGCCCAACTCTCTCCGAATTTACTTTTAACTTTTCGAGTGCGATACCCTTAAAAAAAAAAGAAACAAGTAAAAGTGCAATATTCGGCAGTGCCGAATCTTCTATACCCTTCACCACGGTAAATTTATTTATACAGACATGTACAGCATTATCCATACATAAATTAAAATAAGTCATATGAAAAAAAAACTTATTATTCCTGCTTTAAAGAAATAGAAGACAGCGGCGACGCAGCTAAATGAAAACAAATTCCGTTGGCTACAATTGTCGCCGTGTCGTTAGCTACTTAATGATATTGAAGACGACAGCTACATCGTAAACTCTGACATTTTTGTAGAACTGCGTATTTCGTTTTTATAAAATTAAATAACCTTTTCAAAAAATTATAAATATTTCCTCCAAAACTTTTTGTTTGTATATGAATTTGTAATTTACAATTTTGTGACATTGTCTTTTGTTGAATAAAATAGAAATTAGCCTAAGTTGACGACAGCTACAACGGTGGTCGTGTGTGTAGCCATGTAGCTTTGCTGGCTTCAAAATAATCGTTTGCCTATAAAAGTGTGTATTTTATTTTTGACAGTTTGTAGTCGGTATCCTGATGTTGTCTATGTGTTAAATACATCTAAGTTTTAAAACTGAGATCTCATCTATTTAAAAATTTAACGCATTTAAAAAAATATTTTACTCTACATACATACATACATACATACATACATACATACATACATACATACATACATACATACATACATACATACATACATACATACATACATACATACATACATACATACATACATACATACATACATACATACATACATACATACATACATACATACATACATACATACATACATACATACATACATACATACATACATACATACATATATTCTTAATATTAAAATATATTATGTTACAATATATATTATGTTATTATGTCATGATTTTCATTTTCACAGAAATATTTAAATTTTTTTTTTAATTTTTGGTAAAAATATTTTTTTTGTAAAATTTTATTCCAAAATTTTTCTGTGGAAATATCATTTTGAAAACGGTTTGTAAAGTTTTTTGTAAATGTTAAAAAAAAAATTAAATTTTTTGGAAAATTTTTTAAAAAATTTTTTTTGAAAATTTTTCTGCAAAAATATCTTTTTGAAAATGTTTTGTAAGATTTTTTTAATTATTAAAAAAAAATTAATTTTAATATTAAAAGTTTAGTTTTATGAAAATTTTTTGAAATTTTTTTTTTAATTTTTCTGTAAAAATATCTTTTTGAAAATAATTTGTAAGGTTTTTTGTAATTTACAAAAAAATATTTTTAATTTTAATATTAAAAAAAGAAAATTTAATATTAAAATTTAAATTAAAAAAAAAAAATAATTTTTTTTTTTTAATTTAATTTTTTTTTAATTTTATTGAATTTTTTTAGGACCTTCCTGCAATCTATATTGAATTAGAATGGTCAGACTAAAGAAAAAAAACCTTAAAAAAATCCCTCATATTGACCCCATATGTGCCTTTTAACTGCTCCTATTTACCAGTGAGTAACCTGTGGATCCATTGGCTACCTCTATGTGTAATGCTTTCTATAAAGTTCTTTAATACAAGTCAAAGCAGAAAAACCCTACCAACCTAAAAACAAACAAAAATCGCCCCTCGCAGGGGGTATTGATCCCTCGAGAACTGTATGCAATTCTTGCGATCTACCTATCGCGTTGTAATATTTATTTGACAAAAAAAAAACAAAAGAGAATTAATGATAAAAATAAAAAAAACAACGTGAAAAAATATAGGTGGGCGTGGTTTTTAGCTCGCAGCCTCCAAAGGAATAATCTGATGTTGCTGAATTGCAATTGCAAAATTTTTGAAACTATACCTGCCAGATTGGTGGGCTTAAATCTTCTGTACCTCGTCTGGTGCCTTGGCAAATGACATTTCAACCCGAACACGGACAGACGGACATCCCCTAAACAACTTTCCTATGTATAATATTGTAGAAATTACACTCGGAATGACAAACTTATAATTATATACCCTTTTCCACCTATGGTGAAGGGTATATCGTAATTATTGTCTCTATAAACTAGGCCTTAATATGATTGATTTAAACAACAGACAACTTAGTTGCAAATATTTTGATAACCCCTAATTTTTGTTAATTTAAACTTTCATAAACTAAAGTTCTCTCAGTGTATATTTATACTAGAAATGTTACTCTTAATAGTTTTTTTTTTTTAATCAATCATATACATATTCATAAATATCTTTAAAGCACATAACGCTTTGCCGTCCATTGACTTATTCTGCCTCATAGCGGGTCGTCCAAATACAAGTATATTTAAAAAAAATTAAATGTTAAGTTTAATTCACTTAATTTCTTTTAGTGTATTATGGCTTTATTAGAAATAACAAATTTTCCAAAACTATTTGGTTCTATCTTACGAATGGTTCCGACAATATTAACCTTAACGATCGTTTTTGAATTATTCGCATAGCATCGGTCTTTAAAGGCACCCCATAAAAAAGTTTAAAGGAGCGAAATTGCAGCTCCAAAGCGGACAATTGAAATCGCCAAGATGTCTAGTAACACAATTACAGAATTTAGTTAGCAAGATACCTATTTGACTGTGTGACATGGTGTGATAGTCCAAGTTCATATCTTCAATTTTAGACTATAAAATGTCCGTTGTAATGGCTCTGTGACGCTCGCCGTTTAGTGAAATGGCGTTTCCAGCAGAAATTTCGAAAAAAAAATGGGCCAATGACGAACCATACTTTTAAAATATATAACGGGTGCTTAAATTTTAAGGGGCCGATGTTGATTTTGAATAAAACACAAATTATTTAGAAAATTATTTTCATTTCTTTTTATTTTTGATAATATTGGTATGTATCAATCATGTATGGAACAAAATATCGGCCAAATGGCCGCCGCGACCTCGGCGGCACACCTCCATGCGATGCTCCAAATTTTCGATGACGCTGAGACATAATTGAGGTTCTATGCCGTTGTTAATGTGTTGAATTATCTCATCCTTTAGCTCTTGAATTTTTGCTGGCTTATCGACGTACACAATTTCTGTCAAATAACCCCAAAGAAAGAAGTCCAACGGTGTCAAATCACATTATCTTGGCGGCCAATTGACATCGCCACCACGTGAGATAAAACAGCCATTGAATTTGTCGCGCAAAAGAGCCATTGTTTCGTTAACTGTGTGGCACCGTCCTGCTGAAAACACATATCGTCCACATCTATATCTTCCAATTCGGATTATAAAAGTTCGTTATCATCTCACAATAGCGAACACCATTCACAGTAACTGCCTGACCTGCCTCATTTTGGAAAAAATACGGCCCGATGATGCCGCCAGCCCATAAACCGCTCCAAACAGGCACTCTTTGCGGGTGCATTGGTTTTTCGACAATCACTCTTGGATTATCCTTCGCCCAAATGCGGCAATTCTGCTTATTGACGAATCCACTGAGGTGAAAATGTGCCTCATCACTGAAAACGATTTTCTTCGAAAATTGAGCATCCAACGTTGCCATTTCTTACCACCATTTTTACCATTGCTCGATTGTGTATCTTTCCATGGTTCAAATTGAGTTAGTCTGAGATTGATAAATGCCAAATTAAATGCAAAAAAAAACCTGACGTTTAGTTGTAGTTCACATTCAACATCGGCCCTTAAAATTTAACCATCCTATACTAAACTGTCACAGATGGTATGGTAGCAATTTCAAAAAATGATTGGCAGGACCATTCTCATACCCCTTGTCTAGGAGTTGGAGAATATCTTAACTCCTGAAACGCTATTGGTGCCTCTGTTGAGAGTGCAATAGCACACCGGAATAAATCGCCATTTCTGCGATTTAGGTCCAAACTACAGCCACCACCTAAGTCCTCAAAGAGCCTCACCAATAACCGGTCAAAGAGATTTGGAGATATTTGGAGAATTGGACTTCCGATTCTCGTTTGGTTCCTAGTCAGACCTCGAAGGTGCTTATGTTTCAGTTTTAGGCCCCCCTAGCCTCGGGAACTGGTGCTCCATAATCCCCGAAAGCACTGGTGTTAGGATGTGTTAGAAGTCAACAAAGCAATAAATGCCGCGAGGGGACTAAACTTGACAGTGACATGCAGGTTTTCTTATCCCCAAATGTGGAAATTTGTGGTTGACACATGAAGCAGCCTAAAGGAGAATGCGCCTGATGTCCTGACTTTGTTTGCAATATATACCAACGGTTAATGCCGTAAAGCGTAAGCGACTTATTTTGTTTCACGGAGATATGATACTTGCTGAAAAAAAAATATTTTGGACAGCAATAATCGATCAGTTTCAAAATAACATTTGATTTAAAAAGATACTTGTATTTGGACCTTTCCACGCTATATATTTAATTCAGCTCCACTTTCTTATTAAAGCTTTTGCTAGTTTTACAAACAAATAAACACATGCTTGTAGATCTGAGTATGTAAATTAAATTTATGTATGATTCTTTTGTATTCATATCCACTGTGAACAAGTGTCAGTTGTAAATAAAAATTTTCACACGACTTTTGGCCAAGTAACAGCAATTGTGACGAAGACCCAGCGTCGTCCACACATCCAGTATTTATTTGTTATATTTTAATAAATTGTACACGAGCTCAATGTATGATGAGGGTAGATAGCGACATAAGTACATATTTACATACAATGTCAATGCAACATTGAGTGTTTGTCATATGCGACGTCTTTTAAGAAGTATAAAAGTTGCAAAATCTTCCAAAAAAAATTAAAGCCCAAAGAATATTAATAACAATTTTTAATCAAAATTCTTTGTCTCCTTTTATAAGTTTATAAATAATATTGTTTGCGAAACGTAAGGAGAAAAAATAATTCTCCAATTTCAATTATCTAGAATTGTTCATATTGGCTGGCGTCGAATAGGAACCCACTTAGTAGTGGTCTGCTTCGTTATTCCCCCTACAATAATAATAATAATATTGGCTGGCAATCGCTCTAATTTATCAATATGAACTATAAAATATCGGGTGCTTAAATTTTAAGGGCCGATGTTGAATGTGAACCACACCTAAACGTCAAGTTTTTTCTCTGCATTTAATTTGACATTTCTCATTTTCAGACTAACTCAATTTGAACCATGGAAAGATACACAATCGAGCAACGCGTTAAAGTTATTCAGGCTTATTATGAAAATGGGCATTCAAATCAAAATGCATATCGTGCACTTTGTGATGTCTTCGGTCAATTTAATCGTCCAAATGTGCGGACAATCGGAAAAATCGTGCAAAAATTTGAGGAAACCGGGGGTCTGTAGGAGATGTAAAAAACACCAGTAAATGCTCGTACAGCTCGTACTAGAGAAAATATTGGTGCTGTTCGTGATAGTGTGGCTGAAGAGACGTCCACCTCAACTCGTCGTGGTGCCCAACAATTGCATCTCTCTCCCTCGTCGTTGAAGAACATTATGCATAAAGACTTGCATTTTTACACGCTTACAAGGTGCAATTGCCTCAAAAACTAAAGCCTCTTGATCATTCCAAACGACTTCAATGGTCAGATGGCAACATTGGATGATCAATTTTCGAAGAAAATCATCTTCAGTGATGAGGCACATTTTCACATGAGTGGATTCATCAATAAGCACAATTGCCACATTTGGGCGAATGATAATCCAAGAGTGATTGTCCAAAAACCAATGCACCCATAAAGAGTGGCTGTAGTTGGGGTTTATGGGCTGGTGGCATCATCGGGCCGTATTTTTTCCAAAATAAGGCCTGTCAGGCAGTTACTGTGAATGGTGTTCGCTATAGTGAGATGATAACGAACTTCCCGAATTGGAAGATATGGATGTGGACGATATGTGGTTTCAACAGCTCTCTGTGCACACAGCTCTCTTGCGCGACAAATTCAATGGCCGTGTTATCTCACGTGGTGGCGATGTCAATTGGCCGCCAAGATCATGCGATTTAACACCGTTGGACTTCTTTCTTTGGGGTTATTTGATAGAAAAGATGTACGTCGATAAGCCAGCAAAAATTCAAGAGCTAAAGGATGAGATAATTCGGCGCATTAACGGCGTAAAACCTGAATTAGGCATAGGATGGAGGTGTGCCGCCGAGGTCGCGGCGGCCATTTGGCCGATATTTTGTTCTATACATACTTGAAACATACCAATATTATCAAAATAAAAAGAAATGCCAATAATTTCCTAAATAATTTGTGTTTTATTCAAAATCAACGTCGACCCCTAAAATTTAACCACCCGTTATAATAAAGAATACGAGAAATGTATTGGCTGTTTTAATTAAGTTTCATAAATGATGTGTGAAAATCGCTGAGTATTTATAAAATGAAATTAATAAATCAATAATTAACTAATTAGATTGCAAACGTAATTTATTATAAACTAGCTATCCCCGGTGCGCTTCGCTACACCCAACACAAAAAATACAATAAACACTTGAAAGAAAAATATTTCCAACTTTTAAATCGAAAACGAATGCTATTCTTACGACAAAACCATCCAATCTGTTTTTTGATTGGCTATTCTTATAAACACGATAGGACATATTTGCTTTGTATGGGAGGTACCACCTCCACTTTCCTAATCCAGTCAGCATTTTACTAGACTATGTAAATCAGTATGAGGGTTACTTGTGCAAAGTTTCAAGACTCTACCTATTGTGGTTCGCCAGAACACGATAAAAACTATTCACTTTGTATGGGAGGTACCACGCCCAGCATAGGAGATACTCGTGCAAAGCTTCAAGGCTTTATCTGTTGTAGTTCGCCAGAAACACGATAATAATTTTTAACTTTGTCGAATATAAAAAAATAACTACCCTATTTTACCAACCGTATATCTAATAAAAAACTGTAAAAATTTCAGTTTTTGACTTCGTATTTAAATGCAAATTTATGTAGTTAATTTTCATTTAATTTTAATTTGTACTTAAATACAGTTTCAGTTTTTCAGTCTTATTTAAATGTTCCTACTTAATAGTGGTAAAAATATGGTAGCACCACAAAATATCAAAACAATTGGAGATAATTTTGGAGTCGTAAAGTAGCTTTGGATTGAGGAACACGTTCGCGCGTCATTATCATTATCGTTTAAGGTCAATCAGGCCGTCCTTGTTGCTCGGTCTTCAAGTGGTTTGCGTCTCTCTCGCACTGGCTGATTGGCTTTCACGGTTAGCTGTACCGTGGTACAGTTAATTTGTGTTTGCATCAATCAGCCACGTGTAATCGCTTGGGTTATCGTGTATAACCTAAATTGTTTGCATAAATTGAAAATCGACATCGAAATCAAGAAACAACATGAAAAATTAATAAATAAATTAGAGAAAAAGATTTACATACATTTGACAAAAGGAATAAAATAAGGATTGCAACAAACAAAGGAAACAAATAAATAAAAACTACATATGACCAGAAAAAATCTACAATAGAAAAAACTAAAATAAACAAAACATTGGTTTCAACCTAACCGTCGTTTCTGGACAAGACCAAAAGCTGCAAATAAGAACCTAGTGCTTACGGCAGCTTTTTACCATTTGGCACCAACATTGTTGCTCTCTATGAGCAACAATCCAGAAGAAGAAGAAGGAGATAATTTTGCAGAAAACAGCTGTTTAACAAAAAAAAGTTCATTATTTTTGCAGGCAAGAAATACAAAAAACATAAAAATGCTTAAAATGTACTCAAAAACAGCAAAATTGTTGAAATTCATGTAATATTAATATTTATATAGAAAGGAATCAATATATTTTAATTAATTTATGTAAAACTAGCAGTGCCCGCAACGTCGTGGGCGTTCTGACAATATTTTGCTTAATTTTGCTTTAAAAGTATTCCACACCAATTGAAAGACTCTTACTTTTATAGTGCTTCAGTTATGGTTTGTGTATTTACTTTATATAAAGGTATCCATTCCTGGATAAAATTCTAAAATTTATAAAAAAAATTCTAAAATTCAAAAAATTATTGTAAACTTCTATAAGATATTTTAATACGAATGTAATTCCACAAAGTAAAAATACAAATTTTATTCAACTTACGCCATCTGTTGCAGTAGTTTCTTAAAGTATCCCATTTTCAAAAACAAAAAGGTGAGTTGAAAAAATAACCGTGTTGAAAAATCCTAGTTTTAAACCGAAAATATCACTACCTTGAAACCGGAAATTGCGTTTTTCACAGCTTTTTCTCCACTTTCTCTTGGAAATAAGATATTTTTTCGGAAAAAACGTATCCTATATTGGGATCAGTATACTAAGGTACCTCCTCACAAAATTTTGTTAAAATCCATCCAGTAGTTTTTACGTGTTGCGAACACAGATGAAAAGCAGACAGACAGACGGAAATAAGATACTGTTTTATTATATGTATAGATAGATAATAAAAATACTGCCAATGGCCACACATTTTGTCATTCATGGACAAAATCAAGCTGTTAAAAACATATGGTTATGTATAAAACTTAAATAGACTTTAAATGCACAAGAGTGTATATAACATAAAATCAACTTAGTAGTGTCAATATTATCAATATTTGATGCAAAAAAAAATATTCTCGTACATCCCATTAATCCTGACAACAACATCCTGTAGGAATTACTAATGCGTCTGACAATTTTTTTGGTTTTATTTCTAGTAAACTTAAAATACTATCAAATTGCTTGTACTTCCTCTTTAAAGTTTCTACAGACAAGCGTATAAAGACCACAACGCCAAAAAATGACAGACACATTTTATTATTATCAAGTTATTGTTGTCAATTTCAAGAGCTGTGCTGAATTCGAGGTTGCTTTAACGGTATAAATTTGCAAATTTTTAATTATTACAAATCGTCAAAATTAGGGTATAAATCGTCCCATCGTCACCATGTAATTTCTTTGGACCCAAAATCGTCCAAATGACGATAAATCGTCAAATCTGGCAGCTATGCACACCATCAAGTTAGCATGGTTATTTTTAGACTTTTTACATTATCAAGCAAGACATATTGAACAAGGTGATAGTGTAAGGGAGAGGAAATTTCAGCAAAATTTTTTTTTAATTTTTTTTATATTGATTTTGACAGTAATATCTATTTTATTCTCTCTTAAAATACCTGATTAATGTCAAACTCCATATAAAAAATTAAAAAAATTTCTCTTTAATATTAGCTCCGCCTTGTGCAGTCACCTGGTTAAATATGCCTTGTTATCAAGTATTTTTATTTGATCATGCATTCACATATGTAGGTATGCACTTTAGTTTTTCACCAATAACTGCACTTTTATTTATTTACCTTTTTACATAATAATTAAGCATGAATATTTTTACATACATATGTATGTACATAGTTTAGATATTTGGATCTTCATCTTCTACTTGCACTTTTATTGCCATACAAAGAACTTTCATGATTTAACACAGCGGCAATAATAACAACAACGAACGCAAACCGGATTGACAAGAACTTAAGCTTTAACTTTTTACTTTTTTTACTTTAAACTTAGAAACTACTGATCATATGTATGGATATATGTATATACATACATACATATGTATTTTATTATTAAATAACTAAAACATAACTTTATTTATCATTTAACATTTTAACTATAGTTTTACATTAACTTTGTACTTTTCAGGTCCTAACAATTGTTAAGTCTTTAAAATTCACCGCGAACCGTTATCATTGAAAAAAGTAACTGAATAACAACATAATGGAAAACATAAACCAGTACCTATAGGCAAAAAAAGAGATGGTTAAATGGAAAGAGATGCCAAAGTGGGAGTAAAAGAGAAAATAAAGTGTTTAAAAGTAAATAAAGACTGCATTTAAAAAAAACAACATTGTGGCATTATTTTATTATTATAAAGTATTATCATAGTTTTAATAAAAAAAACTCTGTGTAAAATAACTGTGGATTGACATATATATCATGTACATGCATATGGATATGCTGGAAAAATGTCAAAGTTGTTGTAGTTGTAGCCATAGTGCTCTCACCCTGGAAAATCAATTCACCTTAACTAAAGCCTAGTACTCTGTTCGAATTTGTGGAAAATGCTGAGCAACATCTATTATTTCACAACGAAAATTTGACATTTAAAATGTGGTGTCTATAGTATTCACAAGAAAAATTTGACATTTAAAAATTGGTGTCTATCTGGCGATTTGAAAGAATTTTACGATTTTATTGTTTTTAAGTATACCACATTGCTTTAGAAATGTTAACAAAAGCCAAGCGATCAGCTGTTCTTTGAAAAATTCCACATGAAATAATGCCGCTTTGTCGCAATTTACATAGGACAGAAACAGGGCAGACATTTTTTGAATTCTCTTTTGCTCTTGCTTAAACAATTTACATTGGACATAAACAAGACAGACAGATTTTTGCACATTTTATTTTCTGTGTTATATTCTTTACATGTTTGTGTGTTTCAAAATATCTGTGTGTTTAATATAAACTCATTAAAATGAGGCCGACTTGAGAAATATAAAGTGAAGCAACAAAGAAAAAAGCGAAAAGCAGAAAAGAGAAACGAAAAAATGTCCAGTACACTAGTCATGAAATACACACTCTACCTCTTCAACCCCTTGCCTACAAATCTCGTCTGTCTGCCCATTTTTCTGTCTAATGTAAATTGCGACTTTGCTTTATTTCACAGCTTTGATAAAATGTCATCATGAAATGTTGCCTGAAACATTTCAATGTTTTTCCACAGCAAAAACAGAGTACTACTTCTGCAACATTTTTTTATGACTTTTTCATAGAAATTTTTTATGTATGTAATTTGACAGCATTCCGCATGAAAAACTGAACAGAGTATCAGGCTTATCTCGCGATTTGGAAGAATTTTACGATGTTATTGCTTTTAAATATATCACATTGTTTTAAAAAATTTACAAAAAAAAATCCACATGAAATAATGCCCATTTGCTTTATTTCACAGCTTTGATAAAATGTTGCCAGAAACATTTCAATGTTTTTCCACAGTAAAAACAGAGCACTACTTCTGCAACATTTGTTCATGACTTTTTCATACAAATTTTTTATGTATGTAGTTTGACAGTATTCCGCATGAAAAACTGAACAGAGTACTGGGCTTTAAAATAAAGAAAATCCAGTGTTCGAGAATTTACTGAACATTTTTTTTTGTATATTGTACACACACGCAGAAACGATATATATTTTTTTATCCTTTGTGTATTTTTACACAACCCGAATACAATACATAACGAGTTTTTAACGCAAGCAAAACAGTACAATTGTAGTAGATGTGTTCTACATTATGTTTTAGCGTACTGTAGAGTTTTTTGTCTGCATATGTTAAGTCCCGTTCCACACTTGCAATTTTTGTTTCTGCAACAAATGTATTTGTTGTTGGGAGAGGAAATAAAAATAGAGTGAGCAGCAGAGTTTCATGTACACGGAAACTCTCTGTTGTTGTTGTTTGCTCTTTTCGTCATGAGAATGACTGTATAAAAGTATACAATCGTCAGAAACACAATTTTTAAAGTATGGACACGAATGCAACTTTAAAAGAGAATTTAAAAAATGTGTCAGAAACAAAAATTGCAAGTGTGGAACGGGACTACGCAGTTAAACATAAAAATCCAAACGAATACTAATAGTAAATGCACAAACTAGACATTAAGAATAATGTGTTGAACCGAACACAACAATGTTTGTTATTTGTGCACGAAAAACAAAACACAATTAAATGTTTTGATCTTTAGTTTTGATG
Source organism: Phasia obesa (assembly GCA_949628195.1). NCBI lineage: Eukaryota > Metazoa > Arthropoda > Insecta > Diptera > Tachinidae > Phasia > Phasia obesa. The sequence continues at coordinate 7,980,474 of OX451218.1, forward strand.
TTCAGTACAGTATTATCGGTGTGTAGAAAGATCACAAGCTGAATAACAGTTCTTTTTTTGTATTTGCTGCACAAACACTATTTGCGCTGAGTTACATTATGCATCTTTTGTCGCTGCAATTCTTTATTAGTAGGCGAAAGGGGAGATAGGAATTAAAAAGGGTAAACATATGCATGTACTCTTGAAATTCGTTTTGACCTCTCATTCGTAGTTTTAATTTTGAAGATTAAAATGTAAGCAAATTTATACATCCATATAAATTGCTGCAATAAAAATTGCACGATATAAACCCAAACGCAATACTAAAGAAGAAACGAGAAAGATTGCAGTGACAAAAATTCGGCACTTTGCGTTTGTGATTATCAATAAAAAATAATTAATCATACAGAAGTAGGTGGTTTCAGGATTTTGTCATCTTACAAGCGATTGAAAATAACACCCGAAAAAAGTTAAATTATCGCAAAACTTGCTTTATTTTAAAAGAACTCTTTTCTTTCATCCTTAAATAGTTTATTAAATATGCTTTTTTAAAAATTAAATAAATCTCATAAGTATTAAGATTAAGGTTTTTAGGTGCTATAGTTATCGAAAATTATAGTCTCTTTATTTTTCTCCAAGATACATTTAAATGAATATTTATTTGTTTAATTTTTTATGAAATACTAATAAAATTCATAATATATAAATTATATAGTGTTATAAAATAATTTTTATATAATTTTAATTATGGAATATAAACAAAAATCATTCTATATAAAATTAATACTTGGGATATTCGGAATGCAACTCTGCATGTATAGTACATTTAAATACAACCGGGTAAGAATAATTGACAGCTTACCCAACGAAAACAACACACACATACACGCATTTTGACAAAGAAAAACAGAATTTTTTGCATTAACTTGAGAAAATTTTACTTTTTTGCGAGTATTTGCTTAAAAATCCAGAAGATTTATTTATATTGAAATATAAAATACAAAAAATACATTAACTATGCCAAAACCAAGAGGTGGACAACGTCAACAATATAACAGTGGTGGAAGCAGTGGTTCACGTTTTCAAGCCTTGAATGATTATCAAAATGGTGGGAACCGTGACTTTTTTTTGTTAATATTTAGTAGCATTGCGAAATATTTTTTTAAATATCAAACTAATCTTTTCTATAATTTTTTTAAGACCATGACGATAGAGACAATGGTGGCCGTAAGAAGGAACGTAATACCACCAGAAGAGTTAGTTTTAAACCTTCGGCTTTTCAAAACAAGGGCAGCATTAGTTCACGTCTGGCTGAAATGGCCCTACGTAGGCTAGAAGACGATGAAGATATGGATGGTTTAGTAGTAAATACATGGGTAAGATACAATTATAAAGTTTACTTGAAAAGGGGTTTATTACTTTAATAAAATTTTTTGCAGCATGATGACCGCAGTGCTTCCCGCAGAAAGGGTTCACCCATACCCAAAGGTAAATTTGGCCAGTCTCGTAAATTAGCACCTAGTCAATTTGGATGGTATCAAGTGTCGGTAAGTGAAAAACAAATTTATTTCTATAATCACTTGAGGATAGGTAATTGCAATTTATTCTAAATTGTTCAACACAAAAATAAAGCTGTCAAAGTTATTATTTACCGGCAACTATAAAATTTTATAAATTTTACCTCACACTTCTGCGCGCCTGGTGGCGATGTTGGCAGCCCCAACACCAGGATCGGACGCTATGGTCTAATAAACCGTACGCCTTAAACACAAACCTTATTAATGAAACCAACTGGCCCTATACTCCGCCGAGGAGTGAAAGGAACTTATATATATAAAATTTTGGACTTATACTGCTTTTTAGCAAAAAAAAAAAAAAAAATGATAGTCTAGAGACCTTAAGTTACTCTCTACTAACAGGTTATTAAAAATATGTTTTAATCAGATTCATAATTTTAAAATTTCCATCCTTTTTATTAGCTTTAACACATGTTGTTATAATTAATACACTGAAATTGGTAGTTTTTATGTCCATTTCGTTGATAGCTTAAATCAGCTCTACAACCACTTTACTCAGGATAACCAGTAATTTAAGTGAAATATAAAAACAAAAGAGATATTTCACAAATTGAGCGTTCAGCAGAAGATACCTATAACACACATAAAATAAATCCAATAATTGTTTAAAAAAAAGTTTTAATTTATTTTATTTTGTTGAATATGTACTTTGATCTTTCAAAAATACATTACAATTAATTTTTAAAAATCAGTGAGGACATGGATACTTCTGATATGCATCAAAATCAATCAAAAACTTAAATTTCGGAATTTCTGTAAGTTACATAAATTTGCTTTTCAGCTAACGCTGTAAAAAGCTAGAAATATGTTTGTATTATAAACTTCGAAAGTATTCGAACATAGAAAAACAATTATAAAAAATGGTATGATATAAAAAATATTTTTTAAAATACATACATAAATTTTTTTTTAACAACCCTGTTAGTTTTTCTCCATTAAAGTCGTTTACGTTTGCCTCTCTCTATCTTCTGTAATGTTTCTCTTAATTGTGGGTAGAGTATAAAACACAAACTTATATGTCGTTAGATGTAATGCAAAATCACAAAACTAACATATTTTTTTAACGGGATAAAGACAATTTTAACGGGTTAAGCAAATAGTTGTCGTAATATTCTTTGGACTATCGTTCATAAAATTACTCAATTGTATCAAAAAATTTAATTTTATACCTAATTAATCAAAAAACAATTTCGAAATTTATGTTATCTACTAGGATTTGCGTTTCTACCAACCATACCCTCTATATTCTGTTCGTAATTTCTTTAATATTCAATTCCAAATCCATAAAGTATATACTTATATAAAAAGGAGTCGATTTTAACGATGTCCCTTTGTTCATGTTTAAATTGAAATGTTTGTTTCGAAGACCCCTGGTAATATAAAAATTCTTCTCAAGAGTTTTGCTTTTTAAAATTGCAAAAATCGGTCTATAAGTGGTGGACATATGGTGGAAATGGGAGCGCGCAACTGTTTGCCATACGTTTTCCCTATGTAATTGTTGTTGTTTTTATTATTATTGGTTTTGTTTTGTTATATTAAAAACAGAAATTCAGAAGAAAAAAATCTAGATTACCAAAAAATTAAAATTTCGCTAAATAATTCAAAATTTCACAAAATATAAAATTTTCACTTAAATTTCTCCAAAAAAATTGTAAAATAGAAACTTCCCATTATAAATATATGAAACACGATTTAATTCATGTCATTACTGCGGCTGGCTTCGCATCTGCTTATCCTGTCAGTTCAACTTTCCAAGATGTTGTTGATGGTTTCTGGGTCTCTCACGATTGTTTTGGACGATATTAGCCTTAAGAATGTGAATAATTTTTGGATTATTGGCATAACATTGGTCTTAAGCGACTAAAAATTCTAAAATTGTCAAATCGCAGCTCAGAGGCTTCTAAATCACATCACCAAGACGGCTGAAGACATGACTACTCAACTTAATGCGCAAAATATCAATTGTTTGATATGCTAAGGGACATTCGAATGCATATCTTCTCATGTCCATCTCAGGCCACAAAAATCCCGTAATCGTGGCTATGTAGTGCTCGCCGTTGTCTTTAATTGAGTTTCCAACAGAATTTATAAAAATCAAAATGGTCCAATTCCAAAATTCACACCAAATTTCCAGTCACTCTCTGTTGATACAAGGGCTTCGCGACAACAACGTCCGTGTTTTCAGATTCTTAGATTTAACATTTTTTTTCTGTTGACATGGCCGGCGAGATGAAAATGCGCCTTATCATCTTAATCGGTCAAATTCGACTTACTTTGTAAATTACTTCGCAGTAACGTTGTTCATGCTAAAGCGAAGCTTTTTGGTCCGTCGCCATATGATAACGACTGACTGTCAATATTTCAGCCTAAAAAAAAAAATCTATCAGTGTCAGCATAAGAAAAGATAATAAAAAATAAAATGAAAAGATACTTACATTGACACCACACTGTATGCACTGAACGCACCTAACTCCGCTTAATTCGGTAAGTCCCCGTCCACACATTAAAACTTTTGATTTGCAACACATGAGTTTGTTGGGAAGAGAGAGGAAAGACGAATAGCAGCGAGTACGATGTCTCATGTACATGTAACTCTGATGAGGCTCTCTGTTGTTGTTCGCTCTTTTTAAAAAGTGTGTGTGTATATAAGTCGTTAGAAACAAGAGTTTCAAAATATGGACACGAATTCAACTTCAAAAGCGAATTCAAAAATGTTTCAGAAAAATTTCAATTGTGAATGGGGATTAATCGGACAAAACCGATGTATTCAGCGTGGCATGGTCATTAGCAAAAGCTGTTGTCAATTTGTGTTATTAAAAGTTTTAATTTTTTTTCGTGAAAATAAAAACTATTCTCCTGAGCAATCGATTATATGAGAAGTGCGTGGTAGTAATGAGATGTGATGCCAGATGTTTGTGTATGGCCGTGTATTAATATTATTTGTGTATTTTGCGTTTATTTAGGGGATTTTATAGATTATTACTGCGTCATACATATTCTTATTGATTTTTGGTATATCTTTGGTTTTTGTTTGTTAATTTTCTAAAATTGTTTATTCATATTATAATATGGCCAATAATATCGTAGATATACTATGCCCAATTCCCAATTTAATGGGAAACAACATTGTAAGACAATATTTAATATCATTGTGGTAAAAAGGTATATAAGATTCGGCACGGTCGTATATAGCGCTTTTACTTATTATTGTTTTCGCTCAAACAATACTATAATTATTAACAAGAACATTAAACACATGCAAATATTATTTCACTGCTCCAGTATTTTTCCTAATAAAAATTTTAGTCTGCTTGTTGGTTATTAAAGGTAAATTGTATTGTATGGTATTTTGTAGGTGAAGATCATAAAATGAATGTTTATTTGTTTTAGTTTTATTTGGCTGTTGAACAAATTTGAAAAGACGAAAAAGAAATATTGAGAAAATGTTTTTAATTGTCGGTTTGTTTGTAGCAATTTTTTCTTCTTCTTCTTTTCTATGCCGAAACTTGCTTGTGTGTTTCGGGTGTTCCAATAGAGAGGTGTTATCACGAATATGTGTTTATTTCTTAAACTGTAGGAAAATTTACAAACAGTAATTAAAACTTAGTTCGCTTTATAAACAAGTCTAAAAAAATAAACCTAAAAATTAAAGGGTGTGCCGATAGTAGTGTGCTTTGTATGTGTAAGGCCTAAGTTTTGAACCATAATAGGTAGACTCTTGAAAATGTTACCAAAAGTGTATAACTGCGGACACTATAGCAAAAAATACAATAACGTAAGGTGTTCCAAAAGTGACGTGTTATTTACGTTTATCTCTTTTTTTTTTTTTTGAGCTGTAAGAGGCAACCACTTCCAATTTGCAGACTGTAATTTAAACTATGTTTGTTTTATAAACAAGTATACAAAATGGAACTTAAATATTAAAGGGTGTTCCAATAGTGACGTGATTTGCATGTATATAGCCTAAGTTTTGAATGAATAGGTGGAATCTGGAAATTTTTACAGGAGGTGTATAACTATGTCCACTATAAGAAATAATAAAAATTAAAGGGTTTTCCGCCAGTGACGTGATTTGCATGTATAAAGCCTTATTTCTTCAACAGTAACAGGTAGACTCTTGAAATTTTGTACAGAAGATGTGTTGCCACGGCCGATATGACAATTACTAAAAATTAAAGGGTGTTCCGACAGTGACATGTTTTTCACTCGTTAATATATTTATAGAAAGGAAGTTGCCATGGCCACTATAATGAATAATAAAATTAAAGGGTGTTCCGACAGTGACATGATTTTATAAACCGTAATAGATACCCTCTTGAAATGTTTACAGTAGATGTGTTACTTCGGCAGCTATAACAAATACATACTTAAAATTGAAGTGTGACGTGTTTTTCACGAATATTACCTTATTTTTTTAAACCCAATAGGTAGGCTCCTATTTTAATAGAAAGTGTATTACCATGGCTGCTATAAAATCAATCACATATTAAAATTTAAAGGGTGTTCCAATTATGATGCAATTTTCGCGAATATTACTTTGATTTTAAAATTTAAGGGTGTCCCATAAGACATAAAGAAATAAACAACTGGAATTTTTAAATTATACTGAACATAGTATGGAACCCTACGTGTGTGCGTCTAACTCGCACTTGACTAATTTGTTTATGATTGCTTTTCAAGTTTTTTACTGTATTTAGTATAAATTTCAAAATAAAATAATTAGCAAAAGTAAAATTTATTATTTTATGTAGTTATACAGTTTCCGAAGCGTCTTATGACAAATTTTGAAATATAGAAATTTAACCTATAGGAAAATATATACCGGAGACATATTTTCTTAGGCTTGGTGCTATTTTTCTGACCACAGCTGTATTTTTTTTATGGAGTTTAGAGATGTTTATATCTATTCAGCTAGCGCAATTAGATTACTTATCTAAACAATCAATTTATTTATTTATTATTTGTTTATAGCGGGTATTTATACATTTTAGGTTTTTAATTAACTTTTTATTAACATTATTACATTTTCTTTTTTCTATATCAAACAACAATTATTTATTATCTTTTATTATACGAGTGTTGTTTTTGTGTGTTTTAAACGCTTTTGCATTTTTGTCTTGGATCAATGTAAAATTGTTTTGTTTTTGAATCTGCCATAAAGAGAAGTGGACGAGGGTTTATTAATTTTAATTTGTCATTTGCTTAGTAAAGTGTTTAACCAGTTAACGTTCTTAATTTCATAATTAGAATTTAATATCAGATAAATCTAACAATTTTATTTGTTAATTTTAAAAGGCTATAAAATGTTATAAAGATAAAGAGCCTTTAAATAAAATACGTCTAAATAATCTTTTAATCAACTCATTCGAGTGCTATATATATATTGCCATTTTCCATTTCTATTACTCTCTATATTTTTTTTGTATAATTTAACAATGAGTTGGTTGATTTTTGTAGATAAAATTTCAGTTGGTTTAGTGAAAACTTGTTCTTTAAGAAAATCTCTTACGAAATCCATTCGCACATCAACTACACAACTAAAAAGGTGAATTTTGTTTTGTTCTACCCAATTTGTTTTAACAAACAGATACGTAAAACAAGTGTTTTGTAATTCAAATTCAAAATCTGAATTTAATTAAGCGTAAAATGCAAATAAATAAATTTTTATTATATTAATATTAATAATAAATTTAAAAAGTAACTTAAGAGTAAAACGGCTAGTGTAAACGACCAACTAAAATAAGATAAATTTGAGAATAAAAAAAATAAATAAAAGAATTGCTTCAAATGTAGATAATACAACAAAGTTATTAATTAATTTTCCGTAATATTTCAAATGATATTTAACAAGACTGCACACAATGTCTGAAATAATTAAAAAGTGTTTAACGTACAGGCAAGCAAATGTATCATAATTGGAAAATTTTATAATTTTTAATAAAAATAATTTAATACGAAAATATTAAAAATTCGAATGCAAAAATTAAAATCGGTATGCGATGACAAGTAAACTACCCCCCTTCCTTTCCCGATTATGCCCATAAACTATACAGCTCTGGATTTTATTTTGTTATGTCTAAACAGTATGAACTGTAGAGCGTTCACAAAAAAAAGTTGCACACTATGTACGGTAAAGTGGAAAAATTCTATAGAAATGTTTTTTTAAAAATTCTATCGAAATTTTTTTATAAAAATTTTATCAAATTCTTTTTAGTAAAAATGTTATCGAAATTTTTTTTTTCTAAAAATTTTATTGAAATTTTTTTATAAAAATTTTATCGAAATGTTTTTGTAAAAATTTTTCGAAATTTTTTTGTAAAAATTTTATCGAAATTTTTTTGTAAAAATATTATCGAAATTTTTTTGTAAAAATATTATCGAAATTTTTTTGTAAAAATTTTATCGAAATATTTTTGTAAAAATTTTATCGAAATTTTTTTTGTAAAAATTTTATCGAAATATTTTTGTAAAATTTTATATAGAAAATTTTTTTGTAAAATTTTATATAGAAAATTTTTTTGTAAAATTTTATATAGAAAATTTTTTTGTAAAATTTTATATAGAAAATTTTTTTGTAAAATTTTATATAGAAAATTTTTTGTAAATTGTAAATCTTATAGAAAATTTTTTGTAAATTGTAAATTTTATAGAAAATTTTTTGTAAATTGTAAAATTTTATAGAAATTTTTTTGTAAATTGTAAAATTTTATAGAAAATTATTTGTAAATTGTAAAATTTTATAGAAAATTTTTTGTAAATTGTAAAATTTTATAGAAAATTTTTTGTAAATTGTAAAATTTTATAGAAAATTTTTTGTAAATTGTAAAATTTTTTAGAAAATTTTTTGTAAATTGTAAAATTTTTTAGAAAATTTTTTGTAAATTGTAAAATTTTTTAGAAAATTTTTTGTAAATTGTAAAATTTTTTAGAAAATTTTTTGTAAATTGTAAAATTTTTTAGAAAATTTTTTGTAAATTGTAAAATTTTTTAGAAAATTTTTTGTAAATTGTAAAATTATATAAAAATTTTTTGTAAATTGTAAAATTTTATAGAAAATTTTTTGTAAATTGTAAAATTTTTAGAAAATTTTTTGAAAATTGTAAAATTTTATAGAAAATTTTTTGTAAATTGTAAAATTTTATAGAAAATTTTTTGTAAATTGTAAAATTTTATAGAAAATTTTTTGTAAATTGTAAAATTTTATAGAAAATTTTTTGTAAATTGTAAAATTTTATAGAAAATTTTTGTAAATTGTAAAATTTTATAGAAAATTTTTTGTAAATTGTAAAATTTTATAGAAAATTTTTTGTAAATTGTAAAATTTTATAGAAAATTTTTTGTAAATTGTAAAATTTTATAGAAAACTTTTTGTAAATTGTAAAATTTTTTAGAAAATTTTTTGTAAATTGTAAAATTTTTTAGAAAATTTTTTGTAAATTGTAAAATTTTTTAGAAAATTTTTTGTAAATTGTAAAATTTTTTAGAAAATTTTTTGTAAATTGTAAAATTTTTTAGAAAATTTTTTGTAAATTGTAAAAATATATAAAAATTTTTTGTAAATTGTAAAATTTTATAGAAAATTTTTTGTAAATTGTAAAATTTTATAGAAAATTTTTTGTAAATTGTAAAATTTTTAGAAAATTTTTTGAAAATTGTAAAATTTTATAGAAAATTTTTTGTAAATTGTAAAATTTTATAGAAAATTTTTTGTAAATTGTAAAATTTTATAGAAAATTTTTTGTAAATTGTAAAATTTTATAGAAAATTTTTTGTAAATTGTAAAATTTTATAGAAAATTTTTTGTAAATTGTAAAATTTTATAGAAAATTTTTTGTAAATTGTAAAATTTTATAGAAAATTTTTTGTAAATTGTAAAATTTTATAGAAAATTTTTTGTAAATTGTAAAATTTTATAGAAAATTTTTTGTAAATTGTAAAATTTTATAGAAAATTTTTTGTAAATTGTAAAATTTTATAGAAAATTTTTTGTAAATTGTAAAATTTTATAGAAAATTTTTTGTAAATTGTAAAATTTTATAGAAAATTTTTTGTAAATTGTAAAATTTTATAGAAAATTTTTTGTAAATTGTAAAATTTTATAGAAAATTTTTTGTAAATTGTAAAATTTTATAGAAAATTTTTTGTAAATTGTAAAATTTTATAGAAAATTTTTTGTAAATTGTAAAATTTTATAGAAAATTTTTTGTAAATTGTAAAATGTTATAGAAAATTTTTTGTAAATTGTAAAATGTTATAGAAAATTTTTTGTAAATTGTAAAATTTTTTAGAAAATTTTTTGTAAATTGTAAAATTTTTTAGAAAATTTTTTGTAAATTGTAAAATTTTTTAGAAAATTTTTTGTAAATTGTAAAATTTTTTAGAAAATTTTTTGTAAATTGTAAAATTTTTTAGAAAATTTTTTGTAAATTGTAAAATTTTTTAGAAAATTTTTTGTAAATTGTAAAATTTTTTAGAAAATTTTTTGTAAATTGTAAAATTTATAGAAAATTTTTTGTAAATTGTAAAATTTTATAGAAAATTTTTTGTAAATTGTAAAATTTATAGAAAATTTTTTGTAAATTGTAAAATTTATAGAAAATTTTTTGTAAATTGTAAAATTTATAGAAAATTTTTTGTAAATTGTAAAATTTATAGAAAATTTTTTGTAAATTGTAAAATTTATAGAAAATTTTTTGTAAATTGCAAAATTTATAGAAAATTTTTTGTAAATTGTAAAATTTATAGAAAATTTTTTGTAAATTGTAAAATTTATAGAAAATTTTTTGTAAAATTTTATAGAAAATTTCTTGTAAAATTTTATAGAAAATTTCTTGTAAAATTTTATAGAAAATTTCTTGTAAAATTTTATAGAAAATTTCTTGTAAAATTTTATAGAAAATTTCTTGTAAAATTTTATAGAAAATTTTTTGTAAAATTTTATAGAAAATTTTTTGTAAAATTTTATACAAAATTTTTTGTAAAATTTTATAGAAAATTTTTTGTAAAATTTTATAGAAAATTTTTTGTAAAATTTTATAGAAAATTTTTTGTAAAATTTTATAGAAAATTTTTTGTAAAATTTTATAGAAAATTTTTTGTAAAATTTTATAGAAAATTTTTTGTAAAATTTTATAGAACATTTTTTGTAAAATTTTATAGAACATTTTTTGTAAAATTTTATAGAACATTTTTTGTAAAATTTTATAGAACATTTTTTGTAAAATTTTATAGAACATTTTTTGTAAAATTTTATAGAACATTTTTTGTAAAATTTTATAGAACATTTTTTGTAAAATTTTATAGAACATTTTTTGTAAAATTTTGTAGAAAATTTTTTGTAAAATTTTATAGAACATTTTTTGTAAAATTTTATAGAAAATTTTTTGTAAAATTTTATAGAACATTTTTTGTAAAATTTTATAGAACATTTTTTGTAAAATTTTATAGAACATTTTTTGTAAAATTTTATAGAACATTTTTTGTAAAATTTTATAGAAAATTTTTTGTAAAATTTTATAGAAAATTTTTTGTAAAATTTTATAGAAAATTTTTTTTTGTAAAATTTTATAGAAAATTTTTTTTTGTAAAATTTTATAGAAAATTTTTTTTTGTAAAATTTTATAGAAAATTTTTTTTTGTAAAATTTTATAGAAATTTTTTTTTTGTAAAATTTTATAGAAAATTTTTTTTTGTAAAATTTTATAGAAAATTTTTTTTTGTAAAATTTTATAGAAAATTTTTTTTTGTAAAATTTTATAGAAAATTTTTTTTTGTAAAATTTTATAGAAAAATTTTTTTTGTAAAATTTTATAGAAAATTTTTTTTTTGTAAAATTTTATAGAAAATTTTTTTTTGTAAAATTTTATAGAACATTTTTTTTTGTAAAATTTTATAGAACATTTTTTTTTGTAAAATTTTATAGAAAATTTTTTTTTGTAAAATTTTATAGAAAATTTTTTTTTGTAAAATTTTATAGAACATTTTTTTTTGTAAAATTTTATAGAACATTTTTTGTAAAATTTTATAGAAAATTTTTTTTTGTAAAATTTTATAGAACATTTTTTGTAAAATTTTATAGAAAATTTTTTTTTGTAAAATTTTATAGAAAATTTTTTTTTGTAAAATTTTATAGAAAATTTTTTTTTGTAAAATTTTATAGAAAATTTTTTTTTGCAAAATTTTATAGAAAATTTTTTTTTGTAAAATTTTATAGAAAATTTTTTTTTGTAAAATTTTATAGAAAATTTTTTTGTAAAATTTTATATAGATAATTTTTTTGTAAAATTTTATAGAAATTTCTGTTTTTTGTAAAATTTTATAGAACATTTTTTGTAAAATTTTATAGAACATTTTTTGTAAAATTTTATAGAACATTTTTTGTAAAATTTTATAGAACATTTTTTGTAAAATTTTATAGAAAATTTTTTGTAAAATTTTATAGAAAATTTTTTGTAAAATTTTATAGAAAATTTTTTGTAAAATTTTATAGAAAATTTTTTGTAAAATTTTATAGAAAATTTTTTTTTGTAAAATTTTATAGAAAATTTTTTTTTGTAAAATTTTATAGAAAATTTTTTTTTGTAAAATTTTATAGAAAATTTTTTTTTGTAAAATTTTATAGAAAATTTTTTTTTGTAAAATTTTATAGAAAATTTTTTTTTGTAAAATTTTATAGAAAATTTTTTTTTGTAAAATTTTATAGAAAATTTTTTTTTGTAAAATTTTATAGAAAATTTTTTTTTGTAAAATTTTATAGAAAATTTTTTTTTGTAAAATTTTGTTAGAAATACTTTGTATTAATTGTACTTTAGCTTCAATGTAAATTTTTAATCTAGTTCACTTTGAAATATTTGCGTTATAATTTGTATGTTGAAAAAATATTTTGTAGTTTGCCATGTAACTTTCAACCATTAATATTGATATTGAATAAATAATGTTTTATAAAAAATAAAAGGAAGAATAATTCTACACATTGGTTATGGACCCAGGACAACGTTAAGGATTCTGAAAAGTTTTGTTAAATATTGAAATAAAAATAAAAGATTATAAACCGGTAAACGCAAGATAAAAATGGCAAGCTCAAATTACCAAATTGAAAAATTAAATCCTGACAATTATACAACATGGTGCATACAGATGCGAAGCCTCTTGATTACTCAAGATTTATGGGATGTCCTTGAAACAACATTAAGTGAATCAGCAACTCAACAAGAAAAAGCTTTATGGAAAACAAGGGATAGCAAGACCCTTGCAACAATTACGTTAGCGGTGAGAACTTCTGAGCTTATTCACATTAAGGATTGCAAAACCACAAAGGATGCTTGGTATAAATTAGAAAATATTTATAGAGCAAAAAATCCTTCAAGGAAAGTAAATTTATTTAAACAGTTCGTAAGATTTAAATTTACATCTGACGAAAAATATGGACCACAAATTAATAAATTCTGTTCTTTAGCTGAAGATTTAAAAAATGTTGAAATAAACTTTCCAGATGAATTATTATCAATATTTTTGCTATGCAGTTTACCGCAGGAACTAGAAAACTTTGTAGTTGCGATTGAGAGCAGAGATAATATACCAAAATTGGAACAACTTAAAAATAAAATTTTAGAAGAAGAGCAACGTAGAAATGAAAACGTGTGTGCTGGTAAGGAGCAAGTGTTCGCCATTAAAAACAAAAATTTTAAGAAGTATTCATCATACACAAATGATCAGGATAAATCCAAAAATTTAAAATGTTTTGAATGTGGGAAAAAGGGTCATGTCAGATCGCAGTGTTTCTCTAAAAATAAAGCTAAAAATGTGAACAGTGCTATGCTCGTCATAAATTCGTGTATGAGTGAAGAAAACCAGGATGAGTGGATTCTGGATAGCGGTGCATCGTCACATGTCTGTGGAGATAGAAATTCATTCTCAAGTATAAGGGAGTATGATAGCAGTGTAATTCTTGCGTCTGGTGATAAATTTAAAGTAAATGGAATTGGAGAAGTCGAGGTAAATTTTTGGAACAAATGCTATACTTTAAAAGATGTTTTGTATATACCAGATATGAAGTCTAATTTTCTTTCAATAAGCAAAATGTCTGAAAAAGGTTATTCACTAATATTTTCAAAAAATAAGGTAGACATTTTTAAAAACGAGGAATTTCAATTTAAAGCAGTTGTTTCAAATGGAATTTATAGAGTAAAATCAAAGTCAGTTAATAAATTAATGTCGAATGAAGATAACTCTAAAAATAATTTGTGGCACAAGCGTTTTGGCCATCTAAACATTAACGATCTCAAGAAATTACAAAGAAATGAATTGGTACGTGGATTGAAGGGTAATATACCAAGGGATAATAATTGCGTGACATGCTCTATGTGCAAAATGTCTGCTAAACCATTTAAACCAATTGGAACAACAGTTTCAAATAATTTATTAGAATTGGTTCATACTGATATTTGTGGACCAATGAGAGTTAAGTCACAAGGTGGAGCAGCATATTTTATAACATTTATAGATGATTACTCTCGGTACGTCACAGTTTATGTTTTAAAAAATAAATCTGATGCTTTCGACGCATTTAAAGAATATTTAGCTATGTCAGAGAAGCAAACTGGATGCAAATTGAAACGACTCAGAAGCGATAATGGTCGTGAGTACGTTAATCGAAATTTTAATGATTTTTTAAAGAAAAATGGTATAGTACATGAGACTACAGTGTGTTATACACCACAACAGAATGGAGTTTCAGAAAGAGCAAATAGGACACTGGTTGAAATGACACGTTGTATGCTTGAAGATTCAAAACTACCCAAGTCGTTATGGGCTGAAGCCATAAACACGAGTGTTCATATAAAAAATCGATCACCAACTAAGGTTTTGGACAATGTCACACCTTATGAGCGATGGACCGGAAGAAAGCCTTGTGTTTCCTATTTTAAAATATTTGGGAGCAAAGCAGTAGCTCTAAGTAAGAAGCCTGGTTTTTCTAAATTGGATCCAAAAGGTAACATTTATTCATTTGTTGGTTATCAACCTAATACAAAAGGTTATCGTTTGTATGATACCAAAACTAAAGCGTTAGTTATTGAAAGAAATGTAAAATTTTTTGAAAATGAATTTATTTATGAGAAAAATAATGAAAATGATGGTGATTTTTGTGATATTTTTGATTGCTCACCAATGATTTACAACAAAAGTAAAACACAAGATACGAATCAAGAAAATGATTGTTCAGAAAACCAGAACTTAAGAAGAGAAGATTTGATAAATATTAACTCCGATATCGAAAAAAATATAGAAACAAAAGAATCAGATTATAGCAGTGATGAAGGGTCTGAATTTCTTGGTTTTGATAGTTCATTCCATAGCGAATCTGAAAATAATCAAACTTATGAAGTAGCTCCGAATACTAACAGAAAACGTAAGAGAGGAAGACCATCTACACTAAAAACAGGAAATCCTGGTAGACCACGCAAAATATATAAAATGAATAGCGAAGAATTAAACATCATAAAAGATTTTAATACTAATCCAAGAAACGTAAAAGAAGCAATGAACAGTGAAGAGTCTGATAAATGGATACAGGCTATGAATAACGAATATGAATCATTGATGAAGAATGGAACGTGGGAACTTGTTGAAAAACCTAGTTGTAAAAATGTGATCGGCTGCAAATGGATATTCACAAGAAAACGTTTAGCTGACGGTACTACTGAGAAATACAAAGCTAGGTTGGTTGCTCAAGGTTGTTTTCAGCAATATAATCGTGATTATTGGGAAACCTATGCTCCTGTTATACGTCACCCCACGATCAGACTTATTTTATCTTTAGCAGTAAAATACGAATTGTTAATTAAACATGTTGATGTAGTAGCTGCATATCTAAATGGTGATTTGAAAGAAGAGGTATATATGAAGCAACCACAAATGTTTATAAGAAATGGTGAAGAGAGTCTGGTTTGTAAATTAAGAAAATCTTTATACGGCCTTAAGCAGGCTGGAAGGCAGTGGAATAACAAAATAAATGAAATTTTGATAAATATGGGATTCGTTCAATGTAAAACAGACAGCTGTGTGTTCATTTCTTCTGTTAAAAATGAAATAAATATTATAGCCTTGTATGTCGATGATATCATGTTAGCTTGTTCTTCTAGCAAAACAATGGAAAACATAATAGAAACTCTCAAGCTACATGTTGAAATAGTGGACCGTGGTCCTGCGAATTATTACCTTGGATTGGAAATAAAAAGAAAAAATCCTAGAGGGGATATTGAAATTAATCAAAAAAATTTTGTTAAAGAACTTCTTAATCAATGGAATATGCATGAATGTAAACCAGCTAAAACGCCGTTTTCTGCAGGAACAATATTAACAAAATGTGTTGAAGAAAATTGTAAAGAGATGATAGATGTGACTAAATATCAATCACTAATTGGAAGCCTGATGTATTTAGCTACAATTTCTAGACCTGATATTGCTCACACGGTTTCGAATTTATCGCAGTTTAATTCCCACCCCCATAAAGAACATTTTGTTGCAGCTAAGCATGTCCTACGTTATTTAAAATTTAAAGAGTTATCGTTGTATTATTCAAAAGATGGAAGTGGTTTAACTTGCTACTCTGATGCGGATTGGGGTTCAAATATAGTTGACCGTAAATCTTATAGTGGTTTTATTCTATTTTTCGCAGGGGGTCCAATATCCTGGGAATCGAAAAAACAGAATATAGTGGCGTTAAGTTCAATGGAAGCGGAATATATCGCAATGTGTCAAGCCGCTAAGGAAATAAGTTTTTATCGAAGTTTGTTAAATGAAATGGGTTTTCACGATTTAATTAGAAAGCCAACCGTATTAAATTGTGACAACCAAGGAGCTCAATACCTAACCAAAAGTCAAATGACCATGAAAAGAAGCAAACACATTGATATTAGATATCACTATTTAAGAGATAAATATAAAGCCAACGAAATACATCTGGAATATGTTCCAACGGAAAATAATGTAGCTGATATTTTAACAAAATGTTTGCCAAACACTAATCATTGGAAATGTTGTAATTTATTAAATTTAACGACAATAATTTAATTTTTTTTTTATATAAATTAATACAAAATTTGACTTATAATTTTGAATGTAAAATATGTACTTAATAATAAGAAATTTACATTGAGGGGGCGTTTGTTAGAAATACTTTGTATTAATTGTACTTTAGCTTCAATGTAAATTTTTAATCTAGTTCACTTTGAAATATTTGCGTTATAATTTGTATGTTGAAAAAATATTTTGTAGTTTGCCATGTAACTTTCAACCATTAATATTGATATTGAATAAATAATGTTTTATAAAAAATAAAAGGAAGAATAATTCTTCACAAATTTTATAGAAATTTTTTTTTTGTAAAATTTTATAGAAAATTTTTTTTTGTAAAATTTTATAGAAAATTTTTTTTTGTAAAATTTTATAGAAAATTTTTTTTTGTAAAATTTTATAGAACATTTTTTTTTGTAAAATTTTATAGAAAATTTTTTTTTGTAAAATTTTATAGAACATTTTTTTTTGTAAAATTTTATAGAACATTTTTTGTAAAATTTTATAGAAAATTTTTTTTTGTAAAATTTTATAGAACATTTTTTGTAAAATTTTATAGAAAATTTTTTTTTGTAAAATTTTATAGAAAATTTTTTTTTGTAAAATTTTATAGAAAATTTTTTTTTGTAAAATTTTATAGAAAATTTTTTTTTGTAAAATTTTATAGAAAATTTTTTTTTGTAAAATTTTATAGAAAATTTTTTTTTGTAAAATTTTATAGAAAATTTTTTTTTGTAAAATTTTATAGAAAATTTTTTTTTGTAAAATTTTATAGAAAATTTTTTTTTGTAAAATTTTATAGAAAATTTTTTTGTAAAATTTTATATAGATAATTTTTTTGTAAAATTTTATAGAAATTTCTGTTTTGTAAAATTTTATAGAAAATTTTTTTGTAAAATTTTATAGAAATTTCTGTTTTGTAAAATTTTATAGAAATTTCTTTTTGTAAAATTTTATAGAAAATTTTTTTTGTAAAATTTTATATAGAAAGTTTTTTGTAAAATTTTATATAGATAATTTTTTGGTAAAATTTTATATAGAACATTTTTTGGTAAAATTTTATATAGAACATTTTTTGGTAAAATTTTATATAGAACATTTTTTGGTAAAATTTTATATAGAACATTTTTTGGTAAAATTTTATATAGAACATTTTTTGGTAAAATTTTATATAGAACATTTTTTGGTAAAATTTTATATAGAACATTTTTTGGTAAAATTTTATATAGAAAATTTTTTGGTAAAATTTTATATAGAAAATTTTTTGGTAAAATTTTATATAGAAAATTTTTTGGTAAAATTTTATATAGAAAATTTTTTGGTAAAATTTTATATAGAAAATTTTTTGGTAAAATTTTATATAGAAAATTTTTTGGTAAAATTTTATATAGAAAATTTTTTGGTAAAATTTTATATAGAAAATTTTTTGGTAAAATTTTATATAGAAAATTTTTTGGTAAAATTTTATATAGAAAATTTTTTGGTAAAATTTTATATAGAAAATTTTTTGGTAAAATTTTATATAGAAAATTTTTTGGTAAAATTTTATATAGAAAATTTTATATAGAAAATTTTTTGGTAAAATTTTATATAGAAAATTTTTTGGTAAAATTTTATATAGAAAATTTTTTGGTAAAATTTTATATAGAAAATTTTTTGGTAAAATTTTATATAGAAAATTTTTTGGTAAAATTTTATATAGAAAATTTTTTGGTAAAATTTTATATAGAAAATTTTTTGGTAAAATTTTATATAGAAAATTTTTTGGTAAAATTTTATATAGAAAATTTTTTGGTAAAATTTTATATAGAAAATTTTTTGGTAAAATTTTATATAGAAAATTTTTTGGTAAAATTTTATATAGAAAATTTTTTGGTAAAATTTTATATAGAAAATTTTTTGGTAAAATTTTATATAGAAAATTTTATATAGAAAATTTTTTGGTAAAATTTTATATAGAAAATTTTTTGGTAAAATTTTATATAGAAAATTTTTTGGTAAAATTTTATATAGAAAATTTTTTGGTAAAATTTTATATAGAAAATTTTTTGGTAAAATTTTATATAGAAAATTTTTTGGTAAAATTTTATATAGAAAATTTTTTGGTAAAATTTTATATAGAAAATTTTTTGGTAAAATTTTATATAGAAAATTTTTTGGTAAAATTTTATATAGAAAATTTTTTGGTAAAATTTTATATAGAAAATTTTTTGGTAAAATTTTATATAGAAAATTTTTTGGTAAAATTTTATATAGAAAATTTTTTGGTAAAATTTTATATAGAAAATTTTTTGGTAAAATTTTATATAGAAAATTTTTTGGTAAAATTTTATATAGAAAATTTTTTGGTAAAATTTTATATAGAAAATTTTTTGGTAAAATTTTATATAGAAAATTTTTTGGTAAAATTTTATATAGAAAATTTTTTGGTAAAATTTTATATAGAAAATTTTTTGGTAAAATTTTATATAGAAAATTTTTTGGTAAAATTTTATATAGAAAATTTTTTGGTAAAATTTTATATAGAAAATTTTTTGGTAAAATTTTATATAGAAAATTTTTTGGTAAAATTTTATATAGAAAATTTTTTGGTAAAATTTTATATAGAAAATTTTTTGGTAAAATTTTATATAGAAAATTTTTTGGTAAAATTTTATATAGAAAATTTTTTGGTAAAATTTTATATAGAAAATTTTTTGGTAAAATTTTATATAGAAAATTTTTTGGTAAAATTTTATATAGAAAATTTTTTGGTAAAATTTTATATAGAAAATTTTTTGGTAAAATTTTATATAGAAAATTTTTTGGTAAAATTTTATATAGAAAATTTTTTGGTAAAATTTTATATAGAAAATTTTTTGGTAAAATTTTATATAGAAAATTTTTTGGTAAAATTTTATATAGAAAATTTTTTGGTAAAATTTTATATAGAAAATTTTTTGGTAAAATTTTATATAGAAAATTTTTTGGTAAAATTTTATATAGAAAATTTTTTGGTAAAATTTTATATAGAAAATTTTTTGGTAAAATTTTATATAGAAAATTTTTTGGTAAAATTTTATATAGAAAATTTTTTGGTAAAATTTTATATAGAAAATTTTTTGGTAAAATTTTATATAGAAAATTTTTTGGTAAAATTTTATATAGAAAATTTTTTGGTAAAATTTTATATAGAAAATTTTTTGGTAAAATTTTATATAGAAAATTTTTTGGTAAAATTTTATATAGAAAAACCTAAGTTGCCCAAATTGCTGCAGCCGTTATTAAGTGATACGATTACCAACGAACGACATTTGATTTTATTTACATATATTTTATTTTTAATGATTTTAAAAAAAAAATTTAATCAGTCCCAATACAATTTTCAAATCAGATTTCAATTTATTACAAAACACTTGTCGTAACAGTTATCGATAAATTTTAAAGGAAACCTAGAAAATGACCTCTTGTCTTTCCTTAAATATTTCTTAAGACTGTGTTTAAGAATATAATAAAACTATTGGAAAATAAATTTATTTTCTTATAATGCTGCCAGGTACTGACCGACTGACTTCCAGATCAAACTAAAAATCCTGGCATTTCAACATGAGCATAATGTTGTTTTGAATATAGCGGCTTTGGAAACAACTCTGAACACCAGCCTTTTGTAAACTAAAACTTAACTTTTAATATAAAAAAGAAGAAAAAGAAACCAAGAAAAACAACTACAACAACATGGCTCATTTCGGTCCCTGGGATTATGCGATACTGGCTATTGTGCTCCTAATATCAGCTGGTATTGGTGTCTACTATCGCCTGACTGGCGGCAAACAAAAGACAACGAAGGAATATCTATTGGCTGATCGTGGCATGAACATAACTCCCGTAGCTTTTAGCTTAACAGCCAGTTTAATGTCAGCCGTTACCATGCTGGGAGTGTCTGCAGAGAATTATCAATATGGCACTCAGTTTGTGCTCATCAATATTGCCTACATTTTAGCCACGCCCTTTGCCTGCTATTTAATATTGCCGGTCTTCTATCGCCTAAAAACGGCCAGTGTTTATGAGTATTTAGAACAAAGATTTGGTTATCCCACACGCTTGTACGCTTCATTGGCTTTCACTGTGCAAACTGCTTTGTATATGGGCATAGTTTTATATGCACCGGCGCTGGCCTTGGAAGCTGTTACCGGTTTGAATATAATTTTCTCCATTTTGATAGTGGGTGTGGTGTGTACTTTCTATTCCACGTTGGGCGGCATGAAGGCAGTTTTGGTGACTGATATATTTCAATCGGTGCTTATGTTTGCTTCACTGTTTGCTGTTATCGTATGTGCAGCCATAAAGGCTGGAGGCCTAAGTGATATATGGGAGACTGCCCGTGAGGGAGGACGTTTGGAGTTTTTCAATTTCAGTGTGGATCCAACCTATAGACACACTTTCTTTACCCAGATAATTGGTGGTTTGGCGGTTTATTTATCTTTGTATGGTGTCAACCAGGTGCAGGTGCAACGATTGCTGTCTGTCAAGTCGTTAAAAGCATCAGCCAATTCATTGTGGTGGAGTTTGCCCGTACTAATGTTGTTAAGTTTTACTACCTGTTTTTCGGGTTTGTGCATTTACTATTACTACAAGGGATGTGATCCCTTGCTAGAAGGCCGTATTAGTTCCAGAGATCAATTAATGCCTTTATTTGTGGTGGATACTATGGGTCATATACCCGCCTTATCGGGACTGTTTGTTTCAGGCATATTTTCGGGCAGTCTGTCAACAATTTCCTCTGCCATATCCTCTTTATCGGCGGTAACTATGGAAGATTATATCAAACCCTGGGTGGCATATCGTCAAAAGACAGAAATGGCTGATGCTACATCTGCCTTTTATTCTAAAGTATTGAATTTGATTTATGGTGCCATCTGTTTGGGCATAGCTTTTTTGGCTGGCTCTATCGGCGGTCTTTTACAAGCAGCTCTTTCCATATTTGGCATAGTGGGCGGACCACTATTGGGTCTATTTACCTTGGGCATGTACATTCAGCAAGCCAACCAGAAAGGAGTCATTACGGGACTGACCGTAGGTTTTGCAGTTTCATTTTGGATTGGTTTTGGCCAACCTAAGCCTCCCATACCATTGTTACCCTTGGATGCCAACAGTTGCTCTGCTACTGCCACTAGCTTGGCAACCGACATTTTAACCACTACCCCAAGTGCCCTCAAAGCCCAGGAAGGACCTGCTCATTTTTTCTATTTATATCGTATTTCCTATATGTGGTATGCTGCCATTGGTTTTCTGGTTACCTTCATTTTGGGCATAATTTTCTCTTGGATCTATGCAAAACTTGGCTGGGATTTGAATGATGCCCTCTACACTGATGCCTCGCGTACTGTAATCAAATGTGATTTGTTTGTGCCACCTATTGCCAAACGTATACGCAAGAAACAAATGCCTTTGGTAGTAGTAACCGCCACAAGTTCTGAGATTGGCAATAACAGTTCCAGAACACCTAGCTTTGTGGAGGAGGAGAATGGTGGTGGCTCGGCATTAACCAAATCATATACAAATTCAACAGAGTTGCATGAAATATGTGCCATGGAAAACCAATCCAAAGAAATGCCCGCAATTAAAAAAGAATGCCAAGAGGAGGCGAATACAACTGCGAATAATCGGGGCAGCATAGACATGATACCTGAAGAACAAGATCAAAAAAGTAACAACAAATTACATAATAATATAAAACTAGAATAAATTTACAACAGCAACAGCAAAATGTGACTTAATGCTTCTTTATTAAAATAATAAAATTAAGAGAAAAAAGAAATTCACTTCACGGCATTTATGTAACAATTAAACTTAAGCTTTTACTTTTTATTCTATTTGATTCTTATTTTGAGTATATTTTTAAAGCATTTAGGTTTTAAAATATTGAAAATAGCAGAAGATGAAATAATATTTAATGGGTCCTGATTTAAAATTAAATTATTCGAATTTTGCAAATTTTGTGTATTGAACGTTACCTTTAGTTTTAAATAAAAAAAATCCATACAGAAATAAAAAGATAATCAGAATTTCTGACTATTGACTGTTAAGTTAAGTATTCATGAACTATTTGGTTGCTTGTTAGTCAATCAGTCTGTTTTTTTACAGGCAATCCAAGAATTTCGTAGGTACTGTTGTGTTAAAAAAAAAATTGGTACGATTTGCATAGTTTCGAGAAGAACTGAAACATCAATAAACATAAAAAAACTATGGGTTACGTTCAATACATTTTTAATATAGGGCCATATAAATTGTCTCGAAGATTTTTGATATATTTTTGAGAACATTGCATTTCAACACATTTTTAATATTGGGCTTAATTACAATTAAGATGGATAATCTTCCAGGAGTTTAATCAAGAAATCTCTGTAACATATAAAATTTAAATAATATAAAATAAAAAATGATGGGTAACATTCAATACATTTTTAATATTGGGCTAAACTACAATTAAGATGGATAATCTTCCAGGAGTTTAAACAAGGAACCTATTAACATAAAAAATGGGTTACGTTCAATACATTTTTAATATAGGGCCCATATAAATTGTCTCCACGGTTTTTGATATATTTTTGAGAATATTGCATTTCAATACATTTTTAATATTGGGCTTAATTACAATTAAGATGGATAATCTTCCAGGAGTTTAAATAAAAAATCTCTGTAACATATAAAATTCAAATAAAATAAAAAATATATGGGCAACGTTCAATACATTTTTAATATTGGGCTTAACTACAATTAAGATGGATAATCTTCCAGGTGTTTAAACAAGGAATCTATGTAACTTAAAATTTAACTAAAATAAAAATATATGGGTAACGTTCAATACATTTTTAATATTGGTCCATATAACAAGTCTTCGCGACGTTTTTGAACAACAGTTGTGTTTTTTTAAATAAATTTTAATCAAGTTTATATTTACCATTTATATTTATGACCTGTATACAGGTAGCTTCATAATTCCATCAGTGAAAACTTCTGAAGTCAATTGTCGAAAAACTCGATTTTCGTTTCAGTCGCATTTTACTAATTGTAATATAGTCAATTGTATTTCCTTTTGCGTTAATTCTTGTGGCACCTAAACATCGAGCTGTTTTTTGTAGCCCGCTCTTTCCAAATGATTCCAAACTTTAATCTGATTGAGGTTAAGTGTCATCGTTTTTCCTGACACCATGCGTTGCGGTTTATTCCTCTAGTTACACAATTATATTGATATCTAAATTTCCGGCACGAAATCGAGAAACTACAGATATTTCTCTCATTTTTAAATTGCTGTAAATTTACACTGGCAAGCAAATAGAAATCCATCTTCACAAAAATTGTAAGCTGAAATGTTACCTTTTAAGCGCATACTTATTTGATAGAAACGACGGAGAAGTAATGCCCAATATATAAGCATTAATACCATTTAGTGAAAAATAAATTAAAAGAATCACAAATATGCGCTCTTCTTACATTTTATATCATTATTTTAATTCCAGTAATTAATAAAAAACATTTTTAAAAAGGGTAACGTTCAATACACACAAAACTGTGAAACTCCAAATGAAGAAAAATAATATTTTTAAAATGTTAATATTTTGAAATCTTTATCAAGTTACTTTGGTTGTTGACAAATTTATAGGTTTTGGATGTGCAAAAGCGACAGTCGTCCTCAATGTGGACTGGTATGAGGAGAATATTAAACAGCATTTTCTTTCCATTTAAAATAATATGAACCTTATAGCATTTTAAATCACGCTTAAGTTTATTTTATTTTTAATTTTTAATAAAACTAGCTATTGCCAGTGCGCTTCGCTACACCTATCCACAAAAAATATGTGCAAAAAACACATGAAAGAAAATGATGGCCAACTTTTTACTCGAAAACGCACTCTGTTCTCACGACAGTTTATATACACGCACACTTTTCCCACCCAATCTGTTTTTTGCTAGACTATGTATATTAACACGATAATAATATTTTACTTTGTATGGGAGGTCCCACACCCACTATCCTAATCCAGTCTGTAATTTGTAAAGGAGGTACTAGGCCCACCCTCCCAATCCTGTCCGTGTTTAGTTAGACTATGCACATTAGCATGAGCGTTACTTGTGCAAAGATTCAAGACTCTACCTAGTGTAGTTCTCTAGGTGGATGATTATAATTTTTCACATTGTAGAGGAGGTACCAGGCCCACTGTCCCAATCTAGTCTGTGTTTTGTTGGAATATGCACCTTATTATGAGGGCCACTTGTGTAAAGTTTCAAGACTCCACCTTTTGCAGGTAGCCAGATAGAGAATAATAATAGTTTACTTTGTATTGGAGGTACCACGCCTACTATTTTCCAATTCAGCCTGTGTTTCGTGAAACTATGTATGTACATTAGGGATACAACTTTTTTACAATTTTTGAAAATATCAAAATGGCCCTATCCACACCATGTAGTGCATAAAAAAACAATAAGAACTGCATCTTTAGATTTTCGATATCGTTAAAAAAGGTTCCGCGTTAAATGATAAATAAAAGCAAGCGCTGTCACTTTTGATATCCAAAAATTGTACAATACTCCAATTTGTAAGTTTGTTGTGCATTCATTTTATAATAATCGAATTTAATCGTTTGTTTTCGTTCAACTTTTTAAAATGTCTTTTAAACATAGCGAAATTATAGTTCGGAAAAACGCGGATAAGAGGACCCGAAATTTAAAAAATTCAGAAAATAAATGTAAAAATATTCCAAGTATCAATATTACGTTATGTGAACTGAACCAAATACCTAAAAAGAAAACAGTCATTGGAAGATTTATTGCGTTATATGAAAAAGAAAATGACTTCGAAGCCTTAAACAAATCATTATCGGGCTTTACTAATGCTCAGAAATGCTTTCTAAGACATTGGGTGAAAGATGAATCAAGAATTCCAAAAACACAACGCAGCAACATTTGTGCGGAAAGCGCTATCAAAGTCGTACAAGATATTTTCCCCCAATGCAAATCCACTCGAACTCTTAATCTTAAGTTCATTTCACTTAACAGAGATGGTTTTTAAATAAGAAATGTAAATAGTTAATTATAAAATAAAAAATTTTGAAAAAATAAAAATCTTAAAGGGCTTTCAGAAATCGGCTTCGACGCGGAACGTTTTTGTTTAAAAATGACCTGAGGAAACATTTTTCGGTTTCAGCACAACATCGGCTACAGCGTGGTGATAGGGCCTTATTTTGGTTGTACCCCTAATGTACATATATTAATAAAGGTGGTGCAAAATTTCAAAGATATACTTATTATAGTTCTCTAGCTACTTACAAAGTGGGCGTGGTCAATTTTTCTAAGTTTTGTTATGATGAAGATTAAAAAAAAAATAGCCAAATCGGTGCAGCCCTTCTTAAGTAATGCTAACAACATTTGATTTTATATATATATATTTTACTATATCTTCAGCAGGCATAACAATTTCCGAGTAAAATACTAAATAAAAATAATTTTTTATTTTGTTTTATCAAACATTTTATTTTTTGTTATTATTTTTTTTACAATACAAAACTTTTAAATCCGACGTTTATTTAAAAACAAGAATTTAAATTGGGGTTCTTTATTATTATTTCCCAATAATTTTCCTTGTAGATAACTTCCGATATGCTATGCTCTATACTGCTCTCCTTACTCTCACGAAAAACCTCAACATCACTGATGATCTCCTTGTCAACAGGTTGATCTCTCTTAGCCACTTGCTGTTCCAATTTCACAGTAACCTTTTCATTTTCAATGACAAACTCTTTAGGTCCATTGTCCACTAACTCAGCCCAATTGATTTTTTGAGACCATAAATCCATTATAACGGAACTATTGATGGCGCGCGTTAATATCATTCTATGCAAGGTCCAAAAAAGCAAAGTTGTTATGAACACTTTTTTGGAAATCATAATGCGTTCAAGTTAACTTTCTCTAACAAAATAGTTTAATTTAATATTAGCGATAATTTTCTCACTGATTTTTTTTAAACACGTAAACGAAAGCTTATTATTGTTCAATCTTTGCTGAGTAGTATTTTTATGAAATTAGTAAGTACATAGGTGCCTTACATGGGTCAGTTTTGCAAACGGCATGAGTTTGTAACATTTTTTCTTGCCGTTATTAAACATATAGTACATATATCAAATACTTTCTTTGATGCTACTAAAAGGCATTCGAGCTGTCAAAAAAGGCATGTGTGATCAAAAAGTATGAGAGCGCGGATCAGAAGTGTATGTGAGTGAGAGAGATTTTTTTGACAGGGCTGTACAATTTAATAATCTTTTGAAAAAATTCATAAAATACACTTCTCAATGCGATCAGAGTTGCAAAATCTTATTTTTTGTATAATAGTGTGGCACCCACCTATAACGCCATTTTGAAACGATTTTTTGAGTAGTACAGAATTCTGTCACATTTATTGTGATTGAATCGTTCGATTGTGTAGGATAGGCATTCGATATCGATCGAAAATACAACAGAATTTAATTGGGAATTTCTTTCGATATCGAATGCCGTGAGTTGGCCCCTGGCCTTAAGATACAGGCGTTTTAAAAGGTTTAATTTTCCTATAGCGATTAAAACGTCCTACGTTTGTCCGATCTGGCAACTTTTACAATCATGTGGTTTGGAGTATTCACAACAGAAAGCCAGTCGTAAAGTAGCTCTCGCTTAAAGTCTATCAGGCCGCCCTTGTAGCTCGACCAGCAGCTATACTGCGGTACTGTTATTATTGGTTCCTTTAATCAGCCACTTGGTTATCGTGTATAGCTTAATAATTTTTATACAATAAGTCGTACATTAATGGAGCATCAATTTTAACTCATTTAACCCTAGAGGATTACCATTAAACTCACCTTTTTAACTGAAGGAGAACCATTAAACTCAAGTTTTCTTTGGAGGAGCACCATTAAACTCATTTTAATTTTACCTAGCTGAATTTAGAGTCTCACTTCCTATACGAAGGTATAGGTCGCGCTGCAAACTTTGGAGGAAGCTAAGGCTATCATATCCTTGCGCTTTGGTTTTGTACCTCCCTCTGCCATTACCTATTTGGGTAACCTGAAACCAAAACGGTTTCCGTTTGTAAATAACCAACCTCTCTCTAATTCGCCTTAGAAATTTACAGTTTCGATAAAAAGATTTTCATAACTCGACTTAATCTTTTATGTCAACATAGAAATTTATTTTGAAAATTGCTTTTTTATACGAATCGTTAAATATAGCCTGCGTCCAAATTATTA
Source organism: Phasia obesa (assembly GCA_949628195.1). Lineage (NCBI taxonomy): Eukaryota > Metazoa > Arthropoda > Insecta > Diptera > Tachinidae > Phasia > Phasia obesa. Next base: position 8,008,360 of record OX451218.1, read on the forward strand.
TTTAGCAAATAGCGTCATTTACAATCGGTCTAAATAAACTGATATTAATAAACATATAAATATAAATGAATCTAAACATTGTTGCTTTTCAATATTGAGGCAGTTCACATGCCCATACATGGTCATCTTAATAAAAAAAAGAAAAACTTTGCATTACTAATGTTTTTTTAAATTATTATTATTGTTTAATCTTCGTTTTTTATTTTCAGTAGAAATTTTATTAATTACTTGCTTTAATCAATTGTATTTTTTTCAAACTTCAAGACAATGTCAAATTTCTGTCAATATGAGATATGAATATAACGTAATAATACTTTTAATGTAGAGAGAACTGTGAATACACCCACTACTTACTTTTGATCGCTTTTTATTATTCAATTAAAGTTCGACAGACATTATTCTATTAAGACTTCTTTTCTCTTAATGGGCGGTTAATGCTGTAAACACAACTGGAACGAATGGCGAATTTTTTGTTCCGATTGTTCGTCGAAAAAAAGAAATAAAATAAATTAGTGGTTATGAAAATGTTTACGATTAGTGCGTCGACGAAATTCGTCGTGCGTAACGTACTCTGCGCTGGGTTTATTTGTATTTCATAAACCGATAAAAGGCGACTAAATTGATGCAGTGCCCGTTTTTTTTTAATTTTTAAGCTTTTTAGTAAATAAAGTTACTTTTAAAATCTAAAATCTTTTTCTCAAAGTTGAGGAATGCTCTTGCTGAGCGTGGGGTTGAGCCCATTATTACAAAATGATATGCTTAGGTCGAGAGCTATAAATCTCAAAAATTGGTGTTCCAGAATCCGGGGTAGGGTAGTCAGGGGTTGCCCACAGGGAGGACCTCTGTCACCCCTTTTGTGTAACATCACCGTTGATAGACTTCACTGGAAACTGGACTCATTAGGCGTTCATACGGTAGCGTATGCCGACGATCTGGCACTTGTAGTTGGTGGAAAGTTTATCGATACTATCCAAGGATATATGAGACAGGCTCTCATAACAACTCAGGCATGGTGCGATGAGCAGGGGCTAATCAAAAATGCTAATAAATCAGACGCTATGCTCTTCACTCGTAGGAAGAAGGGTATAGAGGTTGGATCTTTAATGCTTTTCGGATCTGAAATCAGTTTGCCAAGGGAGGTAAATTATCTGGGAGTTACTCTGGATAAGAAACTTACCTGGAACGAAAATATTGAAATCAAGATACGGAAAGCGAAAAGGATCTTGCATCAGTGTAAACGAGTTTGTGGCCGTAAATGGAGAATCTCGCCAAAGGCTGCATACTGGATTTACACAATGATGGTGCAACCCATAATAACTTATGCATCTGTGGTTTGGTGGGCAAAAGCCTCTCATATTACAATTAAGCGTAAGTTAGATGGGGTTCAGAGGATTGCTTGTATGAGTATATGTGGCGCAATGCGTACTGCTCCAACACAGGCAATTGAGGCAATGTTGGGATTGCAGCTGTTAAACTTATTCATTAGGTCAACGGCTGCAAAGACGGTTTTGCGTATGAAGAGCGATGCTATTTGGCATCGCTTTGGCCCGAACATCGGGCATAAGAGCATCCTGGACCTACACTCAAAAGAGTTTAACATTAACTGATTGTAGTTTATTTAAGAAGTTTTCAGTTAAGCTAAAAATTATAGGAAGAAATTTTTTATTTAAATTTTTTTGACGTATAATATATATAAATAAACAAACGACAATAAAATACTGATTTTCGGTGCAGTCAAAATAAACAGTTAATTTTTTTCATCTTTCAGTAAAACTGAAGAATATTATTTTATAAAATCTTTAAAAATTAAAATAAAAAATTTAAAATTAAAATTATGGATGGCAACCCAACCTCAGTTGCGTTGTCAGTTGCCGAAATTGTACTACGCAAGGCAACTGGCAACTAAAACTTGTTAATTGGCAGCCATAAATTTGTGGTTGCAGTTGACTTTTTTTTTCTCAGATTATAAAGTAAAAACTGCACTAAAACTGAAAAGTAAGTTTATTTGTTCATCTCATACAGACAACGTAAGTGTCATGGCCCCCTTTCTGAGTTGCTCACGTCATTCCAGACATAGCATCTGTAATGCAACAAAGGAATAACGATGATACGAATTTTTATAGATTCATATTTTATCAGCATCTGGTCCCAGCCTTTCAACTTTTGTTGATAATGGTTGAAAAATAGCTGCTGGTATGAATCTTGGTACCTATTGGTACCTAAAGGTTTTATGCTCAAGAGGGGGTTGTAATTTACAGGAGGATCTTTATGTGAATGAGGAGTATTGTATGGTTGAGATTTATCACCTTGGCTGGAACATGATAATAAACTTGCATTAAATTTACGAGTCTGTTTAGGCACAATTTGGTTGTTAATTTACATAAATAAAACTGGAGTGGCCTACACTCAACTTTACCATACCTAATGGAAACAGATATTTTTATGGATATATTACATAAAGAATATACATAAGTTCAAAGTATATTCGAATTGAAAAATTAATTATTTTCTGTTTTGGGGTGTTAAGTAAACTACCCCTTGCCCCCTCCCGATTATACCCAAAAACTATACAGCTCTTCATCGCCATATACTGAATTTCATTTTGATATGTCATACGGTAGGACCTGTAGAGCGTTCACAAAATTTGGGGGCAAGGAAAGTACCCCTTGCCCGCTTCTGATTACGCCCAAAAACTATATAATAAATTTCATTTTGATATGTCAAACGCCATGCACACCCACCCACCCACAGACATCATCGCTATAATAGCCAAACTGGATTTAGGAAACCTCAAAACGTATAAATCCGTCGAAATCCCGACCTCGATTTTTTTCATGATTACTATACTTTACCTTATAAAGGGTGTTTTTTATAGAGGTATAGAACTTTAAGTTGCAATAAAACAACGATGGATTATTCGATTGACATGAATTTTATTTATCCGAAAGATAATCTTGTGTGGCATTACATTTTAAATATGATTTCTGCCATATGAACGCCACGGCTGGCGCGGATGTGGTCCAATTTTCGATGACTTTTTCCAACATTTGTGGCCGTATATCGGCAATAACATGGCGAATGTTGTCTTCCAAATGGTCAAGCGTTTGTGGCTTATCCGCATAGACCAATGACTTCACATAGCCCCACAGAAAGTGAGTCTAGCGGTGTTAAATCACAAGATCTTGGAGGCCAATTCACAGGTCCAAAACGTGAAATTAGGCGGTCACCAAACAAACGTGTCTTTCAATAAATCTATTGTGGCACGAGCTGTGTGACATGTTGCGCCGTCTTGTTGAAACCACATCTCCTGGATATCATGGTTATTCAATTCAGGAATGAAAAAATTAGTAATCATGGCTCTAAACCGATCACCATTGACTGTAACGTTCTGGCCACCATCGTTTTTGAAAAAGTACGGACCAATGATTCCACCAGCCCATAAAATAAAGCGAACCAAACAGTCAGTTTTTCTGGATGTAACGTTGTTTCGACATACCCTTGAGGATTACCTTCACTTCAAATGCGGCAGTTTTGTTTGTTGACGTAGCCATTCAACCAGAAGTGCGCTTCATCGCTAAACAAAATTCGCTTATGAAAATCGGGAACAATCGGTAATCTCGTTTTGGGCCCAAATTGCACTATTTGCAAGCGTTGTTCAGTCGTGAGTCTATTCATGATGAATTGCCAAACCAAACTGAGAATAAAACACTTGACAGCTGGTTAATCGGTCGCCATCTTGAAAAGTAAAGCCAACTTAAAGTTCTATACCTCTGTAAAAAACACCCTTTACTACGTGTGGTAATGTAAAAAAAAAACTATATTAGCGCTTAAAACCGACAAAAAATAATCAGACAGACAGCGAAATAGAAAGACTTAGGTGGAGAGCTCAAGTGCCACATCGGTTAACTCCATTTTATAATTTAAAAACAATTTTACACATTTTTTCGAAACTATATTTTCTGATAAATACTACACAAAAAATCTTCCAAATGACAGCATTTAATTTCATTTATACTAACAGTTTAAGAAGAATTTTAGAAACAATATAAAAACTCAACTTTAACATTAAAATGGAATTAATCGATTTGGCGGGTATCTGAGGCCTTCAAATATTTAATCAGTGCCCAAATCAAATTCTAGTAAATTGTTCGTACACAAATAGTTTTTATTTATTTAAAACGCATGTAATTTATTATTTATTTGTGTTGTTGTTATCAGTTAATTTGTCTTATCATTGTTTATTAATTTTATTGCATGATCTTTACTATATAAAGGGTGTTTTTTTTAGCTGCATAAGAACTTAAAAATATGATACAAGACAGAAATATTGTTGTAATGAAATTTTTTTTTATTATAATCTGTTAGATAATTTCATGATATTTATTTTTTCAATATGATTTCCGGCATACAGTTACATGGTTCACTCGATCAGTCCAATTTTTGTCTATTTTTTCCAATAAATCTGATCGTATGGCATCAATGGGGGCTTGAATATTTTCTTCCGATGCACAGAGGAGTATTTCACCCACAAAGCTGGCCAAAAAGGCAAAACTGAATTTTAAGAAATTTAAAGAACTAAGTACGCAGCTCGACAGACAACAATATTTTCCATTATGCTAGGAACACAATTGGGACGAACGACGAATTTTTCGGTGCGAATTTTCGTCGTCAAAAATAAAACACATTTGTGCTTATGAAAATTAACACAATACCGCCGTCAAACAAAATTCGTCGTGCGTGACGAACACTGCGATAGATTTATTTCTATTTTTAACGCCGACGAACGACGAACAAATCAGTACAGAGTTACCGCGTTTCCTTTTTATTTTCAAAAATATTAGTAAAAGAAGATATATTTCAATCTTTTATAATTGTTTGATTTTAAATAACACAATTTAATTTAAATATACAGAATTATTTACCATAAAATTGCTTTTTAATTATTTTTTGTTAATGCTTAATTTTTGCATTCAAACCATCATAAACATGATTTTTATTATTTTAATAATTTTAACAATTGTAACCAAACTCAAAATTCTTTGATTCATATTTTTTAATATTTATCTTTTGCCACACACTAGGAAAAATTCTCAATAAATAAAACTTGAACTTGAATATTTATTTTTTGCCACACACAACTTTGTTTATTATAACAGCTGTTATTTTTTCGTCCTTATTGTGCGTCACACTGCGAATTTACGCAACGAACTTTCAACAACGAATTCGTCATGCTGGACGAAATTCGTCGTTCGTCCCAATTGTGTTCCTAGCATTATATTGTAAATTTTCAAGACTTTTAGTTGCGATTTGTAGCTCTGAGACCCTGCTAAAGTCAGGAAAGTGAAGAAAATTATATGAGATTTAATGTTTTCGGTTTCTGGATGTTTATGATATTTTTTTGCGGCTAAACGAATAAAGGTTTAACAAAGATTATTTTTTTCGCTGAAAGGTTTGATCAAAAGTTATTTAAAAAAGAAAAAAAAATTTAAAATATGTTGAATATTCATGTTGAAACAATTCGTTCAAAAGCTAAAAAAAAAAACAAATTATACACTTTTTTTTTGTAAAAAAAGGAAAAGAAGAGATTTTTAAAAGTGAGGTTAGCATGTCTACGAATTATGTTTGTTACCAAAATAAAATTTGGAATCTCTAATTTTAGAAACAAAAAAAAAAAAGTGTGCGCATGTTTGCGCCATTAATTTTGACGATTTTTTTAAATTTTTACATTTCTTCTATTTTTGCTCATCGGGCACATTTATATCGTGATATACTTTTATGAATTTTGATTATTGATTTCAACTCTGCGTCCTACGATGCTTAAGATTCTTATTCATGGCGGTAGTGTTTTAAAGCAAGCAATCTGGCCAATTGGACAATTGTCAGAAGAAGCTGCCGAGGCCAGAAATAAGCACTTACGATTATATCGTACGAATTATTCGAGAAAATTCAGCAGAAGCGATACAAATCGAGATGTCTTGAATAGGTTATTTCTGAGCAGTGACCCTTTTATAAGCTGCAATACGCAAAGAGAACGGATTAATATAAAAAACTTTTTCATCAGAAACCATCACAGTTCTTCTTCCTGACACCGATGATGCAGCTAATGAGGATAATAATTAGTAACGAATTTTTATTAGTTTAACTTTTCCGTTTATAAAGTATTAAATAATATAAAATGAATATAATAAAGCCTTTTTTCATAAAAAAAAACACTGTTTTATAAAAGCCTTACAATTTTCCAAAAAAAAATTTTTATTAGACTGTAAATCATATGTATGTATGTACATACAGTCTGTCAGGAATGAGTTTAAACTTTAAAATCAACATTTGTTAATTGAGTTTTGCGATTCATACCGTCTTCTATTCCTTATTCCAATTTGGCTTTTAGAAAAATCTTAAAAATTTTAACTTTTTGGTTCTTAGATTTTGAAAACAAAAAATTTGTTGCATTTTGCATGTAAAAATTTTTTTTCGCCATTAAATTTTTAATAACTCCAAAATAGTAAAAGATATAAAATAAATGTGTAGGGTTAGTTTAAGCAGAATTTTCCGGTGCATCTTCTGATCCTCCTGCTATTAAAATCGGAGAACACGTTTTCAAGTTATGGCAAAATATATAAGGCAACCCAACGATTTAGGGGGGGTGAAGTATGTCACGCCTTTAAAAGAAAATCCTTACGTACTAGAGACAAACGGAAAACAGATTTGAATTAAGGGCATCAAAATTCATGTAGTCCACATACTTTTATTTCTAGGGTAGAGAAAAATTTTTTTGTTGTGCAGTGTACTTTTGTTGTGCAGTGTAATTTTTCCATATCTGCCACTAGACTTTTTATATCATACTACACCTAAATCTATCAAAAAACTAAAACTTTTAATTCAAAAAACACATTAAATAATTTTGGCCAGCTTTTCAGGCCAAATACTCCTCTGTGCGATGCTTCAAGAGTTGATGGTTTATCTGCATAAACCAATGACTTAACATAGCCCCATAAAAAGTAATCCATAGTCGCTAAATAGCACGAACGTGGGGGCCAGTAAAAATTACCACTTCTGTTAATAAAGTTGTCATCAAATTGATTTTGCAATAAATCGATTGTTAAGCGCGCTGTATGGCAAGTTGCGCGCCGTCTTGTTGTAACTAAATGTCTCTAATTAATATTTGAGAAGAAAAATTCAGTCAAAATTGTTTGATGGCGCCTCCCGGCATTCACTGTAACGGCAGCTACTTGCTTAATTCGAAAGAAATAAGGACCGATAATGCCGCCAGCGTGTAAACAACAGCAAATTTTAATGGATGTAATGGTGATTCACTAACGGCTCCAAATACGAAAATTTTGCTTATTAAGGTAACAATTTAACCAGAAATTACCTTTTTCACTGCACTAAAAGTGCTCTATGAACTTCGCGAACAGAGTTATTTATTTTTATTTAAACAAATTTTCACAATTTGAAAGCGTTGTTTTGGCGTTAAAAAAAGAATCAAAAACCTGACAAACTTTACTAAACAGAAATTTCAAGACAGTTTGACATTATCAGCTAGCTGTCAAAACATTGCTATCGATAGTTCTCATGCAGCTAAAAACAAACAAAAAACACCCGAACCTTTTTGTGAATCACAAATAGAACACAGAAAAACAAACATGACAGAAATTTTAAAAAATCCAAAATATAATTATTTTATTCTAATTTTTATTAATTTATTACTTTTCACTTTTTATTTTTATTTATATTTGAATTTCTCATTTCGCTGTTGTTACTCTACTGTTCGGTTGCTGTTACAAAATTATTATTTGTATCGGCTTGAGCTGTTTGCATTTCATAGAAATTTTGCTCTTTAGCCCACTGCCAGAAGGCCAGCAATTTCGTTAGTTCAGTGTATGTCAAAGTGTGTTGATTTTCCTGTAGCTGTTGTGGCATCACCTCTGCGGTATTGCTCAATCTATCCGCTCCCACATAATTGACTATTTCTTGTAGACTTGAAGGCTCTCTTATTTCAGCAGGTCTAACCATGTTATCGATATAAACGGAAGGCTTTAAAACTTCCATCTCAGTTAATTGATTCACAGAATATTCATGGATGTTGTTGTTGTTATTGTTATTATTGTGTTCATGTTCTCGCTCAATTTGCAAAACATACGCCTGACATTTATGATGGCTGCTGCTGGCATAGATTTCCAGCAAAATTATCAATTTTAAAATGAAATACATTTTTAATTCATTTGTATTTTTTTTTTGTTTTTCTTTTTTAATTTGAAAAAAATAATTTCAACTGATCTGAAGTATGCAACGGCTTTATCTCAACTGAAAAGATGATCATGGGACCCAAAGTAGTACTGTTTGTTTTTTCTTTTAATTTTTTTTTTTTTTGTTAATAAAATTTTATTGTTCTTGTTCTTGTTGTTTTTATTTTATTTTCCTTCCATTTAATGTCTTTGTTTTTCTGTTTTAAATAATAAATTCAATTGTACACTCTGTAAATAGAGGAGGAGAGCATAGAGGAAAAGTATCTTTTTCTTAGAAAACAAAAAATTTTGCCAGCTATAACCACAACTAAGATTGCTTTATTCGCCTGTGTCCGTATCTTATATAACTTTCACTATAGAAGAAAACTTGGGTTTTTCTACATTAAGTTTTTTGAAAGAAATTGATTTGTTTTGGGGAATTTTAGATTTCTTGATGTAGTTTAGGATTTTTTAATATTTATTTGTCGAACTATTATTAACTTTAAAGAAAATAAAACTGGAGTGGCGTACACTCAACTTTACCATACCAAATGGAAACAGATATGTATATTACATAAAGAATAAAAGTTCAAAGTATATTCGAATCGAAAAATTAATTATTTTCGGTTTGGGGTATTAGGTAAACTACCCCTTGCCACATCCCGATTATGCCCAAAATTTATACAGCTCTTCACCACCATAAACCAAAGGCACATACTGAGTTTCATTTTGATACGTCATACGGTATGACCTGTAGATCATTCACAAAATTTGGGGTAAGGAAACTACCCCTTGTCCCCTACCGATTATGTCCAAAATTGATACAGCTCTTCATCTCCATAAACCAAAGGTACATACTTTTAATATGTCATACGGTATGACCTGTAGAGCGTTCACAAAATTTGGGGGTAAGGAAACTACTCCTTGCCCCCTATCGATTATGTCTAAAAACTATACAGCTCTTCATCTCGACATACTGAATTTCATTTTGTACCATCTCCACAAAAATAGTGGCATACATACCCACCCACCCACAGACATCATCGCAAAAGTAGTCAAAATGGATTAAAGAGACCTCAAAACGTATAAATCCGTCGAAATCCCGACCTCGTTTTTTTTTTACATGATTACTATACTTTACCTTAAACTACGTATAGTAAAGTAAAAATGGGAAATATTTTATTTCAGGACAATAGCAGCTATGTACATCCGTCTCAGCATTCTTTGCATCTATCTACTTTGAGCGGTGTGTAGTTGTAAAAATTATTTATTTAACCAACCAACCAAACTCAGATAATAGAATACGAGAAATTGTATTTCAATTCCAACATTAAAAATGATTACAGATGGAGAAGATTTAATACAGACACTTCAAAGAAAAGAAGAGCAGGAAATAGCTAAAACTAAATTAACTACAATTATAGAAAATCATATAAATAAAATGAGTTTGTCAAATAGAGATAGGTTGGTTTTAGATAAAGTAAAAGAAAGAGAAAAGTGTTTAAAAAGCAATAAAGACATTCTTATTCTAAAAGCAGATAAAATACAATATTAAAGACTCGCTTGAATTTAAAAATAAGATAAGAAATCTACATAAAAAAGATGATGAAAAATTATTTTCATTAGATGTAGTATCATTATTTCCAAGTATACCTGTTGACTTAGCAATTCATACAATAGAAGAAAAATGGGATATTATAGAAAAATTTACAAGAATAGAGCGATCCTTATTTTTACGTATTCTCAAGTTTTGTATAGAGGATAATAGATATTTCCAATATAATTAGAAAATTTATAAACAACAGAAAGGACTTCCAATGGGATCTCCTGCTTCCCCAATTGTAGCGGATATAGTTATGGAGAAATTGCTAAATTCTTGTATTGAAAAATTAAGTATAAAACCAAGTATAATAACCAAATATGTAGATGATTTGTTTTGTGTCATTTCTGAACCAGCTGTTAACAATATGTTGCAAACATTTAATGAATTTGATAATTGCATTAAGTTTAAAATAGAGAAGGAATGCGATTCTAAACTTCCATATTTAGATACCTTAATAATTAGGAAGAAGAACAAATTAATAATGGATTGGTATCAAAAACCCACAGCTTCGGGTAGAATTATTAATTATTATTCTAAACAAAATAAACGAATAATTATAAATACAGCAAAAAATTTAATAGAAAGAGTGCCAGAGAATTCCACAGAAAGAATATAGATAAAATTAAAAAGATATTAAGCGAAAACAATTTCCCAATTCAGCTAATTAATAGATTAATAAGGCAATACAAAAGTAATAGAAAAGCAAATACAAGAAATGAGACAGAACCAAAGATATATAAATCAATAACTTATGTACCGGATTTATCTGAACGGTAGGAAAAATCAAAAATATTTGATACAGTTAAATACAAGATGGCATATAGAACGTATAATACATTAAATATATTATTTAGCTAACCAAGAGATAAAATAGAATAATTTTTGCAAAAAAAAAACCGACTTCAAAACAGATATAAGGGCACCAATTATAAACTAAAAATGTAAGACGTAATCTGTAAGAATTAGATTTAAACCAAATGATAGATGCGCCAAAATTAGCGGAAAAAAGTAAAGACTATGTGAATGTCAAGCATCTACCTATTACTGTTCAAAATTTAAGTTATTTTCACCAGCATCCGTCTTTTATGGGGACACCATTCAAGCATCTGTCTATAACGGTTTCAAAGATAGGGACACATAGATCAAATAACATCACCTATTCGGACACCCTTTAATTTACAATTTTAAATTAAAGACCTGTTGTTATAGAGGACTTGACCACAAAGATTCTTTGTAAATTTCAACTATCTGTATATAACGGTTAAAAAGTTTAACCATATATATCAAATTACATGAACTATTGGGACACTTTTTCCATTATAATTCCAAATATTTATACTTGTTATCATACCAGAGAAAGTAGTGGATATTCTGCCTAATTTTCAAGTGTTTGTGTTTAACGGTTCAAAAGATAGGACCATATAGATCAAATTACATAATTTATGGGGACACCCTTTAGTTTCTAAATTCAAATTGTATACTTGTTATAGTGGACTTTGCAATACAGGTTCCTTGTAAATTTCAGCTGTCTGTATATAACAGTTCAAAAGTTTGGCCACATACATAGAATTACATTAACTATTGGGACACCCTTTTATTTCCAAATTCAAATTTTATACTTTTTGTTATAGCAGACTTAGCAATACAGGTTCTTTGTAAATTTCAGCGGTCTGTCTACAACTGTTCAGAAGTATGGCCATATACATCAAATTAAATGAACTATTGGAGCACCCTTTACAATTTTGAATATTTATACATTTTATTATAACGGTCAGAGTAGTCGACATTCTGTCAAATTTTCAAGGTTTTTATCTATAACGGTTCAAAAAATAGGCTCAAATAGGTCAAATTCCGTCACTATGGAGACACCCTTTAAATTTTAAATTTATTTTTTTATTAATTTCTGCTGTTGGGAGCTATAGCGACACGCAATTTTTTAAAATTTTAATTTGGTTCCCTTTACGGTTCTTAATACACGTAAAAAACATGTATGTTGTATGGGGACACCCTTTAATTTGTAATATAATAAACTGATTTTCAAATGGAAGAATAACCTTTCAAATAAAGAAAAAAATATTAAAATCGGTTCAGAAATGGCTGAGTTCTGCGGTTACATACATAAAAAAACAAAAAGCAACATTCAGACGAATAGATAACCTCCTTCTTTTTTGAAGTCGGTTAAAAATTAGTTATGTCAAATTTAGTGTATAAAATACCTTGTAAGGGAAATGACAAAGAGAATTGTAATAAAGTATATGTAGGTACAACAAAGAATAAACTGAAAACGAGAATAGCTGGACATAAATCAGACCAGAGATACAGGGATAACATCAGTTTGCAAAAAACAGCATTGTCTTCCCACTGTTCAAATAGTAATCACTATCCCAACTTTGAAAATGTATCAATTCTAAATTTGGAAAATAATTATAAACGTCGTTATATGTTAGAAATGCTACAAATAATTAAAGTTCCGATTGAAAAACGAATAAATTTTACAGCCGATACAGAAAATGTTGCACAGAATTATAGACATTAAGTACATAAAAAATAATAGTATAATAGAATCTTTAATTTTTTGTAACTTTTGCGGTGTAATTTATGTACATATACAGTGGATCAATAAAGTTTAGGCACATCATGATTTTCAAGAGTGTTCTGTTAATAACTTTGCATCTGGTTTACTTAATAAAATAATTTTGATATCGTTTTAAAGATTGAGAGTTATATTGACTATTTAGAACAAAAAATAATTTATATCTTATTGTTTCTAATATACAAAGCTTTAAAAACTAAAAAACAAGCTATGTCTACCTAAAAAAATTTTAGGCACGTACTGCATTAATGCCCTTTAATCCCTTATATAACGGTAAATTTTCACTTTTTTATTTAAACTCATATTTATGCACATGTTAAATCCTCAGTAGGCGAGAGTTTTAAATGTAAAAAAATATTCTTGGTATTTAATTCGTGACGAAAACAGCAAAATGAGCAATCGTTCAGAAATTTCCGTGGATGTCCGTAAAATTATAATAAATCTTCATGGACAGGGGAATCCTATCGCGAAATTGGTGTGATTGTACAGAGGCCCTATACCAGTTGTTGCTGCAGTGGCTCAAAATCCAAAGATTTTAGCTGTAGAATTGTGTCGGGAAATGAAGAAAAGTTTTGGTGAAGACCTTAATCCACAAACAATAAGAAATACGCTGCACAGAGCTGGATATCATGGAAGAGTTCCCCGTCGCAAACCTTATCTTTCAGACATAAACAAGAAAAAGCGGTTAGAGTTCGCAAAACTCCACATTAATCAGCCTGAAGCCTTCTGAAACAGTGTGATATTTAGTGATGAATCGAAGTTTAACATTTTTGGTTCAGATGGTCCACAAAAAATTTGGCGAAAAGCAACCAAAGAGCTTCAAGAAAATAATATTATTAAGACTGTGAAGCACGGTGGTGGCAATGTTATGGTTTGGGGATGTATGGCGGCATCTGGAGTGGGAAATCTTGTCTTTATAGACGACAAAATGGACAAGCACTCTTATTTAAATATTTTAAAAGAAAACTTATCTCACCAAGTGTTGCGAAGCTGGGCTTAAATGGGAAATTCTTGTTCCAACAAGATAATGACCCAAAACATTCTTCATATCTTGTGCAGGAATGGCTTATATACCACTGCCAGACACGAATCCTATAGAGCATATTTGGCACTTACTAGAGAAAAAATACGGAAACATCACATTACATCCAAAGAATCACTTAAAGCGGCACTTCGCTTAGAATGGGAAAAAATTACTCCTGATGAAACATCTAACCTAGTATGAAGTATGAGTAGACGTTTAGAAGCAATTAACCAAGCTAAAGGAGGTTCAACCAAATACTAGACATGCAAAAACCCCGAATATACCGAAAATTTTCACATGTGTGCCTAAACTTTTTTTACATAGACTTACCTTATTTTTTAGTTTAAAAGCCATTGTATATTAGAAATAATAAGATATAAATTATTTTTCGTGTTAAATGGTCAATAAACCTATCAATCTTGAAAATAGCATGAAAATAATTTTATCAAGTTATGCAGATGCAAAGTTACTGGCGAAACACTTTTAAAAATCATGTTGTGCCTAAACTTTATTGATCCACTGTATGTACGTATAAATGTGAAATTATTTTGGTTTTTCTAAAAATTTTTTAAATATTCTTAATATAAGAAATTTTATGTAGATATTTAAATATGTATAGGTTTTAAAAATGTTTTTATCATTCGTAGTAACATATTATTTGTTTTTGAAAATTTTGTTTTTGAATGTTTTGAAATGACAAAAATTTTTTTCAATCATGTTAATATTTTCATTCGTTTAAATATTATAAAACTATTTTCATTTCCTGACGATGCTACCCAATGGTGTAGCGAAATATCGGATATAAAAATAAAAATAAATTTTATAAAAAGGCCTATAGCGTAAAAACTTAATTATAAAATTATTAAAAAGGTCAAAAATTATAATAATTGTTTATATTTTATCTCTTAATTTTCTTTCTTTAATAAAAATATTTCATAAAATTTTATTTCAATATAAAACACGAGAAATTATAACTTAAAACTAAAAACAAGTATTTTTTTTAAACTAAAGAAAATGAATTAATTCTTCTAATTTTGAGGTGTTGTCGTCGTTATCGTATGATTAAGCGTTGTTGTTGTTGTATAGGTGTTATTGCGAAAAGTACCGGTGCCGGCCTCGTCACTAGGTTGTGCAACAATCGTAGATGATGTACTCTAGAAAATAGTAGAAAATAAAATAAATAATTATGAAAAAAGTTAAAATTAATATGAAATATCAGATTTCAAGGGGAGTTTGTATGTCAATTTGAAAAACTGTAGTAATTAAAACAAATGTAAAAAATGCTTGCTAATTTTAAAATTGCCAAAAACATAAATGTGTAAGTTTGGTTTGGGCTTATAAGTTGGTAGAACCCAATAGATGGCGCTTAAACTACTGATTTATCTACAAAACTACTCATTCCATTTCGAAAATTTCTTCTCCTGTGTTGAGAATCGATTCATAGGATAGAAAAAGGCTACAACAGATTTGAATGACATCTACTCTTGCTTACAGGCTTGATGAAATTTTGGAACAATATGCAAAGTTCCGAAACAATACAAAAACTCTAAAACTGATGCCGTGATTGCTTGCTTAAGCCATTTTCACACTATTATACTGAGTATTAAGACTTGTCAAATACTTAAATTGAATAAGCATGTGTGATAGTGTGAAAGCAGTATGTTATTAAAATGTTAAATAATACGGAATGGAATTTGACATCCCATAATACCGAACCATTTTTAGAAAATTTTCTAAACGATAACATTTTTCATTTTATCAGGGTTGTGTTTTTTAAAGCAAAGAACCAAGTTGATTGTTCGCCGCCGTCGATTATATATTTTCTTTGTCCTGCACCTGTCCTAAATTGTCATCAGTCTTATCGCCTAGAAATTGTTGAATGTAATTATTTTTTTGTTTTTTATTTATTTTTTTTTTTTTTATTAACCGAAAACTTGAACGGCCAAACGAACTAAGGATCCGGCACCTCTGCCCGCCACATAAATTTGCTCAGGCGACGCCGTTCAATGTCTCGTCACGGCTTGTTCATTTTATTTGAAGTGTAATAGTGTGAAAACGAAATGTTATGTTACGTTAGATTTTTTGACAATCACACAATTCTCATTTGATTTCTATCCTACAAAATCCAATGAAAATCTTAATACTCAGTATTACAGTGTGAAACGGGCTTTACTAATAATTGTCGCCGGCGCACAGTGGCTGAAAATCGTTTTTCGTTGGCCAAAATTCTGTAACTTTTGAACCGATCAAAATATTGAAATAATTTTTTTTCTAATGGATAGATATTTAGCTCAGCTTGATTCAGTTTTAATTACATTAAAATTGATTGAGGACTTTTTAAGGAATTCGAGGTCAAAGTTGAACATTTTAATTTTTTTAACTTTCAGAGTGAAATATGGGTTTATTCTGTGTGTAACACAGAATAAGATCCAAAAAAGTATATATATTCTTGATCAGTGATAAAATCTAAGACGATATAGCTATGTCCGTCTGTCCATCCGGCCGTCCGTCCATTCGCCTGTCTGTATAAACACGATACAGTCTAAACGAAAAGAGCTAGACCCTTGAAATTTGCTACATATATATCTTGAAGGATAGGGCAGGCTAAGTTCGTAAATGGGCCAAATCGGAACAGGGGGAAAAAATTCCCCTAAGAAGAACTTAACCAACCCCTGAAAAACTACACATTTTTACAAGTTTTTTTGTAAATTTGTTAAGCAAATGAAACATTTTTATGTCAAAGAAGGTTCAAGGTCTTTACCCTAGAGCCAGAAAATCATAAAAATTTATTTTTGGACCCCGCCCCCTTTTTGTGGGCGTTTATATAGCATATTATATGAAAAATAGTGTCAATAATTAACAAAATGTATTACCTAAGCCTAGATTGCATAAAAAATTAATTTTTAAGCTTTAATAACGGATGGAAAATGTACTCGGATCTTCTGCGCTACCTTCACCTCAACCCCCCCCCCCCCCCCCCCCCCCCCCCGAAAAAAAAATTTTTTTTTGGTTAAGCAACAAGAAAATATAATTTTTATTCATTTGACTTAAATATTAATTGCAAATATTCCATATTTTGTTCTGTGCTATTTCTGTTCTTTAGTAGTTTTTTAGCTTCTTCATCTAAATCCCGATGGTCCACTTTCCATTGATTTGGAATACTGGATAAGAACGGATCTGACGTTGCCAATAATATATTAAATAGATCTTCATTTGTTGAATTCCGTGAAATTTTCCTAGTATTGTGCTCTCTATAAAATATTTAA
Source organism: Phasia obesa (assembly GCA_949628195.1). Lineage (NCBI taxonomy): Eukaryota > Metazoa > Arthropoda > Insecta > Diptera > Tachinidae > Phasia > Phasia obesa. The sequence goes on from OX451218.1 coordinate 8,025,071, forward strand.
TCCTTGCTCCTTTTTTCCTGAGCCTCCTCTGATAGATCTCCAAGTGGCACCAAATGATATTTAATGACATCTTCACCATGATAAAGGATTTTGTGAACTGTTGCAGACATATTTCTCCATGGGTAGTTAGTTGTATATATTTTTGCAGTTTCCTTAGCATAATCTCCAAATTTTCTACAGTCAATTTCTTCATTGCACGCAAGTACTTCTAGTATTATTTTAAATCTGAAAATAAGGTTGAAATCCACTCCTGTTATTTCATATGATGTTTCTGGATCTGAAAAGAATCTTCTTGCGGTATTGCCATAATTTGTATTGCCTGACCCTTGTTATGGCTGATCTATAATCAGTCCACGTTTGCGATATTCATCTTGAACATGTTTCTTTTTTGAACTTCTTAACTCTTTGTTGGTCACGTTGTTTCTTATTGATCCTGAAGACCCGAAATCCAAATCATAACTGATTTTTAGTATGTGTTCCATAAGTCGTATTCTTGCGTGTAGTGGTGATAATCCAAATTCATATGCATCGGTATTATCTAATGATTTTGCTGGGACTTGGTTTAATTGGGTTGATGTTGCTTGGCATATAATGCAGCTGGATGCAGCCTTCGTGTTAGTCAAAGCCTGACCCACTTTTCCATCTATCATTGTCAGGACTAACTGGTAGCTTACTTCAATTTGCTGCCCAACTAACTGTAATTGTAATGGCTGTAGTGCTGTAATTTGGGCCTTGATATCACTAATTTCTTTATTAATAACATCATTTGTTTCTTTTTTGAATTGAAATTTGATTGGCCTGCAGTATTTCGTAGAAGATGGTGTCTCATTTTTCCAAATATCCATTGTTTGCGTTGTACTAGTCGAAGGCTCTGAATCTTCCAAAATCTTTTTCAATCGCAATGGTTAAAATGATACCATGAACATATCTGAGTCAGAAATATTTTCACATACAGCTTGTTTATATTGTTTTTGTCGCGAAGAACCATCACATCCCCATTTACAAAAAAGAATTAACTTTGTGTTTCCGTATTTCTTCAACTCATTTCCTGTTATTGATTGCAGCAAGCGTGCGGCTGTGTGATCAAGTAGAGATTGTAGTTGTACCTCTGCCGAAATTGGTGTGATTGTAATAGTGTCCTTTGATGGCAAACAGTCCATTTTAGCAGCGGTTATGTGATGATATGCTGGATATATATTTGAGCCTTTTTCAATCGCACGCTGTCTGAGTTTAATATATTGCTGTTTTGTTAATTTCAAATCCAGAAATAATGCTAATGCCTCCTCATTTGTGTACTGTATTGCATCATTCGGAGTTGGTATACTTTTAAGAATCCGTTTTGTTCTCGGTGGACTAGCTTTAACAACTTTTTCAATGATATCCACTTTTGTAAATTGGTTCTGTGATCGTAATTGGTGTAGGAAAGATACTTTTATATGTATTTTTACAATCAAAGGCATCGTTAATATCTTTAAGCTTCCGCCTCTTAGATCTATCGCTGCAATTGTCCACTAATGATTTGCGTGATCTTCCAGCCTTATCTTGCTGTTTCTGCAGCGACAGTAAGTTGACCTTCTAACCACTTTGCACTTTTTATATAAAATTTTTGTTTACTGTACATAACTTCATTGTAGCGTTTTTTTAGTGCTTTGACGAAATTATATGATTGCTCTTGCATTTCGGTGCTACACGAATTTAAGTTTAATTTTATTTTAACGTAACTAAGAACATCTTCCTGATTTTTGTTTCTAAAATACACTTCGGCCAGTTCTCTCTCCATTTTCTTTTGAATATTTTTATTTGCGTTTGTTATGTTTTATCCGTACACTTAAAGGATTAAGTTATTACTGAGTAATCCCTTAACGAATCCGTACTTTTATAAATTTTTAGATACATGTTCTTCACACACTGATCTTCAATTTCATAGCAGGTAGCGCTTAAATTGAACAAAACTGCACTCATGCGTCAATATGGGGTTGTTTTTTAACTTTAGTGGTTTAATGTCGCAATTATTGTTATAAAATTGTTTATGACTTTGGTTGACCCTAACATTTGATAACAGGTAAATTTAGAAAGAGATCATATGCTTCCTGTAGAGCCCATTGTGATAATTTTATTGCTTATTTTTTGCTGATCAAAACAAAGCCATAAAACCCTTTCGAAGGTATTATATTTATTTTTTTTTAGTTATACGTAGCCTAAACTAAAAAAATAAACTTTTAAGCAAAAAAGTGAAAATTTAATACACCATTGTATATGAATTTTTTCGAGTAATTTCATTAAAATGAAAAAAGTGTTCTACAGGCGGCTCGTGGCGGGTGCAAAAGTATATATAGCCTTCAAGAGGACACTTTCACCTTTCTCGTGGTTGTATACGTTTCTTGTTCCCTTTTGTTCCCTAGAAGTTCTATTCCACTAAAGTTTAAATTTGAGGAAAATATAGTAGTTTCATAAATATTTCATAACGCCCCTAATATTAAACGCTAGAGCTGTGTCTACTTACAACAACTAAAGACAATAATCCTACCAACATTATAAAAAAAACCGCAGACCATTATCGATGATAGCTTGCGAGTAGTAACCATTTAATTTTGATAAAAAACCAAAGAAAAACACCTTTTTCTGAAATTAAAAAAAAAGTTGAGTTTGACAGCATGCCACTCCCACAATTATCAATATTTTAACATAATTTTTTGGCTACCTTAATTTGGATATGTTAACTACAAAATGACGTAAAAATTTTAAAAATCGGTGACAAAAAAAAAATTTACTTTTGGCCAACGAAAAACGATTTTCAGCCACTGTGCGGCGTTTTGAAAGGGTATACATTGTCAAAGCTTTGTACTACGGTGTTCAAAGACAAATCAATTGACGTTTAAGTCAGCCATAGTTGGAGCTGTTGTTGAGATCTAAAAAATGTTTTATCTCTAATTTCAAATATTCCCGTTAGCGTTTTAATTTTAATAGTTGTTTTTATGTCGTTGTCATTTTTATGGTCGTTTCGTTCCTAAGTTCGTATTCTTGAAATATATTGAAACGATGAAGCAACGTTGTCGAAACTAAAAAAGAAAAATTTATAAAGTGTTTTTGGAAATTTTTTAGATTTTTTTTTTTGTAAAAATATTGTTGGAATTTTTGGAAATTTTTTGCTTTTTAATTTTGTTGAAATTTTTTTTTTTAAATTATGTTGAAAATTTTTTGTAAAAGTTTTTTTTATAAAAATTAGGAACTTCCTGCTATCCATATTGCGTTAGAATGGTCCGAATAAAGCAAAAAATCCTTTAAAAATATTACCACATATTGACCCCCCCTCCCCCTAATGGGCCTTTTGATTGCTCCTGGTTACCAGTGGGCACCCTGTAGGTCTAATAGCTACCTCTATATGTTTTGCTTTCTATAAAGGCCTTTAATACAAATAAAAACAGAAAAACCTTACCAACCTAAAAATAAACACAAAATCGGCACTCGCAGGGGGTTATTAATCCCCTGAGATCTGTATGCAATATTTGCGATCTACCTTTAAATCGGTAAAATTGCGTACTTTCACTTCTTTTTTTATATTTTCTCTAGAAAATGATATATTTTTGCGTAAAAAAAATTCCTATATTTGAACCAAGGTACGTACACCTCCCCCCAGATAAAATTCTAAATGTTACTGTTTTGTTTTCCATTTCGATTACTAACTGCACCAGCAAGAAAATTTTAAAAAAATATTTCATGTACAGAAATGGTCCTGTTTTACGGTTTTATTATATGTATAGATTTTACTGTTATTGTAAGTAAAATACAAAACGTATCAAAATCTCGTCTCGTATCTACCCTAACAAAATTAAAAAATATATTTTTTTTTCCGAAATTCAATAAATTTATTATTGAGTTGAGCGTCGAGTGTGTACATTTGGGCGTTTGAGCCGCTGAGTATTTTTTTTTTATTTTGTAACGGTATTTATTTTTAGAGTTTTCACCTTAACGATCTTTAAATTAATTTTCAAGCTTTTTTTTCACTTTAAATGAATCGTTTTCATTTTTTTAAATAATTTTTAATTTTTTTTAATCTTTTAGGAATTTTTTGTTATCTAATCAAATTCCTTCTTTCTTAATTCGTTTTAAAGTACTTTTATCAATGTGTCTATCTTTACAGTTGGTTTCTGAATTTTTTTATTTTTTTTTTTAATCTCACAATAGTAAATATTTTTCTTGTTCTCATTTCTTTAATACACATGTATATCAACACCTACTCCATTATTTGTTTCCGAGGGACTCCACGATTTTTTCTTATCCAAATCCTTGGATTCGCAACAGCCCATTTTTCTTAATGTTAAACTGCGTTTTATTGAAAAAATAAATAAAAAATAAGTTAAGTTTATCTTATTTATTTCCTTTAACACTTTACACTTTTGAAAGCTCTTTGAAACAACTGACATGAGTTTTTGTGTTTTAAAGAAAACTCTATTTATACAAATTCTTTTGTTGAAAACATGAGTTGCGCCTTTTTATGTACGAGTAGTATTTAGCAAACAAAAAAAAAAAAAAGAGTAAATTATTTATATACATTTGTATAAACGTTCCCAGTATGTACGTAATAGAGTATTCAAATAACAGTATATTTCAAGAAATCGGGTTTTGGTTTAACCGAAAAATTGAATTTAAAAAAAACCGGTTTTTGTTAAAAAAAAAACCGGTTTTTAATCGGTTAACCGGTTTTATATCCGCTTCTATACCACTGATGAAACTAAACACAGTTTTATTTTGTATACCCTTCACCACAGGTGGAAAAGAGTATACTAATTTTGTCATTCCGTGTGCAATTTCTAAAATATTCATTTCCGATCCCATAAAGTATATATATTCTGAATCCTTACACATAGAAAAGTTGTTTAAGCGATGTCTGTCTGTTCGTATTTGGGTAGTAATGTCGTTTGCCAAGGCACCAGATGATATACAGAAGATTTAAGACCACCAGTCTGCCAGGAAAAGTTTCGAAAATTTTCGGATTGTAATTCAGCAATATCAGATCATTCCTTTGGAGGCTGCGGACAAAAAACCTCTCCCACCTATATTTTTCACGCGTTTTTTTCGGTTTTAATGATTTTCTTTTCTTTTGTTTTTTTTTTTTGTTAAGTAAATATTAGACCGCGACAGATAGATCGCAAAGATTGCATACAGATCTCGGGGGATCAATAACCCCCTGCGAGGGCCGATTTTGTGTTTATTTTTAGATTGGTAAGGTTTTTCTGTTTTGATTTATATTAGAGGTCTTTATAGAAAGCAAAACATATAGAGGTAGCCATTAGACCTACAGGCTGCCCACTGGTAACAAGGAGCAATCAATAGGTAGGGGGTCAATATGAGGAAATTTTTTTTTTAATTTTTTTGTTTTGGTATAAACATTCTAACGCAATATAGATTGCAGGAAGTTCCTAATTTTTACAAAAAAAAAAAAAAAAACAAACATTTTACAAAAAAACTAAAAAAAAATTTCAACAAAATTTTTACAACAAAAAAAAATAAAAAAAAAATATTACAAACAATTTTTCAAAATTTATTTTTATAAAAAAAATTAAAAAAAAATAAAAAAATGTTTAAAAAAGTTAAATTAAACACAATTTTTACAAAAAAAAAAAATTAAAAAAATTTTAACACTAAAAATTAAAAAAAAAATTACAAAAAAAAAAAATTACAAAAAAAAATTAAAAAAAAATTTTCCAAAAAATATTTTAATAAAAAAATTAAAAAAAAAATTTAAAAGAAATATTTAAAAAAAATCAACAAAATTTTTACATAAAAATTCTAAAAAAAATTTACAAAAAATTTCAAAATTATTTTTACAAAAAAAATTGAAAAAATATTAACAAAACAATTTTCAAAAAAAAAAATTACAAAAAATGTTTAAACAAACATAAGACGGTAAACACAACACCCCTATTGCAAATATTTATTCCCATGAAAAAACTCCCAAAATTTTTATCGTGAATGATTTATATCGTAAAATACAAGTAAATTGTTATTGGAATCATTCACGATAGACAAATTTGGGAGTTTTTTTTTTCATGGGAATAATAATTCGCGATAGAGGTGAATATCTAGTATTACTATTGTGAAGGGTATATAGGATTCGGCATAGCCGAATATAGCACTCTTTTTATTTAATAAAATATTAATACAAACAAAAAAAATTGTATTTAATGACAAAATAAAGACTTAACATAAAGAAAAAAGATTTTACGAATATTCCAGGACATTAGTTAAAATATTATAAAACGTAACAGAACTGCATATTTCTATTCATGAAATTTTTTTTTTAATTTTTTTTTTGCTATTGCAAATAGTAAACGATATGGAATACAAAACAGCAACTTTAGAATTTTTTTTCTGTCTGTCTGTGTTCGCATCACCTAAAAACTAATGGATGAATTTTAATAAAATTTTGTGAGCAGATACCTTGGTATCTTGGTTCAAATATAGAATACCTCTTTTACCCAAAAATATCTCATTTCCTAAAGAAATCAGAGAAAAAGTAGGGTAAGTTCGCACTTTTACCTTTTATTTTTCACAGCGGGATATTTTAAATACTATTTACAGAAATCTGCAATAATTTTAAAAGTTTAATATACATTTTTGAATTTTATCCAGGGATGGACACCTCTATATAAAGAAAATACATAAACCATAAATGAAGCTCCATAAAAGTAAAAGTCTTAAAATTTGGTGTGGATTACTTTCAAAGCCAAATCGAACAAAATATTGTCAGGACGCCTACGAGGTGGTGAGCACAGCTAGTCACTAATAAAATAAATCTATACATATAATAAAATTGTAACTCATTTCTCTGTCTGTCTGTGTTCGCATCACATAAAAACTACTGGATGGATTTTAGCAAAATAGTGTCAGGAGGTACCTTAGTATCCTAATTCCAATATAGGATACAATTTTTCCTCAAAAATATCTTATTTCCCAGAAGAATTGGAAAAAGCAGTGAAAGTACGCAATTATTTTAGTAAGGATGAGACCCTTTATTTAGTAAATACATAAACCATAGCTGAAGCACTAAAAATGTAAGGATCTTTGGTGTGCATTGCTTCAAAAGTAATAACATAAATTTCAATTTCATATTCTGAAATTAAAATTATAAAACTAATGAAGTTATTTAAAAAAAAAAGTTTAGAAATAAAATGCAATAAAAACAAATAACTTTAAATTGGTACCCAGCCCTTTTTATAAAAAAATGGTAAGAAAGAAAACTCGTTCACTATAGGTGGATTTTGAGCAAAAAAACTTATTAGATTCACCTTGTTAAAAACCCACGAATCACTTATGGCAAAAAAGTATACTAAACAAATAAAGGGACCAAAAACTTACTATTACCCCTAATAATTTAAATAGTGAAATTTTAAGTGAAGTAAAAATCTTATATATAAATTAATTGAAAAAGAATTACTTAAAAAACAAACCGGTTAACCGTATTAAAAAACCGAAAACAAAACCATTTTTCGAATAAAAAACCGGTTATCACGTATTCCTCTAGAACGCACGTATAAACACAAACAACTGGCAATAAAAAATTAATAATGAAAAAATATCTCTGTATTTAATATAGTCAGTCATATTTTTTATCAGAATAACACCATTTTTTTCTATAGCAGCCATTCAAAAAAGAAAAAAAAATTAAATGAAAAAATGAGTAAGAAATAACAATAAATATAAGTCATGTATTTATTTTAATATGAACGAAACAACTAAAACCTCACACAACTGTTTCAATTTGGAAATAAAAAAAATTTTAAATTCAATCTCTTAACAATTTTCTATGTTGTTTGTAGTGTTGTTATTTGTCAAAGCCATTAATTTAGGTGGCTTAGAACAAATACTTCATATTAGACTTACCATTCATTTAAACAATTAAACAGAAATACACACAAAAGGCCCATTATCGAATGTAAGTAACGTTCATTTGCAAGAAGAACGTCATAACTCCAAAAAAAAACACAATAATCCTGTTGTTGAAACAAAATTCCGAAAGATAGTTTTGAAAAAGGCATTCATATTATACAGGGTGGCGCAAAAATAACCTTCCGATGTTTTTTGGCTGTAATTTAAAAAAAAAAATGAAAAACTTTGATTCTTCTTGTGGATTATTTTTATTTGGTCTTTTGATTTTTTTACATCAAGTCGAGAATATGATGTCATGTAAATGGCCGCCGCCACAGTTGATTGTCATTTGAGCCCTTTTTATGGCATTTTCCATCACTTTGGCCAAAACTTCCGGCGATAGGTCCTCACATTATTGACGGATATTGTCTTTAAGAGCTGCAAGAGTCTGAGGCTTGTTGACATAAGCCCGCGACTTCAAAAAGCCCTACAAAAAGAAGTCTGTAGCGGTCAAATCAGGCGATCTTGCTGGCCAGTGCAAATCGCCAAAACGGGAGATTATGCACCCCATGCCGTGTGTGCCGTGAAGTGCCCCAGAAGCGTAAATTTTGCTTATTTACGTACCCGCTAAGATGGAAATGGGCCTCATCACTCATGATTATTTTTGATGAAAAATCATCTTCCTCTTGGTGGTGATTAAGGATGGCTTGAGGGTATATTAGACGCGATTAGCGGTCAGCAGCTAACAGCTGATGCACCGTCTGGACTTTGTACGGAAACATCTTCAAATCTTTTACCAAAATTCGCTGTAAAGACCGTCGACTGATACCCATTTGCGTGGCACGTCGTCTGGTCAATGTCGATGGCGCTTCCATGACATCCTCGGCGACAGCAGCAATATTCTCTGCAGAACGGCTACTCCGGGGTCTGCCACGCCTGTCAGCATCTCGTGTTGTGCCAGTCTCTTCGAGGCGAGCGGCTAAACGTCGCAGTGTTTCACCAGTAGGCGATGGACGGCCAGGAAATCTGCGACGAAATTCACGTTGTGCCAAAGTCACCGACCGATTATTGGTCAAATAAATAGTCACCGCGTATAGTATTCCGCGTTCTGGAGCAGTGTAGCGTAACATTGTTTATTAACGTGTATTTCGCAAGTGTTTACTACACAAATGTCAAAACAGAATTGACATTAGGGGCCAATCGCAAAATTTATAGCATTTTCTGATAGGAGGATTACTTTTGCGCCACCTTGTATTATTAAGCAAAACATAATTTAGCAATATTTTAAATATATTTTTTTATATTTTTAAAATAATAATTTACATTTTAATATTTTAATATTTTAAATAATAATTTTATATTTTTAAATAACACTGTAAAATAATAATGTCGCAGTGCCTGCGACGTCCTCAGCAGCCTGATAATATTTTGTTCCAATTCACCTTAGGTTTTGGAAGTAATCACCAAATTTTAAGACTCTTCCTTTTATGGTGGTACAGATATGATTTATATACATATATTCACTTTGCATTTTATATAAAACTCTATTATTATTGTAGAGTTTTGTAAATAGTGTCTTAAATTCCCTGTTTACAAATAAATAAAAAATGTTGCCAGACGTTCAAAGCGATAAAATGTACATTCGGGTTTTTGTATATATTTGCTCTTGGAGCCGAGATACTTTACGGGAAAAAAAGTATCCTCTATTTAAACCGTGGTTCTAAGGCATCTCTCCACAAACTTTTATTCAAATCCATCCAGTAGTTTTTACGTGATGGAAACACAGCCAAACAGAAAGAGAGAGAGAGATATTCCATTGATTACTATCTGCAGCAACAAAATTTCCAAAAATAAATATTTTATCTACAGACTCGGTCCTGTTACAGTTTTACTACAGAAATAAACTAGCTGTGCTCGCCACGTGGTGGGCGTCCTGACAATATTTGCTCGATTTTGCTTTGAAAGTATTCCACACCAATTGAAAGACTCTTACTTTTATAGTGCTTCAGTTATGGTTTATGTATTTACTTTATATAAAGGTACCCCATCCCTGGATAAAATTCTATAATTTATAAAAAATTCTAAAATTCTAAAAATTATTGAAACCTCAGTAAAAGGTGTTTAAAATATATTAATAACAATGCAATTCCACAAAGTAAAGATCAAATTACAAATTTTATTCAACTGGCGCCATCTGATGGGCAATAGTTGAATAACTGGTTTTTCTCCACTTTCGCTTAGAAATGAAATATTTTTGCGGAAAACAAGTATCCTATATTGGGATCAGGATACTAAGTTACCTGCTCACAAAATTTTGTTAAAATACATCCAGTAGTTTTTATGTGATGCGAACACAAACGAAAATCAGACAGACAGACGAAAATGAGTTACTATTTTAATATATGTATAGATTATAAATGACATTTCGGCAAGGCGCAGATTTGATGTTGATAATTTTGTGTCGTATCTGCTGTTGTAATTTTGCAAGCTTGTTCGGCTTGGGCTGTAATAAAGGCCTAGTTAGCCGACCGTAACGTAACGGAATGTAACACATGCAAATTGATTTGTCGTTTAAGATTCTCTTGCTCTTTTTTCGCTCTTTCTTGCATTTTTTCATGTTTACGACAGTGACGTTAGCCAAATTATTTAAAATAGATTAGCTTACATTTTAGAGAATCATTAATAAACACAGGATAAACGAAAACAAGAACCTCTTACAAAAAAAAAAAAAAATACGTGTTACATTCCGTTAAAGTAAAGGTCGGATAACTAGGCCTTAACAATCTACTCTACAAATAAGTCCAAAGATATATGTAAATAGTGTAGTGTGGTGTCGCTGAAGTATAGCGTTCTCTTGTTGAAACCAGAGAACGCCGATATCTACAAGTTCCAATTGGTTCCACAAAAATATCGTTAATATGTTTCCTTACCGTTGCATTATCTTAAAAAAAATAAAATGACCAAATTACGCCTTTAGGCAAACCAACAGTTACTTTTTGAGGACGCCGTTCCTTTGGTAAGTTTCGAAAAAAAAATTACCAAAATATAGAAGTATTTCCAGTTGTCAAATTGACTGCTTTCTGATTTAAACACTGAACTTTATTTTTCGATATTTTGGTGGTTTCTGACAAACCAAGCCATTTTTTAACCGATTTCAAAAAAGAAGCAGGTTATCTATTCGTCTGATTGTTGCTTTTTTATGTATGTAACCGCAGAACTCAGCCATTTCTGAACCCTTTTTAAAAACAGTTCATTATATTAAAAATTAAAGGGTGTCCCCATACAACATACATGTTTTTTACGTGTATTAAGAACCGTAAAAGGAACCAAATTAAAATTTTTAAAAATTGCGTGTCGCTATAGCTCCCAACAGCAGAAATTAATAAAAAATAAATTTAAAATTTAAAGGGTGTCCCCATAGGTGACGTAATTTGACCTATTTGAGCCTATCTTTTGAACCGTTATAGGCAAAACCTTGAAAATTTGACAGAATGTCGATTACTATGACCGTTATTATAAAATGTATAAATATTCAAAATAATAAAGGGTGCTCCAATAGTTCATTTAATTTGATGTATATGGCCATACTTTTGAACAGTTGTACACAGACCGCTGAAATTTACAAAGAACCTGTATTGCTAAGTCCGCTATAACAAAAAGTATAAAATTTCAATTTGGAAATTAAAGGGTGTCCCAATAGTTAATGTAATTCTATATATGTGGCCAAACTTTTGAACTGTTATAGACAGACAGCTGAAATTTACAAGGAACCTGTATTGCAAAGTCCACTATAGCAAGTATACAATTTGAATTTAGAAACTAGAGGGTGTCCCCATAAATTATGTAATTTGATCTATATGGCCCTATCTTTTGAACCGTTAAACACAAACACTTAAAAATTAGGCAGAATATCCACTACTTTCTCTGGTATGATAACAAGTATAAATTTGGAATTATAATGTAAAAGGTGTTCCAATAGTTCATGTAATTTGATATATATGGTTAAACTTTTTAACCGTTATATACAGATAGTTGAAATTTACTTTGTGGCCAAGTCCTCTATAACAACAGGTCTTTAATTTAAAATTGTAAATTAAAGGGTGTCCGAATAGGTGATGTTATTTGATCTATGTGACCATATCTTTGAAATCAGACAGAGGCTTGAATGGTGTCCCCATAAAAGACGGATGCTGGTGAATATAGCTTAAATTTTGAACAGTAATAGGTAGATGCTTGACATTCACATAGTCTTTACTTTTTTCCGCTAATTTTGGTGCATCTATTATTTGGTTTAAATCTAATTCTTACAGATTATTTCTTACATTTTTAGTTTATAATTGGTGCCCTTCTATCTGTTTTGAAGTCGGTTTTTTTTTTTTGCAAAAATTATTTTTTTTTAATTTGATTTTTTCCATATTAAATAGGTCAGGAAACTAATGACAATTGTCAACTAGTTAAATTAGAAATAGTAAATCGTGACTGGTGAATAGAGGGCACATCCCGCCAGTAATTTGAAATTGTTAAAATATAGACAATTTATATAGAGATAGCCTAGCCTGTTGATTGACTGATGCTATGGTATCATATAAAATCTATCACAGCATGTCGTTACAGTGTCAATAGACCGCCTCCTGGGCCATCGCAATGTTAAAGTAACCGGTACTCTTTATAGAAGGTAATACAATTCGAGTCGGTTCCTATCTCTAAAGGCCATCATGATTCACTATCATACTCAGTCGTACGATTTGTCAAAAATAGTATTTTTTTATGCTATCAGAGTTGCAAGATCTTATTTTGTATGATAGTGTGGCATCTACATTGCCATTTTGAAACAAATTTTGAGTAGGACAGAATTCTGTCAGATTTTTTTGTGATTGAATCGTACGATTGTGTAGGATAGTGAAGCCTGGCCTTAAGAACTAGTTCCGTAACAAGACATATGCTAGTTCCCTTTCCCCTAGGGAATATTCAGTTAATTAAGTGGGTTATTTTTTTTTTTTTTTTTTTTTTGCTATGACCTAAGTTAGATTTCCGACGCTCCTGAATAGATTTTGTTTTGCCATTAGACCGTTAAGTCAGAATCAAGTCAAAATTTGATCATTAGTTTTTAGTTGCAAATATCTTCATTATCACTTTATTTGATGTAGTTTTTGGACAAATAATTTCATGCCAGCCTGTTAATCCATCACTCGGTGTTCTTTATCAGTTAAAGTGCATAGAGTCTTACAAAAAATATTTTTTATATTAATCATCGTTAATAGAAAACAATGTTAATGCTTCACCCAAACTTTGCTTAATAAAAAAAAATATTATAAAATACATTAAAAAACAATTTTAACATTTTTCATTAACAAGAATAATAATATTGTTGTATAGACAAATAAGTTAACTGTTTCATGGACAGTTTTGTTTATTTTTTTGCGCATAAATAAATTTATATGATTATGTTAACAACAATAGCAAGTGATGGGAGTTTTTCAAAATTATTCATCAAATGTTATAATACAATTATTTATATTCTAAACTAGCTGTGCTCGCATTGGCCATAGGCGCCCTAACAATATTTTGTTGGATTTTGTTTTTAAACAAGACTTTTATAGTGTTTCAGTTATGGTTTACGTATTTTATTTATATAGAAGTACACATCCCTGGATGAAATTCGAAAAATTTATATAAAATTTTAATCTTCTAATTTTTCTCTTGGATATCCGATTTTTTGTGAAATATCCTATATTTGAACCAAGGTACTAAGGTACCTCCTCACAAAATTTTGTTAAAATTCAGCCAGTAGTTTTTACGTGATGCGAACGCAGACAGACTGACAAAAATCCTAAATATTGCTGTTTTGTATTCCATGTCAACTAAAGGGTGTTTTTTATATAGGTATAGAACTTTAAGTTGCAATAAAACAACGATGGATTATTCGATTGACATGAATTTTATTTATCCGAAAGATAATCTTGTGGCATTATATTTTAAATATGATTTTTGGCATATGACCGCCACGGCTGGCGTGGATGTAGTCCAACCAGGACGTCCAATTTTCGATGAATTTTTTCAACATATGTGGCCGTATATCGGCAATGACACGGCGAATGTTGTCTTCCAAATGGTCAAGCGTATGTGGGTTATCCGCATAGACCAATGACTTTACATAGCCCCACAGAAAGTAGTCTAGCGGTGTTAAATCACAAGATCTTGGAGGCCAATTCACAGGTCCAAAACGTGAAATTAGGCGGTCAACAAACGTGTCTTTCAATAAATCTATTGTGGCACGAGCTGTGTGACATGTTGCGCCGTCTTGTTGAAACCACATCTCCTGGACATCACGGTTATTCAATTTAGGAATGAAAAAGTTAGTAATCATAGCTCTATGCCGATCATCATTGACTGTAACGTTCTGGCCACCATCGTTTTTGAAAAAGTACGGACCAATGATTCCACCAGCCCATAAAGCGCACCAAACAGTCAGTTTTTCTGGATGTAATGGTGTTTCGACATACACTTGAGGATTACCTTCTCTCCAAATGCGGCAGTTTTGTTTGTTGACGTAGCCATTCAACCAGAAGTGCGCTTCATCGCTAATGGATGTAGTGCGCGATACGTTTTCCGCACAGAACCATTATTTTCAAAATAAAATTGCACTATTTGCAAGCGTTGTTCAGGCGTCAGTCTATTCATGATGAATTGCCAAACCAAACTGAGAATAAATCACGTGACAGCTGTTAAATCGATCGCCATTTTGAAAAATAATGCTTATATTTCTTAGAATTGAAATAAATAGGGGGTACGTAGAGTTTTCTGTGCCACTGTATATTGTTTAGTAAAATTCAATAAATTTAAGCGCAAACTAGAGATAAAATCGCTAGATAAAGCAGAAAATAGCTAAATTGGCGCACCACTATTACACAAAAAAAAAAAAACTAACATTTGGTTTGCACCCAACTTCACTACCAAACGCTCTGTCAAAATTGGATTTTCCAATTGCCAATTGCGTTGACGCCGCTATTTAGGTTTGCTTCATACATTTTGTATGTTTGTACATACATGAAAAATTTTGACAGTTATTTTACGCCCTTTGTTTAGGTTTAGCAGTCACCCATGCAACCTTCTGACTATCAATTACGGGCACGTCAACTATGATTATGCATGTATGCCATCATGATGACGCACTTAGAGTTAATACAGACAGATCAAAAACGGACACTAGAGTCAGTGGGTCAGTATGCATGTCTCTTTATCCCTGGATTTCTAGATTGGTTCGTGAATACCGAACATCTTAAGTTGAGATAACGAGTTATTATTCCAATTTCGTACTATTTTGGTAAATATAATTGATGACGAACTTGTTAGATCTGAAACCTATCTTTGGGATCAGAACATATATACTACTAGTCCTCGTCCCGCTAAGTTGCTATAAAGACAACTTTTAACAGGAACTACTAAAGGTCGCGCAGACCAGATAGTCTAACGAGGTTGCCTGCACGATCTGGGGGTCTGTATGGCTCCATTGTAATTGTAAGAATACTACTCATCTGCTAAGAACCCCTCAAGAACAGATGGGTTTTCTAGTGTCTAGTTTGGTGACGGCACTGCCTTATATGTGTTTACGTTAGGAGATTAACAATTAAATCATATAATGACTTCTATAAAAGTTGTCAGCAGGAGGAGAAGGAGGAAGAGACGGTGAAGCACCTCCTCTGTCATTATCTAGCCCTCACTAACTACAGGGGAGTTATTACGTATTTCGATTCGATAATTCTTGCAAAAAAAAAACCGACTTCAAAACAAATAGAAGGGCACCAATTCTAAACTGAAAATGTAAGAATTAGATTTAAACCAAATAAAAGATGCGCCAAAATTAGAGGGAAAAAATAAACACTATTGAATGTCAAGCCTCTCCCTATTACTGTTTAAAAGTTAAGTTATTTTCACCAGCATCCGTCTTGTATGGGGACACCAGTCAAGCCTCTGTCTATAACGGTTTTAAAGATAGGGGCACACAGATCAAATAACATCACCTATTCGGACACCCTTTAATTTACAATGTTAAATTAAAGACCTGTTGTTATAGAGGACTTGGTCACAAAGATTCTTTGTAAATTTCAACTACCTGTCTATAACGGTTAAAAAGTTTAACCATATATATCAAATTACATGAACTATTGGGACACCCTTTACATTATAATTCCAAATATATATATTTGTTATCATACCAGAGAAAGTAGTGGACATTCTGCCTAATTTTCAAGTGTTTGTGTTTAACGGTTCAAAAGATAGGGTCATATAGATCAAATTACGTAATTTATGGGGACACCCTTTAATTTCTAACTTCAAAGTGTATACTTGCTATGGTGGACTTTGCAATACAGGTTCCTTGTAAATTTCAGCTGTCTGTCTCTAACAGTTCAAAAGTTTGGCCACATACATAGAATTACATTAACTATTGGGACACCCTTTAAGTTCCAAATTCAAAATTTTATACTTTTTGTTATAGCTGACTTAGCACTACAGGTTCTTTGTAAATTTCAGCGGTCTGTGTACAACTATTCAAAAGTATGGCCATATACATCAAATTAAATGAACTATTGGAGCACCCTTTAATTTAAAATTTTGAGTATTTATACATTTTATTATAACGGTCATAGTAATCGACATTCTGTAAAATTTTCAAGGTTTAGTCTATAACGGTTCAAAAGATAGACCCAAATAGGTCATATTATGTCACCTATGGGGACACCCTTTAAATTTTAAATTTATTATTTTATTAATTTCTGCTGTTGGGAGCTATAGAGGCACGCAATTTTTTAAAATTTTAACTTGCTGCCCTTTACGGTTCTTAATACACGTAAAAAACATGTATGTTGTATGGGGACACCCTTTAATATAATGAACTGTTTTTAAAATGGGACCAACCTTGAAGCATAACCTATCAAATAAAGCAAAAAATTTTAAAATCGGTTCAGAAATGGCTGAGTTCTGCGGTTACATACATAAAAAAAAGCAACATTCAGACGAATAAATAACCTCCTTCTTTTTTGAAGTCGGTTAAAAAGGAAATCATTCGAATTTGTATGACTTTAACATTGTGTTTCGAAAAAGATTTCTTTCGAATCGAAATACGTAATAACCCCCCAGGGCGGCATTCCTCGGTAGTCGGAGGCTGCAAGGCCTTGTAGACCTAACGAAATGCGATATTACTAGGATAAACTTATTTTTCCGGGCCGAGATTAAGGCCCTTATTACGGTTTACAACTCAACTCTACTTCAGTTGAAATTTTACAATTTGGTATTATTAATTACAACTCAACTTGTAAAGAATTTTTAAGTTGAATTTAAATTGTGTTACAACTCTGTTGTAGTTTCACCGTTTACAACCTTGTGTTAGTTCGGTTAACAAAAGTTTAAAAAAATTACAACTCATCAATAGCAGTTGTTTCAAATTACAACTCATCAGTAGCAGTTGTCTTGCAAGTTGTATTTTAGACAACTCAACTGAGTTGAGTTGTAAACCGTAATAGGGGCATAAGTGTGGTTCGGCAGAAACTCAAAGGATCTTACTGCTGCATAACCCTAAGGATCTGAGGTTTCAAGATTTTGCACCCCTATCGGACTGCGATATTATTAGGATAAAATCAGTTATCCGCCACCGTGATAGTTTTGCTGCACTAGACCAGGTGTTGTTCGGCAGGAACTCTAAAGATCTTTCTGCCCATGCCTCTTTCAAACGTCACATAGGACACCACAAGGACCCAAGAGAGTGGCTTTTTGAATATAAAATCAGCGGAAATTGTAAATAATTTTAAAAGATTATTCAGGTATGTTCTGTAATCCGAAACCGAGTGAAATTGAATCCGAATGAAATTTTAAATTTTCGTAACTTTTAAATCTTACAACATTTTGATATTATTTTTTATACATTTGATTAAAAACCATTCACATAACTTCCTTGATTGCTAATGTTTTAAAATAATAGGCGCAACTAAGTTATATTTTTCTTTAAAAATTAATTCGATTTCAATTTCACTCGGTTTCGGATTACAGAACATACCAGATTATTTTTTTTTTTAGTCAATGATTTTTTATTTAAAATAAAAAAAGATTAAAACTTAAACTTATATATATTCGGAATTTATTTCTATATTTTTGTGTATCGTTTCCGACATATCGGAGAAACGATTATTTTCAAAAAAATTTAAATTTAAATCAATTTTTGATAATTTCATGCTTTCGTTAGAGCTGCACAAACTTTTCGATAATCTGGGTTGATTTTCCTCAAAGGAAGTTCTTGGCTAAAAGAAAATTTAACAATTTAATTAAATAATGCTTCTTTTAATTATTATTTGTTGAAATACTTTCAGAACAGACTCCCACGTTTCAAAACTATTGTTATTTACACCGTCACACGATGTTTTGTTTGTTTTGTTATTTTTTTCACCAGCACAACAACAGCAGGATTGGAAAAACATTTTTCTTTTTAATTATTAATAAATTTAAAACAAAAAAAAAACAAACGAAATTTTTTTGGGGAGAAGTTACATGATTTTCTTTTTTTTTCTTTCACTTCTTGTGTCTTCACTTTTAAGTCTCTAACTGGCGAGTGTTTGAAATTGATTTGTTAAGCTTATCCAACATAAATGACAGAACGATAATCTATTATTAGGTTGCGCGTGCTAGATAAAAATAATTTTATTATTCATTAGCAAACCAATTGTAATAAATAAAGCTGGTTTCTTTTATTGGCATTACATTACAATAAATAACAGACAGCAGACCTGTTTGTTGTTGAATGTTTCCCAACGTATTGTGGTTTAATGATGCATGCTGCTTTTTTCTTTCTTCTTCTCTTTTTAGGTACAATCTGGCCAACGTTACTCCAAAGATGATGTTATACGTGCTATTCTTGGCGCCATATCACCGGATATTTTCATACCCCACTACTGGCGCACGGAAAAAAATTGCATAGTCTTCTTTGTGGACGACTATGCAATTGCTCAACGTTTGCAACTTATTGAACGCAGTGTACAAATGTCCGATGGCTGTCGCTTATTTATACGTGTACGTGCCAGCGGTCCTACTGTTTGCGTGGATCAGGAGTTCAAGGAGAAAATGAAAGTGGTCATGGCCAAAAGATATAATGCACAAACTAAGGCCTTGGATTTGACCAAATTTCATGCAGATCCCGATTTTCGTCATATGTTTGTGGCCCTGTGTCGTACGCCTGTTATGGCGGCTGCTTTGGATATAATACAGACAAATATACCCGATTTAGAAGCTCTGAATTTGAATGAGAATAATATTGCCTCCATGGAAAGCTTTAAAAACGTCGAACAACGATTGCCCCATTTGAAGATATTGTATTTGGCTAATAACAATGTAAGTTATAAATATTTGCTTTTAGGAGATACCATCAGCTCAGCTATGTCAAATATTTAACCAAATAGATGACGTAACCACTCAAATATATTATCTTAATTATTAAGGAATATTTTAGGGTTTCCCCCCGGTGGGCTAGTAGTTAGAGTGCTGGTCTATCAGTCCGGGGTTGTACCATCAGCTCAGCTATGTCAAATATTTGACCAAATAGATGACGTAACCACTCAAATATATTATCTTAATTATTAAGGAATATTTTAGGGTTCCCCCCGGTGGGCTAGTAGTTAGAGT
Organism: Phasia obesa; assembly: GCA_949628195.1. Taxonomy (NCBI): domain Eukaryota; kingdom Metazoa; phylum Arthropoda; class Insecta; order Diptera; family Tachinidae; genus Phasia; species Phasia obesa. Next base: position 8,044,607 of record OX451218.1, read on the forward strand.
GCTGGTCTATCAGTCCGGGGTTGTGGGTTCGAATCCCACCAAAGACTGTAAAATTGTTCACTACAAGTTGGCAGGAGGAAGATCAGCTTGGATATAATCTAGGTGCCTACAAATGATTAACTGCGTTAGTGACAGGACGGCTTCTCAAGTATTGTCTCCCAAGTTAAAAATTTCGAATAAAGACGATTCTTGTAGACTCACAGAATCTCAAGTATTATGTGGTGTGGAGACTTAGCCTTAAGCATATATTAGCAATTCGTTATGTATCAGTCGCGCCAGTCTGAAATCGCTGCAGTCGATAGTAAAAAGGCTAGTGTGACAGCACGAGACTCAATGAAAGTAAGGTATTTGTAAATTTATAGTCGGATACCAGAAATCATTGAGGAACGAAGGGGGTCGAAAAGAGACCAATCGCATCAAATCTACGATGTCGAAATAATGCAATATTTGACAAGAATTTCCGAAACAATTTTTTTTTTATCTGCGGTCATTCAAGAAGAGTATTTCGGATCGAAATCTTGATTTTCGAAAATCAAGATTTTCGTAATAACGTGTTTTTTACACATTCTCGTTCTTGTATTCAAACGATAACAATATAGAGTCTATAACAGTTTATTTTAAATCAAAGCAACATACAAACGCATTTACCTTCCTTCAAAATGGCAAAAAGGTACAAAACCAAAGCGGCAGAGCACGTTATTCTTAGCTTCTTCCAGAAACTGCACGCGACCTATACCTTCGTATAGGCAGTTAGAATTCCCAAATTCAACTAGGTATGATTAAAATGAGTTTAATGGTACTCCTCCAGTAAAAAAATTAAGTTTAATGGGACTCCTCTGAAAATGAGTTTTAAATGGAGCTCCATTTAATGTCCGACTCATTAAAAAGAATTTACTAGGTTAAACACGATAAGCAAAACGATTACACGTGGCTGATGAATGCAACCGTCAATAACAGTACCGCAGTGCAGCTATACGAGGAAGCCAGTGCGAGCGAGACGCAAACTACTCGAAGGTCCCACAACAAGGATGGCCTTATTGACAACAGTGACGCGCTCACGTTGTGTCTTAACCCAGAGCTACTTTACAACTCAGTTCTTAAAAATATTTCTTTGCTTATTTTGTGATATCAGTGTTGCCAATTTTTCAAACATTGTGAAGGCAATACGAAAGCTATAGGGATTACCAAATTTCCCTCTTATTGCATTTAGTTTTCGCATCGAAATTTCTTTTGCATCGGAATATAAAGTAACCCCTCTTATTTTTTTTTTAATGGTTAAGGATCAATAACATTTGACACGGTCTAATGCAGCTCTCTTATAGGTATATATTATTTATTGTTTCTTTCTAGATATCGTCCTTGGCCCATTTATTGGTTTTACGCAATGTGCCCATCGTGGAATTGGTCTTGAAGAATAATCCATTACGCCAGCGCTATAAAGATCATGCTCTCTATGTGAGGTATCAAAATGTGTTTAAAACTTAATTTCAATTAAACTATATTTCTTATTTGAATAATACTGCTTTTTCCCAAATTTGGTATAGGGAAATGTTCACATGTTTGTTAAAATCATACGTCATCATCAGTTTTCTTTTGTTTGCAGTTTGGGACACATACCAAGACTGTGGATTTGAGAAAAGCGTAAAAAAAAGAACTGGTGAAAGAATGAGATTAAAAATATTCTTTAAATATTTGCTATAAACATTAATTTCCCTAACAAAAAAACTTACATATGAAAGGGATTTATTTAAAAAAAAAAGTAACAGATTTTAAAAATGTTGTCCAGGGTCAAAAATCCAAATGATTTTTTTTTTTTTTAATTTTTGTTAAATATTTGAATATTTTACAAAAAAGAAAATTTAATATGAAAAAAACCCATTTAAAATCACGGCATATAGAAAAAAGCACAAAGTAGACATTACATTTAACGGTCGAATTTAAACGTTGCCAGATTCACCAATTAAAATGAGTAATGAGTGTATACTAAGTAAGAGTAACGTTCAATACACACAACTGCGGACTAGAAAAAATATTGAAAAGTTTATTTTACAAACTATTTGGTTGTAGAATACAACCAATAAAACAAATGAAAATATTTTTAATCAAATTTTATCAGTTTTAAGCTATAGTGCAATACAGACTTTAAGCAATTTGAACAAATCATTTGTGTGAAAGAGATTATAAACAGTATTTTCGATTTTACACTCGAGAGACAAAGTTTTATTTTACTAAGAAGTATTAAAGGGTTAGAAGAGAAAGAAGAGTTTATTAGTAATGTAACCTAGTGTCTAGAGCTGACAAAAATTTGTCTTGATAAAAATCAAACTTCATGTAAAAAAACCCAGTATTTAAAATAATTTATTTATTTTTTTTTTTTTTGATATGAAGTTTGGCTTTTATCAAGACATTTTTTTGTCAGCTGTAGACACTAGGTAAATGACTTAGCAAACAATTATAAAAATGGATTTCCCACTTTGGTTTCATTTAAAAGAAACTTTAAAAAGCAAATATATTTTTAGATTTTTCTTTATTGAATTAATATTTTTTCAGGCTTAAGTTCATAATTACAATATAAAGCGATAAAGAAAATTTAGATGCTAGCAAAATGAACTTAAGCCTAAAAAATTATTATCTTTTAATATTTAAAAGCTGTCTTAGCATTACTAGAGTTAAAGAGGTTTATAAAGCGAAAAAAAATATATAAAAAAAGAAAAAAAGCGTTAAAAATAACAAAAATTAAAAGAGAGTAAAAAATATACAAAGAAAAAAATGAAAACTTACGAAAAATGGCACTAAACTTTAGATATAAAAAATAAAATTTTTACTGTTTCCTGTATTTGAAGGAAATTGATAACCATTTGTGGCAGTTGTTTTTATTTTTATCACAACAAATAAAGGTTTTCTTTTAGATGGAAACCTTTTATAATGCAATATTTTATAACTCTTTTTAACCACAATCTTAAGCCTTATTGACGAAGAATGCTTAAAGCTTAAGTCTATTGTAAGACAATGTTGTCATCCTCATCATCGTTGAAAGAGCATATTTTATTGGGGTATCTTCTTTTTATATTGGGAGGATATCCAAAACATTTTTTTGGTTTATATGCTCCATTCAGAAAAACTTAACGAACATTTGTCAATTTTATTTTAGACAAAAAAGCTTAATTTATAAGCATTTAAGGCTTAAATTATAAAATAAATTATTAATAAGTTTGGCTTTTACTTCAAAAAGAAGAAAAAACCTTAAATGGTGTTCAATTCAAAAACTGTCTCTCCTAAAGGCAGAATTTGAAAAAAAACATCAAAATTTTAAGGTTTGCTAAGGGGACAAATAAAAAAGCCAGCTTTATAACCTACAAAAATATAATACTATAATAAATACTTTATAACCTAACAAATATAATACTATAATAAATAATTATGTATAAAAACTAAACCCCTGATAAAATACTACAAATTAAAAACAATTGTTACAAAAAGGTTTTAAAAAGCAGAAATCATGTTTTGAAATAAAAACAAAAAAAGTTTAAGGCTGTTTCTATAGAAAAAAAAATAAATAAAATATAAAAAAAGAAAAAAATGATTAAATATAAAAAATAAAAAAGAACAAAACAAGATATTAAAAAATATAAATATAAAAAAGTCAAAATATAAACACATACAAAAAAATAAACAACAAAAAGCATAAGGAGTTGCCACATCAATAATCCTTAACTAGTGTTGCTAATGCTTAATACAAAAATATAATGATAATTTTTCTATCACCAAAAATATTTTATTATTTTCAAACGGCAATACTATTTGAATATTTGTTGTAAACAAATAGTTTTTGGTATGCATAAAAAATACCAGTGTATTTAATTCGCTTATTGTTGTTTTATTTGTGTGTAAGTATAATAAGCCTTTTTAGCTTTTTTTTTCAAATTGAAAATTAAAATTTTAAATTAAAATGATGATTTAAATAAAATACATTTGCTTGTTTAATGGAAAAATTGAAAAGTAATATTTAAATGAAACCAAAGAGCACTTGATAGAAATTTGTAAACTAATGTGGCCTAAAAAACCTATATAATTGGGCTGCAAAAAATAAATACGAAGAAATAGTTTGACGTTTAGTGACTTTGTGTCTAAAATGTCATAAATTTTTTAAAATTGACACTGCTTTAGATAAGATTAGGTCCACAAGACCCCTAGAAGAATCACTTAGGTCCGAACCTGTGTTAAAATGTAGAAACAGTTTTTTCGTTATCAAAGTTTTTAGAGAATCTCCAACTAAAAAATCGAACAGAAAGCAAGAAAATTATAGGAATTTTTTTTTATATTAAAAACAGTAATTAAATTTAGGGACAAAGGATCAAAAAAAAAAAATAGTGGAAAATAATTAGAACAGAAAATCTTGTTTTTCTAATAAAAAAAAGAAATAAATTAAATGAAATGTAATAAAATAAAAAAAATAGAATAGAATAAAAAAATATATAAAATAACAAAAATAGAATAGAATAAAAAAATATATAAAATAACAAAAACAAATATTTAAAAATATATTTATATACATAAATTTACAGCTGCGGTCAGAAAAATAGCACCAAGCCTAAGAAAATATACATATCTTCGATACATATTTTCCTATAGGTTAAATTGCTATACATATTTCAAAATTTGTCATAAGACGCTTCGGAAACTGTATAACTTCATAAAATAATAAATATGACTTTTGCTAATTATTTTATTTTGAAATTTATACTTAAAAAAAAAAAACTTGAAAAACAATCAGTCAAAAAAATAGCACTTCACTTCAATTTGTACTAATATTAAACACTAAATTAAGAACAAATTAAAAATAAGTATAAAGGATGCATTAATTACGTTGAGCAAGATTTGTATATTCTAATTAATACCTTGTTGCATGTCCTTTATTTGTAATAACGTCTGTACAACGTTTTGGCATCGAATTTACAAGATTTTGGCATCTTTCCTTTGGAATTTTTGTTACAGATTTGCTGAACAGCTGTCCAAAGCGTTTCGTTGTTAGTTGGTTGCATTTGAGACGCTCTTTTTTATATCTGTCTATAAATTCTTAATTGGTCTGGGCTTCTGAGTGTGCCATTCCAAGCTTTTTTGCTTGTCTGCAGAAAACACCCAGAGCCTTTGGCGGGAATTGAACCCGCAACCCCCAGACTGATAGACTAGTGCGCTACCAATCAGTCTATCGAAACCACTTTGTCGCAAGCTTGCTTGTGTGTTTCGGGTCATTATCTTTCTGGAAGACCCACACCAAAGGCATTTATTCAGAAGCTTAAGAGAGCATTACTTCCCCGAGTATACCAACAAAAATGTTCTTATTGTGGTTTTGTAGGTCCTACACCATAGTAAGAAAAACTATCTCACACCATTATGCCAGATCCAGCGTGTTTTATGGTTTTAGTTATAAATTTTGGTTTGAGTTCTGCGTTCTTAAGTAAGAACGTGATCCCTTGCTTCCAAATAATACAATTCTGGACTCATCTACCATTAATTTTTCCGTTGGAATGAAACTACATTTTGTCGTTGGTGCTATTTTTTTGACCAGCACTGTATATACATGTATATATTTATGCCCTTAGTCATAAAAAATAAAGTTTACTTTAAGCAACTTTAAAAAATACTACAAATACACTTTAATTTTTATGAATTTGGGCATTAAAATATATTTTTTATTTTATTTAATAATTTTTATTATTTAATTTTATTTAATATATTTTTTGTTTTTTTCAATATTTTTTATTTTTTTTTTCAAAAACATTACGATACTGTTACTCGAAAAAAAAAAATCAGTGATACTGATACCTATACGATTTGCAAATTTAAACTAAGTTAAATAAATAATTTTTTTTTAACAAAAAATATTCTCGAATTTCGTGATAAACACGATTTCGCAGGTCTGTTTGAATGAACCTTGCGCTGGAAAATAGTCAGACAGACTTGAAACTAAAGTACTGCTGCTCCACTTTTTTTTAAGTTTCTATATACATCAGTTTCCATGAGTCCTAACATATCTCTCAACTTCCTCTTTAGGAGAGTTAGCTCCTAGCGCTCCTCAGATATTGTAAAAGTATTTTTGCACACGTGCTTGTCAGAACGTGTGCGATATACAATCGCTTCAAAATGCACAGCAAAATAAAGATCAAGTGTCATAAGATGTGTTTCCCTTTTTGTTAAAGAAGTAATTGATAACCTAGTGTTTATACATGACGAAAATCGTGTCATGCTAAAAGTCAAACTCCATATGAAAAACAAACCGAGTATTAAAAGTAATGTTTTTTTTATACATATGAAGTTTGACTTTTATTAAAAAAAAACAGTATTAAAAGTAATGTTTTTTTTTTTTAATATGAAGTTTGACTTTTATCAAGACAACTTTACAAAAACCACTAATATGGCAACTCCCACCCATGTGTTTGGTTGCTAAAGCATATACACAAGTACAGTCATAGCCACACATTAATATCAGCTGTACATGCCTAAAGCAAGGCAATGTCTTCAATGTATAGAAGGTGTACAGTGTTTTCAAGGTGTCCATTAAAATGTCTTGTACATTTCTACGATCTCTGATAGACACTAGGTAATGCAAAGTAAACATAAACATTAAACAATGTTGCCAATACACTACACGTTATGGCGATTTTCTTGTTTGTGCAATAAAAATCTGGTCTTGATTTTTTGTTAATATATTCCTCCACCTATTACTCATGCGATATTATCGCACAATATAAAAAAAAATTTCAAATTATATTGCAAATGTTTTTTTGTTGTAATTTTAATGCAAATAAAAATTAAGTTATTTTTTTTGCATAAATAAATGTTCACTCTTTTATTGCAAAATATGGAGTATAAAAAGAAATGAGAAAAAAAATCATTTAAAACACAAAACGTGTCCTTTCTCTAATGTAATGATGTATGTATATGAAGAAATAATAACGTTCAATACACATAACTGTGGAGCAAAAACAAAAAAAAAATATTGATAAATGTAGTCTCCCTATTATTTTATAAACTATTACTTTTACTGTGTTGACGTTTTTAAGAAAAATAATTATTTAATTACAAAGATTTTTTAATAATAAATAAAAAATATTCACTTTTTATTACCCTAATGTTATAATTAAATTAAATATATTGGATATGTACGTTAACAATTAATTTATAAATTTCTAATATACTTGTTTTTAATATAATTTCATGTTAAAAAATGACAAATGACTTACCTTTTACCGCTAATATTTATATTATTTCACAGTGAAGTACGACGAAAATTTCCCAAAGTGGTCAAGTTGGTAAGTGAAACAAAAACGCAATTTTTTGAATTTTTTGAGAATTTTGATTGAATTTGAATGATTTTTTATAATAATAATAATAATAATAATAATAATAAATAAAATCTTCAATTTAATACAAATAGGATGGCGAAAGCTTGGAACCCCAAATTTTGTTTGACATCAATGACACTTCCACCCTGCCCAAGTCTCAGGCTTCATTTCTATGTGATGCCTCCGGTGCTGATATAATACGACAATTTCTAGAACAATATTTTATGATATTTGATAGTGAAAACCGTCAGCCATTATTGGATGCTTATCATGAACAAGCCATGATGTCAATATCCGTGCCACCGGCCAGCCAGGCGGGAAGGTAAGTCAGAGCGAAATAATTTAAAAGTTTTCAATTTTTTTTTGTTGTTGTTCATTTTTTATTATTTAGATTACATTCTTTTTGGAAATTTAATCGTAATTTCCGTCGCATTGTCAACAATGAAGACGTATCTAGATTACGTCATTTAAAAGTGGGACGTTTGGCGGTGGTTTCCACATTGGCTGATTGGCCCAAGACCCAACATGATCCCCAATCTTTTTCAGTGGATCTAACTTTATTTACGGTAAAATTATAAAAGGGAAAAATAAAATAATTTAATTTTATATTTATATTTATATATTTCTTTTACAAAAAGCCGAAATTAATAGCCTTTACTGTGGCCGGGCTTTTTAAAGAATTTGAGTCATCTAGCTCTTCTAGCGGTGATATACGCTATTTCCAACGACAATTCGTTATAGTACCCGCTGGCGGTGGCTTTTGTATACGCAATGAAATGATTTTGGTAACAAGTGCTACTGGAGCGCAGGCACGCACATTCCTAAAACCACCAGCTACAGTAACCACACCAGTAGCAGCAGCCGGCACTGCTTCTTCAACAAATACTGCCTCAGCAACCACTAGCTTACAAAATCGCTTACAAATGAATCAACCAACAGTCAGTATTATTATTATTATTATTGTTATTATCAATTTTCTTTTAATAAAAATATTTTTATATCTAGACTTCTGCTGCTGCTTTAATGCCACCACCTGCTGCCGTTACCACAACCCAACCGGATGAATCCATGAAAATGCAAATGGTCCAGGCAATGTGTGTTCACAGCAACATGAATATGGAATGGAGCAGAAAGTAGGTTTTTATTTTTATTTTTTACTTTATTGCATTTTCCCCTTTTTTCCCCCTTCACTTACTTAATTACGCCTTACAGGTGTTTGGAAGAAACAAATTGGGACTATAATCATGCTGCCTTTGTGTTTGAAAAATTACACAAGGAGTGTAAAATACCTCCCGAAGCTTTTATGAAATAAGCCTCACTCTTTTTTAAAGCTATTAAATCAATACATAACATAAGAAGTTCAATTCAAATGTTAAATATTCTTTTGTTAAAAAAAAAATAATTAAAATTATTTATGTCTGAAGTTTTCTTTTCTTAACATGGCAATTATTTTTTTAATACTTTTTTAGTTTCTAGACATGGTATGCTTCAAAAAAAAAATATATATATACATATTAAACGCATAAATCTTATTTTAATTAATTTCTCTATATTTATTGTTACATATCTTTAAAGAAAAAACTATATAAAAATAACATTATTTTTTATTAACGCCAATTTTTTTTTTTTTTTATAAATATTATTGATGTTGTAAATATTTAATATTTTTTTCCGTTTTGTTTCTAAATAAAAAAGAATGATTTAAACAAATTATATAGTATAGTTTAAAAAATAAAAAGTTTAATCCTTTAAAATTGTGTTTTATTTGAATATATTAATTATATTTAAAAAGAAAAGTATTTTTAATTTTAAAATGGGTGATAATTCAATGGAAACTTTTTTGAAGACTGTTGCGTAATTTTAGTTTTTAACAAAAAAAGTTTTTGTTATTTATTTTTTTTTTTTTAATTTTAGTTGTTTTTTTTCAGTGTTCGAAAATTCACTGAACATTATTTTGTATATCAAGGTATATTAAACAAGGTGATAGCGTAAGGGAGAGGAAATTTGAGCAAAAAATTTTTTGAATTATTTTTATATGGATTTTGACATTAAAATAGATTATATTCTCTCTTAAAAAACCTGATTAATGTCAAACTCCATATAAAAAAAAAATAAAAAAATGTATTCCCTGGGAATTTTCTCCCAATTTCCTGTAACCCTATTCTAAATAAAATCTCATGGGTAAATTTTTCTTATTCCCTTATTCTAAATGAACTTCGAAAATGGGAAATTTTTCCCTGGGAAAAAAGTAGGTATTGTTTTCTTTTATTTATAATATATTCCTAATATTTTGTGGAAAGTAAAAATATTGCGGTAATGCTAAGGACACCACATCACTATCTTGGACGCTTGAACTAACTTAATTGTCTACACCAGCATTGCATTTTTTATTTTGGCTGCCTTTTCTGTGACGAAGTGCGGTAAGCAGCAAGAATGCACTTCCATGTATTTTTCAAGACGCTATTGGTTTGTTCAACCACATTGCGACACTTGGAGTGAATTTTATATAGACGAACTAATCCTGTGGGTTAGAATCCACTGTCAAGAGTAGTCTAGTAAAACATTCATTTATAAAAACCTTTTTTTGTCATTCAGACCGAGGTGAGCTCGCAATTCGGTGAAATTCCGGAAAAATATTCGTCACACGCAGTGGAATGATAGCAGACGATTTCAAAAACATTCTATTAAGTTATTAAAAGATTTTTGGTTAATATTCAAGATTTACTGTTGGTATTTCTAAAAACAATTTGCAAATTTGTAGTCAAAACAGCTGATTTCGGATATTTAAAATTCTCTCTCCCATGTTATTCTCTTTCCCAACTGTTTAGAATAGGAGGATTTTGTTTCCGGGAAAAAATAATTCCCATGGAGATCATTTCCTTGGGAATATTTAGATTTGGGGGGAATGTGTTGGTCCGAACACAACAAAGTTTGTTATTTGGGCACGAAAAACAAAACACAATTAAATGTTTTGATCTTTATGTTGAGTTTGTTTAGTACAGTATTCTCGTTATTTAGAAAGATCTCAAGCAGATAACAATTATTTTTGTATTTGCTACACTATTTGCGTTTGTGTATTTATATATTACTAAGTACATTAATTATATAAGGTAAATTTTCGAACACTGGTTTTTTTAAATAACGAAAAAATTAAAAAAAAACGGGTTTTCTTTGAAATTTCATTTTGATAAAAATATTAATTTTTTATATTTTTACGGCAATAAATTATTACCGAAAAAAAAACAATTTATTTTATTTTTCGATTTTTGGTTAAATTTATTCAAAAATTAATATTTTCGAAAAAAAAACGTGATATTTTATTGCAACTTTGATTTTAAAGCGAACTTTTAATTAGATGATTAGTTTTAGCTTTTTTCGCTTTAAGATTAAATAACACTATTGCGATGTTTTACTAAAATATTTAATTTTAAAGAAAATATATTTGATAAAACTTCGATTTTTAATGTACTTTAAAGGTTTTCTTAATTTTTTTTTTAGTTTTCAGTCAAATTGAAATCGTTATATTTAAATGTTTTGGTGAAAACGTGAGTTTTTGGTGAAAGTTCTTAATTTCAATGAACTTTCAATTAGATTCTTTTAAAAAATTTAAATTTTTCACTGGACTTTCAGTTTGTTGTCATACCTTACGGCGAAGACCGTCGTCAGTGGCGGTTTATTATATATACTGGCAAGCGCTTTAGTTGTAAGAATATAATTGTGTTTTAAAGTACTGCTGTACTATGTGAATTTATGTTCATTTGTTTTATATGTTGAAATTGCGTTTTTTTTCTTCATATTTTATTTTTTTAAGATATTGTCTTAAAAAATTTAAATTTTTGGTGAAACTTTTAGAGTTTCGGATTTGTGGTAATATTAACCGCTGGATTTTTGGCGCTCCAAGGGAATTTATATTACCAGATTGGAGGGATAAATCAGCTGATTAGTTTTTCTCTTCATTGTTTGTGTGCAACCATCCTATCAAAACTGTACTTAGTTTGTGCCATAGATAACACATAGATGGTCAACTCTCCAAATGTCAAAAACGTGGCTACAAATGTCTTTACACATACGGGTATGGTGTGGATTCAACACAATTTTTATTCACATTTAGGCACTATTACGCGTTATTCCATTTCACTTTACAAATATTTAAACAATTTTGAATTTTTGCACAAAAAATTATTTAACAATTTATTGCATTTTAAATTTTTTAATACAAAATAAATTTAATTTTGTTGACATTTCTTTGGTGAAATTTATTTCTACACAGTATTGTATTTTTTTGCCTTTTAGGGGATGAAAATTTTCAAATCAATATAATAAATATTTAAAATTAGCATTCAATGTAACGTTTTTCGCATATAAATATATTAGCAAAAAATACAAAATTCATATTTTTATTAAAAAGCAAAAGAATTATTTAATTTTAACATCTAAAATTGAATGTAAAAAAATATTCTGTTTTTACAAAATATTTTATACAAATATGTGCAGTTTAGGTGCTATGGGGAATTTTTTTTAAAAACCAACACTTATACAATTTTGCCTACCAATCAAGGCGAATTTATACCAGGTGTGAGCAGTAGAGCAACAACTACAACAAAACAACAACTTTGACATTAGATTAGCAGATATGAAACAATGTATTTTTTGACAAGACATTAGCAAAAAAGGAGAGCAAAAAACAATCAGCTGGGCTATCGACTCCACCTGGTATGAATTCGCCTTGCTACCAATACATTCTTAGACTTAGGTTTTTTGACAAGAGACTTAGGTTTTTGACGTTTCAGTTGACTATCTATGTGTTATCTATGGTTTGTGCAAGCATATTGACAAAGATGTTGTATTTGTGCAGTAGTGTTCTAACCTCGCAAAATAAATTCAACTTTCGTTTACTCTTGCCATCCTTAACATAGGGTCTACAACTAAAATTAACTTTTATATGATATGACAGAGAATATCGTTTCTATATTCCTAAAATAACTATTTATAATAAAAAATTCTCATAATCCTCCCTTAGTCGCAATTTACATAGGACAGAAACAGGGCAGACATTTTTTGAATTCTCTTTTGCTCTTGCTTAAACAATTTACATTGGACATAAATAAGACAGACAGATTTTTGCACATTTTATTTTCTGTGTTATATTCTTTACATGTTTGTGTGTTTCAAAATCTGTGTGCACATGCACATTCTACTAGAAACTCATTAAAATGAGGCCGACTTGAGAAATATAAAGTGAAGCAACAAAGAAAAAAGCGAAAAGCAGAAAAGAGAAACGAAAAAATGTCCAGTACACTAGTCATGAAATACACACTCTACCTCTTCAACCCCTTGCCTACAAATCTCGTCTGTCTGCCCATTTTTCTGTCTAATGTAAATTGCGACTTAGTGTTTCTACATACATACATATATGTATATAAATTTTCTTTCACTGTACATATCATTGTATTATGTGGCATCCCTTTGCTTTATTCCATATTTGACAACACAGTGTATTTGATAGACAAAAAATCGAAATTGTTTTTCTTTTATTTGGACAAAAACACGTGCATTAAGTGATTGTTGCATTTTGCATAAATTGTTAAAAAAATAAGTAAAATAGAAACAAAATGGGTAAAAAATCGAAAGTCGGAAAAGCCCGTAAAGATAAGTTCTATCAGTTGGCCAAAGAGACGGGTAAGTTAAGCTAGAAGATGGTGAACAAACATGTTTTATTTATTTATTTTTTAAAGGCTTTCGTTCTCGTTCTGCTTTCAAATTGATACAATTGAATCGTAAATTTGGATTTCTGCAACAGTCTCAAGTGTGTATAGATTTGTGTGCCGCCCCCGGTGGTTGGATGCAGGTGGCTAAACAAAATATGCCTGTGTCTAGTATAGTCATAGGTGTTGATTTATTTCCCATACGATCCATACCTGGCTGTATAAGTTTGGTGGAAGATATTACCACAGACAAATGTAGAGTATCACTTAGCAAGGAATTACAAACCTGGAAGGCTGATGTGGTACTGCACGATGGTGCTCCCAATGTGGGTCGTAATTGGTTGCATGATGCTTATCAGCAGATTTGTTTGACTTTAATGTCTCTAAAGTTGGCCACCGAGTTTTTGAGAAGCGGCGGTTGGTTTGTAACCAAAGTTTTTAGATCTAAAGATTACAATGCCCTGCTGTGGGTTTTAAAACAAATGTTTAAAAAAGTTCACGCCACCAAGCCGAGTGCTTCACGTAAGGAATCAGCTGAAATTTTCGTAGTTTGCCAGGGATATTTAGCCCCTGATCGCATTGATCCTAAATTGCTGGATGCTAAATATGTGTTCGAAGAGCTTGATTTGGAGGGATCTAAAAAGAACAGTTTGTTGCATCCCGACAAACAAAAGCGCATTAAAGCTGAGGGTTATACAGAGCAAGATATAGCTTTAAGAAACGACTTGTCAGCCAGCGAATTTATGCAGGCTGAAAATGGTTTAGCTGCACTGCAAGGTATCGGCTCGATACGCATAGATGATGAGAGAATAGCCAAACATCCCAAAACCACTGCTGAAATTTTGGAGTGCTGTAAAGATATTAAGGTGTTGGGGCGGAAGGACATTAAAGGCATATTGGCGTGGTGGAAAGTCATCAAAGAAGAATATTTCAAGGAAGAAGAAAAGGATGCTGAAGTTATAGAGGAAGAGGAACCTGCTGTAAAACGTCCTTTGACTCAGGAAGAAATTGAAGATATGGAAGATGAAGAGTTACAAAAACAAATATCTTCCTTAGCCGAAGAAGAACAGAAGGAATTAAAACGTAAGCGCAAGCGGACTCTAAAGGAAAAAGCGAAATTGCAAGAAAAAATGAATTTGAACATGGTCATAAAGGGAGATGATGGTCCTCAAGAGGAGGCCGATCAAGACGTATTCGATTTGAAAACGATTAAAACCCAAGAAGAATTAGATACAATGTTGGATGTAGTGCCAGACTTTGATGTGGAGGGGCATCAACCAGATGTGCCAAAATTGCCGAAATATAAAAAGTGGGTTCTAACAAGCAATTAAAGAAAAGTGTCAAAATTTAATTCTTTAAAATACTTTTACAGGTACGACAAGGATGACAAACGTTTGGACGATGATGCTAACTACGAAAATGATGACGAGCCCGATATTAGCGCCGACGAGGAGAGCGAAAGTGATTTGGACAAAGAAGGCTTAGGTCTTAGTGGTGATGAGGATTTGGAAGCAACTGCTAAAGCTAAAACCGCTAAAAATAAAAGAAAAAAAGAACAACATCCTTTAATCAAATCGGGGGATTTCCGAGATAAGGATACCAAGAGACAACAAAGAGTACAGTTGTGGTATGAAAAAGAGAATCTACAAAATATAGACAGTGAGGATGACGAAGATTTCGATTTGGATCGCTTGGCTAGTGTTTATAAGAACAAAGGTGTGGCGGTATTGGGCGAAAATCAGGATAAAGTTGAAAATAATTTGTTAATGGGTAAAAAAGCCAAACGTCGTCTACGTCATGATAATAAGAAAAAAGAATCGTCTTCTGAATCATCCAGTGATTCTTCAGATGAAGAGCTTATAAGTGAGGATGGAGAAGAGGCTGAAAAAATATCTGGTGATATGTCGAAAGATGTTAAAGCTAAAAAAATTCGTTTAACCGAAGAGGAATTGGCCCTAGGAGCCATGATGATTAAGGGCAAAAAGACTAGACGTGATTTAATTGATGGTGCCTGGAATCGTTATGCTTTCAACGACGATAATTTGCCATCTTGGTTTGTGCAAGAGGAAGAAGTGCACATGAGAAAACCCGTACCAGTGCCTAAGGAATTGGCCGAAGAGTATCAACGTAAAGTACAAGAACTTAATGTACGTCCAATTAAGAAGGTCATGGAAGCCAAGGCCCGTAAACGCAGACGTGCTGTCAAACGTCTGGCTAAGGCAAAGAAGCAGGCCGAGAAGATCTTGGAAAATGCTGATGCCACCGCCCAGGAGAAGGCTAGACAAATTAAGAAGATTTACAAAAAGACTCAAGAGAAAAAGAAGGAAGTTACGTATGTGGTGGCCAAGAAACATCAAACTGGTCGCCGCGCTAGACGTCCACCTGGTGTGAAGGGACGTTACAAGGTGGTGGATCCACGTGAAAAGAAGGATAAACGAGGTCTTGCAGCCAAAAGTAAAAGGGATAAACGCAAGGGAAAAGGCAAGGGTAAAAAATAGAAAGTGTTTTAACTAGACACAAACGTTATTAGTTGTTATTGGTATTAAAAATAAAATGAGTAATTGAAAACGATCCCTTGGTAAAGTATAGTTTTTAACTTTTCTTTTTAAAATGTAAAAAAATAAATTTTTGTTTTTTTTTTTTAATAAATAAAATAAACGTGGCTTATGTAAATCAATGGAAAAATGTGAAATTTGATTTTTATCTATACAATATAAATATAATAAAATAGTAACTCCTGTCTTTCTTTTTTTGTGAACGCATCACATAAAAACTACTGGATGGATTTTAATAAAAATATCTTATTTCCAAGAAAAAGTAGTGAAAGCTGCAATTTTTTTACTGATTTAAAGGCATCTCTTATTTTTGAAAGCAGTATATTTAATGCACGTATGCGCAACAGATGGCGCTGTTTTAAAATAATGAGTAACTCATTTTAGAATTTAAAAATTTTAGAATTTTATCCAGGGATGGATTACTTTCAAAGCAAAACAAAACAAAGCAAACAAAATATTCGGCCCTATTCCCGTTGGCGTTTTAATTTTAATAGTCGTTTCTATTTCTTTGTCGTTTTTATCGTCGTTTCGTTTCTAAATTCGTATTCTTGAAATATATTGAAACGATGAAGAAATGTTATCGAAAACAAGAAGAAAAATTAATAAAGTATGGTAGCACTGCAATATTTTGAGTTGTTATTTAGGACATTTTTGTAAATTTCTGAAAAGTTTGTTATTTCTTTGTCGGTTTTAACAAAATATGGCGACTACTGAATTTTATTTTTAAAGTGCAAGTGACGATGATGACATATTGGATTTTAATATACTTACATCGGAAGATGCTATGACACAACGTTAACATTTTTGCCATCCCAGATTCTAAGTACGAAACTCGATTAGTAGCGATCTAATTTCTTCCTAATTTACTTTTACTTACTTTATGCCAAGAACTGGAGGCCCAAACGTATTTAATTGCTCGGCAGTTTCGCCTCAAAAATCACATAATTTTATGGCTTTACGCCCTTTCGAAAACCCTTAGCATAAGCGAGATGTTTTTCCATTTAAGAAACTAAAATTTCGAATTACTTAATGTACTTTTTTTTATTTAAAATTTTGTTCTTGTAGTCGTTTGAATTTCGTTGCCTACAATGATGACGACAGAGAACGAATATTTTATTTTATTTTCTATCGCCATTTCAAAATAGAGAATACCGATATATTTACGACGAGTGTCTTTAACGCCAACGGTAATACCAAATTGTCGTTTTTATTTCGTTTTCAAACTACAACGCCAACGGGAATAGGGCCGATTTTCACAGCTAGTACATATTAAAAAAAGATAAAAAATAAAAAAAAAATTACAAACATATAAAAGTGGTTATTTCAGTTGTATTTTATTTAGATAAATAAATAAGTTTCAGTTTCGTTTTTATAAGTAATTTTTGATAAATTTAATAATTTTGACAAAATTTAAATAAAACTTTACAAACACAATTTTAGCTTCACTAATACAGGTAGGAAGGGATTTTATTGCAGTAACGGAAGTATCACAGTACAACTCGAAAGAAATTTAATAAACAAACAAGAATATAGGACACTATAGATGAGCTTTGTTCCGATCTTTTACTAGGTTAAAATAATTTTAAGAGAACATCTTACAGCTTAATTGAAAATAATATGCATTTACAATTTTTTGCAAACATTTACAATCAGCCTTATTACATTTGTCGAAATTGTACTTTGACTTCGAAACTTTTGTTCTCTATTAAAGCTAACAATCGATTCCTTGTTTTCTTTAATATAGTACAAAAGAGTCTTAAGGCGTTTTCTGATTTCGGCAAACATAATAAGGATTGTATATATATATATATATGACTTAATCCACCGTGGGATTTTCCAAATTATTCCTATCTAAATCACTACCCGAACTGAGGCTGGGCGAAATTGTTGTTGAGTTTGAAATCATACCACGATCTAAATTATAATATTGAACTACTTTGGGAGGAGGACGACTGGATATAACTTCCGTTATTTGAGTAACAATCCATTTTGTAAGCTTAATCACTGCTACATGGGCAGCAAATTGTAAAATCATAGCACCAAAACCTTTGTAAAGGCCCGAAAAACCCTCGGTAGCCAATGTAGTGCGATAGCAATCAATAGCTCCCTGATAATTGGTTAGTATAGGTACCACAGCATAACCATTATCCAAATTATCTATAATAGTACGAGTACCCTGCAATTGTATGCGATGTAATATAGTTTCCAAGGGATAGAAAATAACTTCGGTTGTCAACATCGATATTAGATTCGAATAGACTTCTACATTTTGGTTTTCCAAGGAGTCATCCTTAAACTTAGCACCCTTACGTTCTTGGGCCTGTTGTATGCGACGACGCATTATGCGCGATGATAAACCCTTGATAACCAAGCTGTAAGAAAATATATATTTAAAGAAGGCAATGAATAATTTTAAATTAAAAAAAAATTTACCTAAATAAATATTTGGTTATGCCCACAGATACTGTGGGACCAATTAGAGCCCATACAGGCAGCATGCGTCCCTTTTGGGGATATTTCCAGTATAACAAACGTAAACTGCCCTCTCGGAACACATCGAATAGACCAGGTTTTTCGCTAGCTATATCACTTTGTACAGTCTCTACCAAAGAGGCGGCATAAAAGGGCATTACTAAAGCAATGCTGACGCTGTTGGGAAAAAACCAATGTGAAAATATTAAGTGCTTGCAAGTATGACATAAAATATGTACCTTTTTAGAATTATGTGCTGGCCTAATCTCTTCAAGGATGTTCGATTATTAACTTCCCTGAAATAAATCAACTTTAACACAAGCTGTTTTAATATCATAAAACTTAACTTACTTGGGCCAAGTGGTTAATTTCGATAAAACATCATCCACGGCCAGTGACATGCCTCTAACTAGCAAACAACTGCCTAAACCTTTCCACAATGTAGTAACTCCCTGACGTCTATGCAAATGTATTATAGTGGGTATTAATGCAAAAGGATGCAAATGGTATCTGGTAAAATATTATAAATAATTAAAAAATCAATTACTTTTATTAAGCAATAAGGCACCTTTGGGAGGCATTATAGACTTGACATTGACGCCTCAATACAATAAAGGGATGACTTAGTAAGTTTTCCGTTACCAAACTAACCCACTGCACACCAAAGCCCAGATATTTGCGTATTGAGATTTCTAAGGAGTAAAAAATAAAAGCCAAAAGCATATATTGTAGTTGATTTTATTTAATAGATTATAGAAAAAAAAACAAATTATTTTTAATCAAAACACAAAAAGGGGTTAGTAAAAGCGTTAGAAATAGTTTAGGAAAATGGGAAAAAGAAGATACAACGAATTTGATATTTTCTACAGAAAAAGTTTTGTTTAAAAAATAAATAAAAAAATATTAGTTCTTTTGAAATATTTGGCGGGAACAGCCATCTAGCAGCTTCTTCTGAAGGGTTAATCATGTCAAAATGCTAACTAAAAGTTTTTTAAATTTTCTACGTATTTCGAAAAAATATTTTTCTCAATTTATGTTTTCTATAATTTTGTACTTAACGAATGATAGATAAAAAAAATATAAATATGATCAAACAATCGGGTATGTTCTGTAATTCGAAACCGAGTGAAATTGAAATCGAATTAATTTTTAAAGAAAATTATTTTAAAACATTAGCAATCAAGGAAGTTATGTGAAGGGTCTTTAATCAAATGTATAAAAAATAATATCAAAATGTTGTAAGATTTAAAAGTTATGAAAATTTAAAATTTCATTCGGATTCAATTTCACTCGGTTTCGGATTACAGAACATACCCGAATGACTCAATATCTCAATCTAGCAAATTTTTCATCATCTTTTATATTTTGGGATCTAATTTTACCTTTAAATTTTAGTGAATCTTTTTTTTTTGTTTTTGTTATTTTGGAATGTCGAGCAATAGAGGGACTATTGATTATTCCTTAACTGTTTCGATTTCCAGCGCAGTTGCTTTCAATGCAATAATACTGCTTCTCTTAAGTATTATCTGTTACTGTACAGCTGCCGAATTTTGAGTAAGTTGTTTGACAGTCGTCGACTGCACACAATCTTGCTTATTTTAACGAAAATGTGAATTTCGTAATACGAATAAAACCATTAACAGATAGCAAATAATGGCTTGATAAATACTATGGGGACACTGCAGCAACTCAATTTCAATGGTTAAAAAATGATTTACTGTGTTTGATCGTGGTCGTACCAGCAGAAATAACGTTCAATTAGTTCAAAAGAGGTCATCACGCCTGAAATAGTCGACGACATCCCTGTAATGATATTGAACGATCTGAGAATAAAAGTGAGTAATATGACTGAGGCTGTATATCCAGGCGATGGGCGCTACAATCAAGACACAGGTGTGTAGCCACTATAGCAAAAAGCTATGAACTTGGCTACGAACTACTATCCCATTCAACATCCTCCAGATTTAGTACTTTGCGACTATTTCCTGTTTCCAAATTTTAAGAAATGGCTAGATGGTAAGAGCGTTCGTTTTACCCAAACCAAAGAGGTCATAATTTAAGCAAACGTCTATTTCGGGGCTTTAGAAATCTTATCATTTGGAGGTAATAAAAAACTATAGAAATAAAACCAGGGATCACAAAAATTATTACTTTATAAATAAATTTTACTTTTAAATTTAAAAAAAATCAATAAAAGAAGAAATGCTTAACGATGAAAAAGTACACTAACATAATCGTTATTACAAGCACTACGTTTGCCTGCATTGATTTTTTTTGTTTGAGTTTTATAATAAAAATTAAATTTAAAAATTATTTATTTTTATTTTTTGCTTGGAAAAGAATTGTTATTCTTTTAATTTTTTTTTTTTTTAGCTTAGAAGAAAATAATAAATTAATTATTTAGGCTTAAGTTCTTAATTATAAAGAGATAAAGAAAAATTAGATACCAGCAAAGCAGAATGCATTTTCTAGACAGCTACGTCCGTCATCAGTACTCTTCGTATCGATCTACCCGGTAGTTACAATTGTTATTAATTTTCTATTTAAACAAACAAAGTCACGGAACTGCCAAATTCGCCCTGTATATTAATACGTTATGGCGTAAGATGGAGAAATTTCGTTTTCGTTTTAAATATAATTGTGAGAAAGAACAAATTCTTGTGACATCGTGGGATAGGCAATTATTCTTTTTCTTACCAGAAAATTAAATTTTTAATACAGCAAGAAATAATTTTTTTTCTCACCTAATAAATTACTGTTAAGTTTGTTAATAACCACACATGCATTAGATGTAAATTTTTTACGAACTACCTACGTTTGGACTCGGTAAAGCTAAAAGGATTCATATTTAGCTGTTGAGGTTCGTCTAATTTTTAGTTGGGATTACAAAACAAACACATGGTATCAAAAAAATAAATAAAAAAACAAACTTTTAAGAATAATTGTTAGAAACTACGTACCATCTTCTTGACTCTCATAGTAATTTTCCAAAGCTTTATGTTTCTCTAACGGTAATGATAAATCTCTTTCTGAATTAACAGTTTTCATGCCAGGCATCATGCCATCATTTATCCTCCTTATACTTTCCAAATACGTTTGATACTCCTCATCGCTCGATTGGAATCTAAATACAATAAATAAAACAAATAAAATATTTGAAACATAATTTACTAATAAGTAATTCTAAAACTGCATACTTCATTTGTGGTGAATTTTGAATGGGAATTGACAAAGATTGCAAAGCCGCGGGATCTGTTAGCGTCGAAGAAATAAATATATTACGAGGTCTCACCGGCCGGGCGTCGGATTTGTCCGTTTCATCATCGAGCTTTAAAGGTCTGTCATTGGTTGCGTACCTTAATTGGAAATACAGGCAAATATTATTACTTACAAAATAAATAAAAGTAAAAATGCGTTTCCTTATTAAAATGTTGCCTACATTAGAGTTGAATAATTATTCACGCCTGCCATAACGCGTTATTTAGTTGAACTTTTTTTTTATTTTGGCAATTTATTTTTTGTGGTTTTGTGGTGTTCTGACATTAAGCTCCTGATATTTTTACAAAATTGTACTCAAATATGTGTAACACAGGCTGTTTTTTTTTGTTAAAATCTCTACTAAAAATATATAAAGTCCTACAGATTTTTTTATTGCAAACTGTCACAAGTCAATAAAATTCAGGTGACCATCACTTATTTTTAATAATAATAATATTAGGTCCATTCGTGCACTTTTCTACTTAAATCCAGTAAATATTTTGATATATTAGAAAAAAACACGATGAATTTTAAAGACGGATGTAGCGATCCAGAAAATTCATTATATTCTCCTAGTGTTTAATTTTTCGGCTTAATTCTAGTTTACTGACACATCATAAAAATTAAAAAAATTAATTAATTTTGGAACAAATCTAGTTTGAGGACACATCATAAAAATTAGAAAAAAGTAGCCTATTGTGGGTAAAATTTAATTTTAAGCAAAAAATGTTAAATAAATGTTAAAAAAATTGGGGGCGACCCTTAGTTTCGGAGTTACGGACCCCCAAAGTTTCTATGTAAAATATCTCGACCATTTTATTACGGAACGAGTCAATATGGGTATCATTGGAATGGTAATTAATTTTACTATCAAGCTAAATTAAAATCTGGTATTAAATTGATTGGATTTGTTCCGGCAGTAAATAAAATATGTACTGTTGTTATACCTTTCGGTGAAGACCGTCGTCACTGGCTGTTGTTTTGATACGTTTGGCGAGCGCTTTCGATGTGAAGACATAATTTTCAAGCAGCGTTTAACATGGTACTGTTAGTATTACCTTAGGCTTAAAAATTATGTCTTCACATCGAAAGCGTTCGCCAAACGTACCAAATCAGAAGCCAATTCGGGCCATATATGATTAATACAGTAACTTTCATATGTAATGGTTAACAATTATGAAATTTTAACATTAATTCTTACATAAGTTTAATATTATTATCAGTGGAAAACATAATTCTTATTTAACTATAGTTTAACAAATATTTGAGCTTGATGGTTGAAATAGAATAAGTAAACGTCCTTAAATTTATAGGGAGTGCATTCCATATCCTGCAAGTCCTTATTAAGAATGATCTTTCAAACGTAGAATTTTGAATTCTAGGCAGAATGAAATGTGGATTTCTTGTCGAATGGGAGTGATGAAATAATTGAAATAGGCAAAGCGGCGATCTACTAGTAATTACCCGGTACAGGGCTGTAAGATTACTTATATTAATAAAATTTTTAAATGATCATGATAAAAAACTTATCGTATAGTTTGAAACATGATCTCTAAATTTGAGTTTAAACATAAATCTAATTATGCGATGAAGCTTAACCTTCTAAACTGAGTTTTAGTCGTCCCGCTATAAACCTCCAGACAATATCGAATATGCGTCATTAAAAGAGAATGAGCCAGATTAAGTCTTATTCTAAACGGTAGATAGCAATCTAAATTGTATAAAGTGCGCAGAGTATGAAATATTTTATTAGAAACTTCTGATATATGTGGACCAAGGCTTAAGTTTGCATCTAAAGTAACCCCTAAGCACCGTATTGTCTCTACAAATTTGATATTGACACCTTCAAAGAAAACTTGTAGATTAACTCGATCTTCGTTGGTTGCTCCAAAGGTCAAAGCTAGTGTTTTATTAGGAACAGGAACCACCCTTGAGATTTTCCATTATGTGGGATAACTGGACGTACATAGTTAAAATAGTATTGGAGATGAATAGTAAATAACGTTCTATAAAAGGGTAGACCTTCTTTAAAAGTTTCAATGATACATTATCAGGACCTATTTAATTAGATTTTACATTAGAAATAGCTGATAGAAGTTCTTCCTGGTCGATGCATTTAAAGGTAAAACCATTATTCGAGAATAATGTAAAATCTGGCGGCCTACTACTATCAGCAGATTGCGAAGATATAAAATAATTATTTAGGGTATTAGGATCACATTGTTCAAACGGATTCAATGACTTTTTATTGAATTTATTTGTAATAATTTTCCACCATTCGTTTTTATATAAGTGATCGAATCTTGGGGACCAATATCTAGTTTTATGCTTTCTAATCAAGCTCTTTTGTAAATTTTATGAACATATGTAGGATTGTTTATTTTTAGTGTACATACATGCATATGTAAATGCCAAGAAAAATAGCGCTATTTTTTTTGCTTAAAATTATCAATTCTCTTATTTAGTAGTGTAGCGAAACGACAATAATTAAAGCAATAAAATACTCAATATCACTGTGTACTTTATGGGTACCTTGAAGCCTGAATAATTATTAATTTATTTTTAAAAATGGAGTGCTGTATGTTTTTTTTTTAATCCCCTTCTATTAATTATAAAATAACTAAATTTTTTTATTTTATTTTACATAACATAAAATTTCCAGTAGACATAACAACCCGTCTACATTAGCCATCAACATTATTTTTAATACTCTTTTTTATATGAAGTTTGACTTTTGTTAAGATATGTTGATAGCAAATGAAGACGGGGGTTTAAGGAAGATGGAGTGGTATTAATGTGTTCATGATGTTATGTGTGGCGAAATTATGTTCATGTTTTGATTGCCATTAAAAAATGGTAAACTTTCGAGCCAACGAACTCGGCTATTTTTTAGTGCATTTCATATTACACTGAACATATTCTTTAAAACAAAACATCTGACAGCATAAAAACAGAGCTGAAAAGAACCAAAAGAGAGAAAACAAATAATCGGCACGACTTCTAACAAGATATAATTTTGTTTTATAAGAAATAAATCGTTTACATGGTATTAATTAGGAAATATTGAATAATACACCATGCTCAACAATTTAATAAAAGATTTTAATAAATTAAGGTCAGTTTTTTTTTAAAGAATATGGTAATTTTTAGTACTGATTATCTAACCTCGAAATCTACAAATTTATTTTGCAGTTTACAAACGCTGGCTGTTGTACAAGTCCGACAAAAGGGTCATTTAAGTCGGCCACACCTAAGGAATCCAACATGGTTCTTAAGAAAAGAACGCAAGGTATGAATACAAAACATCATTTAAGATTCTTTTTAGTACTCGAAATGTTAATTTAGATGCGGGATAATTTAATTACTCCTGAAAACAAATCCTTCGTCAAAGAAGTTGTACATGATAAATACGGTCCCCCTGCCTTGATAAAGGGCATTCCCTCCTACGACCAATCAATACGTGAACAATTGGTTAAAACACAGCAAATTGAATTACAGCCTTGGACTAAAACAGACCGACGTACAGGTGTTATAGCCCGTAAAATAGGCCAGTATCCATTATGGCTGAAAAATGGTGAAAGGATACGTACTACATTATTGCAAATCGTTGATAATCATGTTATAAAATACATACCACCGGAGGAGTATAAGCCTGCTCAAAAACCAAAAGTAGCTAGTCTGAGTAAATACGGATGTTTATTGGTGGGCGCTGAAAGCTGTGATCCTTCAACTTTAACTAAGGAATATTGCGGTTTATTTAAGGATTCAGGTTTGTTGCCCAAGAAACATTTAGCAAGATTTTTAATTACACCGATGGCTGCCATACCAGTGGGTACTCCTTTGACTGTGAGCCACTTTAGAGTGGGTGACTATATAGATGTAAGAGGGAAAACGTAAGTAGTTCTTTTTGACCAGTCAATTTATTTAATAGGTTGTAAAAAATTTACAAATTTTTCGCCCACAAACTAACTTTTTATCTTTGATTTATAATTTCTTATCCAGAGTTGATCACGGCTTCCAGGGTGTTGTAAAACGTCATGGTTTCAAAGGAATGCCTGCTTCCCATGGTGTTACTAAGACACATCGTCGTGGTGGTAATATTGGTGGTGGTGGCGAAAAAGGTCGCGTATGGCCTGGTACAAAAATGCCTGGGCATATGGGCAATAGATGGCGTATTGCCAAGGGCTTACGTATTTGGCGTATCAATACAAAATACAATGTAATATGGGTAAATGGCAGTGCCATTCCTGGCTCAACAAATGGCTTAGTATATATCTATGATACCATTTTGCCAATGCGTAGACATACAACAGCACCACCTTTCCCCACGAGTTTTGAGCAAATAACAGAAGGACCTGATGACATATGGTTTGATAGCGTGCATAATTTCAAGGATGAAACTATAACATTCAAACTGGAAGAAGAGAAGTAAGTATGCAGTTGGAAATCTGCAGAGAATTATTTATGAATAAAATGTAGCCATTAGTTGATCTTTGTTAAAGGTAATGTAATTAATCTTATTGTAAAACTTTTGTGAAATTAAATTCATAACTTGTTCTCAATAATATCAAAGACGTGTAAAAGGAGCTTTAAGGTTTGAAAAACACTAAACTTTATTTACATGTCGTTCTTAAATTTAGTTAAATTTATATTTTACTGGAAGTTTGATTCATATATACATCCTCATCATTTTCTTTAAAATGTTGCAATTTGCCTTCCTTTTTCAATTTTGTCATATGATGACTGACATTGAAAGCTGCAGCTGGCCATAATTTTTCTGGTGTGTCTTTGTAGACATATTTTACCACATCCATGGCATTCCACTTTTTTTGAGGTTGTTGCAAAAAGAAATCCAAAATTTGCTCTTCTCGTTGATTACGATGTTTAATATAATACTTAATTTTTTCCAAAGGATCTTCTATGATATTACCATGGCCTGGATATATAACCGACGGCTTAAGATGTAAAATTTTATCTAAACTTTTCATATAGTCATATAAATCTTCAAAAACTGCTGTGCCCTCGCCTTAAACATAACAAACATGTTTTTTTTTAGTTCATAATTTCTTATTGTAAAGGCCATACCCAAAATACAATCTCCGCTGAAAAGTGCTCCCTCCGGGGTAGTCAGTATCACATGATCAGTGGTGTGACCAGGCGTGTGAAAAATTTTAACTTTCCCTCCTTCGACTTCGAATTCTTGATGATCTTGTAACTTTTCCACTTTGACTTCTGCTGGAATTTCGGGACAAATATCAGGAGCATCGGTTCTTTGGTATTTATAAACCTGACAATCTTTTTGAATATTTGCTTAAACGATAATTTAATATATTTAAATGATATAATTAAATTATAATGAAAGATTTAAAATGAAGATTAAAACCTTTATCACTAATGATTTTTAAAATATCTTTTACACCGCCTACATGATCATGATGCCAATGAGTAAGAATTATTGTGCTTATGGAAGCTTTTTCTTCGTTCAAAACATTATTTAAATGCTTTATATATTCTGGCACATCGGAATCCCCAGTATCAATTAAAATACGCCTGAAAGGAAAAACGTAGAAACATTTACATTTGGATGTACGTATGTATGTATATATTGGAAATGAACCTTGTACCTATTTTGAAAATATATATGTGCTTACTTGTGACCAGTTCCTACTAAATATGTATTAGTGCCTTGTAGTGTCATATGACCAGGATTACATCCCAATATTCTTATAATTGAAGAGGATAGACGAGTGACTGTTGGTATTATAGACATATTTTGTAAATAAAACTCTTGGAATGTTTATAGCAAGGCGAATTCATACCAGGTGTGAGCAGTAGAGCAAGAACTACAACAAAACAACAACTTTGACATTAGATTAGCAGATATGAGACAATGTATTTTTGACAAGACATTAGCAAAAAAAAAACGAGAGCAAAAAACAATCAGCTGGGCTATCGACTCCACCTGGTATGAATTTGCCTTGATGCTAATCAAGGCGGATTCATACCAGGTGTGAGCAGTAGGACAACAACTACAACAAAACAACAACTTTGACATTAGATTAGCAAATATGAAACAATGTATTTTTTGACAAGACATTAGCAAAAAAACGAGAGCAAAAAACAATCAGCTGGGCTATCGACTCCACCTGGTATGAATTCGCCTTGATGCTAATTAAAGAAAAGTTAAAACAGCTGGTAGCATTAGCCACCAGCTGTTCTGCAATACACAGAGAAAATTTTCCATTAACTGAATTTTAACTGACAGTAAAATAATTTTATTAACAATGAATAAAAATATACAATTAAAAACTACGAAAAAATTATTGATATTCGTAAAAGACCTAGATGACAATTATATTTAAAGCAAAATTAAGAAAATTTTACCCAAATATTAATAAAAATAATATATATTTTTCGAAACATTTTAAAATACATTAAAAAAATGTCCTTGCTATCTAAAACGGAATACAAATTAACTGAATATGCTGCCGAGACTATGGTCTATTTTGAACGGCATAAATTAATAGAAATTGCTAAGGCAAGCAAATTGAATTCTTAGTCTAGTAATTGGATCATAATGCAATCTTTTACAGAAAATTTTGGTAGAATGTGCTTTACAACGACCCACAAATCCTGAGGAATGGATTGGCAAAAATATAAAACGTATAGCTAGTGAAATATATCACGATTGCCTTAATCAAGGCAAAAATGGAGTAATTAAATCTTTACATATGTCAAGAAGTTTTCTAAATCGAATTGTAATATTTGGACGACCGGGGTCTGGGAGAAAAACACAAGCATACAATTTGGTTGATAAATTTAATTTGGTTTTAAGTAGTTATTTGCAAAGATTTTTTTGGTTGAGTACTGAAGCTTTTTTTTTTTTTTTTTGTTTAAAAGTTGATGCTGAAATGTTAATATATCAATACCTTAGAGGAGATGATGATCGGCCTTATGATCCTCTTGATCGTGAGCTACAAAGAGCCTTTTACTATGATAATTGCTTAGCCAAATCAAAGGCCTTATTAAATATTATTGCCAGACGTTTGCTGGAAAAGGATTGTTTAAGTCGTGGTTGGATTTTACTTAATTTCACACATACTTTGCAAGATTTTAAAGATATTTTGGAAAATTTTAAGATTCCACCTAACAAGTTGGTTTATATGAAATGCTCTGAAAGAACTTGTTTGCGAAGACTAGTTAATATGCCTAATTTGGGTAGACCCTGCCAAACTTATGAATATTATCAAAATGAGGTAACTAATTATCCGATGTTAAACAGCAATTTTTTTATATTTTTAATTTATTTTAAGATGCGTTTTTTTAATCGCTATAAAACTGAAATTATTGATTATTTGTTTAAACGTAATGAAACAATTTGTGTGGATGCTGCTCAAAGTTCGGAAAATGTTAAAACATACCTATTGACCGCTATTTTAAAATCTCCATATGTTATGGGTTTTAACCAATATACAAGGTACTGATTGTACAAAGCTTTTTTGTGTTTTTCTTTTTATTCTGTTTACGGATTGGCATTAGTTATAATAAATGTTTGCTTTAATAAATTATTGCTTTTCCAATAACTGCTTCTGCTGTTGAGCTGCTGCCAATTGTTGCTGCTGTTGGCGGCATAACTCTTCCATTACCTCATGATTATAGGTAGAATGTAACATTAAACCCAACACCCCAGCCCTGGATACCATTTGATGTCTTATTTGTCTTTCCTGCTCCAAAAGCTCGTCCATTTTTAACCATTGTCTAACACGTTCCAAGTCAATTTCTGCTCTACGTATCTTTTCCCATACATAATGTTTATAACAGCTTTTCTTGGGAGCTCGACAAAATTCACCAGTCGGCGTAAATACATCTGAAACTAAGGGACAACCACAAACATCAGTATCATTAACTTTCGGATCTTTACAGTGCTCAGGGCATAAAACCTTCAAACGTTTGCAGTAGGTTTTACTGGCAGGATTATAAAAGTCACAAAACATAGATTGTCCTTCAATGCGTGTCTTAAAAATGCTACCAAAAGAAGCTTGTGATTCGTATTTATTAAAACATTTTTCCATATGCTTAATGGCGGTACGTGAATGAATCTCATGGCCACAAGTTATGCAATACATAGACTGTTCATCTTCAATGTCGTTGTGTTCTTGAAAATTTGGATCTAATGTAGAATGTTTGGCTCTTTCCACAATCATATCTAATTCCTGGTGTCTTTTGTCCAATTCAGCTAAGGCAAAACGTACCATGGCTTGTTTAGAACGTATTTGATCTAATTGTTTTTTGTTTTCCTCTTCTGTACGACAACGTGTTAGATTCCATTCTTGTACTCTTTGTGGCAGAACTTGAAATATACGCGCTGTAGCTAAACGCAAACCACATTCTTCACTACAATATTTAGATTGGGGCCGAGCATTGTGCCTACAACCGGGACCATAACATTGGCGTATGCCTTCCAATTCTGGATTAATGAAAGGCTCAGGAGTCAAAGATCTCTTTCTTTTGCGTTGACGATCTTTTATAGGCTTCTCTTTTTTCTTTACGGGCCTAGGTTGGGCTGTCTGCTGTTGTTGAACAACCTGGTTGTTTATTTGGCCCGACAATTGTGCTTGTAGTTGTACTAAGCAAACACGTTTTTCACAACGTGGTTTATGACCTACGCGTATGCGACAAGCCTCACAATAATTACAATTGGGAGTGCGGCAACCTTCACAAGTGCCACAACGATTAACTTTAGCATTACTTCTAGCAGACAAGTCTCCCATTGCATACGCTGTGAGATCTTTAGACTTTTTCCGTTTTTCCTGTTCCATTGGCATGACAGCCCCCATAGGATTGACAGTTTTTTCCACAGGCAAAACTCGAAAAACTGTTTGCAATGTGGGATCATCTTCCTTACACTTCTGACAATAATAGTGTTTAATATGTTTGGCCTCTTTTTCCGTAATATTTATGCAATCTCCGTGATACCATTCCTCACAACCATCACACCCACTGAAAAATAATTTTTAAAGGGCAATTGAGTATTTGAATATATTGTGAATAAATAAATACGTACATCATAAACCGGGAGCAATCTGAAGACCGGCAAATACAATATGCCTGGCCGTCTTGCTTCATTATGGTGGCAATTTTGGATTTACGCTCAGGCAAGTCAAATTCTCTGGCAATTTCTTCTTTCTGCAAGTATTAAAAAGTTATTATCCATGCGAATATTATACAAAATACTAACCGATTTCTTATTTTTTCTTTTTTCGGTCATGTTTTCTTAAAAATTTTGTAGATTACACTGCAGTCACTGTTTATTATTTATATTATGGTGCAGTGTAAAAAATAGAATTGGTAACGCAAAATTGAGCTACCAGATTGTTTGACGGGGAAAGTTTGCATACAAAATGGAATGGGTGTTCTGGAATAATAACAAGGGTGAAAATAGAACATGAAATATTTGGATAGTGGGGTGATTATATATTGAAAAAATAGAGCAATACGTCTGCTTCTTCAGAATTATTTTTTAAAATATAAAATAGTAGATATAATAAAATAGTATCTCCTTTCTCTTGTTTTTTTTGTGTTCGTATCACGTATAAACTACTGGATGGATTTTAACAATATTTTGTTGCGAGATACCTTAACATACTGATTTCAATATACGATACTTTTTATCCGCAAAAATATCTCATTTCCAAGAGAAAGTGGAGAAAAAGCAATGAAAGTATGCAATTTCCGTTTTAAGGATATTGAAATTTTCGGGTTAAAACTGGGATATTTTAAACACAGTTGCGCACCAGATTGCTTCAATTGAATAAAATTTGTATTTGATTTGTATTTTTACTTTGTGGAATTACATTGTTATTAAAATATTTTAAACACCACGTACATAGCTTTACAATAATTTTAAGAATTTTTTATAAATTTTTGAATTTTATCCAGGGGGCCTACTGCGTATTTCGATTCGAAAGAAAAATCATTCGAATTTGTATGTCTTTTACATTGAGTTTCGAACAATTTTTCTTTCGAATCGAAATACGCAGTAACCCCCCAGGGATGGCTACCTTTATATAGTGTAAATACATAAACCATAACTGAAGCACTATAAAAGCAAAATTAGAAGAGAAAATTATTGTCAGGACGCCCACGACGTGGCGGCTTAACATTGAACTGTGAATGGTTTAAAATAAAGTTGTGTTGCCAACTTTATTTTCGTTATTTATTTTTCTTTATCTTTTGTTTTGATTAAAAGAAAAACGTAAAAAAGAAGAAAACCATTGTGTAGGAAAATTTTCAGACTTGTTTTTAAATAAAACAAATTTTCGTTTATTACAACAAAAATAAAATAATCTGATAAAAGCAAATAGGAAAAAAATCGAAAACATTATATTCTAAATATCCATAAGAGGAAAAAAATAAAAAAACGGAAGAATTTTATTGTAATTAAAATCTTAAAAAAATTTGACCCATAAAAAAGAAAGAATATAAACCAAGTGCAAATATCGATAATGGCCTCGTCTGAATTAGAGCCTGTTATAGCCGTAGAAAAGGAATTAGATCGTGTTCTAAGTAAATTTACAGAAATAAAAGATAACGCAGCTGCCGAAATTGGCGAAGTGGCTTCTTTGCTGGAACAACTAATGAAAGTCTTGGGTAGAGCAGAACAAGAAATGACAGGAACTATTAATACAGGAACTCAAGTGGACACAGATGATCCCATGGCTGATGAAGCTGATATGCAAGTAGAAATGGAACGTAAGTTAAATGATAGGCAAATGAACAAATTATTTTTAATCACCACTTTATGTAGCTTCCCCACCCCGTTTGACTGACAGACAAATAGCCACAATAACCGAGTCATTGCAAAAGACTAACGAAAAATTACAACGTTTATCTAGTGAACATCGCGATTTACATGGAGCAGTCTCAAAAGTTGGAAAGGTAATTGACCGTAATTTTGTGTCGGACTTCACTGCCACCGCACGTACTGATGCCTTACAAGATGAAGAGAATATGATGCTGTTAAACAAAGTCATAGCCAAACATTATTGTCGTCAAGGCATGGACGATGTTGCTCAATTATTGATTAAAGAATCTAAAATGTCTGAAGAGATGGCTCAAGAAGTTTTTGACTCCGAACGTAGTTTTGCCGAAATCTATCGTATATGGAAAGCCATACAGCAACATGATCTCAAACCGGCTTTAGAATGGACTGCACGTTATTCGAACGAGTTGATAGAAAAAAATTCTTCTTTGGAATTTAAATTACACCGTTTAGCATTTTTGCAAATCATTTCAAAAGGCATTAAAGCTCAGACCGAGGCCATTGCCTATGCTCGCAATAATTTTCATAAATTTATTGATAGATTCGAACATGAGATACCCAACTTAATGGGCTGTTTCATTTATTTACCATTAGGAATTGAGAATTCTCCATACAAGCACTTAATTTCAAACGAGACATGGACCGAGGCATCGTATGTTTTTCTCAAGGATGCCTGTCATACACTGGGCATAAGTAAGAACTCGGCTTTGTCCGTCGTCATAAATGCTGGATGTACAGCTCTGCCGGCATTGTTAAATATTAAGCAGGTGAGTTTGGAAAGCAATTGTTATTATTTTAAGGTCCTGTCAGCACAGCGGAGAAGAAATATTTAATACAAAAAAAAAAAAAAGAGTCGAAGAATTTTAATTAAAAAAAAAAAAAAAACGTTGTAAAACAATATTTCAAATTCCCTAATTTATTTACAATTTTTTTTTTATTTTTGATTTCAGGTTATGCAATCTCGTCAAGTCCTTAACATTTGGAGTGGTCGCGATGAACTGCCAATAGAAATTGATTTAGATCCTGAGTATCGCTATCATTCTATATTTGCTTGTCCCATTCTAAGACAGCAGTCAACAGAAGATAATCCTCCAAAGAAGTTAGCATGTGGTCATGTTATTTCTAATGATGCTTTGCATAAACTAAGCAATGGTCATATCTTAAAGTGTCCCTACTGCCCGGTTGAACAAACCGCCGATGAGGCTGTTAGAATTTATTTTTAAAAGAGTTTTTAAAGCTAGTTTTAATGATACAAAGAAAAAAAAAGTAGTTAATCGATTTGTTGGCCTTTAAAAGAAAACATTTTTAGGCTTCCAACTGATTTTTATTACATAAATTAAATATGATATGAAGTACATATGTATATTAATTGTGAGAGACAGCTAAGCAAATATTTAACAAAATAAAAACAATTTTAAATATATATTTATTTTTTTCAACTTGATTCTTTTTTTAATTCTAAATTTGGTTGGCGGAATATTAATATTTACAAATTGCTAGGTTCACTCCATTAGTCTCCTCCAGGATCTGTAACGCGACCTATACCTTCGTATAGGAAGTGATAATTCCCAATTTGAGCTTCAATTAAAATTTGTAAGGTTATACACGATCACCAAAACCATTGCACAGGGCCGATTCACGCAACCTCCAATAATACTGCAATATTTTAAAAGACTACACTACCTCTGCGAATCTTTTTTGCTTGTCTGCAGAAAACAACCAGAGTCTTTGGCGGGAATCGAGGAAGCCAATCAGCCAGTGCGAGTGTGAGACGTAAACCACTCAAAGGCTGAGCAACAAGGACGGCCTAATTGACTTAAAGAGATAGCGACAATGACGCGTTATCCTAACTCAGAGAACCTGAATTTGACAAAAAAAAAAAAAAAGTTAAAATTAGGCACCTTATCTTCCGTGCAAAACAGGATATAGGTGTAACATAATTTTTGAAATTTTATGTTTTTGGTTTTATGAATTTTTGCCGGAACACGTTTCTAAAAAGAAACCCAAATAGAGATTGCTACTAAAGGCCAGGATTCACTATCCTACACAATCGTACGATTCAATCACAAAAAAATCTGACAGATTTCTGTTCTATTCAAAAAATCGTTTCAAAATGGCGATTGTCAGAAAAAATAAGATTTTGATCTGATCGCATGGAAAAATACTATTTTATGATTTTTTTTCAAAAGATTATCAAATCGTACAGACTGTCAAAAAGTCTGTCACACACATACATACATTTCTTATCCACACTATCATACTTTTTTTAGCACACATGCTGTTTTTGACAGTTCGTACGAATGAGTATGATAGTGAATCATGACCTTTATGATTTTTTCCAAAAGATTATAAAATCGTACAGATCTGTCAAAAAGATTGTCACACACATACACTTTTAATCCACACTATCATACTTTTTGAGCACACATGCAATTACTGACAAATCGTACGACTGAGTATAATACTGAATCATGGCCTAAAATTGTATTTTTCCATGCGATCAGAGTTGCAAAATCATTTTGAAACGATTTTTTGAGTAGGACAGAATTTTGTCAGCTTTTTTATGATTGAATCGTACGATTGTGTAGGATAGGGAATCCTGGTCTTAAGCAAATATTTAATTTTTGATGTACATAAGTATGTATGTACATATGTATATAAACCAAAGGCCCTCAACCAAAAAAAGTGGTTAAAATGAAAATGCATTGGCTTGCTAAATATTTAGTAACGTGACACAAGCTACATTGTTGAAAGCTGGTATGCTACTGATTTTAAATTTTTACATGTTTTGTTCTCTTTGTGAGATTCTGGTTGAGATTGTGTATGTGCTCACAGACTCTTAGGGGTTTGCGTGGGGGCTCTTGATATTAATCAGTGTATATAAACATATGTATGTATGTATGTATGTATATAAACTAGTGGTGACCAAACACAATCTACCACATTGTAAGCTTGTGTGGGAAGTAGCTCAAGCCAAGAATGATAGAAGACAAGATTGCGCCATGTGTATGTTTTCCTGTTAGATGATGTTGTTCCAAGTCTGTATACATAAAATTGCTTCAAAAAAGTACGTACAAACAAATCTAAATAACAGGCAAAAATTGGTAACCCTGCAAATAAACTATCATAATTTATAGTTATACTCTCAATCAGAATTATTAGCCAATAGGAAGACAGTTTCGTGACGTCATTAGGCCGACATGCGCAGAAAATTTCCATTTTACTTTCGAGATGGCGTAACCTTGTCTTCTATCATCCTTGGCTCAAGCAACTCTTGATTTTCGTTGATGAAATGTAAACAAAGCAACACGTACATATGTATATTGTATGTGTGACGACGTTGCCAACCAGTTTTTTTCCTTTACTCGCGATTATAATGGGAAATCAGAAACTGTGCACCACTGATGTATACATATATGCTGATATGTATGTAAGTACATACATATATGTATATATATACATATATTTATGTATGTATGTATGTATTATGCAATCAATAATCACACATTAAAAATTTTAAATTTTTTTCATATTCTTTTTAATAAAAAAATTTACATGTGTATAAGTATATCTGAACTTCATATTTTAAATTTAGGCCGCCATAGAGCAAAAAATGGGTGTTTGTATTTCCGGCAATTCGGTGTCCTCATGACTGTGTATCAGTTTGAAAAGACCAGTGCCAATAGCAGCAGGCATGCCCAAAATAATACGTTCCGATACACCATCCACAGCATCGGTTTGACCAAAGTAGGCGGCATCGAATAAATGATCCGAAGTTTTTTCAAACTAAAGAAAATAAAAAAGGAAATAAATATTTTAATTACAATTTTAGATTTAAATAAGTAAACCTTACCGAAGCTAAATTAAACACACTTTCACGCATTTTCGCCAAACCATGTCGTGTAATACCCAATACTTCACCTCTTGAGGTCATTTGACTGGCCAACAACATAATATGACGTTGATCTACACTCATACCATGGCCCTCCATAACATCGGTAATTTCTGTCATTATAGTAGTGCGAGCCGCCTCAATGCCCAAAGTATTGTAAACTTCCCAAATGTTATTACTTTTGGTTTTGGCTCCTACCACACCGTAAGTCGCCATAACATCTCTAAGACCGGCACCTTCTATACACAGCTTATAGGTGGCTGGTAGGCGTGAGTCATCGATAGCTATAACGGCTCTAGAGATATGGGGCAAACCAGCTACCACCACGTTTTGTATTGCTGAGGATAAACGTTGAAGTTCGGCATTTAGGGCAGCGCCATGCTTAGAACTATCTATGCGCACTATGATAATGGAAGAGCCCATAATGTCTACCAAGGCTGGCTTAATGCGCAGTTTGGAAATGCAAATGCTTTAAGGAAAGAACAGGGGAGAGTTCTACTTTAATTCCTAAGAAAAAATGGTTAAAACTTACGAATATCTTATAGTTTCAGCATTAATTTCCAAGCCCAACACTTTAATGCGATTCAGATCCAAACGTATAACCAAATAACAATCATCCGGCTTGTAGACTTCCTCTATATAGGAGGAAATTTCACCCAATGTAGTTTTTTCTATGCGTGACTTAACTTTACGCGCATATTCCATACTGGTATTATTGACAATTTCCGCAGTGATAACAGGAGTTGAAATGGTTTTTGTTGCATTAATGATTTCCACAATACGTGGCACACCCTGTGTAATGTTCATGGAAGCTACACCAGCAAAATGGAAGGTCTTTAGGGTCATTTGTGTGCCTGGCTCGCCAATACTTTGTGCAGCAACAGCGCCCACAGCTGTACCGGGTTCAGTTACAGCTCTATTGTATTTATCATTGACCCAACGCATAAAAGTGCGTATTTGACCCTCAGACAGGCGCTCCACTTCATGGCCTAATTTGGCTTGATGTCGATATTTTTTCTGAACCTTGGAGATTTTCTCAGTCACTTTTTCTATAAAGGTTCTGAAATATTTAAAGGAATTTTATGTGAAAATGTGAAATTTAGAAGAACGCTAAGTCTATGTAATGCAACAAATATTTTTTACTTGTATGTATGGAAGAGTCCATGTCTAGTGTTCCGGACCCTTCTAATTTTGGCGTGTCTATGAACTGTTATATCGCAGGTATTTATACAAAATTTTGAAAACTCTCCAGATATAGAATGATTAACATTTACTTTGTATGGCAGATGCCACTCCCTCAGCTAAAGTCCCACCCACTTTTTTAATTCGACGATATGTGGTTTTAACAGGACGGTGCCACTTTACCACACAGCTAACGAAACAAGGGCTCTTTTGCGCGACAAATTCAATGGCTGTGTTATCTCACGTGGTGGCGATGTCAATTGGCCGCCAAGATCATGTGATTTGACACCGTTGGACTTCTTTCGTTTGGGCTATTTGAAAGAAAAGGTGTACCTCGACAAGCCAGCAACAACAGACGTGGAACAAGATTAATGTGGGCATCTGCCGGTTAGACCTAATCCCATGGTGGTCTTTCCACCGAGTGAAATTTAAGCGTAGACTAGCGCCCCCATTGTGTAGTATAACAACACTTTACGACTGCCACCAATCGCAATTTGTGTGTAATACAGTCACAATGAGTAGCAATTTATATAATATGGCAAGCCTTATCCAAGGCAAGCCTAGATCCATATTATAGGCTCTTGCTTAGGGGTTTGGAGACTATCCAAACTCCGTCTGATCGACCTTGCACCATACCTACTTTAATCGATCTTAAACCACAACAACCACGTGTACCCCCGAAGGGGACATCACCAACAACCGGTCACAAAGACGATAGGCTCTCTGTGGGGCTACCGATTCCCGTGGTACCAGTCCTTTGTCAGCAACAACAATTCAATTCGGCATTTTAACGGCATATAACCTCAATTA
The DNA here is from genome assembly GCA_949628195.1 of Phasia obesa. Lineage (NCBI taxonomy): Eukaryota > Metazoa > Arthropoda > Insecta > Diptera > Tachinidae > Phasia > Phasia obesa. Next base: position 8,082,649 of record OX451218.1, read on the forward strand.
TGCCTCAGCATCATATCGAAAATTTGGAGCATCGGATGGAGGTGTGCCGCCGAGGTCGCAGCGGCCATTTGGCCGATATTTTGTTCCATACATAATTGAACCATACCCCAATATTATCAAAATAAAAAGAAATGACAATAATTTCCTAAATAATTTGTGTTTTATTCAAAATCAACATTGGCACTTAAAATTTAACCACCCTTTACACAACGCACGTTATGTGCAAAGTTTCAAGACTCTACCTCTAGCAAATCTACAGATAGACGATAATAATTGTTCGCTTTGTATCGGTGGAGCCACCACGTCCACTATTCCAATTCAGCCTGTGTTTCGCTAAACTAAGTATATAAGGGGGTTACTGGTGCAAAATTTAAAAGATCTACCTATTATAAAGGGTGTTTTTTATAGAGGTATAGAACTTTAAGTTGCAATAAAACAACGATGGATTATTCGATTGACATGAATTTTATTTATCCGAAAGAAAATCTTGTGGCATTACATTTTAAATATGATTTCTGGCATATGACCGCCACGGCTGGCGCGGATGTAGTCCAATCTGGACGTATAATTTTCGATGACTTTTTCCAACATTTGTGGCCGTATATCGACAATAACACGGCGAATGTTGTCTTCCAAATGGTCAAGCGTTTGTGGCTTATGTCCATAGACCAATGACTTTGCATAGCCCCACAGAAAGTAATCTAGCTGTGTTAAATCACAAGATCTTGGAGGCCAATTCACAGGTCCAAAACGTGAAATTAGGCGGTCACCAAACGTGTCTTTCAATAAATCTATTGTGGCGCGAGCTGTGTGACATGTTGCGCCGTCTTGTTGAAACCACATCTCCTGGACATCATGGTTATTCAATTCAGGAATGAAAAAGTTAGTAATCATGGCTCTATACCATTGACTGTAACGTTCTGGCCACCATCGTTTTTGAAAAAGTACGGACTAATGTTTCCACCAGCCCATAAAGCCCACCAAACAGTCAGTTTTTCTGGATGTAACGGTGTTTCGACATACACTTGAGGATTACCTTCACTCCAAATGCGGCAGTTTTGTTTGTTGACGTAGCCATTCAACCAGAAGTGCGCTTCATCGCTAAACAAAATTCGCTTATGAAAATCGGGAACAAGGGTAATCACGTTTTGGGCTCAAAATTGCACTATTTGCAAGCGTTGTTCAGGCGTGAGTCTATTCATGATGAATTGCCAAACCAAACTGAGAATAAATCAATTGACAGCTGTTAAATCGGTCGCCATCTTGAAAAGTAATGCCAACTTAAAGTTCTATACCTCTATAAAAAACACTCTTTAGTTCTCTAGCTACATAAAAAGTGAGCGAGGTCAATTTTTCTTTTCGTAAAAAAGTAGGGTTATGATGAAGAATAAAAAAAAAATAATAAAAATTGCCAAAGTACAGCCGTTCTTAAGTGATGCGATTACCAACCAACGGCATTTGATTTCATTTATAAAGATTACAATGTTTGGAGCCTCAGCGCCAATGGGCAACGTTTTTTGCCTGCTAGCTGCCAGCCAAGCTGCTATTTAACCAGTATTTCGTAAAATTTCCAATTAAATTTTTTTTATTAACTTACACGACTTCATTTTGAAAATCTTTGCGGCTCATCGTAAATTCTTCCTCCTTTAAAATTTCCTTGGTTTTGTTAACAATATCTGAGGCGGGCAACGGTTCTTCCTCGCGATAAGGATGTACAGCTCTTAAGTGATTTAATTGTCTCACCATATCAATGGGTTTATTTTTGACCTCCATAAAAACCGGATCTAATCCATCGCCACCATAGATAAGCTCTACAATTTCGCCAATAGCATTGCGCACAGATCCATCATAATGCACCACTAAATCTTCTAGACACTTTAAAATTTAAAAATTATATGAGATCTGGTATTTTTTTTGTACTACAAACCAATGGCGTAGGAGGACATATTTGCCAGAGTGGGGGACATATTATAGAAAAATCATATTATTAAAATAAATATATAGTACAATTTTTAAAAATTCTAGGAGCGGGCAACTGCAAGAATGGAGGGGGCATAGCACCTCCCAGAATGGTCTTTCTACGCCAATGGTATAAACAAAATAATTACTTTAACCAAACGTCTTTGCAAATAACCAGTTTCTGCTGTTTTAACGGCTGTATCTACCAAACCTTCTCTGCCGGCCATGGTGTGAAAGAAGAATTCGGTGGGTGTTAGGCCGGAAAAGAAGCTATTTTGCACAAATCCTCTAGCTGCAGGTATGGCCGCTGTAATTTTCAATTTTTTTTTTATAAATAAAAAAATGTTTTTCATTTTTCTTTGTAGTTAAATTCGAAAAACTTACAAAATTTTTCAAAATGCGGCAGAGCACGATTTTCAAAGCCATTTGGCACACGTTTGCCATTTATGGCCTGCTGTCCCACACAAGCAATCATTTGCGATATATTAATGTTGGAACCTTTAGAGCCAGACAAAGCCATTATCAAGGCACTATTGGTGGGATGCAATTCATTGAAACATACTTTAGCCGCTTGTTCACGTATAATAGACAGTTCACGCAGCATAACAGCTTCTAGAGTTTGTTCGGGCGTACAACCCGGTTGACACTGTAATATGCCCTTTTTCATTTCCAATATGTATTCATCGCATTTGGCATAACCTCTTTCCAACAGCTTTTGTTTTTCTTCCAGTAACTTAGGACTGGGCGTAACATCACTAATGCCAAAAGAGAAGCCACGATTTTGTATAAAGTAGGAAGCGATCTGTAAGGGAGGGAGTGAAAAAAGTTTATAAATAAACGTTGCAACAGTTATGCCGAAAACAAAGAATAAAATAAAAACAGTAAGAAGTTATCTCGAATGTGGCGATTTTTTTATACAGATAATCGCACACGAAATTCTCTTTTTCTCATTTTCGTTGAAACTGACGTCCTTCCTCTAAATTCAACAGTGTTCCATTAATAGTTAACAGTAAACGGGAGCAGTGAAAGCTACTGAGCTGGAAAAAAAAGTCTCGGAATTATTAAAGTTGTAGTTTCGAACGAAAAAATCGAACGAATTTTGGACCTGTCGACCTCCAGTTTTTAATATAGACTTGCATGCACACATGAAGCTCTGTGTGGGTGGATATATTTTATTTGTTATTGAGTCAAACAGGACCGTAAGAATCCGACAGTGATGGACAAATAAGGATTGCAAGAGATAAAACGGACAGTCTCTAAAGGTTTTTATAGGACACTCCTCTCAGCAAGAGTGCCTTTAAGCGGAATAACTACGTTACTGATAGGTCATGGAATCTTTAAATATAATCTGGCCAACATAAAGTCAAACAGGACCGTAAGAATCCGACAGTGATGGACAAATAAGGATTGCAAGAGATAAAACGGACAGTCTCTAAAGGTTTTTATAGGACACTCCTCTCAGCAGGAGTGCCTTTAAGAGGAATAACTACGTTACTGATAGGTCATGGAATCTTTAAATATAATCTGGCCAACATAAAAATCGAAGAAGGAGGTGACTCTTCTGGACGGATGAATCACTAAAGGCACTCACTCCTCTTCTCTCGGCAGGGATGTCTTTAAGCTGGATAACTCAGTTATTGACTTATAAGATAAAAATCAACTTTCTAAGTTAAAACACAAAAAAGGAGCAGGCCACTGCTGAATTAGGTTTAGACGGATGCTAATATTCTAGCATTTGCTAGAATAAAGGCCTAGTAACGGAAAGTAACACATGAAAATTATTGTTGTTTGTGATCGTAACAAACGAAAATTGTTATCGTTTGAGATTTTCTTGCTCTCTTTCTTGTTTTTTTTTCAATATTTTCGTCAGTGATGCAAGCCAATCTAGTAAAAATAGATTAGCTTACGTTTTAACGAGTCATTGATAGACAAAGCATAAACGAAAGCAGGAACCTAAAAATACAACAAATTCCATGTGTTACGCCCCGTTAAAGTAACGGTCGGTTAACTAGGCCTTAAGGCTTAAGGCCTAAATTCATTAAGGACCGAAATGGGTCCAAAAGGGTACCATAAAGTAAGTGATATAACCCCTATATTAAAATAAATCACTCAACTGTTAAACGAAATTTTTTTGTAAAAATTTTATCGAAAATTTTTGTAAAAATTTTATCGAAATTTTATCAAAAATTTTATTGAAAATTTTATCGAAATTATATCAAAACTTTTATTGAAAATTTTTTGTAAAAATTTTATTAAAAATTTTTGTTAAAATTTTTATTGAAAGTTTTTTGTAAAAATTTTATTAAAAATTTTTTGTAAAAATTTTATTGAAAATTTTTTGTAAAAATTTTATTGAAAATTTTTGGTTAAAATTTTATTGAAAATTTTTGGTTAAAATTTTATTGAAAATTTTTGGTTAAAATTTTATTGAAAATTTTAATTGAAAATTTTTGGTAAAAACTTTATAGAAAATTTTCTTGTAAAAATTTTATAGAAAATTTTCTTGTAAAAATTTTATAGAAAATTTTCTTGTAAAAATTTTATAGAAAATTTTCTTGTAAAAATTTTATAGAAAATTTTCTTGTAAAAATTTTATAGAAAATTTTCTTGTAAAAATTTTCTTGTAAAAATTTTATAGAAAATTTTCTTGTAAAAATTTTATAGAAAATTTTCTTGTAAAAATTTTATAGAAAATTTTCTTGTAAAAATTTTATAGAAAATTTTCTTGTAAAAATTTTATAGAAAATTTTCTTGTAAAAATTTTATAGAAAATTTTCTTGTAAAAATTTTATAGAAAATTTTCTTGTAAAAATTTTATAGAAAATTTTCTTGTAAAAATTTTATAGAAAATTTTCTTGTAAAAATTTTATAGAAAATTTTCTTGTAAAAATTTTATAGAAAATTTTCTTGTAAAAATTTTATAGAAAATTTTCTTGTAAAAATTTTATAGAAAATTTTCTTGTAAAAATTTTATAGAAAATTTTCTTGTAAAAATTTTATAGAAAATTTTCTTGTAAAAATTTTATAGAAAATTTTCTTGTAAAAATTTTATAGAAAATTTTCTTGTAAAAATTTTATAGAAAATTTTCTTGTAAAAATTTTATAGAAAATTTTCTTGTAAAAATTTTATAGAAAATTTTCTTGTAAAAATTTTATAGAAAATTTTCTTGTAAAAATTTTATAGAAAATTTTCTTGTAAAAATTTTATAGAAAATTTTCTTGTAAAAATTTTATAGAAAATTTTCTTGTAAAAATTTTATAGAAAATTTTCTTGTAAAAATTTTATAGAAAATTTTCTTGTAAAAATTTTATAGAAAATTTTCTTGTAAAAATTTTATAGAAAATTTTCTTGTAAAAATTTTATAGAAAATTTTCTTGTAAAAATTTTATAGAAAATTTTCTTGTAAAAATTTTATAGAAAATTTTCTTGTAAAAATTTTATAGAAAAATTTCTTGTAAAAATTTTATAGAAAATTTTCTTGTAAAAATTTTATAGAAAATTTTATAGAAAATTTTCTTGTAAAAATTTTATAGAAAATTTTATAGAAAATTTTCTTGTAAAAATTTTATAGAAAATTTTCTTGTAAAAATTTTATAGAAAATTTTCTTGTAAAAATTTTATAGAAAATTTTCTTGTAAAAATTTTATAGAAAATTTTCTTGTAAAAATTTTATAGAAAATTTTCTTGTAAAAATTTTATAGAAAATTTTCTTGTAAAAATTTTATAGAAAATTTTCTTGTAAAAATTTTATAGAAAATTTTCTTGTAAAAATTTTATAGAAAATTTTCTTGTAAAAATTTTATAGAAAATTTTCTTGTAAAAATTTTATAGAAAATTTTCTTGTAAAAATTTTATAGAAAATTTTCTTGTAAAAATTTTATAGAAAATTTTCTTGTAAAAATTTTATAGAAAATTTTCTTGTAAAAATTTTATAGAAAATTTTCTTGTAAAAATTTTATAGAAAATTTTCTTGTAAAAATTTTATAGAAAATTTTCTTGTAAAAATTTTATAGAAAATTTTCTTGTAAAAATTTTATAGAAAATTTTCTTGTAAAAATTTTATAGAAAATTTTCTTGTAAAAATTTTATAGAAAATTTTCTTGTAAAAATTTTATAGAAAATTTTCTTGTAAAAATTTTATAGAAAATTTTCTTGTAAAAATTTTATAGAAAATTTTCTTGTAAAAATTTTATAGAAAATTTTCTTGTAAAAATTTTATAGAAAATTTTCTTGTAAAAATTTTATAGAAAATTTTCTTGTAAAAATTTTATAGAAAATTTTCTTGTAAAAATTTTATAGAAAATTTTCTTGTAAAAATTTTATAGAAAATTTTCTTGTAAAAATTTTATAGAAAATTTTCTTGTAAAAATTTTATAGAAAATTTTCTTGTAAAAATTTTATAGAAAATTTTCTTGTAAAAATTTTATAGAAAATTTTCTTGTAAAAATTTTATAGAAAATTTTCTTGTAAAAATTTTATAGAAAATTTTCTTGTAAAAATTTTATAGAAAATTTTCTTGTAAAAATTTTATAGAAAATTTTCTTGTAAAAATTTTATAGAAAATTTTCTTGTAAAAATTTTATAGAAAATTTTCTTGTAAAAATTTTATAGAAAAATTTCTTGTAAAAATTTTATAGAAAATTTTCTTGTAAAAATTTTATAGAAAATTTTCTTGTAAAAATTTTATAGAAAATTTTATAGAAAATTTTCTTGTAAAAATTTTATAGAAAATTTTCTTGTAAAAATTTTATAGAAAATTTTCTTGTAAAAATTTTATAGAAAATTTTCTTGTAAAAATTTTATAGAAAATTTTCTTGTAAAAATTTTATAGAAATTTTTTCTTGTAAAAATTTTATAGAAAATTTTCTTGTAAAAATTTTATAGAAAATTTTCTTGTAAAAATTTTATAGAAAATTTTCTTGTAAAAATTTTATAGAAAATTTTCTTGTAAAAATTTTATAGAAAATTTTCTTGTAAAAATTTTATAGAAAATTTTCTTGTAAAAATTTTATAGAAAATTTTCTTGTAAAAATTTTATAGAAAATTTTCTTGTAAAAATTTTATAGAAAATTTTCTTGTAAAAATTTTATAGAAAATTTTCTTGTAAAAATTTTATAGAAAATTTTCTTGTAAAAATTTTATAGAAAATTTTCTTGTAAAAATTTTATAGAAAATTTTCTTGTAAAAATTTTATAGAAAATTTTCTTGTAAAAATTTTATAGAAAATTTTCTTGTAAAAATTTTATAGAAAATTTTCTTGTAAAAATTTTATAGAAAATTTTCTTGTAAAAATTTTATAGAAAATTTTCTTGTAAAAATTTTATAGAAAATTTTCTTGTAAAAATTTTATAGAAAATTTTCTTGTAAAAATTTTATAGAAAATTTTCTTGTAAAAATTTTATAGAAAATTTTCTTGTAAAAATTTTATAGAAAATTTTCTTGTAAAAATTTTATAGAAAATTTTCTTGTAAAAATTTTATAGAAAATTTTCTTGTAAAAATTTTATAGAAAATTTTCTTGTAAAAATTTTATAGAAAATTTTCTTGTAAAAATTTTATAGAAAATTTTCTTGTAAAAATTTTATAGAAAATTTTCTTGTAAAAATTTTATAGAAAATTTTCTTGTAAAAATTTTATAGAAAATTTTCTTGTAAAAATTTTATAGAAAATTTTCTTGTAAAAATTTTATAGAAAATTTTCTTGTAAAAATTTTATAGAAAATTTTCTTGTAAAAATTTTATAGAAAATTTTCTTGTAAAAATTTTATAGAAAATTTTCTTGTAAAAATTTTATAGAAAATTTTCTTGTAAAAATTTTATAGAAAATTTTCTTGTAAAAATTTTATAGAAAATTTTCTTGTAAAAATTTTATAGAAAATTTTCTTGTAAAAATTTTATAGAAAATTTTCTTGTAAAAATTTTATAGAAAATTTTCTTGTAAAAATTTTATAGAAAATTTTCTTGTAAAAATTTTATAGAAAATTTTCTTGTAAAAATTTTATAGAAAATTTTCTTGTAAAAATTTTATAGAAAATTTTCTTGTAAAAATTTTATAGAAAATTTTCTTATAAAAATTTTATAGAAAATTTTCTTGTTAAAATTTTATAGAAAATTTTCTTGTTAAAATTTTATAGAAAATTTTCTTGTTAAAATTTTATAGAAAATTTTCTTGTTAAAATTTTATAGAAAATTTTCTTGTTAAAATTTTATAGAAAATTTTCTTGTTAAAATTTTATAGAAAATTTTCTTGTTAAAATTTTATAGAAAATTTTCTTGTTAAAATTTTATAGAAAATTTTCTTGTTAAAATTTTATAGAAAATTTTCTTGTTAAAATTTTATAGAAAATTTTCTTGTTAAAATTTTATAGAAAATTTTCTTGTTAAAATTTTATAGAAAATTTTCTTGTTAAAATTTTATAGAAAATTTTCTTGTTAAAATTTTATAGAAAATTTTCTTGTTAAAATTTTATAGAAAATTTTCTTGTTAAAATTTTATAGAAAATTTTCTTGTTAAAATTATATAGAAAATTTTCTTGTTAAAATTTTATAGAAAATTTTCTTGTTAAAATTTTATAGAAAATTTTCTAGAAAATTTTCTTGTTAAAATTTTATAGAAAATTTTCTTGTTAAAATTTTATAGAAAATTTTCTTGTTAAAATTTTATAGAAAATGTTCTTGTTAAAATTTTATAGAAAATTTTCTTGTTAAAATTTTATAGAAAATTTTCTTGTTAAAATTTTATAGAAAATTTTCTTGTTAAAATTTTATAGAAAATTTTCTTGTTAAAATTTTATAGAAAATTTTCTTGTTAAAATTTTATAGAAAATTTTCTTGTTAAAATTTTATAGAAAATTTTCTTGTTAAAATTTTATAGAAAATTTTCTTGTAAAAATTTTATAGAAAATTTTCTTGTAAAAATTTTATAGAAAATTTTCTTATAAAAATTTTATAGAAAATTTTCTTGTTAAAATTTTATAGAAAATTTTCTTGTTAAAATTTTAAGAAAATTTTCTTGTTAAAATTTTATAGAATATTTTCTTGTTAAAATTTTATAGAAAATTTTCTTGTTAAAATTTTATAGAAAATTTTCTTGTTAAAATTTTATAGAAAATTTTCTTGTTAAAATTTTATAGAAAATTTTCTTGTTAAAATTTTATAGAAAATTTTCTTGTAAAAATTTTATAGCTAATTTTTTGTAAAAATTTTATAGAATTTTTTTTTTTAAATTTTATAGAATTTTTTGTTTTTTAATTTTATAGAAATTTTTTTTGTAAAAATTTTTTAGAAATTTTTTTGGAAAAATTTTATAGAAATTTTTTTTGTAAAAATTTTATAGAAATTTTTTTTGTAAAAATTTTATAGAAATTTTTTTTTGTAAAAATTTTATAGAAATTTTTTTTGTAAAAAGTTTATAGAAATTTTTTTTGTAAAAATTTTATGGAAATTTTTTTTGTAAAAATTTTATAGAAATTTTGTTTGTAAAAATTTTATAGAAATTTTTTTTGTAAAAATTTTATAGAAATTTTTTTTTGTAAAAATTTTATAGAAATTTTTTTTTGTAAAAATTTTATAGAAAATTTTTTGTAAAAATTTTATAGAAAATTTTTTGTAAAAATTTTAACGAAAATTTTTTGTAAAAATTTTAACGAAAATTTTTTGTAAAAATTTTAACGAAAATTTTTTGTAAAAATTTTAACGACAATTTTTTGTAAAAATTTTAACGACAATTTTTTGCAAAAATTTTAACGAAAATTTTTTGTAAAAATCTTAACAAAAATGTTTTGTAAAAATTTTAACGAAAATTTTTTGTAAGATTTTTTTTTAAATTTTATAGAGAAAATTTTGTAAAATTTTTCTACAAATTTTTTTGATTTTTTTTTAATTTTATCGAACATATTTGTAAAAATTGTACGAAATTTTTTTTCGAAAAATATTCCGATTATGCCTGCAAAACTATACGGCTCTTCATCTTCATATACTAAAGGCATATACTAAATTTTATTTTGATATGTCAAACGGTATGGTCCTGTACAAACTCCACAAAAAGTGGCATGATCTAATGTTGCTGAATTATAATCCAAAAAATTTCGAAACTATTCCTGGCAGATTGGTTAAAGGGAAAGGCAAAAAATCCTTAAAAAAATTTCCTCATATTGACCATCACCTTAATGGGCCTATTGACTGCTCCTGGTTATCACTGGGCACCACTGTGGATCTATTGGCTACCTCTATATGTATTGCATTCTATAAAGGCCTTTAATGCAAATCAAAACAGAAAACCCAGGAGCTAAAATTAAACACTAAATCGGCCCTCGCACGGAGTTATTGATCCCCCTCCTTGCGATTTACCTGTTGCGGTCTAATATTTACTTAACAAAAAAGCAAAAAATCTGATGTTGCTGAATTGCGAAAATTTTCGAAACTATGACTGGCAGATTGGTGGTCTTAATATTCTGTATCTCGTCTGATGCCTTGGCAAACGACATTACTACCCTAACACGGACAGACGGAAATCGTTTATTTAACTTTTCTGTCCCAGCAAAAAATACGTTTACTTTGAAGCAGGTTTGTAAGGAAGAGAGAAATATACTCTCCCTTCCAACCTGTTTTAGGAAGGCATGATTTTTGTTTGCGATGTCCCACTTGGTACGTTTCTTTGCTTCACCAAATTCTTTACAAAAAAATTATTCGCTTACATTCCTGCATCGGCGTAAGCGAGATGCAGATTTGTTTCACTTAATTTTATAAAGAAAACTTTTTCGCTTACATATGTATCTGCATCCTCGTAAGCGAGAGAGGATGCAGTTTGTTATTTTTGTCTTACAATTATAGCATTCCCGAATGCGCTTATGAGGACTGCTTCTGAAAGACATTAGTTTTATTTTACTGCATACCAAAACATGTATAAGGATCCAGAATATATATGCTTCATGGGGTCGGAAATGAATATTTTAGAAATTAAACACGGAATGACAAACTTAGATATACCCTTTCCACCTGTGATGAAGGGTATAATAAGAAATACGAATTTTTAATTTAAAAATCAGAACTTCAAAAAATTCAAAACACAGACTTGGTATCACTACTCGTATGGTTTGCTATACTGGTATAGCCTTTGCTACAAATTAATTTGATTAGAAAAAGTTAGCTAAAATTAAATTTAATTCACCATAAAAAAAAACAAAAATAAAAATACCTATAAAAATTAAGCAGATGTGAGAGAGACCTAGATAAAAATTAATTATCTTTTCCCACGAAACCTTTAGCAATTAATTTATTTTTATTAAAATCACAGCACTTATCTTATCTTAATTAATTGTAATTATTTGAAGCAATAGAAAGCTAAATAATTCAGACTTCTTAAGCAGTAATTCACAAAAAAGAGCAGCTCATAAAATTCCGCAATAAACTTTACTCCCAGTCAAATAATTATAAGTGCAAAATTGATTTTCTCTTGACCTTATGTTATACTAAAGTGCCATGGCCACACATCAAACTGATGCTTCAAATTTGTGTATGTATTGGTAAAGCACCATGGCCACACATCAAACTGATGCTTCAAATTTGTGTATGTATTGGTAATTTTTCATTTTGCTTAGCACAGCCACACATCAAACTCATTCCATCAAACTTCATTTTAAAGTTGATTTGCAATAAACACGTACAATTTTTAAACTCAAAATCTCTTAAAATTTTTTTAGTTTTCTTTTTTTTTTTGGTTAAAAATGAGGATAATAAATGATTTTTCAGTTCCATTACTATATTCTTCACTTTTCAGTTGCCATCAAGCAGGAAAATTGATATAAACTTCAATTAACTTAAAATAAAATTTTTCTCCTCCATTTTGATTATACTGCGTCGAAAAAAGTAGTAGATGTTGTCGCTTTGAAAATTAAGCCCTGCCCTTAATCCCTTCGATGAGCTTCTACCAAAATACATGCATCTTCAAGCTATGTGACAGCTGGAAACAGCTAAAAAAGGACATATTGGTTGAATGGATCAATATTGATGTGTGTGCTCTGTAGAAACTGGTGGAGTCAATGCCCCGTGGCATTTATTTTTTGAAGATTATGTCTAACAAATGTTAGCCGTTGCTAAGTCGCAGATGGTCCATCCGTTGAGTCCAATTTTCGATGACTGATTCGAGCATTTCTGGACTGGTAACTGGCGAATGACACCCGTAATGTTTTCCTCCAAGGTCTAAATAGAAGCGGGTTTCTCCGCATAAACTTTAGACTTTACATTTCCCCACATAAAAAAGTCTAACGGTGTGATATCACACGATCTTGGTGGCCAATCGACCGGCCCGAAAATGTTCTCTCAATAAATCTATTGATTGATGGGATGTGTGGGAAGTAGCGCCGTCTTGCAATCACCATACCAAATGTCGCCGAGATCACAAGCTTCAATTTCAGGCATTAAATAGTCGGTTATCATGGCATGATAACGGTTGCCATTGACGGTTACGTTCGCACCGGCATCAGTTTTAAAGAAATATGGACAGATGATTCTACCGGCCCACAAACCACACCAAACCGTTGTTTTTTCTGGACAAAGTGGCAGCTTTTGAATCTCTTCAGATTGCTCTTCGTCCCAAATGCACCAATAATGTTTGGGTATGTAATCCATTGAGCCAGAAATGGGCCACAACGTTCAACAAAATTTGCTTCGAAAACGTCGGATTTTCTTGGAACTTTTCAAGAGCCCATAGAGCGAAGCGATTCAGGCCTAAATCTTTCCATTTGTACAGGTCATACCGTTTGACATATCAAACTGAAATTTAGTATGTGCCTTTGGTATATGGAGATGAAGAGCTTTATAGTTTTTGGGCATATTCGGTAGAGGGCAAGGGGTAGTTTTCTACCCCCAAATTTTGTGAACGCTCTACTGATCATACCGTATCACATATTAAAACGAAATTTAGTATTTGCCTTTAGTATATGGAGATGAAGAGTTGTGTAAATTTTGGGCATAATCGTGAGAGGGCAAGGGGTAGTTTTCTAACCCCCAAATTTTGTAGACGCTCTATAGGTCATACCGTATGACATATCAAAATGAAATTCAGTATGTGCCTTTGGTTTATGGAGATGAAGAGCAGTATAAATTTTTGGCATAATCGGAAAGGGGCAAGGGGTAGTTTACTTAACACCCCAAACCAAAAATAATCAATTTTTCGATTCGAAAATACTTTGAAATTTTATTCTTTATGTATAATGTATCCATAAAAATATCTGTTTCCATTGGGTATGGTAAAGTTGAGTGTAGGCCACTCCAGTTTTATTTTAAATGAGTTTGATTTTTAAATAGATGATATCTCTGTTTTAAAATCTAGATGCATTGAACACATAGACAGCATCAGGATACCGACTACAAACAGTCAAAAATAAAATACACTCGCTTATAGATAAACGATTATTTTGAAGCCAGCAAAGCTACATGTCGTAAACTTAGGCTAATTTATATTTTATTCAACAAAAGAAAATGTCACAAAATTGTAAATTACAAATTCATATACAAACAAAAAGTTTTAGAGGAAATATTTACATTTTTTGAAAAAGTTATTTAATTTTATAAACGCAAAATAAGAATTAAGAAATAAGAAAACAATGTCAGAGTTTACGATGTAGCTGTCGTCTTCAATATCATTAAGTAGCTGACAACGCGGCGACAATTGTAGCCAACGGAATTTATTTTCATTTAGCTGCGTCGCCGCTGTCTTCTATTTCTTTAAAGCAGGAATAATGAGTTTTTTTCTCATACGACTTATTTTAATTTATATAAAGAGTCAACAATATGTATAATTCGGTACATGTCTGTATAAATAAAATCACTGTGGTGAAGGGTATAGAAGATTCGGCACGGCCGAATATAGCACTTTTACTTGTTTGTTTTAAGATTAGGAATCTATTTTGTTTTTATTCAAAGAGAAATTAATTTTACAATTGTTAAATAATAAACTAGATTAAGGGCCAATTGCTTGCAAGAGCGAGAGAAAAAAGTTAAGAAAAAAAAAAAACTCTTAAACACTTTACGAAATCACGATATAAAGTTAAATGTCTGTGCAAATTTTTTTTCACTTATCAAAACACTTGAACAGGTTGATATCGGTCCGAGAATTAACTTAAATATTTATTTAGGTTTTACAACTGCAGTCTCTAAAAGTCGCGCACAAAGTACTCGTAGTAACATTGTTTTCTGATATGAAATTATATTCGTCTATAGTTGGGCTGTTTTTAATCGTGTGGTGTACGCTGTTCATAACACCACATGTACAAACAAAATTAATTGTAGGTTTATAACAAGAAAATAATAAACAATTTAATTTAAATTAAATTTATTTTTAGCAAAGTCGCATTATTTCTGGCACACCAGCCGCAGTGGGACAATTTCCGTGGCAGGTTGTTTTAAAGAAGGATGAATATGATAGAATCTGGTGCGGTGGCTCTATTATTTCTAATCTTTATGTTGTAACTGCTGGTCATTGCACTTATGGCTTAACATCTCTTCTAATGTTGTTTGGCACCATCGAATTGGACGACAGTGCCCACAATATGACTTCAAATCAATTCTTCATACATCCTCAATACAATCCTCAAAATCTGAATAATGATATCTCTCTCATCCAATTGCCGTCTGCTTTAAATTTCACCAGCACCATACAACCCATTGCATTGGTAACGACAGCGCAGGCTTCGCAGATTGTTGTGGGCTCTGTAGCCGTTATTGCTGGCTTTGGTATAACGGATGATATTTATATGGATTATTCGGAGGTTTTACTATGGGCCCAAGTGCAAATAGTTAAAAATGATTATTGTGCCAAGTTTTATGGCAACGACTCAATAAATCAGCAACATATTTGTTCCAAAGGTGATGGAAACACAAACATGTCGGTTTGCAGTGGTGATTCTGGTGGTCCCTTAATTATGTTAATTAATGGTATTTTTGTACAAGTTGGCATTAATTCTTTTGTGGCCCAAGATATGTGCTCGGAGGGCTATCCTGCCGGTTATGTTAGAATAACTTCTTACTTGGATTATATATCAAAAGTTACGGGGTTAACTTTAAGTTAAAATAAATATTGTTTATTATTAAGTCCCGTTCCACACTTGCAATTTTTGTTTCTGAAATATTTTTTAAATTCTTTTTTAAAGCTGCATTCGTGTCCATAACTCATATCGACAAGAGCAAGCAACAACAATAGAGAGTCGCAGCAGAGTTTCAAGTACATGAAACATCGTACCGCTGCCATTTTTGTTTTCTCTCCCTACAACAAATACATGTGTTGCTGAAACAAAAATTGCAAGTGTGGCAGGGGAGTAAACTGAAAAATAGCAAAATATATAAGCAGAAGTAATATTCCATGAATAAAAAAAATGAATTTCAAAACATAGAGACAAAAATTGAAACGGGAGCCATCTGTAAGGCTTGTATTTATAGCGGACATAGTAGAACAGACTCTATGTAAATTACTAGAGTCTGCTTATTACTACTTAAAAGTTGGAGGGTGATTAAAGTAGAGATACTTTTTTCAGTAGCCTTTTTTTGACAGATCACGTGTGAGTCGTGTCATGCTGTCATCTTATTTTTGTTTAGTATTGTTTGTCATTTCATAATGGAAAGACTTACGCCTGAATCGCTTCGCTCTATGGGTTCTTGAAAAGTTCCAAGAAGATCCGACGTTTTCGAGGCAAATTTTGTTTAGCGATGAGGCCAATTTTTGGCTCAATGGGTATGTAAATAAACAAAATTGCCGCAGTTGGGACGAAGAGCAACCTGAAGAGATTTAAGAGCTGCCACTTCACCCAGAAAAAACAATGGTTTGGTGTGGTTTGTGGGCCGGTGGAATCATCGGTCCATATTTCTTTAAAAATGATGCCGGTGCGAATGTAACCGTCAATCGTGACCGTTATCGTGCCATTATAACCGACTATTTGATGCCTGAAATTGAAGCTCGTGATCTCGGCGACATTTGGTTTCAGCAAAACGGCGCCACTTCCCACACATCCCATCAATCAATGGATTTTTTGAGAGAACATTTTCAGGCCGGTCGATTGGCCACCAAGATCGTGTGATATCACACCGTTAGACCTTTTCCTGTGGGGATAGGTAAAGTCTAAAGTTTATGCGGATAAACCCGCTTCGATTCAGGCCTTCAAGGAAAACATCACGCGTGTCATTCGCCAGTTACCAGTCCAGAAATGCTCGAACGAGTCATCGAAAATTGGACTCAACGGATGGACCATCTGGGACGTAGCAAAGGCCAACATTTGATAGACATAATCTTCAAAAAATAAATGCCAAAGAATGCTCTTTCAAATGATAATAAATATTCTCCATTAAATTTGAATTTTCTGTTTTTTTTTTCTTAAAAAAAGTGGGGAACCACGAAATGGATCACCCTTACATCATAATCACGTTTTCTTAAGAGGCACCCCATAATTGTTTATGCTTGTTATAGCGACAATTGTATTATTATTTTGTAAGGGGATACCAAAGCAGACCACTAACTTCATGTGTTGCTTATCGACCCTTTTCGTTCCTCAATGATTTCTGGTATCCGACTAGAAATTTTACGAATCCCTAACTTTCATTGATTCTCGAGTAGTGCTGGCAATTTCTACTACTTTTAATTGCTCGATACTACTCAATACTTTTCAATTGAGTACTCATTAGTACTCAATACATCCGTTTACATAATAGCAGCGGAAATTTATCGTCATAGACGTCAAATATTTTTGTAAATTTATTCTACAAATACTATCCCAAAAGTATCGATTAACTATTTTTGTGTATTGAGTACTCAACAAAATTATCGAGTATCGAGTAGCCGGTACCCACCACTCAATACTTTGCCAGCACTAGTCTCGAGCTGTCACTAGCCTTTTAATGTCGACTGTAGTGATTTTAGACTGGGGACTGATACATATCGACATTCTTTCTCATCACAGAGTCTATGGTAGTTTCTAACATTTGCTTAAGGCTACCGTCTCCACAGCATCTCCATATAATATGTGTCTGCCCGTGGTCCAAAGCCTTTTTCCAGGGTCAGTCTGCAAGTATCTTCTTACCTCGATTTTTAACTTGGCCAGATAATACTTGAGAATCCGTCAACTGTCACTTACGCAGTTGATCAGTTGTAGCCACCACTCAGATTATATCCAAGCTCCTTCTTGGTCTTCGTGACAACTTATAGTGAAAAATTCCAGAGCCTTTGGTGGGAATAGATCTCACAACCCCGAACTGATAGACTAGCCTACCAAGGCATCCAGCGGGCAAAGTAGCTCGCGCTCTTTGTAAATTTCTAGTCGGCCTATTACGACTCAATAAGAAGAGGCCATATACATAAAAATCATATAACATTGTTTTTTGGGGCACCCTATGATTTTATTTTTTGTATTTGTTGCCATGGCCAACAAGATTTTACAAGAAGAGTCTCCTGTTCCGGCTAAAAAATAAGCACATACATATACCGCACTACCTCTTCCATGGGGACACCCTTTAATTTTCAATTTTATATTTTTACTATTTATTGTAGCAGACATACATACGGTTCAAAAAGAAGTGGCCAAATTTTATTCATCCCAAATTCATTTTTATAAGGGGACACCCTTTAATTTAATATTTTTTACTTGTAACGGTGCGCAGTAGTTCACAATCTGTGTAAATTTCACGAGTATGCCTGTTACGGTTCAAAAGATAACATCAAATACGTCAAAATCAAATCTTCTACGACGACACTCCATAATTTTAGTGTTAATGCTGCTGCTGCAATAGCTGACACAGTAATACAAACTATGTAAATTACAACCGTCTATCTATAATGGTTCTAAAGTTAAGGGCATGTACATCAAATTGCGTCTTTTTTGGGGACACCATTTAATTTTAAGCTTAAATTTTTATTACATTTTATTTTTAGGAGCTACGAACGTTAGGATACGTTAGAATTACGTTTGTTGTATGAGGAAACCCTTTAATTTTTAAATTTATTAAATGGTTTTCTGTAGTGTAGTCTTTCCATTAGAAATCGTTTTAAAATCGGACGTTAAGGTAATTGCAGAAAACTTGCGTTCGCCATCTCGATTCGTGTCTTCAGTTGAAATTAAAAACGATATATTTTTTTTTAATAAAAGCGGGTAACCGTTTAAATAAAACATCGGAACGAAGGTATATTTATTTTACTAGGTACTGGCGTCCCTACAAAAAATACAACAATACAATAACAACATGGCATTTTGTTGTTGCTTTGAGAAGGCGTGTATGTGTTTTATTGCTTTCTCACTTCTACACTATAAAATTTCTGAACACATACAGCTTTTGACATGTCGAACTACTAAATCAGCTGGGCGGACGACACTACCTAGTAAGACAAATATACTCTGATCGGAACCAAATAAACCGTTAAACCAGTTTACTTTACTTTGAAGCATTATTATTCTAAATTTGTATTTAAATATGTATCTTCTTAAAACTAAATATGATAAATTTTTGTCGTTGTAAGGAAATGAAATTAATTTTATTAAATTCTGAGAATTTTTAATTAACAAAAAAATGTCTTGATAAGATAAAACTCGTATTGTTATTATAGGCAAGAAAACAAAATGGACTGGAAAAACTTAAAAATTTTAGCTTGTTAATAACACAAGCATAAGATATGTAACCACCTCTATTTGTATAGTCTTTAAATGACCGCTAAGTAAAAACATAAAATTATAGGAGGTGATTCTATTGTATCTTTATTTATCTGTTTAATCGTAGGTGAGGTAAGTCGCAATTTACATAGGACAGAAACAGGGCAGACATTTTTTGAATTCTCTTTTGCTCTTGCTTAAACAATTTACATTGGACATAAACAAGACAGACAGATTTTTGCACATTTTATTTTCTGTGTTATATTCTTTACATGTTTGTGTGTTTCAAAATCTGTGTGTTTAATATAAACTCATTAAAATGAGGCCGACTTGAGAAATATAAAGTGAAGCAACAAAGAAAAAAGCGAAAAGCAGAAAAGAGAAACGAAAAAATGTCCAGTACACTAGTCATGAAATACACACTCTACCTCTTCAACCCCTTGCCTACAAATCTCGTCTGTCTGCCCATTTATCTGTCTAATGTAAGTTGCGACAAAGGTTGTGTCGATTGAATGGCACATCTATTCGAAGATCAAGGTGGTTCCTCTTCACTTTTCGTTGTATTAGCCATCACTTAGCCACTTGAATCCCCTGATGAAGTCGACGACATGTTGTTTTTGTACCCAGAGAAGTCTCTTAGTCCATCGTCAAATTTTTCGCCTAGCTATAAGGCTGTGGCTTACTCATTGGTTTCTAATTCCTCTCCGTCTTCGCATATGCTATAGAAATCTGATGTACGTTAATCCGTGAGAGTGGAAATCGAACCCACAACCTAATGACTGATAGAGTAGCCTACTAACCTACCGAGTAGTTTAATCGTAACAGGCAGGCACAGATGGGCACAATTTGTGCATTGCAAGCAGCAATGCCACTTTCGTCTGATCGGACCAAAATTGGTAGTTTTTTTTTATTTATGAACGATTTGGTAGTTAGGTTGGTTTGTTCCAGTTTTTCTGCGTTTTTTGCAAAAAAAATTGTTTATCCATTTTAAAAGTTAAAATTATTTTTCAATAAAAGAGCTTAAACATTTATATAGGATTTAATAAAACAATTGGAAATCCTATTTGTAAATGTGCTATTTATTTAAGGCCAAGATTTACTATCATACTCAGTCGTACGATTTGTCAAAAATTACATGTGTGCTCAAAAAGTATGTTAGTGTGGATTAAAAGTGTATGTGTGTGACAGACTCTTTGACAATCTGTACGATCTTTTGAAAAAATTCATAAAATAGTATTTTTCCATGCGACCAGAGTTGCAAAATCTTATTTTGTATGATAGTGTGGCATCTACAACGCCATTTTGAAAAGATTTTTTGAGTAGAACAGAATTCTGTCAGATTTTTTTGTGATTGTGTAGGATAATGAATCTTGGCATTTACTTACAAATGAAAAAAAAAACCTAGTAAAAGCCAGGAATCACTATCCTACACGATGGTACGATTCAACCACAAAAATTTGGCAGAATTCTGTCTTGTCCTACACAAAAAATCGTATCAAAATAGCGCTGTAGATGCCACACTATCATTAAAAAAAGATTTTGCAACTCTGATCGCAAAAAAAAAAAATATTTTATGAATTTTTTCAAAAGATTATCAAAGTGTACAAACCTGTCAGGAAGTCTGTCACACACATACACTTTTAATTCACACTCTCATACTTTTTTAGCACACATGCAATTTTTGACAGATCGTACGACTGAGTATGATAGTGAATCATTAATGACATTATAAAATCAAATCAAACAATTTTGTACAGTTGACAATAAAAAGAATACAATTAATTTATTATAAAAAAAAGTTGATAGTTTTTTTTTTAGGTTTTGTTAGGATTTGGTAGATTTTAGGGATAACTTTGGTAGGAAAATATTTTTCTTTGTGGCAACGCTGATTGCAAGTATAAAAATAGAATTAAAAATTAAAGGTTGTCTCCATAGAAAAACTTCTCAAGACCGGTTAGTTCTCTTTACTACGCAATCGGACAGAAGCCTAAGCTAAATTGTAACGAGTGATTTTTTAAGAGCTTGAGAACTTTTTTTTTTTTAAAAACGCATAAAATTTGCAAAATCTCATCGGTTCTTTATTTGAAACGTTAGATTGGTCCATGACATTTACTTTTTGAAGATAATTTCATTTAAATGTTGACCGCGGCTGCGTCTTAGGTGGTCCATTCGGAAAGTCCAATTTTGGGCAACTTTTTCGAGCATTTCGGCCGGAATAGCCCGAATTTCTTCGGAAATGTTGTCTTCCAAAGCTGGAATAGTTGCTGGCTTATTTCTGTAGACTTTAGACTTGACGTAGCCCCACAAAAAATAGTCTAAAGGCGTCAAATCGCATGATCTTGGTGGCCAACTTACCGGTCCATTTCTTGAGATGAATTGTTCTCCGAAGTTTTCCCCTAAAAATGGCCATAGAATCGCGAGCTGTGTGGCATGTAGCGCCATCTTGTTGAAACCACATGTCAACCAAGTTCAGTTGTTCCATTTTTGGCAACAAAAAGTTTGTTAGCATCGAACGATAGCGATCGCCATTCACCGTAACGTTGCGTCCAACAGCATCTTTGAAAAAATACGGTCCAATGATTCCACCAGCGTACAAACCACACCAAATAGTGCATTTTTCGGATTCATGGGCAGTTCTTGAACGGCTTCTGGTTGCTCTTCACTCCAAATGCGGCAATTTTGCTTATTTACGTAGCCATTCAACCAGAAATGAGCCTCATCGCTGAACAAAATTTGTCACATTTGAACATTTCGAACCGAACACTGATTTTGGTAATAAAATTCAATGATTTGCAAGCGTTGCTCGTTAGTAAGTCTATTCATGATGAAATGTCAAAGCATACTGAGCATCTTTCTCTTTGGCACCATGTCTGAAATCTCACGTGATCTGTCAAATACTAATACATGAAAATCCTAACCTCAAAAAAATCACCCATTAGTTTAACCCTCACAAATTTTGACGATTTAAAAATTTTTAAAAATATTTTTGACGATTTTTTAAAATAATTTTAAATGGCATCTCCGAATATGAGTTTACATTATAATAGCCTTTTTACACTGATCAACATCTAACATCTACCATCAATTTGCGAAGATGTTAACATCTTTCCATAAGAATTACACAGGGCTAAAATTCAACATCTTCACAAGATGCTCCTATATGCGTTTCTTCCATTTTACATCTTTCGATTATTTTAGTGTCTTCATTAGAAAAAGGGCAATAAATTAGTTTATTTTAGTAGCATTTTTAATTATTATTAGCTAAATTATGCGTCTTTCCTTTTTTTTGTTTTTTGACAATTCGGTTGATGGTATATGTTAGATGTAAGAAGATATTGCAAATGTAAACCGATGTTTAATATTTTCAACATCCTCCAAGAGTTTCATTATGATGTTGGTCAGTGTAACAAGGCTCTAAAAAGGCATTTTAATCGTAGCATAGTTTACAGGCTCTTCTATAATAAATATAAAAAAACATGATTCTTATATGAAGACACCATTTACCTTATGTACATATATTTTTTATATATATATTTATATATACTTTTGTATTTATATATCGCACTTGATTAACAAGAGGGTATTAATTCAAAATTTTTAAATTTTCCGTAGAGGTAAAAAAACTGTTTGTAATTACATTTTAAGATAATTTAAAAATCAGAACATATTATAGAAAGCAAATTTCATTTAATAATATATTTACACTGTTTTTCTTTTAAATTTTTTACAATTATTGCCAAATAAAAATAATACATTTTTGCTGATATAAAGGTACTCAAGACACTATTAAAAAAATTGTC
Source organism: Phasia obesa (assembly GCA_949628195.1). Taxonomy (NCBI): domain Eukaryota; kingdom Metazoa; phylum Arthropoda; class Insecta; order Diptera; family Tachinidae; genus Phasia; species Phasia obesa. The sequence continues at coordinate 8,105,035 of OX451218.1, forward strand.
TCATATGCGGGTTTCGAGATGAAGGAGTAATCAGAATACGTTGAAATTTTTACAGTAGATGGATATTGATGTTGTTGGTTGATTTCTTGCAAAAAGTGAAAATTTAAAAATTTTGAGTTAATACCCTCTTGTTGATCAAATGCGATATACATATTTTGTGTATTGCGGTTCAAAATATAGAGCCATCTGACAGATAAACAGACAAAGGAGCAATCGTATAAATTAATAACGAACAAGTAATTTTTATAGGGGAACAAAATGGAATTTTATGAAACATAAAACTACATGGCGGTAAAATCTTAAAACTAAAAATTATTTTCATTACTAAGGAATTATTACTATGCAATATTGTTATTTTAGAAAAGAAAACCTGAATACATAAGAATACGATTATTAAATTATTGAATAAATTTGTTAAAAGATTAATGAAACGGAACAGTTCAAAATTTTATATGATAATCTAAACGGATTTTATACAAATATTTTAATAAAAATAAAAAACGAAATATAGTTAGATAAAACACTTTACAATTTTCTATAAAAAACATCTGTGTTTTTAATTCTCTATTTTAAATAATAAACAGCTTTTATTTGACATTGTAATATGTATTTGCTTTAACAAATGGAAGTTTAAGGCCTAATTTAAAGACAACAAATACAACGTCAAGAACTTTTATTCTAAAATATTTAAACAAGTGCATTTTAGTATGAACATTTATTTCAATAACAAATACAAAATTAAATAATTGCAGTAAGAAATAGTTACTTGTGTTTTGTAATTAAGTAATCAAATATTTAAATATTAAATAATAGACTCGAAAAAAAAACTTACCCTAGCTAATCTCCACATGCATTTGGTAGAAAAATTTTCACCGTAATCTCTTAAGATAACATAGAATATACAATTTTTAGTACCCGAGCCCATAGTGCCTTTGTCCATGGAACCACAAATTAATTCTGAATTACGTATAATAACCCCTGAAAAAAAAATAGAAAATGATTTTTTTTTAATTTTTACTTTAATTATTTCCATACTTACAAGAATCTTTGGCACATAAATCATAATTGCCAGTATAGTTTCTTCCTTTGGTAATCAAGTTCACTTTTACCGGACATTTTTTATTGGGTCTCAACAGCAAACTAAATATTTGTTTACCGGTCCAAAGTTTTCGTGGTTTTAAAATAGCAGGCGGTGGCATATCAATTTGCATGTTCGCATCTGGTCCAGCTAGAAAGCAAGCCGCCAACTGCATGGCTTGTTCACGTGTTAAAAATTCATCCTTTTGCGTCAACAAATAACCGCCTGTTATGAAATCTTGTGTGGCTGCTATAAGAATTTCTCCGTTCTTAGGTGTTACTAAATTCGATTTATTACCCATCAGTATTAAGGCCTCTGCTCTAGCCTCCTCGGTTTGGGGTAAATGCAGATTCATTTCATCGCCATCAAAATCAGCATTATAGGGTGTACAAGCACATTCATTAAAACGAAAGGTTCTCTGAGGCTGTACCTTGGCCTGATGACACATGATAGACATTTTATGTAGCGAAGGTTGGCGATTAAATAAAACAATATCGCCATCACATAAATGACGCTCTACTATATCGCCACATTTCAAATCATGGGCCACTTTATCGCGATTTCCATAGGCTAAGTATTTCTTAAAAGTGGAACCTCTTTGCTGCACATAATTAGCGCCGGGATGAACACTGGGTCCATTCTTAACTAATTCTTTCATTTTTTGTATATTAGCTGGATTAACTCTCTCAGGATAAGTTAATATTTTAGCTACTCTTTCTGGTACACCCACTTGATGTATCATGAGATTAGGGTCCGGAGATATAACAGTACGACCTGAGAAATCTACACGTTTGCCGGAGAGGTTACCGCGAAAACGACCCTGTTTTCCTTTAAGACGTTGTACCAAACCTCTAGTTGTCTTTTTGGGAGCCATGTTAAGTGGAATACCGGATATTTCACTGTGAAAGTATAGAGCAACGTGCAGTTGCAGAAAATCCCAGTCCTCTTGAATAAGCTCAATTTTACCGCCGCCTGTCATATGCTTTTGTATAACGTCATTAATTAGAAGGATTTCACTCTGTTTCATGGTCAAATCATCTTCGGTTCTAAAAGTAAATATTTTTTGGTACTAATTATTTGCCTGCTCTTTTACAAAAATATAAGAACACCAGTAGACTTACGTTCCGGCTTTAACTTCTGACACCACCGAAGGCCTGATACAAACTGGCGGCACAAAAACTCTAGTTACAATTAAATTTGCAGGATTTGCGCCCTCACAAGTCATACCCAACAGGGGAATATCAGATTTGGGAATACTTTTGAAAAGTTCTAAAACCGTTAAAGGATTTAATTCTTCCAAATGATTATAGTTGGGAAGCATTTGATTTAATTCCCTATTATTATCCGTGGCCGCCAGCAATTCATCCAAATCCCTGTTCATTAAAGCATCTTGTTTCTTGCCTTTATAAGGGTCATGCAAAATCTTCAGTAAACCTGGGCCTTTTTTAACACCACCATTAACTGCCTCACAATTTGGACATTTAGTTTGTTTTTTGGCCTTAGCTAAGATTTGACCATGTAAAGCCTTTTTGGCTAAATAGGAAAAATTCGGATTAAGTAGCTTTTTCTCAAAGATTTTCTTTTCGGGCTCTTTGAGCATGACATGAGAACAGGATTTACAAATCATTTGTAATATATTAATAGTTGAACGAAAATGGCCTATATGAAAAACTGGCAAGGACAGATCCAAATAACCAAAGTGTCCTATGCACTCATTCAAACCCTGGCCACATGTCTCACAGCTAGAATCCTTGCTACTAACACCCATGCGACGATCCAAAACTCCATAGGGCACTGGTTGACGTTGAGCCTGATATAGATTTTTCGAAACAATACGTAAATGAGACTCCTGTTGAATCTCCTCTGGACTGCTAATGCTAAACTGCACATGTGATCTAGAAAAGACAAACAATATTTGTTTACAAATGTATGTTCTTTTATTACGAGTTAATTTTAAAATACCTACATCTTTTTGATTAGATCCGCTTCACGAAACTGTTCCTTAGGCATTTTTGTTAATTATTTTATTAATTTCATACAAATTTTATAAAATTTTCATTGAAAAAAATCCAAACAAAAACGTGCCAAACACAGAAGTTTGCAATGTTTACATTTTTTTCTGTGTTGGAGCTACCAGCATTACCAGACAGGAATTTTTATTCAACATACATATGTTTATTATTGTGAATATTTATATATTTTGACCATTCCTTATTGTGATTGGTTACAACCCCCCTACCAAATGCTCGATTGTGATTATTGCTGCTGCTTTGGGAACGTTCTGTGGATTACGCGACACGGAAGAGTTTTCACTATAAATTCTTTTTTACTTTTCGCAAATAAATTCTCTTCAAAACGCCTTACCTAGTGAAAGCCATCGAATTTGGTGAAAAAATGTTGCGTCAATTAACACGAGTCGGTGAACTGCCCAAAGTGGCTAAACAATTGCAAAAAGTAGGTGGATTATTTACAGCAAAAAAACATTTGCATGTTATGTGTTCGTTTAAGGCTCCATTTCTAGCCAATAAAGTAATCAATACATGTCAATACAACGCACGTTTTAAATCAAGCTCATTTTTCGGTTTCTTCCAGAGTTCAGCTATAGCCGGAACACAAAAATCAAACAATTATGCCACCGAAGCTACAGTACAGGTGCAACGAGTAAGTGGAAAATAAAAAAATTGATGCGAAGGTTACATAATTTTTCTTTATAGATTTTTGCTTTATTAAATTTACAGAACTCAGTATTAACTATGAAATTAGTGGCGTGATTTCAAGATTAATTTGAAGTATCAAGTATACATATTAGAATTTAGCCTAAAGTGATTAATACTTTTGGGTCCAAATCTACATATAACAAATACAAGGCCAAGGTCAATTTGCTAATACCTATTAGCACAGATAGTTGTGTTCCTTTGCCACATTTATTCAGTTACGTCAAATTTTCTGTAATTTTTATTAGATTATGGATACCTACCACCTGAAAGTGCATAACTATAATAGTTCTCTTTCCCTGATTTGTTTATTTTTAAGTTATTTATACTTGCAGCTCTATAAAAACCTTTAAAATCTTGAGTAGGTATTTAATTAATTTTGTTTATTTGATTAATGTTTGTATGTTAATGTGTACAAGATAATGTAAAAACTATGGTTTTCTTATCAATAAAATTGTAGCTATTAGTCCTAATCTCTTTTATCTGGTGGGGGGTACCCTTTGTAGCCTTTTGGATTTTCAAAATCGCCTGATTTTAACATCATTATTAAAGTTTCTGTTTAATAATAATAAACAAATAAATATTTTTGGTTCAATAAAAGATTTAATATACAGTTGTGTTCCATAAAATAGAGCCACCTTTTACTACATATTTCGAAAAAGAAAAAAAAAAAAAAATACTAAATCGTCATAACGAATTTTTCAGTTTTATATTTTTGTGAGACCAACTAAATCGCTATAGACCAGTTTTAGATTAAAAACTAAATGAAATATATACGTAAAAGCATTCGATATTCAAGATTTAAGATGTAAAAATAATAGAGCCATCCACTTCAATTATCTAAATAATTCTTGCAAAAAAAACTGACTACAAAACAAATATATGTCCATCAATTCTAAACTAAAAATTTAAAAGGAAGTAATCTGTAAGAAATAGTACTCAAATCAAATACTTCTATACTTGTTGCTCTAACGGACAAGTAATATAAGTTCTGTACATTCAAATGTCTATCCATAACGATAAATTACGTTAGATATGAGGACAACCTTTATTTTTTTACAGTTATTATTACTGACACAGTAAGAAAAAGTAACGGTTCCAAAGATATGGCCATATAGCTTAAACAATATCACCTAGGGGACACCCTTTAATGTACAATTTTTAATTAAACACTTATTTTAAAGGACATATTCTTTGTTAATTTCAAATGTCTGTCTAAAACGGTTCAAAAGTGTGGCCATATGCATCAATTTACATCACCTATTGAGACACCCTTTAAAATTTTAAATATTTATAAATGTTATTATACGGGACATAGTAGTGGAGATTCTGTCAAATTTTCAAGTGTTTGTCTATAACGGTTCAAAAGATAGGGCTAGATAGGTTAAATTATAGCTATTATGGGGACACCCTTTAGTTTCCAAATTTAAATTATATACTTGATGTTATGAAGGACTTAGATATACAGGTTCTTTGTAAATTTCAACCGTCTCTCTGTTAAGGTTCAAAAGTTTGGCAATATACATCAAATTACAACAATTATTGGGACACCCTTTAACTTCTAATTATAATTATTTAATTTCTGATTATAAATATTGGACATTCTGTCCAATTTTCAAGTGATTGTCTACAATGGTTCAAATGGTTCATGTATTTAAATTGACGTCACATATGGGAACACCCTTTAATTTTTAAGTTTATTTTTTATTAATTTCTGTTATTGGCAGCTATAGTGATATGCAGTTTTTTAAAATTTTAAAAGGGTTCCCTTTACGGTTCATAATACACGTAAATAACACGTATGTTGTATGGGGACACCCTTTAATTTTCAAAATTCTGAACTTCTTTTAAAATGGGACCAATCTGTAAGCATTTCCTTTCTAATAAAAAATAATTTTTTAAAATCGGTTCAGAAATGACTGAGTTCTGCGGGCACAAACATAAAAAAAGCAACATTCAGACGAATTGATAACCTCCTTCTTTTTTTGAAGTCGGTTAAAAACACAAAATTCTAAGAGATGAGTAAAATAATATATGTACTTTAATTATGGGTTTAAGACTGGCAAATGATCAGGCCAGCTTAAAACATCAACCCCATATTTTTCAAACCAATCTTTTGTCCACTTCTATGTGTGTTTCGGGTCATTGTCTTACTGAAACACAAATCGAAGTGGCATTTCTTATTGTGCGTAAGCCATCATTGCTAAGCAGATTTGTGTAAAATCTTCCACCCGTACGATAGACCCAGTTCCAATATTTGAAAAACACCACACCACACCATAATGTTTGGCCTTCGTACACAGTGGCTGCTTGTCAGAGTTAAATCAATTTAGTTTTGATTCGTCAGACCACAAAATTTCTTCAAGTGAATTAAGGACAGTAAAATTTAGAAAATGAGACTGGCTCTATTTTATGGAACATCACTGTATTTTATTAATAAGAAAGATTCCTGCACTAAAGGAGAGTTGTATCCAATTACATAGTAATGACCGTGAAGTAGTTGTCTCAAATAGTACGAAACATGTTGCAAAAACATTTTAATTCCTTTAAAGTTGCTAGAAAAAAAAAAAAAAAAAACGTGACGATGACGCACTCTGGCACATATTTTAAGAAGGCGGCCTAAAAGCAATTTTTTTATGGTTACCGATTTTAAAGCAATATTACTCATTTGAAAGTAAATACCAGAGTACCTCGGGAGCTAAAATATTACTGCTCTATTTCAACATTATCACAGCGAACAGAGTGGTCCAAAATGGATTTTCTCTGTATTTTGCTAAAATTAAAATTTTTTTTTTGAAAAATGTTAGCTTTTAAATGCCTATAACTTTTTTGCTTTAAAAGATTTTGATACAAAATAAACTCTTTGTAGTTATGTAACTTATACGCTATTACCACAAAAATTTAAGTCATTGTCTTGCAGAAATTTGAAATTTTTTTTTTAAAAAAAGGTCCATTTAGCTTTAAAATCAACAACAGAAATTAATGTATGGATAAATGAAATTGCCTCTTCAACAAAGTATTGCAGACCAATAAAATTTACATTTCAGAAGGAAATGCAAAGATGTCTTAAATGAGAAAGTTCAAAAAATAAAAGATCAAATTAGAGAACTTCAATCAGTTATATTTAAATTTGATTTAAATTCAAAGTAAATTTTAAAATATGTCTTACAATGATTGATGGGAAAGTTGCACAAGCTTTATGTCAAACAAAGTCATTGTCAATTTGCACTATATTATAAAAAACATCAAGTCAATTAAGTCGACCCCCACCACAAGATGATAGTTTTAAGGAAGCGTAATTTGGATTGTCTCCTCTTCATCCCAGAATACGTTTTATGGAGCATATTCTTAAATTAAGTTATGTTTTGGACCGTTAGGCGAAACTGTGAGAAAAAGTAAATAAAATGAAGAAAAAAGAAAGCAAAAAATAAAAAGAAATTCAAGAAAAATATCATTAGCTAGACCTTATAATTAAATTGGAAATTAAAAAAAATAATTAAGGTGTTATATAAAATAACCATTATTTACATGTTTAAACACTACTTTTATAAATACTACAATTCAACTAATGTATTTTAAATCCTCTATAACTTTTTTTATTATTAGTCGATTTTCATGTTTTAAGCCTGGTACTCTGTTCAGTTTTTCATGCGGAATGCTGTCAAACTACATACATAAAAAATTTGTATGAAAAAGTCATGAAAAAATGTTGCTGAAGTAGTACTCTGTTTTTGCTGTGGATAAACATTGAAATGTTTCTGGCAACATTTTATCAAAGCTGTGAAATAAAGCAAATGGGCATTATTTTTTTTTTTTGGATTCTGCCCAAAAAAATTGGTAAATGGCAAAGGTACGAAACCAAAGCGCCAGGGTGTGATTGCACTAGCTTCCTCCAAAATCTGCAGAGCGACCTATACCTTCGTATAGGAAGTGAGACTCCAAATTTAGCTAGGTAAAATTAATGAGAGTTTAATGGTGCTCCTCCAGTGAAAATCTTGAGTTTATTGGTTCTCCTCCAGTTAAAAATTGAGTTTAATGGTGCTCCTCCAGTTAACAATTGAGTTTTTTAAAATGGTGCTCCACCAATGTCCGACTTATTGAAATTGAAATTTATAGGTTATAAACGATAACCAAACGATTACACGTTGCTGATTAAACAACCACCAATAAAAGTACCGTAGTACAGCTATTCGAAGACGCCAATCAGCCAGTGTGAGAACGAGATGCAAACCACTCGAAGGCCGCAAACCACAAGGACGGCCTGATTGACTTTAAGCGATAATGACAATGACGCACACACGTGTTCCCCTTTATGACTGATGGGCATTATTTCATGTGGAATTTTTCAAACAACAGCTGATCGCTTGGCTCTTGTTAACATTTCTAAAACAATGTGGTATACTTAAAAACAATAAAATCGTAAAATTCTTTCAAATCGCGAGATAGACACCACATTTTAAATGACAAATTTTCCTTGTGAAATAATAAATGTTGCTCAACATTTTTCACAAAATCGAATAGATACACTAGGCTTTATAGCAAAAAATTTTCATGTTTTAAGCCTAGTACTCAGTTTGTGGAAAATGTTGAGCAACATCTATTATTTCACAACGAAAGTTTGACATTTAAAATGTGGTGTCTATCTCGAGGTTTGGAAGACTTTTACGATTTTATTGCTTTTAAATATATCGCATTGTTTTAAAAAATTTTCCAAAAAAATTCCACATGAAATAATGCTCATTTCCTTTATTTCACAGTTTTAATAAAATGTTGCCAGAAACATTTCATGTTCTTCCACAGTAAACACAGAGGTATCTACTACTTCTGCAACATTTTTTCATGACTTTTTCATACAAATTTTTTTATGTATGTAGTTTGGCAGTATTCCACATGAAAAACTGAACAGAGTAACAGGCTTTAAAAAAAAAACGCGTGTCAAAATACCAATCTAATCAAAAGTTATGGATTTTTGAAATTTTTTTCTTGTCAAATGGCCCACTGTGCGACGCACAATGTAACGACGTAGTGTATTTTGGGACAAAAATAGCAAACATGGTCCCATGTGAACCAAATTGGGCATAGAGGTGTTAGTCATCACCATTAAGAAAAACATAGAAAATGGTACCACACCTCATACAAACAAATTTGGGGTTTCTTAAAGGTTCTGATGTACATACGGATACAGATATGAAGCTAAACCTAAGTTAATAGAAGCCATTTAGAAATTTTGGGACACAATAAATAAGTAAAATTTATATTAACCTTTAACTATGGAGATGGTGGTAAATTTTACCCTTTCTTTTAATTTTCTTAAAAAACTCTCTTCTATGTGGCTCTAGCACTGTAATTCTTTAAGTATCTTCTTGTATCATGATCATTGCTATTCAGGTTTATTTTGGCTGTTGTAGCGATAGCGTGAGCGGAGCAAATCAGATGCTGGGGTAAAAATTACCACTTGTCCATACTTATGTAAATTTTTCTTTGAAAATATTTTACCACCACGTCATTGATAACGTAAGTAAGTATTCAGTGTAAAAAAATTGCCACACCTCCAACTTAAAGTTAGATTTATGCAGAATTATTTTTACCACTTGTCCATTTTATCGTTGGCAGGCAACAAATTTATTTAGTAGTAATTTTTAGTTTGATCAATATTTTGTACTTAAATACAAATATTTTTGCAGAGAAATGTCAAATTTAAAAAAGCTTAGCGATTTAGATATAGCTCAGTTTTTTGAAGATGATGGCGAATTTAGTGAAGCCGATGACGTAATTATCGGTTCAGACTTCGTCCCCCACCCCCGATGGAATCAGTTCCTGCTACCGGCACATTATGCTACCTATGTCCCAGCAGACTAAAGTGAAAAACAATACACTACCGTCTCTATTGTAGTAAACCAATGTGCATGGTAAGCAAACGTATATGCATACACTGCACAGAATCAAAATTAGACAAATAAAAAACCATCGAAAGGGGAACCTGCATTTTCTTTGTATGATTAGTTTTTTCTATGATCTGTTTGTTTTTCTATTAAAGTACACATTTAGCTGTGAAAAAATGTGATTTACCATTTGTTATGTTTTTAATTTTACATTTTTTTATGAGTTTTCGATGTTAAGTTTTTGTTATAATAAAAAATAGGCTTGTGAAATAAAATGCCAGTTTCGTTAAACTAAAAAAAAAATTTTGCCATTTTTTTATTTTTTTTATATTACCACATTACCACTTCTTTTTAAAAACACATACAGTGAACTCGCAGAAACGTGAACATCCAGTAACATGAACTATCCAAAAACATGAACAATTTTTTTTTTTACATTGACTACTCTAAAACATGAACAAAGACTGAAGGCTCTAAAACGTGAACTTTTCATCGAACGTTAAAATTTAATTATGTAAGCTTTTTTAAAAATTTTGGGATTTCCCCCAGAAGAATTTCGTAGTTTGTTTGTTGTAAACAACTTTTGTTGCATGACAAGTAGCTTTAGTATTACGCGGCAGTTCTACTAGAAGCATCTCTCTGTGCATATATAAATAACATAAGCAAGTGTTTTCTGAAAATATTTTTATTGAAAATATGTCTAACAAAAAACCAAAAGTGTTAAATCTTCAAGAAAAGTCAGATATTTTAGAGCTTTTACGGAAAGGTTCATCTGTAACAGGTTTGTCGAAAGAGTATAATGTCGCCAAATCGACGATTTGTTCAATAAGAAACAAAAAAGATGCAATTTTGAAATGTGTTAATAATACATTTTCGGGTCCTGGAAAACGGAAAACACTGCATACTTCTGAGCTTTCAAAAAATGGAAAAATCTCTCTATAAATGGTTCACCCAACTTCGAAATAAAAACCTACCGGTTAGCGGCATTATGATTAAAAAGAAGCTATTGAAATGCACAATCAAATTAAGGAAAACAACCGTGCTTTTAATGCCAGTGATGGTTGGCTTCAGAAATTTAAGAAAAGATACGGTATTCGACTACTTAAAATTTGCGGTGAGAAACTTTCTGCACGCCATCATTTAGTGGAGCCATATAAAGAAAAATTGAAAAAAAGAATAGAAGAGCTTGGACTATGTAACGACCAGTTGTACAATGCTGACGAATCTGGCTTGTGTTGGAAAAACGTACCGAACAAAACATATGTCTCAAGTTTGGAAAAAACTGCTCCCGGTGCAAAAATGGAAAAACAAAGACTTACGTTTATGTGTTGCGCAAACGCAGCAGGCTCACATAAAGTTAAGCTTCTTGTTATTGGAAAGGCTAAAAATCCCAGATGTTTCAAAAATTTTAATTGTCCTGTGAATTATAAAAGCTCGAAATCTGCTTGGATGACAGCTGAAATTTTTAAAGATTGGTTTCATCACTCATTTGTTCCTGAAAAAAACTACAGTTTAGTTTACTTTCTATTTAGGTTACTGAGTTTTTAAAGGAAAAAGGACTTACACCAAAAGCGCTTTTATTACTTGATAATGCTCCATCACACCCACCTGAAGCTGAATTAATATCTGAAAACGAGATCACCGACTTTTTTGTTTAGCTCGTCCAATGAATATCCATCCATTAAAATAATTTTTTATATGTTATATAAAACCTTAAAAAATTATTTATTTGCCTTTGTGTCAAAGAATGTGTTTTTGTTGTTGCTTCTTTTCAATAAAAACTAATTAAACAAATTTATAATTAACGTAGTTTAAATTTAGCTAACCTCTATTTTTGATGAATTCAATAACATAATTTAGAAATTAGTGTGTATCTTAGAAACCATCTTGCAAACCACAGTAGCTAGCTAGTATGTACATACATATGTATGTATGTATATTAAAATATGGCAGGAACTTAGTTCACGTTTCTGCGAGTTCACTGTACATATAATTAAGAAAAAAGTTTTTGTTATTAAAAAATTTTAAATATATTAAAAGGGGTAAAATTTACCACTACGTCAGAAGGTATGTCCCAAAATTTCACCTCCAGAGTTAAAGGTTAATCAACTGATAACTAATGGTGCGAAATGTTTATGTAGCTACAAAGTGTTAATAATTCTAGGGTGGGCCACAGCAACTCTCTAGATTTATTCATAGTTTATATACAATTAGATAATTTTTTTCACAACAGATTATTCCAATTAAAATATATAGTATCAAATTAAAGCTTATTAAATCCTCTTTAAAATGAGTTTTAACTCAACTCCCTAATTCTTATAATAAGAATATATTTCAGCCATTTTATTTTTATAAATTTATAACTAAAAAACTATGTATAAGGAATAGGTTGAATTTTTAAAAACATACATACATACATACAAATGTGGATTCAGGAAGTCAAGTAATATAAAAATAAAAAAAAAAAAATCAATGAAATCTGAAATGGTAAAGACGTCCAGATTGGACTACATCCGCGCCAGCCGTGGCGGTCATATGCCAGAAATCATATTTAAAATGTAATGCCACAAGATTATCTTTCGGATAAATAAAATTCATGTCAATCGAATAATCCATCGTTGTTTTATTGCAACTTAAAGTTCTGTACCTCTATAAAAAACACCCTTATATTCGTTTAATTAAAATATAATTTTTCTTACGCTTAATGTCTTCCAAACTTTTCTAGCCCTTTAAATTGCATCGTTTGGACAAGGGTCCTGAAACTACCGTTAAGATAACCAAAGAAGAAGCCACTAAATATTACACACAATTGCAAACGATTAGACGTATTGAAACCTCCGCTGGCAGTTTGTATAAAGAAAAGATTGTTCGAGGTTTTTGTCACTTGTATTCGGGCCAAGAAGCTTGTGCTGTGGGTAGGTTTAGTTAAAAAATTTATTAGTTTTTTTTTTTTTTGTTTTGTTTGAAAGTGCAAAAAACTACAATATTTCTTGGTTTTAGGCATGAAGGCAGCTATGCGTGATGTGGATAATATCATTTCCGCTTATCGTGTGCATGGTTGGACTTATTTGATGGGTGTTGCCCCAGTAAATGTTTTAAGCGAATTGACAGGACGTAAAGGTGGCTGTGCCCGAGGTAAGGGTGGCTCTATGCACATGTATAGCCGTAATTTCTATGGTGGTAATGGTATTGTAGGAGCCCAGGTATATAATCAGTACTACTAGTTGTGTAAGAGCTTTTATATGACTTGATTATTTAATATATTTTAGGTACCATTGGGAGCCGGCGTTGCTCTTGCCTGTCAATACAAAGGCAATGGTGGTATGTGCCTGGCCTTATATGGTGATGGTGCTGCTAACCAGGGCCAAGTTTTTGAAGCTTACAATATGGCCCATTTGTGGAAGTTGCCTTGCATATTTGTTTGCGAAAACAATAACTATGGTATGGGTACGAGTGCTGAGCGTGCCTCCTGCAACACTGACTATTATACACGTGGTGATGTTTTACCCGGTATTTGGGTAGATGGTATGGACGTTTTGGCTGTGCGCAGTGCCACTGAATTTGCCATTGATTATGTTAATAAACATGGTCCCCTTGTTATGGAAACCAATACCTATCGTTATTCCGGTCATTCTATGTCAGATCCTGGCACCAGCTATCGTACACGTGAAGAAATTCAAGAAGTGCGTCAAAAACGTGATCCAATAACCTCTTTCAAGGAGATGGTCATCGAGTTGGGTCTCATGACCACCGATGAAATTAAAGCCATCGATACTAGAGTACGCAAAGAAATCGATGAAGCTACTGCCGCTGCTAAAGCTGATGTTGAATTGCCTCCCACTGGCTTGTGGACAGATGTCTACTCACAGTGTTTGGAGCCTAAGATACGTGGCCTTAACGGTTACAATCTTAAACACATCCAAGAGAACAAGGGTGTAAATCATTAATTCTTTTTTTTTTTCAACAATTCAAATTTTGTTTTAAGGTTAAAAACGGTAGTAAAAAAAAGGTTTAAAGCAGTGAACGATATTAATTAAAAGTGAAATTTTGTATTTGATTTTATTATTGAATTAAAGTTGAAGGTAATTGGCTGTATTTTAATTTTTCTAGAGACAATATTATTTTAATTACATCTCCAATTTATTGCGAAAATTCATTAAAAACTTTTTGTAAATATTTTCAGTTTTTAAAAAATTCACTTTTTAATTACTACTTATAAGAATAAAAAAGTAAAAAACCCAATTAGAACAATTAAAAGGAAATAATATATAATAAATTATTATAAAAAATAAAAATCTTATTTTAATTTAATAGTTTATTAAAGAATATACACTGTGTTCTAGATATCGAGTATGAAACCAAATAATTGCTAATTTGAAGCAAAGGCCCCCAACCAAAAAAAATGGTTAAAATGAAAAAGCATTTTGTTTTTGCCAAATATTTAGCAAAGTGACACAAACCTACCTTGTTGAAAGCTGGTATGCTACTGATTTAAAATTTTTACATGTTTTGTTCTCTTTGTGAGATTCTTGTGGAGATTATGTATGTGCTCACAGGCCCTTAGGGATTTGTGTGGGGGCTCTTGATTTGAAGTTCTGCAAATCACAACTCGTACAATGCGATCTGTGTGAAAGCTTAACCAAAAAATATTTTTTTTTCTTTTTTTTCATAATTTATTTATTGTATTATTGTAACTAACAATAATTACTCGTATCTTAAGTCTAAAATAAAATATACGTTTTAAGTCCAGCCAGTGCTAGACAAAAATAATGTTTGTTTCACGGATTTTGAAATGATTTGCGGGTCATCCCTCTAATGTACGGCCAAGAAAAGCAGTATTTCTTCTTTTTAGTCGAATGTAATCAGGTTCATTCAGCATGTTAAGCGCCAAAGGGTTCGGATGAGATTCAAGCCTCTTTAGATATGTTACTGCATATTTCGCTATTTCTGCCTTAACCGATGGTATGTTTAGGTCTTTGTGGATGTTCGAATTTTTTTATATACCAGGGAGCAGATGTAATCATACGTAGTATCTAATTTTGGCGCTTTTGAATTTTTTCTACATTGCTAGCTGAGGCAGTACCCCATAACTGAATCCCATAACACCAAATTGGTTTGAGGATCGACTTGTACAGTAGAAGTTTACAATCTATGCTCAGGGTGGAGTTTCTGCCAATAAGCCAATTTAGTTGTACTGCTTTTAGTTTCATTTGTGTTAACTTGAAATCAATGTGGCTTTTCCAAGTAAGGCGACGGTCAAGATATATAGCCAGGTATTTAACGTCTGAAAGCTGTGGTATCATTTGGTTATTTATGCGAAAAAATGCCAAAAGAAATATGTTTCGAAAGAATTGGCAAGGTTCTCGACACATCCGGCAAGACTTTTGATGTAACATCCCGGATATTATTTCAACTAACAAAGACCGGAAGTCCATAGTGTATGCTGATCTGGCGATCTTAGAAGCAATGAATGGCAATAGCCTATATGAATCCCACTCCCCCAGCGATTGCGGAAAATAATAGGCTCCTACCTACTTAGATAAACAAGAACAACTTCAGTAGGATTAAAAGACGGTTGGTTACTGCGAGCAAATGGTCAACGGCGTTTTAAATAGATGACCAGCCTGACTCCAGAGCCCTTATGACACAGTTCATTTATTTTAATTTGCCAATAGGTCCGCGTACCTACACTTTATAGACCTGGGGTTAAGACCAATTAAGATTCAAACGCCATCTAGTGGCAAAAATACCAATAATTAACTTTTTTTATATTTCTTTCGGGGAAAATTCTCGACATCAGCGGAGCTATTACATCACCACTATCAATCACCTTGCTTTCGCGGAAATAGTTTACGAAATGACACCACTGTAAATTGCTAAGTAAACTAGCGGACCCCACATCTATACATTTAATAAAACAGTAACTGTCTGTCTGTCTGTGTTCGTTTCACGCAGAAACTACTGGATGGATATTAACAAAATCAGGTACCTTAGTATCCTGATATAAATATTTCCAATAGAAAGTGGTGACAAAAAGTGAAAGAACGCAATTTTATCGATATACATACTTTAAGGCGCATATTTTAGTAGGAATGAGACAGATGTGATCAAAATTTGCGTCGATACCTAGCCGTGGGCCCTTATTCGACGGGTGATCTTACCACCGGGTGAAATAAAGACGTAGACTAGCGCCCCCACTGTGTAGTAACGGCACACCCTACGATAACGTGCCCTGTGTAAGAGCCACGATATACGCATTTTACATGTGTCGCACAGTCACAGTGAGTAGAAATTTTTAGAACATGGCAAGCCATGGACCCATGTTCTAATCTCTTGCTTAGGGGTTGCGAAATATCCAACTCCTTCTCTTGAGTATGCAACAGCACATTTTGATCCACAATGCACCTACCCTGCATACATCGATCTTAAACTAAAACCACCTCGAGTACCCCCGAAGGGGAACTCACCAATAACCGGTCACAGAGACGGCATGGTCTCTGTGGGGCCACCGATTTCCGTGGTACCAGTCCTTTGGGCACTGGTCGGGCCTCGAAGAGAACCCGTGTTATAAAACAACAGATCTTTTCTTCCAGATTTGGGCTCCAGGAACCCTAGCGTCTGGTACCCCTATTACTTTCCCCGTGAGCACAGCAGGCATTTGCAAAAGTATTGCAATGACAATTGGTACCCCCGGGGGAAGTAGGGATGAGACCCTTTATATAAAATAAGTAGAATGACGCAAAAAAAACCACAAACAATTAAAATTGAAAAAGAGATATATAATATACTAGCGGAGTCCGCGGCGGCGTCCTGACAAGAATTTGTTCAAATTCCTCTTTTGTTTTGAAAGTAATTCGCACCAATTTTCAAAACTGTTACCTTTTAAGTGTTGCAGAGATGATTTATATATTTGTGATGTATAGAGGTATCCGTCTCTGGGTAATCACTAAGGATTTTGCAACATAGGATTTAGTTATTTATTTAATTTAAAAGATCATAAAGATCAAAACGTAGATAAGACTAAAAGGCCTATATTTCCAGGGTAAACGTCACGAAGAATAAATAAACGTTTTGAGTTTAGTATGATGCTCCACCAATATTCGACTTTCGATTTAAAAAAAAAATTATTATTCGTCTCATCCAGGTCCCAAATTCAGAGGAAATTCTATAAGAATTTTAGTTTTAACGATAAACGTCTCCTCCTGGATCTGCAGCCTTACCAATACCTTCGCATAGCCAGTGAGAATTCCCAAATTTAGCATCTCTATAAAAAAATTAAGTTTTGTATGGTTCTCCCCCAATATACGACATTGGATTTATAATTTATGATAATTTGAGTTTTGAATGGTGCTCCACCAATATTAAAAATTAAATTTTTCGTTTTTAAGGTTAGAGACGAAAAATTAAACAAATCCACATGGCTGATTAATGCAACTACTATTAGAGAAAATATTAAGGCGAAAATCGTAATTTTTTTTTTAAATGGAGTTTGATAGTTTAACTTCCATTTAAGGGGATTTAAGTTTGTAAGTTTAACTGTCAAAATCCATAAAAAATCGATTATTTTCGCCTTAATATTTCACTTCCGTAGTAAGGCTACCCGTTTAATGTGCCTTGGAGTTTTATATTTCAACCTTCATTTAGGGGAAACATTGTAAGTTTAACTGTCAAAATCCATATAAATAAAAAATTGATAACTTTCGTATATTAATCAGGTAGCCTCACTACGGAGGGGAAAATTATCATTTTTTTATATGGATTTTGACAGTTCAACTTACAATGTTTCCCCTTAAATGGAAATTAAACTATCAAACTTCATATAAAAAAAAATTAAAAATTTTTCGCCTTAATATTTTCCCTTCGTTGTGAGGTTACCTGATGAATCTGCCTTGATTCATATATTTTAAGCAAGGTATATTTATTTTACTAGGTAGTGGCATCCCTACAACAAATACAACAATACAAAAACAACATGGCATTTTGTTGTTGCTTTGTAGTTCGAAATGTCAAAAAACATATAAGAAAATTGAGAAGGCGTGTATGTGTTTTATTGCTTTCTCACTTCTACACTATAAAATTTCTGAACACATACAACTTTTGACATGTCGAACTACTAAATCAGCTGGGCGGACGACACTACCTAGATTTTAAGCAAGGCACATTCATCAGGTAACCTCACTAAGAAGGGGAAATAATAAGGCGAAAATTTTTAAATTTTTTTTATATGGAGTTTTATAGTTCAACTTCCATTTAAGGGGAAAAATTGTAAGTTTAAGTGTCAAAATCCATATAAAAAAATTTATTATTTTCGCCTTAATATTTCCCCTCAGTAGTGAGGCTACCTGATTAATATGCCTTGATTTTAAGTTTCAAGCGTTTAAACATCTTCAACTTCGAGTAGGTCATAAATACTCGTATTCTTCACATCTAGCAACTCTTTTTCTACTTCAAAAAATTCTTCGTTATTTTCTCTTTAAATTTTTTTTTCAAAATCATGCTTTCCTTAAAAGCTAGATTCTTCATTCCAAGGGTCTCTTGCCCTCGACATTACTCGTTTTTTGAACGCTTTTGCAAAAAGGACTCAAATGATTCAAATGATGGTGGACCCAATGTGAACATACAGTTAGAAAAAGTAAGAAATTCACATAAATTTGAGCTCAAAAAATTGTTTATAACAAAAACAAAAAAAAAAAAAAAAAAATAGGCATTCAAACTTTACAATTTAGAAGAGGAACCCAAAAGCAGTGTTTGTATAAACAAAAAAATGGCCTTAAATATATATAGAGAGATGCAGACCATACGACGAATGGAACATGCTGCTAATATTTTGTATAAGGAAAAGATTATAAGAGGATTTTGTCATTTGTATACGGGACAAGAAGCTTGTTGTGTGGGTAAGTAGAACAAGTTTAAAAGAAGAGATAATTCTTTTAAAGTCATGAAGAGCGTAAGACTTCTGAAAAAGTCTTTTATTTTTTTTTCGAGAAATAAGATTTTAAAATTATTTACTTTTGTTCTTGTTTTACAAAAAAAGGCATTAAATCCTCTATGAGGCCACAAGATACCGCTATAACCTCCTACCGCTCACATGGTTGGACGTGGGTAATGGGTGTCTCGGTATACGCAATTTTGGCCGAATTGTGTCAAAAGCAAACTGGCTGCAGTCGCGGGAAAGGTGGCTCTATGCACACTTACGCCCCAAACTTCTTTGGCGGCAACGGCATTGTAGGCGGTCAGACGCCTTTGGGAGCCGGAGTGGCTTTTGCTCATGCCTATCGCTGTGATGGTGGTGTAACTTTCACTCATTATGGCGATGGAGCTGCAAATCAGGGTCAACTTCACGAAACATTTAATATCGCCTGTTTGTGGAAACTTCCTGTCATTTTTGTATGTGAGAATAATAAATATGGCATGGGCACGCATATTAAAAGATCGAGCTGCAGCACAGAATTTTATACCAGAGGTGATTATATACCTGGATTGTGGGTTGATGGTAACGACGTTTTGGCTGTAAGAAGTGCTGCGGAGTTTGCTAGAAATCATGCCACCACTTGTGGACCCATAGTCATGGAGTTAGAAACTTATCGCTATTTTGGTCACTCGATGTCTGATCCGGGTACTAGTTATCGAAAGCGCGAAGAAGTGCAGACGATGAGAGATAAATATGATCCGATCACAAGGTTTAAGCAATTGTGTGTGAAAAATAATCTCATAAATGAGGAAGAATTCAAGGTAAGGAAGGCTAGCGTTATTAACAAATTTTTAATAAATCAAATTCCTGACTAAAAAAAAATCTTTTAGAAAATTAATGACGCTATCAAGGCGGAAATAGGTGATGCCGTCTCACAGGCAACTAAAGACAAAGAATCCGACGTCAAAGAATTGGGCTCAGATGTTTATGCCAACAATTTGGGAGGCAATATAAGAAATGTTGTAAGGCGTAATTTAAAACACGGCAATTTTGGTGTACGCCTAATACCAGAAGGTGCGGTTAAGCCAACACCCAAATCGGAAATAAAAGAAGTACCAAAAGAAACAAAAGTGCAGGAAAAACCTGCACCTAAGGGTGAAGGCGGACCCAAAGTGAAAATGGATAATTTAACGGATCAAAAAACTAAAAAAGTTGCGTCAAATGAAAAGGTTCAAGACACTAAGCCAGTTAAAAAGGAAACTAAGGAAAATAAACCTAAAGACCTAAAACCTAAGGACCCTAAAAAGAAATAAATATTTTTTTTAAATTAATTTTGATAAAATTTTAATTAATAATAATTTCATATTTTTTGCGATTAGTAAATTTTATTTATATTTTAGTAAAATGTTTTTCTATATTATTTTAAAATTTCCAATGTTTAAATAAAATTAAAAAAAAAAAATTAAAAAAAATTTTATTTTCACTGCTAATATCAATCTAAGGGCTTATCGGCGATGCCTTCTTCGAATTTTGTTCGTTTTTTCCAAAAATGGACTCAAATGATAAAAATGGTAGAGGAGCCAATATAAAATGGCAAAATATAAAAAATTAACCTAAATTTTTTTGTAAAAATTTTATAGAAAATTTTTTTTGTAAAAATTTTATAGAAAATTTTTTTGTAAAAATTTTATAGAAAATTTTTTTGTAAAAATTTTATAGAAAATTTTTTTGTAAAAATTTTCTATAAAATTTTTTTGTAAATATTTTATAGAAAAAATTTCTATAAAATTTTTACAAAAAAAATTTCTATATAATTTTTAACAAAAAATCTTCTATACAATTTTTACAAAAAATTTTCTATAAAATTTATACAAAAGAATTTTCTATAAAATTTATACAAAAGAATTTTCTATAAAATTTGTACAAACAAATTTTCTATAAAATTTTTATAAAAAAATTTTCTATAAAATTTGTACAAACAAATTTTCTATAAAATTTTTATAAAAAAATTTTCTATAAAATTTTTATAAAAAAATTTTCTATAAAATTTTTGCAAAATTTTTTATAAAAATTTTATAGAAAATTTTTATATAAAAATTTTATAGAAAATTTTTTTATAAAAATTTTATAGAAAATTTTTTTATAAAAATTTTATAGAAAATTTTTTTATAAAAATTTTATAGAAAATTTGTTTGTACAAATTTTATAGAAAATTTTTTTATAAAAATTTTATAGAAAATTTTTTTATAAAAATTTTATAGAAAATTTTTTTATAAAAATTTTATAGAAAATTTGTTTGTACAAATTTTATAGAAAATTCTTTTGTATAAATTTTATAGAAAATTCTTTTGTATAAATTTTATAGAAAATTTTTTGTAAAAATTGTATAGAAGATTTTTTGTTAAAAATTATATAGAAATTTTTTTTGTAAAAATTTTATAGAAAATTTTTTTGTAAATATTTTATAGAAAATTTTTTTGTAAATATTTTATAGAAAATTTTTTTGTATAAATTTTATAGAAAATTTCTTGTACAAAATTTATAGAAAATTTCTTGTACAAATTTTATAGAAATTTTTTTTGTAAATATTTTATAGAAAATTTTTTTTTTAGTACAAATTTTATAGAAAATTTCTTGTACAAATTTTATAGAAAATTTCTTCTACAAATTTTATAGAAAATTTCTTCTACAAATTTTATAGAAAATTTCTTCTACAAATTTTATAGAAAATTTCTTGTACAAATTTTAGAGAAAATTTCTTGTACAAATTTTAGAGAAAATTTCTTGTACAAATTTTAGAGAAAATTTCTTGTACAAATTTTATAGAAAATTTCTTGTACAAATTTTATAGAAAATTTCTTGTACAAATTTTATAGAAAATTTCTTGTACAAATTTTATAGAAAATTTCTTGTACAAATTTTATAGAAAATTTCTTGTACAAATTTTATAGAAAATTTCTTGTACAAATTTTATAGAAAATTTCTTGTACAAATTTTATAGAAAATTTCTTGTACAAATTTTATAGAAAATTTCTTGTACAAATTTTATAGAAAATTTCTTGTACAAATTTTATAGAAAATTTCTTGTACAAATTTTATAGAAAATTTCTTGTACAAATTTTATAGAAAATTTCTTGTACAAATTTTATAGAAAATTTCTTGTACAAATTTTATAGAAAATTTCTTGTACAAATTTTAAAGAAAATTTCTTGTACAAATTTTATAGAAAATTTCTTGTACAAATTTTATAGAAAATTTCTTGTACAAATTTTATAGAAAATTTCTTGTACAAATTTTATAGAAAATTTCTTGTACAAATTTTATAGAAAATTTCTTGTACAAATTTTATAGAAAATTTCTTGTACAAATTTTATAGAAAATTTTTTGTACAAATTTTATAGAAAATTTCTTGTACAAATTTTATAGAAAATTTCTTGTACAAATTTTATAGAAAATTTCTTGTACAAATTTTATAGAAAATTTCTTGTACAAATTTTATAGAAAATTTCTTGTACAAATTTTATAGAAAATTTCTTGTACAAATTTTATAGAAAATTTCTTGTACAAATTTTATAGAAAATTTCTTGTACAAATTTTATAGAAAATTTCTTGTACAAATTTTATAGAAAATTTCTTGTACAAATTTTATAGAAAATTTCTTGTACAAATTTTATAGAAAATTTCTTGTACAAATTTTATAGAAAATTTCTTGTACAAATTTTATAGAAAATTTCTTGTACAAATTTTATAGAAAATTTCTTGTACAAATTTTATAGAAAATTTCTTGTACAAATTTTATAGAAAATTTCTTGTACAAATTTTATAGAAAATTTCTTGTACAAATTTTATAGAAAATTTCTTGTACAAATTTTATAGAAAATTTCTTGTACAAATTTTATAGAAAATTTCTTGTACAAATTTTATAGAAAATTTCTTGTACAAATTTTATAGAAAATTTCTTGTACAAATTTTATAGAAAATTTCTTGTACAAATTTTATAGAAAATGTCTTGTACAAATTTTAAAGAAAATTTCTTGTACAAATTTTATAGAAAATTTCTTGTACAAATTTTATAGAAAATTTCTTGTACAAATTTTATAGAAAATTTCTTGTACAAATTTTATAGAAAATTTCTTGTACAAATTTTATAGAAAATTTCTTGTACAAATTTTATAGAAAATTTCTTGTACAAATTTTATAGAAAATTTCTTGTACAAATTTTATAGAAAATTTCTTGTACAAATTTTATAGAAAATTTCTTGTACAAATTTTATAGAAAATTTTTTTGTACAAATTTTATAGAAAATTTTTTTGTACAAATTTTATAGAAAATTTTTTTGTACAAATTTTATAGAAAATTTTTTTGTACAAATTTTATAGAAAATTTTTTTGTACAAATTTTATAGAAAATTTTTTTGTACAAATTTTATAGAAAATTTTTTTGTACAAATTTTATAGAAAATTTTTTTGTACAAATTTTATAGAAAATTTTTTTGTACAAATTTTATAGAAAATTTTTTTGTACAAATTTTATAGAAAATTTTTTTGTACAAATTTTATAGAAAATTTTTTTGTACAAATTTTATAGAAAATTTTTTTGTACAAATTTTATAGAAAATTTTTTTGTACAAATTTTATAGAAAATTTTTTTGTACAAATTTTATAGAAAATTTTTTTGTACAAATTTTATAGAAAATTTTTTTGTACAAATTTTATAGAAAATTTTTTTGTACAAATTTTATAGAAAATTTTTTTGTACAAATTTTATAGAAAATTTTTTTGTACAAATTTTATAGAAAATTTTTTTGTACAAATTTTATAGAAAATTTTTTTGTACAAATTTTATAGAAAATTTTTTTGTACAAATTTTATAGAAAATTTTTTTGTACAAATTTTATAGAAAATTTTTTTGTACAAATTTTATAGAAAATTTTTTTGTACAAATTTTATAGAAAATTTTTTTGTACAAATTTTATAGAAAATTTTTTTGTACAAATTTTATAGAAAATTTTTTTGTACAAATTTTATAGAAAATTTTTTTGTACAAATTTTATAGAAAATTTTTTGTACAAATTTTATAGAAAATTTTTTTGTACAAATTTTATAGAAAATTTTTTTGTACAAATTTTATAGAAAATTTTTTTTGTACAAATTTTATAGAAAATATTTTTGTACAAATTTTATAGAAAATTTTTTTGTACAAATTTTATAGAAAATTTTTTGTACAAATTTATTTCGAAATTTTTTTGTACATTTTATTTCGAATTTTTTTTGTAAAAATTATTTAGAAATTTTTTTTAAAAAATTATTTCGAAATTTTTTTATTAAAATTATTTCGAAATTTTGTTAAAATTATTTCGAAATTTTTAGGTAAAAATTATTTTTAATTATTTCGAATTTTTTTTTTAATTATATCGAATTTTTTTTGGAAAAATTATTTTGAAATTTCTTCCAGACATTATTTCGAAATTTTTTTGTAAAAATTATTTAAAATTTTTTTTGTAAAAATTATTTAAAAATTTTTTTGTAAAAATTATTTCAAAATTTTTTTTCTAAATATTTTTTCGAAATACATATTTTTATAAAAATGATTTAAAATTTTTTTTGTAGAGTTTAAAAATTTTTTTTGAACATTTTTTGTAAAAATTTTATAGCTTTTATCGAAAATTCCCCGACCTACTGGTGTACTAGTCTAATATTTGTTTAAAAAAGCAAAAGAGAATCATTACAACCGAAAAAATTAAAAACGACATTTAAAATATAGGTGGGCGTGGGTTTTTGCCCACAGTCCCGAATGGAATGCTTTGATGTTGCCTAATGCCATTAGCGAAATTTTCTAAACTATTCCTGGCAGATTGGTGGGTTTAAATTTTCTGTATCTCTTCTGGTGCCTTGGCCAAGTTGATTTCAACCCAAATACAGACAGACGGAGATCGATTAATCAACTTCTCTATGTATAAGGATCTAGAATATATGTATTTATACTATATGGAATCGGAAATTAATATTGTAGAAATTACACCCTTATAAATAGCCTTTTCCACCAGGGTAAAAATCAAATGAAAATCTCCAAAATCTTTTTTTACTTTTTCACAAATAAGTTCAGCGAAAAATTAACTGACTGAATGAAACCTAAAACCGCTTAACGTTTCAATTGTGTTTTTGCTTTCTTTTCTCTTGTTTATGTTTTGAGCGATTATTTATACGAATTTTTTTTTTAAGAGAATTTCGTACAGCATAGAAAGCTTTTTTTTCTCTCTTTAAAAATACGGAAGTTTTGTCAACATCTTTTTTATTTATCATTGATATTAAATGATCTTTAGAAAATTATCTACTCAGTCTTGGGTGCACGGTTTAACAATAATAACGTTTTTCTAGTGAGAATAACAAAACACAAAACAAGAACGCAAAATGAAATTAAAATTTCAAGAAAAAGAAAATTAAAGAAAAATTAAATAATAAAATTTGAAAACATTTTTAAAATAAATTAAAAATAATACAAAAAAAAAGAAATATATTGAAATATTTTTTTTAACAATAATTTATGAAAATGAGTGCCAAAATTTTGTAGTTTTGTGGAAAAAAAAATAATTTAAAAAAAGGGAAAAAATTAATAATAATAATTGATTAACGCTACAATTTAAAATCGAATAAAAGTAAAATAATTTTTTTATTTTAATATTCAATTTTGTTTGTATGTTTTGTAATCGATAATAAATCCTTATGAAAATAATAAATAAACTTTAATTAAAATTAATAAAGCTAACGAATATCAAGCTGCATAGTTATTTATTCAATACAAAGTTTTTACCTTTTTAAAAGTGTTTTAAAGTGTTTCTTTATTACTATTGTATTATTGTTATATTTAAATTTAGTTTAATTGAATAAGAACGACTACTAGAGCTTCTTAATCATACAAATCATCATTCAGTTACATTTTGCATACCTGGGATTGTACGAGAAATCTCGAAGATGCTGGTATAAGAGGTTAGAAGAGGTACATTTTTTTTCCACATTTTCTGAATCTACTTAATAATATTTAAGTAAAATATCAACAATAACAACAACAACAATAAAAAAATAAAAATTACTGTTGAAAATGAAACTAAAAAAATTGAAAAAATAAATAATTTGATTAATGGTCCGGGAAATATTTTTGAACTTAACATACATATACATAAAAAAAATCAGGACTGTCCTACACTCAACTTTTTTATACCTCTGAAAACAGATATGTTTATGGATGGATATATTACATAAAGAATAAAAGTGCAAAATATATATTTGATTAAAAAAATGATTTTTTTGAATTTGTTTTTGGTTTGGTAGAGTGTCAGGTAAACTACCCCTTGCCCCCTCCCGATTATGCCCAAAAGCTATTCAGCTCTTCACCTCCATATACTAAAGGCACATACTGAATTTCAAGCTCTTCATCTCCACCTTCCAAAAATTTTTTGTAAAAATTTTATAGAAAAATTATTTGTAAAAATTTTATAGAAAATTTATTTGTAAAAATTTCATAGAAAATTTTTTAGTAAAAATTTCATAGAAAATTTTTTTGTAAAAATTTCATAGAAAATTTTTTTGTAAAAATTTCATAGAAAATTTTTTTGTAAAAATTTCATAGAAAATTTTTTTGTAACAATTTTATAGAAAATTTTTTTGTAACAATTTTATAGAAAATTTTTTTGTAAAAATTTTATAGAAAATTTTTTGTAACAATTTTATAGAAAACTTTTTTGTAACAATTTTATAGAAAACTTTTTTGTAAAAATTTTATAGAAAATTTTTTTTGTAACAATTTTATAGAAAATTTTTTTGTAACAATTTTATAGAAAATTTTTTTGGAACAATTTTATAGAAAATTTTTTTGTAAAAAATGATGATTTTATAGAAAATTTTTTTGTAAAAAATGATGATTTTATAGAAAATTTTTTTGTAAAAATTTTATAGAAAATTTTTTTGTAAAAAATGATTTTATAGAAAATTTTTTTGTAAAAATTTTATAGAAAATTTTTTTGTAAAAATTTTATAGAAAATTTTTTTGTAAAAATTTTATAGAAATTTTTTTTGTAAAAAATGATGATTTTATAGAAAATTTTTTTGTAAAAATTTTATAGAAAATTTTTTTGTAAAAAATGATTTTATAGAAAATTTTTTTGTAAAAATTTTATAGAAAATTATTTTGTAAAAATTTTATAGAAAATTTTTTTGTAAAAATTTTAGAGAAAATTTTTTTGTAAAAATTTTATAGAAAATTTTTTTGTAAAAATTTTATAGAAATTTTTTTTTTAAAAAATTTTATGGAAAATTTTTTTGTAAAAATTTTATAGAAAATTTTTTTGTAAATAATGTGGCGATGCCATGTAAATAATGTGGCGATAATGTGGAAAGCTTGTTGTCCAAGCTTTTCATGTCATATCTTTCGCAAGCAGTTTGCACCACCGTCCTTTTTGCTCTGTCTTTCTTTTTCGCTCTCTTTACCTCATCATATGAAGCTTTGTTTACAGTCAGGTTTAAAATTGAAATAAATTTAATGTAATTTTGTGTGATTATTCTGGAAAAGAACATTCCAAACCTAAAAAATGTTTTAATTAAAACTTCTATTAAGAGTCAAGGTGTAGAAAAATGTTAAATTGGGTTTGTTTTTTTTTTGTTTAATTTAAACATATCCAATGATGAACTATAAACGAACAACAAACATTACAAACAACTTCATTTTAAATGCGCTGATCGTTTAAAATGTTTAATTTGCAATTCAAATTTAAAAAAAAAACGAGAACAAAATTTAAATTCGTTACACTCAAGTATCATGTTGAACAAGAAGAAAACAGAAAATTGCAGAGTGAGGAGAAGTACATAGTAGAAGAATTAAATAAATCGCCTTCCGTACGTTCCAGCTGAAAAAATTTTACTTCATATTAAAAGCAACATTAAATAAAACCGATAATTTATTAAAAACTGGCAGTGCCCACAACATCGTCAGCGTTCTCACAATATTTTGTTCGAATTTGTCTTTTATTTTGAAAGTAACATGTGCCATATTTTAAGATTTGTAATTTTATAGTTCTGTAGATATGTTTTATATATTTATTTTGCATAAAGGCAGCCGTCTCTGCATAATAACTTAATGCTAAACCTAACTGACTAAGCTAAACTAGGGCGTAAGGCGTAACGACGCACATAGGGGTATTTTGCCAATATAGCCGGACATTACTTTTTTTTTTAGCTTATATTGGCTCTAAAAATGTACTGAGTGGGGCACTAGGTTAATGAAACTTTGCTGAAAAATCTGTTATGGCCATAGGCTGTCAATGCTATAAAATAGGAAAAATCGAATCAAGAAGAAAAAAATTTCCCTTGGAAGAACTAATCCTACCTCTGAAAAATGCAAGTTTTTTTTGATTTTCCTGTCATTTTGTTTAGCAATTACAACTTTTAAGGTCAAAGAATGTTGGACTCAAGAGATTCTTAAATGCCATTCTTAGCCCCGCCCCTTTTGTGGGCGGTGAAATAAAATATTATTTGAAAAAATAATGCAATTATTAAAAGAAATAGATATTATACTTCTTAAAACCATAAGAATTTATTTTTTAATGGGCAGGGGCAGGTATTCCTCCAATCCCACCCCCAAAACGTCCCTGTGAAAAAAAAAAAATTTTTTTTGCCAATTTCCTAAAAATATTCATTTTTAAGATTTCCAATGCCTAACCAATCCCCACCTCCCAAGAATATTATTAAAAAAATATTTTTATAATTTGTTACTTTATAGTATTTTATTTATCGGAATATAATTAATTTATTCCTGGTAATAACTTATTTATGATTCTAACGATACATTTTATTTAAAATTATAACAATTAATTTATTTAAAACAACTTCTCCTTTGCACTAAGGTGATGATGAGTGCCATAGTTCTTCTTAGTCGGATTCTTCAAAGACCTATTCCGAATCTGAATCCTCTTCAGCGTTAAGTACAGTTATTTCTGCAGTTATTCTAATTCAGGATTGGAAAAAAATCTTCTGCTAGTGTTACCATCGTTAGTGTTTCCAAATCCAGCTTTCGGTACACCCACTACTAGCCCTAATTCACTTCTAAATTTTTCTTGGATATTTTTTTCCTCGCTTTAACTATGACTTTGTCCGCATCAGATTTTATTTGCCATTTTTTCACTGACAGTTTAGATGACAGGTGTAATATGTTCTCAAATAGGCGAATTCTGCCGTGTAAAGTAGATAGTCCGAAAGAAAGGGCATCTACGTCTATATCTCTTTTGATATTTAAATTGTTTTTTATACAGGTAATAACAGTGTTAGATGTAATGATTTAAATAAAAAAACTTCTACCTTCAGTTATTAAAAACCAAAACAATTTATGAATATACAAGGGTTTCTTACTCGTATTGACCTATCCAAGATAAGAAAAACATAAAAAGGTAAAATTTTCAAAAAATCCAAAAAAAAAAAAAAAATTACGCAAATATGCGCAACTTTTTTTTTACAGTATAAAAGTAGAGATAGTAAATTTTGTAGTGATATATAACATCTTTAGGATCGCGATGGAGATCACTCTTAAAAAGCTTTTCACTTTTTTTTTGACCAAAAATTTTACAAAAAAAAAAACTTTGTTTAATTTTGAACGAAATTTTTTATCATTAAAAATTAAAAAAAATTATCATTAATTTCTAAAAATTAACATAAGGTTTGCAATAATTTTTCGAATTTTATATAAATTTTAGAATTTCATCCAGGGCTGGGTAGCTTCATATAAAGAAAATACGTATCTAGATGATGGATATTAACAAAATTATGTGAGCAGGTACCTTAGCATCCTGATTACAATACAGGATACTTTTTTTTCTCGCAAAACTACCTTTTCCAAGAGATTATAAAGAGAAACAGTAAAAGCACGCCCTCTTTTTTTACTGACTTAAAGCTACTGTATACTTTAAGGCATCTTTTATTTTTGAAAGCGGGATATTTTCAAAACGCTTGCGTGACAGATGGCGCTGTTTTAAAATAATGACGAAATATTAATTACTTACTGCCACATAACCAATTGAATAAAATTTGTATTTTATTTGTATTTTTACCTTTGTGGAATTACATTGTTATTTTTATATTTTATATTTTTACATAGCTTTACTATAATTTTTAGAATTTAAGAATTTTTTTCTATAAATTTTAGAATTTTATCCAGGGATGGGGGTACCTTTATATAAAGTAAAAACATAAGCCATACAATTGGTGTGAAATACTTTCCAAAACGAACAAAATATTGTCAGGACGCCCACGACGTGGCGGACACAGCTAGTCTTTAATATATTGCCTTCATTTTATTTTTGTTTGGGGTGAATAAATCGTTACATGCCTTTATTTATAATTTTTTAAAATTAAATATTTGCAGTTAAATATAAAACAGAAATTTAAAAGCATCAATGATTTTAATGGTTTTTAAAAGTTTTCAGCACTTGAAAAAAAATAGAACTAAAATAAATGTAGAATGGATATAAAATATAAAAATGAATTAAACCTAATTACTTTGTAATAACAAATATTTAAAAAAAATATTTTATTTATTTAAGTAAAGTTTGAGAACGAAAATGACACTAGCAGGCTGTTATGTGAATTGAAAAATTCAATTTTGACAGAGCGTTAGGTAGTGAAGTTGGGTGCAAAAAAAATGTTATTGTTTTTTTTTGTGTAATAGTGGTGCCATTTTAGCTACATATTTTCTGCTTTATTTAGCGATTTTATCTATATTTTGCGCCTTACTTTATTAAATTTTACTAAACAAAATATGTTAACATTACTGTTTATTAGAAAACGTTGCGCTCTTATTTAGGTTTGTTCAAAGCTTAGGCGCTAGACGTCGCACAGAGGGGTATTTTGCCCATCTATCCGGACATTAGGCCAAAAATTAATTTTGAGAAATATAATAATTTAAGTACGCAGCTCGACAGACAACAACATTCTGCATCCTATAGTGAATTTTCAAGGCATTTGCTTGAGATTTGTTGTTTTGGGACAATTTTAAAGTCAGAAAAGTTGAGTAAATCGCATACGTTTATATTGACTTTAAACGAATTTGAGAGGTTTGCAATATATTTTTTGGTGGCTAAACGAATAAAGATTTTGTATTGATTTTTTTTCTGTGAAAGGGTTTATTAGTAGCTACTTATGTTAATTTTCAGCAAATTTTTTTTTTTAATTTTTAATGATAAAAAATTTCGTTCAAAATTAAAAAAAGTTTTTTTTTTGTAAAATTTTTGGTCAAAAAAAAAAAAAAAAAGTGAAAAGCCTTTTAAGAGTGATCTCCATCGCGATCCTAAAAATGTTATATATCACTACAAAATCTACGATCTCTTCTTTTATGCTGTAAAAAAAACCTTGCGCATATTTGCTCCATTTTTTTGCGATTTTTTGAAAATTTTACCTTTTTATGTTTTTTCTTATCTTGGATAGGCCAATACGAGTAAGAAACCCTTGTATATTCATAAAATTTTTTGGTTTTTAATAACTGAAGGTTTTTTTGATGTTTTTTTTTGTTTAATCATTAATCTAACACTGTTATTACCTGTACAAAAAACAATTTAAATATCAAAAGAGATATAGACGTATATAGATGCCCTTTCTTTCGGACTATCTACTTTACACGGCAGAATTCGCCTATTTGAGAGCATATTACACCTGTCATATAAACTGTCAGTGAAAAAATGGCAAATAAAATCTGATGCGGACAAAGCCATCGTTAACGCGAGGAAAAAAAATATCCAAGAATAATTTAGAAGTGAATTAGGGCTAGTGGTGGGTGTACCGAAAGCTGGATTTGGAAACACTAACGATGGTAACACTAGCAGAAGATTTTTTTCCAATCCTGAATTAGAATAACTGCAGAAATAACTGTACTTAACGCTGAAGAGGATTCAGATTCGGAAGAGGTCTTTGAAGAATCCGACGAAGAAGAACCATGGCACTCATCATCACCTTAGTGCAAAGGAGAAGTTGTTTTAAATAAATTAATTGTTATAAATAAAATCTTTAAAAATTTTTAAAAAAATTTATTTAAATAAAATAAAGTTACAATCATAAATAAGTTATTACTATGAATAAATTAATTATATTCCGATAAATAAAATACTATAAACTAACAAATTACAAAAATATTTTCTTAATAATATTCTAGGGAGGCGGGGATTGGTTAGGCATTGGAAAGCTTAAAACTGAATTTTTTTAGAAAATTGGCAAAAAAAAAAATTTTTTTGTCCAGAAACATTTTGGCGTGGGTTTGGAGGAATAACTCCCCCTGCCCATTAAAAAATAAATTTTTATGATTTTAAGAAGTATAAAATCTATTTCTTTTATTAATTGCATTATTTTTTCAAATAATATTTTATTTCACCGCCCACCAAAGGGGGCGGGGCTGAAAATGGAATTTAAGAATCTCTTCAGTCCAACTTTAAGTTTTTGCACATTATTTTACCTTAAAAGTTGTAATTGCTAAACAAAATGACGGGAAAATCGAAAAAAAAAACTTGTATTTTTCAGAGGTAGGATTAGTTCTTCCAAGGCGACCTTTTTTCTCCTTGCTCTGATTTTTCCTATTTTATAGCTTTGACAGCCTATGACCACAACAGATTTTCCTGCAAAGTTTTATTAACCTAGGAGCACTCAGTACATTTTTAGAGCCAATATAAGCTTAAAAAAAAGTAATGTCCGGCTAGATTGGCAAAATACCCCTATGTGCGTCGCGATAACACACTGTGTAATTTTTTAAGTCATGGCAAAATAACCATATACGGACACCACTACGTGATAAAAGACAACAACAAAAAAAAGACCCCTGTGTCCCAGTTTTGCCCAAAGTACTCCAGGTTTTTTTTATGGGCCCTCAAAGATGTGGGGCCTCGATGTCATTTTTGCAAAAAAATGATCATTTACTCAAGCTCATATTTTGCAAACCGTTTGGAATTTTGATACACTCTCTGGGTCAAGGTTGTAGCTCTTGTCATAAAGAACAAAAATATATATATAAAATCAAAAAAAACTTCATCTTCAAGGTAAAAATCGCAAAAAACTTAAAAAAATGCAATTTTTTTTTACCTTTTTTCCCCTGTTCAGGTCCAGAGCTACAACTTTGCCTCAGAGAGTATATCAAAATTTCAAACGGTTTGCAAAATATGAGCTTGAGTAAATGACCATTTTTTTGCAAAAATGACATCGATGCGCCACATCTTTGAGGGCCCATAAAAAAAAACCTGGAGGACTTTGGGCAAAACTGGGAGACAGGGGTCTTTTTTTTTTTTGGTCTTTTATCACGTAGTGGTGTAAGTATATGGTTATTTTTTCCCGTGTTGCACTGTGTAAGCCAGCAAGAATTCAAGAGCTAAATGATGAGATAATTCGGCACATTAACGGCATAGAACCTCAATTATGCCTCAGCGTCATCGAAAATTTGGAGCATCGGATGGAGGTGTGCCGCCGAGGTCGCAGCGGCCATTTGGCCGATATTCTGTTACATACATAATTGAACCATACCCCAATATTATCAAAATAAAAGGAAATGGCAACAATTTCCTAAATAATTTGTGTTTTATTCAAAATCAACATTTTTTCACTCTAAATAAATTTAATTGCATGGGATAAATTTTTTTTTTTTTTTGAGTAAGAAAATTTCCACTGGAAGTTAAAAATCCTGCAAATTAACACAAACGGAAATTTCCAAATTAAAAAAATATATATTTTACCTTTTTGCAAGTTTGATGATTTTTCAAAACGATTTAATTAAAATACGAGTACAATCTACAAGTAAAATTTTTGTGACAAAAAAATTTATTTTTTTTTTGTTTTATTTAAACCACAAAAGAAAAAAAACAACACAATTTACAACAACAACAATGTTTTTATGTGAAAACAAAAAGTGAAAGAAATACATACTTATGTACATATATGAGATGGTATGTATGTAGTTATAATTAATATAAAATTTAAAACAACCATGACATTGGCCAATGAGTGTTTTTCTTTTGTCGCTTTGTCATTTCGCCTACAGGGGCACATGGCAGACTATTGAAAGTGTGTGTATTTGGTGTTTGCAAAACACCTATTTCCCAATGTGTTGTTAAAAACAAATGTGTCAAAGTTTTAAAAAAAAAAATATATTTTCATCTTTTTCACTAAAAATAAAAATAAAAAAATAAATAAAATAAAACGAATACGTATTTTAGCGAATGACGTGTACACGTTCAGAAGAAGAAGTGTTGACTAAAAATTCTATTACAGATGAACAAGCAAACGAATGGCAAGCAATGGTTGAGCTAATGGACACTTGAAATTGTACAATTTTAATTTTAATATATATTTTTCATTTAATTATTAGTTTTGAGTTAAGGAATTATTGAAACGCATATTGAATTTACATAAATAATTAAAAACTAATTTTATTTAAAAGGTTTTTTTGTATGTTGGAAAAAATAATTGTTTGTTAGAACTCTTTAAATTTTTGTACAATATTTTAATGCAAATTAAAGTCATGTTTTTTTCCCAAGCCAGATCACAGATCAAGGCTCTAACGGCTACGAAGATTTCTTTTGCTTTTTACTGTCGTCCATAACTGAAATTCCGTTAATGTAAAACTGAATTTGATTATAAAAAGTGCTATATTCGGCCATGCCGAATCTTCTATACCCTTCACCACGGTGATTTTATTTATACAGACATGTACAGCATTATCCATATTGTTGACTCTTTACATAAATGAAAATAAGTCGTATGAGAAAAAACTCATTTTTCATGATTTAAAGAAAAGCAGCTAAATGAAAACAAATTCCGTTGGCTACAATTGTCACCAAATACTTAGTGATATTGAAGACGACAGCTACATCGTAAACTCTGACATTGTTGTAGAAATACTTATTTTGCTTTTATAAAATTAAATAACTTTTTCAAAAAATTATAAATATTTCCTCTAAAACTTTTTGATTGTATTTATATGAATTTCTAATTTACAATTTTGTTGAATAACACAGTGCAACACGGAAAGACCAAAAAAAAGACCCCTGTCTCCCAGTTTTGCCCAAAGTCCTCCAGGTTTTTTTTAATGGGCCCTCAAAGATGTGGGGCCTCGATGTCATTTTTGCAAAAAAATTATCATTTACTCAAGCTCATATTTTGCAAACCGTTTGGAATTTTGATATACTCTCTGAGGCAAAGTTGTAGCTCTTGTCATAAAGAACAAAAATTGTTAACATATAAAATCAAAAAAACTTCATCTTCAAGGTCAAAATTGCAAAAAAACTTTAAAAAATTCAATTTTTTTTACCTTTTTTCCCCTGTTCAGGTCCATAGGTAGCAAACTGTTCAAAATTCAAGGAAACATTCAACTACAAAAATGAACCTAAGATCTCAATAAACAACTTTCTAGAACATATGAACTTCCTAGGAATGATTCTTAACACCGTTTAGGTAGCGCTAAGGTAGCCGTAAAAGTTTTTCACTTTATCACTTTTTTTTTTTATTCACTTTATCTTTTAAGATAGAAATTAGCCTAAGTTGACTACAGCCACAACGGTGGTCGTGCAGCCATGCCGCTTTTCTGGCTTCAAAATAATCGTTTACCTATAAACGTGTGTATTTTACTTTTGACAGTTTGTAGTCGGTATCCTGATGTTGTCTATGTGTTTAAAGCATCTAGGTTTTAAAACAGAGATCTCATCTATTTAAAAATCAAACACATTTAAAAAAATACGTTACTCTATATATTTTTAATATTAAATAATTAAATATATTCTTAATATTAAAAAAATATGTCATGATTTTTATTTTTATAGAAATATTGAATTTTTTTAAATTTTTCTAAAGTTGTTTTATTTATTTTATTGAAAATTATTTGTAACATTTTATTCGAAAATTTTTTTGAGAAATTTTTTTAAAAAATTTTGCTGTAAGAATATCGTTTTGAAAAGGTTTCGCAAAGTTTTTTGTAAATATTAAAAATTATCTTTTTTTTTAAAATTAAATTTTTTTTAATTTTATTGAGTTTTCTTTTTTTTAAATTTAATTAGGTCCTTACTGCCATCTATATTGAGTTAAAATGGTAGGACTGCAGCAAAAAAAAAAAAAATCCCTAAAAAAATTTCCTCTTATTGACCCCCTATGTGTCCTTTAACTGCTCCTATTTACCAGTGGGTACCCTTTGAGTCCATTGGCTACCTCTATGTGTATTGCTTTCTATAAGATCTGTATGCACTTCTTGCGATCTACC
This sequence comes from Phasia obesa, assembly GCA_949628195.1. Lineage (NCBI taxonomy): Eukaryota > Metazoa > Arthropoda > Insecta > Diptera > Tachinidae > Phasia > Phasia obesa. The sequence goes on from OX451218.1 coordinate 8,140,883, forward strand.
TGTCGTGGTCTAATATTTATTAGACAAAAAAAAAAAAAAAACAATAAAGAATAATTGAAGCCGAAAAAAATTAAAAAAAACGTAAAAATATAGGTGGGCGTGGTTTTGGCCAGCAGCCAGCTGAATTGTAAACCGAAATTTTTCGAAACTATGCCTGACAGATTAGTGTGCTTAATTTTTTTATATCCATCTGGTGCCTTGGCAAATGACATTACTTCATTGTCATTCCGTGTGTAATGTCTACAATATTAATTTCCGACCTCATAAAGTATATATATTCTGGATCCTTATACATAGAAAAGTTGATTAAGCGATGTCCGTCTGTGCGTCTGTATTCGGGTTGAAATAAATTTTGCCAAGGCACCAGAAGAGATACAGAAAATTTAGGCACACCAATCTGCCAGGCATAGTTTCAAAAATGTCGCTATTGAAATTCAGCAACATCAGACCACTCAATTGGAGACAGAGGGAAAAAATCCACGCCTACCTCTATATTTTTTTTAACATTTTTTCAGCTTGTTTTTATTTTTTTCGTTTGTAATGATTCTCTGTTGCTTTTTTGTTAAATAGATTTTAGACCGCGACCGGTTAAAAAAACACTACAAACAATTTTTAAAAAATATTTCTTTTTGAATTTAAAAAAAATATTTAAAAAATAATTTCAAAAAAATAAATTCAAAAACATATTTGTACAGAAAATTTTTCGCAATAAAATTTTCAAAAAAGTTTTTAAAAAAAATTTTAAAAATTAATAAAAAAAAATATTTCAAAAAAAAAATTAAAAAAAAAAATTAAAAAAAATTTAAAAAATTAAAAAAAATTTTAAAAAAAAATTTAAAAAATTTTTTTTAAAAAAATGTTAAAACAAATTAAAAAACATGTTTAAAAACATATTTGTGAAAAAAAAATTTCCAATAAAATTTTACAAAAAATTTTTGCAAATGAAATATTAAAAAAAAATTCTACATTTCTATGAAAATGGTGAGTGTAACATAACATATTTCTAATACATAATAAAGAGTAACATGTTTTTTTTAAATGTGTTTGACTTAAATAGCTGAGATCTCTGTTTTAAAACCAATTTACCTAGATGCATTAAACACATAGACGACATCAGGATACCGATTACAAACTCACAAAAATTGGTTCCGAGTTGGTGGTTTAAGTGTGGTACCATTAGTAGAGAGTGCACTATGGTTTTTGATTGTTAATTTCACTTTCAAGTTGGGAGTATAATCGATGGATGCTATTTAGAATTTTTTTCTTGAAACTTCATTTGGGCCTGACGAGGGTAGAGTGTATATGGGGGAAATGTGTGCAGCCCCATCCCGAAGTAATGACAGAAAGATTACGGGGTGGTGGTGCCAGTGTAGGACCAACAGTCGATAGTGCGTTATCACTACGTCCATTTACATATTTACCTAAATTTTTATGTATAAATAAAATCACTGTGGTGAAGGGTATATAAGATTCGGCACGGCCGAATATAGCACTCTAACTTGTTTAAATTTAAAGTTGATGTGGACAAGCATCACATTCACATTCAGTTCACATAATAAAAGAAGTTAAGAATTTTCTGTATAAACAAATACTAAATATGTATGTAATAATAAGAATTTTATAACTAAAAATGCCAAACAGAAAATACAGAGTAAAACATAATATCATATATAAAAATAAAATATAAAAACTGAAAATTCTACAATATCGTAAAAATAAAAAAAAAATAAAAAAATAAAGTGAAAAGCATATGAAACTTAAAAATTGTTGTATAATAAAATTAACAAAGAAAAACATGAACATTTTTCTACATGAATGTATTAGATAATTCTCTGCCATGCTGGTGTATTCAAATTGAATTGATATGAATAAAAATGCGACTACAATGGAAACAATTAAATAAAAATGTTTTACAAAATTTTATTAGAAAATTTCTTTATGTTACTTTCACAATAAAAAAAAGAAAAAATTTCGAAAATATTTTAAAATATTTTAAATTAAATTTAAATTTATTTTAAACTGCATTAAAATTGCTTTAGCGGAAAATATTGCAATAATTAAACCAAATTCGAAAGCTTTTCCTTTTAGCTGCATTACGTCAAATTGCTTTTAACAAACTGTTTCACAGTGGTGCTTTTTATAGAAAAAGAAGAAAAAAAAAAAAACAACGTAAGTGGGGCAAAGGATTCCATTTCACTAAAATACATTTATCAAAACCTTGAAAACACCATTCAAAATTTATCAGAAAAAGTGAAAGTCCAGTTTTAGACGATTTAAAAGATTTTGACGATTTTTTAAAAATTCGATGTGTAAAAATTCTATTTGGCAACTGTAAATAATTTAAATCATATTTTTTTGAAGCATACTTTAGGGATTTATTAAAATTTATATTTAATGTCATGTTTCCTGTATAGGAATATCCTTTTCTTATTTTTCTAATATTGACTTGCTGCTATAGAGGCCTTAGTAATACACCTTTGTTGAACATTTAATTTATCTTCCTACTAAAGTTCAAGAGCTACAGGTTTGTGATAGATAAAAAGACATAAAAAAGTATTAATAGGGTACCCTAAGACATGAAATCCTAAATTGGTAACATCTTAAAGCTACAAAATATAATTAAATATACTGAAAAAACGTGTACCCCAAAAAATGTTTAAGCTAATTTTACCACCACTAGATGGCGCTAATATAATTAGTTATTTCTCGAAGATGCTTTTTTATTTTTTTAACTGAGAAATCTAATTGTTTAAATAATTTTGGTAGTTTTGCATTGTTTTTTCAATTTATTTAGAATAATCTTTATTAAAAAAAAAAAATCCCAAAAAATTAGGGCTCTTAACACCTGTCCCATTTATGACCTGGGAATAATTTAAAAGCTACAAGCTTCTTTTGTTGCAGCGTGCTCAAGTGAGGTTCTGAACGTTAGTCTAGGATGCAGCCTCAATTCTAGTTATTTTAGCCATCTTCTCCTCGTCTTTATTGTCTCATTGACAAGACGGGCATCTCTAGCTCTAGGGGAATGTGCTTTCTTGTATTTATGAGCAGTTCATTTTGTTTCCGTGGCTAGCTTAAGGTTTTGTGAATCCATAACTTTGTCCTGAGCATGACTTGTTTCAGCTTACTGTGTGCTTTCTCCATGTTACGAACCACAATAACGTCTGCAATGTCGTCGGCATAACCGACCAGAATCGCTTGGCATCTCGATACTGAGAATATCATAGCTAATGTTCCACAGTTCAGGGCCTAGGATTGAACCCTGTCCTGCCCCTGCTGTAATCTGTCTTTCGTGTTTTCTACCAGCATTTTCGCTGAGATAACTTCTGACCATCCTCCTGATGTATGCGGGTGCTCCGAATCGTGTCTCCAGAGCCAGGGTCGCCATTAAGACAATGGGTCTTGAAAAATGGTTTCCTGTTTGTGCCTTTTTGGCTCCCTCTATAACATCTTCGATAGCGCTTATTGTTCACCTTTCAGGTCTGAAGCCATATTGTCTATTGGATAGTCTTCCAGCATTTTCTAGAAACATGTGTATTCTGGGTTTGAGCAGCGTTTCAAGAAGTTTTCCTGCGGTGTCTACCATACACAAATGATAATGATAATCATAATTATAATTATAATGATAACGATAATGATAGTGACAATGATAACGATAACGATAATGATAATGGTAATGATAATGATAACTACAATGATAATGATAACTATAATGATAATGATAATAATAAGATAATGACAATGATAATTTTAATGATAATGAGATAATGATAATGATAATTTTAATGATAATGATAATGATAATTTTAATGATAATGATAATGATAACGATAATGATAATGATAATGATAACGATAATGATAACTATAATGATAATTTTTTTTTTTTTTTTTTTTCGGGTTGGGAGGAAAAAATGCCTAACGCAGCTCAGGAGCTGTCGTCACAGTTCTGGTATGTGGAGCTTGCATCCACTAAAAACCCCCCATTTTTTGAGCCATTTCTCCGCCCCGGGACCACTTTCGTATTGCTTCGGGGCGGGGCTCCTCTTTTGTTTTTATCGAACAGCTGTCGTTGCACCTACGTCTAGGTCCCGCTTTTTTTCACGTAACACTTTCTCTATGAAAGTTGATATGTGTTTCCAAGTGTTTTCGTCTTTCAACATATATCCCACAATGTTTTCCGGGGATATTTCTCCAACGAGTTGTTCTACAGTCTGTCGTTCTGTTCTCCATCTGTCACAGCTGAAGAAGGTGTGCTCTGCGTCGTCTACGCAGTTATCTCCATATATACAAATAAAGTTTTCTACTTTTCCCATTCTATGGAGGTATTGCAGGAAGATACCATGTCCAGAAAGCATCTGTGTTACGAAATAGTTAATTTCGCCGTGTTTTCTATTTACCCATTTGTCTAGGTCATCTATCAGTCTTGCTGTCCATCTACCCCGTGATTCATTTTGCCATCTATTTTGCCATTTTTGCATGGTCTGTGCTCGTGCATCCCTTGTTGCTGCTTCTCTGGTTGTTCTGTCCGATTGCCTTCGAATACTCCAAATTGCTTTTCGTTCTTCACCTAAAAGGTCAATTGGGATAGTCCCGCTTATGACAAGGACCGCGGGTTCCGACACCGTGCGATATGCTGAAGCAACTCTTAGAGCAGCAGTACGTTGTACAGTTGCTAGCAACTTTCTACGGTATTTTGCTTGTAGGGCATCAGCCCAGATTTCGGATCCGTATAATAAGATCGACTGGGTCGTAGCCATCATCAGCTTCCTTTTACTGTAGTATGGCCCTCCGATATTCGCCATTAGTCTACTGAGAAACACCGTTACTTGAGCTGCCTTTGTTGCTGCATATTGAAGTTGAGACCTGAAAGTTAGTCTAGAGTCTAGCCTTATTCCAAGATATTTGAGCCACTTCTTCGTCTTTATTGTCTCAGACAATACCCGCATGTCTATCTCTAGCGGGATATGTTTCCTAGTAATTATGAGGAGTTCAGTTTTTTCCGTAGCTAGCTTGAGGTTATGACAGTCTAACCATGACTTTGTCCTTAGCATGACTTGGTTGAGCTTACTTTGCGCTTCCTCCATGGTACGAGCCGTAATAACGGCTGCAATGTCGTCTGCGTAACCGACCAAGTACGTATCGCTTGGCATTTCGATGTGGAGAATGTCGTCATAACTAATGTTCCACAGTTCAGGGCCTAATATTGAGCCCTGCGCTGCCCCTGCCGTAATCTGCTTTTCGTAAGTTCTCCCCGCGTTTTCATATACGAGTACACGGTCTCTAAGGTAACTTCTAACCATCCTCATGATGTATGCAGGAGCTCCAAACCGTGTCTCCAGAGCCTCTATCATGTCAGCCCACGTTGCACTGTTAAAAGCGTTTCTAACGTCCAGGGTTGCCAGTAAGACAATGGGTCTTGAAAAATGGTTTCCCGTCTGTGTTCTTTTGGCTCCCTCTATGACATCTTCGATAGCACCTATTGTTGACCTTCCAGGTCTAAAGCCATGTTGTCTACTTGATAGTCCTCCAGCATTTTCTAGAGCTGCATGTATTCGAGGTTTGAGCATCATTTCCAGAAGTTTTCCTGCGGTGTCTAGCATACACAAGGGTCGATACGTTGATGGAGAGTGTGGATCCCCTTTTCCTTTGCTTATAAGCACAAGTCGTTGTCGCTTCCAGATTTCTGGAAAGACGCCTTCTTGTAGACAACTATTGTACATTTTTAATAGAGAATGTGGTTTTTCCTTGGCGATTATCTTAAGGATTTCCGCTGGAATTCCGTCCGGGCCAGGTGTCTTTCTGTTTTTTAATGCCTTTGCAGCAGTCTTTAATTCTGCCATACTGAAGAGCGGAAACGGTTCTTCGTTTGATATCGGGCCTACGTTTTGCACGACTTCGCCTGTGGGGAAAAGGGTGTTCACGATGTTTTCTATTGCGTCCTCCTTTAAGTCGGGTGTTGAAATGCGTGCACCAAGTTTGCGCATGACTAATTTATAGCCTAGGCCCCAAGGATCGTTGTTAAGGTCTGATCGTAGTTCTTCCCATTTTTGCTTCTTGGTTTTGAGAATAATATCTTTTAAATCTTTTTTAGCCTTCTTGTATTCCTTTGCTTCTGACGTTGCCACATGTGTTCTTCTGGCCCTGGTATATTTTCTTCTGCATCTAAGGCACGTCCGCCTTAGGTTGGCAATTTCATCAGTCCACCAGTATACGGCTTCTTTACGATGTTTTCTACCAATGGTAGGCATTGCTTCGTTGCAGGCTTCTTTAATAAGTGTCATGGTGTTTTGTACTACGTTTGCAGCATCTGATGTGTTTTCGTTTATGCCGCTACCTTGTGCAATTTTATCTAAGAGAGCATCTGTGTTGAGTTTTGCCAAATTCCACTTTCGCGTGGATGTTCTGGTGTGGGGTTTGTTAGGTCTTGTATATTCAACGCTGTACGTGATGTATTGGTGATCGCTGCCTGTATAGTCCTCTAGGACCGTCCAGTTTAATACCTTGCTAGCGACCCTTTCCGAGGCCAGAGTGATGTCTGGTATAGTTCCCTCGCATCCCGGTCTTCTGAAGGTAGCAACACTTCCCCTATTCATGATGACTAGTCCCATTCTGGCTATCATATCCAATACTAATCTGCCTCTAGAGTTTGTTGATCGCGATCCCCATTCGTATGCATGGGAGTTAAAATCCCCTCCAATTATGAGATGGCCTCCAATATTCATGCCCTTATCTTCTATATTATGCAGCTTCTCTCGGAAAGCTTCTTGTTCGTCGTTTGGCGTTAGGTAGCAGCTGAAGAGCGTGAGTTTATTTGTTTTAAGCCACACAAAACCAGTTCCGCAGCCTTTGTCCTCAATAGTTAGAGTGCTACGCGTTGGTACCCATATGGCTGCTGTTCTGCTAGTATCTTCGATCCAAATACCGTTTTTTGGCTTCCCGTATTGTTCGCTGATAAAGACTATATCGGCGTTTTTTTCTATGATTAGCTGATCTAAAAGTGCATCAGCTGTTTTGCTTCTATGCATATTGGCTTGTAAAATTTTCATTTTCGACCTCTAGTTGTCATCCAGCATTTTATTGAGCCTGCCACGTGGTTTGTCTGGCTGTGTCCTGCATCAGTACAGAGGCAGCACTTCGGTTCGTTTCTGCAATCTTTCATTTTGTGTCCGATTTCTCCACATCGGATGCATATCCCTTGACTTTTCCTGTCAGGTCCTGTGCAATTCCACTGTTCATGTCCTGTACCGAAACATCTAAAACACTTTTTTACGTTTTCGTACCTCCTCAGTCTGACACGGCACCAGCCTATCTTGATGTACCCCGTTTTGAAGAGTTCTTCAGCTGTACCCTGGGATACCGTTACAAAGGCTCTGACAAGTTCTCTGCTGTTGGGTTTCGTCATCCTAATATCCATGTGCTCGCTGTGAGTTTGCATCGTACTTCGGATAGATTCCTCAACTTCCTCGGGTGTGGTGAGGATATCTAGATCTCGAATTTCGATTGTGGTTTTCGGCGTTACGTTTTTTATTTCGGCAGACTCTTTAAGTAATTCTTTAACTTTAAGAAATAATTCGGGGTTTATTTGCTCTCCTTTTTCCATTTCTACTAAAAGTGAGCCCGTTCTTGTCTTTCGAATCGTTTTCACTTTACTATTACCCTCATTTCCAGTTTGATTCCTCAGTTTTTTCAGCACATCTGCGTAGGTATATCCTTCGCGTGGTTTGGCTATAATAGCTTCCATTTTCTTTTTTGGTAACCTGTTTCTCTTATTTATCTTTGTTTTCTCGTTGTTTCTTGGCCTTTCCTGAATGTTTGGAGCTTTATTTGCTTCTTTCTCTGTTTGGGTTTCCTTGCGTAGGGTTTTCTTATTGTGTTCAACAGTTTGCCACCCGACATTTTCTTTCTCCCGTGGTCTCTTAGTTGTGTTGAGTATTTCGGCTGGACTGCTGGCTGTTCTCTTGGTGTTACTCGTTTTAGATGTCTTCTTGCTATCCTGTGAATTTGCTGCACTATTTTGTATTCGGAGAGGTCTCGTTTTGCTTTCCATTTTGAGCCAATTTACTCTGCAAGTTTCAGCTATACACACGAGCTCCTCAATCTGTTGGATTCCTTCGCGTACATCCATGCTGATGTTTCGCTGTCTTTGAAGCGCCGCCTTTATTTTCACCATCGACTTCTTTATATTTGCTATTGCAGTGGCTTCTTCTGTTCTCATCTTAATAATGAATTCTTGATTTGGCGAGTTGTGTTGGCATTCCGTTTGGTTTTTCGAAATGGGGGTTAAAGATGTGGTAGGAGTATATTCCAACCCTCTTTCTCTCGGCGTAATTGGCTGAGTGTGCCCAAGGTCATGGGCCTTTGTTCTGGTTTTGGTAGCAACCATTTCTTCTTCGTTTACAGCCTTCTCGTGTTGAGACTGTGAAACTTTTTTGTTTGGTGTTACAGCTGGATTTTTCGAAATTAGGTTTTCGTTAATTTGCATTATAGTGCTAGGTGGTGAGCGTGCAATTTTGCTATGCTTTCGAAAAACGCTAGCCTCATCTTCCATTTCTATATTTGTATTCTTCTCAACTAGTACATCCTTGATTGTTGTCATTTTTTCTTTGTAAATTGGTCCCAACTTTAAGCCGCTATCGTTGTTCGAATGTACAGTTCCCATTAGACCCCCGTGGTTATCTATGCATGCAGGGAGGCCACGCAAGGGTTGACATAGGTCCTTATGGGACTCTGTGTTCAGTGCCGGGGTCGGGTGTTAGGCAGGAATAATATCAACTGCGCCTGTACCGCCAACTTAATGGTGACGAAACAACGAACGTACTTAAAGGCTTGCCAGGTTTTAGTGGGACGGCGGCATCTGTAGCATTAGCCCGAAAGCCATTTCCATAGGATTTCACTCCTATGTAGTAAGGTGACGGAATACTACAGGTGTCAGCTCGAGGTCGTCAGGTCCATATCGGATTCCAGTATACCATAATCAAAGACCTTACTGGTCTCGGTCCTTGATGTCGCTGTGCACACAGTTAGTTCGTTATCAATGGGTATTGAATAACTATCCAGTGGCGCCACTAGGAGGCCGTGTGACAGCTTGGTTTGAACAGTGACAAGGATCGCTACTTGGTTATCCCCAAGTGGATAACATTCAGTGCTTTACCTTGTATGTTCGCACCCGAACCACCATGATGATAATGATAATAATAAGATAATGATAATTTTAATGATAATGATAATGAGATAATGATAATGATAATTATAATGATAATGATAAAAATAATGATAATGATTATGATAATGATAACTATAATGATAATGATAATAATATAATGATAATGAAAATTTTAATGATAATGAGATAATGATAATAATAATTATAATGATAATGATAATGCTAATGATAATGATAATGATAATGATAATGATAATGATAATGATAATTATAATGATAATGATAATGATAATGATAATGATAATGATAATGATAATGATAATGATAATGATAATGATAATGATAATGATAATGATCATGATCATGATCATGATCATGATAATGATAATGAGAATGATAATGATAATGATAATGATAGTGCTAATGATAATGGTAATTATAATGATAATGATAATGATAGTGACAATGATAATGATTATGATAGTGAGAATGATAATGATAATGATAATGATAACGATAATTATAATTATAATTATAATTATAATTATAATTATAATTATAATGATAACGATAATGATAATTTTAATGATAATGAGATAATGATAATGATAATTATAATGATAATGATAACTATAATGATAATAATAAGATAATGATAATGATAATTTTAATGATAATGTGATAATGATAATTATAATGATAATGATAATGATAATGGTAATGGTAATGGTAATTGTAATGGTAATGGAAATGGTAATGGTAATGATAATGCTAATGATAATAATAAGATAATGAGACTGGTAATGATAATAATGATGATAACGGTAATAATAATATGATAAAAATGATACTGATACTGAAACTGATAATAATAGTTTAGCCGTGGTGAAAAGCGTTGTACAATAGAGTTGCTACAGTGTAAAGTGCTTTCGGTTAAAAACACGTTTTTATTTAATTTTTTTTACTCCTACAACATTTTTTTTTTAAAACAAACGCTCTTGAACTTATTTGAAATTCTTTGCATAGAACAGGTGTAGATCACATAGTTACACTATCACTTATTGTCAGCAAAAATTAAAAAAAAGCACAAATTTTTATCTTCTGAATTTATTTTAACTCACTTGGGTTGTAAAGTAAAAATATACATAGAACATGTCAAAATCGAACAATATGAAAATCAAAATACATTAAACTAAATAAATGGCATTGTAGTGACATTAACCTTGAGTTAATAAATTCAAAAAAGTAGTCTTAAACAAACAAATTAATTTTTAAACAAGCAATCGCATACACGATACAAACTGGGCAGCAAAAGATATGGCGCTTAAAAGAAATAAAATTTGATAAAAATTTATTTAAACACAAATAACTAAAGAGACAATTCATGAAAACTACAACAACAAGAAAGTAAAGAAATACATAATGCATTAATTTTAGTAAAGAAAAAAGAGACGAAAAAAATAAGAATTAATTTATTTGCTTAAGTTTGTGTGCACATGCTCGTATTAATAAAAAATAGACAAGAAAATAAATGATTTCTTTTTTTTTTGTTCAAATAAATAAATAAATCTTTAATTTGATTATAAAAAACAACACGATAAAAATAATTTAAAAATTCATAGTTGAATTCTAATTTTTTGTTGGGTTTTTTAATTTAGAAATGCTAAGCCTATGGTCGAGTCTGTTAAAGGAACCAAATTCTTTAACAAACACAAGCAACGCTTTAAAAAAGTACTTAATAGGACTCTTTAATTACAAATTTAACCTACTTATTTTAGTTTTTCTTCTAACATACGTTTTTCTAAAAAAGTACCAAAATGGTACTTTTCCTAAAAAGATACTATTATTGTTTTAAATTTAGAAAAAGGAAAGATATTTCAAACAACATTTATAAAGAATAAATAATAAGTAGCAACTAATTAAACTAAAGTTACAATTACCAAACAAATGCAAAAGTACCAAAAAATACTTTTGTATTAAATAAAAATTAAAAAATAAAATTATGCTAAAGTTTCAATTACAAAATAAATGCAAAAGTACCACGAAATATTTTTTTATTATTTATTTATTATTCATTCATTTATTCAAGAACCTAGCCATAAATCCATAAGCGGTCTATTATACTACTATTTTATTAACTACTAAAATACAACTTAAACAAAACTTTGTATACTATTTACATTTATTAGGCAATAGACTACAGCTTTCTTGTTTAAAATTAATTTATATTTTTATTATTAGATCAAGGTTGCTCAAAAAGTCCTTTTCTTATAAAGGTACTAAAATAGTATTTTTTTAATTATATCTCTATCTTATTATTATTATTATTATTATTATTATTATATATTTTTTATTCTTTAATAATTTTATTATTAAACCAACTTCTTTTAAAAAAACTACGTTTTTAAAAAGGTAGTAAAAAAGTACTATTTTTAATTTTTGAAACAATGAACTTAAAAACCTAGTTTTAATGGTTTTAATGGCAAATTTTTTAAAAAAGTACGTTTTTAAAAAGTTAGTAAAAAAAGTACTTTTTTAATTTTAGAAAAAATTAACTTAAAACCTATTAGAACTAGCAAATTCTTTGAAATAATGTTGTTTAAAAGTAAATTACATTTTTATTATTAGATCAATGTTGCTCAAAAAGTACATTTCTAAAAAAGTACTAAAATATTATTTGTTTGTAAGGTTGAAATTATAACTCTATCTTTTTTATTATTATTTATTTTTTATTCTTTAATAATTTTATTCTTAAAAAAACTTCTTTAAAAAAAGTACTTTACCATTACCATTTTGGTACTTTTCCTAAAAAGATACTAATGTTAAAATTTAGAAAAAGAAAAAAAATATTTTAAAGAACAATTATAAAGAATAAATAAAAAATAGCGACTAATTCCTAACTAAACTAAAGTTACAATTACATTACCAAACAAATGCAAAAGTACCAAAAAATACTTTTGTATTAAATAAAACTTAAACAAATTTTTTATACTATTTATGTTAGGCAATAGAATACAGCTTTGTTGTTGCTTAAAATTAATTTATATTTTTATTATTGGATTAATGTTGCTCAAAAAGTGCATTTTTAAAAAAGGTACTAAAATAGTATTTTTTGTAAAGTTGAAATTATAACTCTCTTTTTCATTATTATTTATTTTTTACTTTATTTTTTAATCGTTTTATTATTTAACCAACTTCTTTTAATAAAAGTACGTTTTTAAAAAGGTAGTAAAAAAGTAGTTTTTTAAATTTTAGAAAAAATTAACTTAAAAACCATTAAAACTAGCAAATCTTTAAAATAAGCTAATGCTCATGTAAAAAAACATATATTTTAAATCAAATATATAGTTTTGTTTTAAACTCAAAAAAGTACCAATACATTTTTTACTAATCGTTGAACTAATAATAAAATTTTAAATATTACTTATTATGTTAATTATCCAATCTTTTATTTGCTATTTATATTTTATTATACATTTTATTATTGAGCTATTTTTTTTCGCGATAAAATTTTATTTTTTTTAAAAGTTACTAAAAAAGTACTTTTTGTTTAAATTGAAGGACAGTAAATCTTAAAAACTTCAAAATTTTTTTAATAGCTTTAACTTATCTAATTTGGCTTAAATTAAAAAAAAACACAACGGCTTTTGGTTCTTATTTATCTATATTTCTCTTAAAGAAATTTTAAAAGTACTTTTTTTTAGTTGGCAAAGGTAACACTATTTTTGCTTGATTTATTTTTCAACATCCTTAAAATCCTAAGCACCTTTTCTTGTTTTCTCTTTCTCTCTTTGTCATCTTTTTTTATATTTTAAAACACCCTTAATTAATTTCTTGTACATTTTCCCTAAGTAAATTAAAACTGACAACAGCAAAAACATTTTAATCCCTTTATGACAACCTACATAACAATATTTTGTTTGTGGCAATTAAGGTTGTCGTCATTAATTAAATAAAAGGATTTAATAAAAATATTCTTATTATAGAGAGTATGGTATGAGAAGTTTTAACAACTAGAAAGAAAAGTTAAATATGAAAAAAGTATAGAAAAAATAAATTAATAGGACTTTAGTTAAGTGGCGTGACGTTTGCAAATTACAAACAAAAATCAACAATGCAAAAGTAATGAGATTTAATAAAAACAGATTAAAACGACTTAAGATGGCTTTACGTAACAAGATGCAACTCTTTTTTGTATGTAAGGGGTTTCAAATAGGTTTAACATTCTAATAATAATAATAATAATAATAATAATAATAATAATAATAATAATAATAATAATAATAATATAAAGATAGTAATAATAATAATAATAATAATAATAATAATAATAATAATAATAATAATAATAATAATAATAATAATAATAATAATAATAATAATAATAATAATAATAAAAATAATAATAATAATAATTTTTTTCGGGTAATAATTATAATAATAATAATAATAATAATAATAATAATAATAATAATAATAATAATAATAATAATAATAATCATACGCCTCCATATACTCTTCTAACAAAGAACTATATCAATCATACGTTTAGGTATTTTTTGTGTTTATTGAAAGTTTAGCTCTACTTCTATTCTATTTGCTTGTTATAGCAAGTTTCAAATAGGTTTAACGTTCTAATAATAATGTAATGATAGTAATAATAATAATAATAATAATAATAATAATAATAATAATAATAATAATAATAATAATAATAATAATAATAATAATAATAATAATAATAATAATAATAATAATTTTTTATTTATTTATTTATTAAAAAGTAAAGTTACAATATAAATGAAGGACCTTGCGAAGCCATTTCGGCTTATCTGCAGGTTAAAAATCACAAAATAATGTAATATTAAACATTTTAGTTTACAAATAATATTTTAAATTTAATTATGATTAAAAAGAAGTTTAATATAATCATAAAAAAATCAGCGAATTCATTGCTATAGGTTTTAGAAAAAAACAAAACATTTATAATAATAAATATTATTAAAAAATTTAATAAAAATTTAGAAACAATTCATTGTTGATTGATGAAATAATTTTTGAAAATATTTTTCCGTGCATTGATACTAATCCTGGCTTTATTTAGGGCATCTATGGGTATGCTGTTTAGTATTTTAGGTAGCATCACTGGTAGTGTGTTTCTTCCATACTCGTTGGTAAACCCTTTGACAATGTATCTTCCTTCTGTGTTGCTTCTAGTCTGATAGTTGTGGTCAATTTGGTTTGTGAATCTGACATCGTTAAAAAATTCGATTGCAATCGATGTATTGTAGATATTTTTAACATTTAATACATGACGATCAGCAGCAATATTATATCTATGTTGTTGTATATTTGTATTTCTATGTAGGTCGTGGTTTGTTAAGGTTCTTCTTTGTTTGTTATATGGTTGTAGTATTTTAATTATTTGATTTTGTGTTTGTTGTAGTTTATTACAGTAGGGTGAGTTTCCCCAGGCAGTTATACCGTGACGTGAATGATAATTATAATGATAATAATATAATAATAATAATAATAATAATAATAATAATAATAATAATAATAATAATAATAATAATAATATAATAATAATAGTAATAATTATAATAATAATAATAATAATAATCATACGCAAGGCATATTAAACAAGGTGATAGCGTAAGGGAGAGGAAATATCAGCAAAACAATTTTTGAATTTTTTTTATATGGTTTTTGACAGTAATATCTATTTCATTCTCTCTTAAAATAAATGATTAATGTCAAACTCCATATAAAAAAAATTGAAAAAATTTCTCTTTAATATTAGCTCCGCCTTGTGCTGTCACCTGGTTAAATATGCCTTGATCATACGCCTCCATATACTCTTCTTGCAAAGAACTATATCAATCATACGTTTAGGTATTTTTTTTGCGTTTATTTCAGCAGTACTTCTATTCCATTTCCTTAGAAAAGAAACTTTGTTGAATTTTAATTCTATAAATATGGTTAAATCTGTATTTAACCTTGTACACATTTCGTTTAATTTTTAGATAAGCTTATGCCATTGTCATACTAAATTTCATATAAATCGGGATTTTAGTTTCTTAAAATTTTAAACTTTAAACAATAGAGGCTGATAAGAGACTGCTACTTAGGTAGTGCCTCTGTTAGGCACAAGAATATGGCTCGCAGTCGCTGAGTACATTGTCAGTAATTCGAACTCCTGACTACAACCAGCGACAGAGGCCAATAAGAGCTTCCTATTTAGGAATTGTCTCTGCAAAGAAGCTGGTTAAATTAAGTCAGTAAACTCGGCAAACTCTGAAAACCTGTTGACCTCCAGCATTATTATAGACTTTCCTGCAAATATGGACCTCTGTGTGGGTGGACTTCTCTTCCTATAACTAAACGATTTATAAATTCTCCTCGGGGAAAAACTCCTCACCTGCAATTTTAGAAAATTGCTAATCGAGGTCCATTGTAATACACAGAAGACCATTTTTTTAGCGCAATCCGGTTTCGAAAAAGGAAAATCTATAGCCGAACAATATCATAGTGACTGTTTTTTTAAGCAGCACTTAAATGATAAAAACAATAATTTCTGCAGGCTTAGTGCATCGACTCAAAGCCGATATAAAAAAAATTAATAACATTAGGTAAAATTGTTTTCCCATGATGGCAAAAGCTTAGGCATTTTGCTGATAATAAAATAAGCCTTCAGTATTTAATTTAAAATATCTAAAGTAAATATTATTTTATTTTATTTCGTTTGTATTAATATCAATTTATTTTTGTGGTAAAATTTTTTTTATTGGTTTATTGTTTGCTAAAATGTGCTAAAAACTATCTATGTATAAATTAATAGTAAATGAACAGACTATGGTTTCTTTTCTACAACAAGTTTCTTTTTTTTTAAACAAATTTGCTCTCATCAAAAATATTTGAAGCCATCTTTAGGATTTAATTAACATTTATTTTGCAAATAAAAAACAATGGTAGATGATTTGTTAAGGATTTCATAGGTATTTCTAATAGATTCGTATGTTTGTTATTTAAAACTAGTTTAAAGTCACCATATTGTGGACATTATTCCATAAGAAAAGGGCTTGACAAAAAAATTTTTTATCAATCAAAACGAAGACATTTTTATCAAATAAAAAGCAGACATTTTTATCAAATAATTGTGTATTTGGAATCATCATATTATCATTTATTGGTACGCCAAGTTTTGTTTTTGACGGTTGAGCTGTTTAGAAGTTATTTGTTTATTACCATTTAATGGGTTAGTTAACTTGATATTAATAATAATCATACGCCACGGTGTCTGTTAATCTATATTTATATAAAAAGAAGTGTACACACTGATGTAACAACTAACTGCGGCAACGGGTCGATAGATTTTAGCTAAAATTTTAGGGTATGTTGGGAATAGTCTGTAGATGGTTTGTGTGAAGTTTAAAGTTTAGTGGAGATATGGCATATAAATTTTCCTACATATTCCCATACAAATATAAAAAATGCCCTCAATTTTTCATATTATGATTTTATGTTGTCACTTGAAAAGTTACAAAACCAGGTATAGTAATGTGTTATGTGTATAATGACATTCGGTCTTTCTAATTGGAATCTTGAGCTGAATCTTTTCAGTTGTTGCTTTGATCGTCATTTTATTTGTGCGCTGACCATTCGATTTTTTACTTTCTATACACCTGCATTGTATCATAGGTATGTGTTACTTTTTTCTTTGCGTTTCCTTAATCACCTCCTCGATTAATTGAACCCTATATGTGATGCTGTTGTTGAGATGTATGCAAATGCTTTGTCGCTCGAAACTATAATTGTTTCTCCTATGTTGAGAGTGAACCTATAGGGTGGACAAAATCGAAAAAGGTTAATCATTTCGCAAGCACTTAGAAGGGCTCTAAGGGTGGGCCCAGGCAACGCCGCACACTGTGGCCACTGCGGCAATAAATCAATTTGGACCTGCTCTCCGATTTTGATGATTTTTGCACAGATGGTTAACAACAATCTAGAGGTCATGTGTGAAAAATTTCATGCAAATATCTCCATTGGTTTTCTGTCCCGAGCAGCGCAAAGTTGAAGTATGTGAACAAGTCTCAAATGTGATAGTTTTCTATGTCATATTCAAAAGCCTGTTACTTATAAACTATACACCGAATGTACCTTATAAGTATTTTTTCAATTAAAATGGACATTAAGCATTATATGTAAAATAAAAAAAAAATTTTAAAAATTGAAAAAAAAAAATTTCTTTTGACAATGTATATTAAACCAAAAATAAAAACATTTATGATTTTCCGTTAGACTTTTAGTTGTGTGCGAAGCAGTGCGACACATGGAGTACTATACCAAATTATAGCTGAGAGTCTCAGCTAACAGACTAAAAAAAAAAAACCTGCCCCAATTTGCCCGCCGCCGAAAAAACAATGAAAAACCAAAAAATTTCAGTAAAAAATATGCGTTATGTGGTATTTTACGCGTGCAAAAACAACTGTGCATTCTTTCTTTCATTGCTACTCGTACACGAACCGGTGCCAATTTGGGATCGAGAAATACGAAAATTTCATTGCATGTGTACTATATAACAAAAAAAAACTTAAATTTGAGTCCCGATTAGAAAAACAAATGTACACAAAAGTATTTATCAAAGTAATATCGGTACATTGTTTACGTAGACTAAACAACAAAAAAATCTAAATGTAAACTTTATATAATAAATATAATAAATGTTTATTTGGTTAAACAAAGAATGGCTTCCAGAAACAATGGGAATATATCTCGACGATTTTTTGAAAACCCTGAAATTACAGCTGACATAGCCGGAGTAAATAATTAGTTGCAGTCAGGCAATAGACGCTGAGAAATTCCAAATATATTGTATAGACAAGGAAAAATTGTACATTGATTTGTATGGATGGTACTACATGCCCATCACAGTGCATAAAGTTTTGATACATGGTAGCAAAATTGTATCTGAAGCCATTCTACCTATAGGTAGGTTAAATATACAAATTGTTTCATACATTTTAAATTTATTAGATGAAACCAGGAACAAAGATTATAGACGTTATAGGCTATAGCACTCCCGCAAGACTGGGCGCTATTCTCCTAACGAAGACGTAATGCATCATTTGTTGATATCCTCCGACCCATACATCAATTCATTTAGAACGAAATTGAAGATTAAACAATTAGATTATCACGAAGATGTGGAAAAGTTGTTAATAAATGAAATGGAGTGAAACTTACAAAATTTTTATATTGGGATTGTATGAGGGGTGGGTGTTACAGTGGGCGGATTTTCTTCATATTTTCAAAACAGCATTTAATACATTGTATATGCATTTTTGCCAAAAATAAACATATTGCATTTTTGAAATATTGTTTGTATGGGAGGTGGGGGTAAAAGTGGGCGGATTAAATTCATATTTTCAGGAGGTCATTGTACTATTATAATATTAACGTTTTATGAAAATTTAGTTAATATATTTAAAATCATGGAAGTTATGCCACATTTTCTATTTAAGTTGTATGGGAGGTGGGCGTAAAAGTGGGCGTATTTTTGTAAAAAAAACTAAAATTCTTAAAAAATTTAAAATAAATGTGTGCAAAATTTCATGAAGCTCCGCAACCTCCTTGATTTAAGACCATTAAATACACTACACGGCCACACTGTGCGCCGTCTTATTATTTATTTTTTTAAATAAAATAACACAGCACAACAAAATAAAAAAAATTTCATGTGCTCTGAAAACCACTATATAATTTTGATGTATCATGACTACCTTTGTACAAAAATGGTAAAATTTTTAAATTCTATGGATAGATTTTTTTTTAAAAAATTTTTTTTTAAAATTGCAATTTTTTTGAGACGTTTCTTCAAATAATTAATGATAACTCAAAAACTACTAGTCCGATATTATTAAAATAAATTCAGAAAGATTAAGATTTGCATAGCCTTTAATTCGTCTATATATCGCGTTTCAATCGGATCAATAGTATCGGAGTTATAATAAAAAACTTAAGAAAAAAATATATTTTTTACGTAAAAATGGCAAAAATTTTCGTTTTAAAAAAATCATAAAAAATCGAAAACGGCAAAAAACTTTCAGATTCATTTTTTTATCGCATAGCGATAATTTTTGTTAGTTTTATTAGTTAAAATAAAATAAATTAATTAAGAACACAAGGGTTTTTCAGTTCAGGGTATTTATGGTATAATATATAGGTTAATCTTCTTAAAACGTTGTTATTCACAATTGCTATTGATTTCGCGAGTAGGGTACCATTCAAAAGCTGTGGGTAAAAGGTTTTACTGGTAATGGTAAATGAAATGTCGAACATAGAATGAAATTTTTTATTTACGTATGTGTCTAAAACTATTAAGACTTTATGTAAAAAAATCCCTTCTTTTTAAATATAAAAAATTGGCTACAAAAATGCAACTTTATTAAATCAATTTAAGGCAACAGGAAGTATGCTTAATGCAAAAGGTCATATTGATTATGTATAAAAAGAGCAAAAGAACAAAAACAAAAAAAAAAACTGCACAATTTTCAATAAACATTAAAAAGGTTGGCCATATGTGTAGTAAAATAATTTAAACATACAGTTTTATCTGCTATATTTTTTTTTCTTGTTGGTATCACACACAGCCAAATAACTTGTTTCCTTTCAACATTAGTTGCCTGTTAATAACCGTTACAAAATGTTGCAACATTTTAAATAATTAAATTTTTTTTTTCCATTAAATAAGTTGTGTTAATTTAAAAAATTAATTAATAAGATTTAAAATTTGAAACAAAAGTAATTCAATTGCATTTTTAAACAGATCATGTATTTTATTTTAAATAAGTACATTTGTTGTTTAAACGACTGTAGCATTAAATGTTTTTATTAAATTATTTGAAATGAATTAAATTATATTAAAAACAAAAGCCACACACACACAGATATGTATAATGCAATTTGTAACTCATTAAAAATTCATACAGTTGTTTAATTGTTGCTCAAAAAAAAAAAAATAAAAATAAAAAAAAAAAATAAAACATGATATAAATTTAATTGAACATAAGAAAAAATGTACATAATTCAAGTGAAATTAATTGTGTATGTAAAAGAAATATCATGCCAGCATAATAATCGTATTAAAATAAAAAGGCTTGGTGCTTATATTTGCAAAAACAAAAAAACAAATCACTTCAAAGTAGCGCGGTTATTAAAAAAACAACATTTTTTTAAAATTGCTAAATGAAGACGTATGATTAATATTAATTAAATTGTATCAGATTGCAAATGTCCAGGGCGTATAATGAATGTTATTTAAATAAATTGTTGTTAATCAATTAAAAGTCACTTAAATCAATCAAAGCTAATGAAGTTTATAAATCATTCGAATTACAGCAACTGAACCTTATAAATTATAAAATTACTTTGCGGTAGTTGAAAAATATCTATTAAAATAGTTTATTTTAAGCACAGTGGTTAAACACACAAATATAAAATTAAATCACGTATAGAAAAGTAAAAACTGAAGAAACAATAAACTACTACAAAAAAAAAAAAAAAAAAAAAACAAGTAAAAGAGCTATATTCCGCCGTGCCGAATCTTCTATACCCTTCACCACTGTGATTTTATTTATACAGACATGTACAGCATTATCCATTTAATTGACTCTTTACATAAAATATACATAAAATATATGTTGGCTACAATTGTCGCCATATAGTCAGCTGCTCAATGATATTGAAGACGACAGCTACATCGTAAACTCTGACATTGTTGTAGAAATACTTATATTAAATTAAAAAACTTTTTCATATATTCTTAATATTAAAAATATATTATGTTAGTCATGATTTTCATTTTCATAGAAATATTGAATTTTTTTTTTAATTTTTCGAAAATTATTTGTAAAAATTTTTTGTAAAACTATTTTTTTGGAAAATTTTTTGTAAAATTTTATTCAAAAACTTTTTGGAAAATTTTTCAAAAAATTTTTTTTTCGAAAATTTTGCTGTAAAAATATCATTTTGAAAATGTTTTGTAAAAATTTTTTTGTAAAAATTAATTGATCATGATTTTCATTTTCATAGAAATATTGAAATTTTTTTTTAATTTTTCGAAAATTATTTGTAAAATTTTTTTGTAAAAATATTTTTTTGAAAATTTTTTGTAAAATTTTATTCGAAAACTTTTTGGAAAAATTAAAAAATTTTTTTTTTCGATAATTTTGCTGTAAAAATATCATTTTGAAAATGTTTTGTAAAAATTTTTTTGTAAAATTTAAATTAAAAATTAATTTTTATTAAAAAATTTTTTTTGTAAAAATTAAATTTTTTTTAAAAATTAATTTTTATTAAAAAATTTTTAATTTTTTTTTAAAAATTAAAAAATTTTTAATTTTGTTTTTAAATTTAATATTATTTTTAAAAATTTTATTGAATTTTTTATATTAAGAACCTTCCTGCAATCTATATTTTGTTAGAATGGTCAGACTGAAGCAAAAAGAAACCCTTAAAAAAATTTCTTCATATTGACCCCCTATGTGCCCTTTAACTGCTCCTATTTACCAGTGGCTACCCTGTGGGTACATTGGCTACCTCTATGTGTATTGCTTTCTATTAAAGCCTTCAATACAAATCAAAGCAGAAAAACGCTGCCAACCTAAAAACAAACAAAAATCACCCCTCGCAGGGGGTTAATGATCCCCCGAGATCTGTGTGCGCTCCTTGCGATCTACCTGTCGCGGTCTAATATTTATTTGACAAAAAAAAAAAAACAAAAGAGAATTATTAAAGCTGAAAAAATTAAAAGAAAAACGTAAAAAATATAGGTGGGCGTGGTTTTTGGTCCGCAGGCTCCAAAGGAATGATCCGATGTTGCTGATTTGCAGTCGGAAAATTTTCGAAACTATGTCTGACAGATTGGTGTGCTTAAATTTCTTGTATCTCTTGTGGTGCCTTGGCAAACGACATTACTACCCGAACACGTACAGACGGACAGAAGGACATCCCTTAATCAACTTCTCTATGTATAAGGATCTAGAATATATATACTTTATGGGGTCGGAAATGAATGTTGTAAAAATTACACACGGAATGACAAACTTGTATATACCCTTTCCAGCTGTGGTGAAGGGTATAAAAATAAGCGTCATATTATATGATTTTAAAATTACCCTTACGCTTATGTAGCATTAAAAATGACCAAGTTTGATACATAACATTGTTTTTATATTTACCAAAATTGGAACAGTCCATTTCCCCCCCTCTTCTTTAACACTGCAGTTAATTAGCAAGTAAAATTAAAGTGAATAGACATGTTAAACATGATGGAAATTACAACACGTGTGCAACACTTTACGTTAACATCATACTAGACGTGGCTTAGTATACGTTAAATAACCAAAACATAACCACTCTACAGCGTAAATAGAACATACGTAACTACAAAACCAAATACGCTCTGTAAAACACGCTCTGTAACACACACTTTGTGTGAAACGTGTGTTATAAAGGAGAACTTTTTGGCTGTTTGGGCAATTATTTTCGGATTTCTAATATTCCTCACAGTGAGATATACTAAATAAAAATTATTATTACAACAAGCCAAGTTTTGCACTTGAAATATTAAAATTAATTTTTAAAATTATAGTTTTGGAACACAAGTTTTTCACAAACTTTAAGAATTATATGGTCGTCTTAATTGACCCATTGTTTACAGTTTAAGTCGCATATACTACCAATTTTACGTTGTCTTTTTGATATAAATTAACATTTACCTTAAAAACAAAGCATATTCTCAACTTAAAATTAGTTTTGGTTAAAATTTAAAAAAGTACCAAAAAGTACTTTCATATTTCCGTGCCCTAAATACAAAAGTTTATATACTATTTATTAGCTTCAGCATTTTATGTTATCCATACTTTCATACTTTTCTTAATATCGATCAAATTTTTCCCAAAAAGGTTCATTTTTTTAAAAAAAAGTACCAAAAACGCGGTTTTTAAAAGTTTAAGAAAAACTACAAAAACCACTAAATTTTGGAATAATAACTTCAAATGATCCTGCACCTAAACAAATAACACATATTCTAAACTCAGACCTTATGTTTTAAAGAAAACTAAAAAAGTACCAAAAAAGTACAAAAAAAAAAAAAAATAAAAAATCTTTCATATTAACTTTAAAATTTTACAACATTCATTTCAAAAACATAGTATATTCTTAACTTAAAATCAGTATTAGGTAGAATTTAAAAAAAAGTACCAAAAAAGTACTTTCATATCTTCGTAACCAAAATAAAAGATAAAAAACCACAAAATGAATGGAATAATGACTTTACATAACCTAACTTCTAAGACTAAGACTAACTTCACTTAAAATGAGTATTGGGCAAGTTTTAAAAAAAGTACCAAAAAAGTACTTTCATATCTCCGTAACCCAAATAAAAAATACAAAAACCACAAAAAATACAAAATGTTGGAATAATGACTTTACATAACCTAACTTCTAAAAAAATAATACATATTTTTAACTCAATCTGAAATTTTTAAAGAAAACTAAAAAAAAGTACCAAAAAAGTACAATCGAACCAAAAAATTATTTCATATAAACCTTACTTTAGGGTAAAATTTTACAACATTTATTTCAAAAACATATTCTTCACTTAAAATGAGTATTGGGTAAAATTTAAAAAAGTACCAAAAAGTACTTTCATATCTCCGCAACCCAAATAAAACGGTTATATAATTTTTATTAGAGCTAAAATTCAATGTTGCACTTACTTTCATATTTTTCTTAATATTGAAACAATTTTTTTTCCAAAAAAAGTGCATTTTTTATAAAAGGTACTAAAAAAGTGCTTTTTGAAATTTTAAGAAAAACTACAAAAACCACAAAATTCGAAAATTATTACTTTAAAATTATTTACTTTAAAAAAAAATAATATATATTCTAAACTCAAACTTAAATGTTTAATTAAAACTAAAAAAAGTACCAAAAAATTACAAACGAAGTAAAAAATTATTTCATATATACTTTACTATAGGGTAATATTTTACATACAAATTATTTATGTTAAGTATTAATAGTAGGTAATATGTATATATCATAATTTTCTCTTTATTGTTATTCTGTAATTTTTTTAAAAAAAGTACCCAAAAGGTACTTTTTTAAATTTAAAAAATATATAAATTAACAAAAAATAGAATAATGACATTCAATAAACTTAAGCCTAAATAAATGACATTATAAACTTAAATTTAATTTTTGGTTTAAACTATATTTTTTTTATTGTTAACTTGAGCTAAAAACTAGATTTAAAAATGTTTTGTTGTAAAATTTACTTAAAAGTTGCTAAGTTTTTTGTGTTGAAATTGAATCAAGAATTGAACTTGGCGCCATTTGTGCTGTTGGCAAAAAACAAACAAT
Source organism: Phasia obesa (assembly GCA_949628195.1). Taxonomy (NCBI): domain Eukaryota; kingdom Metazoa; phylum Arthropoda; class Insecta; order Diptera; family Tachinidae; genus Phasia; species Phasia obesa. The sequence continues at coordinate 8,165,474 of OX451218.1, forward strand.
ACTGAAATACTACGTTTAATAATAAGACAAAAGAGTACCAAAAAAGTACTTTTTTTTAAATCGAATGAAATCATAAAAATGAGGTGTAATTTGTACTTATCCTGTTTAGTTAGGTCAAATTTAAGTTAGTTTTCACTATTTTATTTGATATTTTTAAATGTTACAAAAGGTACTTTTCAATAAGGAAGAAAAAACCCTTGGTTTAGAGACATAGTATTAAATAAATATTCCTTTGAAATTTTTTTTGCTTTATCATCCCTTTAGGCTGCGGGTGCGATTCCCGCCAACAAAAAAGTTAAAAGGGTATTTTATATTTACAAAAAGTACTTTTCAATAGGGAAGAAAAACCCCTTTATTTAGAGAAATAATATTAAATAAAACAATTTTTTTTCTATATTCATTTGAAATTTTTTTGTTTTGCTGTTGGCAAAAGAGAAACAATATTTAAATCCTATTTTTAATAAATTGACAAAAAAGTACCAAAAAAGTACTTTACTTAAATTGAACGAAATCATAAAAATGAGGTATACTTTTTACTTATCCTCTTTAGTTAGGTCAAATTTAAGTTAGTTTTCAGTATTTTATTTGATATTTTTAAATGTTACAAAAAGTACTTTTCAATAAGGAAGAAAAAACCCTTGTTTTAGAGAAATAATATTAAATAAAACAATTTTTTTTTCTATATTCCTTCGAAATTTATTTGTTTTGCTGTTGGCAAAAGACACACAATACTGAAATACTATGTTTAATAATAAGACAAAAAAGTACCAAAAAAGTACTTTTCTTAAATCGAATGAAATCATAAAAATGAGGTATAATTTTTACTTATCCTCTTTAGTTAGGTCAAATTTAAGTTAGTTTTCTTTATTTATTTCAAAATTTTAAAATGTTACAAAAAGTACTTTTAAATAAGGAAGAAAAAACCCTTGTTTTGGAGAAATAATATTAAATAAAAATTTTTTTTTTATATATTCCTTTGAAATTTTTTTGTTTTGCTGTGGGCAAAAGAGAAACAATATTTCAATCCTATTTTTAATAAATTGACAAAAAAGTACCAAAAAAGTACTTTACTTAAATCGAATGAAATCATAAAAATGAGGTATAATTTGTATTTATCCTGTTTAGTTAGGTCAAATTTAAGTTAGTTTTCACTATTTTATTTGATATTTTTAAATGTTACAAAAAGTACTTTTCAATAAGGAAGAAAAATAATATTAAATAAAACATTTTTTTTATATTCCTTCGAAATTTATTTGTTTTGCTGTTGGCAAAAGACACACAATACTGAAATACTATGTTTAATAATAAGACAAAAAAGTACCAAAAAAGTGCTTTTCTTAAATCGAATGAAATCATAAAAATGAGGTATAATTTTTACTTATCCTCTTTAGTTAGGTCAAATTTAAGTTAGTTTTCACTATTTTATTTGATATTTTTAAATATTAAAAAAGGTACTTTTCAATAAGGAAGAAAAAACCCTTGTTTTAGAGAAATAATTATAAATAAAACAAATTTATTTCTTTATTCCTTCCAAATTTTACCTCTATTTGACCTCTTTTTAGCAACAGCTTAGAAATATCATCTTGCGCCATTTTCATCTTACTCAAGCGATTTTCAACGTTGCCATACTTTATCCCCAAAATAGTTACTCAGTTTAGGGTATTTTTTATTGCAACTAACTTATTTTTCCAAGTGATATAGTTACTTGTATGTCTTAGGACACCCTAAGAACTATTTACACTATTAGTTAGTTTATCCCTGTCACGTCTTCAGATTTATCGAGTTCAACTATTGCACAACCTTAGCATCGACCCTAAGAACTTAAATTCTGGGTAGGCTCCTTTATCAAAATCCACTGAACTCCCCTCAGACATTAACCTCTACGCACTTTGTAAGTCTTTCGTTCAGTTTCTCTTAGAGGAAGATGTATAGTATAGTTGGCAGAGTGTTTTTCTCTTAAAACCCCAACGCTTAAGAAATCCACCTATAAGTTTAAATTGCACATGTGTGTTGTGCAGGGGTTGTAAGTAGTCAAGTTTGTTTACACGTATGTATGTGTGTGTGTGTGTGTATGTATGTGTGCTTTTGTGTTTGCAATGTTGTTGCTTATATTTACTATTTCAACATGAGTGATGGAAAGCAAATCAAACTTGTTTTTAGGAGTTGAAAAGAGCATAACGAACGAGTGTTTGTTGTTGGTTGGTTTGGCTTGTTTGTTTTTTAGTGATTAAATGATTAAATAAAACCTTAAACTTTTGCTAACTTTAAGTACTCTTGTCTATTTATTATTACTATGAGTGCCAGTGACTGTGGACGTTTTAGGTCGCAGTAAAAAAAGTTCTTGAAGTGAAATTCAAACTTTACAGTATTATTTTAATAATAATATGCTTCGACTACGACCATGGTTGCCTCAACCATGTTTTTTCTTTGCATATGATGAACGTGAAAATTTCCTAGCACTGGTTATTGAAGGACTCTTTCAACTGCCTAAGAAGTGCTGGGCATTCTTTGTTGTGTCTATAAAAGTCTGAGCTTGAGATACACCCCGAAATCATTATGCCCAAATATTTTTCCAACCTTAGGAGTTTGGATGACTTTGTTCCTTCTTTTGAAGCATTGCTGAAAACTTTGCGCCATGCGCTGGTGGGTCTATCATTGTTGTACAACTTTATTTCATCGCAATGCACCTTCTGGGCTTCCGAGTGGCGGTGCTATTTTGTCACAACAAACAGTTGTGAAGCATCCATGGTAACGAAGGATAAACGCTTTCTGCCGATAGTAGCGATAGTAGTGTTCCAAAAGTGACGTGTTATTTACGATAATATTTCTTGAGCTATAGGAGGCAACCACTTAAAATTTGCAGACAGTATTAAAACCATGTTCGCTTTATAAAAAAGTATACAAAATTGAATTTAAGTATTAAAGGGTGTTCCGATAATGACGTGATTTGCATGTATATGGCCTAAGTTTTGAACAATAATAGTTAGAATCTTGAAATTTTTACAGGAGGTGTATTACTATGGCCACTATAACAAATAGTAAGAATTAAAAGGTGTTCCGACAGTGACATGGTTTGCAAAAATATCGGCTAGACTCTTTAAATTTTCACAGATGGGGTATTACTATGACCCATATAAAAGGAATAAAAATGAACGAATTTTCCAGCAGTGACATGATTTTCATGTATAACGTCTTATTTCTTGAACCGTATTAGGTAGACTCTTAAACTTGAAATTTTGATATACTCTCTGAGGCAAAGTTGTAGCTCTTGTCATAAAGAACAAAAATTGTGAACATATAAAATCAAAAAAACTTCATCTTCAAGGTCAAAATCGCAAAAAACTTTAAAAAAATTCAATTTTTTTTACCTTTTTTCCCCTGTTCAGGTCCAGAGTAGGTAGCGCTACCTAAACGATGTTAAGAATCATTCCTAGGAAGTTTATATGTTCCAGAAAGTTGTTTATTGAGATCTTAGGTTCATTTTTGTAGTTGATTATTTCCTTGAATTTTGAACGGTTTGCTACCTATGGACCTGAACAGGGAAAAAAAGCTAAAAAAAATTGAATTTTTTAAAGTTTTTTGCGATTTTGACCTTGAAGATGAAGTTTTTTTGATTTTGTATGTTCACAATTTTTGTTCTTTATGACAAGAGCTACAACTTTGCCTCAAAGAGTATATCAAAATTCCAAATGGTTTGCAAAATATGAGCTTGAGTAAATGATCATTTTGGGCAAAAATGACATCGAGGCCCCACATCTTTGAGGGCCCATAAAAAAAAAACCTGGAGGACTTTGGGCAAAACTGGGAGACAGGGATTTTTTTTGGTCTTTTCTCACGTAGTGGTGTCCGTATATGTGTCCGTATTACACAGTGTGTTATAGGATGCCCCATACGACCTAAAAAAAATTAACAACTTGAATTTTTAAGTTGTACTGAACATAGTACGGAACCCTACGTGTGTCAGTCTAACTCTCACTTGACTGATTTATTTTAGCTTGATTTAAAGTGTTTTTTGCACGGTTTAAAGGAAACATTTCTAACTACTCGATCCACTCTTAAATGGTGATTGTAGTAAATCAAGTGATTCACATTGTAATGATTCCCTTTCGCGTGGAATATTGAATTTGTAAATTTTATGGGTCTAATTACAAATTAGATGAATAATTTTGAAGAAAAATACAACTAAACTATTTACATTAATATGGGGGTTATTGGCGCGAAATCCCAATTCGCTACCTATTGCAGTTCTCCATACACAGTATAATAGTTTTTCACTTTGTATAGGATGAATTAGAACGCTCTCTGTTCTAATTCATCCTATATTTTTCTAGAGTATACGCATGGGTGTGGAGGTTGCTTGTACCCACTTTCACGACCATACCTATTATAGTTCTCTATATACGCTATAATAATTTTTCACTTTGTATGGGGGGTACGTCGCCCATTGACCCAACTCATCCTCTATTTTGGCACACTTTGCACAATAGGGGTTACTCGTGCAAAGTTTTAAGGCTCTATCTATTATAGTTCGCCAGGAACACGATAATAATTTTTCTCTTTGTATAGGAGGTATCACGCCCACTATTCCAATTCAGTCTGCATTTAGCTTAACTAGTTACGTTAATATGGGGGTTACTGGTGCGAAATTCTAAGGCGCTACCTATTGCAGTTCTGTAGATACAGGATAATAATTTTTCACTTTATATGGGAGGTACCACGCCCACTATTCCCATCCAGTCTGAGTTTCTCTAAACTATGTATGTTATGTTCTACCTATAACTATTACGAAGCAACATGAGAATAAGTATTAACTTTGTATGGGAGGTGCCATGCTCACATCAAATATAAAAAAAAATCAGTACCCTATTTTACCAACCGTATATCTAATATCAAACTGTAAAAATTTTAGAAAGATCGGTTCATTGGTGTAGGCGGCTATAGCCTTCCGACAGACAAACATACAAAAACACATTTTGTGCTTTATTTTATGTATAGAGATGATACTGATACATATCCCGCTCGATAAACTAAAACTAATTTTATAAGTCCACGCTACGTATGAGTAATATTAATTAATTACTTTTTAGGTAATTAAACCATTTTAAAGCTTTTAAACGCAAAACATTGTCATTCAACTGAAGTATTTTAATCAAATTGTTTTTATTATTCACTTTTGTTTCAATATTGCTTTTGTTAAGTGGTAAATTTGTTAAATATTTATGGCCTATTGGGCTCAGTTATATTGAAAAAATAATAAATAAATTTGAATTTAAATTTAAAATTTAAAAAAAAACTTAACTTTAATTTGATTAAATTCCATCCAGTTAAAGGAAAACATTATTACTAAAATTTCCTTCATCCATTTACTAACATATTTCCTTTTTTTGGTTATATACTACAAACATCCAATTGTACTCAATAACAGTAAGACACTTAAAAAAAATATTTTTGCTGACAATTTTCTTAGCAACGAATATTTACAGAAAATATTTGTAAAATGCACTTTGCATGCTAAAACCTTTTCCGAAAACAAAAATAAAATAAGGAAAAAAAAAACACAATATTTGTTAGTTTTTTTTTCTACCCCAAATATTTTTCATGTAACATAGTTTTTGCATATTTTCAATATGAGACACCTTGCTGTAAAATGAAGTAGAAAAATAAAAAAATAAAAAAAAACTAATGAAAAAAGAAATAATCAAAAAACTGTACAAGAAATGCATAAATAACACAACACAAACTTAATATACAATTCATATGCATAATGCTTTGTCCTCAGTAGTCAATGTTAACACAAAAAATCGGGGGAAGGTATGCCTTAAGAGATTATAAAAAATACCACAAAACGAAAAAAAAAATGGATAGCGTTAAATGAAGTTTGTGGACACTTTTTTTAAACAAATATTCAAAGAACGGTTAGTTATGGGAAGGAACCCACATAAGTACAGCTCCAACAGTAAGAAAAATTCATAAAAAAAATTTAAAATTAAGTTTTATTAAAAATATTTTATTATACAAAAGAACTTTTTAAAAATGTACAAAAAAAAAATACTTTTTAAAAAAGGTACCAAAAAAGTACTTTTATTTAAAAACACCATAAATTAAGTTTTATTAAAAATATATTATTATACAAAAGAACTTTTTAAAAATGTACAAAAAAAAAAATACTTTTTAAAAAAGGTACCAAAAAAGTACTTTTATTTAAAAACACCATAAATGCAATTTTTTAAACAGAATAAAACTAGGTTTTAGTAAAGAATATATTTTTATTATAAAAGTACTATATAAAAAGCACAAAAAATGCTTTTGTTTAAACGATTAAACGATAAAAGTTCTTTTTTATGTTTAAAAGTTCTTTTTATAAAAGTTACCAAAGAAGTACTTTTGAATATAAAAGCGATAATGATACTTTTTATCTTTTAAATTTTTAAATTTTATTTAAAGTAAATTATTATACAAAAGATATTTTTAAAAAATGTACTAAAAAAAGTACTTTTTAAAAAAGGCACCAAAAAAGTAATTTTATTTAATCAGAATAAAATTATGTTTTAGTAAAAAATATATCTTATTATAAAAGACTTTACAAAAAGCACAAAAATGCTTTTATTTAAACGATAAAAATCCTTTTGTAGGTTTAAAATTACTTTTTATAAAAGTTACCAGAGAAGTACTTTTCAATATAAATGCAATAAACATACTTTTTATCTTTTAAATTTTATTAAAAATATATCATAATACAAAAGAACTTTTTAAATTTGTACAAAAAAAAAAAAAAAAAAAAAAATACTTTTCAAAAAACGTACCAAAAAAGTACTTTTATTTAATCAGAATGAAACTAAGTCTTAGTAAAAATTATATTTTATTATAAAAGTACTTTACAAAAAACGCTTTTGTGCGCATAAACTTTTGAATTTACATATCCTTACAGGAAAAGGTCTAACGGTGTGATAATACACGATCTTGGTGGCCAAAGTTGAGCGAAGTGCACGTAACACATTCCTCATAGAACGTGAATTTTCGTAATAAAGTTGAACGATTTGTAAACTTTGTTTTCAGGCGTAAGTCTTTCCCTTATGAAATGCCAACCAAGCAATACTAAACAAAAAAAAAAAAAAAAAAAAAAAACATGACAGCATGCACTACTCACACATGATCTGTCAAAAAAAGGCTATTGAAAAAAGTATCTCTACTTGAATCACCCTTTACATTTCAAAGATATACATAGTGTTTTCATTTGTTGTCATTTTAAAACCTAAAATTAGAGGTAAACCTTCTCCTTTTCTTTAGCAAAACGTTATTTGCATGAATTACTGTCAGTTTTGCGCATAATAGGACAAACATCTATACCCAAACACACACACGCACACATACGTATAGTTATTGCTTTTAATATTATTTTTGTTTGGTTGCTTTTAACCAACCACTGTGGCAAAAAGTCGTTTAAGTTAAAAAAAAAAATAAAATAGACAAAAAGACAAGGTAGTAAGGATGGATATTTTCTTATTTGCAGGTCCTGTCACATTCTATGCATTTGTATGTAACATTAGTGAAACAAAACATTCATAGGTTCTACTTTCTTGCAATTTGTTTTTCATTTTCATTTTCTTTTCCATTTTCTTTATTATTTTCTAGATTTTTTTTTTGGTTTTCGTGTTGGCAATATTTTTTCGTCTCTGCTACATGATTATCATGATGTCACCCAACATACTCGTGCATACTTTTACTGTGAATATAAAATACACAACGAAAAAAAAATGCAATTTTCTTGTAAAAGCAAAGAAATGTTATTTTTGTTTCTCTAACCGGAAAATAATAAATAAACAAAATTGTAGAGAAAAAACCAAAGAAACAAAATGTTGAAACCTTAACCGATTTAAACATGCAATGAAAAGTAATATGATACATCCTGCTCTGCATTTCATATCCAAAATAAACATGACTAAAATCGTTTTATATATTTGCCAGTGTAGGTGTGTGTGTGTGTGTGTGTGTGTGTGTGTGCATGTATGTATGGTGTATTAGTGTTAAATGTGATCCGTTATGTTTATAAAAGCTGATGCACTTGTAAAACTAACTGTCTCTTTCTCCCCTCTCTCTCCCAACTCTCACATTCTCCTGTTTACTTATCATCTCTTTAACTTTAATATTCAACAAAAACAACAACAAACAACTTTGCATTTCAAAACAGTTTTGTGTTCAATGTGTTGGTACATAAAGTCGTCTTGTTTTTTCTTACATCCGGTATGTGTTTACACTCCTACACACGTACATAACTGCAGTTTTAATAATACATAAGAGTCTTTTACTAATATGTTAAAGGTTTATGTGTGTATTTCTGTGTGTGTGTGTCTTTTCAATGACAAATGTGCTAAAGAAAACGTCTCCGAAGCATGTTTGTCTTGTAATATGATTTTTGCCTGAAGATTTTGGGAAAAAACCAGAATAAAAAATATTTTTATGAAAAAGTTATCATGCAAATGATATGATGATTTCGACAATGTTAAGATACATGTTTTTGTAGTTGTTAGTGCTGCTGTTGCATGTGATTTAAAATAATCAGAAAATACAACCACTAGAGCAGTAATAATAAAAAATGAATGAACAAAAAAAAAAAAAAAAAAAATATTACAAAACAAGAATATTATTTTGGATTTTTTTTCTCTCGACAAAATGTAGTAAAAGGATATACAGCCTGTTGTCAAATAACTTGTCAAGTTTTCCAGTTTATTTTCTAATAAATTCTAGAACACAGATAAACAAATAAATTTCCAAAGCATATGAAATATTAAGAAGATATTTTATTTTTTAAATTTTTTTATATGGAGTTTGATAGTTCAACTACCATTTTAGAGGCAAGCGAGTAAGTTTAATTGTCAAACTCCATATAACAATAAAAAAAAATAAATTTACTTTAATCTTAATATTTACTTTTTTTTTAATGATGGCCTCATTATTTAAGATGATCTATAAATTTCTATGAAAAATATATTGACAGCCATATACTGCTTTTTATACCCTTCACCACAGCTGGAAAGGGTTTAAGTATATAAGTTTGTCATTCCGTGTGTAATTTCTACAATACTCATTTCCGACCTCATTATATATTCTGGATCCGTCTAGGTCCTGGTTGATATCAAATTTGCAAAGGCACCCCAAGAGATACAGAAAATTTAAGCACACCAATACTGCCAGGCATAGTTTCGAAAATTTCGCTATTGAAATTCAGCAACATCAGACTACTCAAGTGGAGGCAGCGGCAAAAAACCACGCCTACCTATATTTTTTTCAACATTTTTTAAGTTAGTTTTATTTTTTTCGGTTGTAATGATTCGCTTTTTCGTTTAATAGATATTAGACTGCGATAAAAAAATAAATAAAAAAATAAAATAAAAAAAAAAAATAAAAAAAAAAATTTCCAAAAATTTTTTTTTTAAATTTAAAAAAAAAAATTAAAAAATTAAAAATACATATTCAAAAACATATTTGTGCAGAAAATGCGTTTTATTGTTAAATAGATGAGATCTCTGTTTTAAAACCAATTCACCTAGATGCATTAAACACATATACAACATCAGGATACCGACTACCGACTGACAAAAATTGATTCCGAGGTGGTGGTTTCATAGTTTTTGAATAGTAGCTTCACTTTCAAGTTGTGAGTATAATCAATGATTTTTAAAATCGTTTTCTTGAAACTTTGTTAAGCCCTGACGGGGGTAGAGTGTGTATGGGGGAAAAGCGTGCAGCTACCTGAGCCCAATCCCGAAGTAATTACAGAGAGCTTACGGGGTGGTGGTTCCAGTATGGGACCAATAGTGATAGTGCGCTATCACTACGTCCATATATATATATATATATATATATATATATATATATATATATATATATATATATATATATACCAGTCGACAGTTAGCAATTGATAGTTACCAGTCGACAGTTACCAGTCGACAGTTACCAGTCGACAGTTACCAGTCGACAGTTACCAGTCGTCAGTTACCAGTCGACAGTTACCAGTCGACAGTTACCAGTCGACAGTTACCAGTCGACAGTTACCAGTCGACAGTTACCAGTCGACAGTTACCAGTCGACAGTTACCAGTCGACAGTTACCAGTCGACAGTTACCAGTCGACAGTTACCAGTCGACAGTTACCAGTCGACAGTTACCAGTCGACAGTTACCAGTCGACAGTTACCAGTCGACAGTTACCAGTCGACAGTTACCAGTCGACAGTTACCAGTCGACAGTTACCAGTCGACAGTTACCAGTCGACAGTTACCAGTCGACAGTTACCAGTCGACAGTTACCAGTCGACAGGTATCAGTCGACAGTTACCAGTGGACAGTTACCAGTCGACAGTTACCAGTCGACAGTTACCAGTCGACAGTTATCAGTGGACAGTTACCAGTCGAAAGTTACCAGTCGAAAGTTACCAGTCGACAGTTACCAGTCGACAGTTATCAGTGGACAGTTACCAGTCGAAAGTTACCAGTGGACAGTTACCAGTCGACAGTTATCAGTGGACAGTTACCAGTCGAAAGTTACCAGTGGACAGTTACCAGTCGACAGTTACCAGCATCAATTACGAGTCGACAGTTACCAGTATCAGTTAGCAGTCTACAGTTACCAGTCGACAGCTACCAGTAGACAGTAATCAGTCGACAACCAGTCGACAGTTACCAGTATCAGTTAGCAGTCGACAGTTACCAGTCGACAGCTACCAGTAGACAGTAATCAGTCGACACTTTCCAGTCGACAGTTACCAATCGATGGTCTCACCAGTCGACAGTCTGAAAGTCAAGAATAATAGCTGGTGATACCACATGAATCAATGAAAGTAAGTAGAAATGGGTTGCCTGTAATCATTGAGAACGGAAAGCCGATCGAAAAGGAAACCATTAAGGAAGCAGGCGGCTTTGATATCTCCTCTACATTAATAATATACGAAATTAGGGTAGGTCTAAAATGAGCAATTTTGTGCCTAAAATCATAGGGGGTTGAAAAGGCATCTATAAAGTTAGTTGCCTGCTTCGTTATTCCCTCTACCTTAACACAGAACAAATAATTTTCACCAATAAAAAGGTTTTAATTAGTTTAGGATACGACTTTAATTAAATTTTTAATTCATTCAATTATTTATTTAATAAGAATATTATTTTAATCTTTCTTAATTAATTACATAACTGAATCAATTAAGAAATTAATCAAATTTGTATCTGAATTCAATTAAAACCTTTAATAGGACCAACATTTTTTTTCTGTAAAAAAAAGTATTAGTCATCAAAATGGGATTCACTCCATTGCTTTATATTCGGCTGGAAAATTATCGCAGGTTAATGAGCTACAACGTTAACGAGTGAACAATAGTTTTGTATATACACGAGTACATTACTATGATACTGTTAGCATCAAAAAAGGCCATTGAGACAGCAACATTGCTAGGAATGATTCAAAAAGTGAATGCCAAAACTCATGACAAAGGGTAGAACAATTAGCGAAACATTGTAATGAGTCTGTGCTTGTAACATCGAACACATATTGAAACATGAACTATAATTTGAGACCGACAAAATACCAAAAAGTTTAAGATTTAACACCTTCCCAAAAGCCAATTCGCCTTTAACTTTTGAACTGTCATTATAAACTAAATTAAACTCTCATTATAAACTAATTATTTTTTATTTTAATTTTCATTTAAAATGCCTAAGGCCTCCTTAATAAAGCACTTGTTTACTTAGATAAACCTTTTCATTGTTATCCATCCAACTCGACAACAACTCACAGTGAAAACATTCAATTGACAATAGACATTTTAAGTTTATTGTACTTTCTTTGTGAAATCAACACAGAATGTCCTTTAGGTGAGTTGTTTCTTTTATATTGCGCCAACAACTGTTGCAGTTGTAGATTTTATTATTTCACAAAGGAAAACAGTTCAAGGAATTTCTCTTTTGATTGTAATCGTTGTATAAATACTGCTTATGCTCCATTTTGAAGGGAGTTTAATAAAAAAAAAAAAAAAAACAAAACGAAAAATTTTAGTAAGAAATCCTTTTAAAGGACTTGAAAGAAAGAGAATGAAAGATAAAGCAACAGAGAAATTTCTTTTTAATTAAAAGAGTTTACTTTATAAATTTTATTTTTTTTAATTAAAAACTTCAGCATTTTGAAAAAAAAACATATCTGGTTTTAAGATAAAAATTTTATTTTCGATCAAGCCACTTTTAGAGCTCATAATGAAAAGGCTCTACACCCCGCACGAATGTATATGATAATATTCGAATATATTCTCGACAAAACACATTTTACACGTTGACTGTTTCATAATTGTTAGTTGATACTTTGTCCAGAATAGACCATAAAGCAAATATTCATTTGGTTTAAGTGCGGGGAAGGACATTGTTTCTAAATTAATCTAAAAGCTTTTCATTATAAACAGATAATAGTGCTATATTCGGCCATGCCGAATCTTATATACCCTTCACCATTACTCCCGGAGGTTCCAAATGTCACTGCAGGAATATGGCAAATGCTTTGACGCGGTCCACTCGGGGAAAATAGGGGCACCAGACGCTAGGGTTCCTAGAGCCTAAATCTGGAAGAAAAGGTCTGTGAGTAAAATCACGGGTTCTCTTCGAGGCCCGACCAGTGCCCAAAGGACTGGTACCACGGGAATCGGTGGTCCCACAGAGAGCCTATCCTCTCTGTGACCGGTTACTGGTGAGGTCCCCTTCGGGGGTACACGTGGTGGTTGTGGTTTAAGACCGATTTATGTAGATAAGGTGCAAGATCGATCAAGTGTGCTGATGCACTCTCAACAGACGGAGTTTGGATAGTCTCCAAACCCCTAAGCAAGAGGTTACAATGTGGATCTAGGCTTGCCTTGGAAAGGCTTGCCATATTATATAAATTGCTACTCATTGTGACTGTATCACACACAAAAAGCGACTGGTGGCAATCGTAAAGTGTTGTTATACTACACAATGGGGGCGCTAGTCTACGCCTAAGTTTCACTCGGTGGTAAGACCACCTTGAGGTTAGGCCGAGTAGGCAGGTACTCACGTTAATCTTGTTCCACAAAAAAAAAAAATACCCTTCACAATAGTAATGCTAGATATTGTTTTAGCCTCTTATGTTGCTTTGAAAACTTTTGTGAAAAATTTTTTGTAAATTTTTTTTCAAAATTTTTAGCAATTTTTTTGGTAAAATGTTTTTGGTAAGAATTTTGGTAAATTGTTTTTTGTAAATATTTTTTGGAAAATTTTTTATATAAAATTTTTGTAAAAATTTTATTGATTTTTTTTGAAATACATATTTTTAATAATTAATTTTTGAAAGTTTTTTTTTTTGTGTAAAAATTACGAACTTTCTGCAATCTATATTGCGTTAGAATATCATTACAAAATGTGTAATAATAATGGTCCCATTGACTGCTCCTGGTTACCAGTGGGCACCCTGTGAGGCTACCTCTATATATATATTGCTTTCTATAAATGCCTTTAATACAAATCAAAACAGAAAAATCTTACCAACCTAAAAATAAAAACAAAATCGGCCCTCGCAGGGGGTTATTGATCCCTCGAGATCTATATGCACTCCTTGAGATCTACCTGTCGCTGTCTAATATTTACTTAACAAAAACAAAACCAGAAGAGAATCATTAAAACCGAAAAAAAAACGGGAGAAAATATAGGTGGGCGTGGTTTTTTGACTTTAATCTCTTGTATCACGTCTGGTGACTTGGCAAAAGACATTACTACCTGAACACTGATAGTCTGACAGACGGACAATGCTTAATCAACTTTTCTCTGTATAAGGATCCAGAATTTATATCTTCTAGGGGGTCGGAAATGAATATTTTAGAAAATATACACGGAATGTCAAACTTATAAATACCCTTTCCATGGTGAGGGGTATAAAAATGTTGGATTCCATGGGTTTTCTGGCAGGACCAATGCTTATAGCGCTAGTTCGGAAGTTGGAGGCTACCTAAACTCCTGACATGCAATTGGTACCTCTGTGGAGAGTGCAACAGCACCACGCCTATATAAAATATATCATATGGGATTTAGTCCCAAAGCGTAGCCATCACGTTACTTTCCGAAGGTCCTAAATAATTATCGGGCACGAAGATTTGTGGAGCTACCAGTTCATTTGGTACTAGTTTTGTGGGACACTGGTCAGGCCTCGAAGGTTCTTATCGCCCAGTTTTCGGCCCCTGCTAACCTCGAGGTATATGGTACCCCCATATACCAATATACCACGAGAGCGTTGGCGTCAAGCTGTTAGAAGTTAACAGGCCCCCTGGGGCCTGTATCTTCAAATTTTATTCAATTGGCTATTTAGCAGGAAGTAATTTATATTTTGTCATTATTTTCAAACAGCGCCATCTGTTGCACAACCCTTTTTTAAAACATCCCGCTTTTAATTTATATTTTGTCATTATTTTCAAACAGCGCCATCTGTTGCACAATCCTTTTTTAAAACATCGCGCTTTAAAATCATATTTTGTCATTATTTTAAAACAGCGCCATCTGTTGCTTAACCGTATTTAATATATCCCGCTTTCAAAAATAAAAGATACCTTAAAGTATGCAGTGCCTTTAAATCGCTAAACAAAATCGGCGTACTTCCACTGCTTTTTCTCCACTTTCTCTTGGAAATATGATCTTTTTGCGAACAAAAATTACCCTATATTTGAATCAGAATACTAGGGTACTTTCTTAAAAAATTTTATTAAAATCCAACTAGTAGTTTTTACATGATGCGAACACAAATAGACAGGAAGTAAGTTACTGTTTTATTATATTATATGTATAGAGATAACAGTCTGTAGTATAAATCTAAAGTTCATTTTGTGACACCCTTTATTACAATCAATTTAAATGCAAATGTCTAACATGAAGCTTACATTTTAAAAAGCTTAATCTCACAGTTTAAAAGCTTTTCAAATGTCACCCAGCTTTGACATATTTTGTCAGCTTTTTCTTACGGTTTTTCTAAGAATTTTGTAACACTTTCTTATTAGAATGCCTTGAGCAATTTTCTGTAACACAGTTTTCATTGTCTTTGGACTTTTGCTGAACGAACATTTTTTCTAATTTGTTTTCTTCAACCTCAAGAAATACTTTCAAGAATGTTTAGTAAAGTATTACATTTCATTGTATGTTGCATGACATACATTTATTTTTGTATGTGTGTTACAGTCATTATGAGTAAAAATATATTTTACTTCATGACACAATAATGACATGATTTATATATATTTTATATTAATTTTTAAATACTGACATTAATAAATGTAAAAGTATGTTTATACTTTAGTAGAAAAGAAATAAAGTAATATAAAGTTCTAAAAAGAAAACATGTCATGCAATATTTAATTTCATATTAAAAGCACTTTAAGAAATGTCTTATAATTTAAAAAGAGTAATTAAATTGGGCGCGGATAAATTTTTGACGATTTAAAAAACCGTTGACAATTTTACAATTTTTTTTTTTACTAATTTTACGTGGCAACTTCAAATTTTAATTTATATTATTAAAAGCATACTTTTAGGCTTATTTAAAATTATATTAAATCGGCCAAGTGCAATACGGACTCTTATATGAAGGATAATTACAAATCCTCAATATTTAATACCTCAATAATAGTACGTGGGAAGTCTGATAATTCCATCTCTTTTTATTTTATTTTTTATTTTTAAAGAGAAGTACCACTCAGGCAGTTAATGCCTACTTAAACTGTGGTACTTCCTTTGGAAAGGGATAGTAGTATATAAGACAGATGGTTAGTGATAGTAAAGCTTCGATTCTGGCAACACTGTAATTGCACGTTATGATTATTTTTAGAACAGTATTGCAGCGCCTCTGGTGTTATTTAGGCGAATTAGTTCGAAGCTAGCATAGCCAATTTATAATTATTTTACTTCGCCGGCGATTTAGTGCTATGTGGTAATACCGGCGAAGGAGGGCGCTGTGATATGCATTATTATGAAGAAAAATTAATACATATCAGAAAAATTGATGTTGCCACGGCTGAGATTTGAACTCGTGACCATTGCTTAGTAGTCAACGTGCTAACCACTTAAGCTACAGCACCCTCAGCGAGTGTTGGTCAAAAATTTATTTTCATGGTTGATGTCATCATTTCGGTTTCATCTCTCTGGAGTTCATAAATTTTTACGCTTTAAAATATTGTTTAGTTCAAATTTATGGGTTTTAAAATTTTTTTGTAGAAAATTTATCGATTATAAGAATTTTTTTTAGAAAATTTATCAGTAATAATCAATTATATGAAATTTTCTGAGAGAATTTATCGATTATATGAAATTGTCTAAGAAAATTTATCGATTGTATAAAATTTATCGATTAAATGAAATTTTCTACGGAAATTTTATCGATGGAATTAAATTTTTTAAGAAAATTTATGGATTATATAAAATTTTCTATGGGAATTTATCAAATAAATATAATTTTTTTTTCCAATTTTTGGTCTAAATTTTATTTTTATGGCTTATGTCATCTATTTGGATTCATCTCTCTGTAGTAAATAAAATATTGTTTAGATACAATTTTTTTTAAGAAAATGTATCGACTATTAGTAAATTTCCAAGAAAATTTATCGGTAATAATCGATTATATGAAATTTTCTAAGAATATTTATCGATTATATGAAATTTTCTAAGAGAATTTATCGATTATATGAAATTTTCTAAAAAAATTTACCGATTATATTAAATTTTCTAAGAAAATTTATCGATTATTAGAAATTTTCCAAGAAAATTTACCGGTAATAATCGATTATATGAAATTTTCTAAGAGAATTTATGGATTATGTGAAATTTTCTAAGAAAATTTATCGATGAAATATAACTTTCTAAGAAAATTAATCAATTATCAAAAATTTTTTAAGAATATTTATCGATTATTCGAAATTTTCCAAGAAAATTTCTCGGTAATAATCGATTATATGAAATTTTCTAAGAAAATTTATCGATTATATGAAATTTTCTAAGAAAACTTATCGAATACATGAAAATTTGCAAAAAAATATTTATCGATTAAATGTAATTTTCTACGGAAATTTATCAATTAAATAAATCAATTAAATTTTCTAAGAAAATTTATTAATTAAATGAAATTTTCTAAGAAAATTAATCGATTATCAAAAATTTTTTAAGAAAATTTATCGATTATTAGAAATTTTCCAAGAAAATTTACCGATAATAATCGATTATATGAAATTTTCAAAGAGAATTTATGGATAATGTGAAATTTTCTAAGAAAATTTATCGATTAAATGCAATTTTCTAAGAAAATTAATCGATTATCAAAATTTTTTTAAGAAAATTTATCGATTATTAGAAATTTTTCAAGAAAATTCGTCGGTAATAATCGATTATATGAAATTTTCAAAGAAAATTTATCGATTATATGAAATTTTATAAGAAAATTTATCGAATACATGAAATTTTGCAAAAAAAATATTTATCGATTAAATGTAATTTTCTACGGAAATTTATCAATTAAATAAAATTTTCTAAGAAAATTAATCGATTATCAAAAATTTTTTAGGAAAATTTATTGATTATATGAAATTTTGCAAATAAATATTTATCGATGAAATGAAATTTTCTAAGAAAATTTATTAATTAAATGAAATTTTCTAAGAAAATTAATCGATTATCAAAAATTTTTTAAGACAATTTATCGATTATTAGAAATTTTCCAAGAAAATTTACCGATAATAATCGATTATATGAAATTTTCAAAGAGAATTTATGGATAATGTGAAATTTTCTAAGAAAATTTATCGATTAAATGAAATTTTGCAAAAAAATATTTATCGATGAAATGAAATTTTCTTAGAAAATTTATCGATTAAATGCAATTTTCTAAGAAAATTAATCGATTATCAAAATTTTTTTAAGAAAATTTATCGATTATTAGAAATTTTTCAAGAAAATTTGTCGGTAATAATCGATTATATGAAATTTTCAAAGAAAATTTATCGATTATATGAAATTTTCAAAGAAAATTTATCGATTATATGAAATTTTATAAGAAAATTTATCGAATACATGAAATTTTGCAAAAAAAAATATTTATCGATTAAATGTAATCTTCTACGGAAATTTATCAATTAAAATTAAAAAAATTTTAAGAAAATTAATCGATTATATGAAATTTTGCAAAAAAATATTTATCGATGAAATGAAATTTTCTAAGAAAATTTATTAATTAAATGAAATTTTCTAAGAAAATTGATCGATTATCAAAAATGTTTTAAGAAAATTTATCGATTATTAGAAATTTTCCAAGAAAATTTACAAATAATAATCCATTATATTTAATTTTCAAAGAGAATTTATGGATTATGTGAAATTTTCTAAGAAAATTTATCGATTAAATGAAATTTTGCAAAAAAATATTTATCGATGAAATGAATTTTTCTAAGAAAATTAATCAATGAAATGAAATTTTCTAAGAAAATTAATCGATTATCCAAAATTTTTTATCAATTATTAGAAATTATTAGAAATTTTCCAAGAAAATTTACCGCTGGTAATAATCGATTATATGAAATTTTCTAAGAGAATTTATGGATTATGTGAAATTTTCTAAGAAAATTTATCTATTATATAAAATTTTGTAGAAAAATATTTATCGATTAAATGTAATTTTCTACGGAAATTTATTGATTAACTGCGATTTTCCAACTTAAATTTTCGATCATAATAACGAAGACTTTCACTCGTTGTATTGAAACGACGCCCAATGTCTTTAGTGGGAATCGAACCTACAACCCTTACTAGGCTACCGGAGCACCCTAGATGCAATAAAAAATAAGAAAGATGCTTGAATTATTGTTTTGAGCTTAATGGGGGAAATAAAATGATTTTTTGTCAAAAAGAATATGTTACGGAATTATCAAATTACCCTCGTAGTTATATAACTAGAACGTTTGGAAATATACTACTAATAAAGTTTAGTATAAAACATTAAATGCCTGTATTTAATATATTGTTTAATATTTTATTAAAATGTATATTTAAATCAATCAGTCACAAACACTAATGACCTCGTTATCGATAAAAATCTATACAAATTTTCATACAGTTCATATTATATAACTCTTAGAAAACAATAAATGTTAATGAAAACAAATTGTTAATTACAATCAATACATATTAATTAGTTAATAAAAACAACAATTTAAATTTTACTAAAAACAAATTTTTCAAAATATTTTTTTTTGGCATTAAAAATATTCAATTTTATGCTCCGCATTACAATGAAGCTACAAAGTAATTACGATCCATTCATTACCCACGTCTGTTAACTTTTATTTGAGTTAAATGTTAAACAATAAATAAATAAATATTATTTTTATTAGCTCCCAGCTAAATTTTGTTTAGATTTTGAGAACAAAAACAAAAAAAAAACATGTTTAACAATGAAAAACACTAACAGCGCTACACAGACTATTTTGTGCGCTCATTAAAATTGATTTTTTTCAGATTAAAAAAAAAAATAAATTATACTTTCTTGCCTCCAATGTTTATATTGAAATAAATTTGTTATTTTTTCCGAAACAAAAATAATGGCTGTCGATAAATAATTTATTAAACTAAAAGCACACCAGTCAATGAAAACATTAGAAAATCTCATTTATACAACTGAACAAAGGAAATGCATGCACGACCCAACATTTTGAAGAAGAAGCAAACATTTTGCGATTTCCATACATTTGCATATGGCAGTCTAAATTTTAGAACATATTAAAATCTAGTCTATATTGCACTTTATAGGCCAATGTGATTAGTATAGCAGATCATAGGCATTTGGCGTAAATGAACTTTTTTAACCGACTTCAAAAAAGATGGAGGCTATCAATTCGTCTGAATGTTGCTTTTTAGGGTTCCGTACACAAAGTGTAAAAACGTAACCCTATTGTTTTCGCTACAATGTCTGTCCGTCTGTCAACGCCTTTTATCTCTGGAACCGTAATAGGTAGACTCTTGAAATTTTCACAGATGATGTATAGCCTTTGCCGCTATAGCAACAAATACTAAAACTTATAGGGTGTTGCGATAGAGAGGTGTTATTCACGAATATGTGTTTATTTCTTGAACTGTAAGAAGCATAAACTCAAGATTTAAAAACAGTTATTAAAACTTAGTTCGCTATATAAACAAGTATAAAAAAATAAACCTAAAAATTAAAGGGTGTTCCGATAGTGGCGTGATTTGCATGTATAAGGTCTAAGTTTTGAACCATAATAGGTAGACGCTTGAAATTTTCACAGAAGGTGTATAACTGTGGCCGCTATAGTAGCGAACTCTAAAATTTGTAGGGTGTTCCGAAAGAGAGGTGTTATTCACGAATATCTGCTTATCACTTGAACTGTAGGAGGAATATACTAAAAATATGCAAGCAGTAATTAAAACTTAGTTCGCTACATAAATAAATAAGTGTAAAAAAATAAATATAAAAATTAAAGGGTGTTCCGATAGTGGCGTGATTTTCATGTATAAGGACTAAGTTTTGAACCATAATAGGTAGACTCTTGAAATTTTCACAGAAGGTGTATAACTGTGGCCACTATAGCAATAAATACTAAAACTTATCTTATTATAAAGTGAGGTATTATTTGCCATTATGTCTTTATTTCTTTAGCTATAGGAGGCAACCACTTAAAATCTGCAGACAGTAATTAACTCTATGTTCGCTTTCTATTAAATTAAACCTTAAAATTAAAGGGTGTTCCGAGAGTGACGTGGTTTGCGTGTATATGGCCTAAGTTTTGAACTATAGCAAATAATAAATATTAAAGGGTGTTCCGATAGAGACATGATTTTTACTTTAAATAGCCTTATTTTTTGAACCGTAATAGGTAGACTCTTGAATTGTTTACAGTAGAGGTTGTACTTCGGCCACTGTAAAAATTACTAATTGCTATAGGGTGATCCATCAGTGACATGTTTTTCACGTATATTATTTAATTTTTTAACCACAATAGGTACGCCTGATATTTTAATAAAAAGTGTATTACCATGGCCGTTCCAATAGTGATGCAATTTTCACGAATATAAGTTTGATTTTAAAAAGAAAAGAGTGGCCCATAAGACATGAAAAAATTAACAACTTGAGTTTTTAAAGCCGTACTAAACATAGTACGAAACCCTACGTGTGTGAGACTAACTCGCACTTGACTGATTTATTTTACATACATACATACATGTAACCGCAGAACTTAGCCATTTCTGAACCGATTTTAAATTTCAAATTCGTTATTTGAAAGGTAATGCTTGCCGTTCCCGTTTCCCATTATATTAAAAATTAAAGGGTGTCCCCATACAACATACATGTTTTTTACGTGTATTAAGAACCTTAAAGGGCACCAAATTAAAATTTCAAAAAATCGCGTGTCGCTATAGCTCCCAACAGCAGAAATTAATAAAATAAAATAAATTTAAAATTTAAAGGGTGCCCCCATAGGTGACGTAATTTGACCTATTTGGGCCTATCTTTTGAACCGTTATAGACAAAACCTTGAAAATTTTACAGAATGTCGATTACTATAACCGTTATAATAAAATGTATAAATATTCAAAATTTTAAATTAAAGGGGTGCTCCAATAGTTCCTTTAATTTGTTGCATATGGCTATAACAAAAAGTAAAAAATTTGAATTTGGAAATAAAAGGGTGTCCCAATGGTTTTGAACTGTTATAGACGGACAGCTGAAATTTACAAGGAACCTGTATTGCAAATTCCACTATAGCAAGTATACAATTTGAATTTATAAATTAAAGGGTGTCCCCATAAATTATTGAATTTGATCTATATGGCTCTATCTTTCGAACCGTTAAACACAAACACTTGAAAATTAGGCGAATGTCCACTACTTTCTTTGGTATAATAACAAGTATAAATAGTTGGAATTATAATGTAAAGGGTGACCCAATAGTTCATGTAATTTGATATATATGGTCAAACTTTTGAACCGTTATAGTATCTGTTTATTGAAATTAACAAAGAATCTTTGTGGCCATGTCCTCTATAACAACAGGTCTTTAATTTAAAATTGTAGATTAAAGGGTGTCCCAATAGGTGATGTTATTTGATCTATGTGAACCTATCTTTGAAACCGTTATAGACAGTGGATTGAATGGTGTCCCCATGAAGATGGATGCTGGTGAAAATATTTTAACTTTTGAACAGTAATAGGGAGAGGCTTGACATTCATATAGTCGTTACATTTTTTCCCTTTATTATTTTTTTATTTGGTTTAAATCTAATTCTTACAGATTACTCATTACATTTTTAGTTTAGAATTGGTGCCCTTCTATCTGTTTTGAAGTCGGTTTTTTTTGCAAGAATTATTTAAAGTCTTTTTTCCTACCATGTGTCGCAGGTAATTCGAAAGTGAATTTTTTAAGGCTGTATATGGCAATTTAAAAATATGGTTAATTGGAGAAATTCATATATTTTCGTGAAACTTTGGTATCTTTAAATTTTTTTTACGAATTTTAATTTTTAAAACTGTAAAACAATTTCAAAAAGCTCTTTCTTAATGAAATTTCTCATATTGAATATTTTTAACAGAAGTTTTGATTTTTACTTTACCATACGTAGTATAAGGTAAAGTATAGTAATCATGAAAAAAAGTAGAGGTCGAGATCTCGAAGGATTTATACGTTTAGAGGTCTCCTGCATTCATTTTGCTTATTTTCGCGACGATGTCTGTGTGTGGGTGGGTGTGTATACCGTTTGCAATATCAAAATGAAATATAGTATGTGCCTTTGGTATATGGAGCTAAAGAGCTGTATAGTTTTTGGGCATAATTGGGAGGGGGCAAGGGGTAGTTTTCTACCCCCAAATTTTGTGAACGCTCTACTGATCATACCGTATCACATATTAAAACGAAATTTAGTATTTGCCTTTGGTATATGGAGATGAAGAGTTGTGTAAATTTTGGGCATAATCGGGAAGGGGAAAGGGGTAGTTTACTTACTCCCAAAGTTTGTAGACGCTCTACAGGTCATACCGTATGACATATCAAAATTAAATTCAGTATGTGCCTTTGGTTTATGGTGGTGAAGGGCTTTATTAATTTTCCCCTTCGTTATTTGCCCCTTTCCATAATCGGAAAGGGGCAAGGGGTAGTTTACCTAACACCTCAAACCGAAAATAATTAATTTTTCGATTCGAATCTACTTTGAACTTTTATTCCTTATTTTTTATATCCATAAAAATATCTGTTTCCATTTGGTATGGTAAAGTTAAGTTGAGTGTACGCCACTCCAGTTTTATTTTTTAATGAAATCTCGGTTTTTCTTGTTAGACTTTTTTGGTGTAGTTTCGATAATTCTTAGGGAGAAATTAATTTCAATGTTCTTTTTATGGGTGGTTTATGTATGTATATTATTTTCTATAGTTTTGCCCTGTATTGTACTTTTTAGCTCTTTCTATAACCTTGATTGCGCCCTAGACTTTAGTCTCGCCTCGTGGCTAATTTAAAAAAAAAACTAAAATTTTTTGTAATTAAAAACAAAAAATTTTCAAACATTTGTGATAAGAAATACAAATTTTGACAACTAAAAATAAACTAAATTATTTTATAGCTTGAGTTGATAACCTTTCAATGTAACAAAACATTTCAAATCAAATACTAACTGCCAAACGATACCAATTTCAACAACTTTTTATTATTTTTATTTTTCTATTTTCAGCTCAATAGCAGAAACACACCCAGAATAGAAATGAAATGTTTCTTTAAAAAGTTGTTGCAATCACATTGACGTACGCGTTCAACTCTTAATGGCTGCAATTAAATTTTATACTCAAACATTTATTAAAACTATTACTAAAATAATAGAAAAAATTAAATTGAAATTGTAAAGCAAAATCGAAAACCAAAGGCAATTATCTATCAATGGAATAGAAAGAAGCTGTAACCCAAACCAGTAGAAAAACAAAAAAAAAAAAAAAAAAAAAACATTTTCAATAAACTTGGAATTTTAAATGCGATGAAACGTGTTTGTCTTCCAAACAGCTAACGTAAAAACAACACAAGATTTTTAACTAAATACTGGGAGCATGTCA
Organism: Phasia obesa; assembly: GCA_949628195.1. Classification (NCBI taxonomy): domain Eukaryota; kingdom Metazoa; phylum Arthropoda; class Insecta; order Diptera; family Tachinidae; genus Phasia; species Phasia obesa. The sequence continues at coordinate 8,189,589 of OX451218.1, forward strand.
GCAGCTATATTCTCTACAACAAATATTCCATTAAAACACAAGCAATACAACAACAACAACAGTAATAAAAATAAACACTAAAACCCCTAAAAAAAATTTTTAAATTTTGTACTAAACAAAGAAAGTCTTAAACAAAAAAAAAAAAAAAAACAATAAAAAACAATATTGCACCACAATCCTAATAACACTCACTCACGCACACAACTAAACAACTAGACTACTAAGTGCATGTGTATTTAATAGAAGTGCGGTCTGGAGCAGCATCCTGACAACTTTTGTTGCTAGATTTTCTGTGCTAAGCGAGCTGAGCCACTCAACCGTTATGTCGTTTACAGATCACGATGTTGCGGAAGTGCGACATGTGGTGCAACGGATATTGGTGCCATGTGTTTTTGTTATTGGTCTTTTGGGAAATTCTGTTAGCATTTATGTTCTGACAAGGTAAGTTGTTGTCACATTAGTTGTTGCGTAAACTATATATACGAAACAATTGTTATGGTTGTATTATTGTCTTTAATATGAATAGAAAATTTTTTAAAAGGTAAAGAAAGTTGCCAAAAGTATGCAACAGAATATTTTGTTTTTCTGTTATATTATATATGATTAGCTGTGCGTGCCCACACACACGTTGTGTGCGTCCTGACAATATTTTGTTCGATTTTTCTTTGCAAGTTATACACAACCAATCTTAAGACTCTTACGTATTTACTTTATATAAAGGTATTCATACCTGAATAAAATTCTAAAATTGATATAAAATTCTAAAAAATATTGTAAAGCTTTTAAAAAAACATACAGAAAATGAGTTACTCATTATTTTAAAATAGCGCCATCTGTGGCGACATATTGCTTAAAATATACTGCTTAAAAAAAGCTGCCTTAAAGTATGCAGTACCTTTAAATCTCTTGGAAATAAAAAATTTTTGCGAAAAAAAGTCTTCTATATTGGAATGAGTATACTAAGGTATCTCCTCACAAAATTGTGTTAAAATGCATCCAATAGTTTTTACGTGATGCGAACGATAATTAGACTGTTCTCTTCCATAACTGAGACTTCATTGGAGCGAACGTATCTTCGCTAGTTCATCAGCGATCTTATTCTCCTTGTATTATGCTTGCCCATCGTTGCTTCAAAAGCTCTTTTGCACTACTTGACTTTGAACTAATGTTCGCTCTGTAGTCGTGTCTTTGTCTATGTATTCTCTGGTGTGGTATTGTGGAACAAGATTAACGTGAGTACCTGCTAACTCGGCCTAACCTCACGGTGGTCTTACCACCGAGTGAAACTTAGGCGTAGACTAGCGCCCCCATTGTGTAGTATAACAACACTTTACGATTGCCACCAATCGCTTTTTGTGTGTGATACAGTCACAATGAGTAGCAATTTATATAATATGGCAAGCCTTTCCAAGGCAAGCCCAGATCCACATTATAACCTCTTGCTTAGGGGTTTGGAGACTATCCAAACTCCGTCTGTTGAGAGTGCAACAGCACACTTGATCGACCTTGCACCTTACCTACATAAATCGATCTTAAACCACAACCACCACGTGCACCCCCGAAAGGGACCTCACCAATAACCGGTCACAGAGAGGATAGGCTCTCTGTGGGGCCACCGATTCCAGTGGTACCAGTCCTTTGGGCACTGGTCGGGCCTCGAAGAGGACTCGTATGTTTTAACACACAGACCTTTTCTTCCAGTGAACCCCGAGTGAACCGCGTCAAAGCATTTGCCATATTCCTGCAGTGACAATTGGAACCCCGGGGGTATCTATGGTGTGGTATATGGTCTGTGGTCTGGTCTGTAGTTCAGTATAATTAATGTGTAGTCTAATAGGTCGATTATGGATGGCAACCGACAACGCAACTGGCAAATAAAATGGTATTACGTACGGCAAGTTGCCATAAACTTATCGATAATGCTATTTTGACACTCTAGCAACTGAAAATGAATATAAACAACCAAAAAGTTTTTAATAATTAAGCAAGAAAAGAGTAATTTAAAGTAAATAAAAAAAAAACATATAAATAAATAAAATGTTTATATCCATATTAAATGCTGAAGATGCTGCTGAAGGTGCTGTTGATGTGTTGTGTTATTTGACGGTTTTAAAATCTACATATGCACATATTTTATATAAATTTTGTTATAAATATTTATATAAAATATTAAATATACAAAATTATATGAAAAATAAACCTAGTTTTCCTAGTGAAAAAATATCAACAGCAACCATAAATTTATGGTTGCCAATTTGGCAACTGAAATTAACAACTTGCCAGTTGCCAGTTGCCAGTTGCCATACTTAATACAATTTTGGCAACTGACAACGCAACTCAGGTTGGGTTGCCATCCATAATGAACCCATAAGACTATAATAGCCTTTATTATCTCCTATATTATTTGGTCAATAACGTGGACTATGCTCCAGTCCATGCATGGTATTTTTATGATCCGGTCCAAGGACTGCTCTTTGGTTTATTATCTTGTTTATCATTATGGTATAATCTAAGGTCTTATCTATGATCAGACTATATTTAAGTGTATAAAATAATTTTGGATTTTTTCTATCGCCTCTTTGTCTTTGTGTGTTCTATGATCTGAACAATAATTTTTCTAGTCTGAGCTAGTCTATGATGTGGTATGGTCTGATCTACGGCGCAACATGTCACACAGCTCGTGCCACAATAGATTTATTGAAAGACACGTTTGGTGACGTTTTGGACCTATGAATTGGCCTTCAAGATCTATGGATTTAACACCGCTAGACTACTTTCTGTGGGGCTATGTAAAGTCATTGGTCTATGGGCATAAGCCACAAACGCTTGACCATTTGGAAGACAACATTCGCCGTGTTATTGACGATATACGGCCACAAATTTTGGAAAAAGTCATCGAAAATTAGACGTCCAGATTGGACTACATCCGCGGGCAGCCGTGACGGTCATATGCCAGAAATCATATTTAAAATGTAATGCCACAAGATTATCTTTCGGATAAATAAAATTCATGTCAATCGAATAATCCATCGTTGTTTTATTGCAACTTAAAGTTCTATACCTCTATAAAAAACACCCTTTATACGATCTCAATTATGCGCTTGCTCTATGGTCTAGTCTGTGCACTATGATTCATGATCATGATGATTTTGGTTTATGGTCTATGATCTGGTCTATGATATGATCTATGGTTTGGTCTACGGTCTGATTTATGGTCTGGTCTATGGTCTGGTCTATTGTCTGGACTATTGACTGGTCCATAGTCTTGTGCACTGTCTGTAGTCTGGTTCATGGTCTGGTCTATGCGCTGGTCTATTGTCTGATCTATTATCTGGTCCACGGTCTAGTTAAGGGTCTGTTCTATGGTCTGGTCTATGATTTGTTCTATGTTCTGGTCTATGGTTTGGTCTATGGTCTGGTTTATGGTCTGGTCTATGAGCTGATCTATGGTCTGATCTTAGTTCTAGTCTATTATCTAATTTATGGTCTGGTATGGTCTATGGTCTGGTCTAGCGTGTGGTCTGTGGTCAGGTCTATGGTATGGTCTATTGTCTGGTTTATGATGTGGTCTATGGTCTGGCCTATGTTCTGGTCTATGGTCTGATATATGGTCTGGTCTATTGTCTGTTCTATTATCTGTTGCATGGTCTAGTCTATGATCTGGGTTATGGTCTGGTCTACGATCTGGTTTATGGTCTGGTCTATGGTCTGGTCTATGATCTGTTCTACGGACTGGTCTATGGTTTGGTCTACGATCTGGTTTATAGTCTGATCTATGGTCTGGTCTGTTCTCTGGTGTGGTCTATGATCTGGTCTATTTTCTGGCCTATGGCCTGATATATGGTCTGGTCTATGATCTGGTCTATTAACTGCTCTATGGTTTGGTCTACGATCTGGTTTATGGTCTGGTCTATAATCTGGTCTATGTTCTGGCCTATGGTCTGGTCTATGATCTGATATAGGGTCTGGAATATGGTCTGGTCTATAAACTATTCTCTGATCTGGTCTAGGGTTTGCTATAGGTTTTGGTTTATCATCTCTTCTATGGTCTGGTTAGTGATATCTGATCTACTACATAATGTGACGTATATTGTATCGTTTATGTTTGCACAATGGCGTGGTTTATAGTCTATTCTTTAGTTTAATATATGTTTTGGTTTGCTGTATTATTTATAATTTCGCCTATAGAGGGTTTTAGTTGACAGAAAAAAAAAATCAAGAAAAATGGAAAGAAACATCGAAATTATGTAGTTTAGGATTGAAGAATATATATATGTATAGTCACGAAAAGAAATCGTATTTATATTAATGAGGGTTTTAAACTTTGAGAGTGATAAACTTAAATGTTTCCTTTCTTTTTTATTTACTTTTCACTATCGTGATATTATTATTGGCAATTTCAAAACAAAACATGTTATTGTATCCAATAATAGGGTGGTTCGGTAACAAAAAAAAAAAAATAATAATAATAAAAAAACATTATTTATTTTAAGTCACGCATGATTCCTTTGTAAATTTATTAAATAAATATTTTATGATTATAAAATATTTATTTCCAAAAATATAATAATCGAAATTGATTACTATGGGGAAAGCCTATCCAGATAGCTATTTCGCTAGTGCTCAACTAGCTCATCAGTGGATTTTTCCCAATTTTTCTGAATAAAAACTCAGATTCTTATGCTTAAAACTTAATAGACTAAATGAGAAGTTCAAACAGTCTATAAAGAAAGCCAAATCTAAATTTCTAAACAAAATAAAAACCATAGTAACCATTTCGATTTCAACAAGTTTATTTTATTTAACACGATTCCAAATATAATTTTTTGTAAATAATAAAAAAAGTTAGTCATAAAATTTTATATTTGTTTATAATTTTTTTTTGCTTTCAATTTATTGTATTTGGAAAGTTTAGTTATTTAGTTTAATTTTTAAAATGGTTATTTCCCCTTATTTTCAGTTACTTATTTTTACTTTTATTACATTCAAAAATCATTTTCCAAAAACTACTTTCATATTAAAAGTAATTTTGCTAAGAATTGAACATAAAGTCATGATGGAAACCCATTAGCGGAATAGACACCAACTAAAGAATTGAAAATATAATGTAAATGGAGTGGAAATAATTTTACTCAAGTCATATTGTAGTTAAGAGCTGCAAATTGTATTCAAAAAAAAAAAATACAAAAAAAAAAAAATACGAGAAGTTTGTATGACAAATCGTGTATTATTTTGTGTCAACAATAAATATATTTATGATTTTTATTTTGTCATTGCATTTAATTTTTATTTTAGAAGACGCATGAGATGTACCACAAATATATATTTAACGGCTTTAGCCATAACGGATATTATTTATTTGACCATGGCTCTGTTGTTGTCGTTGCAACATTATCACTACGTGCATCTTTATTGTAAAATCTATTGGATGTATTATGGTGTGGTGGTGTGGCTATGTGATGCCTGCTGTAAGTATCAGAAAGCGATTTAAATATTCTTAATCTGTTTTCTTGCAAACCAAATAACAACCCCCCCCCCCCAAAAAAAAAATAATAAACGTTTTTATGGTTTTATTTATTCCGGTTTTTTATTATTGCAATTTCTTTAACGGGGATGTTGCATGTTGCTGTTACAAAAAATAATAAAAATAATAATGTAAACACCTTGTGCTCTATTGATTGGAATGAATGAAATTGTATTTCAACGCTATCGATGACGATGATGATACTGATGACAACAATAATAATGATGATGGCATTGCGGCTGTTCATGTGGATATATGTATTTTTTTTTTGTTGGCCATTTATAGCCTACATATCAATTTATATCGCTGTATGTTTTACCATCGAACGATTTATTGCGATACGTTATCCATTGAAACGTCAGACATTTTGCACCGAATCATTGGCCAAGAAAGTTATTGCAGGTAAGTCCACAATACAAGCAACTACAGTAATAATGTCAAAGATAAATAATAAAATTTAACTGCCTAAAGTTATTTTAAGAAAAACAAAAAAAAAAAAACAAAAAAATTTGGAGGAAAGATTACCACAGAAAGATTAAAACTGAAAATCGGTCAAATGAATAATAAAACAACTATAAAAGCAAAAAAAATACAAAATATTGTATTTTCTTTAAAAAGCTTTTTAAAGCTTTTTAAATCTTAATTAAGTATTGTTCGTTAACAATTGTTTACAAAATGAAATCTTGTGTCTCAAGCTTTTTTATGCTAATCATTTGTGTTTTCCAGAGGTGTTTAAGAATTTCTCAAAAGCTCTTTTTTATTCACTAAGTTTTTTTTAAAACAACAATTTTGTAAACTGTCTAGCTTTTTTTTTTACCGATATTTTATACTAAAGATTTTATTTTTTTGCCAAGACCAACCAGAACGATTTAAAGCTTTAAAGCATATAAATTTTCTAAACTACATTAATATTCTGAAAGCTTAGATTATGAAAGGTTGTGCCGATAAAATGAATTTTACTCTTGGATGCCCGAAGGAGCCATTATAATCCCCTTTAAATGACCAGTTCTAATTCGCTGTTTCCCTGATGAAGTTGTCGACATCTACTCAACGATGGTCTTCATGAAATCTTTCGTCTAGCCATCTAAGCCTACAGCTTTGCTTAGGGGTTTCTAATTCCTCTTCGTTTTTTAACATACTAGAGAAATCTTAAGTACCGTTAACTTATCTACTAGTTCCTTCCCCAATAGTGCAGCAGACAGTGATCACATATACAGCAACCAAATTTGTTGATGGGAATCGAACCGAAAACTCCCACACTAATGCAGAATATCGCTAACTAATAGCCTACCTGGGGCACCATTTTTAAAAGCTTTTCTTATAATTTTGGAATTTTGGAAGTTATATAGCATTTTTGAGTGTTTATACCTAAAGTTTTTGAATTTCTTTAAAGCTCTATTGGTTCCGATAATTTTTTTTTTCTAACTATAAAAATGTAAGCTTTCTTTACCAACTTTTTAAGACTGAAAATAATGGAATAGAAGGGGTATTTTTTAGGTTTGTAAAGCTGTTTAAGCTTTAACATAAAAATAATGATTAAAGCTATTTAGCATTGGCCGTATTTAAGTTAGCTTTAAAAGGTTTTGGGTTTTTATAACTAAAGACTGAGGATTTTTTTCAAGCTATTTTATTAATTGGATCCGATAATTTTTTTCTAACTATAAAAGTGTAAGCTTTCTGTAACAGATTTTTAAGACTCAAAAGCAATTTTTTTGGATTTTTTATCTTAAAGATTCCAAAAGCTTTTTTATCATTTATTTACTTTTTTAACTTTTATAACAGGCTTTTTTATAAAAGCTTTTTGTATTAACTTTATTAAGCTTTCATAAAACCTCATATTATAGAAGGGATTCCTTTAGGTTTGTAAAGCTTTTTATGTTTTAACATAAAAATAATAAGCTTTCTTTAACAGATTTTTGAAACTCAAAAGCAAATTTATTTGGATTTTTTATCTTAAAGATTCCAAAAGCTTTTTTATCATTTATTTACTTTTTTAACTTTTATAACAAGCTTTTTTATAAAAGCTCTTTGTATTAACTTTATTAAGCTTTTATAAAAACTCATATTATAGATGGGATTCCTTTAGGTTTCTAAAGCTTTTTAAGTTTTAACATAAAAATAATGATTAAAGTTATTTAGCATTGAACACGTCCAAGTTTGCTTTTTAAAAGGGTTTAAGTGTTTATATCTAAAGTCTTAGGATTTCTTCAAAGCTCTTTTTTTAATTGGTTCCGACAATTTTTTTTTTAAATATAAAAGTGTAAGCTTTCTCTAACATATTTTTAAGACTCAAAAGCAAATCTTTTTTTTTTTAATTTTTCATCTTAAAGATTCTAAAAGCTTTTTTATTATTTATAAAAGATTTTTTATTTACTTTTTTAAGCTTTTATAAAAACCTATTTTTTAGAAGGGTTTTCTTTGAATTAGGTTTGTATGGCATTTTAAGCTTTAACATAAAAATATTGATTAAAGCTTTTTAGCATTGTTCAAGTTAGCTTTTAAGAGGTTTTAAGTGTTTATATCTAAAGTTTTAGGTTTTCTTCAAAGCTCTTTTTTAAATTGGTTCCGATAATTTTTTTTTTCTAACTACAAAAGTGTGAGCTTTCTTTAACAACTTTTCTAAGACTGAAAAGCACGGTTTTTTGGATTTTTTATCTTACAAATGTTAAAAGCTTTTTTATTTACTTTATTAAGCTTTTATAAGAACTCATTTTAAGAAGGGTTTTCTTTAGATTAGGTTTGTAAGACTTTTTAAGCTTTAACATAAAAACACTGAATAAAGCTTTTTAGCATTGAACCGTGTTCAAGTTAGATATGAAAAGGTTTTCATTAAGGCGTTGTTTATAAAAACCTTAAAATTAATTATATCACACATCAATAATTAAAATTTCTAATTATGTAATCATAAACAGGTTGTTCTCTTTTCATTTTTGAGTAAATTATCGATTACTTTAGCTCGTTTAAAAGGCTATACTTCCTCAAATTCAACGACAAAACTTAACCAATGTTATGCGTATACCTATCATACTCTCTGAAGCAATGCAACCTTTTACGTATGAGTTGAGTTGGAATGTGTTGCCTGCCAAAAATGATTGGCAGCAAAGTGTTTAAAACCAAATTTGGTTTATGGAAAAATCTTTATATATTTTTTTAGCAGTTTATTTCTTAATTTTTTTGTTAAATTTTTTTTAAATTTTATTGAAAAACATAAGTTTCCAATCGAAAAAGTTGTGTTTACCATCTCATATCTACCAGTTTTTTTCTTTCTAATATTTAGGAGTTTAAATAAAATGCAGTATGTGTATGTGTATGAGTACGTGCATGTATGCGATTTGATTATTATTGCCTACTTTTGGGCATTGCTCCATTTATGACTATTATAAAACATTTTCAACAAAATGTTGTTGTTGCTAACAATATTTTAATAGTTTATTTTTTATTTCTATTGCCAATTTTTTTTCTATAGTTTTTCCTCTTTGTTTTTTCTAGGTGTGACCCTCTTTTGTCTATTGTCCACTATTTCAACAGCCTTTGAGCATCAACACAGAATTGAGTATCGTATGATTGATAATTTTGGTCAGCCATGTAATCAAACTGTAGCCAAAGCGTATGCGATACAGCAGTATAAAAAACACCAACAATATTTACAGCTACAACAGCAGCAAATGGAAAAGCATCACCTACAGCAGCCACCACAACAACAAGAAATTCCTTTAAAAATAATGGAAAAATTTGTAGAGTATATTGATGAGAATGAAGGCAGTGGCGAAAGTAATGATCGAGAATTTATTTTATCGAATGATATGAATGTATTGCAAGGATTGTCGATGTTGAGAGGAGAAGCCGAAAAGAAGACCAAAAGAAGTGTTAACTTAAAGCAAAAACAATTAAAAGGTATTGAAAAAAAAAAAAAATATATTTTAAGGAGTTCCTAATCCTAAAGCCACAAAAAAAATATATTTAAAGGATTCCCTGAAGACAAAAAAAAAAAAAAAAGAAAAAAATTATTGATATAAATGTTTAAAGTTTTATTTTATAATTTTTTTTTAAATGTAAAATTGTAAAGTGTTAAAGTTTTTAGAGCTTGAAAATAAAAAAAAACTTTTTTGAAGCTTTTAATAGAAGCTTTTTATTAAATAGCTTTAATTAAATAACTACTTATAAAAGCGTTCCACTGCTAAGTTAAACAAAGCTTTAAAGCTTTTCGAGCTTTTACTTATAATAAAGCTTTTTCTTACTTTTTTTTATTTGCTCGTATAACTTTTTAACTTTTTTGTTAAAATAAATATAATATTTCGTTTTAAAAAATTTTTACTTATAAAAATTAAATTTTTTACAAACCCTCCTTTGAGATCCTATCATTAAGTTTTTTTCTTTTAGTCTTACGACCATAATAAATCTAGCAACAAACTAAATTTTTGCAAATAAAAATATTTTGTTATTTTTATCCATTCAAACAAATGCCATTTAATTTTTATTTTTATTATTTTCTATCCATATCTTTTTTTAGCATTAACATCCAGAACTTTAACAAACATTCCTTCACATTTACCCATAACATTGGCATTATCATCATTATCATCCTCGCCGTTGTCATTGCCAGTTGCAGCTTTAGAGATGAAACCAACCGTAACCCCGCATTCTCTACTACAGAGTGAACCTCTATTGATGGCTACAACAGAGTTTGATATACAAGAAAATAACTTTGAGCTGATGACAACGGCTAAGCCAAAGTCACCATTGCCATCACTTCAATCACCATCACCATCGTCATCGTCAGCAACTCCACCGTTTGCCACTCTATTGCAGAAAATGGATTTGAATGCCTTAGAAAATTCTACCGACTTCCAAATGGTGGATGAATTTTTCTTTAATGTTACAGAATTTTGTGAAAATGTAGGTATTTTTTATTTGTATTTGCCAGCTTACTGTAAGAGAAAAGATAAAAAGGAATAAATTTTTTTTGTTTTTTTTTTTTCAATTCGTGCAGGTGACTTATTATAATCATCAAGCGACCGCTTTGGGCAAAGATGAATTTTATATAAATGTTTGGTATTTCGTGACATTGTGTGTATTTGTGTTGATACCATTGTGTGTGCTGGTGACATTTAATTGTTTTTTAATAATGTTAGTAAGACGTTCCAACACCATCCGGGGAGAGATGACAAATGCCAGTAGTATGAGAAGGACGAAGGTTGGTTTTTGATAAGATATAATTTTAGTTTTATTTAGACAAAATTTTTTTTTCAATAATTATGCAATAAAACTTTAAGTTTTACAAAGTTTTTTTTTAACAAAAAGCTTTAAATAATAATGAAAGCTTTTTTCAAAGTCATAATCAAAATTTATATTTCATGTTTTATTTTATATTTAAATTAATACTTATATTTAAATTACATATATAAATTAATAATAATTAAATAAATTAATTTAATAATAAGGCATTACCAAAGCTTGAAATAAAAGCTTTATCAAAGCCTTAAAATGATTTTATGCAATTTTACTTAAAAGCTTTTATTAGTTATATATTTAATTAATTAGCAAAAGCTTTTAATATGACATTTTTCAAAAGTAACTAACAAAAGCTTTTTATAAATTTGCATGTATTCCAAGCTTAAGAATCTCTAGAAAGTTTCATATAAATTTCATCTAAAGCTTTAATGAATATAAAAATCTTACAGAAAATTCCTGATAAAAGGCGTAAAAAATTTCACGTACACATAAAAGTAACAAAACGCTTTGGTTAAATATTAAAAAAAAATTTTTTTGAACAAAAAGCTTAAAAAGCTATTTTTGTGGTTTTGATTATATTGTTTTTTGAAAATTTTCATTGGAAACTATTCTAACATTACAAAAATGTTGATTTTCTTAAATAATTTAATAACACGCTTCAAACATGCCAGCCCAAAATCCAATATGGTGGAAAATATATCAAAACTCTTTGATTTTCGCACAAAAAAGCTTCAAACGGCTGTAAAAACATGAAAACCATACTCAACAAACTACTCAACTAGCATAAGCAAGCGCAAGATTTGTCTGTATTTGGCAAGCAGCTGCTGTAGTCTATTTGGTTCTTTATGGAAAAATGTGTATATAAAGCTCGGATAAAATCTTATTTGGAAAAAGTTAAAGATAAAAGCTTTTATTAGATATTTTTACACAAAATGTTTAGAAAAAGCTTTAGATGTAAGCTTTAAGATAAAATTAAAAACAGCTTTTATTGAATACTTTAATATAAAAAGTTTAGAAAAAGCTTTAGATCTAAAGCTTTAAAATAAAATTTTTGAGAAAAAAATTTTCTATGTATCAGAAGTATATTTCGATTGCAGCCTAATATAGATATTTTATTAAAGTCGTTAAAAAGCTTTCTATAAAGCTTAAAGTTCGCTATATATTTTGAATGACAGGTTTTTTTTTCATCAAAATATTTTTTTTTTTTTTTTTTTTTATTTAGTATTAATTACACAATAAATTATTGTAACTAAATCTAGTGATAAAGAGTACCAGCTGCTATGGCTTTCGACTCCGTTTTTTATATTTTACGTTTATATTTTATTAACAAAATTGATATCTACGATAAATTTGAATATTAATTTAATATTAGTATCACACATATTTTTTAAGAGATCAGATGGGGTTTGAGATCCAAAAATTTTTGATCTGCAGATGTTGTATTCTATGCATTCGTCGAGAATATGTGCAACAGTCAGGGGCGTGTTGCAGGATATGCAGTTTGGCGCAGAATTTTTTTCTAAAAGATGTTTGTGTGAGAAACTGCAGTGTCCAATTCTGAGGCGGACTATGATAGACGCTTCTCTTCTAGAGCAATTTGCTGGAAACATTAGCTTTCTTCCTTCTGGGTTTATATTTTTATAATGGTGGTTGTAGGTTGTCCATTGTCGATTTTTAATTTTGGATGAATATTGAAATAAAGCGTTTAGAATATCTGTTGGCTCCCAGGTTGGGAACGACAGCAGAGGTCTACGTCTAGCTTCGGCTGCTGCTAGATCAGCATATTCATTGCCAGTAATGCCAACGTGTGAAGGGATCCACATTATTTTAATATTGTTAGGACATTGTATGCAGATATTTCTTATTTCCGTTATTAATGGTGAATCATACCGAGAATTACGTAGCGCTTTGATAGAAGAAAGGCTGTCAGTACACACGATGTACTTCCTTTTGGATTTTGAGGCAAATTTTACAGCTAGGTGTATTGCTATTGCTTCTGCCGTGAAGTTTGAGCAATAGTTATCAATAAAGCCTGAGTTAACTATTTTTCCGTTTTGTTGCACGATTGCAAAAGATGTAAGATCGTTTGTTTTTGATCCGTCGGTGTATAAAAAATTCCAGTTTTGTTTCGCTAAATCGTTGGTAATATTATAAAAAGTTTGTTGGAAAACAATTGGAGGTGTTGTTGTTTTTCATCAAAATATTAAAAATTAAGCTCACACTAAAACTTTAAAATAGTAACTATGACTAAAAAAGGCTTTTGATGCGATAATATTGAGCTTTAAGCTTAAACAAGAAAATTGTTTTATTCTTATTTTTGGTTTTTTTTTTAATTATTTTATATATCTATTTTTTAAATATTTTAAAGCTTTTTTTATATTTTCAAATTTTGTAACACTCATTACAATTTCCAACTTATTATACTCTACAGCGCAAAACAACATCATCTTCGGTTTCCCAAGAGAATCGTGTCACCATTACGTTAATTGCTGTCGTCTTACTATTCATCATTTGTCAATTGCCGTGGGCCGTTTACTTGATTGTCTCTAGTCAAATCACAATTGAGATTCATTTACAATCAATATTTGGCAATATATTTAATTTCTTGGCAGCCACAAATGCAGCAGCCAATTTTTTCTTATACTGTGTCTTATCGGACAAATACCGCAAGACAATAAGAGAAATGATTACAGGTTATCGCTACAAACAGCAGCGTAATACACTGACCACCACAAGTCTCTATACGAACGGCAGTCGACGCAGCTATAGGGCAGCCGCCTCATCGATGGTGATTAAATGATTGGCTGAGAATTATGCAGAGAATTCATGACAAAATTGGATATTTTTATAATTAAGTTCCTTGATTGTGGGCGAAAATTTGCAAACTTGTTTTGTTAAAAAAAAAACAAAATGAATTTTAGAAATTTAATTAACTTTGTTCGCGAAGAAAAAAATTTGAGTTTCAATTAAAGATTTTAATTCGTATCATATTCATTTTTAAATAAATTTTTAATTGATTCAATTATTTATTTAATTAGAAAATTATTATTTTTTAATTAAGTATGTAATTGATTTAATTAAAAAATTAATTAAATTTAAAATCTTTAATTAATGCAAATTTTTTTGTGCATGAAAAAAAAATCGTAATTTATAATATATTTTTTGTTGTAGCAGTCTTTAAGATATCAAATTTAAACAGATGTGCCATTATGTGATCCTTGTAGGATAAAAATTATTGATAGAAATATGGAGAAAAAAAGAATTCTCTATAAATATTATTTTAAAAATTATTATGAAACATTTATTAAGTTTTTAAAAGATTTAATAATACATTAAGAGATATTATATATAAATAAAGATTTTTAAAAAATTTAATTTTAAGCAAAATAATTTTCTGGTCACTACAGGGGTCAACAAACGAAGTGTTGTCTAATTCACCACTGTGCCGGTTTGAAAAAAAATTTTATTTTGCAAATATTTCTGTAGCTCCGGAACCAGCAAAGATACCTCAATGAAATTCTTCTGCTTTGATTTGCATTAAAGGCTTTTATAGAAAGCAATACATATGGAGGTAGCGAATAGACCCACAGGGTGCTCACTGGTAAACAGGAGCAGTCAATAGGCCCATTAGGGGAGGGGTCAATATAAGGAAATTTTTTTAAAGATTTTTTTCTGACCATTCTAACACAATATAGAGTGCAGGAATTTTCTAATTTTTACAAAAAATTTTTTTAAAAATATTATCAAAAAATTTTTACAAAAAATTCCAAAAAAAAAATTTAAAGAAATAGTTTTTAGAAAAATTTTCAAAAAATTTTTTTAAAAATTTTCAAAATAATTTTTAAACAAATATTTAAAAAAATTAATTTGCAAAAAAATTTTAACAAAAACATTTTCAAAAAAATTTATACAAAAAATTTCCAAAATTTTCCAAAAAAAAAAAATTTTAGAAATAATTTAAAAAAATATTTAAAAAATTAAATTTACAAAAAATTTTCAAAAAAATTTAAACAAAAAGTTAAGAAATTAAATTTACAAAAAAATTTTAACAACAAAATTTAAAAAAAAAATGCATAAAAAATTTCCAAAAAATATTTACAAAAAAAAAAACAAAATTAAAAAATGTTTAAAAAAATATTTAAAAAATTAAATTTACAAAAAAATTTATCAAACAAATTTTCAAAAAACTTTTACAAAAAGGTTTAAAAAAAATTTCCAAAATTTTTTTTCTAGAAAATTTATAATTTTGAGATGCCTTATGCATGTTTTTAAACCTTCCCATTTTACAGTGTCTTAACAGGGTGCTCACTGGTAACCAGGAGCAGTCAATAGGCCCATTAGGGGAGGGGTCAATATAAGGAAATTTTTTTAAAGATTTTTTTTCTGACCATTCTAACACAATATAGATTGCAGGAAATTTCTAAATTTTACAAAAAAAAAAATTTAAAATATTATCAAAAAATTTTTACAAAAAATTCCAAAAAAATATTTACAAAAATTAAAAATAAAATTAAAAAAAAAAAAATTTAAAAAAATTTTTAAACAAATATTAAAAAATTTAATTTACAAAAAAATTTTAACAAAAAGATTTTCAAAAAAATCTATACAAAAAATTTCCAATAATTTTCCAATATTTTCAAAAAAAAAATTTTGAAAAAATTTAAAAAAAATATTTAAAAATTTAAATTTTGAAAATTTTAATTATTATTAGTCGAACTGTTTATGTATAACATACAATGAAATTTATAATCAAGCTTAAGTTCGTTTTTATTCTCTCTAAGAAAGAATTAATTAAATTACAAATTAGGTGATAATATTAAAGAAAAATTGGGAAAACGAATGTTGAAAGTAAAACAAATAAACAAAAAGTAACTTTCATTGCTAACCGAAGGTTGGCTGAAGGAACAACAACAAAAATATAAGGTGGTAAATATTAAAAGTAAAAAATATTCAACAAGAGGGAAGCTTAAGGTAGTGGTAGACTTCGTTCTCACCATCTGACGATTAATAATTAAATACAAGTTTTCTCGTATTCCTTTATCTGGGTTTGGTTGGTTAAATAGATGATGCTTACAACTAAACACTACCCTAATTAGATTAGATACAAGAGTGCTGATGACGGACGTGGCTGTCTAGAAAATGTGCATTCCGCTCCTGCTGGTGTCTAAAAATTAAATTTTCCCAATTTTTCTTTAATATTATCACCTAATTTGTAATTTAATTAATTCTTTCTTAGAGAGAATAAAAATGAACTTAAGCTTGATTATAAATTTCAAAATTAAATTTACAAAAAATGTTCAAAAAAATTTAAAAAAAATTTAAACAAATATTTAAAAAATTAAATTTACAAAAATATTTTAACAAAAAAAATTGCACAAAAAGTTTCCAAAAAATACCTACAAAACAAAATTGAAATGCATTCTGCTCTGCTGGTGTCTAATTTTTCTTTATCTCTTTATAATTAAGAACTTAAGCCTAAATAAATAATTTATTTAAATTAAAAAATGTTTAAAAAAATATTAAAAAAATTAAAAAAAAAAAAAAAATTCAATAGGGCCATTAGGTCAATATAAGGAATTTTTTTAAGATTTTTTTTCTGACCATTCTAACACAATATAGGAAGTTTCTAATTTTTGCAGAAAAAAATTTAAAAATATTAACATCAAATTTCTACAAAAAATTGCAAAAAAAATATTTACAAAAAATTAAAAAAAAAAATTTTAAATATTTTCAAAACAATTTAAAAAAAAAAAAAAATTCAAAAAAATTTTTAACAAATATTTAAAAAACTTAATTTACAAAAAAATTTTAAAAAACAGATTTTCCAAAAATTTATACAAAAAATTTCCAATATTTTAAAAAAAAATATTTCGAAAATTATTTAAATAAAATAATTTAAAAGAAAATTATTTAAATAAAATAATTTAAAAGAAAATTATTTAAATAAAATAATTTAAAAGAAAATTAAAAAAAATAAAAAAAAAAATTTAAACAAATATTTAAAAAATTAAATTTACCAAAAAATTTTAACAAAAAAATTAAAAAAATGGAACAAAAATTTCCAAAAAATATTTCAAAAAAATTGTTTAAGAAAATATTAAAAAAATTAAATTTACAAACAATTTTATCATACAAATTTTCAAAAAAACTTTTACAAAAAAGTTTAAAAAATTACCAAAATTTTTTTTCTAGAAAATTTAAAATTTTAATCTGCCTTATGCATGTTTTAAAAACCTTCCCATTTAACAGTGTCTTAATGTAAAAGTTGTGATTTTATAACTATTTATGTAAATGAAATGCGTATAAGTCCAAGAAACAGAATACATTTCTATTCAATCGCATGTGTATAATATAAAAACTCCCAGCTTAATAGCATTCGAACATTGATTTCTATGCAAAAAAAAAAAAATCTATAAGCAGATAAACAAACCTTTAGTTATTCTATAGATAATGTAACTTTTACAACATAGAAAATGTTATGTTTTTGTTTGTTTTTTTTTCTTCTAATTTATTCTTGTCTAGCTTTTCTTGTGTTTCGAAAATCGTTGGGCTTGTACGACGACAACTCAAAGAATTTTATGACTTTTTAACAACATCCATCCATGGCAAATGCGAGCCAATATTTAAGAAAACATTAAATAAATATTTAAGCAGCGATTTAGAAAATAAAATGGAAATTTTATTGGAATATAAAATTCAGATAAAATGTAAAGAAATAAAATGTATGTGAATCTTCGGGGGAATAATAAAAGGGCAACAAAGTTACAACAATAAACTGTAAAATAAATGGATACAAAATAGTTACAAAATAAATGAAATGTCGTTTATCTGAAACGATAAGTGAGAATTAAAAATCGATAACTTTTATTTAGATAAAAAAATATTGTTAAATAAAAAACAAATATACGCAGCAAAAATTATTTTCATCCATTAAAGTGTTTATTAATTGGTTACAAATTCAAATTTAATGAAATAATTAATTAATTCAATTAATTGTTTAATTGGTCTGTTTTCAACAAATATATATTTAAATCAATTGAAAAAGTAATTGCACTTTAATTTCAAACTGATTAAAACTGGTGAAAAAAAATTTTTTCTGTGTACATTTTGTAAATAACTTATTTTGTGCAAAAAAATCTGTTCTATCAAAGTTTTCTTTTCTTTAAATTAAATTTTTTTTTTGAAAATCACCTGTGAAAGTCATCTGATTTTAATACAAGTTTATGGGTTACTGGCTCTAGCGAGAGGACTTGTTGTGAATGCTTAAGACATTTTAAAATTTTTACTTCGAAGTGTACAGCCCCAAACAAATTTTCTCCCACCGGTGATTATAATCACCAGCAATTTTATTTTTTCTAAAAGGCAAATAAAATATTTTTTTTTATTAAAGATGCCTTAATTTATTTAGATCTTCATCTTTTTATTTTAAAACAGTTTCGTTTTTGATTTGTTTATTATGTTTATTTCAATTTGCTCCCACCGGTGATTATAATCACCAGCAATTTTATTATTCTTAAAAGACAAATAAAAATATTTTTTTATTAAAGCTGCCTTAATTTATTCAAATCTTCATCTTTTTATTATAAAAACTGTTTCGTTTTTTGATTTGTTTATTATGTTTATTTCAATTTGCTCCCACCGGTGATTTTAAGCACCAGCAATTTTATTACTCCTAAAAGGCAAATAAAAATATTTTTTTATTAAAGCTGCCTTAATTTATTTAGATCTTCATCTTCTTATTACAAAATCAGTTTCGGTTTTTGACTTATTTATGTTTATTTAATTTTCTCCAAACCGGTGATTATAATCACCAGCAATTTTGCTATTCCTAAAAGGCAAATAAAATATTTTCTTTATTTAAGCTGCCTTTTTTAGTTTAGGTCTTCATCTTTTTATTATGAAAACAGTTTGGTGCAGTGGAAATTGCGACTTTTAAAAATCATTAAATAAAGGCCATATTTTGCCAAAATCCTATGATATTTAGCAAATACGTCTATTTTTGTAAATATAAACATAAACTTTACACTTATTTGTCCTTTATTTAAAAAAGAAATTACATCTATTATTTAAAATTTAGAGATAAATAATGTGGTGATTTTAATCAACATTAGCAAAAACGTATGCCTCCTGCACATTTATACCAAAAATTTAATTTTGTCAATGTTCGGTTTATTGTGGCATCTTGTTGAGATTAATCGACAATTATCTTTCTAAGGGGTGTTCCAGCAGGGACTTCCAAAATGTGACAGTTGATGGAGGGGCAATATTGTTAAAGTCACATTTGTCGAATTGGTTGTCATTTATGTAGTGAGTTTTTCCAAATCATCATGGACGAATATAGCATTCAGCAAAACACAAAACGTTAAACAAATAAAATTGTTTTATGAAAAATGTTGTTAACTGATCTTACATTTTTATCGAAAAACATATGGTGATTATAATCAACACCAATTTTCTAGGAAACTGGAAAATACCACTAAGTCTATAGTTTGGAATTTTCTGAATTAATTAAAAGTTGCAAACTGACCCTTATTTTCATCGAAGGACAGATGGTGATTATAATCATCATTTGATGCTTTTTCGAGAAAACTAGAAAAATCACTAAAGTTTGGAATTTTCTTAATTATTAAATAAAATTTTATTTAATTATATTCAACAGAAAAGCTGTGAGGCAAAAGGTTAAGGTAAATTATTTTAAGATTTTCTTGAATAAGATTTATGTCAAACACAAAAAAAAAAAATTTGCAGGATCACTCAGGCTAGAGATCAAGGAAAAGCAGGCAGATATTAAAGAGCTCCACATACCTGGGGGCTCTGCATCAAAAGTGCTTAACTGGGTTCCATTTAGGTCACACCATCAAAAAATGATGCCAAACTCCCGCAATAGCCCATCATATCTGTTAGTGGACTATTGGAGATTAAAAGTAGTGGAGCCAGCTGAGGTTATAGGCATCTCAACCGAGCTGGAAATTACACTTTACATGAATATAGGTAAGTAGATATTAAAAAGCCATCTGTGCCATGAACGGCGCGACTATTCACACTCAACTATACGCGCAAACACGTGAATATTTGCGCCGTTTTGTAAATGTGGACAAAATATGGATCAATCAAAACACAACAGCGACTAAAAAAATATCAAAATATTGGCCTTCTTTGGGTAAACATGCACAAAAGAAGACTAACATCTCCATTGGCTATTCAAATCAACGACCTTGAGTCAGAGTTTTTGAAGAGACTCAGTATTGATTTAAAGAAAAAAACAGCTCACCTGACAAAGAAAAAAGTGCTGTTAGATCACAACAAAATCCATAACAAATCAACCAAATTGTACACCCTCCAAATTGAGTACATTGCGACTATTTTGATATTAAAAAGCTTCTCGGTAAGTAATAAAAGTTTTAAAAAATAACACAGAAAAATTTATTTTCATCAATTAAAGGTTTTAATTGGTTGCAGATAAAAATTTAATTAAATTATTAATTGATTCAATTATTTGTTGAATTAAGATTTTTTTTGTTTATTTTTTTAACAAATATATATTTAAATGAAGTAAAAAATTAATTCAACTTTAATTTAAAACTAATTAAAACCTTTCATTGGTGCAAACAAATTTTTCTGTTTAGAATTAAAGACTCTGCAGGGTTTAAAGTTCCATATATTTTTTAATTGAATCAAATATATATATTTTTTTAAACAGAATAAAAAAATTTCATAATTAAATAAATAATTGAATCAATTAATTATTTAATTAAACTTAAATCAGAAACTAATTAAAACCTTTAATTGATGCAAATATGTTTTTATGTGTATTTGTTTCGTTAGACGCATAATATCACAGCTGAAACTAGCTTTACTTTAGAACAAAGTATCAAAGCATGAATTGATTAGATTCATTCTTTGATACTTTGACAGATAGGATGGAAGGTTGTTTTGGGTTGGAATCCATAAAGTTACAGTGAGATGAAACAAATCGCAGTTTGCAATAAATTTTCGAATAAACTACTTCTGCAATTGTCTTGAAACAAATATTAATTTGTCATAAAAAAAAAACGCTAAGAATTAATGCATACCCCTAATATTATTTGATTTGAATTCCTGATTTTCTAAACTATTTTCTTATCATATAATATTTCATAATATAGTTGCTTGGTATTACAACTTTTCGAAACTAATTTAAATTTTTTTTTGTAAAAAATTTATTATAAAAATGGTTTCGTTTACCAACGTTTTTGCATAACATTTTCTTTATTTCAATAACCAAATTTTAATTAAATCCTAAACTTTTCTATATTATTTTTTTTTCCGGCAAAAGCAAATAAATATAAATAATTTGTTAGAAGAAGCAACTTTTTTGTATAAAAGAAACCATAAACTGTTTATTCATTAAAAAATATCAACAGAAGAAAGTTTTTAGGAAATTTTAGCAAACAAAAAACCAATCAAAAGAAATTTACCACAAATACAAATTGCTGCTAAACACAAACTAAACTAAACTAAATTAAATAAAATAATATTTATTTTTCGAAATTTACCTTGAAATATGATTGTAAAAGCAAATAAGGCAGAGAGAAAAAAGGCAAAAGGGGGAAAGAAACTGAAAAAAATTTTTTTCTTAAAAGGGATTTAATTTCAGATTATACTAAACAATAGACCAGGCTAAAGCCAAGATAAAAATTGAAAAAAATGATGCTTAAAGAGGCTGCGATGTTAGGACTAATGCCCTCAATTACTATAGACTCCGTGATGAGACAGAAGGTTGACTGGTAACTACCAGTCCAGAGTATGAAATCACTAAAGTGAGGAGTAAAGGCTGGTTGTAGCACGTGACTTAATGATAGTAAGGTTACAATAAATTACATTTCGGTAGCCTATAATCATTCATAATATTTATCGAAAGATAATCTTGTGGCATTACATTTTAAATATGATTTCTGGCATATGACCGCCACGGCTGGCGCGGATGTAGTCCAATCTGGACGTCCAATTTTCGATGACTTTTTCCAACATTTGTGGCCGTATATCGGCAATAACACGGCGAATGTTCTCTTCCAAATGGCCAAGCGTTTGTGGCTTATCCGCATACACCAATGACTGTACATAGCCCCACAGAAAGTAGTCTAGCGGTGTTCAATCACAAGATCTTGGAGGCCAATTCACAGGTCCAAAACGTGAAATTAGGCGGTCACCAAACCCGTCTTTCAATAAATCTATTGTAGCACGAGCTGTGTGACATGTTGCGCCGTCTTGTTGAAAGCACATCTCCTGGACATTATGGTTATTCAATTCAGGAATGAAAAAGTTAAAAATTATGGCTCTATACCGATCACCATTGACTGTAACGTTCTGGCCACCATCGTTTTTGAAAAAGTGATTCCACCAGCCCATAAAGCGCACCAAACAGTCAGTTTTTCTGGATGTAACGGTGTTTCGACATACACTTGAGGATAACCTTCACTCCAAATGCAGCAGTTTTGTTTGTTGACGTATCCATTCAACCAGAAGTGCGCTTCATCGCTAAACAAAATTCGCTTATGAAAATCGGGAACAACGGTAATCTCGTTTTGGGCACTATTTGCAAACGTTGTTCAGGCGTGAGTCTATTCATGATGAATTGCCAAACTAAACTGAGAATAAATCACTTGACAGCTGTTAAATCGGTCGCCATCTTGAAAAGTTATGCTAACTTAAAGTTCTATACCTCTATAAAAAACACACAAATTGCAAATTACGAAACGGAAACCCCTTTAATTTTTACTGTTTTACAGAGGTCATAGTATAGTGGCCATAGTAATACACCTCCTGTAAAAATTTCAAGAGTCTACCTATTATTGTTCAAAACCTAGGCCATATTCATACATGCAAATCACGTCACTATCGGAACACCCTTTAATTTATAGTTTAAATTTTGTATACTTTCTGAAAAAGCGATCATAGTTTTAATTATTGTCTGCAAATTTTAAGTCATTGCCTCCTACAGCTCATGACATAAAGACATAAACGTAAATAACACTTTCGGAACACCCTATAAGGGTTAGTATTTTTTGCTATAGCGGCAACAGTTATAGATCTTCTGTGGTTCAAAACTTAGGTCATATATATGCCTGCTATACTTTCAATACTCCCTTTAAAAAATCATTCGTGTACAGTACAGGGCTTCTTCATCGTCTTAAACGTTTCAAATTGCTAATAATAGATGGCGGGCTTGTAATCCCTCTAAATAAAGATCATTCATAGCTTTCAATAGGCTTGTAAAC
The DNA here is from genome assembly GCA_949628195.1 of Phasia obesa. Classification (NCBI taxonomy): domain Eukaryota; kingdom Metazoa; phylum Arthropoda; class Insecta; order Diptera; family Tachinidae; genus Phasia; species Phasia obesa. The sequence continues at coordinate 8,212,602 of OX451218.1, forward strand.
AACTAAATAGACTCTCATGATTGTGAGAAAATAAAAGATCTCCCATTAGCCGTTTGATTTGCAGTTCCGAAATCCTTTTTATAAAATTTTATCACCCTGGTCGTATGAGTAATATTTAATTCATCTCAAAATTAAGCCTTTATCGTTTACTTCACAGAACCCACAATATTTACTAAATTTTTATAAAACTTGAATGCAACAATAGCAGGAATTTAAGTAATTTCTGTACAAAACTAAACTTACAATATTCCTCAAAGCTGCTTCAAAAATAATCCTAGAAAACAAAAATTCCTGAACAAAGAGTGGTATTTAATCCATTACTAGGGAAGCTTTAAAAATGTGTATACATATTTTTGAAAACATTTTATAAGTGATTTCCAAAATAAAAGCTCTCTTACTGCCCGTTTGATTTGTAGTTTCGAAATCATTTTTATAAAATTTTATAACCCTGGTCTTATGAGTAATATTTAATTCATCTCAAAATTAGGCCTTTACCGTTTTCTTCACATAACACACAATATTTACTAATTTTTTTTATAAAATTTTAATATAATAATAGCAAGCCGATAATCTGTACAAGAAACAAAACATACATTAACCCTCAAAGCTGCTTCCCAAAGCCGCCCAGAAAGTTTTTTAAGTGATTTTTTTCGCTTTATTTATCAGCACCCGAAGCAATTCGATTTAATAATCGATACAATATGGTCTTCCGACATTTTGTGGCTACAGCTCGTAACGCACCCAATTTCTTTGCCTTTAGATTAATCGAAGTATGTTTTTACAACTTTTGTTACTTGGTCTACACTTCCAATAATCCTACAAGTACTTCATCTTCTTAATATTCTTGATCGAGCAAACCCTAATTTTTTTCACTTAAACGTGTGGAAATCGCCATTTTTTAATTATCTCAAGCACTCACAATACTAGTAAATTGCTTCAGCTAGATGTGATCATGATTTAAGTCAATAGCTAGCAATGTTGGCATAGGCATATTGGCATAGGTATGTTGGCATAGGCATGTTAGCATAGCCATGTAGGCAAGCCTGGACTCATGCTCTAACCTCTCGTTTAGGGGTTTGAAGACAATTCAATTCCTTTTGCAAGTATTGGTCCAAACCACAGCCACCACGTGTACCCCGAAGGGACCTCACCAACAACCTACTCGTTCCCGTGGTACTAAACATTTGGACACTGGTCGGGCCTGGAACGACCCTGTATTACTCAGATTTTTTCTTGCAGATTCAGGTTCCAGGGACCCTGGTGCCCCCATTTTCCCCAAAAGCACTGCTTTGAGAATGTAACGCAATGACAATTAATGCCCAGAGGAATTGCTTCAGTTAGAGAATGATCCTCATATAAACTACACCAAAATGCAAGGCTCCCAGCAGCGGTTTTCTTTAAAAAATATTAATAAAGAAAGACTTCCCTCCAACGTCTCTTTTTTCGCTGCAAAGCATAGGAAATGTGTTGCTCACATTGAACAGAATGTCACACACTGAACAGTAAAGCTTTCAAGTTTTAGAGCCTGGACGTGGCAAATTCCTAGGGGGATACTAATAACCACTTGTCCGCAATTTCTAATACACTAAGGGAATGCTTGCTAAAGGAAACAGCTCGCAGGTGGTCTACATTATCCATTTGCAGATTGTATAAAACTATTTTAGCCCTTAATCGACAGGAATAGGACGAAAACACTACTGACCCTCAGGAAAAATTCGATATCTGTTCTTGTAGGCATAATAAGTGGGTCCTGTATCTTAAGACGTATGATGGTGCTGCATATGGGAAACTCTCGTGGTTAGAACTGTAGAAGCATGAGGAGAAAGAGGAATCAGTTCAACATCTTATCTGCGACTGCCCGACTCTTCAAGAACGCAGGATGTAATTTTCAGGCCTTTCAGATTCATTTATGACCTGTCTCAGGGATGCGACACTGAGTAGCCTGTTAGAATATGCGAAAAGCTTCAGTTCAGTTGATTCATACAGACTGAAGGTACTAGAGTTCTATGGGGAACAGTGAGGGTAGATGGTCGTCGTGGCATCACAATGGTCCTTGCTGGCCTTCGAAAGAACTCGCCTTGTGCGAGAGGCCCTAAGCAAGATCAGGTTAGGTTACCTAATCTACGTACTAAATGTAATAGATTTGATTACTCGTACATATTTCCTAGTTCTTTTACCCCTTTTATCTTCCACCACTTTGTCTTAACTAATTCCAATTTAATTATAAAATATCTTCAGTTGCAGTTACTTTATTGTTTTTTGCTGTTCGTTGCTCATAATGAAGAGAGTGGGAAAACTTTTTCCTTTTACAAAGGTAAAAGAATAAAAGCCTTAATTACAAAAGATAGGAATTTTTTTTAAACTTTTGCTTTGTGAATTTAAAATTTTTATTAAAAACACGCATACACAGGCAAAAAACAATTTCCACCACAAAAAGATACAAAACTTTGGTAAAATTTTCCGTTTGCCAAACTTCAAATGTGCATATCTGTAGGCTGATGCGTATCATAATATTTATTCATGTAAAAAAGCAACATTTTTATATGATTTTTTTTTTGGAGATTCAAAGGAAACTGAATTTTCATATCTGCAGTTTTTTTTTTGCCAATAAAAAATAGAAAAATTTTGTACGAAGCAAAAAAGAAAACGTTTATGCAAAAGTTGTATGGATTTGAAAAAAAAAAAAAACAAAAAGGATAGAAATATTAAAAGGTTAACAGAGGGGCTGGCAAAAATATTATATTTTACTCTTTTCTTTTTAAATATTGTTACAAATGAACACTTGGAGTTATACAATAAAACACTTAGGTATTACACGTTTTGAAATACAGCTTTGAAAATCACTTATAAACTCTATAGAATGTTTTCAGTTTAAACGCCTGGAAGGATTGTAAGTATTTTATAAGTATTGTGTATAAATATTTTTAAAGCATCAAGGTTCTTTTTTTAAATTCTCTTTTATTTGAATTTTTGTTTTGTGGGCTTAATTTTAAAGCAGCTTTCAGGAATATTGCAAGTTTAGTTGCGTACACAAATTACTTAAATTCTTGTTATTGTTGAGTTAAAGTTTCATCAAAATGTAGTAAACATTATGGCTTTTGTGAAGCAAACGGTAAAGGCTTAATTTTGAGATGAATTAAATATTACTCATACGGTCAGGGTGCCAAAATTTTGTAAAAATGATTTCAAAACTATGTACATAGCAAATGGCTTGATTTTATTTTGGAAATCACTTATAAACTCTATAAAATGTTTTTAAAAATATGTATACATAGAGTAATGGATTAAATACCACCCTTTGTTCAGGATTTCTTGTTTTCTAGGCTTATTTTTGAAGCAGCTTTGAGGAATATTGTAAGTTTAGTTTTTTTACACAGATTAAAGTCTTGCCTTTGTTGCATTCAAGTTTTATAAAAAATTAGTAAATATTGTGGGTTCTGTGAAATAAACGGTAAATGCTTAATTTTGAGATGAATTAAATATTACTCATACGAACCATACGACGATTTTGTAAAAAAAGATTTCGAAACTACAAACCAAACGGCTAAGAGGAGAGCTTAAATATATTGACAAGCATGAGAGTCTGTTTAGTTTTTTACAAGTCTATTGAAAGCTTATCGTTTGTACTTGGCTGGAAACTCACAGCCAGCCAGTGTTAATTCGCTATAAAATTTAAAAATTTACGTGTGGATAAAATCGTTGTATATCATTCCATTACACTTCACAATGATACTAGTTTCACTAACTCTGTGGAGGTGAAAAACAATTATCAACATTGGCAATAATGGTTCAAAAGCTGAAGGCCAGAATTCAATTAAATACACAATTAGCACAGTGTAAAAAGTACACCTATAAAGAGCACGCAAAGCTGTTAAAGCAATTGCATGTTGGAAGCAAGTTTGAAAGTTTGTTTTTTTTTATTCTGGCAAACTAAAAACGAACTTGTGTGGTCAGAAAGCAAATCAAAGAACAATTAGGACTAGCGAATAGCCCTGCCAAAGTAGACGCCTTTATAAGTAATGGCCTAGGCCTCGGTAACTACCACAGAACGTTCACGATTCATTTTCATTAAACAGATCATAAAGGTAAATTAACAAATCTACTGCTGTAAAAATTCAACGATGCTGTGGTTCCTTGGGCATGAAAGTGATTCGATAAACACCTTTGGGCTCTGTAACAAACACTCGATACAATTCTGTACGGCGTGAGGAAACCAAAGTTTCTGCGAAAAAAAGTGTCAGCTAGGAAATATGAGATGTTCAATGCCTTAAGTATTGCTCTTTGCCGTGAATGGCATGAAATGCTATGATCGCGCAGCTGGTTGAGCATTCCCGGTGAAAACCGTTACTTTTATTAGAGCTAAAGGTGGTTGCATCGAAGAAGAATATATTTCTCTTAAAACCATAAATGTAACTAGGAGAGTCGTATACTGATATTAAAATTGACAAACTATTTTTATTTTGTAATACTTTGAACGCTGAACCCTGTAATTAATTAAGAGACTTTTTAAGGGCAACTTATGAATTTAGTTCAACATTTTTATAGCCTAGAATCCTGTCATTGTTGTGTTAAAGTTTTATTAAAATTCATTAAATATTTTTGGTTCTATAGAACAAAATTTGGGTTCGTAAATGAATTAAATGAATTACATATTACTCATACGTCTGGAATACCGAATTTTTCTTAAAGGTTTTCGAGGCTAATAAGGATGCTTTTTTGAGTCATATTTTACTTTACCGAAAAACCATAATAATTATTCTGTTACATTCCTTTGCCAACACCAATACAACTGTTCATTGAGCATTTTCGGAGAAAACCGATACTATGATTTTAACCAAAAGTGGCTGCTACATCTAAATATAACATATTTCTCTTTAAACTTTAAATTTATCTAGGAGAGTTGTTGACTGATATTTTTAAAAATAAAGTATTATTAAATTTTTAAATAAATATGAACCCTGTACTTAAGACACATTTTTTTAAACCCTGTACTTAATAGCCTTTTTTAAGGGCAACTTATAAATTTAGTTTAACATTTTTATAGCCTAGAATCCTGTTATTGTTGTGTTAAAGTATTATTAAAATTCATTAAATATTGTTGGTTTTATAGGACAAACTTTTGGGTCTTCATTTTTAAATTTAATTAAATATTACTTATACGTCTTGTATATCAAATTTTTCTTAAAGGTTTTTGAGACCAAATAAGGATGCTTTTTTAAGTCATATTTTAAGTTTAGTTTTACAAATGTATTACTTATTTGTAGTGTGTTACAATTTAGTTAATATAGTTGGTTTTAAAAAGCAAAATTGTTAAAGATGAATTATATGTTACTCATACGTCATGGGCATAACATTTGTTTAAGCATAAATATGAATGCTATAGCATTAGATTATATTAAATTATAACCCATGTATAGCATTTAACTATTTGTTAAAAATTTTACAATAACTAGTCACTTAATTCTTTAACCATTTCAGCAGGTTATTAGCTTAGATTTTAAACTAGAAATAGCATTAAGCAGTTTAAAGCAAACGAGCGTTAAGGAACAAAGGAATAAAGTACCCTGTATATGAGTGTAATAAAAATTAAAGCTAAAAACATAAGCTGTAAGTTGCTGCGACACTTAAAATTGTAACAAAAACATTAAAAATTAAAAGTAAACAATTTCCTTTTACTATTAAAAAGTTTTTAATTTCCAAAAAAAAACAATAACAATTATTCTCTTACTTTCCTTTGTCAGCAACAACAACAACAACAACAACAAAAACTGTTCATTGACTATACTCCACTATTATTTTTGCCAGTAACAATGGCACAAGTACTTGTTCTTGATCTAAATGTTTAATCGCAAATATGCGATATGTGTATAACAGCATCAGATTAATGCCTTTAGTGGAGAAAAACACATATTTTTCAGCCTGGCATAACGACTGCATATCAGTCATGTATGTATGCATTTGTAATATTAAGCCAGTGTATTTAAGGCTCATAAAAATATATACATATGTATGTGTTATTCGTACATTTAAGTACATTTGTGTAATGCAGCAGAATTTTCAACTGCGTTTACGACTACAATTTCTTTAGCTGGCTGTGTTTTAATATTTTTTATTTAAATAAACTTTAACATTGCCACCAAAACCTCGTTTTTTTCGCAATTGCATCACATGCTGGTTTTTCTTCTTGCGCAAATTGTAAATTCATGCATATGCATGCTTGCATGCATGAGCAATCAGGCATGTGTATAATGTTTACGAGATGTACATTAAAAGGCAGGAAAATGTGTGTCTGTGTGTGTATTGCCTTTTTTCTTCATTCTTTGCTGTTTAATTATGAAATAGCAAAATGGATAAGCAGACTTCACAATAGTTAAACTCAACGATAAAAAAGTTATTAATTGTTATATTTTACATAAATTAAATAAACTTATAATGCTGAAGGCTTTTGAAAACACCTGTTGAAGTATTAATATAAAGATAGTAAAATACTGCAGACATAGCAATAGATTAGATTTTTAATTTTAAATATTTTTTTAATAAAGGAAGTGAACTAATAGACTGCTTTCTGCCCCAATAAATTGCTTGGCGGGCCAGTCGCTTCCAATATTTTATTTTTTGAAGATTATATCTACCAAATGTTGGCCGTAGCTATGTCGCAGATGGTCCAACCGCATTTCGACTGGTAAACCCCCGGGGGTTCCAATTGTCACTGCAGGAATGGCAAATGCTTTGACGCGGTTCACTCGGGGAAAAAAGGTAAAAAAATTGAATTTTTTAAAGTTTTTTGCGATTTTGACCTTGAAGATGAAGTTTTTTTGATTTTATATGTTCACAATTTTTGTTCTTTATGACAAGAGCTACAACTTTGCCTCAGAGAGTATATCAAAATTCCAAACGGTTTGCAAAATATGAGCTTGAGTAAATGATCATTTTTTTTTGCAAAAATGACATCGAGGCTTCACATCTTTGAGGGCCCATAAAAAAAACCTGGAGGACTTTGGACAAAACTGGGAGATAGGGGTCTTTTTTTTTGGTCTTGTATGACGTAGTGGTGTCCGTGTATGGTTATTTTTTTCCGTGTTGCACTGTGTAATTTTAAATTCATTCAGCCCAGCCCAGCCTGGCTACATATTGATGTAATAGTACTCCTGCCTGTCTTGACTTTTTATATGAAGATATAAATAAAATTATGCTTTATTATTAATTTTATTATTTAAATTTTTATTAACCCACTTATGTCAATAACAGCCAAAAAAAAAAGAGCAACATGTATGCCACTCTACACTTAAGCGGTTTTCATATAAATTATAATAAAACAGCCAGTTTTCCACTTTCAAGTTTCCACACAATAACACAAACAACAAATTATTTACACAGATGCAGAAATAATGTCACATCATATATGTAATTACAGAAAGAGCAACAACAACAGCAACAACAACAGCAACAACAAAAAAGTTGTTAATTAAATTTGCCTACTCATGCATTCCTTGTTGCTTACTTTGCATAACCTTGTAAAGTGTCTACTTGTTGCCATATGTTTCGGCATGCCTCCACACATAGCGGGTGGTTAAATTTTAAGGGTCAATGTTGAATGTGAACGTCAAGTTTTTTTCTGCATTTAATTTGATATTTCTCAATTTCAGACTAACTCAATTGTAATCATATGGAAAGATACACAATCAAGCAATGCGCCAAGAAATGGTTTCGAAGAAAATCATCTTCAGTGATGAGGCATATTTTTGCACTTCAGTGGATTTGTCAATAAGCAGAATTGCCGCAATTGGGTGAATGATAATCCAAAAGTGATTGTCCAAAAACCAATAAACCCACAAAGAGTGTCTTTGTCGTGCGGTTTATGGGCTGGCGGCATCAACGGGCCGCATTTTTTTTTTCAAAAATTTCAGGCCGGTCAGGCAGTTACTGTGATTGGCGATCGCTATCGTGACATGATAACGAACTTTTTATGGCCCGAATTGGAAGATATGGATGTGGATGATATGTGGTTTCAACAAGGCAGTGCCACACACAGCTAACGAAATCATAGATCTTTTGCGCGGCAAATTCAATGGCCGTGTTGTTTCAAATGGTGACGATGTCAATTGGCCGCCAAGATCATGTGATTTGACACCGTTGGACTTCTTGCTTTGGAGTTATTTGAAAGAAGAAAAGGTGTACGTCGATAAGATAGCAACAATTCAAGAGCTAAAGGATGATTGTGGAACAAGATTAACGTGAGTACCTGTCTACTCGGCCTAACCTCACGGTGATTTTACCACCGAGTGAAACTTAGGCGTAGACTAGCGCCCCCATTGTGTAGTATAACAACACTTTACGATTGCTACCAATCGCTTTTTGTGTGTGATACAGTCACAATGAGTAGCAACTTATATAATATGGCAAGCCTTTCCAAGGCAAGCCTAGATCCATATTATAACCTCTTGCTTAGGGGTTTGGAGACTATCCAAACTCCGTCTGTTGAGAGTGCAACAGCACACTTGATCGACTTTGCACCTTGCCTACATAAATCGATCTTAAACCACAACCACCACGTGTACCCCCGAAGGGGACCTCACCAATAACCGGTCACAGAGGGGATAGGCTCTCTGTGGGGCCACCGATTCCCGTGGTACCAGTCCTTTGGGCACTGGTCGGGCTTCGAAGAGGACCCGTGTTATAAAACAACAGACCTTTTCTTCCAGATTTAGGCTCTAGGAACCCTAGCGTCTGGTGCCCCTATTTTCCCCGAGTGGACCGCATCAAAGCATTTGCCATATTCCTGCAGTGACAATTGGAATCCCCGGGGGTAGGAAGATATGGATGTGGATGATATGTGGTTTTAATAGGACGGTGCCAGTTATAACACAGCTAACGAAACAATGGCTCTTTTGCGCGGCAAATTCAATGGCCGTGTTCTTTCAAGTGGTGACGATGTCAATTAGCCGCCAAGATCATGTGATTTGATACCGCTGGACTTCTTGCTTTGGGGTTATTTGAAAGAAGTGTACGTCGATAAGCCAGCAATAATTCAAGAGCTAAAGGATAAGATAATTTGGCACATTAACAGCATAGAACCTTCGAATTAGCGTCATCGGATGGAGGTGTTGCGCTGAGATGGCGGCGGTCATTTGTCCGATATTTTTTGTTCCATACATAATTGAACCATACCAATATTATCACAATAAATATAAATGACAATAATTTCCTAAATAATTTGTGTTTTATTCCAAATCAACATTGGCCCTTTAAAATTTAACCACCCTTTATATTGAAACATTACACGTATTGCGTAAGCAGGAATTCACTACAACGTATTTTAATTCGTAAAATTCTGTTTCCTTTTATTTATTAAATTGAAAGTGCAACAGTTAATAAATGGCTTATTTTCTTGTGAGTTAAATGGGTAATAAAGGTGGGTGAAAAAAATAAAAAATAGGTTAAGCTGTAAATTTTTATGCCAGCATTAAAAATAATATTTAATTAAAGCCTGGAAGTAGGCAATGATTTTTGTAATTTAACGCAGCCTAAAAGTAATTAAAATTTTTTCAGGCTTTTAAGTGCTGTGAGCTGAATAATATTTTTATTAATATGCTCTTGTTAGCTGTCATTTAGAAGCTTTTAGTTGTTGGCCTGAACTTTAGTTGACTTTAATTTTTTTCTTAAAGAAAACTTTTAACTTTTAACATGTTGAAAGCGGGGTTTTTTTTATTAAATTTTACAATTTTTGCTTATTTTTTGCAACAACATTTTTTAAATGTTAACAATATTGAGACTGTCATGGAGTATTTAAGTCATGCTGGAGAAAATCTCTACATTTAATTTTTTTTGTTTTTTTTTTGTTTTATTTCAAACAGCCTTTTTAAAGTTCAGCCAAAAACTCAGGTAAATGACTGCCTAGTATCCGCCTGTTGTTCGTATATATCATAGCTAAAGAGGCTGGTGGACAAGGAAACATAATGAAGGGTTCCAAGTGAAAAGACAAAACAAAAAAGAAAAAAAAGCAACCAAACCAAAAAGCTGTGACTAAAAGTTGAAAATAATTCAGTTGTTTTATTGTTGTCATTTTTCACTGAACCATTTTGCAACCATATAAACGTCCATTGCTTTGCAAAATGTATGAATGTATGTTGCGGTGTCAAGTACTGTGTGTTGCATTGCCGTTGTATGAGTTTTTTCGCAACCATTTCCACCATTTTGTACTTTGCAAACACCTCAAGCCGTACCCTTAATTTCATGTCACGCACAGCTTTTTTTCGTTGGCTTAATGAGAGTTGTGCTGTATTGTAATTTTTCACTACAACGTGTTGATATACTAGTAAGTAAATATCAGCGAAAAAAAAGGATAAGCTGTACATTAAGAGGCATGAGCATATAAAAACTCTATTAATCATGTGTTAAATAACTCAATCAATATCCACATAAAAATGCCAGAAGATGAACTAAAATAGTTTATAAAAGAAATTTTATTTTGAAATCAAATCAAAATTCATATTAAACTCAAAAGAAAAGTGCCGCCCCCGGCGCACTTATTGTCATGGCGGTTTATTCTCAAAGCTTTGACGCAGTGCTATCGGGGAAAATGGGGGCACCAGACGCCAATGTTCCTTGAACCTTAATCTGAAAGAACCCCACCCTAATCCACGATGGAACAGCATACGCCAGGGAGGCGTGGTCAAGATGATGCTTGGCCGTTAGTATGCGAACTCTGGTTACCAGTCGACCTCCAGTTTCAATGTAGACTTACCCATGCATAAGGAGCTCTGTGTGGGTGGACAACGTTTTCTCCAATAATGGCCTAGGAAGAATTCAGAAGGGATGGACAGGAACGCCTGCCTCGCAAGGGGTAAACAGGTTAATCTCTAAAGGATCTCCTATGGCTTTGAACCGGGATATTTCGATAGGGATGGATAATGAAGCCTCGTTAGAGGTTAATCCCTTTAGGAACTCCGGTTGCCACTGGCCAGGGGAGGATATCGAAATAGAAAGACAAAGAAACCTCGCAAGGGGTGGACTGGTCAGTCTATGAAGATACTCCTGTGGCTATGGAGGTAAATGTGGATGAATTGGAAGCACCTGTCCCTGTGGACTTAGGCAAATTCTTTTCGGAAGCAGGCACCTCAAAACGTTCCTTCAACGTCGAGTCGGAGTCTCTACAGCTCATGCCCAAAAGTGAGTGGTAGAGGCAGAAGAGGAGACGGGGAAAGGAAAGAAGCTGAGACGGCAGCGCACATTGTGTGTGAATGTGCAGCACTGGCTAGTATAAGACTCAGGACCACTGGTGGATGCCATGGGGGAACTGAGCCTTGAACAAATGCTAGCAATTACTGGAGACTGTGTGATAAGAAAGAAGACCGACAGTTACCAGTCGACAGTCTCAAATCACTAAAGCAAAATTAAGGGCTGATTGTAGCACATGACTCAATATAAGTAGGTTGTCGTAAATTACATTTCGGTTGCCTGTAATCATAGAGGACGGAAGGGGGTCGAAAAGGGACCCATTATGGAAGTGGTCTGCTTCGATATTCCTCCTACATTACATACAAAAAGAAAAGTGCTGTTGAAAATCAAAAAAAGAAAACAATAAATAAAAAAATTATTTTAAATATAAATTTGATGTTATGAATGGCCATAAGCTGGCCAGCAGAAGGATATGGCTCACCCTTATTAAATTACCCTTATTAAATATACCTGTCAGAAGTTCGACTTATAACTCCTAGCGTGGCAGTCGTTTACTGGCTCTTAGTTAGATGTTTCCTCCTGTAGGAGGCTGCCTAAATTAAGACGAATAAACTCTGGATACCTGGGGATCTTCGATGTTAATATAGACAGGACATATTACTGGTAATATTATGGATTCTTATATTAATCAAAAGAATCCTGAGAAGCCGATGGAGATGGCCAAAAAAGTCTTGCAAGAGGTATTAATATAGACAGGACATATGGGGTCTGTATGGGTGGTCACCTTTTATTTAATACTGGGAATATTATGGATCAAATTAGAGAGAATCCTAAGAAGCCGATGGCAATCAATCGGGGTTAGCCTTTAAAGAAACTCCCATTAATATTGGCCAATGGATGAATCCATAACAGATGGTCACTCCTAAGGCAAAAGTCGCTTAGCAGGAAGTCCAGAAATTTGCCCAAGGTGACCATCTTTTCTTTATTACTAAGAATATTATGGATTCAAATTTTAATAAAATCTAACAGAAACGTGAGAAGCAGACAGAGATAGCCAAGGAAGTCTTGCATTAGGTATTTATATAGACAGGACATATAGTGGCTGTATGGGTGGCCACCTTTTACTTATTTATATATTTACTGGGAATATTATTGATTCTGATATTGATGAAATCAGACATAATACTGAAAAGCCTATTGAGATGACCAAGCAAGTCTTGCAAGAGGTCGACGGGGGTTAGTCTTTAAACAAACTCCCATGGTTATTAGCCACTGGATGAAACCATAACAGATGGTCACTCCTAAGGCAAAAGTCGCTTAGCAGGAAGTCCAGAAATTTGCTCAGAGTGACCATACTTTCTTTATTACTGAGAATATTATGGATTCTAATATTAATAACAGAAACGATAGAAGCCTACAGAGATGGCCAAGGAAGTCTTGAAAGAGGTGGACAGATTTGTCTTTAAACAAACTACCGCGTATAGTGGTCACTGAAGGAAAACGGAATCCAGAAGATTGCACAAGGGGACCATATTTTCTCTATTCCTGAGAATATTATGGATTATAATTTTAATAAAATCCAAGAGAAACATGAGAAGCTGACAGAGATGGCCTAGGAAGTCTTGAAAGAGGTGGACAGATTTGTCTTTAAACAAACTCCCGTGTATATTGGCCACTAAAAGAAACCGTAACATATAAGCATTGCTGAGACAAGACAAGCTTTCACTACCGAAAGTCCAGAAATTTGCTTGTATGTAATAGAGGCGACTTGAATATAATCAAGGAAGTCCAGAAAAATTATTAGATGTAAACGAGATACTGTAAACTGGATAATTGAGTTCGTGACACATCATCAAGAGCCCCCACGCAAACCCCTAAGCGTCTGTGAGCACATACACAATCTCAACCAGAATCTCACAAAGAGAACAAAACATGTAAAAATTTTAAATCAGTAGCATAGCAGCTTTCAACAATGTCGTTTTGTGTGACTTTGCTATATATTTAGCAAACCAATGCATTTTCATTTTAACCACTTCTTTTGGTTGGGGGCCTTTGCACATCATGGATATTTCAATTATAATCTGGCCAAGATAAATATCGAAGAACACAATACTTGCAGACACTGTGTCTGGTAGAAGCTGAGACAGCAGCGCACTTCGTATGTGGGTGTTCAGCATACAGGCTAGCACTGGGCATAGGACTTCTGGCATACATATGTATATTGAATGGGGGTGCTAAAGAGCAATCTTAGCCTTAGACAAATGTTATCAATTAAGAGAGAGGCTCTGTGATGAGGAAGAAAGTCGACAGTAGCCAGTCGTCAATCTGAAATCACTGCAGTCGAACGTAAAGGTAAGTGACAGCACGAGACTTAATGAAAAATTGGGTAATATAAAACTTGGAGGTATGAAGGGTTTCGAAAAAGGATCCATAACTTTAATGGTTTGCTTCCCTATCCCTATCCCTACTTATAAAATTTTAATTATAAAAATGTCAGTTAAATTCAAATAAAAGCGTCAGTTGCATTCAGTTGCATTTTGTGATGTATGGGGGTGATCAGGCCATGATGACAATCTAAAGTAATATTTTTTGTTTGCATTCGGGTAATTTTAATATATACATACATATAATAAAATAGTAACTCATATTCTCTCTGTCTCTGTCTTTGTGTTTGTGTTCACATCATATAAAAACTGCCAAATGGATTTGAACAAAATTTCGTAAGAAGGTACCTTAGGGACCTGGTTCCGATATAGGATATTTTTTTTCAGCAAAAATATCTTATTTCAGGCGAAAGTGGAGCAAAAAGCAGTGCGTAAAGTACGCTAATTTTTTTTGCTACCGATTTAAAGGTATGGCATACTTTAAGGCATTTTTTATTTTTGAAAGCGGGATATTTTAAACAAGAGATGGCGCTGTTTTAAAATAACGACAAAATATGAATTAAAAGCGGGATATTTTATTATTATTATTTTTTTTTTATAATAATTATTCGAATAGCCAATTGAATAAAATTTGTATTTGATTTGTAATTCTACTTTGTGGAATTATATTGTTATTAGAAGATTTTAAACACCTTTTACAGAGCTTTATAATAATTTTTAGAATTTTAGAATTTAATATAAAGTTTAGAATTTCATCCAGGGATAGCCATCCCTCTATATATAAAGTAAATTCCTAGGAGTCTTAAAATTTGTTGCAGATAACTTTCAAAGCAAAATCGAAGAAAATATTATATGAGTGGGCACAGCTAATTTATAAAATTATCTTATTCTTTTTATTTTTATATGAAGAAATGTCAACCTCAAATATTTTTCTTAATTTTCTTATTTTTTTAAATTTTTTAAAATTTTTTTCTATATCTTGTTATTCAGTTTTCCTTTTAAAATTTACCTAGCTGGTTGGTGACTAGCTCTCATCATCATTATTTTAATGTTATCTTATGTAAAATTATAATACAAAAAATACACTTTCATTTAATTCAATTCATTATATGCAACAGTCAGCTTAAATGACTGTTGCATATAATTACAAATTTCTATGAATTATGCAAATGAAAATATTTAAAAAAGAAAGAAAAATATAGAGTAGCATGTCTTTTTCATTAGAAAAGTGAATAGAGGTAAGAAAGAAAATTGTATTAAAATTTATTTGAAAACTAGAAAAATAAATTGCATTGCAGTGGGTAATATATAAGAGAAATTTGTTGTAATTATACTAATTTTACCTAAACTGAATTTAATACTAAATATATTTTATCTAAACTGAGTAAATAATCCAAGGTGTAAATTATAAACAAAAGCCTTATTAATTATTATGAAATGGAAAAATTATAAATGTCAAAAAACATAGCCTACCTTAAGGAGCTGTGAATAAGGTATATTATATTCTTATGCCCCTAGTTATTCATAATAAATAAGACTTGAAATGTATTTCAGAACAAAGTTTGTATGACAAATTTGTTCAAAAATAAATTTTAAATATATTTAATTAATTATGAAAATGGGTAATAGAATGCAAACACTTGTAAGATAATAATAAAGCACTTGTAAGATGATAATAATTTCCAGTTATATCTCTCTAGTTTTATCATTTTCTTAAGTTTTGTAAAAACCCAGTAAGAGTGCTATATTCGGCCATGCCGAATCTTATATACACTTCACCACAGTAATGCTAGATATTGTGTTACCCTGATATGTTTCTTTGAAAATTTTAGGTAATTTTTTTTAATTTTTTGGAGATTTTTTTTGTTTGGAAAAATTAATTTCAAATTTTTTTGTAAAAATTTATTTGAAACATTTTTGTAAAATTTTTTTGTAAAATTTTTTTAAAATGTTTTGTAAAATTTTTTGTAATATTTTTTGTAAAAATTTTTTGTAAAATTTTTTGTAAATTTTTTTTTAATTTTAAAAAATATTTTGTAAAAATTTATTTGAATTTTTTTTTTTTAAATTTGAGAATTTTTTTTTGTAAATTATTAAAAAATTTTTAAATTTATTTTTTGTAAAAATTAGTAACTTTCCCCTGCGAGGACCGATTTTGTGTTTATTTTTAAGTTGGTAAAATTTTTTGTAAATTTTATAAAAATTTATTGTAAAACTTTATTTGAAATTTTTTGTAAATATTTTTCAGATTTTTTTTAGAAATTTTTTTGAGAAATTTTATTTTAAAAATTATTTAAATTTTTTTTAAAAAAATGTTTAAAATTTATTTTTTGTAATAATTAGGAACTTTCTGTAGCCTATATTGCGTTAGAATGGGTCAGACTAAAGCAAAAAAATCCTTTGAAAAAATTTCCTCATATTGACACCGCCCCCCTCTAATAAGCCTATTGACTACCCCACAAGGTGCTCACTGGTATAGAGGTAGAGGTAGCCAATAGACAGGATGCCCACTGGTAACCAGGAGCAGTCAATAGACCCACTAGAGGTGGGGGTCAATATGAGGAAATTTTTTTTTAAGGATTTGTTTGCTTTAGTCTGACCATTCTAACAAAATATAGGCTGCAGAAAGTTCTTAAGTTATACAAAAAAAATTTAAACATTTTTTTAAAAAATGTTCAAAAAATTTTTAAAATAAAATTTCTAAAAAAAATATTATCAAAAAAAAAAAAAAAAAAAAATTACAAAAAAAATCTGAAAAATATTTACAAAAAATTTCAAATAAAGTTTTGCAAAAAATTTTTATAAAATTTACCAACCTAAAAATAAACACAAAATCGGCCCTCGCAGGGGTTTATTGATACCTCGAGATCTATATGCACTCCTTGCAATCTACCTGTCGCATCGAGTATTTATTTAACGAAAAAAAGCAGAAAAGAATCATTTATGTCGAAAATAGGCCCACTAGAGGGGGGTCAATATGAGGAAATTTTTTTTTAAAGGATTTGTTTGTTTTACTCTGACCTTTTTAACGCAATATAGGCTGCAGAAAGCTCATAGTTTAAAAAAAAAAAATTTTAAACATTTTTTTAAATATTTAAAAAAAAAAAAATTTTTAAATAAAATTTCAAAAAAAAAAATTCTAAAAAAATTAAAAAAAAAATTTACAAAAAAAAATCTGAAAATATTTACAAAAAAGTTTCAAAAGTTTTACAAAAAATCGGCCCTCGCAGGGGTTTGTTGATCCCTCGAGATCTATATGCACTCCTTGCGATTTACTTGAGGAGTCGAGTATTTATTTAACGAAGAAAAAGCAAAAAGAACCATTTAAGTCGAAAAAAGTGAAAAATATAAGTGGGCGTGGTTTTTTGGCCGCAGCCTCCACAGAAATGATCTGATGATGCTGAATTCAAATCCTAAGATTTTCGAAACTATGCCTGGCAGATTGGTTGGCTTATATCTGGTGTATCACCTTTGGTGCCTTAGCAAACGACATTACTACCCGAACACGGATAGACGGACATCACTTAATCAACTTTTCTATTTATAAGGATTCAGAAGATATATACTTTATGGGGTCAGAAATAAATATTGTAGAAATTACAAACGGAATGACAAACTAATATATACCCTTTCCATTTGTGGTGTAGGGTATAAAAAAGATGCAAAAATGCCAAAATGACCTTCAAATGAAAGCATAAGGTTAGGGGCTGAACGTTATTCAACTGGCATTTTGCTGGTTTATTTACCATTATCTAAAATAGTAATATATTAAGAGCAATTAGCCTCTTATATTTAGCTTCTGTTCACTTAAAATAAATGATAAACGGTTTTATATTGAAATTTAGCTAGATTTATTTACATTATGAACTTTGTTATAAAGAAATTAAAAAGTTAACCTTACTAATGTGTATAATATAAAAAAGGGCGTTATGAATAAAGCATACTTTTAGGTAATAATTTTTGTATTATAAAGACATAAATTTTGTGATATAAAATAAGCCAAAGAATGCGACAGTATTTTAGTTGGAAGTGTGTAAGTCGATTAGTCAAGGGGTGCGATTTCTTCAAAGATGCTGTGGTTTTTTTTATCAAGCCACGGGTGCTTATTCTGCTTGGTAAAAATATCATATAAATTGAAATTTCTTATGAAAATAAAATAAAGCATATTCCTATTCAAGTGTAATTTTTGAAACTATTTTGTATTTAGTTCATTATTTGTAAAAATTTTTTGTTTAAATGTTTGCATATTTTAGGGGTTATAAGAAAAAATGAATTTAAGCTCAAGTTTTTATTTAAAATCTTTTATATCCTTCACCACAGGTGGAAAGGGTAATTAAGTTTGTTATTCCGTTGAAATTTCTACAATATTCATTTCCGACCCATAGATCCTTATACATAAAGAAGCTGATTAAGCGATGTCCGTTTGTCCGTGTTCGGGTAGTAATGTCATTGCCAAGGCACCAGAGGAGATACCAAAAATTTAAGCACACCAATCTGACAGGCATGGTTTCAAAAATTTTGGGATTGCAATACAGCAACATCGGTTCATTACTTTGGAGGCTGCGGGCCATAAACCACGCCCACCTATATTTTTTTACCGTTATTTTTTAATTTTTTTTCGGCTTTAATGCTTCTTTTTTGCTTTGTTTTTGTCAAATAAATATTAAACCGCTACAGGTAGATCGCAACGACTGCATAGAGATCTCGGAGTATCAATAATCCCCTGGTAGGGGCGATTTTTGTTTGTTTTTAGGATGGTAGGAAAGCAATACACATAGAAGTAGCCAAGCGACCTACAGGGTACCCACTGGTATACAGGAGCAGTAAAAAGGCATGTGGTCTCAATATGAGGAACTTTATTTTTAAGATTTTTTTGCTTTAGTCTGACTGCTCTAGGAAAGTACTAAATTTAAAAGAAAAAAATTTCGAAAATTTTAATTATTATTAGTCGAACTATTTAGAACTAAGTAGAATTTTTCTTTAATATTATCACTTAATTTGTAATTTAATTAATTCTTTCTTAGAGAGAATAAAAACGAACTTAAGCTTGACTATAAATTTCATTGTATGAAAATTTTTTTTGTTTAATTAAAAAAATGAAAATATATACAAAAAAATTTACAACACATTTTCAAAACGATAATATTACAAAAAAATTTTAGAAATTTTTTTTGTTTTTAAATTAAAAAAAAATCGAATAAAATTGTACAAAAAATTTTCAAAAAAAATTCAAAAAATTTAAAAAAAAATCGAATAAAATTTTACAAAAAAAATTTTAAAAAAATATATTTACAAAAAATTTTTACAAACAACTTTCAAAATATTAAAAAAAATATTTGAATATTTCTATGAAAATGAGTAACATATTTTTTTTTTAAATACGTTTGATTCTTAAATAAAGGAGATCTCTATTTTAAAACCCAGATGCATTAAACACATAGACAACATGGACAGGATACCGACTACAATCTGTCAAATATAAAATACACACGTTTATAGGTAAACGATTATTTTGAAGCCAGCGAAGCTATATGGCTACACGACCACCGATATGGCTGTCGTCAACTTAGGCTAATTTCTATTTTATTCAATAAAAGAAAATGTTACAAAATTGTAAATTACAAATTCATATACAAACAAAAAGTTTTGCGAGAAATATTTATAATTTTTATGAAAAAGTTATTTAATTTTATAAAAGCAAAATAAGTATTTCTACAACAATTGCAGAGTTTACGATGTAGCTGTCATCTTCAGTATCATTAAGTATCATTAAGTAGTAGTAGGAATTTGTTTTCATTTAGCTGCGTCGCCGCTGTCTTCTATTTCTTTAAAGCAGGAATAATGAGTTTTTTCTCATGCGACTTATTTTCATTTATGTAGAGTCAACAATATGGATAATGCTGTACATGTCTGAATAAATAAAATCACCGTAGTGAAGGGTACAGAAGATTCGGCACGGCAGAATATAGCACTTTTACTTGGTGTCTTTTATTTTATTTTTAATTTAATTTTGTTTTGTTTAATTATTTTAAATTATTTTCTTTTATTTTATTTTATTTTATTTTATTTAATTTTTTTTATTTGATATTATTTTATTTTATTTTGTTTTATTTTGTTTTGATTTAATTTGTTTTATTTTATTTTATTTTATTTTATTTTATTTAATTTAATTTTATCTTATTTTATTTGATTTGATTTGATTTGATTTGATTTGATTTTATTTTGTTTTATTTTTTTTAATTTAATTTTATTTCATTTAATTTAATCTTATTTTATTTAATTTTTTTGATTTGATTTTGTTTTGTTTTTTTATTTAATTTAATTTAATTTAATTTAATTTAATTTAATTTAATTTTGTCTTATTTTATTTTATTATAATTTATTTTGTTTTCATTTTAACTTATTTTATTTTAATTTATGTAAAGAGTCAACAATATGGATAATGTCTTTTTAAATAAAATAACTGAAGTGAAGGGTATAGATGATTCGGCGCGGCGGAATATAGCACTTTTACTTATTTTTTTTGTTTTATTTTATTTTTAATTTAGTTTAATTTTATTTTGATTTATTATTTCAAATTATTTTATTTTATTTTTTTTTTATTTTAATTTATTTTATTTGATTTTGTTTTGTTTTATTTCATTTTGTTTTACATTATTTAATTTAATTTAATAAAATTTTTGGGAATTTAAATATTAATTATTTAATATTATGCTAATTACCCATAACGTTTTATAATAAAAATGCAATTTGTAGAAGGACAGGAAGGAAAAATAAAAACGTGGTTTGTTTGTTGGTGTTTTGTTGAAGCTTTAATATTCTGTAATATTATTCTATTAACTTGCATAATTCTCATTGTGTTTTGTAGAATTTTATTACTTATAGAGTATTTTTGGCATCTCTAAAATTAGGAAAAAGGTTTCCTGATGATCTGGCCTGAGCAACCAGTGAAATACGTATAGGGACTAGCTCTTTTCCCCAACAAATAAATTGCATTTTTATTATAAAACGTTATGGGTAATTTGCATAATATTAAATAAATAAAAAAATAAAATAAAAAATAATTAATTTAATTTAATCTTATTTTATTTGAATCGATTTTATTTTATTTAATTTTATCTTATTTTATTTTATTGTATTTTATTTTCATTTTAACTTATTTTATTTTAATTTATGTAAAGAGTAAACAATATGGATAATGCACTACATGTGTTTTTAAATAAAATTACTGTGGTGAAGGGTATAGAAGATTCGGCACGGCGGAATATAGCACTTTTACTTGTTTTATTTTATTTTATTTTATTTTTTTTCTTTATTTTATTTAATTTAATTTAATTTTTTTTACTTGTTTTATTTTATTTTTAATTTAGTTTAATTTTATTTTGTTTTGTTTTATTATTTTAAATTGTTTTCTTTTATTTTATTTTATTTTTTTTTTATTTTATTTTATTTTATTTTATTTTATTTTCTTTCATTTTATTTTTCATTATTTTATTTTTATTTTTTTTATTTAATTTAATTGTATTTTAGTTTGTTTTATTTTCATTTTAATTTATTTTAAATTAAATATTTATCTTATAGTTGACCTGTTTTTAAACATTGTCTATGAATGTCTAATTAGATTTGTGTACTCAGTATTTTTTCCTTTTTATTTTATCAGATCCCTGATGATGACTAACGATGTTAGTCGAAATATTGGAAACTAAATATTTCAATTATTAATAAAAACTGATATTTATTAAATAAAAGAAAGAAAGTGCTTTATGAATTTAGACATTGAGCCAAAATAAGATAAAACTATATTTTATATTATCTTATTTTTTTGATTTGCTTTAAATTGATTTCATTCTATTTTTTTTTATTTTGTTTTATTTTATTTTATTTTATTTTATTTTATTTCATTTTATGTTCTTTTGTTATCTTTTATTTTATTTTAATTTCTTTAATTAAATTTAATTAAATTAAATTTTTTTATTTTATTTTATATCATTTCAGTTGTTAGTTTTCATTGGCCAAATTCTTTCATTTCATTTCATTTTCTTTTAATTTACTTTACTTTACTTTATTTTATTTTATTTTATTTTATTTTATTTTATTTAAATTAAAATTTATTTACATTTACTAAAAAGTTATCATATTTTTCAAAGTCTACTTTTAGGAATTTTATTTTTATTTAATGCTTTGTAAAGCATATTTTTGGTTGCTTAATTTAAATATTTTTATTTGTTAATTTTGGTTTAAATTAATTATTCTTTTAGCATAAATTTATTGTTTAAAATTTATTTCGTGCACCTGGTAATTTTTATTTTTTTTTAATTTAATTTATTTTCGAAATTAAAATGTCATCATGTTTATCTTTATATCAATGTTTTTGTTGTTCTTTTATAAGTCGTTGAGTTTTAATTTGTTTATAATCGGATTTATAAGTAGAATATATTAAAAATTAATGTTATTATTGTAATTTTAATAAACGCTTTAATAAATGTTTGATAAAATAAAATAGCACTTCGATTATAAATAGACGTTTAAATAGCAGATTGAAAAATATATTTCCAACAATAAAAATGAATTCTTTTTTTGAGTCAATTAATCAATTTGGAATCAATGGGCGAAATATTTATAATTTATATTTCAGCAATTTTAAATGAGCACATAAATAAAGGTTTTTAATGAAGATAATCTTAAAATTGTATGTACGAGGGGCTTCCAGTTTTTAAAGATGATTGGAAGATAAATGTGCCCAACGATGCGGAGAACCATATTCTAGCAACTAGCATACGCAGGACAAACATTTATAGATAAATGTGGAATGTTACAAGCAGAGAAACTTAGGCTCCTTGAAGGCTACAGAATTGGTGTCTAAGTACCTGCCGCCCACAAGGTGAGGCAGTCACTTTGCACCTCGAGAGATAAGGAGTGCTTAAAAGCTTTGAAAGCACACAACAATGTCAAAATAAAAATAATCATGTCAGAATCGAAACAAAGCGAAGTGATCGTGCTGACATAGAGATTATACTTCGGACTAAGCAGAGAGTATAAGAGAAGAGCTCTCGTTCAACGAGCTATTGCAGAATTGTACAACAGGCCTATTCTTATGGTGCAGAAACGTGGGCACTTGCTAAAGCAGATGATGCGGTCGGTACTGGTTGTTGTTGGGTGCATAGTTCTTCGCAATATTTATGGCTCGATTTGTGTTAACGATGAGTAAAGAGCTATATCTCCACATAAACGTTATTAAGCACATCAAAATATAGCAATTGCGCTGGCTGGCTCCAACCAAAAAACCATTGGATTGGACAACGTAGACAGGTAATACCGAGACCCCGTTGGATGCAGCAAGTGGGAGAAGATATTGAGATTCCTTGTATAACGAACACAAAAGATCGAAGTGCTTGAAAATCATTCATTATGCAGGCCAAAACCAACAACAAGTTGTATAGCCAACGAAAGTAAGTAAATATGAATAACTTGGTTTGGGGAGTACCTGTAATACTCACTTTATTCGGCCAAATTCTAACCTGAAAACGTACGTTAGTTTTTCACAAGTTTCTGTTAAATTAAGATAGTATTACGGTTGTAGTTCTCAGGATAATAATAAAGCATTACTTTGTATGGCGAGTATCCGTCCTACTCGTCCTAGTTAAGATTTTATACAAAATTGAAAACTATTCATTGAATAAGCTGCATAAAAGTTAAAATTCATTTCTCTAGGTTTAAGGGTAATTAATAATTATTTTGTATGTGGGGTACACATCCCTTCTGTTCTATACCATCAAGTTTTACACTGCAAAAAGTAATTTAGTATTAGAGAAGATTGTGTGAAATTAAGATAGCGCTTCTATTGTAGTTCTAGGGATATGGAATAATTACTCTTGATGGGGAGTATCCGTTCCACTGCTCACCTCTCTATAGCACCAGATTTTATTCGATAAAGGAAATTTATCAAAATTACATAATAAAACTTAGATTTTTTGATTTTACTGAAATTGATTGCTTGCAATGAAAAGATTTTTGTAGTGTGACCTTTTTTGGCGAAAAATTGTCAGATCACTTTTTTTTAAGATATAAAATAATTTTTGTTTCTTTCACATAAATCGAACTACACACAGAAACTAATATTATGACCAATTAAAAGTTTAAATTGGTTTCAGATTAAAATTTATTTAAATAATTAATTGATTCAATTATTTGTTTAATTAGGAGTTTTTTGTTCTGTTTTAAACGTATATAAATTTGAATCAATTAAAAAATTAATTGAATTTTAATTTAAACCTAATTAAAAACTTTAATTGGTGCAAACATTTTTTTCTGTGCAGCTCGTAAATCAAAAAAAAAAAAAAAAATATAAATTATAATTTTAAAAACCGACTTCAAAATAGTTAGCAGGGCACCAATTCTAAACCAAAAATGTAAGAAACAATCTGTAAGAATTAGATTTAAACCAAATAATAGATGCGCCAAAATTAGAGGGGAAAAAGTAAAGACTATGTGAATGTCAAGCCTCTCCTTATTACTGTTCAAAAGTTAGGCTATTTTCACCAGCATGGGGACACCGTTCAAGCCTCTGTGTATAACGGTTTCGAAGATAGGATCACATCACTCACCTATTCGAATACCCTTAAATTTACAATTTTAAATTAAAGACCTGTTGTTATAGAGGACTTGGCCACAAAGATTCTTTGTAAATTTCAACTATCTGTCTATAGCGGTTCCAAATTTTAACCATATATATCAAATTATGTGAACTATTGGGACACCCTTTACATTATAATTCCAAATATTTGTACTTATTATTATACCAAAGAAATTAGTGGAAATTCTGCCTAATTTTCAAGTGTGTGTGTTTAACGGTTCAAAATATAAGGCCATATAGATCAAATTACATAATTCATGGGGACACCCTTTAATTTCTAAATTCAAATTGTATACTATGCTATAGTGGACTTTGCAATACAGGTTCCTTGTAAATTTCAGCTGTCTGTCTATAACAGTTCAAAAGTTTGGCCAAATACATAGAATTACATTAACGATTGGGACACCCTTTTATTTCCAAATTCAAATTTTATACTTTTTGTTATAGCTAACTTAGCAATACAGGTTCTTTGTAAATTTCAGCGGTCTGTGTAAAACTGTTCAATAGTATGGCCATATACATCAAATTAAATGAACTATTGGAACACCCTTTAATTTATAATTTTGACTATTTATACTTTTTGTTATAACGGTAATAGTAATCGATATTCTCTTAAGTTTTCAAGGTTTTGTCTATATAACGGTTCAAAAGATAGGCCCAAATATGTCAAATTACATCACTAATGGGAACACCCTTTAAATTTTGAATTTATTTTTTTATTAACTTCTGCTGTTGGGAGCTATAACGATACGCAATTTTTTAAAATTTTAATTTGGGCCCTTTACGGTTCTTAATACACGTAAAAAACATGTATGTTGTATGGGGACACCCTTTAATTTTTAATATAATGAACTGTTCTTCAAATGGGACCAACCTGAAAGCATAACCTTTCGAACAAAGAAAAAAAAAATTTAAAAGCAGTTCAGAAATGGCTGTATTCTGCGGTTACATACATACATAAAAAGCAACATTCAGACGAATTGACAAACTCCCTCTTTTTTGAAGTCGGTTAAAAATGACGCCAAGTTATGGAAAATCCCTAAAGTTTCTTTATTTATTTTTTTAAAACTCAAACTCATTTATTTTCATTAAATTTCACAGCCAATAAAATAGTTTACTTTATTGTTCTTGCAATATAATTGTTGTTGTACACAGAAAAAAATATTTTCACCAATTAAAGGATTTAATTGGTTACAGATAAAAATTTAATTAAACAATTAATTGTGTCAATTATTTGTTTAATCAGGATATTTTTTGTTCTGTTTTAAACAAATTATATGGATTTAAATCAATTAAAAAATTAATTGAACTTTAATTTAAAACCAATTTAAATTTAATTAGTTTTAAATTACAGATAAAAATTTAATTAAACAATAATTTTTTTCAATTATTAGGGTTCCGTACACAAAGTGTAAAAACGTATTGTTTTCGCTACAATGTCTGTCCGTTTGTCCGTCTGTCAGCGCCTTTTATCTCTGGAACCGTAATAGGTAGACTCTTGAAATTTGCACAGATGATGTATAGCTGTTGCCGCTATAGCAACAAATACTAAAACTTATAGGGTGTTCCGATAGAGAGGTGTTATTCGCGAATATGTTCCTATTTCGTGAACTGTAGGAGGCATAGACTCGAAATTTAAAAACAGTAATAAAAACTTATTACGCTATATAAACAAGTATAAAAAAATAAACCTAAAAATTAAAGGGTGTTCCGATAGTGATGTGATTGGCATGTATAAGGCCTTAGTTTTGAATCATAATAGGTAGACGCTTGAAATTTTCACAGAAGGTGTATAACTGTGGCCGCTATAGTAGCAAATTTTAAAACTTACAGGGTGTTCCGATAGAGAGCTGGTATTCACGAATATGTGTTTATTTCTTGAACTGTAGGAGGCATGGGCTCAAGATTTAAAAACAGTAATTAAAACTTAGTTCGCTATATAAACAAGTATAAAAAAATAAACCTTAAAATTAAAGGGTGTTCCGAGAGTGACGTGCTTTGAGTGTATATGGCCTAAGTTTTGAACGAAAATAAGTAGAATATTTTTTACAAGAGGTTTATTACTATGGAAACTATAACAAATAATAAAAATTAAAGGGTGTTCCGACAGGGACATGATTTTAACTTAAATAGCTTTATTTTTTGAACCGTAATAGGTAGACTCTTGAATTGTTTGCAGTAAATGTTGTACTTTGGACACTGTAACAATTACTAATTACTAAAGGATCATCTGTCAGTGACAGGTTTTTCACGTATATTACCTTATTTTTTGAACCGCAATAGGTAGACCTGATTTTTTTGTAGAAAGTGTATTACCATGGCCGTTATAACAACAATTCCTAAAATTTAAAAGGTGTGCCAATAGCGATGCAATTTTCGCGAATATGACTTTGATTTTAAAAAGAAAAGTGTGCCCCATAAGACATGAAAAAATTAACAACTTGAGTTTTTAAAGACGTACTAAACATAGTACGGAACCCTACGTGTGTGAGACTAACTCGCACTTGACTGATTTATTTGTTTAATATTATAGCAATTAATTGATTCAATTAATTGTTTAAGCTGGATATTTTTTGTTCTGTTAAAAAAAAAAAAAATTAATTGAACTTTAATTTAAAACTAATTAAAACCTTTAATTGGTGTAAAAAAATTTTTGTCTGTGTATTTTTTGTTAAAAAAACAATTGTTGTTACTTTCAAATACAAGTGTAGTGAAGCAGAAATTAAAGTGTTTTATCGCTCACAAACAAATAATTATATTTCGTTTCCACCGGAAATAATATGCCACCAAGACTCATGTTGCCTAAAAACTCTTTACCGTTAGCAACACACTAATAGGAAGTTGTTTTGCGAAAACATATTAGATGTGTTTTTGATTCTACATAAGTATGTGTAGACGTGTAGATGGGGGATTTTTCTTGCTCCCATTGTGTTTAACAAAGTGCTAAAGTATGTGAACTCAGGTGTATCCTTACGATAAATGTTTTAAGCAACAATAACAACAAATTTGCCAGTGAAGTTTTACAAACACAATTGCACACGATTTTTTTTCTTCTTTTACAATTATAAAGTTTAAAACAAAGACTTTCTTTCTATTTGTTGTATTATTTTCACAAAAGTTGGGATATTGTTTTTCTCATTTCTTATGTTACATTGCTTTCCCCTTTTTGTTTTGTTGTGAAAGTGATTGGAAATTAGTTTTTTTTTTGGATTAATACCTTTGACAATATTTGTAGATATTTATGCACAATCCCTTAAAAGGTAATAGGAAAAAAAAGAATTAAAGAAGTTTTTTTTTTTTTAATTTTCATAACAATGTGTAACGTAATGTCATGCAATACTTCCATCATTCCCTTTTATTAAGACCAAAAATTCCAGGATTATTTTACATGCTGTAGTAAGCCACCCTAAACATTTTTCTTCCACTTTGCATTGCCAGTTGGGGCATTTAAATGGTTCTTTTTATTATTACAGCATTTAAAATTGTTTCAAATTTAACGTCAAGAGTTAAGTTCCCCTTATAAATTATTCTTCTTAGAAGACATTTTGCCACAATGTTGGTATTCTGTTAATTGTTACAATGTAAAAGCCATTTTTGTTTTAGCTTTTCAAGCAAAGCGAAAAAGTGGCTGGGAGAAAATAAAACGCATTATTTTCGGAGATGGCGAAAACAGCAACACAAAATATATCCTTTAGGGTGATTTTCTAGCATAAAAAATAACAATTCAATTGGTAGCATTATAAAGGGTGATCCATTTCGAGGTACTTTTTTTTAATAGTTTTTTTTTTTGACAGATCACGTGTGAGTCGTGTCATGCTGTCATGTTATTTTTGTTTAGTATTGTTTGGCATTTCATAATGGTAAGACTTACGGCTGAATCGCTTCGCTCTATGGGTTCTTGAAAAGTTCCAGGAAGATCCGACGTTTTCGAGGCAAATTTTGTTTAGCGATGAGGCCCATTTCTGGCTCAATATGGGTATGTAAACAAACAAAATTGCCGCATTTGGAATGAAGAGCAACCTGAAGAGATTCAAGACCTGCCATTTCGTCCAGAAAAAACAACAGTTTGGTGTGGTTTGTGGGCTGGCGGACTCATCGGTCCATATTTCTTTAAAAATGATGCCGGCGCGAACCTAACCGTCAATGGCGACCGTTATCGTGCCATAATAACCGACTATTTGATGTCTG
This sequence comes from Phasia obesa, assembly GCA_949628195.1. Classification (NCBI taxonomy): domain Eukaryota; kingdom Metazoa; phylum Arthropoda; class Insecta; order Diptera; family Tachinidae; genus Phasia; species Phasia obesa. Next base: position 8,240,985 of record OX451218.1, read on the forward strand.
AAATTTAAGCTCGTGATCTCGGCGACATTTTGTTTCAGCAAGACGGCGGCGCCACTTCCCAAACATCACATCAATCAATGGATTTATTGAGAGAACATTTCGTTAAAAACATAATTTCACGTTTTGGGCCGGTCAATTGGCCACCAAGATCGTGTGATATCACACCGTTAGACTTTTTCCTGTGGGGATATGTAAAGTCTAAAGTTTATGCAGATAAACCCGCTTCGATACAGGCCTCGTAGGAAATCATCACGGGTGTCATTCGCCAGTTATCAGTCGAAATGATCGAACGAGTCATTGAAAATTGGACTACAGGGATGGACCATCTGCGAAGTAGCAACGGCCAACATTTGATAGACATAATCTTCAAAAAATGAATGCAACAGACTGTTCTTTCAAATGAGAATAAACAATCTCCATTAAATTTCAATTTTCTGTGTTTTGTTCTTAAAAAAATTAGGGAACATCGCAATGGATCACCCCTTATAACATATAAGACCTTATTAAAATCGCCATAAATAATTTTTAACAAATTTAAAGGTTTTAATTGGTTTCAGATTAAAATTTTATTAAATTAATTAATTCAATTATTTATTTAATTAGAAATTTGTTTGTTCTTTTTTAAACAAATATATGTTTGAATCAATTAAAAAATTAATTGAACTCTAATTTGAAACTAATTAAAACCTTTAAATGCTCAAAGACACCTTTAAACTCACTACACATTCACTCACTTATACATCTATACATATAATAAAACAGTAACTCACTAGCACCACGTAAAAACTGCTGATTGGATTTTAACAAAATTTTATCATGAGGTACCTTAATATACTGATTCCAATACAGGATACTTTTCTTTCGCAAAATATCTTATCTCCAAAAGAAAGTGGAGAAAATCAGTGAATCTACGCCGATTTTTTTTTTACCGATTTAAAGGTACTGCATACTTTAAGTCGTCTTTTATTTTTAAAAGAAGTATATTTTAAGCAATGTTGTGCAACAGATGGCGCTGTTTTAAAATAATTAGTAACTCATTTCCTCTCTGTCTTTCACAGAGCTTTAGAGTAAATGTTAGGAGTTTAGAATTTTCTCTAGGGATGGGTACCTTTATAGAAAGTAAAAACCTAAGAGTCTTAAAATTTGCAAAATCGAACGAAACATTGTCATGACGCCCAAAACGAGTTTGTGCACAGCAACAGTAACTTTTTCCTGTCTGTCTGTCTGTTTGCTTGAGTTCGCATCACGTAAAATCTACTGGATGGTTTTTAATGAAATTTTGTGAAACCTTGATTCCAATATAATATACTTTTTTTCCGCAAAATATCTTATTACCAAGAGTAAGTGGAGAAAAAGCAGTGAAAGTACGCAATTTTACCGATTTCAAGGTACTGCATACTTTAAGGCATCTTTTATTTTTGAAAGCAGTATACTTTAGACACAATGTGGCGCAACAGATGGCGCTACTTTAAAATAATGAGTAACACATGTCCTGTCTGTCTTTTACAAAGATTTCCAATATATCATAGAATTGTATATAAATTTTAGAATTTTACCCAGGGATAGGCACCTTTACATAAAGACAATAAATATAGGTGAAACACATTAAAGGTAAAAGTCTTAAAATTTGATGAGGACTACTTTTAAAGCAAAATCATAGAAAATATGGTTAGAACGCACACAACGTGTGTGGGGGCCCGGCTAATATATAATAATTTTGCACATTCTTGTCTTATTTAAATCACCTCGCTGCCATCTCAACTTCATTTAATTTGAAAAAATTATTTTATAAACTAAATGAGAATTATAACTTGGCATAACTGAAAGCAATTGCAGTATGTGTATGAAAAGTATAAAAGAATAGTATAAGAGAGAATTAGAAAATTATAAATATTTACTTTTTAAGTATGGCGTGTTTGCTTTAAGAGTATGTTTTGATATTTTTATAGTCGGAAGTGGTAACACATGTACTGGTTGCTTTGATGCAGCAATTATGAATCGGTAGAGCACTGTAGCAAAAAAATGCCTTTACTTATATTTAAAATAAATAAATAACACACACGTTATATGCGTCCTGACAATATTTTGTTCTATTTTGCTTTTTAAGACTCTTAGGTATTTGCTTTATATAAAGGTACCCCTTATCCTTGAATAAAATTCTGAAAATTATTGTAAAGCTTTGTAAAAGACAGATAGGATATGAGTTAATCATTATTTTAAAACAGCGCCATCTATTGTACCAAATTGCTTAAAATGTACTGGTTTCAAAAATAAAAGATGCCTTAAAGTATGCAGTAACTTTGAATCGGTAAAAAAAATCGGCGTACTTTCACTACTTTTTCTCCTTTTTCTCTTGGAAATAAGATAGTTTTGCAGGAAAAAATCCAATATGAATCCTATATTGGATTCAGGATACTAAGGTACCTCCTTACAAAATTTTGTTAAAATCCATCCTGTAGTTTTTACGTGATCCGAACACAAAGAGAAAGAAAGACAGAGAGACAGAAAATGAGTTACTGTTTTATTATGTGTATAGATCTTATTGCTTAGTTTATAAAAACAGTGGAATAGCCTTGTATGCAGCTATTCCACAAACTGAGTTATTTGTCTTTAAATTCGTGCAAAATATTTTTAATTAATTTCCAATTTTAGTGATCTGAAGAAGTTTGATTGATATTAATATCAACAAAAATTTTATTAAAATATATTGACATTGAGATATGCTTTTCTTAAAATGCAAACTCATTATTCTTAAGTCATGATTATTTCTTTTAGCTTGTTTTTGCAGGATTGCCTTGTACATGGCCTCCCTCCCTCCCTCCTTCCTCCCTCCCACCCTCTTACAATCTACATCGTCATAAAGAATGTTTAAAAAGTTTCGTAACAATTTTGTAGAAATTCAAAAAGTTAAAATGAATTTTAATTTTACTTTGTTTCTTTTTTTTTTCTTTATAATTCATATAGATTTTCTTTCTTTCGAAGGGGGGTGACATGTTCAAACATGCATTTTTGCACATTTCCATTGCAAGCATACCAACACATTTCACCAGCTAAATGTAACATTTTTCATACAAAGACAGCCGAGTGTGTTTGTGCGTGAGTGAATTTAATTACTTTGACTGAATTTCACATAAAATTTCATTATAAATTTTTGTTTTTAATGGAATGTTTTTTTTTTGTTGGTTTATTTTGGCAGCTAAATTTTAAAAATGCTTTTAATGTAAATAACAGATTTTTCAATAAAGTGAGGAGATGTTGAAATGAAAAAAAAGTTTAAGTTACAAATATATTTTTATATGCCATTAAATTTAGAATCCTCCACTTCGTCAGCATCCTTACAATATTTTCTTCGATTTTGCTTTGCTTTTAAGATTCTTACGTATTTACTTTATATCGGTTGGTTTAATTTTAAGGACCGATGTTGTATGTGAACCACAGCTAAACGTCAAGTTTTTTTTCTGCATTTAATTTGACATTTCTCAATTTCGGACTAACTAAATTTGCACCATGGAAAGATACACAATCGAGCAACCCGTTAAAGTTATTCAGGCTTATTCTGAAAATGGGCGTTTAAATCAAAATGCATATCGTGCACTTCGTGATTTTCGCGGTCAATTTAATCGTCGAAATGTGCGTACAATCGGAAAAATTGTGCAGTCTGTAGGAGATGTGAAAACACCAGTGCATGATCGTACAGCTCGTACTGTAGAAAATGTTGCTGCTGTTCGCGATAGTATGGCTGAAGAACCGTCCACCTCAACTCGTCGTCGTGCCCAACAATTGAACCTCTCACGCTCGTCGCTGATGCATGTACACGCTTACAAGGTGCAATTGACTCAAGAACTAAAGCCTCTTGATCATTCCAAACGTCGTCAATGATCAGAATGGTGGCAAGAAATGGCAACAATGGATGATCAATTTTCGAAGAAAATCATTTTCAGTGATGAGGCACATTTTCACCTGGGTGGATTCGTCAATAAACAGAATTGCCATATTTGGGCGAATGATAATCCAAGAGTGATTGTCGAACAACTAATGCACCCTTTGTGGGTTATTACTGTTTGGTGCGCGGTTTATGGGCTGGCGGCATCATCGGGCTGTATTTTTTTTCCAAAATAAGGCCGGTCAGGCAGTTATTGTGATTGGCGTTCGCTATCGTGATATGATAATGAACTTTTTATGGCCCGAATTAAAAGATATGGATATGGACGATATGTGGTTTCAACAGGACGGTGCCACTTGCCACACACAGCTAACGAAACAATAACTCTTTTGAGCGGCAAATTCAATGGCCGTCTTATCTCACGTGGTGGCGATGTCAATTGGCCTCTAAGATCATGTGATTTGACATCGTTGAATTTCTTTCTTTGGGGTTATTTGAAAGAAAAGGTGTACGTCGATAAGCCAGCAAACAATTTAAGATTTAAAGGATGAGATAATTCGGCACATTAACGACACAGAGAGCCTCAGTTATACCTCAGCGTCATCGAAAATTTGGAGCATCGGATGAAGGTGTGCCGCCGAGGTCGCGGCAGCCATTTGGCCGATATTTTGTTCCAAAGATAATTGAACCATACCAATATTATTAAAAATAAAAAGAAATGACAATAATTTTCTAAAGAATTTGTTTTTTATTCAAAATCATCATCGGCCCCTTAAAAATTTAACCAACTTTTATAAAGGAACCCATCAATTGATACAATTCTAAAATTTATATAAAATTAATTTTAAAATGATAAAAATTATTTTAAAGTTCTGTAAAAAGTGTTTAAAATACTTTAATAACATTGTAATTGCACAAAGTAAAAATACAAAATCAAATATAAATTTTATTCAATTGGCTATTTGGCAGTAAGTAATTCATATTTTGTAATTTTTTTTAAAACAGCGCCATCTGTGGCGCAACCGTGTTTAAAATATGCCGCTTTAAATTCATAATTTGTATTGTTTTTTTAAAACAGCGCCATCTGTTGGTCAACCGCGTTTAAAATATCCCGCTTTCCAAAACTAAAAGATGCCTTAAAGCATGCAGTAACTTTAAATCGTTTAAAAAATGGTCTTACTTTCACTCTTTTTTCTCTTCTCTTTGTCTTGGAAATAAGATATTTTTGCGGAAAAGAGGTATCCTATATTTGAATTAGGGTGCTAAGGTATCTCCTCTCAAAATTTTGTTAAAAACCATCTAGTAGTTTTTACATGATGCGAACATAAACAGAAAGATAGACAGACATACAGAGAGGTAAAACGAGTTACTGTTTTATTATATACTAGCTGTGTCGTCATGGACGCCCATATTTTGCTTGATTTTGCTTTAAAAGTATTCCACATCAATTGTAAGACTCTTATTTTTATAGTGCTTCCGTTATGGTTTATGTAATTACTTTATATAAAGGTACCCATCCCTGGATAAAATTCTAGAATTTATAAAAAAATTCTAAAACTTGTTGTAAACCTCTGTAAAAGGTGTTTAAGATATTGTAATAACGTTGTAATTCCACAAAGTAAAATACAAATCATATGTAAATTTTATTCAATTGGCGCCTAATGTTGCGCAATAGTTTTTAACCAAAAAGAAGGAGGTTATCAATTCGTCTGAATGTTGTCTTTTTTTTATGTATGCAACCGCAGAACTCCGCCATTTCTGAAACGATTTTAAAATCATTTTCTTTATTTGAAAGTTTATGCTTTCAGGTTGGTCTCGTTTTAAAAACAGTTCATTCTATTAAAAATTAAAGGGTGTCCCCATACAACATACATGTTTTTTACATGTATTAAGAACCGTAAAGGGCACCAAATTAAAATTTGAAAAAATTGCGTGTCGATATAGCTCCCAACGGCAGAAATTAATAAAAAAAAATAAATTAAAAATTTAAAGGGTGTCCCCATAGGTGCCGTAATTTGACCTATATATGCCTATCTTTTCAACCGTTATAGACAAAACCTTGAAAATTTTACAGAATGTCGATTACTATAACCGCTATAATAAAATATATAAATATTCAAAATTTTAAATTAAAGGGTGCTCCAATAGTTCATTTAATTTGATGTATATGGCCATACTTTTGAACAGTTGTACACAGACCGCTGAAATTTACAAAGAGCCTGTATTGCTAAGTCAGCTATAAGAAAAAGTATAAAATTTGAATTTGGAAATAAAAGGGTGTCCCAATAGTTAATGTTATTCTATGTATGTGGCTAAACTATTTAACTGTTATAGACAGACAGCTGAATTTTCAAGCAATCTGTATTCCAAGGTCCACTATAGCAAATATACAATTTGAATTCAGAAATTAAAGGGTGTCCCCATAAATTATGTAATTTGTTCTATATGGCCCTATCTGTTGAACCGTTAAACGCAAACACTTGACAATTAGGAAGAATGTCCACTACTTTCCCTGGTATAATAACAAGTACAAATATTTAAAATTATAATGTAAAGGGTGTCCCAATAGTTCATGTAATTTGATATATATGGTTAAACTTTTTAACCGTTATAGACAGATAGTTAAAATTTAAACAGAATCTTTGTAACCACGTCCTTTATAACAACAGGTCTTTAATTTAAAATTATAAATTAAAGGGTGTCCCAATATGAGATGTCATTTGTTCTATGTGACCCTATCTTTGAAACCGTAATACACAGAGACTTGAATGGTGTCCCCATAAAAGACGGATGCTGGTGAAAATAGCTTAACTTTTGAACAGTAATAGGGAGAGGCTTGACATTCACATAGTCTTTACTTCTTTTCCCTCTAATTTTGGCGCATATTTTATTTGGTTTAAATCTAATTCTTACAGATGACTTCTTACATTTTTAGTTTAGAATTTGTGCCCTTATATCTGTTTTGAAGTTGGTTTTTTTTTTGCAAGAATTATTTAAAATATCCCAGTTTTAAACCGAAAATTTCAGTACCTTTACACCGCAAATTGCGTTTTTACACTGCTTTTTCTACACTTTCTCTTGGAAATGAGATATTTTTGCGGATATAAGATATCCTATATTGGAATCAGGATGCTATGGTACCTCTTCACAGAATTTTGTTAAAATCCATCCAGTAGTTTTTACGTGATGCGAACGCAAACAGATAGAAAATAAGTTACTGTTTTATTGTGACTCTGCCGTACAGATCGGGTTAAATTATAGGGTTCAAATTACGCTGAACCTAGGCTGGAAATACAAATAATCAGGGAGCTATCAAATTAACCTCATATGATGCTCTTAAGTTATGGCTTTTGTAAACCTAATTTTTTTTAAAGTGCACGATTAATTTATAAAAAATATTTATAAAACATGTTATCGTTTGTCTGCCTGAAAAGCTCAAACAAAAAATTAATTAAATCTCCACCCTGTTTGTTCCACAATTTAAAATAATTACCTGACATTTCTTGAAATTCGGATTTACAACAAAAAAAATAAATAAACATTTAACGTTTCATTTCTTCTTTTCCACCAATAGAAATAATAATTACAAGGATGAAAAAAAAGAAAAAATTTTTTTTTTAAAGGGAAAAAGTAATAAAAACAAAACAAGAATTTAATTTATGTTTAACTATAAAAACGTGACGCGTCTGAAATAAAAACGTTTCACTTTAGCCCTTTCCTGCTTGTTTTTGCCCATTTTTTTTCTTTCTTTTTGTTCTGGGCCCATAACACTGATGGATGTTTTGGCATTAAGCCTAAAAGTAGGCTGTAAAAAATTAAATACAAAATAAAATTAAATAAAAGTGTTGAAGTAGAGACTAAAATTGAAAATGTAAAAGAACAATTTTAAGAGCCAAGAAAAAGTTAAATGTCTCAAGCATAAGGCTGTTAATAGTTGTTTGTTGTTGTTTTTTTTTCTTCTTCTTTTTCTTAACTATATAATGTGTGTAGATTTTTCTTAGTTCTTTTTTTTTTGATAAATAGATTTAACGCCTTAACATATGCTTTATGTGCATATTATTCATAATAAAATTTATTTGTTGAAAGTATTTTTTAAAATAATTTGTTGCCTGCAAGACTTGTAATTGGGGCTATTTATGTTGATTTGTGGGTTTGAGAATTTTATGTTTGTTTTTTTTTTCTTTATGAACTAAAAAAATATTATATTTTAATGTTTTCTGAAGTATAAAATATGGGAAAGAATATTTATACTTAATAAGGCATATTTTTAGGGTGATTTTCATTTTCGTTGCGTTGTGTTGTTTTGTTAGTGTCAAACAAGTGATGCGAATTGAAGGTTATATATCTATAAATATAATAAAAGTAACTCATTTTCTGTTTGCCTGTCTTTCTGTCTCTAAGTCAACGAGTTGTATGCATCCAGATTACATTCAAGCTCCTTTTTGGTCTTCCTGCTACCTTGTAGTAAAAAAAATTCCACAGTCTTTGGTGGGAATCAAACCCACAACCCCGGACTGATAGACTAGCATACTACCTACTAGCGCATCGGGGCACCACCACACAAACAAACCAGCAATGAACTTGAAATGCGTTTTGCCTTTGTAAAGGGTGTTTTTTATAGAGTTATAGAACTTTAAGTTGCAATAAAACAACGATTGATTATTCGATTGACATGAATTTTATTTATTCGAAAGATAATCTTGTGGCATTACATATTAAATATGATTTCTGGCATATGACCGCCACGGCTGGCGGGGATGTAATCCAATCTGGACGTCCAATTTTCGATGACTTTTTCCAACATTTGTGGCTGTATATCGGCAATAAAACACGGCGAATGTTGTCTTCCAAATGGTCAAGCGTTTTTGGCTCATCCCCATAGCGCAATGACTTTACATAGCCCCACAGAAAGTAGTCTGGCGGTGTTAAATCACAAGATCTTGAAGGCCAATTCACGGGTGCAAAACGTGAAATTAGGCGGTCACCAAACGTGTCTTTCAATAAATCTATTGTGGCACGAGCTGTGTAACATGTTGCGCCGTCTTGTTGAAAGCACATCTCCTGGACATCATGGTTATTCAATCAAAGGAATGAAAAAGTTTGTAATCATGGCTCTATACCGATCACCATTGACTGTAACGTTCTGGCCACCATGGTTTTTGAAAAATTACGAACCAATGATTCCACCAGCCCATAAAGCGCACCAAACAGTCAGTTTTTCTGGATGTAACGCTGTTTCGACATACACTTGAGGATTACCTTCACTCCAAATGCGGCAGTTTTATTTGTTGACGTAGCCATTCAACCAGAAGTGCGCTTCATCGCTAAACAAAATTCCGTTATGAAAGTCGGGAACAACGTTAATCTTGTTTTGGGCCCATTCGACGAATCTACGCCTTACTGTTCAGGCGTGAGTCTGTTCATGATAAATTTCCAAACTAAACTGAGAATAAAGCACTTGACAGCTGTTAAATCGGTCGCCATCTTGAAAAGTAATGTGAACCTAAAGTTCTATACCTCTATAGAAAACACCCTTTACTTAATATAATTACTACAATTTAAGGTTTTAACGGAATTATTTCATCCCAAATTAAATCAAATAATAAAGCTTTATAAATAAATATGTGTAGCTGTGCCCACACACGTTGTGAGCGTCCTGACAATATTTTGTTCGATTTTGCTGTGAAAGTAATCTACACCATATTTTAAGACTCTTACGTATTTAATTTATATAAAGGTACCCATCCCTGGATAATACTCTTTAATTTATATAAAATTCTAAAGTAAAAGGCGCTACCTTTAAAATGTCCCGCCTTAAAGTATGCATATCGGTAAAATGGTATACTTTTCCGGCTTTTTCTTTACTTTCCCTTTTGAAGAAAAAAAGTATCCTATATTTGAATCGATATACTAAGATACCTCCTAACAATTTTTTTTTAAATCTATCCAGTAGTTTGTACGTGATGCGAACACAGACAGATGGACAGACAGTTAGTCAGACAAAAAAGTTACTGTTTTATTATATGTATAGAATTGCTTTTTTTCACTTTTGCGGCTACCTAAGCGCTACCTAAACGGTATTAAGAATCATTCCTAGGAAGTTCATATGTTCTAGAAAGTTGTTTATTGAGAACTTAGGTTCATTTTTGTAGTTGATTGTTTCCTTGAATTTTGAACGGTTTGCTACCTATGGAGCTGAACAGGGGAAAAAAGGTAAAAAAATTGAATTTTTTAAAGTTTTTTGCGATTTTGACCTTGAAGATGAAGTTTTTTTGATTTTATATGTTCACAATTTTCGTTCTTTATGACAAGAGCTACAACTTTGCCTCAGAGGGTATATCAAAATTCCAAACGGTTTGCAAAATATGAGCTTGAGTAAATGATAATTTTTTGCAAAAATGACATCGAGACCCCACATCTTTGAGGGCCCATAAAAAAAAAACTGGAGGACTTTGGGCAAAACTGCGAGACAGGGGTCTTTTTTTTTGGTCTTTTATGACGTAGTGGTGTCCGTATATGGTTATTTTTTTCCGTGTTGCACTGTGTTATAAACATAATTTTATTCTCTTTCTTTGAATCAGTTGCTTCACTTCATTTATTAGTTCATTCATTCATTCACGCACTCACTATTTTCGTATTCATTTATATTTATATTCATGTTCATTTGTTCATTTCCCCGCCTTAAAAGGAGAGCTTGATTTATTCAACCAAACCACAGTAGTGAAAAGAGCAATTCTCATCTCTCGCATTTTATATGAAAAACGATTTCTCTTTTAACAAAATTATAGCAAAACTTTAGTCGTATAATTTTATAACAGTTTTAGTCACCAACATCCCCTTGATGCTCTTATAAAATCGTGTTTCATTTCTATTCTACCGAATACTACACAAGTAAAGCAGCTAAAAGTAGACTATACCTTTATTGCTTAAGCATTTATTTGCAAATATGTACACGATTTGATGTCTCGCAATGAAAATGATGTTATTAAATGGAGCTAATACTCATTTAATACAGATTTTTATGGCAAACAAAATTAGTTGCTGGTGTTTGTTCCTATTGCCTTTTCATTTTAAACACCCTAAAAGTAGTCTGTGATTATTTGTTTATTTAAATAGAAAAAAACGAAGCAGCAAATTAGGTAAATTGAATTTTTTTTTTTGGTTTTTGTGAGACATAACTTTGAAATCCAAAATCTATAGTTTAATTTCTTAAAAAAAAAAAAATCTTATTGCTAAAATTGCCTGTCTTATTTCTTTATAATGTATTTGTAGCACGTGCCTATCAGCATTAAAGTATGCTGCATATTTTTGCATAATATTCAACTAAAAAAAAAATCATAAATGAAAAAACCGTTGACGTGACTCTTTGTCACAACATCGTGACACATAACTTCACTTTATATACTTTATTTTTTTTTTTTCTTAAAAACTTTGCTTTTGATTCTAATCTTCGTGAAAACTTCTGAAATACATGACTACTTACAGCCTCAAATTTTTTCATTATTTTTATTTTTATCAATTCTAGTTACGGTCTCACCTTGAACTTGTTGTCAACCTTGTCATAGTTGTCAGCCTCGCAAAAAGTTAAGCATAACAAAGGAAGAACGAACGTGTAGGTGAATTGTGTTTTGATTGATTGAAAACAACGATTCTATGAAAATAAAAATTGTCATGCAGAGTTTTAAAACAAAAGAATAAATTAAATTGATTGAAAAGGATACATTTTAATTTTTTTAACAGACATTGAAAGTTCTATATTTTCGCATAAATTGTCTATGCTACAAATTATTTTATAGAGAAAACAGTATTTTAATCGGTTTAATTTTCATTTTGTATTAAATTTTCTATAGAGTTTTTTCGACAGCGAATAATTTATCTTTTATTTATCTGTTGAATTTTTAATAGCATAATTTTTTTATTTTTAGCTTCTATGTTTATTCCTCAAAGTATGCTTTAAATTTGGTGGTCTTTTAATTAAATACATTTTCCTTGAATCCACAACCAAGGCTATTGAACCAGTACATGAATGAAGCCATTAAGATAAATTCTATAGATAATTTTCGCTAGCGAATAATTGCTTTTTTATCTATTAAATTTTGGTATAACAAAATTAGTTGTTATCGAAATTTGCTATCGAAAATTTTTTTATTCGTGAAAAAAATAGAAATAGAATTTTTTTATTCATGAAAAATTTTCAATTGATATAATTTTTTAAAGAATTATTTTACCAAATCGATAAAATTTAAAAATTTTTTTTGTCCACTTAATTCCCTAAATTTTATTTTCTTTTAAGTCGAATAAATTGTTATCATAAAAATTTATTTTATTGTCCATTAAACCTTTACTTTACTATAAACTTTTTTCTAACGATTGAATTATTTGTAGATTTTTTTGTTATCGAATATTTTTTTATCTCTTAATTTTTTTTTTTAATATTCAATAGAACATTTTTTTCGTTATAAATATTTTCTATAGAATTTTTGTTTTTTACTTTTACAAAATAATTGATGCAATTTTCGAAAGGAATTTTTTTTGAATCGATCAAATTTAACAACTTTTAACCGATTAAATTTTCCACAATGGATTTTGTTATCGATTAAATTTTCAACCAAAATAAACCTATTTAACCGACTTCAAAAAAGACGGAGGTTAACAATTCGTCTGAATGTTGCTTTTTTTATGTATGTAACAGCAGAATTCAGCCATTTCTGAACCGATTTTAAAATTTTTTTCAGGTTAGTCCCGTTTTAAAAACAGTTCATTATATTAAAATTTAAAGGGTGTCCCCATACAACATACATGTTTTTTACGTGTATTAAGAACCGTAAAGGGCACCAAATTAAAATTTTAAAAAATTGCGTGTCGCTATAGCTCCCAACGGCAGAAATTTATAAAAATAAATAAATTTAAAATTTAAAGGGTGTCCCCATAGGTGCCGCAATTTGGCCTATATGTGCCTATCTTTTGAACCGTTATAGGCAAAACCTTGAAAATGTTACAGAATGTCAGTTATAATAAAATGTATAAATATTCAAAATTTTAAATTAAAGGGTGCTCCAATAGTTTTTTTTAATTTGATGTATATGGCCATACTTTTGAACAGTTCTACACAGACCGCTGAAATTTACAAAGAGCCTGTATTGCTAACCCAGCTATAACAAAAAAGTATAAAATTTGAATTTGGAAATAAAAGGGTGTCCCAATAGTTAATGTTATTCTATGTATGTGGCTAAACTTTTGAACTGTTATAAACAGACAGCTGAAATTTACAAGGAACCTGTATTGCAAAGTCCCCTATAGCAAAGAATACAATTTGAATTTAGAAACTAAAGGGTGTCCCCATAAATTAAGTAATTTGATCTATATGGCTTTATCTCTTGAACCGTAAAACACAAACACTTGAAAATTAGGCAGAATGTCCACTACTATATCTGGTATAATAACAAGTATAAATATTTGGAATTATAATGTAAAGGGTGTCCCAATAGTTCATGTAATTTAATATATATGGTTAAACTTTTTAACCGTTATAGACAGATAGTTGAAATTTAAACAGAATCTTTGTGGCCAAGTCCTTTATAACAACATGTCATTAATTTAAAATTATAAATTAAAGGGTGTCCCAATATGAAATGTTATTTGATCTATGTGACCCTATCTTTGAAACCGTTATACACAGAGGCTTGAATGGTGTCCCCATAAAAGACGGATGCTGCTGAAAATAGTTTAACTTTTGAACAGTAATAGGGAGAGGCTTGACATTCACATAGTCTTTACTTCTTTTCCCTCTAATTTTGGCGCATATTTTATTTGGTTTAAATCTAATTCTTACAGATTACTTACAGTTTTAGTTTAGAATTGATGCCCTTCTATTTGTTTTGAAGTCGGTTTTTTTTTGCAAGAATTGTTACAGCAATCTGTTTAATTTTTAATAGAATATTTTTTTTTATCGAAAATTTTGAATAGAAAAATTTTTCAAAATCCAATTTTCAAAATTTTTTTAATCGATAAAATTGTTTAAACATTTTTTTTGTAAGTAATTTTTAAAAGTTCAATTAGGTTTTTGATATAATATGTTTTTGATATAGTTATTTTCTATAATTTTTTTTACTATTGAAAAATAATCGACGCAATTCTCAAAAGAAATGTTTTTCTGCATCGATAAAATTTATTAACCGATTTGATATTCTAAACGGGTTCAGTTATCGATTCAATTTTCAACCAAATTAAACCCTTTTGCAGTAAAATTTTTTGGCTAACGAATAATTTTTATCTGTTTAATTTTTAATAGAAAATTATTTTTTATCGAAAATTTTGATTAAAAAAATTTTTCAAAATCCAATTTTCAAAATTTTTTTAATTTTTCATAATCCAATTTTCAAAATTTTTTTAATCGATAAAATTATTTAAGCATTTTTTTGTAAGTATTTATTAAAAGTTAAATTAGATTTTTGATAGACATATATTTTCTATAATTTTTTTTTTACTATTAAAATTAAATTTTAACAACTCTTAACCGATTAAATTTTCTAAAACGGATTTTGTTATCGATTAAATTTTTAACCAAATTAAACCTTTATACAGAATTTTTTTTTGCTGTTTAATTTTTAATAGAAAATTATTTTTTATCGAAAATTTTGATTAAAAAAATTTTTCAAAATCCAATTTTCAAAATTTTTTTAATCGATAAAATTGTTTAAGCCTTTTTTTTGTTACCGATTTTAAATTGAAAGTATTTTTTAAAACAATTTATTGTCTGCAATTTCAATTAGATTTTTAATATAACATTTTTTCGGTATAGATAGTTTCTATAGATTTTGTTTTTACTATTGAAAAATAATCGATGCAATTCTCAAAAGAATCGATAAAGTTTGATATATTTTAAACGATTAAATTTTCTAAAAGTTTTTTTATCCATAAAATAATTAACAAAGTGAAGCCTTATTAGATATTTTTCCAACAAATAAATTTTCTTGGATTTCTCCATTAACGAATAATTGCTGTTAATCTGTTAAATTTTTAATAGAATATTATCTCTTATCGAAAATTTCAATTGAAGTAATTTTCCAAATAACTTTTTACCAAATACCAATAGTTTTAATCGATAAAATTAAAAAAAAAAAATTTTGTTTGGAAAAATATTATTCCGGAAATATTTTTTGTGTTATTTTGCTTTAGTTTAAGTTCCCTTTGGAATTTGTTTTCTTAATAAATTAAATTTTCTAACGAAATTTGTTTGCTCATATTCGGATTATTTTTCGCGTGATCTGTTTAATTATTGAATGGAGAATAATGTGTTAAACAATAATTTTAAAAAATTTCGATTAGGTTTTGTTATGGAATAGAACGAAAGGAAATCAATAAAAATTTTAAGTGATAATTTTTTTATCACTTAAAATTTTTATTAATTTTGTTTCGTTTTAAATTGCATTTTTCTAGAAATTTTTTCGAGTTATTTCTTTGACTGCGTAGAGTAATATTTTGTGGTTTCAATTTTTTTTTGTTTAGAAAATTTTCGCTGGGTCAATAAAGTTTTCCTTTGAGATATATTAAGGTTAATATAAAAAAAATTTTCGGTGCCTATAACTATGTGTTAGATTTGCCACGTGTAAAAAAATGTTTTTATTTGTTTCTTGTTTTTCTTGTTCATTATCATCTATTGCGCTTTTGTGGCTTTAAAATTTTATAGTTGGAAATGTATGTATGTATGTATGTATGTATTCTAGCTACAGACGAATGCTTTTGCTTTTATGCCCAAAAGTATGCTTTAAATTTATTTGCAAACATTAATTTCGGCTGTTAAGTTTTAAGCCTTGTTTGTGTTTATATTTCTTTAGATAAAATTTAATTAAATATATTTTCCTTGAACCCAAAACCAAGGCTATTGAACCAGTAAATGAATGAAGTCATTAAGATATATTTGTTTTTGAGTGTAAAGAGTTTTCTCATTAAAGCCTTTAAGTATGCTATTAAAAAAAGATGTAATTTAATTATATACAAGTAAATGTATAAGGAGCTTTGCCAGGTTTTAATACTAACAACCAAGGTGTTACAAAAACACCCTTAGCGTATAATGTCTTCAACCTTGAAGTTGTAAAAGAGATTTGCTGAAAATATTTATTAGCAAAACACTTCAAGTGTGTATATGTTAATATTAATATATGAATAGAACAGTGGCTTATGCTATTACGAGGTTTTAACAATTTTATATATTTAAACTAGAAGTTTTCTTTTTTTGCTAAATTTGTTTTCTTCTATATATTTTTATATAGAAAGAAGTTTTAATTATTTTCTTCAAGTTGTTTCTAATTTTGCTTTTACTAACTTTTAATTATTTAAACACTACTTTCAGGCTGACGATTAATTAAATATGCGGAAAAAAAACTACAGCCAAATATAATTTCATTTCATTTTTCTCATTTATTTATTCGTATTTTAGTACT
The DNA here is from genome assembly GCA_949628195.1 of Phasia obesa. Taxonomy (NCBI): domain Eukaryota; kingdom Metazoa; phylum Arthropoda; class Insecta; order Diptera; family Tachinidae; genus Phasia; species Phasia obesa. The sequence continues at coordinate 8,257,311 of OX451218.1, forward strand.
CCATTAGTGTCCACCTTGTTGTTATTTCTTTTGCTTTCGCTTAGTACACGTTCATGAACGTAATGTAATTCAACTCCTCCATAAATTGCAGAAACATGTTGTTTTTATTTCCTACAAATACTTAAACAAAATAAATACATCTACATATATACACATAATAAAACAGTAACTCATTTCCTGTCTGTCTGTCTGTCTATCTTTCTCTTCGTGTTTGCATCACGTAAAAACTACTGGATGGATTTTAACAAATCTTTGTGAGGAGGTACCTTAGTATCCTTATTGAAATATAGGATACCTTTTTCTGCATAAATATTTTATTTCCAAGAGAAAGTGGAAAAAAAGCAGTGAAAGTAACGACGATTTGTTCCCAATTAAAAGTTACTGCATACTTTAAGGCATCTTTTTTTTTTTTGAAAGCAGTTTACTTTAAGCAATGTTGTGCAACAGATGGCGCTGTTTTAAAATATTGAGTAACTCATTTCCTGTCTGTCTTTTACAAAGATTTACAACAATTTTTAGAATTTTAGAATTTTATCCAGGGATGGGTACCTTTATATAAAGTAAATACGTAAGAGTCTTAAGATTTGGTGTGGATTACTTTCAAGGCAAAATAGAAAACAATATTGTCAGGACGCACACAACGTGGGTGGGCATAGCTATTATTTCCTAAAGCTAGAAAGATTGTTAAAGCAACAAAACGTAGATAAAAAATTCTTAAGTTTCATACTGTAAATATTTACAAAATAAAACAGCATTTAGTTTTTAACTTCAGCTGCAGCATTAAATATATATATTAATTGCTAAGCAATGCAAAATGTTTAAACAACCAACCAACCAACTACACAGTGAAAAGGTTACAATGCAACAACATCAACTTCGTCCTTTTGGTTATTGCAACACAAATCCTTAAAGGATTTTCAAATAAAACTTAAACATTTTGAAAGGAGACACACACACATAGCCATACACACGAGCATACGACAGCAACTTTAGCTATAAATTACTTCTTCATTTTACAAGATTTCTACTCACTAAAGCAAAATGTAAGAGACGAAAATAAACAAAAGTCCTTTTTATCTTATAACTTTCAAGAATTTGTAGCCAATTTCTAATGAAATCTTTGAACTTTTCCCTCCTCCTCTCCCTCACACTCCCCCTCCTTATATTTCTATATTTTTTAGGAAAAATTTTTAGTGTTTACAAAACACTTAACCTTGGAAGGAATTGCAGCACTATTAAGACATGGATAATGGAGAAGCACGAATTATAGGGACTTAACTCTATACTTGTTTGTACAGTTTTATTAATGTTTATTACTCGCATTTTAACTTGTTTAACTATTGTTTATTTGTGGAGAAGTATAAAAAAATATGAGCAAGATTCGTTACACAGGGTGATTTAGTTGGAGGATTTGACTTAAAATTAAAAAAAAAAAAAAATGTGAGTCACTCTCACACACGTAGGGTTGCGTACTATGTGCAGTACAACTTTGAAAATACAAATTGTTGATTTTTTCATGTCTTATAAGGGCACCCTTTAATTTTAAAATAAACGTCATATTCGCGAAAATTGCAGCATTATTGGAACACCCTTTAAATTTTAGTAATTGTTGTTATAACAGCTATGGTAATACATTTTCTATAAAAATGTCAGGAGCCTTCCACCCTTTACTTTAATTTTTAGTAATTGTTATATCGGCCAAGGCAACACTTCTTCTGTACAAAATTTCAAGATTCTACCTATTACTGTTCGAGAAAAAAGGCGTTATACATGCAAATCACGTCACTAACGGAAAACCCTTTAATTTTTATTGTTTTTTATAGGAGTCATAGTAATACCCCATCTGTGAAAATTTCAAGAGTTTACCTATTACGGTTAAAAAATTAGGCCATATACATGCAAATCACGTCACTATCGGAACACCCTTTAATTTTTACATTTCATTTTGTATACTTATTTATAAACCAAACATAGTTTGAATTACTGTCTGTATATTTTAAGTGGTTGGTTCCTATAGTTCAGGAAATAAAGTCATAAACGAAAATAACACGTCCGTTTTGGAACACCCTATAAGTTTTGGGATTTTTGCTATAACAACCACTTTTATATAGCTTATGTGAAAATTTCAAGAATCTACCTATAATGGTTCAAAACGTAGGCCATATACATGCAAATCACATAACTATCGGAACACCCTTTAATTTTTAGGTTGAATTTTTTTAGTTATTTATAGTATAGCGAACTAAGTTTTAATTACTATTTGTAAATTTAAAGGGTATGTAAATTTTAAGGGTATGTCTCCTAAAGTTCAAGAAATAAACACATATACGTGAATAAAACTTCTCTATTGGAACACCCTATAAGTTTAAATATTTGTTGCTATAGCGGCAATAGTTATACATCAAAATTTTAAGAATCTACCTATTACGGTTCCAGAGATAAAAGACTGTGACAGGCGGACAGACATTGTAACAAAAATAATAGGGTTACGTTTTTACCCCTTGGGCACGTTTTTACCCCTCGTTTGGTATATTATAACGGTCAAATGGCCGCTCTAACTCATGTGGCCCATTCTTATTCGATTGTCAAATTCTTCGATTGCATCGAATTTCATGTTCTAGCGATTTGCTATCATTTAGTGCTGACAAAGTATTGTGTAGTAGGTACCGAGTATAGGGTATTTGATACTTTTATGGGTAATCAATACACTAAAGTAAGTAAAAAAAAATATTTATATTGCTGTAATTATTTGTATTATATCCCAATGGCTACTACCCACTACTACCATCCATGCGACCTAATTTTAGGCAGAGTTGTCTTTCCTGGCCATTTTTAACTTATAGACCCAGAGCGATGATCTCGAAAATCAAATGGAGATTAATCTCCTTTGAATCGTTCACAGTCTCCTAACGTCATTTTATGCATAACATTCAGATCAATACCCGTACGTTTGCAAGAAGACTTCATATATCTTTTAAAATCTAAAAGGTCGCTGATCATCAAGTTCTTAAAATGACAAAATTTTTATTCGGTTTTTGTTTTTTTTTTCGAAAAATTTTTATTCGAATAATTAGTCGAATTCAAATTATTAGTCGAATAATTTTTATGCGAATAATTTTTATGCTAATAATTTTTATGCGAATAATTATTATTCGATTAATTATTATATTTGAATAATTTTATTCGAATAAAAAAAAAATTAAAAACAACTTCTAACTTAAAGCAGAGATGTTAACAACAACAAAAATAATTTAATTCACAAAAAGTATTTAAGTTTTTGGTTTCTTTTTGGTGTAATTTCAATTTATCGAATTATTATTCGAATAATTATTAGTCGAATAATTTTATTCGAATAAAAAAATTTTTAAAACAAATTCTAACTTAACACATATTATGATGCAGAGATGTTAACAACAACAACAAAAAAATACAAAAGTATTTAGATTTTGAGTTTTTTTTTTTGTTTGTGAAACCGATATTATTTTTTGCGTCTTTTATCGGAAATTTCGATTTAAAGTTTTTTGTGAATTATTCGATTTTTTCTTGGAAAAATCTTGATTGCTTAAAATAACTTATATATTTAAAGCTAAATTTTGAAATCTCTTAAAGTTTCGATATAGATTCACTATCTTCGAACCGAAAATTATAGGAGATTGTCGAAAAATTAACTCGACAACATCGTTAAATCGACTCTCATTTATATCATTTATGGACTCGTATATGGTTGATCATCATGTTCTTGAAATAACGACTCTTATAATCCGTTTTTTCTGTTTTTTTTTTAATAATTATTATTCGAATAATAATTATTATAATTATTATTCGAATAATTATTATAATTATTATTCGAATAATTATTATTATAATAATTATTCGAATAATGTTTTTTGAATATTTTGAAGCACCTGATTTGAATTCTAGCTTAATATATATTACGATACAGAAACGTAAACAACAACAAAAATACTTAATTTTCAAAAAGTATTTCGATTTTTGGTGTAATTTCGGTTTTTTTTTTAATTTTTTTTTATGGTGAAATCTCAAGGGTTTTTGGTAATATTTCAAACTTTTTGTGAAACTTCATTCTATTTTATTTTTTTTTTTTTACAATTATTCGAGTTTTTCTTGCCGGAATCTTGTTTGCTTGAAAAAATTTAGGTAAGCGGTTTCTTAACTTTATGCCGCTATACAGATCTACAATTTACGACGGGAAATTATGTAGGATTTTTGTAAAATCTATTTTAATTGAAACAGGCGAGTATCGTTAATTGACTCCCAGAAATTATATATAAATAGTTTATGAACTTTAGAAACTCGTAAATAATTCACAAATTCAGTAGTAATGAAAAGTAAAATATCTTTCGAAAATATATGTTAATATTATTCGAGTTGAAATATTATTCGAATAAAAAAAAATTAATCGAATAATTTTTATTCGAATAAAAATTAATCGAATAATTATTCGAATAATTTTTATTCGAATAAAAATTATTTTTCGAGCTAACGCGACAACAGGTCATGTTAATAAAAAAAATATTTTTAATTTTTTAAAGGTTTTTTATGAAAATTTGTTTAATAAACCTTATTTTTTTATAAAAGGCTTTTGTTGAAAAGTGCTCTAGTCCATAATTTAGTAAAATATATGGAGTACCCTTTAGTCTTATGTGTGTGTGAACTAATATGGAGTAGTTGTCTTGTAGTCTAGCCTATATCTATATGTGGAGAAAAAATATTCGAAATAAAATTGCTAAGTTTAAAAAATTCTTCAGTAAATTGTGTCAAATCGATAAAATGCCAACCAAATAAATGGCCATTTTGTTCAATATTAATATTAAGAATACTAAAGTAGAAATTTGTTTTCATTTAAATTTTTAATAAAGCACCAGCAGACACAGAAACACACAGCCCATATTTTATGGAAACAACGCTGAAAAATAAGAGAGCGCAAGTACAAGATAAAAAGGAAATAAAAAATGCATTAAAATTGTTTAAAATTATGATAATTGTGTGAACGAGAAAAGGATTTTTTTTTAGTAGAAAAAAAAGTACCAAAATAATAATAAACTGTGTTTCATATTTGTTACCCGAATTTCCTTAATAGCATTATTTATTAAAAAGGAAGTCGACAACAGTTGGAAGAAATAAGAATGCGAATAAAAAAGCGAATAATAATGTGTGTTTTGCCTTCCTTTTTAGTTTGAATTTCAAAACACATAAAAATAATGTTAAATAAAAACGCAAGCGAGAAAAAAGACAAATAAAAGAAAATAGTATGTTCACGGTTCTCGAAGGAATTCATTAAAATCATACGCCTTTTTTGTTTTTTGAAAGACAAAACAATACCTAAGAAATCTGTGTGGGACATGAATAGAATATTAGACTTAGAGGAAAACATTTCCTTTGACAACAACACTAGAGAAAAGGGTAACAAATAGGCCTGTAAGAAATGCTTATATTTTTAATTGGTCTGTCTTTATAAACTTGAGTCGCAAGCAATACTTTCAAATATCATTAAAACTATAGTTCACTATAGTTAAAAAAAATGTAACTGGACATATACTCTTTTATCGTACAACCCCTTCAGAACGAATATTTTCTCTAAAGTTTTTTTTGGAAATAACAAACACATTCTAATCAAGTTATGACAGCTTTTAAGCTGTTGCAAACAATTTTCACTATTTCCTGCTTGGAACCATTTCAATTTACAAAAAAAAAAAAAAAATAAAAAAAAGAGTTTAAAACACATTTTGAAAAAGAAAAACCAATACGTTATGTGTCATTAAACTCAAATTGATGTATCGTGCAAAATTCTCTAGGGATTCAGAAGAAAAGTTTTTGTTTTGTTTCTGGTTTAATAATGCTGACGTGCAACAAGAAAATAATACACACGAATGACTTTAATTGTTGGGAATTATTGGCAGTCATCAAAGACAATTTATTTTATTTAATCAGGTTATTTTGAATATGGAAGTTCTCATTTCTGTTTGTTTAAAATTTAATATTGTATGTGAATCAATACACTAGTTTAGTTCTAACATACTGATCAGTAGTATACTTTACGTTGCCCTAGTTTCGTTTATGCTACCCTAGTCTATCCTAGTCAACTCTAGTCTACTGTAGTCTACTCTAGTATACTCTAGCCTACTCTAGTGTACTCTACTTTAATCTAGTCTACTCTTGTCTACTCTTGTCTTCTCTAGTCTACTCTACTCTACTCAATTCTACTCGAGTCTATATTAATCTATTCTAGTCTACTCTAGTCTATTTTAGTAATTTTTTTTTTTTGTCTATTTTAATCTATTTTAGTCTATTTTAGCCTATTTTAGTTTATTTTACTCTATTTTCGTATATTTTTGACTATTTGCGTCGATTTTAGTCTATTTTCGTATATTTTCGTCTATTTTAGTCTATTATAGTCTATTTTAGTCTAGGTTAGTCTATTTTAGTCTGTTTTAGTCTATTTTAGTCTATTTTCGTCTAGGTTAGTCTATTTTAGTCTGTTTTAGTCTATTTTAGTCTATTTTCGTCTATTTTAGTCTACTTTCGTCTATTTTAGTCTATTTTAGTATATTTTAGTCTATTTTAGCCTATTTTAATCTACTCTAGTCTACTCTAGTCTGCTCTAGTCTACTCTAGTCTGCTCTAGTCTACACTAGTCTACTCTAGTCTACTCTAGTCTACTCTATTCTACTCTAGTTTACTCTAGTCTACTCTAGCCTACTCTAGTCCACACTAGTCTACTCTAGTCTACTCTAGTCTACTCTAGTCTACTCAAGTCTACTCTAGTCTACTCTAGTCTACTCTAGTCTACTCTAGTCTACTCTAGTCTACTTAAGTCTACTTAAGTCTACTTAAGTCTACTTAAGTCTACTTAAGTCTACTTAAGTCTACTTAAGTCTACTTAAGTCTACTTAAGTCTACTTAAGTCTACTTAAGTCTACTTAAGTCTACTTAAGTCTACTTAAGTCTACTTAAGTCTACTTAAGTCTACTTAAGTCTACTTAAGTCTACTTAAGTCTACTTAAGTCTACTTAAGTCTACTTAAGTCTACTTAAGTCTACTTAAGTCTACTTAAGTCTACTTAAGTCTACTTAAGTCTACTTAAGTCTACTTAAATTCCTTTCTTACTTAGTCTACCCTTGTATAATCCAGTCTATCTTTAATTTTTTCTTCTTTCTTTTCACTACATTCAAAGCTATTCTAGTCGCTTTTAGTTCACCTTTATGTTGTTTACTTTGGTCTCCGCTGTAAAATCAGGTTTAATAAGAGTTACTTTTCTTTTATACTCAAAGGTGTAATTATTTTCCACATTAAACACATAATTTGCTTTAAGTATGCAAAATTGCTTAAATATTTAATTGAAAGGAAATTTTGTTAAAACTAAAGTTTTCCAAGCAAAAAAAAAAATTGTTGCAAACTAAAATGCTGCAAAAGTTTAAAATTAAAATAATAAAAAGTTTACTTAAGCCTTAAAGGAAAACTAAAATCTGTGCAACAACACATAAAATATTATAAAATGTTCATGCTTCCCATTTTATAATTGTATTTAGTTGACTCGTGCAGGAATTTGATTTAAATTGTAAAATATTTTAGTAAGGAATTACATTTTGATTGTGTCGCATAGTAAGGTGTTTTGACACAAACTAAGGCATAATTTAAGGCGCCATTTTATGAGAAAAACTTAAGATACAGCTCAAGGAGAGTAGCTGCTAATAGGTTAACAATATTAATTTCTTTAAGGCTTTTGTGGTGTAAGTCAAATTGTTTGATTGTTTGATTGCTTTTATAAATAAATTAATTAATTTAATTAATTAATTAAAGTTATCACTTTAGCCTAAAAATATGCCTTTATATTATGTTAAAAAATAGTTTTAAAGGTTTTGTGAGCTTCTTTTATTATTATTATTATTATATTGGTTTTATTTCTTTTTTTACCTTTTTTTAGGGTTCCGTACACAAAGTGTAAAGACGTAACCCTATTGTTTTCGCTACACTGTCTGTCCGTCTGTACGTCTGTCCGTCTGTCAGTGCCTTTTATCTCTGGAACCGTAATAGGCACATTCTTGAAATTTTCACAGATGATCTATAGCTATTGCCGCTACAGCAACAAATACTGAAATTTATAGGGTGTTCCAATAGAGAGGTGTTATTCACGAATATGTGCATATTTCGTGAACTGTAGCTGGGATACACTTGAAATTTACAAACAGCAATTAAAACTAGGTTCACTATATAAACAACTATAAAAAAATAAAACTAAAAATTAAAGGGTGTTCCGATAGTGCAGTGATTTGCATGTATAAAGCCTAAGTTTTGAACCATAATAGGTAGACTCTTGAAATTTTAACAGAAGGCGTATAACTGTGGCCACTATAGCAACAAATACTACAACTTAGAGGGTGTTCCGAAGGTGACGTGTTATTTGCCTTTATATCTTTATTTCTTGAGCTATAGGAATCAACCACTTAAAATTTGCAGTGATTGAAACTATGTTTGCGTTATAAGCAAGTATACAATATTAAACCCAAAAACTAACGGGTGTTCCTCTAGTGACGTGATTTGTATGTGTATATGGCATAGGTTTTGAACGATAATAGGTAGACTCTTGAAGTTTTTACAGGATGAGTATTACTATGGCCACTATAAAAAATAGTAAAAATTAAAGGGTGTGCCGGCAGTGACGTAATTTACATGCACATTGACTAATTTTTTAACCATAATAGATAGACTCTTGAAATTTTCACAAAGGTTTATTACTATGACCCCTATAAAAACAATAAAAATTTAAAGGGTTTTGTCGACAGTGACGTGTTTTGCATGTATAACGACATATTTTTTTAAACCGTGATAACAAGACTCTTCCAGTTTGTATAGAAGATGTGATGCCATGGTCATGGTAGACTCTTGATATATTCATAGAAAGAGAATTGCCATGGCTGCCATAGCAAATAACAAAATTAAAAGGTGTTCCGACAGAGACATGATTTGTACGTAAATAGCCTTATTTTTTGAACCGTAATAGGTAGACTCTTTAAATGTTTACAGTAGTTGTTGTACTTTGGCCGCTGTAACAATTACTAATATCTAAAGGGTGTTCCATCAGTGACATGTTTTCACGTATATTACCTTATTTTTTGAACCGCAATAGGTTGGCTCATGTATATTTCTATAGATAGTGTATTACCATGGACGCTATAAAAAAAATTGCTAAAATTTAAAGGGTGTTCCAACAGTGACGCAATTATGACTTTAATTTTAAAATTAAAGGGTGACTCATAAGTCATGAAAAAATTAACAACTTTTATTTTAAAGTTGTACTAAACATAGTACGGAACCCTAAGTGTGTGAGTCTAACTCGCACTTGACTAATTTATTTTTATTATTTAAGGCTAAATATATATGTATTACACCTACATTTTAAAATTTGTTGTTATATTAAATGAGAAAACAATAAAATATATTCTAAGGTATGAATATTTTAATTTGAAAGAGTTTTTTTTAAACTACGTGTCTTTCTGGTTTTTTAATTTATTTTATCAAATTATGGAAAGTTTTTGTTGGAACTACAAATTTTCTAAAATCGTTTTATGTTTCTGACCAGCAGCAGAAATTTTAATTGTATTTAGTTATAAATTTGAACTCATTTTTATTTTCATATTAATGTCATGGAAAGTTTATAAGCAAATTTTGTTAAAAAGTCACGTTTTTTATGTTGCAAACATAAAATAACATAAAGTTTTAATTTATTTAAAGTGAAAAAATTATAGTTAAATTTTTTTTTTATAAATTTATTTGATATACTTTTCAGTTAGTTAGTAGAAATATTAAATAAATTTTAAATTATTATATTTAAAAATGATTTTTTTTTATTGAGGTATGTTTTTTAACAAATCAAAATAAGTAAGCTTTCTTTTTATTGTTGCCTTGAAGATCCGTAAAAGTATGCAATATTTTTATTATTTATTGCATTAAATTTTTAGTTATAACCTGATGCATCCAATTACTTTTTCACCAAAATTTTGTGAAAAATAATATTTTGTTGCAGGTTTTGTTATAGTTATTATTTCTTTTTTCTTATTTATTATCTACAGTTTTAATTAATTTATGATTTCCTGAAACAGATAAAATTTGATTATTTATAAATATTTCAAATGTGTATTTTAAACATATTAACATGATAGACAAATAATTATACAAATTAAAGTCAGTTAGTATTTTTAAAATCCATAAAGTATGCAACCTTTTAGGAATTAAAAAATCCTTAAAGTATGCATTATTTTTTTAGTTCATTTAACTAATATTTTTTTTTTAATTTTAGCTTAAGTTTAGATAAATATATATGCTATTTTAAATGTTTTCTATTTTTGTTTTAATTGTGACGCTTAAAGATATGCAACATTTTTAAAATTTAATAGACTATTTCATCTTATATCACGTAATAAGCGTTTTAAGTGTTTTAATAAAGATTTTATGAAATTTTTTGGTCAAATATTGTCTTAAAATCCTTAAGGAAAGCAATTTTCTCTATATATAATTACTTGATAAAAATCTACTTTCTTGGGAGTTTGGCTAATTTATATTAAAATATTCAATCGTTTTTCTTAAAATAAGCAATAATAATTATGATTTCATTATGCATTGGGATTGCAGGAAAGCCCTATTTTTTACAAAAAAAAAAAAAAATTAAAAAAATATTTCAAAAAATTTTCCATTTTTATAAGAAATTTTCAAAAACAATTTTTACAAAAAATTCTCCAAAAAATTAAAAAAAAGTTTCAAACAATTTTAACCAAAAATTTTCAAGACAAATTTTACAAAAAAATCAAAAAAAAATTTCAAAATCATTTTTACTAACAATTTTTTAAAAAATTTTGTAAATAAATTCCAGAAAAAGAAGTTTAAAAAAATGTTGGAAAAAATATTAAAAAAAAAATTCCAAAATATATATTCTATATAATTAAAAAAAAAATTTTCAATATAAATTTACAAAGATTTTCTATAAAATATTCCAAAAGATTTTCTATAAATTTTTTCAAAAGAATTTCTATAAATTTTTTCAAAAGATTTTCAATAAATTTTTTACAAAATTTTCAATAAAATTTTTACAAAATTTTCAATAACATTTTTACAAAATTTTCAATAAAATATTTACAAAATTTTCAATAAAATTTTTACAAAATTTTCAATAAAATTTTTATAAAATTTTCAATAAAATTTTTATAAAATTTTCAATAAAATTTTTACAAAATTTTCAATAAAATTTTTACAAAATTTTCAATAAAATTTTTACAAAATTTTCAATAAAATTTTTACAAAATTTTGAATAAAATTTTTACAAAATTTTCAATAAAATTTTTACAAAATTTTCAATAAAATTTTTATAAAATTTTCAATAAAATTTTTACAAAATTTTCAATAAAATTTTTACAAAATTTTCAATAAAATTTTTACAAAATTTTGAATAAAATTTTTACAAAATTTTCAATAAAATTTTTACAAAATTTTCAATAAAATTTTTATAAAATTTTCAATAAAATTTTTACAAAATTTTCAATAAAATTTTTATAAAATTTTCAATAAAATTTTTACAAAATTTTCAATAAAATTTTTATAAAATTTCAATAAAATTTTTACAAAATTTTCAATAAATTTTTTACAAAATTTTCAATAAAATTTTTACAAACAAATTTTCTATAAAATAAAATTATTACAAACAAATTTTTTATAAAATAAAATTATTACAAAAAATTTTATAGGAAATTTTTAATTAGTTAGACATTTCAGATGACGATACCGTATGCGAAATATTTCTGATTAGTAAAAAAAACGCATTTCTTTTTTAAATGCGTTTGTCTCTTAAATTAAATCAATTATTTTCTATGTCTGTAAAAATAAAATCACCGTGATGAAGGGTAGACGATTCAGCATGGCTGAATATAGCACTCTTACTTGTCTTTAGCATATATTTGTTCGATGATATGATTTTAATGTTGTTCTTTTATTACGAAAAGAAAAAATAAACTTATTAATAAACTTTATTAAAAAACCATTGACTAAAGCCCTGCACTGCATTCCTTAAAGTATGCAATATTTTTATGGGTTGCTTTCATGACTCCCATTCATATATTTTAATTATGTAATGACTGATTTTTTATTAAAATTGTTAAACCATTATTAAAAATTTAAAGGAATTATTGTCTAATATTTTCGAGTAATGTTAAAAGATTGCAAATTTCAATCAAATTGTTTTATATGAATCTTGTGGTTTTATTTCAATGTTTTTCTTCTTTCTTATTTGGTTGAATAAATTATTAAATTTATTTATTATTTATTTAATGTTTCCTATGTGGGGTCATTCTATGGACTTTTAAACTTTCTAAAAAATTACTCCTTAGTAAGATTTATAAACATTTTAGAAATTAATAAATTAATTATTTAGGCCTAAGAGATAAAGAAAAATAAGAAATTTCTTGTAGTTTTTATTTTAGATTTTTTTAAGTCCTTAAAGTATCTATTCTGAAATAATTTATTTTATACTAATGGAAAATTATTTTATTAAAACTTAAATTGATTATAATCAAACAATATAATTAAATCCTAAAAGTATGCAGTACTTTTATGAAATTATTGGCGGTTTTTAATGTTACATATTGAAAGAAAGTTTAACTAAACAATTTTTATTTTTGATTTAATTTTTTTATTTTTAATGTTTATTAAAAGTGTAGTATTTTTAACGCTTCAAAATATGCAGAAAATCTATTAAACTTGTTAAGGTGATTTTTGTTTATTTTAAAATGTATATTAACAACATCAATAGCGTAGTAAATTAATCTATGTGTTTGTTATTTATTTGTAACAAACTATATTCTAAAGCCTTTTTATACAGATGTATTAAGGTTTTTCTTTAAATATTTTTAAGCGCCTAAAACTATGCTACATTTTTATTACCTTATTGTTACACAAAATAAATTGTTGATGTAGTTTAATACTTTCTTTATTTTTTTATGTTTTTTTAGTTAAACTTGTTTTATCTTTAACAATTTCAAATTTATTCTGGCTGTTGTATACTTTGTCATAAAATTATGCTAATTATTTTAAATTATTATACAAACTTTATGATTTTACTTAGCCTTTTTTCTCTTGAGACATGCTATAATGAGGCTTGATAAATATTTTATTATTTTTATTTTCTTATTTTTTAGCCATTATTAAAATTCTTTTTATTTTCTTTAAGATAAATCTTTATTTCAATGGCATTTTTTGAAGCTTGAAGAAAGGCACTGCAATAAAAATCATATGTCAGCCATAAATCTTTGAAAATATTCCTACAGAAATTCTTGTCATCAGCATAATTTCTTTATTTACATTGTGGACATTTTAATATAATTTTTGTTCACTTTCTCTTTTTTTTCTTCAAGTTTCATCTGTTTCTTAAAGCCAGCACTTGAAGTAAGTAATGCTGGTGATGTCTTTTTGTAGGTTTTCCTTCAAACGACATTTTTTAGAATCCTGTTGAAATAAAAACGGCCAAATAAGCTTTACTTTGTTTATATTAATATTGCCTCATAAATTATACATCTTTAAAGCTTCAAGTGTTACTGGTGATTTGAAAAGTATAAGAAATAATGACAACCATAAAAACAAACTGGGAATAAAATAAGGTGATCAGAAAAACTTGTTGACTTTAAGGCGTTTTGTACAACTAACGAACGAAAAATAAAACCATTTGACCACCAAAATATTAATGGTGATTAAGCAGAAATTAAGGTTGGAAAGGGTAAACTTAAAAATAAAATATCTTTTATTTTAGTATCTAAAGCAACTTTAGTTACTACCAAAATATTTAAGTATACAGCATCTTAGACTTGTTTAGATTTTTTGTTTTTGCCTTTTTACTCTTTATACCCTTCACCACAGATGAATTTCTTGTGTAATTTTTGCAATATTCATTTCCGACCCCATAAAGTATATATTTTCTGGATCCTTATACATAGAAAAGTTTATTAAGCGAGGCCCGGCTCTCCGTGTTCCGGTAGTAATGCCATTTGCCAAGGCACCAGAAGATATACAAAAAATTTAAGCACACCAAACTGTCAGTTATTAGTTTCGAAAATTTTGGGATTGCAATTAAGCAACAGCGGATCATTCCTTTGGAGGCTGCGGGCCAAAACCCACGCCTATCTATATTTTTTCACGTTTTTTTTTCCATTTTTTTCGGCTTTAAAGATTATCTTTCGCTGTTTTGTCAAATGAAAACACCGTAAAAGGTAGTTCGCAAGGAGTGCATAGAGATTGCGGGGGATCAATAACCCCCTGCGAGGGACGTATTTTGTTTGTTTTTAGTTTGGTAGGGTTTTTTTGCTTTGATTTGTATTAAAGAGCTTTATAGAAAGCCGTACACATAGAGATAGCCAATGGATCCACAGCATTCCCATTGATAAACAGGAGCCGTTAAAAGGCACATATGGGGGTCGATATGAGTAAATATTTTAAGTATTTTTTTTTTTTTTTGATTTGCGCTAACCATTCTAACTCAATATATATTGTAGGCAGGTCCTAAATTAAAAAAAAAAATCATTAAAATTGAAAAAAAAAATAAAAAAAAATTGAAAAAAATAAAAGAAAAAAAATTAAAAGAAAAAAAAAAAATAAAAATATTTACAAAACATTTTCAAAAAGATATTTTTACAGAAAACTTTTCGAAAAAAAAATTTCCAAAAAAAATTCTCGAATAAAATTTTACAAAATATTTTCCAAAAAATATTTTTGACAAAATATTTTACAAACAGTTTTCGAAATATTTATTAAAAATTTTCATTTATTCTTTGAAAATGAAAATCATGAGTGTAACAGGAGGGTCCTAAATTAAAAATAAAATCAATAAAAATTAAAAAAAATTAAAAAAATTTAAAAAAATATTTACAAAAATTTTCCAAAGCATTTTTAAAAAGATATTTTTACAGAAAAATTAAAAAAAAAAATTTCCAAAAAATTTTCGAATAAAATTTTCCAAAAAATTTTCAAAAAAATTAGGCTAATTTCTATTATTGTATGCAACAATTTTATTTTAATCAACAAAAGGAGAAAGTATTTCTAATTTTTTGAAAAAGTTATTTAATTTTATTTCTACTTAAAGGTATTTCCACGACAACGTCACAGTTTATGATGCAGCTGCCGTCTTCAATATCTTTAAGTAGCTGACTGCACGGCGACAATTGTAGCCAACAGAAATTGTTTTTATTTACCAGCTGCGTAGCCGCTGTCTTCTATTTCTTTAAAGCATGAATAATGAGTTTTTTCTCAGACGACTTATTATTTTAAATTATGTAAAGAGTCAACAATATGGATAAGGCTGTACATTGTCTGTATAAATAAAATCACCGTGGTGAAGGGTATAAAAGATTCGGCACTCTTTTATTATATTTAATACTAACTGTGCCCACATACGTTGTCTGCTTCCTGACAATATTTTGTTCGATTTTGTAATCCACACCAAATTGTAAGACTCTTACGTATTTATTTTATATTCAGGTACCCTATATCCCTGGATAAAATTCTAAAATTTATATAACCTTCTAAACATTATTGTAAAGTTCTGTAAAGGACAGACAGGAAATGAGTTACTCATTATTTTAAAACAGCGTCATCTGTTGCGCAACATTGCTTGAAATATACTGCTTTAAAAAAATTATAGATGCCTTAAAGTAGGCAGTACCTTTAAATCGGTAAGAAAAACCGGCGCACTTTCACTGCTTTTTTTCCATTTTCTATTGGAAATAAGATATCAATTGGGCGCCAAAATCATGTGATTTGACACCGTTAGAATTCTTTCTCTGGGGTTATTTGAAAGAAAAGGTGTACGTCGATAAGCCAGCAAACAATTCAAGAGCTAAAGGATGAGATAATTTGGAACATTAACGGCATAGAGCTTCAATTATGCCTCAGCGTCATCTAAAATTTAGAGCATTGGATGAAGGTGTTCCATTTGGTCGATATTTTGTGCCATACATAATTGAACCATACCAATATTATCAAAATAAAAAGAAATGACAATAAATTCCTAAATAATTTGTGTTTTATTCAAAATCAACATCGGCCCTTAAAATTTAACCACCCCACCCATTATATAGATTTATTTCTCTAAATTTATTCTCTTTTAATTTCTCATGCCTCATGGCGTAGGATTATTTAAATTAACTTTTCAATTATTATCAATCATACGACTACGTGATATTAAAATTAAATAATAATCATACGCCATTGTGTTTCGGAAAGATAAAATGTATTTGATATAAATTATTTTTTATTCTTTATTATTATTATTATTATTTTATAATTTTCAACTGTTTTGCAAATAAGAGCTTTCTTTGGCTCTTTAAAACATTTTATTAAATACCAGCTGTGCCCGCCACGTCGTAGGCGTCCTGACAATATTTTGATCGGTTTGGCTTTGAAAATATTCCACACCAATTGAAAGACTCTCTTACTTTTAGAGTGCTTTAGTTATGGTTTATATATTTAATTTATATAAAGCTACCTATCCCTCGATAAAATTCTAAAATTTATAGAAAATTGTAAAATTCTAAAAATTATTGTAAACCTCTGTAAGTAGTGTTTAAAATAATACAAATTTTAATCAACTGGCGCCACCTGTTGCGTAATAGTTTCTCAAATATCCCATTTTCAAAAATTAAAAGGTGTGTGGTGAAAATTTAACCGTGGTGAAAAAACCGTGTTGAAAATATCCCAGTTTTAAACCGAAAATTTTAGCACCTTTAATCCGGAAATTGCGATTTCCACTAATTTTTCTCTACTTTCTCTTGGAAATAAGACATTTTTGAGGAAAAAAATTATCCTATATTGGGACCAGGATACTAAGGTACCTACGCACAAAATTTTGTTAAAATCCATCCAGTAGTTTTTACGTGATGCGAACACAAACAATGAAGGACAGACAGAAAGACGGACGGAAATGAGTTACTATTTTATTATATGTATAGATATTCATATGTAAGGTGAAATCCTTAAGCCTAAACAACTGAAAATTATTTATATGGTTAGGGTAGATACAATTAACCACAATTATTTTTACATTATTTGTATATCAAGAAGTAAAATTTTACTTTATTTCCTTTCAACAAGCCACTTGACTTAATAGTCATTGTAACTAAATTCTATTGAAGAAAACAATCATCAGGTGATTTAAGCTAATTTGTATCGAAATAATATAAACACAAATGTATGCGTATTTATTTTAGTAGCTTAACAAAATAACGTTATTTGATTGACAGGAACCCTTGTCGTTTTTAATACCCTTAGAATTTTATTAGCTTTTAGGGCCAACCCAATTAAGTTAATTCTTTCATTAAGTTCTTTCATTTCGCGAAACTTAATCATTGACAGTTTGGGGAGTTTTAATTGTATTTTCAATGGCCCTCTAAGTATTAAGTTTCCAGACTGAAAATTCCATGCTTTCATGCTTAAGAGCCGTTGAAGGGCAAAAGTTTTGCTACATGCTGGCAAATAAATAACTTTTCATAAGAAGCAGTTACGATATAAAAGGAAATCATAAATACAACGCACAAATTTGGCTTGTAAAGGAATGTTGCAAAAAATATTACTTAAAAAGTTAGGCAATTATTGTTTGTTATTTATTAAGCCCAAAAGTATGCTTTATATTTTATTTTTTTTTATTTCTTTTTGAAAGTAAAGAAAAGCTATTACTTAGGGGAGGATTAGGTAATTTTGATTATGTATTCTCAATAACTATTTAAAACTTTCAAACAAATACTTATGGAATTTTAATTATTTGCCGCTTTATTACACAACTAAAAAAAAGGAAAGAAATTAACAACAAAATCAATATCAGCACTTTTATATTAATTTCTGCAAAAAATATAAAAAAAAATTTAAGAAAATTTGTAAATGTTCCATTTTTCAAAGAAATTTTAAATACAATTCTAAATAGAAAACATAAGGCCACAATAAATAATGTTTTCCATTTTTCTAAAGGGGAAAAGAATCTATAAAAACGTAGTAAATTTATTTTATCTTCATCTCTATTGTTAAATGACTTATAGGCATTTGTTTAATAAACTGAAAGTTGTTTTGTTGTAGTCAGTCCACTTACGACTCTACAGTCTATTGTTCATGTCCTTCTCATCTCATCTCTTCCCGTAACTCACTTTAGCCTTTACAACACAAAAGTACAGCTTGTAGTTTGTAAAAATATGTCAATACCATTTTGAAAATATTATAAAAAAATATGAAAAAATTAAAGGTTTATGGAATTCATGGAACAGTACAATAGAGTACATTTCTTGTCCTTGTTCATATATTTTTTTTTTTTCAATAAATACACACACTCTCTCTCTCTCTCTCTCTCTCTCTGTCTCTTACCATATTGTTTTGTTTGCTTTTAGCTTGTTGAAATGTTCATGCAGGTCAATGCAAGTGTTTCTGTCAATAAAGTTTATAAAGGATTTACAGGATTTGTAATGTAAAATGGTCACATATTACTTTGTGATTAAAACCGATTAATTATCATCTGTCGAACTGCAAATGAGAGAGAAGTGTTTTTCCTTGTTTTTAAGGCAAAGAAATCTAGTATCGTTATATGCACAAAAAGAGCTTCAAAATAAAAAAAAATAAAAACAGATGTTCTAAACAAAAGATATCAATTTGTGATTTTCTACTTGGAAAACTTTCATGCAGAGAAGTAAAAGAAATGAATCTTTAAAGAATAAAAATTAAATTAATTTCTTTCATTATCACAATAGAGTATCAAAATCCAGCAGCACAGAAGAGTATGAAAAGGAAGAAAAGGGTGGTTAAATTTTAAGGGCCGATGATGATTTTGAATAAAACACAAATTATTTAGGAAATTATTCAAGTCGAGATACTCTTTTCAATAGCCTTTTTTGGACAGATCACTTGTGAGTCGTGTCGTGTTATTTTTGTTTAGTATTTTTTGGCATTTCATAATGGAAAGACTTACGCCTGAATCGATTCGCTCTATGGGCTCTTGCAAAGTTCCAAGAAGATCCGACATTTTCGAGGCAAATTTTATTTAGCGATGTGGCCAATTTCTGGCTCAATGGGTATGTAAACAAACATAATTGCCGCATTTGGGACGAAGAGCAACCGAAAGAGATTCAAGAGCTGCCACTTTATCCAAAAAAAAAACAATGGTTTTGGTGTGGTTTGTGGGCCGGTGGAATCATTGGTTCATATTTCTTTAAAAATGAAGCCGGTGCGAACGTAGCCGTCAATGGTGAACGTTATAGTGCCATGATAACCGAGTATCTGATGCCTGAAATTGAAGCTCGTGATTTCGGCGACATTTGGTTTCAGCAAGACGGCGGTGACACCCGTGTAGACTCATGTAGACCCGTGTAGACTCATATCTAGTCTTGTAGAGTCGTGCTGAGTCGTTTCCGGTAGTGTAGAGTATAGCAGAGCGTCATATAGTCTAGTACAGGAAAGTAGAGTCTAGTAGATTGAAATAGATTCCAGTAGACTGAATTAGAGTGAAGTAGAATCTAGTAGAGTAGAGTAGAGTAGAGTAGAGTAGAGTCAAGTAGAGGGGAGTAGAATCTAGTAGAGCAGAGTAAAGTCTAGTAGAAAGGAGTAGAATCTAGAAAAGTGAAATAGAGTCTAGTAGATTGGAGTAGATTCTAGTAGAGTGTTATAAAGAATAACAGAGTGGGGTGGAGTCTGGTAGAGTGGAGTAGAGTCTAGTAGAATTGAGTAGAAAAAAGAGTGGAGTAGAGTGGAGTAGAATCTACTAGAGGGGAGTAGAGTCTAGTAGAGCAGAGTAGAGTCTAATGGAGTGGAGTAGAGTCTAATAGAGTGGAGTAGAGTCTAATAGAGTGGAGTAGAATCTAGTAAAGTGGAGTAGAGTCTACTAAGTTGAATATAGTCTAGTAAAGTGGAGTTTAGTAGAGTGAAGTAGAGTAGAGTCTAATAGAGTGGAGTAGATTCTAGTAGAGTAGAGTCTCGTAGAGGGAAGTTTAGTATAGCAGAGTGGAGTTGAATGGAGTAGAGACTAGTAGAGTCTAGTAGAGGGGAGTGGAGGAGAGTCTAATAGAGAGGAGTAGAGTGAAGTAGAATCTAGACTGGAATCTAGTAGATTGAAGTCTATTAGAGTGGATTGAAATCGAGTAGAGTAAAGTCGTGTAATGTCGAGTAAAGTCGAGGAAAGTCGTATAAAGTCGAGTAAAATAAGGTACAATCGAGAAGAACCGAGTAAAATCGTGTAAAGCGGGATCGATTTAATCCAAGTGGAGGCGATAGGGTTTAACAAAATGGAGAAAATAAAGTGGAATACAGACGAATAAAATCGGGTATAATCAAAATAGGTAAGGTTAAACTGTAAGTAAGGTTGAGTATAGCAGACTGGGTTAAATTCAGGTACGGTCGCAATGACTTGAGTTGTGTTGAATAAAGTAAAGATCTTAAGCAAAACTGATTTTTACCTGAAAAAAATAAAAGTTCATTTTCTAGGGAAACTAAGCGTTTCACAGGCGAAAAGACAAAAATCTGTGATCACTTATAAAATTCATTAAATAGGGATTTTTTATGGAAAAATTCAATTTTTATATAAAAAACTAGAAATTAATTTTTATACCTAGAATGGAGAAGATTATTTCCTGTAGCGCTCAGACAATACATTTTTATTAGAAATAATATTTTATTTCATTTTACAGATCTGAAAAATTTTGTTTTTTTACAAATTAATTTTCTTGTTATTTTTTATCTATCTGTGTTACACATTTAAATACTTAAATCTACAAAATACTATAAAATTTTAATAACAATTTTACCTTTTAAATTGATTCATTCGCAATCTTCTTGAAAAGAGATTATTTTATTAAAAAATTGTCTCTTATTTTCATTTTGTTTTTGGTAAAAGTTTTTTATTAAAAAAAATATATAAAATTTTCTAGACAATTTTAACTTTATTAAAGTAAATGTTTTTTTTCTTTGTAGCATAAAAAGGCATAGTAAAATACAGAACTGGAATGTTACTTACAGGACAAATTAAGTTGGATTATAAAGAAAGAATTTTACTGAAAAAGTAATAAAAAGGCAACAAAGTTTATCTTTAAAAGTAGTTTATTCTTGAAAAGAGACTTTGTGGAAATATTTAATAAATAAAAGTTTAATATTAATTATTATTAATATTAATATAAACTAATATTAAACAAAGACAATAAATGTTTTATTAAAAAAAATTTGTTGCAAAGAATTTAAATTCTAATACAATTTAAATTGTACTTACAGTTTCCACGTTCCACCGCTTTTTAATCGCCTATTTTTTTTTCTTAACTGCTGGCTGTTTCTATTTGTTTATCGCACATGACTTGAATCCTATTTGAGGTATTTGTTACATTAAGAAAACAAACAGTACAATTTGGATTATTTTTATTTATAGCCAACCCTTTAAATGGTTTTTGCGGCCAAGCAATAATATAAAAAATGATGTTTAATTTATGGATTAAAATAAAAATCTAGATGATTTTAAATGTTTAGAAAATGTTGAATAACATATTATGTGGCCTATGCTATGGTAGAGTTAAGAAATAAAAAAAAAAAATATTACGATATCTGAATTAATGATATTAAAAAGCCAAATTTATGAAAGACGTGAGAAAAATTTAATTTGAAAAATTTTAATCTAAAATTATTTTAGGGTTCGTTTATTATTTATTGTTTAAAGGCAAACAAATATTTTGTTTTTAGTTCTACTTTTTTCTACACTATTCTACTTTACTCTTCTCTACTCTTTTTTATTTTACTGTACTCTACTCTTTTTTATTTTGCTCTACTCTTCTCTACTCTACTCTACTCTACTCTACTCTGCTCTACTCTACTCTACTCTACTCTACTCTACTCTACTCTACTCTAATCTACTCTACTCTACTCTACTCTACTCTACTCTACTCTACTCTACTCTACTCTACTCTACTCTACTCTACTCTACTCTAATCTACTCTACTCTACTCTACTCTACTCTACTCTACTCTACTCTACTCTACTCTACTCTACTCTACTCTACTCTACTCTACTCTACTCTAATCTACTCTACTCTACTCTACTCTACTCTACTCTACTCTACTCTACTCTACTCTACTCTACTCTACTCTACTCTACTCTACTCTACTCTACTCTACTCTACTCTACTCTACTCTACTCTACTCTACTCTACTCTACTCTACTCTACTCTAATCTACTCTACTCTACTCTACTCTACTCTACTCTACTCTACTCTACTCTACTCTACTCTACTCTACTCTACTCTACTCTACTCTACTCTACTCTACTCTACTCTACTCTACTCTACTCTACTCTACTCTAATCTACTCTACTCTACTCTACTCTACTCTACTCTACTCTACTCTACTCTACTCTACTCTACTCTACTCTACTCTACTCTACTCTACTCTAATCTACTCTACTCTACTCTACTCTACTCTACTCTACTCTACTCTACTCTACTCTACTCTAATCTACTCTACTCTACTCTACTCTACTCTAATCTACTCTACTCTACTCTACTCTACTCTACTCTACTCTACTCTACTCTACTCTACTCTACTCTACTCTACTCTACTCTAATCTACTCTACTCTACTCTACTCTACTCTACTCTACTCTACTCTACTCTACTCTACTCTACTCTACTCTACTCTACTCTACTCTACTCTACTCTACTCTACTCTACTCTACTCTACTCTACTCTACTCTACTCTAATCTACTCTGCTCTACTCTAATCTATTCTACTCTACTCTACTCTACTCTACTCTACTCTACTCTACTCTACTCTACTCTACTCTACTCTACTCTACTCTACTCTACTCTACTCTACTCTACTCTACTCTACTCTACTCTACTCTACTCTACTCTACTCTACTCTACTCTACTCTACTCTACTCTACTCTACTCTACTCTACTCTTCTTTGTCTGCTCTATCATATATACTTAATTTTAATTCGAATTTTTGCCCTAAGTATAAAACCATTTTTGAATCGTATCCAAGTCTTAAAACGATTCAAAATTTAATACTTAAGTTTCATTTGATTATCGTGTGAGAAAATAATATAAAGGTAACATGCTTTACTTTTTTTACAGTTGCCTTGTTTACCCTGAATTACTCTTGGTCTACTACGGTGTGCTACGCTCAGCTACTGTCTTCTTTCGTTTGCTCTGGTCTGCTCTACTCTGGTCTACTCTACTCTAGTCTGATCTGCTCTGGTCTATTCTACTCTGGTCTGATCTGCTCTGGTTTGGGTTGATCCACTCTGGTATGCTGTCGTCTTCCCTGATCTGGTATGCTCTGGTCTGCTCTGGTCTGCTCCGGTCTGCTCCGGTCTGCACCGGTCTGCTCCGGTCTGCTCCGGTCTGCTCCGGTTTAATCTTATTTGCTCTGGTCGGCTCTGGTCTGGTCTGTTTTGGTCTACTCAGGTCTGCTCTGCTCTGTTCTGTTCTGCATTGGTCTGCTCTGGTCTGCTCAAGTCTGCTCTGGTCTGCTCAAGTCTGCTCAGGTCTGCTCAGGACTGCGCTGGTATGCCACTATTTTTGTAGAGTTCGTACAGGTCATACCGTTTGACATATCAAAATGAAATTTAGTATGTGCCTTTGGTATATGGAGATGAAGAGTTGTGTAAATTTTGGGTATAATTGGGAAGGGGCGAGGGGTAGTATACCTAACACCCCAAACAGAAAATAATTAATTGGGCATGACTGTTCATAATGCAAAAGAAAAACTACTAAGAAACTGGCGAAAAGCATTGTTTATCTTTAACAGCTAATTTTTGTTTTTGAGTCGTAAGCCACCTTTTCATAGACCGGGTCACATATGTACATGCCACGTGCCACTTTAAGGCTGATATACATGCCACAAATTATTCAATTCTGTTTTAAGCATATTTTCAATGCTAATTTAAAATTGATGATTTGTGGGATAAAATATTTTTTGTTTGGTTTTTAGGCAAACTCTCGCAAAGGGTTAAAAAATGAAATGTTGTTTAAAGCAGACCCCTTAGAAATTAAAAAAAAAATTATTGATTTTTATCTTTACGAGGAAAAAGTTAATTAAAATACAATTACTTGGACGATTAGGCATAAAGGTATGCAACGGAAGCAATAAATTTTTGTTTATCACGCCTAAAAGTAGAATACAAATAAATCTCTCATCTCTCTTTTAGAAAAGTGCAGTGGATTTAAAGAAAAATTTAATTTTAATAAAGAGCATAAGATGATTATTTTAGATAAATATCAAGACATTAAATTAAACAATTAGCAATTTAAGGAAACAAATTAATTATTATTTTTTGGTTTTTATTTATTTCGCCTAAAAGTAAGCTATGCAAGAAATCATAATATATAATCATGGGCTTCAAAATAAACTCATTGTTTCCTTAAAGGCGTTTAGGGATTTAGAAAAAAATAGTATAAATTTTTTTAAAAAGCCAAACAATTACTTTAGACAATTTGTTAAACATTTTTAATTCAAATAAATAAAGTTTATGCCTTCATACATTTTTTACATTTCACACCAAAATCCACAATTCTCCACAGAATGATTGATGAATGTTGGTTGGGAATGTTGTAAAAAATTTTTGCATTCAAAGATTTGTTTTACATTCTCGGTCATCTATATGTTAGTACGTTTATATTTGTGGCTTTATTTTGGCCCACAGCCTTTTTTGTTTGCTACATACCACCCGTTATATGCAACATAAGTCCGCAAATGACAGATACGAGACAGTAACATGCAAGGACTACATATATTTTTATTTTTGCGAATTTTGCGATTTTGTTTTGCTTTCAGTTTGAGTGATGAGTTGAAAAAGAACAATGAGAGGTGGAGGACTATGGTAACAGCTTAAATAAAATTAAAATAAAAGTCTAAATAATTAAAAAAAAAATATTGCTTGGTTAACAATCGTCAGAGTTTATAGAGCCTTGACATTTTTATAGAAAATGAAGTATATTTTAAGGAGCAATGTGTGTTTTTAAAACGACGGAATGTGGAAGATGCAAAAAAAAGGTATTCAAGAAATTAAGTCAAGTATAGAAGCTGGTGATATATTAAGTGGCATTCCCATTGCCCTTCAAATTTATTTTCTGTGTGTTTAAAGCAGATCGATTTTCACACTATTTTATGTTATTATTCAGTTACTGATGCCAAGTTAGCTTGGCAGATTACAAGATTAAACATCACATAATACGCCAGCTAAGTGGACAGTAGTTGTATTTTCGAAGAGCCATTATATTTTTTTGTTAATCGTTTATTTCATGGTTTACATGGCGTTACGGAATCGATTGAGTGAATAAATAAATAAATAAATCCAAATGAAATTTGAAGTCAAGCTTAAGTTTGTTTTATTCTCTCTAGGAAATAATAAATTAAATTACAAATTACGAGATAATATAAAAAAAGCTTGACTTCAAATTTCAGCCGTATGTAAACTAAATAGTTTGACTAATAAAATTTCAAATATTCAATATAAATAAATAAATAAATAATTTTTGGAAAATTTGGTCTTCGTCAAATCTAAATTAAAAATTCAAAGGGTAAGTATTAAATAAAAGATAAACAAGTCAAATTCGGCCGTGCCAAATTTTCTATACCCTTCACCACGGTGATTTTACTTATAGAAACATGTACCGCAGTATCCATGTTGTTGACTCTTAACATAAATTAAAATAAGTCGTATGAGAAAAACTCATTATTCATGCTTTAAAGAAGACAGTGGCGACGCAGCTAAAAGAAAACAAATTCAGTTGACTACAATTGTCGCCGTGTTGTCAGCTGCTTAATGATATTGAAGACGACACCTGCATCGTAAACTCTGACATTGTTGTAGAAATACTTATTTTGCTTTTATAAAATTAAATAACTTTTTTAAAAAATTATAAATATTTCCTCCAAAATTTTTGTTTGTAATTATATGAATTTGTAACTTACAATTTTATGAGAATATCTTTTGTTGAATAAAATATAAATTAGCCGAAGTTGACCACAGCCACAACGGTGGTCGTGTAGCAATGTAGCTCTGCTGGCTTCAAAAGAATCGTTTACCTATAAACGTGTGTATTTTATTTTAGACAGTTTGTAGTCGGTATCCTGATGATGTCTATGTGTTTAATGCACCTAGGTTCTAAAACAGAGATCTCATCTATTTCAAAATCAAACGCATTTAAAAAAATATGTTATTCTAACGAGTGATTTTTTAAGAGCTTGAGAACTTTTTTTAAAAAAAAAACGCATAAAATTTGCAAAATCTCATCGGTTCTTTATTTGAAACGTTAGATTGGTCCATGACATTTACTTTTTGAAGATAATTTCATTTAAATGTTGACCGCGGCTGCGTCTTAGGTGGTCCATTCGGAAAGTCCAATTTTGGGCAACTTTTTCGAGCATTTCGGCCGGAATAGCCCGAATTTCTTCGGAAATGTTGTCTTCCAAAGCTGGAATAGTTGCTGGCTTATTTCTGTAGACTTTAGACTTGACGTAGCCCGACAAAAAATAGTCTAAAGGCGTCAAATCGCATGATCTTGGTGGCCAACTTACCGGTCCATTTCTTGAGATGAATTGTTCTCCGAAGTTTTCCCTCAAAATGGCCATAGAATCGCGAGCTGTGTGGCATGTAGCGCCATCTTGTTGAAACCACATGTCAACCAAGTTCAGTTGTTCCATTTTTGGCAACAAAAAGTTTGTTAGCATCGAACGATAGCGATCGCCATTCACCGTAACGTTGCGTCCAACAGCATCTTTGAAAAAATACGGTCCAATGATTCCACCAGCGTACAAACCACACCAAACAGTGCATTTTTCGGGATGCATGGGCAGTTCTTGAACGGCTTCTGGTTGCTCTTCACTCCAAATGCGGCAATTTTGCTTATTTACGTAGCCATTCAACCAGAAATGAGCCTCATCGCTGAACAAAATTTGTCGATAAAACACATTTCGAACCGAACACTGATTTTGGTAATAAAATTCAATGATTTGCAAGCGTTGCTCGTTAGTAAGTCTATTCATGATGAAATGTCAAAGCATACTGAGCATCTTTCTCTTTGGCACCATGTCTGAAATCTCACGTGATCTGTCAAATACTAATGCATGAAAATCCTAATCTCAAAAAAATCACCCATTATATACATACATATGTATGTACATATGTACATATATTCTTAATATTAAAAATATGTTATGTTACAGTCATGATTTTCATTTTCATAGAAATATTAAAATTTTCTTTTTAATTTTGTAAAAATATATTTTTCAAATTTTTTTGTAAAATTTTTTTTTTTAAATTTTTTTTCGAAAATTTTTCTGTAAAAATATCTTTTTGAAAATGGTTTGTAAAGGTTTTTGGAAATATTTAAAATTTTTTTAATTTTATTGAATATTTTTTTTTAAATTTAGGACCTTCGTGTAATCTAAGACTAAAGCAAAAAAAAATCCTTAAGAAAAATTTCCTCATATTGACCCCCTATGTGCCTTTTAACTGCTCCTATTTACCAGTACTCTGTTGGTCCGTTTGCTACTTCTATGTTTATTGCTTTCTATAAAGGTCTTTAATACAAATCAAAGCAGAAAAACCCTACCAACCTATAAACAAACAAAAATCGCCCCTCACAGGGGTTATTGATCCCTCGAGATCTGTATAGACTCCTTGCGATCTACCTGTCGCGGTCTAATATTTATTTGGCAAAAAAAGGCAAAAGAGAATCATTAAAGCCGAAAAAAAATTTATGAATTATAAATTTAAAAGAGAAATTGTTATGTTCTTATTAGAAAACCCTTTAGAACCCTTTAGAATATTAAATATTTTCTTAAGTGCTTTACGTTGCAACTTGTACACTGTTCAAGATTCTGAAATATGTCAACTATTTAATATTTTTTCTTTTTGCAAAATGTCAACCTTAATGTCTAATGCCTTAATTGCCATCTTGAAATACTACATGGCAACTATTCTAATATTTACACATTAACACAATTAATTCCATGTACAGGCAACCACCACATTACAATGACAGCAAAACTAAATGTCTGACAACATTTTGTGTAAAAGCAAATCTATTTATTCGTTAAAGAGAAAATAACTTTATTTTAGATAATTTATTTTGAAGATTGTATTATCTTCAAAGGATTTTTGGAAAGGATTTTATGTATTAAAATTTACAAAATATTTGTTTTAAAAATCTAGTAAAGGGTGTTTTTTTTTGTGAGAGCTTACGAACTTTAATTTAAAATAAAAAAAGAAAAAATTAATGATTTAAATTAAATTTTTATTAAAAAACTGTGAAAATTTCTTGGCCACCACGACTCCATATTACATAAGCATCCTGTCACTAAACTAATTTTTGACTACTTTTACACCTATTCATGGCATGAGTTGTGTTGATCTGCCATAGCTCAAGAATTGTAAGGATGTCATCATAATACATGGACTTAACGTACCCCTTATGCCCATAGAAAATTAAAGCCATCAAATCCAGCGATCTTGAAAAATAAGAAATAGGCCAATTTCGTGAATAAAACAAAATATCTGGCAAATGACTATCATGACAAGCTGTTATATAGAGCATCCGTCTAGTCAGTCCAATTTTTGACTACTTCTTCAAGATCTTCTCCTCTTATTTTATACAGCATAACATATAGACTTAAAGTACCCTCAAAGAAAATTATCAAAAGGCGTCAAATCGCACGATCTTGAATATGGTCATAAAATAACATTATCACCCAGATGATGTTTCAATAATTCGATGGTATAGTGAGATGTATAGCAACTAGCACCATCCAGTTGAAACCACAAACTGTTGATATTTATTTCATTGATTTTATGAAACAAAAATTCATACCGCAATTACTGCAACGGCGGCTTCAACCTCACTTCGAAACACACATGGACCAATGATATCGTTGGCCGATAAATCAGTGGTATCTCGTGGCCATCGGCACACCCTTTATTTGCAGTATTTGTTGTTATAGCTAATGTAACAATATATATTCTGTGAAAATTTCAAGAGTTTACATATTGCGCTTCCAGAGATAGAAGAATTGCAATGAACAAATCATCTGCAGTGAACTAATGAACTGAACTAAAGTAAGGAGCTGAACTGAACTAATGAGCTGAACTGAACTAAGGTGCTGAATCGAACTAAGGAGCTGAACTGCAATAAGGAGCTGAACTAAACTAAGGAGCTGAACTGCACTAATAAGCTGAATTGAATTAAAGAGCTGAACTGATATTAGAAGCTGAGCTCTACTTTGGAACTGAATGAGCTAGTGAGGTGAGTTGAACTAATAAGCTGAATGAGCTAGTGAGCTACATTGAGATAAGGAGCTGAACTTAACTAAAGAACTGAATTAAAATAAGGACCTGAACTGAACTAGGGACCTGAATTAAACTGAGAAGTTGAACTGAACTAAGGAGTTGAACTGCACTAATTAGCTGAATTGAATTAAAGAGCTGAACTGAAATAAGAAGCTGAGCTTTACTAAGGAACTGACTGAGCCAGTGAGCTGACGTGAACTAATGAACTGAATGAACTAGTGAGTTGCATTGAAATAAGGAGCTGAACTTAACTAAAGAATTGAATTAAAATAAGGAGCTGAACTGCACTAATAAGCTGAACTGAATTAAAGAGCTGAAATGAAATAACAAGCTTAGCTCTACTAAGGAACTGACTGAGCCAGTGGAGTGAACTGAACTAAGCACTAAGAAGCTGAGCTATACTAAGGAACTGACTGAGCCAGTGAGGTGACGTGAACTAATAAGCTGAATTAACTAGTGAGTTGCATTAAAATAAGGAGCTAAACTAAACTAAGGAATTGAATTTAAATAAGGAGCTGAACTGAACTAAGGAGCTGAATTGAACTGAGAAGGTGAACTGAACTAAGGAGCAGAACTGTATTAATGAGCTGAATTGACCTAAAGAGCTGAACTAATCTATGAAAATTAACTGAACTAAGCAACCTACTGAGCCAATGAGCTGACGTGAACGATGTGTAAAATACACTACTAAGCTGAAGTAAGCTAATGAGCTGAACGAAACTAAGGAGTTGAATTCAAATAAGGAGCGAAACTGAACTATGAAGCTAAAGAGCTAAAGTGAACTAAGGAGCTAAATTAAAATAAGGAGTTGAACTGAACTAAGGAGCTGAATTGAACTAAGGAGGTAATCTGAACTAAGGAGGTGAACTGAACTAAGGAGTTGAACTGCCCTAAGAAGCTGAATTAAACTAAAGAACTGAACTGAACAAATGAGCTGAATGACCTAGTGAGCTAACGAGCTGAACTAAACTAAGGAGCTGAATGGAACCATGGAGCTGAACAAAACTAAGCAGCTGAAGTGAACTAAGGAGCTAATATGATCTCGGTTTGGTGATCAGCTCTCACTTAGGTCAGTTGAGAGATAAGTTCAACTGAACTATGTCGTTCATGAACTACACAACTCTAAAGAATAATATCCACCATAAAAGTAATATGTATATGATCTATAAGTTCGTGGAAAATAAATTTCCACAATTTGTTTATACTGATTTACCAAAACTTATTGAAAAGGAGAGTTAAAACCAAATTACAGTTTAGAGTTTTGTATATAGTAGTTAGCCCTATTGAAAAATCGGACAAGCAAAAATAATACCCTTTATAACAGACCTTAAATTTATTGTGTCAAGAAAAAAGTAACTATATACCTATCTGTCTATCTATCTATATGTATGTATGTATGTGTATGTATATGTATGCTATGCTTGTATATGTCTGCTAAGCATATGTAGTGATTGCTTTAGATAACTTTAAATATGTTAAGAGTTTTATGTTCAAGACAGTTTTGTTAAAAATCTTCCTAAAGTAAATAATAAATTGAATTATTTTCATTTAAATAAATAACATGTTTACTTTTATTAACAGCAGACATGATTAAGACATTAAATTGTCTTACTTCTAGTCAAATATAAATTGGATTACCAAAAGTTTTTTAAAAAAGGATGCTTAGGATGGCTGAGCCAGTATGTAAAGCGTGAAGTTCACCATCAAGTCTACCACAAGTTGTTCCAGAGGCAAATATTTGATGCTAATGATAGAAAAGGAGAAGCTTCATGAATAAAGCAGAATCTTATCTAGATCTTATTGTTTTATAATTATTCGAAACCTGAACATATTTTTGGCTAAGAGGGAATTTTGTAGAATTTTAAATCCTTTTTAGTTGTTTCGATATTATTAAACAAATAAAATCCATTTTTTTTAAACCTTGAACACCGTTTTTAAGAAATATCTGAAGCTGCTGCACAGAATATGTATGTAATCAAGAAGCCACAAATAGCTGCTGTACAACATATTTATGTAATCTAAAATCACATTCTCTTCAAAATGTTATTTTATTTTGAGAGCCTCTTCAATTCTTCACTTTAAATTAAATTATGGAAAGCAATCAATTTTATTTAAAGAAAAAAATACAAAGTAGAGGTTTAATGAAAAGATAACAAAACTAAAAAGAAACCCCACAAAATAAAAAAAAAAATAAAGGCACTAAGAAAATATTTATTTGTTGTTGAGAAAGGAACTGAATTTCACACAAGAAAATATTTCTTAGTAAAAAAAAACAGGCTTGAGAAAGTAATTTTTATTAATTTTATAGGTCTCTGGCTACCTTTTTTTTCTTTAGTTTCTCAATGACAAATTTCTTTTTTAACAAGTTAAAGGACTTGTAGGCTGATGTTGGTTAAAAGCTCTTTGTACAGGCTGTTTCTGTGCAAGAGTATTTGTGATTAATATAAATAATACTTTTGATTTAAAAAATAAAAAAATAAGTAAAAAAATGTAGTTTTATTAATTTTGTTGTACAAATAATTTCCTAAATTTAGCAAAAAGGAAATGTAGTGTAAAAAGGCTTTTAGCAAAGAAAATATTATTCTGTGATTTCAATAGCTTCTTAAGAAAAAATTAAGCTGAAAACAGTATGAACAAAATCTCGAGAATTTAAATATCTTATGCTATCAACCAACCAGACAAAATCGTATTCAATTAAAGAAATCGCAAGAAATTTTTGCTGGCACTTTATTAAGGTCAATGCTAAGGGCTACTATGGATGTATAATGAATTAAAAAAAAACAAATCAAGTGCACAAGAGGCCAAGCAGAGAAAGTTAAACTATAGCTAAAAGCAACTTTTTACAAAATTACCAACACACGTAATAAATGCTCACAATATTTCATATTAAAAAAATAATTTAAGAAAGATGAAAAAGATGAAAAGAGAACTGGGAATTAGGCTAAAAGACTACGAAATGACTATAAACTGGCTATAACTATATCTCTACGAAATGACTATCAACTGGCTATAACTAGAATATATAGTATTTATTTCATAATCAGACAATGAGGGGACTTTAACTAGACCTGACTGCTACAAGCATAGTTAATTTCTTATGACTAGATTATCACTTAGACTATGACAGGATTATGACCATACATGACTGAACTATAGCTATCTAAGTCGGCTACGGCAAGACTATGGCTGTACTTTTAATATTATTAAACTATACTCGTATCTAGGGCTAATACCAGATTAAAATTTAAAATAAATACTCTGTAACTATGACTAGATTAGACTATGACGATATTATGATTTGACTATTGCGAGACTAGAATGTCTTTTTAAGTCCATAACAAAAATAAGTAAAGTTTACTTGAAGTGTACTTTAGACCAAATTCAAATAAATTTTATTTTTCATACGGGTATTTGTATTTTTATAGCTATGACGGTGACTAGACTACCGCTGGACTATGGAGAGATTAGGACTAGGCTATTGCAACACTTTGACAAAACTATGACTAGGCTAAAGTATGACTAGGCTTTGCCTGCATTATAACTATGTTATAAATATGCATTGACTAGACTATGGCTAGACTGTTACTGAACTATGACCATGATTAGGTTTAGTCTATGACTAGACTAGGCGATTGATAGACTATGACTAGACTATGACTTGACTATGACTAGACTATGACTTGACTATGACTAGACTATGACTAGACTATGGGTATGACTACACTATTACTACGCTATGACTAGATTATGACTATGAAAGACTATGACTAGACTATTACTAGTCTAAGCATAAACTATATAGGGACTATTACTAGACTTCGACTAGACTATGACTAGTCTACGAATAAACTATAAATAGACTATGCCCAAACTATGAGTAGAAAATGACTAGACTATGACTAGACTATCACTAGACTATGACTATACTCTGACTGGACTAAGATTAGACTATGACTGTAACTATAACTAGACTTTGACTAGACTATGATTAGACTATGACTAGAATATGACTAGACTATGACTTGACTATGACTAGACTATGACTAGACTATAACTAGACTATGACTAGACTATGACTAGACTATGACTAGACTATGACTAGACTATGACTAGACTATGACTAGACTATGACTAGACTATGACTAGACTATGACTAGACTATGACTAGACTATGACTAGACTATGACTAGACTATGACTAGACTATGACTAGACTTTGACTACACCATGACTAGACTATGACTAGGCTATGTATTGAATATCACCGAACTATTGCTAGATTAAATGTTGTATTGTTTTGGCTAGACTATAATAGGACTTTGACAAGAGTTGCAAACTTGGTATGGACTATGACGAGGCTATGACAAGGTTTTGGCTGGGCTATTACACAACTACTAGACTTTGACTAGATGATAACTAGATTATCACTAGACTATTACGTATATGATAAGACTTTAACTTCGCTATAAGTAGACGTTACACAATGTATGACTATACTATGTCTAAGCACTGAATATAATATGACTATGCTGTGCCTAAGCAATTCCTGGACTATGGTTAGCTTAGAACTAGAGTATATCTTAAGTATGGCTAGAATTTTGTTGGTATATGAGTAGACTTGAACCAGGCAATAACTATAATATGACTAGTTTATGACTGCCTTATGATAGAGACTATCAGGCCACATCTAGACCAGTAAGAGGCAATGAAAAGTTAATGAACTTCATATATAAATTGTGAATTTTGTTTCGCACAAATATTTAATATACAAAGCTGTAAATATTTAAAATATAATCTTTGTTTTATCCTTAAATATCTAGTATGGTACGGAATATCTTTATAAACTAATATGGTTTTCTTGCAAAATGGGACAATACTTATACAGCAACACCACTTATTTAAAAGGTTAAATGTAACTGTAAGGCAAATGAATTTTTTATATAATTGTCAACTGGAGACCTAAATATAACACAAATATACACAAGTACACACACATACACAGACATATAGTTATCAAGTTTACTCCGCGAGGGCAATTCGAAAGTTAGAATAACAAGTTGTTTTTCTGTAAAGATGAGTTTAACTGTTGACATTTTCATGTTTCTTGTCAAATTTTAAGACTTTTCAAATTTAATTTTTAAGTTTAGTTTGTTTCTTATGCGAATCAGGAATAAATAATATTCTACACTTGAGAATTAAAAATTTTTCTTTCAACTTAAAAAGTTCTTCTATTTGATGTTATATTTTCTTGTAAAAAAAATTGTTTTGCAATGTGAATTCGAAGAAATAATTCTTCAAAAAGTGATTGCTTTTGTGCATTGGGTTACTCCCTTATTGATGCTTTTCCTTTTAGTTTGATAATTACAAGACTTGGTAGGTAACACCTGAACTTCTTTGTCAAAACTTGTAATTTAATATTTTTATTTATTGTTTGTAAAAGAGTTTGTTAGAGTTTGTTTGACAAAGACTTTGTAAAATTCTTAAAATGTAAAGAAAATATTTTTAATTTGAATTAAAGCATAGTAATAAACGAAAAGTAGATTTTTATCGGTGATTAAAAATAAATTAGTTTCTTTTATATTTTTGTTTTTTAATTTAAAATATTTCTGCAAACAAGAGATAAACATTTTCTTAAATTAATGGCATTCAAATAAAATGGCTTAAACGTTTTCAATGAAAGAGCTTTAATATGCTAAGTATTTATAACTCAATAATGTATAAAGCTCTTTAGCTTAACAATAAGAATTGAAATTTATATCTCACCATTCCATTCATGTGCTATTAAACCATCTTCCTTTTAGCTCTATACATCCGTCCAAAACTCTATGCCTCTAATTTCTAAACAAACACCTTGATGATTTCCTAATAATATCACGTAGCATCGTACGTATCATCATACGTGTCAAATATAGAAGTTACAATGTTTGTTTGATGAAAAAGTGCAAGGGTATGTGTGTTGCAGAGGTAAAAGTTTATAAAATACACACACGTTTCATATTAAATAAATATATGAATTGTTACTGCTTAAACTACGTCTTTGTCTCGTAAACACATTTGAAAATTTAATTAACCATATATGTATGACTGTAAAGAATCCAAAAAAGTGTTCTCTTTCCTTTTTTAAATCATCGTTTAATGTTTTAATAAGCCACAGCTTACGCAATAAAAATTTAGCATCATAAAAAAGGAAAAAGAAATAAAATAAGACTATAGGGTAGCATTTTTCTAACTTGGTGGTTTAAACTATGCAATTCAGAATTAACACACACAATAATGCCAAAAGAAAATATTCTCTTTAGTAAATAAAGCTAAAAAATAATTCATTTTTAGCAAACTATAGATTGGAAAAACTTGCTTTCATACTAAAAAATAAACTAAACTAAATTGCTATTTTGGCTATGAAAACTTAATTTAAACTGTTGAAAAGATAATAGACTTTATGAAGTAGATACTTGAGTTTATATAAACCTATAGACAAGAAAAGAAAGCTAGACTCTATACACGATTGTGACTAGACTATAACGAAAATAGCTAGATTATGACTATGAGTATACTATGGGTAGACTATGACTAGACTATGAATAAACTATGACTATACTATTAGTAGATTATGTGTAGACTATGCCTATACTATGACTAGACTATTAGTAGACTATGAGTGGACTATGAGTAGACTATGTGTATACTTTGAGTAGGTTATAGTAGACTATGACTATACTATGGCTATACTATGGCTATACTATGATTATAGTATTATTATGCTATGGCTATACTATGACTAGACTATGAGTAGGCTATGAGTATATTATCGCTAAAGTACGGATATACTATGGCTAGAGTATGACTAGACTGACTCGGCTAAGGCTAGACTATGAGTAGACTATAAATAGACTATGAATAGGCTATAAGTAGACTATGAGTATACTATGCCTATACTATGGCTATAATAAGACTAGCTTATTACAATACTATGACTAGAGTATCACTACACTATGTGTAGACTATGACTAGGCTATGAGTCGACTACGTGTAGAGTATGGCTATACTATGAGTAGACTGGCTAGACTATCGCTAGACTGTTAGTAGACTATGAGTAAGCTATGCGTATATTATGGCTATACTATGGATATTATATGGCTAGAGTATGACTAGACTATGGTTAGACTATTAGTAGAGTGTAGAGTATGGCTATACTATGAGTAGACTGGCTAGACTATCGCTAGACTGTGAGTAGACTATGAATAAGCTATGCGTATATTATGACTATACTATGGATATTATATGGCTAGAGTATGACTAGACTATGGTTAAACTATTAGTATAATATGACTGGACTATGACTAGACTATGTGCAGACCATGAGTAGACTATGGCTAAACTATGGCTGTAATATTGGTATACTGTGAGTAGACTATGGCTACACGATGGCTATGCTATGACTAGACTATGGCTAGACTATGACAAGACTGTGACTTGACTAGAGTAGGACTATAACTAAACGATGCCTAGACTATTATTAGACTATGAATAGAATATGGCAATTCTATGGCTATACTAAGACTAAACTATCTCTAGACTATGTGTAGACTATTACTAGACTATGAGTAGACTACGTGTAGACTAAGGCTATACTATGAGTAGACTGACTAGACTATCGCTAGACTACGAGTAGGCTATGAGTATATTATGGCTTTTCTATGGATATGCTATGGCTAGAGTATGACTAGACTATGGTTAGACTATTAGTAGACCATGGTTAGACTATAAGTAGACTATGATAGACTATACGTAGAACTATAGTAGATTATGACTAAACTATAGCTGAAGTATTGGTATACTATGACTAGATTATGGCTATACTATGGCTATGCTATGACTAGACTATGACAAGACTGTGACTAGACTAGAGTAGACTAGGCTAGGACTATGACTAAACTATGACTAGACTATAAGTAGACTATGAGTAGGCTATAAGTATATTATGGTTATACTATGGCTAGAGTAAGACTATTAGTAGACTATAGCTGGACTATGACTAGACTGTGATAGGCTATGCGTAGACCATGAGTTGACAATGGTTAAACTATGGCTGTGCTATTGATATGCTGTGACTAAACTACGACAAGACTGCGACAAGACTAGACTAGAACTATGACTAAACTATTACTAGACTATAACTAGACTATGAGTATACTATGAATAGACTATTGCTATACTATGGCTATACTATGACTAGACTATGACTAGACTATGACTAGAATATGGCAAGACTATGACAAGATTAAGACTAGACTATGTCATTGTCTCTAAACCTATGATAAACTTCTTACCAGAATTATTCCTCAATAGATCTATTGGGAATATTTGCAAGCGGTATAT
This sequence comes from Phasia obesa, assembly GCA_949628195.1. NCBI lineage: Eukaryota > Metazoa > Arthropoda > Insecta > Diptera > Tachinidae > Phasia > Phasia obesa. The sequence goes on from OX451218.1 coordinate 8,295,040, forward strand.
GTATAGTTTTGGTTTTTGGTAAACATCTGATTTCTTTCAAAAACTTTCTTAATTATTTTCCAATTGTGTGAACTATTTACGTTGAAAAAAATATTTTAATAAAAAGAAAGTAGTCCCTACACACGTTCCGAAAATAGTACCTTACTATTCGCCTTTGGTCCTTCAATTATTTGTACTCATATATGTTTTTGTACCATTAACACCTTTTACATGACAAAAGCTAAAAATTCTTACTTCTCCCAATCTCCCTCTCTCTCTCCTCCTTTTAAAATTTTACCAGAAATCATAAGATGCTTTGGTGTAACAAAAAATATTAACCAATGACCATACACAATTTCGGACAACAGCAGGTGGCAAAATATTGATTGCAATTTATTTTGCGGTGTGGTTAAAAGTTTTCTTATTTGTATTCATAACTTGAAGACAAAAAGAAAAAATATTTAAAAATTGATAAAAGAATAACAATAAAGTTTGAAAAAATAAGAGATTTAAAAATTCAATAAAAGGAAACAAAAATATTAGAAAAATAAAATATAACGACTAGAATCAACATAAAAAATGAAGCATACTTTTAGGAAATAATAAAAGTTTTTCAATTAATAGAATGACAAAAAAAAAATATATATAAAAAGTTTATGTCACAACAAAATATATTACTTATAATTTATAAGAAGTTTTTTTGTGATTTAAATAAAAGCTGTGTTTTATAGCCTATCTTGAGGCGCTAAAATTTTTTGTGCAATGTTTCTTTTAAGTTTTTTGTAATTAAGTTAAGTTTATATATTTTATATATTATTTTTTATTATACTTTTAATTCAAAATGTGATAATTAACAGCTTTGAATCATCGCCTCCAATCAATACTCTAGTGACTTGACATAAAAAATAAAAAATCATTGATAAAATATTTATTTTAAATCCTTTTAACTGTTAAGACTATTTTGTGTGCTAATAACAATAAGAAAACCTGCTTGCTTCAGGCATAAAATATCTCTATATTTTACTGCAGTTTTCCTAAGAGCGCTTTTTAGTTTTTCAGTTAAATATCGTATCATTTTAAGCAATTGCATGTTTTTCTCCTCCTTCCAAATTTGAGCTATCATAGTTCCCAACAACAAACATCCTTTCAACACACAATCAATCTATAATCTTAACAAAAATCACCAGGAGAATATCAATGAAGTGTTGCTGTCTTATGGTGACTTAAGGCTGTCTAAATATATTTTGTTGTGACAGGTTAAAGGAAGAATACAAGAAACGAAGCAGCATAAAGTAAAATACAATAAAAATCAATTCCTGTCTTTAAATTGACTTTCAAAGACGTGTTGTGTCCTAAATTTTATTGTACCAAAAAAAAAGCCTATTAAAGTTTTAAGGATGTTGGATGTGATATGTTTTTTTTAACAACAAAAAACTTTTAATGATTGAATGAGAAAAGAACATGAGATGCTAACCAATTTGGCAGACAGTCACTGTTTGAAAACTAAATATTTTTTTTTTTTTTCAAAATACATTGCAAGTCAGATTATAGATATATTTTAGGTAAATGTTGAAAAAGGCATCTGTAAATTTTCAAGACGAAATATTAAATTTTTATAGTTTATTAATTTTAAAAAGATTCTTAAAGTAAATAGTAGAAAATCTGTAGACTATATACCAGACTTAATAAAAAAAAAAAAAAAAAAAAAAATAGACTACAGACCAGACTATAGATAGTGACTTTCCTTGATCGCTGTCTTCGAACTGTGCACTTGTAGATTACTTCTAGTTTTTTACCATATTCTAGCCCCTATATTTAAGCTATTATAAATTATAAATTATAAATATCACGTTACCGGTGCAGAAACTCAGTAATGATTAGGTTTTTATTTTTACCTTTTCGTATTTCTGGCAATTTTGAATTTAGCAGACATAATCGTTTTCGATAGACTCAGCAGCATATATTCCAGTATACATATTTTGTGTAAAGAAGGCATATTAATTTTAGTAATGAAATTTCCTAACTAATTTTTTTGTCAATCATACGCCTCCACTTACATTTACAATTAATAATACTCATACGTCAGCCTTATAACCAAAGGCCCAACCCAACCAAAAAAAAAGCGGTTTAAATGAAAATGCATTGGTTTGCTAAATATTTAGCAAGGTGACACAAACCTACATTGTTGAAAGCTCGCATGCCCTTGATTTAAAATTTTTACATATTTTGTTCTCTCTGTGAGATTCTGGTCGAGATTGTGTATGTGCTCACAGACCCTTAGGGGTTTGCGTGGGGGCTCTTGCTTATAACTGAATGTTTCTTTTAAACTTTGCATTGAGAATAGAATATTGAAAGGTTTAGTACTAAAGATGTGTATCACTGCCACTTAAAGCTGTGCGAATCGATTAGGTAAAGGCTGTGTGTAGCCTTCATTAAGAGTTATTTTTCAAATATGGGAACGCATTTTTTGTCCTTTACAATAAAGGGTGGTTAAATTTTAAGGGCCGATGTTGATTTTGAATAAAACACAAATTATTTAGGAAATTATTGTCACTTCCTTTTATTTTGATAATATTGTTATTGTTCAATTATGTTTGGAACAAAATATCGGTCAAATGGCACACCTCTATCGATGACGCTGATAATTGCGGTTCTATGCCGTTAATGTGCCTAATTATCTTATCCTTTAGCTCTTCAATTGTGGCTGGCTTATCGATGTACACATTTTCTTTCAAATAACCCCAAAGAAAGAAGTCCAACGGTGTCAAATCACATGATCTTGGCGGCCAATTGACATCGCCACCACGTGATATAACATGGCGATTGAATTTGTCGCGCAAAAGATACACAATCGAGCAACGCTCTTTCCATGGTAGACATTCAACATCGACCCTTAAAATTTAACCATCCGATATAATTACATGAATATTAAAAAAAGGCATGTATGCGTATGATTAATATTGAATTGTATATAGAAAATATATTAAATATTACTTATACGTCCCCACAACTTATTAATAAAAATCTTGAATTATTATAGACTAGCAATTGACGTGATGTCAATTGGGCACCAAGATCATGTGATTTGACACCGATGGTGTTTTTTCTTTGAGGTTATTTGAAAGAAAAAGTGTACGTCGATAAGCCAGCAACAATTCAAGAGCTAAAAGATTAGATAATTCGGCACGTTAAATGGAGCATCGGATGGCGGTGTGCCGCCGAGGATGCGGCGACCATTTGGCCGATATTTTTTTCCATACATAACTATACCATACCAATATTATCAAAATCAAAAGAAATGACATTAATTTCCTAAATAATTAATGTGATAAAACTTAACCACCCGATATATAAAATTGTAGACTTAGGTAGAAAAATATACTAAAATCTAGGATATAGATACCTGTCAATTTTAAACTAAATAAACATAATAGTTTTTGATCAAACTAGCATTATTTATTCCAGTATATATATTTACGTAAAGAAAGAATGCATATATATTTTAGTAAGTAAAATTCTCGCTTTTTATTTGTTAATTATACGCCACCACTTAAATTTACAATTAATAACACTCATACGCTAGTCTTATAAATTATTTAAAAAATGCTTAAAATTTATTATATTTCCCATTCCATGGCACTTTTGTATTATATAATGCTCTTTTGCTTTTATTTCATGCTGCATAAAAATGTGTGTGTGTGTGTGTGAAAAACTTTGTTAAAAAATCTATTGCAAAAAAAAAAAAACAAAAACCTTTTCCAACACATTTATCATGTAAAATTTATTTGTTTACTGTACGCAAATTGCTATTAATTATATGTTTGGCTTTATAACACTTTTTATGCAACAACTACGCAACATATGTTGCCAACTGTTTAAAACAACATTTTATAACAAATAAAATTCAACTGCAAAATACATACTCGTACATACCTACATTTGACGTAGAAAATAGCTTTGAAAAAGGGTTAAAAAATGCAACGTTGTGCACAGGTGTTGTACCACTAACTATTCTTCCCCAAAGAACAGCATACAAAATCTATGTGTTTATATTTTTATGCAAAAAAAAAGTATGCGAAAAAGTGTTAAAAAACGAACAAAGCAGTTTGTTTAAAAATGAATTAAAATTTATGTAAAACAATTTATTTAACGCAATATAAAAGCAAAAAAAAAAATATAATTAATTTAATGTGGATATAAACAATAAAGAATAATTAGATTTTTTTTTGTGATAGAAGTCAACGAAGATAAAAAATTAAATTGATTTCAATATTAGATGAAAATTGAGTTTACAAATCGGCCTCTGAGGTCAATTAACATATTTTTTAAAACAATTGTTTGCATATTAACTGACAGCAGTATTCGCTTTTATTAAATATTTTAAAAATTTAAAATAAATAAAACAGTCAGTGGAAGTTGCTTCGATACACACAGCGGAAGTTGCTTCGATACGCACTAATTCGACATAGGATTAGGACAGAGTACAGTAAATTATTTAAGAGAAAACTAGGCTTACGGCGATCAGAGTAAGAATTAGATTCGGAGTCCTTTTTCTCTGCTACTAATCCTAATCCTATCGTTAACCCCCGGGAACCCGGTGGTTACAATTGTCATTGCAGTACATTCTCAAATGCTTTGACACGGTTCACTCGGGGAAAATAGGGGCACCAGACGCTAGAGTTCCTAGAGCATAAATCTGGAAGAAAAGGTCTGTGTGTTAAAACATACGGGTCCTCTTTGAGGCCCGACCAGTGCCCAAAGGACTGGAACCACGGGAATCTGTAGCCTCACAGAGAGCCTATCCTCTCTGTGACCGCTTGTTGGTGAGATCGATTTATGTAGTTATGGTGCAAGGTCGATCAAGTGTGCTGTTGCACTCTCAACAGACGGAGTTTGGATACTCCAAACACCTAAGCAAGGGGCTATAATATGGATTTAGGCTTGCCACTCATTGTGACTGTATCACACACAAATTGTGATACAGTGCGTGACGTATCACAAATACAGATCCAGGTATCTCATGCTTTTATAGTTCAGGGCATAGAAAGAGTTATTTGCTATAAAGATTTTGTACTCACTATTTGACAATACAAAAAACAGACCATGGCTCTTTCTTAAAAGTTCCGATACAAAGTCTTCCAGACGTGGCAGCGGATATCCATAAAAGGTCAGATTTGAGTTATCTCTTTTCTTTCTAAGCGCGTACCACATTGGACTAGTAGGTAGTGTACTGGTTTGTCAGTTCTGAGTTGTAGTTCGATTCCTACCAAAGACTCTCTCCTAATACACTGCTAGTTGACAGGCAGGTCAGAAAGATATATTCCGGATACTTTAAACTGGTTAACTGTGCCAGTAACAAGTCACGTAAATTCCTGTATCAAAATGAAAAAAAAAAAAAAATATTATATCCAGGCATAATCGCCTGGACGAAACTGTCAGACTGTACATGAATGTCCAGCATACTTACTGATATTAGGCTTAAGAAACAGGGACAGACACACACTATACTGTGAATGCTATGGAGGATAATAACCTTAGACAAATATTAAATGTTACTAACTACCAGAGGGTCTGTGACTAGGAAAAGGGTAGACTGCTATCAATCGCTAGTCTGAAATAGTCGAAAGTTCAAAGATAGTGGCAGAATAATGAATGAGTACCAGACAATGAGTAAAAGGAACAAAAGGACTCATTAAGCGGCCCATGAAGTTAGTGGGCTGCTTCGAAATCTCTCCATGCAAAAAAGAACAAACGAGAGGGCCATATAATGCTGAATATCCTGCAAAAAATAATTATAGAATAACGGCTTGCCATCAGCTTAAACGCCTACTTTTCGAAACCTGCAATAATTCGGAAATGAAATTGTGGATGTTGAATTGAAAGTGTGTTACGACAAAAGCTTAGCTTTTGCTTGCTCATTTATTAGGTATGTTTTCCGTCATTCCTTAAAGTCAAACTATTCTGACGAAAGATAGTTCACGTATGACCAGAGATGAAATGAATACTAGCATTCACTTCGATTTTATTACCTTGTAACTTAAGGCTGTGATGACTTTCTATATATAGAAATACAATTAAGCCGTCAAGGCAAGCGATTAAATCCTCTTTTCATCCCTTATAAAACATTAATCGGCGACTATTATTCAGTATAGGTGACAGGTGTTGAATGAAAAGTGTGCTACAACAAAAGCTTGGATTTTGCTGGCTTAATTATTTGGTATGACCAGAGTGGAACTGAATACTAGCACACACTTTGATCTTATTACCTTGAAACTTAAGACTGTGGTAACTATCTATATATTGGAATAAATTTATGCCGCCAAAATAAACACTCCAATGCACCTTGCAACTGCATCTAAAACATTAATCTGCCTATGGGTTCACCAGCTTCACCAATAGTTGCAGACATAGTAATGGAAAAGTTGATTGACTCCTGTATGGAAAAACTGCAGAACAAACCAAAAATAATTACAAAATACGTAGATGACTTATTTAGTATCATATCTGAAAACGATATTATGTCTACTTTGGAAACATTTAATAATTTTCACCCTAGTATAAGGTTTACGGTTGAAAAAGAATCAGAATCCAAACTTCCATATTTGGATCTACTGATAATGAGGGATAGAGATTTAATGAAGATAGACTGGTATCAAAAACCGACTGCATCAGGTCGGATCATAAATTATTATTCAAAACATCCTAAGAGCATGATTATAAATACTGCCTGTAATCTAATCAAGCGAGTTTTAAGCATTAGTGATATGGAGTTTCACAATGACAACCTGTTTAAAATAAGAAACATTTTGAAAGCCAACAATTTCCCCTCAAAGCTAATTGAAAACTTAATTGCCAAACATAAACTGAACAATTTAAAAACGAAGGAATCGAACCAAATAAATAGCTTTAAATCAACTTTATACATTCCGGATATTTCAGAAAGAGTTGTCAATTCAAAACTCTTTGATTCTAAAAACTATAAAATAGCTTATAAAACGTTTAATAACATTGGAAAAATCTTCAGCAAAACCAAAGATAAAATTGACAAATTTGATAAATCTAATGTTGTGTATAAAATACCGTGCAATGGAAATGGAATAGAGAAATGTAAAATGGTATATGTTGGAACAACCAAAAATAAATTAAAAACTCGAATATCAGGACATAAATCTGATCAACGATCACGCAACAATAACAGTCAAAAAACAGCATTAGCGGCCCATTGTGCAACTTTAAATCACTCTCCAGATTTCGAAAACACAAAAATATTAACAACAGAGAATAATTACAAACGCCGCTTCCTATTAGAGATGTTAAACATCATAAATATTCCATCGAAGGAGAGAATTAACTTTAAAGCTGACACAGAGAATTGTGCCCAAATATACCGTCATCTAATAAATAAACAACAAAATATAAAAACACAGTGCAATAATTAGTATAAGTAAACAAAGCAATATTACCTTACTCTCAGTGCAATAATAGACGACGATCGAGAAAATTGTATTTAATGTTTTTGCGTTTGTGTGTTTGTTTGTAAACACTGAGTGTAAGCTTAATTGTTGTTTTTTTTGATTTTGTAATATGTGTTTTGTATTTTTATAAATTTCTGTTTTGTGCTTTATTCTCATATTAAGATTACTAATGATTTTGATTTGTATTTATCTTATTTTGTATTATTAGTCATAGCCCTGATGATGCTACTCGATGTTGTAGCGAAATATTGGCAATAAAAAACTAGTTTTACACTACAATTTGACCTCGAGCTCGAAGAATATTTTTCTTTTACTTATAACCCAAAAAGGTCGAACAGAGAATTGATATATATTATTAATCTTCGACTATTATTCAGTATAGGTGCCAGACAAACTGAATAAAATCAAATGCTTGAAATCTTTACAGAAAATCCTTTATCTAGTGCATTTCAGTGGGGAACCACCACTGAGGAAAGAGACTGTAGGGTCTTGAATCATGTTTTTTATTTAAGAAGGGTTTTTTTACCCTGTGTAAAGGGCACGATAAACGAATTAGTTGAGTCGCACAGTCACAGTGAGTAGCAATTTTTAGAATATGGCAAGCCATGAACCCATATTCTAACCTCTTGCTTAGGGGTTGGAGAATATCAAACTGCTTCTGTTGAGAATAAAATATCACATTTTGATCCACAATGCATCCACTCTGCATACATCGAACTTCAACCACAACAACAACGTGTATCCCCGAAGGGGACCTAAGTGATCACAGAGACGAGAGGGTCTTTATGGGGCTACCGATTCCCATGGTACCAGTCCTTTGGGTACTGGTCGGGCGCTTCGAAGAGAACCCGTGTTATAAAACAACAGATCTTTTCTTCCAGATTTGGGCTCCAGGAACCCTAGCGTCTGGTGCCCCTAGCACAACGTCAAAGCATTTGCAATGTACTGCAATGACAATTGGTACCCCTGGGGGGGAATGAGAAGGTACTGAAACAATAAAAGGAAAAAAAAATCATTGTAGATGTTGAAAGTAATCGGAAAATAATTCTACATTCTAATCATGTTTTTTTTTCGCATTTTTTTTATTTATTGTATCTTCAATATAATTGAACTATCAATAATTACTCATATCTTAAGTCTAAAAATATACTTGTTAAGTCCAACCAGTGCTGGACAAAAAAAAATGTATGTTTCACGGTTACTGTAATTTGTGGGTTATCCCTCTGATGTACGGATGAGAGAAGCAGTGTCCCTCCTTCTTAGTCGAATGTAACCAGGTTCAGTTAGTATGTTACGGGCCAGTGGATTCGGATGAGTTTCAAGCTTCTTTAAATACCTTATGGCAAGTTTCACTATTTCTGCTTTAACTGATGGCACGTTTAGATCTTTATGGATGTTCGAATTTTTTATATACCAGGGAGCAGATGTAATAATACGTAGAATCTTATTTTGGCGCCTTTGAATTTTTTCTACATTGGTAGCTGAGGCAGTGCCCCATAATTGAATGTCATAACACCATATTGGTTTTAGAATTGACTTGTATAATAAAAGTTTGCAGTCTAAAGCTAGAGTAGAATTTCTGCCAATTAGCCAGTTTAGTTGGACTGCTTTCAACTTCATTTGCGTTAACTTTGTTTCTATGTGCCGTTTCCATGTAAGGCGCCGGTCAAGATGTATGCCGAGATATTTGACATCTGAAATCTGAGGTATCGTTTGGTTATTTATCCGAATAGGGGGGCAAGATTTTCTGCGCAGTGTGAAAGTTATGTGAGTACATTTTTGTTCATTCACTTTTATTCTCCATTTCTTTAACCATTTTTCTAAATTGGATATGTGGTCTTGTAAATATCGTGATGCTACTTCGGGTCTTTCGTGAATGCTCAAAAAAGCTGTGTCGTCAGCAAATGTCGATGTGTGAACTCGGTTACTAGTTGGCATGTCTGAAGTATACAATAAGTATAAAAAGGGCCCCAATATACTACCTTGGGGAACTCCGGCTTCGATTGGCTGGGGTGAGCTCAAAAAATCTCCTTCTTTCACAATAAATTTTCGTTCGGTTAAATAACTATCTAGCAGCTTATATAGGTTTACTGGCAAATTCAGTTTTAGCTTATATATTAGGCCTTCATGCCATACCTTATCGAATGCTTGAGAAACGTCGATAAAAAGCGCAGAGCAGTATTTTCTCTCTTCAAATGTCTTCTTAACAACATTGACTAACCTGTGAGTTTGTTCGATCGTACCATGTTTTTTCCTGAAGCCGAATTGATGGTTTGGAATACATCCTTTGTCGCTTAGAATAGGGTTAAGCTTAGTTATTAACATCCTCTCAAACAGCTTTGACATATTTGACAAAAGGCTTATAGGTCTGTATGATTCAATTTTTGTGTGGTCTTTTCCTGGTTTAGGAATCATGGTAACCAAGGACACCTTCCAATCTGTGGGAAAGTACTCAAAACGTAAAATGGCATTAAAAATAAAAAGAACGATTCTGCGAGCTACATGGGGCAACTCTATTAACATCTAGTTACTTTATCAACGCCAGGGGCTTTTTTGGTGTTCAAATCCGTTATTGCCTTTTCTAGATCACCAAATTCAAATCTTATTGGTACTGCAGCAGTAGCCTCGAGAACTGGCAACTCAACTATATCAGTCGATATATTTGGGGTAAAAACCTTTTTCAAATGTTCAGCAAATAAATTTCCCTTTTCGGTATCACTCCTTGCCCAGCCTCCAGCTGAAGTTCGCAAGGGAGGCTTACGTAAGACTGGTCTTTTAAGGTTTCTACAAGCACGCCATAACGAATAATCTGATTGAGGAGTTGCGTCAAGGTCTCCCAAATAGTTTTTCAGGGATGCTACTCTTCGAGATTCCAGCATGTCTCTTAGCCGGTTCGTGCATTCTTTAAGTCTGCTTTTGAGTTGAGGAGATCTATGTGATTGCCATTCTCTACGAATTTTTCTTTTTTCAGCCAAGAGCCGTTCGATATCTGCAGAATAAATTTGATTGTATCTAGGTAATTGTTGGGTTATTGTTGAATGTTGGGCAACTGATTTGAGGTTTTGGTCAAAATCAATAAGACTCCGCTCTACGTCTTCAGGTGTTCTTAGCGGGATGTTTTCCGAACAATGAGTACTAAGATACTTTCTATATTTCAACCAATTAATGCTTGTTGTAGTCATTGGTGATATGATGTTTTGTTTGTCCCATATATAGACGATAGTGGGTGAATGATCTGAGGATAATTCAAGTGACGCTTCAGCTTTAATCGTTTCTCTTGGAATACCCTTAATCACGCCAAAATCAATAACATCCGGTATTTTTTGTCGATCAGTAGGCCAATAGGTGGGTTGTCCACTCGATATCACATTCAGACGCATTTTTGAAATTGTGTCAAACAAAACACGACCTTTTGGAGTTATTAGGCGTGATCCCCAAAACGTATGTTTATCATGTTTAGCCTAAAGTGATAGATAGCCTGCTGTGGGGTTATGAGCTAAACTATCTAATCTAGCCCACTGCATTAAGTTAAGTGTTAGTCTTTGTAGCTCATTTTAGTAAATTTTTTTCTTCGCGAACTTTTCCATTTAATCTCTTACAACAAAACAACACTTGCACGCTCTATGCAATTTTATTTCCATTTACAAAATTGCTTTCGAAAAAAACCTTTTAACTTCTTTTGAAAGAAAAAACAATCTTGTGCTGACATCTTAGTGTGTCACACATTTTTCTGTTTGTTGCACTTTATTTCAACATGCTAAACAATAAAAATAAAAACTTACTTTCTACGACTACGTTTGCTTATACTAAGTAATAGTTTATTCAATATTATATTCTTAAAAAGAAAAAATAATCAAAGTCCATTTGCTAACTTTTGTCTAGGGCAAAATGGTTTCTTAAGGGAAAGAGAAGAGAGTAAATAGTAAATAAGGAAAGTTAAACCAAAGTAAGAAATATACTTTTCAAGTACAAATAAGCTTTATTTACCATTAAATATTTTTCAACAGTGGCAAGCAATACATATATTTATTAGGTATAAATGAATGTTTCTTGTAAAGCCCCCATTGAGAAAAGTATAGTACAAAACATGTGTACTACTGGCACTTAAACCTAAGCGAATTGACGGCTTGCTGGGTTCATGAGCTATTTTTCAAATATGGCAACAGATTGTTGGTCTTAACTATAGACGCGAGGAGCAAATTATAATAATAAAATAAATCTTAATGGCGTATAAGTAATATTTAATATATTTTCTACATAAAATTTAATATTAATCATACGTATACATGTTTTTTTTTAATCTTCATGCATTTATATATAAATTTATGTCTGTTTTTGTTTCTGTATGTATATTTGTTAGTTTGTACCTTATAGGCGTAAGTTTTGAAATTTTGGACCTGGTAATCGTTAATGAATCTATATTTACAGATCTACAATAGTAATACTACCTAAATATAACACAGAAGAACAAGCTGCATGTTCCAAATAATAGCTGACTGTATAAGGCTAGAGTACGGCCACTCCCAATAGAGATTAAATATTTATTATCCCATATTTTGAGAACTATCGGGTGGTTAAATTTTAAGGCCCGATTTTGAATGTGAACCACACCTAAACGTCAATTTTTTTTCTGCATTTAATTTGACATTTCTCCATTTCAGACTAACTCAATTTGAACCATTCAAAAACTGGCAACAGTGGATGATAAATTTTCGAAGAAAATCAACTTCAGTAATGAGGCTCATTATCACCTCAGTGGATTCGTCAATAAGCATAATTGCCGCAGTTGGGCGAATGATAATCCAAGAGTGATTGTCGAAAAATCAATGCACCCCCAAAGGGTGACCGTTTGGTGCGGTTTAAGAGCTGGTGGCATCATTGGGCCGTATTCATTCCAAAATATGGGTGGTCAGGCAGTTACTGTGAATGGTGTTGGCTATCGTGAGATGATAACGAACTTTTTATGGCCCGAATTGGAAGATATGGATGAGGACGATATGTGGTTTCAACAGGACGTTACCACTTGCCACACAGCTAACGAAACAATGGCTCTTTTGCGCGACAAATTCAATGGCCGTGTTATCTCACGTGGTGGCGATGTCAATTGGCCGCCAAGATCATGAGATTTGACACCGTTGGACTTCTCTCTTTGGGGTTATTTGAAAGAAAAGGTGTACGTTGATAAGCCAGCAACAATTCAAGAGCTAAAGGATGCGATAATTCGGCACATTAACGGCATAGAACCTCAATTATGGCTCAACATCATTAACAATTTGGAGCATCGGATGAAGGTGTGCCGTCGAAGTCGCAGCGGCCATTTGGCCAATATTCTGTTCCATACATACATTATTGTACCATACCAATATTATCAAAATATTTTTTCTCAGACTAACCTGCTTTTTCGTATAACAGGCCTGCGATACAGGAAGAAGAGACAGGTATTCCAAATAAAAACTAATAATTAATTATTCTGTATCTAAAAAAATATTGAAACACACTTTTTTTTTTGCTATAGACTACTTTGGAAACGACTATAACTGCTACAATATCTAAGTTTGTTACAAGGCACTCTGAGAATAACGTGAGTTTAAGAGTTATTGCTTAGTGGTATAGGACGGAGGGACTAGAGGACGGGTAATGCTAATTTATTTTGCTCCATGGGCTAGCGTTAAAAGTTCAAAATGTACAAAAACCGTTCGTATCCGAAAAAAACCCCAAAATGCTTGTCTTCGCATTTGAAATTGACTCCACAGAAATGGAAAAACGTACTTTGGTCTGACGAATCTAAGTTTAATCTCAGGAAGAGGCAGTCTTCGCATACCTCGAGGCGAAAATTTTAATTCCATGTACACTACCCCCACATTAAAACACGGTGGTGGATATATAATGGTGTGGGGTGTTTTTCGGAGCAAAGGATTGATCACCGAAATACCGATAAAATGATGGCAACAGTATGTACAGATATTTTAAGATCTGTAATGCTTGCATAAGCTGAATTAAAAATTCCTCTTTATTAGACATTTCAGCAAGTTAACGATCCCAAAAGCGTATAGCCAGAGCTTTAAAAGCTTAGTTGGAAGTTGGAAAATCAATAAAATGCATTGTCGTATTTACCTCAATGCGATTGAGAACATGTGAATGATAGCAAAGCCTTCCATAATGGTGATGAACTTTTAATTGAGTTACATAAACAGTGGAATGCAATTTTAAGGGATTACATTGTAAAGCTCATAGCCTTTATGCCTAGAAGATGTTCGGAAGTAATAAAAAATCATAGAGATGCAACGAATATTCGTCCCTTACTTTCGTTTAGAGCTAAGTTTAGTTCCATATGTTTTGAATTCGATGAATGTTGAGTTATTTAACAAAAACAATTTCTTACATTTAAGTTATTTTTTTATTTTTATTTAGTATTAATAATTATAAATAAATTATAATATTAATAACAGGAAAGAGTAATAGCAACTAAGGCTTTCGACTCTAAAGTTAATTACATGAAGTATTTTTTAAATTAGATTTTGTAAACAATTTGTAGTTATAAATTTGTACATTAATTTAATATTTTTTTCACATGTGTTTTTGAGGAAGTCAGTTGGTGTATTCGTTCCGAAGATGCATAGTCTGGATGAATTGTAGTTAGAGCACACGTTGAGAACATGATCTACATTGAGGTGTGTATTACAGGTGGGACAAACTGGGGTTGCAGTTCTGTCGAATATATGTTGATGAGAAAATTTGCAATGACCAATTCTAAGGCGCACAAACATACTAGTTTCAGCTCTAGAGGTGTGTTTGTGGTATAGTATTTTGTCCCCCGTTGGGTTCATAGATTTGTACCTGCGCTGGAAAACTGACCATTTACGGGCTTTTGTAGACGCAAGAGAGTTAGCGATGTTATTAAAAATGTCACATGGTTCCCAAGTAGAATATTTTCTTAGAGGTCGTTGTTTCGCTTCTTCAGCTGCTAAGTCTGCGTATTCATTGCCCGTTATACCAACATGGGAAGGAACCCACATAATTTTGATAGTATCCAAGTTTTGGTTACATATATTTCTTATTTGATTAAAAATCGGAGATTCGTACTGGGAATTTTTGATGGATGTCTAGAATAGATGATAGACTGTCAGAACAGATTACAATCTTTAAACAATTTTGATTGGCGTATTGCACTGCGTTAAGAATAGCCAATGCTTCGGCTGTGAAATTGGAGCAGTAAATATCAACGAAACCGGCAGTAATTATGCTGACATCTTGAATGACAGTCGCAAAAGTAGTATTGCGGGTAGACTTGGATCAATCGGTGAAAAGAAACTCCCAATTATCTGCCATAAAACTTTCGGTAAAATCGTTAAACATGGTTTTATATATATATATATGAAGATGTAGAAGCCTTAGGTAGGTGTGTCAACGACAGAATAAAAGAATCCTCATTTGTTAGCCAGGGTGGTTCTGTGTTATGGATCATAAGTATAGGGCGAAGGTCTGGGAAAAGTTTACTGGAATAATCTATGCACCTTCTGATCGAAGATTGCAGTCTAGGTGTTCTAATTCCAACATTTAAGTTATATTTAAGTTATTTTAAGCAGTTTTTATTTTTGTTTATTTTTTAAAATAAAATTAATTTTTATAATAAATATTATAGTAATTGGTGGTGATATAAATTCGGTTGAAAATATATTGACCACTACTGCATAAATGTTTATTTGGCAAAATATTCAAACACATAGTTATTTAATTAGGCCTTATTTTATACCCATACCTGTGGCATATCCCCTCTTGTTTTTTCTGTATTCGTTTGCTTTTTTAATGAACAACAATTTTTTTTCTTCAATTTTTTTCACTTATGCCAGCTTTATTCTATGACAAAGTTTCCAAGCATTATATAAAAAAGCCCTCAGAAATTTTACACAGACAATAACCTGAAGGCTGGAGTGCTCTTCTACTAAAACCAACAATTATTGAGTATTTCGTAACCCACTTACTTCACAAAGTTACTTACGATTAAAACATTTTTCTTTAAACATTTTAAATATAGAATGGAATTTATGCAGCTTTTATAACAAAATAAAATAAATTTAATTATTTTTAGAAAATGTGTTAAGAAGAATATTTCTTTAATAAATAGTTTTCCCTCAAATAAAATCATTACTCTTCACCCTTCCTTTTTCTTAGCACTATACTTTCCACTCTAATTATTTGTTTACACATTTATAGACTTTTATTATATAATTAAATCTGCATGATGCTTCATCAGCTTTGTTTAAAACGTTTTTATTCTCTTGTATAATAAACAACATTATTATTATATTTTATTACCCTCTACATATTTCTTTAATGCAAATGGAGGAGTTAATGTCAATAGTGCAGGCATATGTATAAGCACACATGTGTTAGAGATACATTTTCTGGTATTTTTAGAATTATTTGAAAGGCAATAATTATTAAAGAATAATGTTAAATAAAAAGCTGGACTAAAAAAAACTTTAAACAGTTTTATAATAAAGCAAAAGACATTGGGCCACATGCATAAAAACGAGTAAAAGCGCTGAGTTGAGGCAGGTGAGCAATTGCTCGTAAGTCGAGTTCAATCAAACAGCAACAACAGTTTTTGCTCAATTTTGTATGCATAAAAATGAGTTCAAACCAATTGCAATTACTTCAGCAAAGGGAGATCAAACGTCTAATTGTTATTGAAGTGCAAACATGCCGTCAAGTGAAAGTGAAGTAGAATCAGAATTTCTTGCTGTTTGTTATTTGATATCGTTTCCTAATTGCCATATATGAGTATTGTTGTAATCGTCATTGATAAGGATATAATCGTCTTTTAAAAATTTAGCTATGTTATGCAAAATGCAACAACTGGCTTTTATGTGGGGCGATAACTCTATCGATAACCGAATTTTGTATTGAAGTTTCGAAAATCTTTGCTTCAATTTCCCAAAACACCGTTCTATAATGACACGTTCTCTTGTAAATACTTTGTTGAATGTTTTTTCTATGTCAGTTGTTGGGTTTCGGAATGGTGTCTTTAGTCATGGGCATATTCCGCAGCCCTCATCCCCGAGAAGTAATGCATCGTTCGTTGCATTTTACATTATTCTACAGACCTCGCTGTTTCAGTCATGAACTAAACCAGACTAGGATATGTAAACGCTGGTAAAAAGTTCTTTTCCATCACAAGTTGCCTGCATATTTATAGAGTGGAAGCCTTTTCTATAAATATACTTTTTATATGAGTACAATCAATCATTCCAATTGCAAATGGAAAGCACTCGCTTGCTTTGGCAGATATAAGTTTCACAACTTCCGCAATAGTTCGCGACACAGTTGATTGATGGACTCCAATATCTGTGGCTATACCATTTTGGAATCCAGGATCTGCACAAAATCTTAAAAACAGTAGAATTTTATCAATCTTGCGTCTTCTGAACCCGCAAAAAAATAATTAGCCAACCAGCAACTACTATCATCAAACCTATGTATTTATCATTTTATTATTAATTATATAAAAGAATTAATAATTAAGAATACAAACCTGTATAATTGTTTTTCCTCACTTGCTAAATTTGTTTTACGCTGTTGATAACATTTTGTATTTCTTTGTGGCACAAAATATTCAGCCATGATTCCTTTTTAGTGTACGCGAGTCAATTATAAGGCAGGCACAACAAAATTTGAGCAAGAGCTCACAAAAAAAAAGCAAAAGCTTGTTTTTCTGCTTATGAAAATGAGCTCAAGCTCATCTCACTTAGTTCAAACTGAGCACGATGAGATCAAACGTGAGCTGTGAGTAAAAGCAAATACTTCAAAATTTATTATGCATACGACAATCACCTTTTACTCAAAAAATCGAGTCCGAGCTCAAGCTCACGTTTTATGCATGAGACCCAATGAGTGGAAGTAAAAATATCTTTAGCTCCATTTTTTTATCTTACAAAATTTCAGTTTATTTCCGTCAATAGTAATATGGACAATATATTTTCCTAGGACGGTTAGTATTATGGGAGTGCCCTTTTTTTTGCTTTTTCGGGTATCATATAATCACTTTTATGATCACTAGCAGAGCCCTCACACGTTGTGTGTGTCCTGACAATTTTCTATTCGAATTTCCTTTGAAAGTACACCAACAGTCTTATGTATTTACTTTCTACAAAGGTATCCATCCCTGGATAAATTTCTAAAATTTAAAAAAAATTTCTAAGAATTATTTTAAAGCTCTATAAAAGGCGGTTAAAATATTTTAACAACAATGTAATTCCACAAAGTAAAAATACAAATTAAATACATTTCATTCAATTGGCCATGTGGCACTAAGTAATATATATTTTGTCATTATTTTAAAACAGCGCCATCTGTTGCACAACCGTGTTTAATATATCCCGCTTTCAATTCATATTTGGTCATTATTTTAAAACAGCGCCATCTATTGCGCAATGGTGTTTTGAACATCCCACTTTCCATTCTAATGTTTTCATTATTCTAAAACAGCGCCATCTGTTGCGCAACCGTGTTTAAAATATCCCGCTTTCAAAAATAAAAGATGGCAGTAAGCAGTACGTTTAAATCGATAAAAAAAAATCCGCGTACTTTCACTGTTTTTTTTCTCCCCTCTCTCTTGGAAATTAGATATTTTTGCGGAAAAAAGTATAATATATTTGAATCAGGATACTAAGGTACCTCCTCACAAAATTTTGTTAAAATTCAGTCTGTAGTTTTTACGTGATGCGAACATAGAGAGAGATAGAAAGACAGTCAGACAGGAAATGATTATTTAGATTAATAAAGATGTAGGGTCATTAATGGAGCAAACCATTTCTTTAATGGGTGCCTTTACGACCCCCTTCTGTCCTCAAGTATTCTTAGCTTTCGCTTAGAATTAGAATTAATTTGCCTTTGCTTTTTCTTTTTGTATAAAAATTTCTTAGATTTGTAAAGTGTGGTTGGATGTTTTTTTTTGAATAAAACACGAATTATTTAGGAAATTATTGTCATTTCATTTTATTTTGATAATATTGGTATTGGAAGAAAATATCGCACAAATGGCCGCCGCGACCTTGCCGAGACACCTGCATCTGATGCTCCAAATTTTCGATGACAATGAGGCACAATTGAGTTTCTAGGCCGTTAATGTGTAGAATCTCATCTCATCCTATAGCTCTTGAATTGTTGCAGGCTAATCGACGTACACCTTTTCTTCTTTCAAATAACCCAAAAAAGTAGTCCAACGGTGTCAAATCACATGATCTTGGCGGCCAATTGACATCGTCTCCACGTGAGATAACACGGCCATTGTCGCGCAAAAGAGCCATTGTTTCGTTAGCTGTGTGTGTGACAAGTGGCACCGTCCTGTTGAAACCACATATCGTCTACAAACATATCTTCCAAGTCAGGCCATAAAAAGTTCGTTATCATCTGACGATAGCGAACACCATTCACAGTAAATGCCTGACCGGCCTCATTTTGGAAAATATACGGCCCGATGATGCTGCCAGCCCATAAACCGCACCAAACCGTCACTCTTTGTGGGTGCATTGGTTTTGCGACAATCACTCTTGGATTATCATTCGCCCAAATGCGTCAATTCTCCTTATTGACGAATCCACTGAAGTGAAAATGTGTCTCATCACTGAAGATGATTTTCCTCGAAAATTGATCATCCAACATTTTGCCATTTCTTGCCACCATTCTTATCATTGTCGACGTTTGGAATCATCAAGAGGCTTTCAAGTTCTTGAGTCAATTGCACTTTGTATACGTGTAAATGCAATTCTTTATGCATAATGTTCATCGAGGACGAGGGTGAGAGGTGCAATTGTTGGGCACGACGACGAGTTGAGGTGGACGGCTCTTCAGCCACACTATCGCGAACAGCAGCAATTACTTTCGCATGCACGTACGAGCTGCACGTGCATGCACTGATATTTTCACATCTCCTACAGACCCGGTTTGCTCAAATTTTTGCACAATTTTTCCGATTGTACGCACATTCGAACAATTAAATTGACCGAAAAAATCACGAAGTGTACGATATGCATTTTGATTTGAACTCCCATTTTCATAATAAGCCTGAATAACTTTAACGCGTTGATCGATTGTGTATCTCGCATTGGTTCAAATTGAGTTAGTTGAGGAATTTAAAATTAAATGCAGATAAAATTTGACGTTAAGGTGTGGTTTACATTCAACATCGGCCCTTAAAATTTAACCACCCGATATGTATAAATTTTATAGAAATTCTTTTTGTAAAAATTTAAAATTTTTTTAAATTTTAAAGAAATATTTTTTTAAAATTTTAAGAAAATTTTTTTTGGAAAATTTTTTATAGAATTTTTGTTGTAAAACTTTAATATTTTTAAAATTTTATAGAAATATTTTTTTTTAAATTTTAAGAAATTTTTTTTTTTGAAAAATTTAATTAAACATTTTTTTTAAATAATTATTTTGAAATATTTATTGCATTTTTCTTTATTTATGTAATTTATTTTTGAAAAATTTTATAGAAAATTTTTAAATTTTTTTATTTTTTTTAAATTTTTTTTTTTGTAAAAATTAGGACCTTCCTGCAATATGAATTTCGTTAGAATGTTCAGAAAAATGCAAAAAAAAATCCTTAAAAAATTGCATCATATTTTTAAAGCAGCATAATTATAGTCGCAATAATAAGTCATAGTAGTGACTGTTATGACTTATTATTGTATAAAATTTTGCCCCCATTAACTTTACTTCACACTCGCAATAAAATTGCATTTAACCCCAGACTTAAGCCCCACAGCACCCACTTAAGCCAGCATAAAAATAACACTCATTTGACAACAATTTTTGTTTTATACTCGTATTATTTCCGAAACTATAGTGTTTTAAAATGACAAATTAGAAACAAGAAATTAATGTTTTTTTTCTATTTTTGTGCAACAAACTTCTGAAAAACAAGAATTTTATAGTGCCAGCAAAATGAAAGTGTTTTTTTTTCTTCACTGAGAACAATTGTTAACTAGAGACTTATGACACATTTTAGTTTTTTGTTTTTTTTTTTTTTTTGTTTGTTAGAAAATTTTAATAAAATGCCAACCACTAAACTGGAGCGGAAACAAAAATATGGGACAACTATTAAAGTAAAAAAGAAATAATAACCAGAAAAATTACTACCGGAAGGTTTGAGTTGTATACACCAAGAGTGGTTGCTAGTTGTAGTTGGCTAACTTAACAATTAGTCAGTTAAATAATAAAGTTTAAAGGGTTTTAATAAGGTCAGCAGCTGGCTGAGAAAAAGATAAACTAAAAAATTTTATACCAATTAAATTTGCTGTAATAATTAGATGATCTTTTCTGCTAAGTGATCTTTAATATTTTGAAAGCGCTGCCTCTTAACTATAAACTCTTTAACAAATTTTAACATTATCAAAGTTTTTTTATTAGAATTAAATATTTTTAAAATTAAAGTTGATTTCCTGTAGTTTTATTATGTTGCATAAAATAATGCTCCTTAGTGAGTGTTAGTTACAAATGGCAACTTGTTTCATTATGTATCATAACTTCAGGTTGTCATTAATTAAACAATAACAGTAAATTAAAAACAAAAAATATTAGATAACATTAAAAATAAGTATGAAAAAGACAATGAAACAAATAATTAAGTTTAAAATATATAATGCTCGAAGCGTATGAGTAATATTTATTGCAATATTATTAATTATACGCACAGAGTTTCAACGGAAAGTACTACAGCGTATGAGTGATATTTATTACAATTAATGATAAATACAGAGTTTTAACAGTTTTTAACAGTGCTTTTAACTACAAAAAAAAAAAAAATAAAATTATACAATTCAATAAATAATTTTTATATTATTTCTGTATACCCTTCACCACAGGTGGAAAGGGTATATATAAGTTTGTCATTCCGTATGTAATTTCTACAACATTCATTTCCGACCCCATAAAGTATATACATATATTCTGGATCTTTATACATAGAGAAGTTGATTAAGTGATGTCCTTCTGTCCGTGTGTCCGTGTTCGGGTAGTAATGTCATTTGCCAAGGCACCAGAAGAGATACAAAAAGTTGAAGCACACCAATCTGTCAGGCATAGTTTCGAAAATTTTTGGATTGCTATTCAGCAACATCGGATCATTCCTCTACTCTCAGCTTAGATTGCAATGTTCTATTGTACAGATGTGGAACAAGATTAACGTGGGCACCTGCCTTGATGGCCTTACGCCACGGTGGTCTTACCACCGAGTGAAATGTAAGCATAGACTAGCGCCCCCATTGTATAGTATGCCGCTAGTATTGCAATTAATGTGTGATACAGTTACAATGAATAGTAATTCATATAATATGGCAAGCCTAGAATCCATATTATAGCCACTTGCTTAGGGGTTTGGAGACTATCCAAACTCCGTTCTGTTGAGAGCGCAACAGCACACTTGATCGACCTTGCACCACACCTACATAAATCGATCTTAAACCACAACCACTACGTGTTCTCCCGAGGGGGTCCTCACCCATAGCCGGTCAAAGAGAAGAGTAGTCGCTTTGTGGGGCTTACCGATTCCCGTGGTATCAGTCCTTTGGGCACTGGTTGGTTCTCGAAGAGAACCCGTGTTATAAAACAACAGACCCTTTCTTCCAGATTTAGGTTCTAGGAACTCTAGCGTTTGGTGCCCCTATTATTTTTGCCAAGAGCACCGCGTCAAAGCACTGACAATGTTCTGCAATGACAATTGGTACCACCGGTAGATCTTCTTCTATTGTAAGAGTCAATTCTAAAACCAATCTGCTGACCCGTAATACACTAAGTGAACCTTCTTTCATCTGTACATTAGATCCCCAAATAACAGTAACCGTGAAACAAACATGTTTGTTTTGTCAGTATTGGACTTAACAAGTATATTTTTTTAGACTTAAGATATAAGTAATTGTTGCTAATTCAAATACTTTGAAGATACAATAATTAAAAAATATAAAAAAAACCTAGGGACACATGTAACTAAAACTAGTAACAGATACGTAAAAATTTCTGATGGTAAGTTATTGACAGACCAGATGCCTCGGTGTACTAGTAGGTAGTGTGCTAGTCTATCAGTACTGTATTGTGGGTTCGATTCCCACCAAGACTCAGGAATTTTTCGCTACAAGTTGGCAGCAAGACCAAGAAGAAGCTTGGATATAATTGGGATGCCTACAAATGGTTAACTGCTTTAATACAGACTGTAAGGACTGTGTCAAATATGATCTGGCCAAGTTAAAAATCGCGGTAAGACGATACTTGCAGGCTGTGCTTGGAAAAGGCTAACATAGAAAAAGGCTTTGTACCACGAGCAAATACGTATTGAAATGGAGATACTGTGCAGACCTTAGACTTAAGCCAATTTTAGCAATTATCATAGATTCTGTGATAAGGTAGAATGTCGATATATATCAGTCGTCAGTCTGAAATCACTACAGACGAGAATAAAAGGCTAGTAACAGCACGTTACTAAATGAAAATAAGGTATTCGTAATTTTCCACTCGGATACAAAACAATCGTAGAGGAACGAAGGGTGTCGAAAAGGAACCCATGAAGTTAGTGGTATAATGCACTACAAAAAAAAAAAATAAATAATATTGACAAACCTTAGCGAACAATAATTTCTAGAATAATTTCCCATACCCTTTTAAAATTCTCGATGTAATAATCATCAGAAAAACCCTTCATGACGAAATATCTGAAATATTTTATAGTATATTTACACTCAGCAAATAATAGTAAAAATAAACATTTTTCCATAAATATCAACAGCTGGCAATATTGTATCAATAAACTTTGGTGTCCATAATTATGGAAAATAAATATTAACTGTTTGATTTATAAAAGCCATAAATTAAACTTGCAAATTGATTGATCAAACAAAACGAAAATAAATGTGAAAAATTAAAAATAAATATTTATATGGAAAAAAGGCGTAAATTGAAAATTTAACATAAAATGCATAGAAACAATCTGTAACAATAATGATTGTGTATGCAAATATCCATAAGGCAATATCATAATTATTAACGCCACAGACATTATCAGCATCGTAATCATCATCATTAGCAATATTACAATATAACAATTGTTAAACTAGTAAATAAAAATATGGTAAATATTGAATTTGTTTAAAAAGGATATATAAAATGAAATAAAATTATTTTTGTTGAAATGCTTGCAATAAAAATAAATAAAATTAAATGGAAACTACTACAGTATAGTTAGCAACTCTATTTAAAGTTTATATTTTTTTTATTGATATTTAAAGTATATTATCCATGTTCATAATCAATAAAATATATTTGAAATTTATTTCAGAACAAATTTTTTTATATTTTATATTTTATATTTTATATTTTATATTTTATATTTTATATTTTATATTTTATATTTTATATTTTATATTTTATATTTTATATTTTATATTTTATATTTTATATTTTATATTTTATATTTTATATTTTATATTTTATATTTTATATTTTATATTTTATATTTTATATTTTATATTTTATATTTTATATTTTATATTTTATATTTTATATTTTATATTTTATATTTTATATTTTATATTTTATATTTTATATTTTATATTTTATATTTTATATTTTATATTTTATATTTTATATTTTATATTTTATATTTTATATTTTATATTTTATATTTTATATTTTATATTTTATATTTTATATTTTATATTTTATATTTTATATTTTATATTTTATATTTTATATTTTATATTTTATATTTTATATTTTATATTTTATATTTTATATTTTATATTTTATATTTTATATTTTATATTTTATATTTTATATTTTATATTTTATATTTTATATTTTATATTTTATATTTTATATTTTATATTTTATATTTTATATTTTATATTTTATATTTTATATTTTATATTTTATATTTTATATTTTATATTTTATATTTTATATTTTATATTTTATATTTTATATTTTATATTTTATATTTTATATTTTATATTTTATATTTTATATTTTATATTTTATATTTTATATTTTATATTTTATATTTTATATTTTATATTTTATATTTTATATTTTATATTTTATATTTTATATTTTATATTTTATATTTTATATTTTATATTTTATATTTTATATTTTATATTTTATATTTTATATTTTATATTTCATATTTTATATTTTATATTTTATATTTCATATTTTATATTTTATATTTTATATTTCATATTTCATATTTTATATTTTATATTTTATATTTTATATTTTATATTTTATATTTTATATTTTATATTTTATATTTTATATTTTATATTTTATATTTTATATTTTATATTTTATATTTTATATTTTATATTTTATATTTTATATTTTATATTTTATATTTTATATTTTATATTTTATATTTTATATTTTATATTTTATATTTTATATTTTATATTTTATATTTTATATTTTATATTTTATATTTTATATTTTATATTTTATATTTTATATTTTATATTTTATATTTTATATTTTATATTTTATATTTTATATTTTATATTTTATATTTTATATTTTATATTTTATATTTTATATTTTATATTTTATATTTTATATTTTATATTTTATATTTTATATTTTATATTTTATATTTTATATTTTATATTTTATATTTTATATTTTATATTTTATATTTTATATTTTATATTTTATATTTCATATTTTATATTTTATATTTTATATTTTATATTTTATATTTTATATTTTATATTTTATATTTTATATTTTATATTTTATATTTTATATTTTATATTTTATATTTTATATTTTATATTTTATATTTTATATTTTATATTTTATATTTTATATTTTATATTTTATATTTTATATTTTATATTTTATATTTTATATTTTATATTTTATATTTTATATTTTATATTTTATATTTTATATTTTATATTTTATATTTTATATTTTATATTTTATATTTTATATTTTATATTTTATATTTTATATTTTATATTTTATATTTTATATTTTATATTTTATATTTTATATTTTATATTTTGTATTTTATATTTTTTGCCCCATTTTAATTATTTTCTCAATTATTTTTTATCATACTCTTGCATCCTATAACTGGAACTTAATCACTTTATTTCTTACTAACAACGTAATTAGTTATAGATTTTACTTAAAGTTAAACTTTTTTATATTTATTTTGAAATTAAAATTCATAGAATTTCTAATTAAAAAGTTGTTTAAGTTATAAAAGAGAAAACTTTATCACCAGCAACTTTAGTCTCGAAGACAAGTTAATAAATTCCTTTCAAAATTTTCAGTTAATATAAAAACAGCTATTTAACACTTAAAGTTGAAACAGAAAGTGTGTGGTATAATAAAAAAAGAAAGAGTCAACAGATTATCTTTACTACCACAACTTGTGTTAATTTCAATTAAAATGAAACTTTTTTTTGGTTACACAAAAGAGTTACACAAAATAAATTTTGTAAAAAAAAATAAGTAAAATAACAATATGAAACCAGGACCTTTTTCACCTAACTTTGTCCCTTTTTCTATTTTTTTTTCTGTATAAAAAGTTTTTATAACTTTATGTTGTGTAAACAATACTTTGAAAAATAAGGACTTACTTAAACTTGCTATTTAAGTCTTAAGAAGAGTTAGCTGAAAATAAAATACATGTTGTGGTCTTGTTGGCTTAAACAAGAAAAAAGATACACTTGTGTTAGAAGATTTTTCAGTTTTTCAACTGAATCATTTTTTAACATGGCAACAGCTTTGGCTAGGTAAAATCCATTAAATCATGCTGTTAGGATGAGATGAGAAAAAAGAAAAGCAAAGAACTTAAAACCTTAATTAATAGTATAAAGGACATTTTTCATACTAATTACATTTCCCTTTTGCTATAAAAGTGAACTTGTTATTAACAAATCTACTTAAAATATAATTCATCATCTTTCTTTGCATTTAAATGAAACAACTGTTGACCACCCAGAGCGTATACGCATTATTAAACAGACACACAACAATACTATCACTCATACGCCGGGGGAAACAAGAATGAATTATAATGCTTTTTAGCCTTGGAATACATACATACATTTAAATTTAGCTATGAATAATTTTCCTAATTGTGGTAATTATTCAGAAAGAAAAAAAAAAACAGAACAGGATAATTTACTTTGGAAACTTCCTTAGTATCAGTACAAAGTTGACAGAGAAAATGCAAAATAAATCCATCAAAATATTTAAACAAAAAGAAATTTAATGATAAGAGTGAAATAAATGCAATTAGTTAAACAATATTTTGTATAGACATTTAATTAATTAGGAGTTTTCATGTACTGAAATACTTAATTCTCATTCAATAAATATAATTATATTAATATATTAATATATTAATATATTAATATATAAATATTAAATTATTATTTTTATTATTAAAAAAAAAATTTATTATAAAAAAAAATCAAGGAAAAATATTTACGCTTCCTTACAAAAAACAAAAAGAAACAAGTAAATGTACAATATTCGTCCGTGCAGAATCTTATACACCCTTCATTACAGTGATTACCGTTGTACCGCACCCCCCTTATACGACCACCCTACATTAATTAAGACTAAAGGTTCCGTAGAACCGTCCTGCAATACATATTACCCTAGAGACAAATCAGAAAAAGCATAAAAATAAAATTTAAAAAAATTTTATCCACATTTACCCCCCCAAGGAACCCATGTGGCTACCCTGTGGGTCTATTAAGCACCGCTATGTTTATTGCTGTGTCTAAAAGCAATTAATACAAATCAAAGCAGAAAAATACTAGCAACCTAGAACCAAACACATAATCGTCCATTTCAGAAGATTTTGGCTTGCCATCCAAAATCTGTCTGCGATCTACTGGTCGCTGTCTTATATATTTAATAACGAAAAAAAGCAAAAAGAAAATCATTACAATCGAAAAAAAACCAACCAGAAAAAATATAGGTAGGCGTGGTTATTTAACCGCAGCCTCGAATGGAATGGCCTGATATTGCAGAATTTCAATAGCAAAATTTTCGAAACTATGCCCGTCCGATTGATGAGCTTAAATTTTCTGTATCTCTTCTGCTGCCTTGGCAAAGCTGATTTCAACCCCAACACACACGAATAGCGCTTAATCAACTTCTCTATTTATGAGGATCCAGAATATATATATTATGGGGTCGTAACTGAATATTGTAGAAATTAAACACACGAAATAACAAACTTAGAAATACCCTTTCTAACTATTGTGAAGGGTGTAAAAACATTCTACAAAAAGGATATTTGAAAACCTATTAATAAAAGAAAAATGTTGACAGGATTTCTTATAGAAATCTCACGGTGGCAAGTATTGAAACTAATAATATAAATAAACCTTCACACAGTTTTTTTAAATAAAAATTTAAAAATGTATGTATTTTTTGTAGTTATGAAAAATATATATAAAAAAGGATATATGACGAACTTTCTTACTAATTAAGCTTAAATATTCAAATTTTTTGATTTGATATACACACAAAAACAGTATAACGTAAGGTAATAATTAAAATATAAATTAAATTGTGATAATAAAACCAAAAAAAAATATATAAAAAATAATTGAATTTCCAATTCTACTACAAACCGTTTTAGGAATGACACAATATTTATAATCATAATCGTTCAAAAGTTAAAAAAAGGATATATGACAAAACTTTAAACTGACATAGGCACAAACTTAAAATTTGGGGGATTATAGTGCTACAAAAAATCTATTTTTTAAATGAAAATCTTATTTTTGCTGTATCTTCTTTAAACAGCGTCTAATCAAAAAAAGGACAAAAATCTGTGACGACCTATATTTTTCCAAAAAAATCTATTTTTTTATATGAAAATCTTATTTTTGCTGTATCTTCTTTAAACAGCGTCTAATCGAAAAAAGGACGAAAATCTGTGACGACCTATATTTTTCAAAAAAAATCTATTTTTTTATATGAAAATCTTTTTTTTGCTGTATCTTCTTTAAACAGCGTCTAATCGAAAAAAGGACAAAAATCTGTGACGACCTATATTTTTCATATTTATTTTTGCTGTATCTTCTTTAAATAGCGTCTAAGCGAAAAAAGGACAAGGACAAATATAGGTCTGTGACGACCTATATTTTTCATAAAAAATCTATTTTTTATATAAAAATCTTATTTTTGCTGTATCTTCTTTAAAATGCGTCTAATCGAAAAAAGGACAAAAATCTGTGACGACCTATATTTTTCATAAAAAATCTATTTTTTATATGAAAATCTTATTTTTTCTGTATCTTCTTTAAATAGCGTCTAATCGAAAAAAGGACAAAAATCTGTGACGACCTATATTTTTCATAAAAAATCTTTTTTTTTATATGAAAATCTTATTTTTGCTGTATCTTCTTTAAATAGCGTCTAATCGAAAAAAGGACAAAAATCTGTGACGACCTATATTTTTCATAAAAAATCTATTTTTTTATATGAAAATCTTATTTTTGCTGTATCTTCTTTAAATAGCGTCTAATCGAAAAAAGGACAAAAATCTGTGACGACCTATATTTTTCATAAAAAATCTATTTTTTATATGAAAATCTTATTTTTGCTGTATCTTCTTTAAATAGCGTCTAATCGAAAAAAGGACGAAAATCTGTGACGACCTATATTTTTCATAAAAAATCTATTTTTTTATATGAAAATCTTATTTTTGCTGTATCTTCTTTAAACAGCGTCTAATCGAAAAAAGGACGAAAATCTGTGACGACCTATATTTTTCATAAAAAATCTATTTTTTTATATGAAAATCTTATTTTTGCTGTATCTTCTTTAAACAGCGTCTAATCGAAAAAAGGACTAAAATCTGTGACGACCTATATTTTTCAAAAAAAATCTATTTTTTTATATGAAAATCTTATTTTTGCTGTATCTTCTTTAAACAGCGTCTAATCGAAAAAAGGACGAAAATCTGTGACGACCTATATTTTTCATAAAAAATCTATTTTTTTATATGAAAATCTTATTTTTGCTGTATCTTCTTTAAACAGCGTCTAATCGAAAAAAGGACTAAAATCTGTGACGACCTATATTTTTCAAAAAAAATCTATTTTATATGAAAATCTTATTTTTGCTGTATCTTCTTTAAACAGCGTCTAATCGAAAAAAGGACAAAAATCTGTGACGACCTATATTTTTCAAAAAATCTATTTTTATATAAAAATCTTATTTTTGCTGTATCTTCTTTAAATAGCGTCTAATCGAAAAAAGGACAAAAATCGTGACGACCTATATTTTTCATAAAAAATCTATTTTTTATATGAAAATCTTATTTTTGCTGTATCTTCTTTAAATAGCGTCTAATCGAAAAAAGGACAAAAATCTGTGACGACCTATATTTTTCATAAAAAATCTATTTTTTATATAAAAATCTTATTTTTGCTGTATCTTCTTTAAATAGCGTCTAATCGAAAAAAGGACAAAAATCTGTGACGACCTATATTTTTCATAAAAAATCAATTTTTTTATATGAAAATCTTATTTTTGCTGTATCTTCTTTAAGCGTCTAATCGACAAAAGGACAAAAATCTGTGACGACCTATATTTTTCATAAAAAATCTATTTTTTTATATGAAAATCTTATTTTTGCTGTATCTTCTTTAAACAGCGTCTAATCGCAAAAAGAACAAAAATCTGTGACGATTCCACACACTTTGCAATTGATTACATCCTGTTAGTGCTTTCAGACTGTTGTATGATAATTGTCGATCTTCTTCCTCGCCATAGAGTCTCTTGAAATTTGTCTATGGCTAAGGTATCACAAAACATCCATATTGAATACTAGCTGTGTCGACATACGTTGTGTGCGCCGCCCTATATTTATATATTTTGTTCGATTTTGCTAAATTTTAAGACTCTTACCATAAAAAAAATAAAATTCTAAAATTTATATAAGATTCTAAAACTTTAAAAATTAACTCAAAACTCCATAAAAGACAGACAGGAAATGAGTTGCACATTATTTTAAA
Source organism: Phasia obesa (assembly GCA_949628195.1). Classification (NCBI taxonomy): domain Eukaryota; kingdom Metazoa; phylum Arthropoda; class Insecta; order Diptera; family Tachinidae; genus Phasia; species Phasia obesa. The sequence goes on from OX451218.1 coordinate 8,325,548, forward strand.
CAGCGCCATCTGTTGCGCAACATTGCTTAAACTATACTGCTTTCAATCGGCGTACTTTAACTGCTTTTTCTTCACTTTCTCTTGTAAATAAATACTTCAGCGGATAAATAAAATATCCTATATTTGAGTTAGAATACTAAGGTACCTTCTCACAAAATTTTGTTAAAATCCATCCAGTAGTTTTTACATGATGTGAACACATGTGTCTTCTCTTGATCCTTAGTTTTATGCCAGCCAATGCTAGACATTCACACACAATGAACGCCACCATCTCAGCTCCTTGCAGGTATTGAGTCTGCAAGTTTCATTTCTTATATTTTAGTCTTGGCCACATGATACTTGAAGTTCCCATGACCTATCACTAGCGTCCTTATCCGGCTTAATGTACATCGATTATATGCAAGGAACTTTTTGAAATTTCTAAAAAGCGGCTTTGCCCTCAGGAGTACTTTTACAGATTAATCAGTGCGATATACATATTTCTTGCTCTTGCGAGGTAATCTTGTCTTCTGGCCAATAAAATCCTGATATCCTTGGAACTGCTTAATTTGACTTATACCAGAATAATAATATTATAATTATATTACCATTAATAATGAGCAGCAGATCACCATAAATAGATCCATATATGAGTCTATATTAAAGTTGTAAGTCGACTGACAACCCGAGCTTGCTTAATTAAGCCTGTCTATCAGCAGTAGCAAGCCCTTACTAGGAGCCTGTTAACGACTGCCAGGTAGCTAGTAGCTATAAGTCAAATTTTAGTTCAAAGAAATTACAGTTCACTTTTTGCTGAGTTCACTGATTAACACTCAGACAATTATTGACTTTAGTGATTGTGTTACTTCCCTTGGAAAGGAACAGAGAGTAAGTTAGAGTAAAAGCATTCACTTGCGTTAGTATTATATTGCTATTAATGTGAACTGAAAGAAAAAAATGGTTTTGTATTTAAGAATTCCTAACAGGCCAGTAAACAACTTGGTTGGGAACCATTGACTCAAATAAAACTAAAATTTTTTATTGTGTTTAAAAAAAGTATGAGAAGAAATTTATTATAAAAAGCTTTAATAATTCTTCTCCATTCAAAAAATTTAATACTAAAAAGGATATGTATTATGCAGTACATGTTATATTGATAACTTTGTCAATGATTTCATTTGTCAGATGATTAAATTAGAATTTCGTTTTACACAAACTTGTAAAGCTTTTTGTAATTTGATGCTAACACATAATTACTTGTAGTTTGAAATCCGTTTTGCTTGTGTAGTTTGAATAACAATTTAATATTGAACATTCTAGTAAAGATAATTTCACACATTTGTGTATTAAATATTTAATGGACATGAACAATTTTATAATTATATCAATTCGTTACTTAATTACAATTTTAAAATAGATACATTAAATTGCATAGAATATTTTGTTCTTTAGCAATAAATAATTCAATGTGAAAAAGGTAAATACAGCTTTTAAAATGTATTTCAATTCTATTTTTAATCAAGCACAAGGTCTTTTTTATATAAAAATCTTTAAACAATTTTTATTTACAATATTTCGCTACACCCTTTGGTAGCATCTTCAGGAAATAAAAATAAAGATGCTACCCAATGGTGTAGCGAAATATTGTAAATAAAAATTGTTTAAAGATTTTTATATAAAAAAGACCTTGTGCTTGATTAAAAATAGAATTGAAATATAAAAAAAGGTCAAAAACTACAATAACTATTTGCTTTTAAAATGTTTTTTTTTTCGTTTGTTTAATTTATTAATTTAATTATTAATTTATTAATAAAGAGAATATTCTACTAATTTTTTAATCAGTTCTTATATAAATTTTCTTTAAATTTAAAAAAAAGGATATATAGCAAACTTCTAAACTAAAGTAGGTAGCAGAAAAAAATTAGTTATATTGGGTTAACCTTTCAAGAGCACAACTCGCAAGGATGTTAATTTTAAACAAACAGATTTAAAAGTGTAATGATTGATAGATAGAATTTGGTTAAAATTACAGAATTTTTTTAAACATTTGTTTTTTCTTTATTATTTTTTTATATAATTTTCATATATAAAATAATTCAGTAAATAACTGAAAATGAAAAAAAAGGATATATGGCCAACTCTGTAATAAAAAAAGAGAGACTAGCGAAATTAAATATGGACATAATCCTACTAAAACTACGTGTTGTGATTTATAAAGTTTTATTAAATTACCCAAATTAAATAAAATATGTAAAGTTTACACTTTTTTTACTCAAAAAAAAAAAAAAAAAAAAAGAAATAAAATTACGTCCTTTCAAAGCCACAAGAATATAAGCTTCTAGTAAAAGTAATTCTATATTTTTTTATTGTTTCTTATTCATTCATATTTACTCTTCTTCAACTAACCATTAATTTTTATCACTGTTTACCTTTCAAGAGCACAAGGATATAAATTTATAAACAAACAGGTTTAAAAGTGTAATGATTGATTGGTAAAATTTGGTTCAAATAACTGAATTTTTTCTTTATTAAATAGAAATTTTTTTTTATATAATTTTTATATATAAAATATTTCAGTAAAACACTGAAAATGAAAAAGGATATATAGCCAACTATGTAATGAAAAAAGAAAGACAAGCGAATTTAAATATGTATGTAGTCATACTAGAACTACGTGTTGTGGCTTATACATTTTTATAAAATTACGGAAATTATACTTTTTTCTGGAAGGCACAAGAATATAAGCTGCTAGCAAACGTAATTCTAGCTTTCTATTATTGTTTCTTATTCATTCATATTAACTCTTCTTCAACTAACCATTAATTTTTATCAGTGTTTATTGTTCAACAATAATAGTTTGAGGATGCTGTTAGAAAATTATTTCCATTTTAACACATTATTAAACAAGCAACTAAATAAGCATGCAAATTACACAAACACAAAGATATTTTAACTTAAATTTTTACCCACTCGTAGACTTATGGTAGCTATGTCTCTGTCCATGGTAGCTGTAGAGCTTGTATGTATGTAGGTGTATCGGCATTAATAATAAAGTTTTAATGTATTTATTTACACTCGAATAATACTTAAGTTTAAGATAAGTGAATTAAAATGTAATGAATAAAATATACGACATTACTAGCAACATTTTACTTAATACCATAAATAATTCACGAAAGATATGTTTTGCAAATTCTATCACGAAAGGTTCTCATTTAAAATAATTTTTTATTTAATAATTTTTAGGGTTCCATACACAAAGTGTAAAAACAAAACCCTATTGTTTTCGCTACAATGTCTGTCCGTCTGTCCGTCTGTCAGCGCCTTTTATCTCTGGAACCGTAATAGGTAGACAGACGATGTATAGTTGTTGCCGCTATAGCAACAAATACTAAAACTTATAGGGTGTTCCAATAGAGAGGTGTTATTTACGAAAATGTGTTTATTTCTTACAAACAGTAATTAAAACTTGGTTCGCTTTATAAACAAGTCTAAAAAAATAAACCTAAAAATTAAAGGGTGTTCCGATAGTGGTGTGCTTTGTATGTGTAAGGCCTAAGTTTTGAACCGTAATAGGTAGACTCTTGAAAATTTTACCAAAAGTGTATTACTGCGGCCACTATAGCAAAAAATACAAAAACGTAAGGTGTTCCAAAAGTGACGTGTTATTTACGTTTATCTCTTTTTTTTAGCTGTAAGAGGCAACCACTTACAATTTACAGACGGTAATTAAAACTATGTTTGTTTTATAAACAAGTATACAAAATTGAACTTTAATATTAAAGGGTGTTCCAATAGTGACGTAATTTGCATATATATAGCCTAAGTTTTGAATGAATAGGTGGAATCTTGAAATTTTTACAGGAGGTGTATTACTATGTCCACTATAACAAATAATAAAAATTAAAGGGTTTTCCACCAGTGACGTGATTTGCATGTATAAAGCCTTATTTCTTGAACCGTAACAGGTAGACTCTTGAAATTTTGTACAGAAGATGTGTTGCCACGGCCGATATGACAATTACTAAAAATTAAAGGGTGTTCCGACAGTGACATGTTTTTCACTTATAGTGACTTATTTTTTAATCGCAATAAGTAGACTCGTTAAAATATTTATAGAAAGGAAGTTGCCATGGCCACTATAATGAATAATAAAATTAAAGGGTGTTCCGACAGTGACATGATTTTATAAACCGTAATAGATACCCTCTTGAAATGTTTACGGTAGATGTGTTACTTCGGCAGCTATAACAAATACATACTTAAAATTGAAGCGTGTCCATTAGTGACGTGGTTTTCACGAATATTACCTTATTTTTTTAACCCCAATATGTAGGCTCCTATTTTAATAGAAAGTGTATTAACATGGCCGCTATAAAATCAATCACATATCAAAATTTAAAGGGTGTTCCAATTATGATGCAATTTTCGCGAATATTACTTTGGTTTTAAAATTTAAGGGTGTCCCATAAGACACAAAGAAATAAACAACTGGAATTTTTAAATTATACTGAACATAGTACGGAACCCTACGTGTGTGAGTGTAACTCGCACTTGACTAATTTCTTTACATAAATATTTAAAAATTTTGCGATACAATTACACGTTATATTTTACGTTAATTTATCAAGTACAAACACGATGAACTTCTATCTCTGTAGTGAAACACCCAGAGTATTTAGTGAATAGTGACTATACAAGCCCACAACCTCTACGCTGATGGATAACTGTTAGCGTACCAGGGTACACTTTTCATTTAATAAATACTCTGCAAAATAAAGATTTGTTTGAACTACGCAAAGGAATGGGCTCGGCTAGAGCTACTGTTAAAATTAAAAATTTTAAAATCGAAAAATGACTTTACATAGCCCCACAGAAAGTAGTCTAGCGGTGTTAAATCACAAGATCTTGGAGGCCAATTCACAGGTCCAAAACGTGAAATTAGGCGGTCACCACAAACGTGTCTTTCAATAAATCTATTGTGGCACGAGCTGTGTGACATGTTGCGCCGTCTTGTTGAAACCACATCTCCTGGACATCATGGTTATTCAATTCAGGAATGAAAAAGTTAATAATCATCGCTCTATATCGATCACCATTGATTGTAACGTTCTGGCCACCATCGTTTTTGAAAAAGTACGGAGCAATGATACCACCAGCCCATAAAGCGCACCAAACAGTCAGTTTTTCTGGATGTAACGGTGTTTCGACATACACTTGAGGATTACCTTCACTCCAAAAGCGGCAGTTTTGTTTATTGACGTAGCCATTCAACCAGAAGTGCGCTTCATCGCTAAACAAAATTCGCTTATGAAAATCGGGAACAACGGTAATCTCATTTTGGGCACTATTTGCAAGCGTTGTTCAAGCGTGAATCTATTCATGATGAATTGTCAAACCAAACTGAGAATAAATCGCTTGACAGCTGTTAAATCGGTAGCCATCTTGAAAAGTATTGGCAACTCAAAGTTCTCTACCTCTATAAAAAACACCCTTTACTATAAGATCCAAATTGCAAACTTAAACTCTCTTAAACCAGATTTGTTTCCATTCAATTGCCCAAAGACCCCACTAAGCATCAGGATAACATGATAGCATTTGCTTATGACAATAGAAGCAAAAAGTAAAGAATGCTGCTTAGGAAGGGTGTAGCGGTACAGAGAAGGCTTTCTTTGTTCTGTGTTTTTTGAGATTAAACATTTACAAATTCAACATTCTCTAGTGATCGGAATAAAGATATTTAAACGTCATCTTAGTAGAGTAAAAAACACAATGACTGCTAAAGAAGGTTATAGCGGTATAGAAAACTAACGTAGAATCTTTTATGATCACAAAGTCGTCATTAACTAGTAATCGAGATATGGAACAAAAAAAAAATGGCATAAGGTACAGGCAAGAATCAAGTAGCGGTACAGAAAATACCATCAGCATTCTTTTTGGCTAAATTATACGAAGGAAACTCTCAGCAGTGATCGGTTAAACAGACGTGGTACATAAAAATGGACATAATAACTGTTAAGCAAGGATGCAGTGTTTTCACTGGGCACTGCCTATTTGGAACTCATGCAAGAAGAATGGGTCTGCATCATAACGACTTCTGTAGAAGTTGTCAAGATGGGGAAGAGGAGGAAACTGTCGAACACCTCCTTTGCCATTGTCCCGAGTTAGAATACCAACGCCTCCAGCATCTTGGCCAAAGGTGCTTCATAAAACTCTCATGTTTTTGAGTGTTGGAACCGAACAGGATGAACTCCTTTCTGAGGAGATGTGAATGGTTGTCCAATCTGCTCCCACTTGGCGAGGCTTAGTTACTCATGTCGATTACCTGTCTCAGCCAACCTGCCCTCCACCTTCTCATTTTAATTCTCTCCAGCCTTAATCTGTCTAATTCTCTTTTACATTTTATTAATACTTTCTTTCTTTCCTTCCCTCTTTCCTTTCTTCTTCTTGTAGGTAACACAAAGGGACCAATATATAGACCCAAGTGAGGTGCACTGAAGCTGCCTGCCTTAACCTAACCTAACATAACCTAAGGGTGCAGTGTCTAGAAAATTAGTCCGACATATTTGATGTCCGAATTTCTGAGGATAAATTTTCGTTAAGGATCAGGTTCAAAAGATGATGTTCTCGTATGACGAAAACTTAGGACAAACAAACATTGAGAATGCTTAGAAGGGATATAGCAGTATAGAAAAAGAATTTGAATCCTTAATTCTAAAACACTGTGCGCGATTAAAAATTGTATTAATTATTTAACTCTAATAAAAATATATTTTTTAATTTATATTTTTTTAATAGGGCAAGGATAGCCCACTTTGGGTACTGGTGCTATAGAATGATATAGAGAGACTGCTTAAGTAAATTTTACGCTCATAATAGCTACTATTTAATGCCTGGTTAGAAAGAAAGAGAGAGAGAGAGAGACATACTATATGAACCAGCTGAGTTGGTAGGGAATTTGCTATAGTTTAAACTAAAACATTAGAATGCAAGTACAGGTGTAATGCCACCACTCTGGGATGTTTATTATTATTTATTTTAATATCGAAGCAGACCTTTTTGTCCCCCTTCTATTTCTTTATAATTATAGGCTCTCATAGCGTCACATGCTACAACCAGCCTTTAGTCTTAAAGTTAGTGATTTCACACTGTCTACTGGTAACTGTCGGCATTCTTTTTCATGACGCAGTCTCTAGTAATTGTTAGCATTTGTTCAAGGCTCAGGTCTCCCATGGCATCCACATTTCACAAGCTTCTGCCATGGTTTTAAGTCTTATGCTAGCCAGCGCCGGACATTCAATGCGGTGCAGCCTCTTCCAGGCATAGTCTGCAAGTATCATCTTCTTCGATTTTTATCTTGGCTAGATGATACTTGAAATTTCTATGATCTTTCACCACCGCAGTTGTCCAGCTTAAGGTACTTCTATTGTATCTAAGTACCTTGCCTACATGTAACGGTCTGTCTCCCTTCACCTTTTAAGGTTTAATGAGTTCATCCATTCATTAAAGGACCTTAGTTCGCACTATGCCATTACCAGGCTCTACTCTGGGTTCCTCTTCCCAGCTGTGCCTATATGTTCCTTAACCCACATCAATGTTACCTCCTTAACCGAGTTACAGCTGTTCAGTTTTAAAACACATTCCACCACTAGCTTGGAGTACATGTTCACCCGTCTCATGCGTTTTATGTCGAGTGCAATGAGAACCTTTTCAACGCATGCAGCAACCCAAGGAATTCTGCCTGGCAATAAACGGAGAGGTATCCCCCAAGCGCAGACTACAGGACAGGTACAACTCAGCTGAGTATGAGAGAACCATCAGTAAAAATGATAATGTCATTCTCCATACCCTCATTGTGTATAACGCCTTCCGCAATGAGTGTCCGCTGCAGTCTTTCGAATTTTTTTTCTTCTACTCCTGCGTTCCATCGGCATTTAAACTTCTCTAACGTCCCTAATAACTACATCTCTTGCATGTTAATGTCCTCGAACGGTCCTATTGTTCTACTACTTTGACATTTCGTTAGTAGAAGGGTTACCCATTGTGAATTTAATTCACCAATTGCCGCACTATTAAAAGCCATAAGCCTGACAAATACTATACTAGCTTTACATATTTAAGTTTATCTTTAATGGGCTTTTCAAACTACTAGTCCTTAATACTTCCCAAAAACTTAAGCACCGAAAACATAAACCCAAGACACTAATTAAAATTAAAAACTTCAAAAAGTATTTGTGGCTTTCAAATGCTTTATGAAGATGTCCTAGTTGCAATAAAAATTGTAGTTTTATATTGTGACCACAACTGGGCCACACAAACAGAACGAACAAAGAAATGTTTTTAACCCAAAAAACAATTGAAATGTTTAGGAAACCATACACTCAATGCACACTTAAGTAAGATTGTACAAAAACTGTAAAGAAAAGTTTTTGAGAAACAATCATAAAGGAGCAAACTCACAATGGGCACTTAAATGATCCTGCTTTTGTATGTTTTTTTTTTTTGTAAAATTTTCATAAAAGATAAATGTTCTAGGAAAACAAAACTCAATAACAATAAGGCTAAGCACAGTTTTGTAGAGAGAAAATTAATAAAAAAAGAAAAACTACAACATTCATAGTGTTGGATTTTTAAAAAATTATATGAAACTTCAATTGCTGCAGTGAATATCCTTAATAATAAAAATTTTTATTTTTTACAAAGAAAGTGAACAAAAAACCTAGAAAAAATACTTGTTTATGATTTAACTAAACAAAGAGCCATTTTAGCTTTTATATAAAATACAAAACAATGCAGCGTTACTGATTTAACGGTGGTAGTTACAGTCCAGTTAAAATTTAGGCTGCCTCTGCTTGACTGTTTTAAATAATTTTTAGTTTAAAAGATTTATAGTTTATAGGTACAACTGTACACTAAATATTAATTATAAGAACTTAGGAAACAATACTTGTTTCTTAATCTTAAAATCTTGTCAAAAGGAAAATGCCTATTATCCTTTTTGTGGTTACAATAATATTCGGAAAAAAATTAAATTCATTACAAAATAAAACAAACATCTTTTGTCAGGTTACTGTTTATTTGCTCATATTTTTTTTAGCTTTAAATATCCTACAATTTGTAGTTTGGAGTTGTCTGTTATTCTATTCAGTTTGTTTTTATTTATTTCGATCGATTTAAAATTTCACTATATATCCTTTTTTGGAACTCGAAATTTAAATAAAATTAAAATGTTTGCTTATTTGGCTTAAGTTCAGTAAAAAAAAAAAAACAGTTAAATTAGTTTTAATTTATTTTGTAATATTCATAGGGAAATAAAAAAATATATAAAATATTTTTCTAAACAGAAAACTTTAAAATTTTTCAAGATTTCTAAAATTTAAGTTGCTCACAATATATAGTTTTTACACCGCAATTTTGGTATTTAATTATAACAGTGTAGCTATTTTCTTTCCAAAGTTTTCCATATATCCTTTTTTTTGAAACTTTCAGTTTTTTACTTAAAGCTGTATTTTTTTAGTCATTTTACTTGTTGTCAAATATTTCTATTTTATATTTTGTAATTTGTATAATTTATAAGCAAATCAAAGAAATAGAAAGAAAGTCTTTATTGTTAACAGAAAAAAATTTAAATTCATAAAAGTTAACAGAAAACTTTTAAATTTTCAAGACTTTCTCAATTTAAGTACCTTACAATATGTCGTTTGTACAGCGGAATTTTGGTGTTTAACTATTAACGTGTAACTATTTTATTTCCAAACTTTTTCGTATATCCTTTTTTTGGAGTTTTCAGTTTTTCTACTTAAAACAGTTTTTTAACTCATTTTACTTGTTGTAAAATATAAAACAGAAATAATTTGTAATATCTTTAAGCAAATCAGAGAAAAATAAGATATTTTTTGTTACCAGATTTCTTTAAAATTTTCAAGACTTTCTAAATTTAAGTACCTTACAATATATAGTTTTAACGCCGTAATTTTTGTATGTAATTACAACAGTGTATCTTTCTTACTTTCAAAGTTTTCCATATATCCTTTTTTGAAACTTTCGGTTTTTTATTCAAAACAATTCTTTAAGTTCTCTATTTTTCGGAACAGAAAACTTAAAAATTTTTCAAGACTTCTGAAATTTAAGTTGCTTACAATATATAGTTTTTACACTGTAATTTTTATATATAATTATGACATTGTAACTGTTTGCTCTCCAAGGTTTTCCGTATATCCTTTTTTTGGAATTTTCTTTAAGTAATTTTACTTGTAAAATATAAAACAGAAATAATTTGTAATATTCATAAGCAAATCAGAGAATTATTAAGTCCTTTTTTAACAGAAAATTTTAAAATTTAAAATTTAAGTACCTTACAATATGTAGTTTTTACACCGCAATTTTTGTATGTAATTATAACAGTGTATCTTTTTTATTTCTAAAATTTTCCATATATCATTTTTTTGCAACTTTCAAAACAGTTCTTTAAGAAGTTTTACTTGTTGTCAAATGTAAAACAGAAAAACAGAAGTAATTTGTAATATTTATAAGCAAATCGGAGAAATATTAAGTCTTTTTTGCAAACAGAAAACTTAAAAATTTTCAAGACTTTTAAAATGTAAGTACCTTACAACACGTAGTTTTTACACCGCAATTTGGGTATTTAATTATAAGAAGGTAACTATTTTCTTTCCAAAGTTTTCCATATATCCTTTTTTTGGAATGTTCAGTTTTTTACTTCAAATCGTAGTTTTAAGACATTTCACTTGTAGTAAAATATAAAATATAATATAAATTTAATTATTTAGGCTTAAGTTCTTAATTATTAAGAGATAAAGAAAAATTAGACACCAGTTTATAGGGGCTGTAGATCTTTAATTCGCACCAAATAGGCACATTATGCTAACGCATTGCCTCTTGTTGGATCTCGATTGCATTAGGACCTTGTGCACTAGAGCACTAATATTGTCATCATACCAGTGTGCTAATTATAGATTTTGATATCTAAAAATATAACTGTTATTTTTTTTATCAATACCTTTTAATTATATAATAATGGCGATTTAATTTCTTTTATATAAAAAATATAAAAGATTTTTATTTACCCAAAATAATCATTTAAAATTATTCTTTAAAATACTTTGTTCAATCAGACCTTCTCTTTAATCTCTTAAGCCATAAATATAAAAACAATTTAAAGTAATTGCTGAACAGAACAGAAACCATTAAAGACAAGCTCTTTTTGTTCGCCACTTTGGCAAACAAATAATGTACATTTCGATTATATTTCTTACAAAACACTCTAACGCAGGTGTGTTGCTGCAAATAATTTCGAAGAAGCAAATACTTAAAAAAAAGCCAAGAAAAGTAATTATAAAATGCTAATGAGAATTAAATCTATAATACAACTTAATAGGGCCTCAGAGAAATGTTTAAATCAAAAGAAAATGAAAGTAGACGTTACGAGTGTTGTGGCCTAAAATAACAAATAAACATAAACATTTTTTAGCTTCTTAAACGTAATGCCTGAATAACGAACCAATTTTAATAGAAATCAAAACTTTGAATGAATTATGTGGTGTATAAGATTTAAAATATTAGCTTGCCTGGCTTTATTTAGCTTACGTATGATTAATATTTAATTTAAAATTAAATTAATAACACGTATACGTTACCAAATCAAAGTCATTATAAATGCATTTTCAAATGTTTTGAACACTTAAAAAAACTTAATACACATAAAATTACTGGATAAAATCAACCATTAAAACACTTCTGGGGCATTATTATACACTTCACCATAGGTGGAAAAGGGTATATATTAGTTTGTCATTCCGTGTGTAATTTCTACAATATTCATCTCCGACCCCATAAAGTATTATTATAAATCCTTATAAATAAAGAAGTTGATTAAGCCATATCCGTCTGTGTTCGGGTTGAAATCAACATTGCCAAGGCACTAGAAGAGATAGAGAAAATTTAAGACCACCAATCTGCCAGGCGTAGTTTCGCAAATTTCACTAATGGAATTCAGCAACGTCAGATCCTAAAAAAATTCTATAAAATTTTTCTAGAAAAAATTCTATAAAATTTTTCTAGAAAAAATTCTATAAAATTTTTCTAGAAAAAATTCTATAAAATTTTTCTAGAAAAAATTCTATAAAATTTTTCTAGAAAAAATTCTATAAAATTTTTCTAGAAAAAATTCTATAAAATTTTTCTAGAAAAAATTCTATAAAATTTTTCTAGAAAAAATTCTATAAAATTTTTCTAGAAAAAATTCTATAAAATTTTTCTAGAAAAAATTCTATAAAATTTTTCTAGAAAAAATTTTAGAAAAATTTTCTAGAAAAAATTCTAGAAAATTTTTCTAGAAAAAATTCTAGAAAATTTTTCTAGAAAAAATTCTAGAAAATTTTTCTAGAAAAAATTCTAGAAAATTTTTCTAGAAAAAATTCTAGAAAATTTTTCTAGAAAAAATTCTAGAAAATTTTTCTAGAAAAATTCTAGAAAATTTTTCTAGAAAAAATTCTAGAAAATTTTTCTAGAAAAAATTCTAGAAAATTTTTCTAGAAAAAATTCTAGAAAATTTTTCTAGAAAAAATTCTAGAAAATTTTTCTAGAAAAAATTCTAGAAAATTTTTCTAGAAAAAATTCTAGAAAATTTTTCTAGAAAAAATTCTAGAAAATTTTTCTAGAAAAAATTCTATAAAATTTTTCTAGAAAAAATTCTATAAAATTTTTCTAGAAAAAATTCTATAAAATTTTTCTAGAAAAAATTCTATAAAATTTTTCTAGAAAAAATTCTATAAAATTTTTCTAGAAAAAATTCTATAAAATTTTTCTAGAAAAAATTCTATAAAATTTTTCTAGAAAAAATTCTATAAAATCTTTCTAGAAAAAATTCTAGAAAATTTTTCTAGAAAAAATTCTAGAAAATTTTTCTAGAAAAAATTCTAGAAAATTTTTCTAGAAAAAATTCTAGAAAATTTTTCTAGAAAAAATTCTAGAAAATTTTTCTAGAAAAAATTCTAGAAAATTTTTCTAGAAAAAATTCTAGAAAATTTTTCTAGAAAAAATTCTAGAAAATTTTTCTAGAAAAAATTCTAGAAAATTTTTCTAGAAAAAATTCTATAAGATTTTCTAGAAAAAATTCTATAAGATTTTCTAGAAGAAATTCTATAAAATTTTTCTAGAAAAAATTCTATAAGATTTTTCGAGAAAAAATTCTATAAGATTTTTCTAGAAAAAATTCTATAAGATTTTTCTAGAAAAAATTCTATAAAATTTTTCTAGAAATTTCTAGAAAAATTCTAGAAATTTTTTTGTAAAAATTTTATAGAAATTTTTTTGTAAAAATTTTATAGAAATTTTTAAAATTTTATAGAAATTTCAAATTTTTAAAATTTTATAGAATTTTTATTTAGAAAAATTTTCTAGAATTTTTTCTAGAAAAATTTTCTAGAATTTTTTCTAGAAAAATTTTCTAGAATTTTTTCTAGAAAAATTTTCTAGAATTTTTTCTAGAAAAATTTTCTAGAATTTTTTCTAGAAAAATTTTCTAGAATTTTTTCTAGAAAAATTTTCTAGAATTTTTCTAGAAAAATTTTCTAGAATTTTTTCTAGAAAAATTTTCTAGAATTTTTTCTAGAAAAATTTTCTAGAATTTTTTCTAGAAAAATTTTCTAGAATTTTTTCTAGAAAAATTTTCTAGAATTTTTTCTAGAAAAATTTCTAGAATTTTTTCTAGAAAAATTTTCTAGAATTTTTTCTAGAAAAATTTTCTAGAATTTTTTCTAGAAAAATTTTATAGAATTTTTCTAGAAAAATTTTATAGAATTTTTTCTAGAAAAATTTTAACAGAATTTTTTCTAGAAAAATTTTTATAGAATTTTTTCTAGAAAAATTTTATAGAATTTTTTCTAGAAAAATTTTATAGAAATTTTTTCTAGAAAAAATTTTCTAGAATTTTTTCTAGAATTTTCTAGAATAATTTTCTAGAATTTTTTCTAGAAAAATTTTTCTAGAATTTTTTCTAGAAAAATTTTCTAGAATTTTTTCTAGAAAAATTTTCTAGAATTTTTTCTAGAAAATTTTTCTAGAATTTTTTCTAGAAAAATTTTCTAGAATTTTTCTAGAAAAATTTTCTAGAATTTTTTCTAGAAA